>JAWNMW010000257.1:15735000-18135000 GCA_035043565.1 Drosophila robusta | reverse complement strand
TTGATTTTAAAGCTATGATCAGCAAATCAAGCAGATTGTTCTTGCATGACCCGTTTTAAAGATCAAGCTGAAAAATGTAAACCAAAATTTTATTTTATTATTTATATTTCCAAAATAACAATATTATTAAAACCGTTTTCGACTATTTAAGCTGTTATTATACTGTGAACGAGTCTTGCGTTCTTGTTTTTATTTAAATTTGCAATCTCACTTTTGTTAATAAACATATCGATTAATGCTTAAAAATAAATTAGGGAATTTGACGAGTTCCAGTAAACTCAAAAAACATATTTTACTAAGTTAATGTTACATTTTTAAATTTTAATTTAGGGGAAGTCCCAAATAAGTTGTTACACAAATTATTAATTGATTCTAGAGTCTGGAATCGAAAGCGAAAAATTCTTTGCAGTTAGGAAATTTTAAAAATATTTCGTTCTTCATTCATTCTTGTATTCTGAATTAAAATATAGCGAATATAAATCTCCAATTCAGTACAAAACTTGGAATATATACTCAAGTATGCCCGCGTCAAAGTGTAAAGTTAATCGGGCCACGCCCACAAATGGGCAGTTTTAAAGCTGAATTCACAAAATTTGATAGGTAGACTAACTGTTTAATCTCCCCCAAAAAAGAGCCACTCTCGCCCCCATAAATCGCGTATAATCGATATTTCCTTAAGTCACAGTTTGAACTTCACTTCAAATTTGAAACTCATACGACGTGTAGTACAATGTTTTCAAATGTATTTAAAATGAAATTTGAAAATAAAATACTAATTGCAAATACAAATTAAGGAAGTTTTTTGTAAACCCCTGAGATTTGAGTTCGATAAGACTTAGATGTTTCGTACAACATTGAACAGTACAACACGACGTATGATTAATATTTTTTATTATTTATTTTCTGAGAAGAATTGAATGAAACCAAGAGACCCCTATATTTTTTAAACGTTTCAATAGAAAACTATTTATTTATAAAAGTGTTTATTCTAAAAGCAAGTCTTCATTAAAACTGCGGCCTTTTTCGTTAACGTTGTAGAAGCAATAACAGCAATAGTTAGCAGAAGCGTGTGCGAAAATACATGCATTGCCAGCCACTGTTAGCATTAACATTGCATGAGAGCAGCTGTTAGCAAGCGGGCAAAAGAGCCATAGAAGCTGATTTCCAGTGCAACGCAACAACATTTTGCAATAACTCTTGTACAGAAGCAAACTTCATAGAGAAAGAGAGAGAGAGAGGGTTTAGTAACAACAGACGCAACCGCGCTCTGTGCCTCTGCCTGTGCAATTCGCCCAACAGCATTATCGGCGCTCTCTTTAGGTGTTGGGCTTTCTGCTTGCCGCGCATGCTGCGTTCATTGACTAAGGTCTCGAAATAGTGTTTAAAATTAAATCGATGAGTCAGACAGGTGACCGCGTCCGCTCACCCGCTCAGTCGTCCGCGCCAGCGGTGTCTGGCCTGACTAAGTACTTTTCGAGTGAGTTTCGTCCCGTTTAGCTGAAAAGCTGAGTGCATGGGGATGCGTACAAGTCTCAATGATTTCCGTGGACCAACGCGGCGTGGTGACAACAGCGCCAAGCGGCAAATTGCCGACTCTCGCAATCGCACAATTCGCTCAAAACGCACACATGTCAAGTTGGTGTCCATGTGTGTGCGTATTTGCATATGTGCATACATACATACGTTTATGTAGGTACATATGTTTAGTTATTATTTGTTTATTTTATTTGTCTGTCGACAGCAGCAGCAGCAGCCGCCGCCGCCGCACACTTTGAATAATTGGCAACATTTCTCCGGCCAACAAAACGAAACAGGAAGTGCGAAGCAAGTCACGTACTTCAAAAACAGAACACAGCCGCAATGAGCAATAGCAAAATGAGTGCAAGAGAGCAGCAGCAAACAGTGTTGCCATTCTTGCTTTTCTTTTTTTTGTTATTTCACAACTGCAGGAAGCACTGGCGTTTTTTGCGCTTATATGACATCTCTATTAACTTAATATATGTGAGTTCTAATTGTTGTAATTGATAACAGTAAAAAGTCTACGAATTGAGCATTGGTAGCTAGTTAAATATTATTAATTAATTGTAATATATAAAGTAAAAATTATATTAAATAAATTTAAAGATAAAAAATCTAACTAGCGATTAGTAGTTTTCTTTGTCGGCCAGATTAATACTATCAAATCAAAAATGGATATAATAGTTTGTGGCAAAAAACTAGGCGTATGGAAGTAGAACAAGAAATCTATTGAAACACTTAGGATTTTATTTAAATCAAATATCTAAAATCTAACATATTATCTTTGAAAAAATTAATATTTGTATTTTGTTTATTTGATTTTATTTATTTACTTTATTTGAATATAGTTAAAGTCAAGTATATAGTATATTATTGAATGTTTTAAAACAAGCTTTTCTGCGCAACAAATGCTGGCAGCACTGACAACAAGTAACAAAAGTTGGCTCTCTTTTAAGTTGATTTGTAGACTGCAGATGACATAGCCTGAACGAATGTATCTGTGTGAGTGTGTATGTGTGTGAGCGGGCGGCTAGAAATGCTCTCGTGGGTGTGTTATGCACATGATCTGCAATGGCGCTTGGATTGCATGTTAATAGCACTCGTTGTCATCGGTCCTCATCCAGATGACAGGCGACAAAACTTTCACGAACTATATGCACACATACACACACACATATGTAGATATATACATATGTATATATACTGTTGTATTTGCATACATATCCACTATACATATACACACTTACATATTCATTTTTGTGCAGAGTAAATGATATGTGATATATACACACATATTGTACAGTTGCGGCTGCTCAAGTGGAATATTTGCCAATTGGGGGAAAAAAATTAAATACATTTTTTGTGAATGGGAAGGATGAGCGCCAGAAACGGGCGAGAAATGAGAGATGCCAGACCGCAGAGTTACGAAGAAATCGCCAACGATATACATTCTTATATTATATGTATATGTATGTGTTACGTAGAAATTTAAATTGTAAGAAGCACAGATAAGCAAGAATACATATGTCTGCATGTAAGATTTGAAAAATTACTTGGAATCGTGTCATAAATTAGGAAGTATTATATCACCAGTTCATACCTATATTTCTAGCTTAATGTTGAAAACTTGAAATAAAATATAATAATAATAAACTGTGAGTCATCAACTCATCAAAATGCTAATTTGTTTCTGATTTCGTTTTGTTTCGAATTGACATTTGTGGTGCCTGATCAACAGAGCTGAATAATCTGCACAATAGCTTGACGAACGGAAAATATTTGATTTTTGTTTAAGCTAGAGTTAAAACACAGCATACTTTTTGGGTGCTATTTACAAACATCTTTATTTCAGCAACATAAAAACGATATATATTGATCAATTTGAGAAAAACAAAACATTCGACATTATTATAAGTCAAATTTTAAAGGATAGGCCCTTTTTGGAGTTTTTAATAATTAAAAGAGAATGCCGCGCACAAAAGTCCAGCGCATGTTATTTAAAAATAGCCTTTTAAATACAATAAATATTAATACAATTATTAAGTGAATGCCCTGCATCTAATCTTATCAATATGCAATATGTATATATGTATAATAACATCTGGGTTTATTGATCGATCGTTAGCAACTTTTTGAGGGCATAAAATAATCGAAAGGAGTTGCTGATTAAATATATGTATATATATACACTCATGGTCTGCATAATAAGTACATCATTATAACATTCCTTGATATTCAAATCACTTTAATTTCAGGGAATATATTAATGCAAATTCTTTATAATTTTCATTGTGTTGATATAACAATGCTTTGAAGTAAAATATTCAAATTAATAACGAGAAAGAAAAATTTATTTTCGGTCAACATTTAAAAGTGTGTTTAAAATGGTCGGACAAAGTGATAAGTACATTTAATAATATCATAGTGGGGGGTTTTTTGCGGCTTATTTAGATAAGCATAGTACTTCAATATTATTATTATTAATCTACAATCAAAAACCGATACCATGAAGAAATGTTTCTTATTAGTTATTAATTTATTTTTGTATTTTAATAATTCAACACAAAAAACAAAAAGGATTTGCGTTATTATTTTCAACAAAATTAAAAACACTTGGAAGTTATAAAGAGGTACTTATTATTTTAGCCACGTATGTTTACTTTTTGGGACCTGAGATGTGTCCTTCTATCTGTTACACACTTGAGCGAACCAAGTCCGATCAATTGAACAATCAGCAAAAAACAAGGAAAAGAATTAAAGCGACAACAATTGAAACTTTGGTGATTTTTTGTTGTTGTTTTCTTTTGTTTTTGCAGCACAGTTTGATTGAAAACTTCTTGTCGCCGCCGTCGATTGCAGCAGAGGAAGGGGCAGGAATAGTAGAAAGGGGTGTGGAAAAGCTAAAACTGGTTTTCGTCTGCTGGCGACTGTCGGCTGGCGAGAGAGAGTGAGAGGGAGAGAGAGATGAAGCCAAATGATGTCTCGTGGCAAACGGTGCTAACTGATTGAAGAAATAAGAAAGCTACATAAATAGAGAGAGAGACCGAGCAAAAGAGAGGTGGAGAGATAGTAGAGAGCCGGACAAATGTGCTTAGAACGGATCGAATCGATTGGAAATCCGACAGGATTGCGTAATTGGCGCTTTTCGCGGCGTACTGCACTGGGGAAAGCCATGGGGGAAACGAAGGGAAGGGAGGGGAAGGGAGGGGCAAGGAAAGGAACGGAACAGCAACAGCAACAGCAAATGCTGCGGAACCGTTCAAATCAAATTCGTCGCGAGTACCAAGGTAAACACACTCAGCAAAACAACGCGCAGTGGAGAGGAAAACAGAAGAAACCACTACAAACAGCAACAACAATAACAGCAACACAATAACAACAACAACAACAACTACTACAGCCACAACACACGGCACACACAAAAAGAATGGCCCCAAAAAGCAAAAGAAGAAACAACAAAACAGAAAAATAAAACTGGTAGGACAACTTTTTGTTTCGCCTGATAGAAATCCACACACGTCCAAGTCAAACTCGTACTCAAACTTAAAGTCGAAGCTAAAAAATATAAAAAAAAAAACAGAAAAAAACCCCAAGCTATTGCTAATGCTATTTATTGCTGACTTGGCTCGGGGGGACTGGTTGCAACGATCGCGCCTAATTTTGCATAACAGTCTGTTATGTTATTAACAGTCGAACATGATTGCGGCGATAACAGCGCTGAAATGGGCTGCCGTTGAGCGGGGAGATGAGCATGCGACGTCATGACTTATAAGAGCGTGCGAGCGAGCAGGACATGTTCAACGATGGATGGATGATGGGCAAAAAAAAAAAACAAAAAAATAAAAACATTGCGCAAGACGAAGCCGATCGGGTTCTGTGAACCCCACCTAACACACGTACACGCATACACACAAACATTACTTTTGAACGACGTGCTGTTGTTGTTGTGACTCGCTTCAATAGACAGCAGCGCACACGCACACGACTGTTTGTTTGTATGCTTGCATAAAGGTAAGGTATATATGTATATATATGTGTGTGTGTGTGGGTAGGTAGAAACCAGTATAGCTGTCGTAGCCAATGTGATTGTTATTATTGTTGTTGTTGCTGGAATTGGTTGTCTTTGTCACCAGTGTTGATTTAAGAACGCGCGTGCACAGCGCTAAAGAGAGCGCGTCGACATTCAGCGTGAGAGCGCAAGAGCGTGCTCGTCCACACGTAAGAGTAAAATGCAATACAATTTAGCCAAGGTATAACAGACGCACACACACGCACAGTCCCACAGTGGGCCACTGCATCTGTTTGTTTGAACCATACATATTTACATACATACATATAAAAAGACATTTGTTTCTCTTTGATTGCTGCTCGATATTTATTTATTAAACCACTTTAGCAGCTGATCTTGAAAGACAAGAGCGCAGATCAGTTTATGGAAAAAACTTAAGATATATAAATCTAATGTTCGCCTACACCCATGGTCAAAATAATACGTACGCGTCAATATCTTAAATTTTATTGAAGGAAACAATAAATCCTATTTATATTATTTGTGTTCAGCTTAGCAACTTTTCGATGTTAATTTTTTGCAGAGTTTGGCTCGAAAATTTATATGCAAACATTATTTTCAGTTAGTCAAAATGTATTTAAAGTTCAATTGGTAAAATCTCTCCCCTATAATTTCTTATTTAATTTTATATTTGACAATTGATAACTGTATTATAGATATGTGTCATTTTAATATTTATATGAATACTGTTTTCTGAACAATAATATACATACATATGTACATATAACTATAAACTTCTACGAAAGTCTTCGAAATATGCCTAAAGTATAGTAAATTTTGCTGCCTAGTCTAGAGGGATAAGGCATTATTTTGCAACCACATCTGAACAAAACAAGTACTTTTCCTTAAAACTTAGCTGGCAGTTTTTCCCACCCATCTGCAAGCTGAGCAATGTGGAATTTCTAAAGTTATATTCTGTTTTACTTAAAATTAAAATTGTTTAAGATTTAAATTAATAAATAAAACATAAAAGAAAAACTCCCGTACGAAGCTGGGTAAAATATTGCCAAAATACCTATAGAAAATAATTAAATTTAATTTGAAAGCGATTAAACGGAAGTGCACTTTTGATAATACAAACTCCCCATTTGTCCAATACAATTCTTAGAAAATAGGTGGGAAGTGCCAGTAAGTGATTTTTGTATTTTTAAAGTGCATATTTAGCTACACATACACATTCAATCAAAAAAATAAACTTTAGATAAAATCCCCTTGTTAATTATACGAATTGATTAACGATGTTTATTGGGAATACTATTTTGTTAAATGAGACAATAGCCAAGAAGGGCCCTTGAACAGGAAAATAAAATTCGCGTTATGGCGGTAATTAAAATCGATTCGATATTCGATAGGCCGGCTTATCGATATTTATGCAAATGTAAATGTTAAGGGTGGTCCGCTCTCTTATCCGCGCACTCTTATCGGCAACGATCAAATTTAGATAATGTTGCCAGACAGAGACGGATACATGCATACGTAAGTGTGTGAGCGCATGTATTTATGTAATTAAGAGAGCAAGAGCAAAAGGTAGCAGAGTGGGAGAGAGAGAGAGTGTGTGTGTTTGTGTGTAAATAACGCACCTGCTTCTGGTTTGCCAACAACAGCGACGTCCAATTCGCTGTTGCTGAGATTGTTCTGCAGTTGCAGCAGCCCCGTGCCGCAAGTGCTTGAGCTGGTGATGTTTTTCATGCAGCCAGTTTATGTTGTATGTGTGAGTGCGATTCTGATTATTGGATGCTGATGTCACACACACTTTTAACTATAGTTATTATAACTGTTTTCACTGTTGTGCTGTTATCAGAATTGATAACGCTCCGCGTTATACGCGCTGTACTTGTTACCGCGTTTCAAATCACTTTTCTTGCCGTTCGCACTGCGCACCGTGTGTCGAGAGCTAGAAAAATTGCAAAGATTCATGAAATGCCAGTCGAAGGCAATTTGGAGTTGAGATCTTTTTAACATGCGCGCGCTGCTGCTGCGGCTGCTGTCTCTCTGTCTGTCTGTGTGTGTCTGTGTGCGTTTGTGTGTGTGTTTGTGTGTGTGTGTGTGCCTTTCGGTGGAAAAAAGGTGCAGCGGACACTGCGAGAGTAGAATTGTAAAAAAAGCAAAAGAGCGCAAAGAACGAACGCGCAGCGCATTGGTTTATTTCTCTGCACTTTTCAAGTCGCGCCTAATTGAAGCTTCGGCTCAAATGGCTAACTTTAACTGTTGTTTTTTGTTTTTGTCTGACCCACGCACTGACCAGCGAGCGGATTTTGCATGCATTTGTTGTTATTCGCCTTAAGCACGAGTGCAATTGTGTGCCAAAAAAGAAAAGTATACACATGCACAAAAGTATACGTAGCGTGTGTGCGTGGAGACTTGAGTGGCTCCACTCTAAAAGAAGTTAGGCTCGCCACACGCACACACACACACACACACACACACACACACAGAGACAAAACAACCTATCTATATGTGTATTTGCATTTAAGCTGCACACACACACGCAAAGAAATTGCAATTGAATCGAATCTCAGCATTGGAGTGTTTATTTTATAGCTTTGTTGTTGCAAGGCGCGTGGCTGTTTTTTGATTGGTTGGACCAAAAAATCAACAATAAATATTGCAGCAGCCGTTAGCATGTAAGAAGAGGCAGAACATCACACGCGCACCGCCAAATTTTAACTAAATTAACTGAATGAGCCAACACACAACAAACACACATACAGATAAAAGCTTCGAGACAACAGCAAAAAAAAAATTTATCAAAATCAAAACTTATAAATTATATGAACGTATTTTGGGTTAAGCAACACAAAAAAGTACACAAAAAAATTATAATACAGCAACACAATAAAGCACAAAAACACGGCAAAAAAAATAAATAAAACAACGATGTACATACATAAAAAAAATATATAAAATATCCACACACACACACACACACAGAACACGTACACAGAGAAAAAACGCACAGAGTGCCCCGCACGACCAGCTCGTGGGCAGTGTGTATGGCGCGCTGGGGGGCGGGAAGGAGGGGCCCGAGGGCAGGCAGACGCGGCAACGATGACGACAACGAAAAAATCGCGGAAACACTGCGAAACACGCAACGCGCAGAAGCGAGAGAAACTCATCGACTGAATATCTGAATCAATACAAAGAACGACGGCAGCGCTCGCTCGCTCGCTGGGCCGAATGAGCCGAACGAGCTACGACTCCGTGTCTGGGCTCTGCCGCTGCTGCCTGTTTGACTGGCTCGCCGTTTGGCTGTGTTTGGCTGTCTCTGTTTAGTTTGCTAACACACAAGCGATGACAACTACAGGCGCACACGAGCTGATCAAGCCCCAAGCTCGATGCGACGGCGCACCAACACACAGGCAAGCGCAACACGTTCGCTCTCTTCATTCTTCTTCTTGCGCCAGTTGGTTATATGTGTGACTAATACAGCGCTGGCTGCCTTTTTGCCGCTCATTTACTTTGCGCTCGATTTCGCTCACTTGTTTTTATTTTAGTTGTTGTTGTTGGCGCGGCCAGGGCATAGAAGCAACAGCAACAACAACACAACAGATACGCTGCGATTGCCTGTTAAATGTGTTTGTGTTTGTGTTTGTAAAGAAAAGCAAAGTACCAGGCATCGACGTCAGTGGCGCTGTGTTGCTTAATGGTGGGGGTAGGGGTAGCATTTTGCATCTGTACCCAAAACAGGCTAAAGAGTCCACAAAAGCAGGTAGACCAACAACAAACATATATACGTGCATATGTACATATGTTTGTATATGCAAGCATACAATCAAGAATATGGGGCAGGTTCGACTCAAATAACACTCTGTTCGTTTCACACATTAACAGGATTTGGAGACTTTATAATCTGTTAACTGTTCGGCTTAACATAATCCTTTTAATAACATAACAGCTACACTAATGAAACAGTTTTTTGAATGTTAAACATTTAATGGAACTAATTTTGTATATTTTTAAATCTTTTATGCCCATGTATGAGTGTGTATAGAAAATAATGAGTAAGTTAGGCGATTTAATAAGAACGCGCCCCTTTGGGATTATGTTGCTTTACACTTTTGCCCAAACCCGTTAAAAGGAGCTTTAAGTGGAAATGTTATCTAAGATCGCACACACAGACATAATTAATGATTATATATACACATTCACACGTTTTCCAATCATTTGACATATAAATCTATGGGTAAATTTAATGACTGGGATAAATTAAAATGAAGTGGCAATCATTTGTTAAAATACAATAGAATTAAATGTTAAAGCTGGAGAACTTTTCTATAGGCAACTACACATACAACAAGAGTGCTCTAGTCGGGAGTGCCCGACTAGGGAATACCCTGTGCCCGGATCTATGCCGAACATGCTTCGATACACAAGAACACAAACAGCAACACACAAGTTTGTGTGAATAAATAAATAAACTTTAAGGTATCCAAAAAGTGAAATATTCTTGATCTGTGTTTTGTATACGTGAGATGCTTAGCTCTTAAAGTCACTGAGATTTGCTGGAGTAATCGAGTCAAAAACACGATATTTATTGATTTTCGCAAAACGGCAATTTGGCTGTAAACTTCAAATCTCTAATGATGCTGGAATATACATATACTTAGTGGGATCGGACATGCCTCCTTCTGTCTGTTACACATGCACGAAGATATATACCCTTCATATTAATTTTCAAGGGGTCAGGGTATAACAACACACATATGCATGCATGCATACATATGTATAGACAAAGTTAGCAAGCAAGTTTAGCAACTACTAGATACATCTATATCTGTATATATGCACATGCTTATGTATGTGTGCACACATGAACGTATATGTGAGAAAGTATGAATGCGTTTTTCTATGTTTGATTGTTTGTTTGCATGTGTTGCGGGCTCCGTCAGACGACACGGACACGGACACGGAGACGGGCACGGGCAAGTGTGCTTGCCTTTTGTTGCACGTTTGTCGTCAGCTGTGGGGCAGGTGGCGGTGAAATGTTAAAAAATAAAATAATAAAAAAGAAAAACAACAGCAAATAAAAAAAAGTTGCTGCATCGGGCCAACAGCCAGTTGGCCAACTGATGATGCTGCAAATGAGCGGATAAGGCGTCTGATCTTGTCGCCTATTGTTAGAAAGGAACAAGTTTTTTTTTCTTCTATTCTTTCGATTCGTTCCCCATTTTCTGAACAGCGCCAGCGTTCAACTTTGCGTCTATTGTGGCCAGAACTTGCTTGCGTGTGTGTTTGTGTTGTTGCTACTGAGAGAGCGCGAGAGCGAACGTAAGAGAGCGCAGGGCGTAACGGCTCTCTGGAAAGCTTGCGCGCATGTTGCCTAGGCTGGGCTGAGTGAGATCGCTTCAAACCTGCGAGAGCGCCTAACAGCGCTGCTGTTAAGTTAACAGACATTTTTGAAATATTTTTACCATGACTGTGCCAACAACGGACAGTAGCAGCAAAAGCAGCAGCAGCAATAATAATAACAACAACAACGACTACAAGTAGCAGCAACAACAGCGGCTACTGCGCGCCAATTGCTGACGTTGAATTGCAGCTATATACGAATGTATGTATGTACCCTGTACCCTGTACAGACATACATACATGCATGCATACATACATATTTCATTAGTGCATGTCGCTTATTTTGGCCAGACTTCACACGTGTTGTGAGCATGTGTGTGTGTGTGTAGTCACTAAATGGCCAATAACAGTTCAAACGCTTTCTTACCAAATTTCTATTCTATGCCAGCGTAACTGGTTTCAACTTGATGACACAGACTTCTGCCTGTATGTGTGCGTGTGTGTGTGTTCAGTTCGAGTTGACTACCTATTGATTATACATTTAAAGTAATCGATTAATCGAATTGAAGCGCTTGCTAATGTATTAATTAGTTGATAGCTTAGCTCTTCGAATGTTTAATACCATCCCAAATTTCATATAATCTCAATAGACCTATTTACTTGGCACACAGGCGTAATTGAATATGAAGAGTATATCAACTCCTCGATTATCATAGTTGTCAGGTAGGTAGGGTACAGCGGTTGCCCAAAAATTAGGAATTCAAGAAACTCGATTTGTTCAGAAAAAAGCATAGGAATTCTTAATGCATTCAACTGAAATTCTATTTTTAAGCTACTCTAATTTATTTGCTGAACTTTTGAATAAACCACTTTTAAACAGCACATTAAATTGCATTCGAAAACAACAATTTACTACATTGAAAATATTCAATTTTCTTCAACGAAAAGTAAAGTTGCAGTAATTTGAATTTCTTTTTAAATTTGAAATAACCTCTTGAATCAACGAGTAGTAATATTTTTTATTATAAAAGTATATAACTTTAGAGTGAACATTATTTCTAAACAAATTTTATACAGCACAATGAATTGCGCATGAAAAAAAACACTTAATAAAAAATATTTAATTTTCGTACTAAAAAAGTAAAGTTGCCAGATATTTGATTTTTTTTACAATTTTGAATAACCTCTTGAATCAAAGTAAACTTTTGTTTAACGAACACTGTATTAAATAAAAAATCAGTGAACGTAATTTGTAAACAACAGTATTAACTGTTTGCTTGGAGAATTGGTCAATATGATCGGAATATTCTAACTAACAAATAAATACATATATCTTCTAAGGCTTGGCAACATGAATACTTATTATTTATTCAGTTGTGTGCAAGTGAATCCATTTGGTAGCTTTTAATTGACTTCAAAAAGAAAATACACATGCGTATCTAAATGTGCAAATGTATCTGTATCTCAGTAAGAGACAAGTTTTTTTTTAACAAAAACCAAATAAAGCAAATAAACAAAAGAGGAAAAAAAACCTTTGCAATGTGCGTTAAATTGGCAAAAATCGAAAACGAATGTAAATGTAAATGAATCTGAATTACAAGCAGAGCACAGTGCGTATGCGATATATGTGCATGGATATGTATGTATCATATGTATGTGTGTGCGTGTGTATGTGTATGGATGTATGTGTTGCTCGCAGTTTATCAGCTGCCATAACAATGATGTGGTGTTCTTTATGAACTTAACATTATGTGTGAAAGGCAAAGAAGAAGCGGCAGTGACAGTGGAAATACAATAAAAATAACAATAACAATAACGACTATATCAACAGCAAAAGCAACAGAAACAGCAACAAGAACAACAACAGCAACTATAATAATAAAAATAATAACAAGTTGCGTGAGACTGTCTAGTAGAGCTTTGCATGTGTGTGTGTGTGTGTGTGTGTGTGTGTGTGTGTGTATCTGTGTGTGTGTGTGTTTGTGTAGAAATTAATAAGTTCCAGTTAAAGACCAACTGAATCATTTGTTGTCGCACAATCAGACAAGCAAACATAAAACACAGATGAACACAAACACAAACACACTTACGAAAAGAAAAAAACAGCTGCGAATTTAGTGTCCAAGAGCAAATGAGATAGACGGATAGAAAGAGAGAGGCAGAGACAGTTAGTTACAGAGATACATGGCACGATATAATATATACAGAGAATAATGGCGATTGATCAAAGCCCCTTGCTGTGAATAAACAGGAACCATTTACATATGCATGTCTATCTGTATATGCACACCATGTATGCATGTGTGTGTATAAAAATATAGAATTGTTCAGTTTGCGATGATCCTGGCGAGTACCTCTTAGATGCTGTAGAACGACTTGGCCGAGTTGGTTTTGGTCGACGGCTGTATGCCCAATAGCAGATTCAATTTGACCATATCGTATTCCGATTCGCCCGATTCAATGGTCATTGCAAGCGGACGTTCTGGGAACATCACAGTCGATGAATTTTGGATAAGCATCTCCCTTTGGAGACGCCGCCGACGCAGCACATTGCTCTGAGCATCCTCGCCAAGATCGCTACCTTTGCGCGCATCCTTGAACCCAAGATACACTTCCGTATTGAGGCTCTTGTGCGGATGAACGGGCGGATCCAATACCAATGACGGCTGATTTTTGCTCTCGCGTTTCTTGTGCGTGGCGCTCTTCTCCTGATACTCCTGCTCCTCCTCGCCCTCCGCCTCCATTTCGGCGGTATCAGCTTGCGACGACGACGCCGCCGACGACGACGACGACGATGTCGCCTGCTTTGGCAAATCACCCAAAAAGGCGCCCTGCAGTGACTCCAACGGCTGGCGCGTAAACGACAGCATCTCGCAAAAGATCAGATCCTGGACGGTGTAAAAGTCGTTCAGCACCTCCTTGAGATAAGTGTTCATTAGTCCAGAGTACGCGTCCGGCCAGTTTGTCAGCGAGAGCACACACCACAGCTGATACGAGTGTACGCCGAGGGCCCCGTTGCTCATCGTCTTCTGCAGATACTCGAGGCTGGTCAGGAGCATATAGTCCTTGCGGTACACATCAATTATGGCCGGCTGATCCCACTGTGGCGGCGCGAACGGCGGCTTTCGACATAGCTGGGCACAGCCCCAAATATATGGCACTATGTTGCGCTCGTCGATGGTGTTGTTGTCGCGCGGACAGTTCGCCGGCAGTCGATAGAAGGTCATCAGGCGACGCACCAGAACCAGATAGCGCTGGAATAGCAATAGGGCCGCGGCGACCGTATCCTCGCCATCCAATATGCCCGACTTGAACAGGCCGCACAGATAAAACATGAACATTAGCTCGTTGTTGGGCCCGTAATTGTAGTGCTGCAGGCTGCCAAAGGAACGGCTCAGATACTGGGCCAGCTCGTTGATGTGCTTGCAGTGTGGCGTCACCTGGCGCTCCAATATCGAGAAGACCTTCTCCTGCACTATTTTGATCCAGCTCTTGTACGCCCGATGGCATTTGTGCCGCAGCGAATTTGTCGATTCCATCAAATCGATCTTGTCCTCGCCGACGCAACGGAGCAGACCCTGACCGATGCCCAACGGATGGCACTCGTACACCAGACGCTCCAGCCAGTTGAAGATCTTGCACAATTTGCGCATCTGCTTTGTGATGACATAGCCGCCGGACTGGCGATGGCCCTGGATGGCCATGCTGGTGTTGTTGATGTAGGCCACCAGGTCGTAGTAGGCGCTAGAACGCTTCCACTTGGCGAGATCCTCCGGACTGCGCACCCGCTTTGCGTAGACCCGCTGTGCGAATGCCGATGCCTTGAGGGCATCGGCGGTGGGATCAGCCACCTCGTACATCTGCTTGCTGCCCATCTCAAACTATTATATTGTGATTAAATATGCTTGGACTCTCCCATGTATATAAAACGAGTTTCGATACCTAATGCAGGGCCTGTTATTCGTATCCCTTTGCGAAGTTCAATTCGGCACAGGCTACTGAGTCTGTAGTCATTGTTAGTTGCATACCCTGCACATATTTAAAATGCCCAAAGCGGGCGTATTAAGAATTTAAATTTAAGTTAAAATTATAAATATATTATAAATATATTTATCATGTACATACTATATACTATAAAGTGAACTACTTTACTTTGATTTTCATACTTGTTTACAAAGTGGAAACGAGTATATTAGCTTTGTGCAATGTCCGTCTTGCAGTCCGTCCCCATTTGAAACTTGGAATATTTTTTGGCTACTCCAATTATATATATTCACCTGATTGGTGAATAAATAAAAAATAAAAATAAAATAAAAAAGGCTCCCACCATGGGCGTGGCAATTCGATTTAATCTATATATAATTGTCGAGCTAAACAGTTTCCAATATTATTCTACAATAATTACTATAATTATTATATTTTGATTGTTTAAGCTGTTTTTGACTGTTTACTATTCTCTCGCTCTTCTTGTTACTTGCTCGGTCTGTTTCTTCCTCACTGACTTAGCTTATTTCCATCTGCAAGCATTGCTCAATTCCTTGAAAATCGCATAGAAAGGTGATATTGGGAAAAGTGTCTATCTTCGTTTACCCACTCGCTCTCACCAAGTTGCTTACTCTTTCCCGCCTTTACACCTACCCACTAACTCGCTCGGAATATTTACAAATCCCTGTTACTAACATTGTTAACAGACTCTCACACTTCTCATTGCCGCCCCTTTCGGCACCACTTTTCTAAGCTCTTTTCTAGACTAAATGAGTTCCTACTAGTGTAATCCATAATATTTGCTAATTTTAGACCTTAACACAAATGCTGGCCTATCTGTAGCCGTTCATTCACACATTATGGCCGTAATCAGCCCATATATAAAAAAATATATATAGACGTACAGCTGACTGACGATTATACAGGGATATCACAACTGTCTGTGTGCGCGTATTGGTCAAAAGTGCCGTACTGCCACTCAAATGTTAGATAGTCCGATTAGAGCCATGTAGCTGTCGTTCCATAAGACCACGCCAAGACCCAGTGCCAATAGACGACAAGTCAGGTAAAGTTGCGTTTACCGGCGGGGTGAGTACTCCACTAAATTGATTAGTTCAATATTATTTATCGCAGATATATATATATATATATATACGTAGTCCCATATGGAATGAAAATGAGAAATCCGCTGTGGTTCATCTTCTGGCTGATTGTGCTGCTGTTCGTGTCGTTTATTGTGTCGCTTCTTGGCGCCTTTTTCTACATTTGGACCTATTTGTTAGCCCAATGCTGCGACTGTTTTCGGGTAAGTCGCAATGCAGTCTCTGCTCTATCTGAATAATATAAACTAACCGTTTGCAGAGTGCTGCCAACTTCTTTTTGAAGTGGCTGCAGTTTCCGGGCTATTGTGCGGCGGCCATGTTAAGCTGCCAATCGCTTTGTTAGGCGCATTAATCGGACTTCGATGACATCGATAGATTCAACGTGCAGGCCTGTTTCTCTGCACTCGAACGTTGGCCACACTTAACGCCCACATAAGTGCATGGCAATCAAGCTAGCTGCCAAATAGATTAGCCTATCAGATATAGAAACATCGGGCATTACCTATATACAGATATCCTACATGGCACAATTCTCACAATACCCCGAGTGCATATCCTCTTCCCATCCATTTTAGCAAAACAATTGATTAATAATAGTTTGTTATGATGTCAATTGGTTCGTAAATATACTGTAATATATACTGTAATAAATATAGAAAATTATGTTTTTTATATATTGTAAATTGTATATTTTATTTTTATAGGGTAAAGAAACTCTTCACCTGAAACTGTGATTTTTAATTTTTTTAAAGAGGCCTCGAAACTTTGATCGTTAAAGACTATTTGCTCAAATTTTTTACAACTTTCGCGATCTTTCAAAATAAATCAAAAGAAATAAATAAAATAAAAAAATACGAGTTCACAGTGTAGTAACAAACAAAACCCCAGTATTATTTGAACACAAAAAACAAAAAAAAAACTTTGCATCTGAGTATGAAAGAGTACATGATTTTATTTTATTTTTATTATTTACTAAAAAAAATATTTTTTTTTCAATAATGCATATATTTTCAAAGCATGTAAAAATGTAAATGTAAATGTAAAAAATTGCGTTCATACGGAATATACCAATATACTCTTTTCACGGCGTGAACAGTGAGTATAAAGATTAAACTTTAACTAGAAATGCACATGGACATTTTACAATTTTTTTGACGCTGTTAGAACACTTCAGAACTGCAGAGAGGCTATCTAATAGTTCAGCACTGCCGCCTAAGGCATTCTCAATTGTTCTCAATACACCTACGTACGTAGAATTTGAAACTATGTACAGTAGATATGACTTGGTTCCAAGTTAGTGCCAATGACATCATGACTTTATCAAATTTTGCACACTTAATGGAAATCTTTAACTTTGTTCGCTTTTAAATGCAGGCAAATGTTAAGAGATATTTTTTAACGTCATAAAATTAATGTTATCAAGTAAAGTTCTTAAGAGGTGCATCGCTATACCGTTTATATATACATCTGTACATATATGTATATAATTTGATGAGTATAATATAAGCACAGATAGTATAGATATATGGGCAAATTCGTTGTGGGGGAGGGCATGTAAACTTTGATTCATTTCGAGATTAGCGTTTCTTCTTGTTATTACTATTATTTTTGCAAAAATCTTGAATTTATTTATTTATTTATTTTTTTTGCTTTTGGATCGACGCCAAATTGTGAAGAGGAAGAGCAATTATCTAAAAATAAAATGCGCTGCGCTGTGTCGGCAATAGATAGAGAGCTAGATCTAGATAAATACATACATTTATTTGCCATACATGTGCATATGTATGTGCATAAAATCAGATATACACGCGAGTATGTATGTTAATATATAGATATATACTCGCTTAGCATGTATGAAGATACATACAAACGCGTGTGTATCTATGTATGTGCATTTATATCCCCACATAATACCCGTGTGCCACGCGGTGGAGACCGTGGGCGCTTCTAAAATGCCCTGCAGCCCAAAACGAAGACAGCAACTGATGCGGATACCCTTACAGAGAAGGTAGTAAAGAATATGGTTATGAAAATGAAACTGGATACTTGTAAAACTTTACTTTTGAAAACAAAATTATTTTCTCGTGTGTGTTTTTTCTTTCTTCTTTCTTCTGGGTAGAAAATTTACTTTTAGTTTGTAAGGGTCACATCGTATTATATTATAGGAAAAACAATTGTAAAATGAAATTTTTTTAAATATGTATCCTAAATAATTTGAAGCATTTTCAAGTAATATTGTTAATCCTACATTTTGATTTATTTAATGAAATTTATATTACGGTTTTAAAGTTTCGGCAAAGGTTTTTTTATAATACAAG
Source organism: Drosophila robusta (assembly GCA_035043565.1). NCBI lineage: Eukaryota > Metazoa > Arthropoda > Insecta > Diptera > Drosophilidae > Drosophila > Drosophila robusta. The sequence goes on along the minus strand of JAWNMW010000257.1, from coordinate 18,116,719 downwards.
CAACATCGGCTTCTATAAACTACGGTTAAGACAATACTACTTCTCTGTTAAAATACTTCTAAATATAAATTTATTTTAAAATTTAGTTACCTCAAAAAACTTCCCATTTTATTAACTAAACTAAATATGTTTGTTGATAGCATAGCCTTAAGCATCACTTTGATGAGGTTTCCATTGGGATTAATATGTTATATGTCGGCAAGAGTATTTAATCTGCAGCATTTTTCTTGTCGCGTTTGATTTATTTATTTTATTTTATTTTTTTTTTTTTTGCATAACCATCACAAAATCCAGTACCGTTGCCATTCCTATAGTCATGCCCAGGCGCAGGTCCGTGGATGATTATGGCTATTATGCGATCGCCCACGCATTGTCGAGTATCTGTGCCACATCGCGCAATCTGCGGCAGAGTAATGACTGAGTGGCGACTGTTGTCTCCACAACTGCGGTTCGGATGCTTCCTGCTCTCTCTCTCTCTGTCTCTCTCTCTCTCTCCCTCTCTTTTTCGCGCTGTCTCTGTATATTTTTGTTAGTTGTGCATATGTTTTATTGCCAGCTAACGTTTATCAAGCCATTTTAAACATTTTTTTTTAGATAAGTTCATCTCAGTTAGCAGCAGCACCTGTCATCTGTGCAAAATGCTCTGACGCAAGACTTGAAATCCCCGTGGCCTGAGGGAATAATAGCTATTAGTAGTAGTAGTAGGCTAAAGCCTACGAGTGCACTGCCCCAAGAGGCTCATCAAGACGACAGAAATCCGCAACAAATGGCAACGACTGCCAGATACTCTGTTGCCACTAAATCACAAAAAACATTGTCATCAATAAATTAAATTCGACGTTACTAACCTATGAATTGGGGCAAATCTAGAGCATGGGCGTGTCAAGACATATACACATTTGTTCGAATGCATGTTTACAAGCTAAAATTTGAGGTCACTAGATTCGAAAAACTTGCACAAATCGAAAATACTTTGGGAAACAGACACATATAAATCCATGCCCAAGAAAAAACTACAATAAAGCACATTGTATATATGTGTGTGTGTTCAACATCAGCTGAAAATATCCATTTGAACATTCTAAATTAAAACCTTATCCATAGCCAATGGTTGCCTGAATATTGGCACGCTTGGTAAGGGGTAATTGTTGTTTGAGGAAAATTCTAAAATATACACATTGTATTTTTCTATAAAAGAAAAATAAATAAATGAAATGAAAATGATTTAAATATTATTATAAATTAAAATACATGAAAATGCAGTCGGAGCATAGAATTTTTGGAAAAGTTAATTTACTAAACGTTGCACTTGTATGAAAAAATAATAGTTGTATAAGTTAATAACTTAATGACGTGGTTGAAACCATTTTAAAAATCCTTAAGGCCTTTAAAGAACCAAAAAAAGCTTGAATTAGCGAGATACGCCACCAATTAAAAAATTCACTATTTTTATACATTAACAAATTTGTAAACAACTTTTTATAATTGATAAAATTTTTCTAATATGCTTTAAATTATTTATACCATATTTTATACCTGTTACTCAAATACGCATTGCGTAAAAAATGCCTTCATAGGGTCTTACATTTTGTACACCCTATAATCTATAACAGACGAGAATGCTTTGCTTGGGATTATCCTACATTTATAATGAGAGTGTGCTTATCTCCGAGGAACATGTACACATACATATTTACATATATTCTGTGCTTTTCCATATGCATATATCTACATAAATATATATTCTTAAGTAAGTTTATTGGTTGTGGAACGTGTGTGCGTGTGTTTTTAATGCATTCGATTTGCTATTGAATATTTTTGCCTTGAAATATGTAGAAATTTTGTGTACGCTTCTTATCTGCGGTTTGGCCAATTGTTGTTGTTCTGCTGGCTTTTGCTGTCTTACGTTTTATGTTTTATTTCCATCATTAATTAAGCAGAAACTGTACAAATTTTCACCTGTCTGCGGTACCACGAACGAGAAGCGGGCGGTGCGAGGGCACAGTTGGTTGAGGATTTACAAGTGCAACACTTTTGGGGATCATGGGCGAGAAAAAGAAGCCGAGCGCCAACTGTTTGCTCTCTTTCGCACTCGCTTCGTGCCTGCCGCTGCTTGGGCGTTGGGTCCCTGCTCGGACGCTTCGTGCGGTACGTGCTCAAAATGCTCGACAGCCCGTAATGTGCGTTGTAATGTCAAGTGTCATAAGCAGGCGCCGTCCGATGCGGATAACACATGACGTTCGTACAGCTTAAATTCACCCACCCGCACACAAAGTATTTTTAATACAAATTTGCACTTGAATGGTCATTCAGAAATGTGCGCATACACAGATTCCCATAACGCGTACGATAATTATGATGATGGGCGTGGCAAAGAATTAAGCACTCTGCTAGCGGATACCCTGTACAAATTGCAATTAATCAACCCTTTTGTGAAAAGCTTCGAAATTTGGTTAGGCATAAATGTGGAAAAAATTTAATACTCCGTATTCTTTTTTTTGACAATTTGCTCACTTTACACAAATTAATTTGTTTAAATACGATTTTAAATATTCTATGAATTCTATTCTTGTTTGATTCCCCGAATCGAGTTCGGTTTTGACAGTTGAAGCGAAAAGAAGTTTAATTGTTGTGCATGTTTAAAAATTGCCAACAATGCTAAATAGAGATTATAATTGAAAAATAATTTCCCAAAATAATAAACAAAATTATTCTAGTAATATCAGTGATACTGCAGTCTTACGCAAACATATGCGTTTATTTTTAGAAAGTGACGGTGAATAAAATAGTGTTTTACATTTTTTTATATTAATGAATTTCTGATATTATTTATTTTTTTTCCAATATTTTTAATGTGACAAAAGTGAATTCTAAGAATTTTGTAATATTGTTTATTATACTTTTAAGTTGCTTTGGAACCAATGTACTAATTTTCCGTATACCCAATATATTTTTACACGAATTTTTTGAGAACTAGATGTTATTGAATCATTGGCTCTATTTAGAAATATTTAGTAATACATTTTTTTTTGTATTTAAGATATTATTTGATATAATATTTTAACACAAACAGCTTATCAAAGCTAAATCTGTTAACTGTTTTAATGCATCTATTTATACTGATTGCACCAAACAAAGTTATATCAATATACTATTCCATTTAGAATTAGATATTTTCGATATTAGAGATTTTACTTTAAAAATAGTCACTACACTTTTGCTATTGTTGAAATTTGTCCCAAAATAAAGTTTTTATAAACTTATATTTTTTGTATTATATTTTATTTTTTTATTGAAATACAAAAGAACTGCCTAGAATTTTCCAAATTGGAGAACGAAAGTTAACTTTTAACTAAAATTATATTTAAGTTTACTTAATCGAGAATAAATACCGATTAGGTAAATGTATGTATATATATATACATTTATTTAATTTGTGGCTTCTCGTTTGCAACTTGTAACATATTCTCTGCTTTGAAGAAGACTCATGTATGCAAAGTAATTGGCTCCAGCGGCGTTTCCAACAACATCGTATAGTTAAGATGACCTCTATAAGAACAATAAAAACTGTATATATATACACACACTATCGCCCACATACACGCTGAGAGCTGCTGTGCGCCGCTGGACGGGTTCATTTGACCAATTTAATTATGAAGTTAATTACGAGTGCAGTGAAATTCCAGGAAAAAAGAATGTGTGTCCATTTTATTTATTGTGCAAACCAACAAACAATACAATATTTTCACAGATACGCAACAATAATAATAAAAAAAATTAAAAAAAAAACGGCAAGTGTTAAAAGAAATGTTGCACAACCTGAAAGGACGCGCACTTGAATATTTATTGTTAATAACAGAACAGTGAGTGGGGCGAGTGAATTGGCTCGTTATTGGGTTTGGGGGTTTGGTTTTGGGTTCTCAGTTAGGGCTGATGGGTGGGCCAAGTTAAAGCAATGCGTCAATTAAGTGGACGCCACGTGTGCGCCGCATAAAGGTTAATGAAATTCTGTGCGGCAAAATGCAATTGGGAAATGAACAGCGGTTCAAAGGGCAAAATGTGAATATACTATATATGGATGAATATATTCCCGCTGCCTGCCTGTATGCCAGGCCGTTGTGTGATGCTTCAAACATTTCATCCAAATTGGAATTCAATCAAAATTGTTAATTAACATGTGCAGCCAACATGTCTGCCAGCCAGCCCCAGCACCATTGTAGCCCATTACCCACACGTTCTAGCCAAAATGCCAAATGCCCAAAAGACCGACTGCGACTGAAGCTCGGCCAGGAGCCTGGAGCTGGGGTTGGAGTTGGAGCTATCAACCGGCGCTTTGTGTCGACATTTAAATAACAATGTGGGCTGACCGTTGGCCATTTGATTGCAGCAGCAGCGGAATAGGGCAACTGTAAAGGAGTAATGCACAAAAAATGCGGCCCGATGCAGTTGCACACACACACACACATACACATACTGCAACAGCGGCATTCACATATCAAAGAAACAGAGCAAAGCAAAGTCAACTGCTGCAGGATGCAGTTGCTCCGGTCAACTAACGCGACTGACAGTTGTTTGTTCTACCCTGTACACATTGAAAAATATTGTGAAATGTTGTCGCGACGCCCTAAATATATATAGCTATATTCTCAGTTAGCATGCATTGTCAAAAATTTACCCTTTTTTAAAACATATTTAAAAAAGTGCAGTGACTATATTTAATGGATTCTTAGCATTGCAAAAAAGAAAGTAGTTCTCAATTTATTTGATAATTATTTCACATAATATTACCGGGATAAAGCTAAGCAAAGCGATATCTCAACAGTTCATATTTTATTGAGATTAAAAACCTAAACACATCTATATTTAATACAAATATTTAATATTTAAAAAGTTTCTGCATTGCCTGAGAACTGCAGCACGAAATCGAAACAAGAGAATTGAAATGCCACTTTTTGTTAAAGAATTGGTAAATGATCAGACAATAAATAAATACAAGTTTTTTATTTTTGTCGTGTGGAACAGAGAGAAAAATTGATTATTAAGCGACATCAAGGTTAAATGCAAGGTATCCTATGGTCGGGTATTCTCCATTAGAACATTTTGTTCTTGCTGTTGTTGCATTTTAAGGTTGCCTATGCACAAAATTGAGTTGTGTGGGCGATGACAACAATTTGTCAGATGCGAATGTGTGTGCTTGAATCGTATACCAATCGTTTGTATTTGATAACTGTGATCAGACATCAAATGTGATAAGCAGCACAGGAATGCCTCCTACACAATTATTCATCTCGCAATGAAACAAAACGAAGGCAAATGGAACAGAAGATAGTTGAAATTGCCCAAAAAAACACACCTATTGGACGCTATATAGCCACATATGTATGCATACAATACTATATCATGCTATACTATAGGTACAGATGAGTTGTGTATGTGTGCTGTCTGCGAATACGAAAGAATGCAAATTTTGTTTATAACGCCGCAACAATGGAATTTGAGCTCTCAGTTCTGCCTCGATTATATTTTCCTCTCTGATTTTCGGTCAAACAATGCGCAACTACGAATGGCAGACAGACAAACGGTCCGCCTGGTTGACTGACTGACTAAATGCTTGGCTGAATGACTAACTGAATGACTGCCTGCTGGCCAAGCGGACAGCAGCAGCAGCAGCCGATGGCCAACGGCAAGCAGACCTAGACCCAGGCCCTGGCCGTATGGGATACAGAAGCTGAGCATGACACAGAATGGAATTTTGATTGTGTATGTTGCATCTGCTGCATAGAAGCCAACGCAGCCACCCATCCAACCACCCACCCACCCACACTCGGTCAGCCAGTCAGTCAGCACTGGCAACAGTAAAGCAACCACCAAACCGAGCCAAACCACCCACCCACCCAGCCATCCAACCACCTAGTCGCAAGCGGAGTCAGTACGCTCTGATTGTGCAGTAACGTTGAAATTAATGCTGCACATATTTTCATTTACGGTTCAAACTCCATTCTTTCATTCATTCGTTTTTAAAGCCCGCTGCACACAACACATGAAAAACGAAATGTGGCTACCGGGCATATTAAGTTTAATCAGCACTATGTCGAGCTAGTTATTTGTAACTATTATAGATTTATGATCAAATATTTCTCACATATTATCCCTATATGCACACCCTTTATGCATCTTTCATCGTCAACACATATTTAATAGCATTATATAATTTTACATTATTTTGCTTGTCTTGATCAAAACATAAGGATATTCTTAATTACTAATTTCATATGTATACCAGTAATTTGAAATTTGTTGTTTATTGAAATAAATTTGTTCTCAACTTTACCTGTATTTATAAATCAGATCACAACTATGTTTAAGCAAAAGATCTACTATTTAATTTTAAAAAATATTTACTGCATTCGCATTTCACGGTGTTGATTATTTCTTTTTAGTTGTATTACTTGCTTAATTTTAAATCGACTTAAAAAATGTTTGAAACATAAAATAAAATATTTTCTATGTTAACTTTTAGTCAAAATAAAAAAAATAAATATTTTTTAATAGAAATAATGTAATGTAAAAAATAATAAACCCAATTTTAACATAATTACTTTATTTGAAAATTCAATGTTCATTAAATATATTTCTTTTTCAGCCCATAAATGAATCATGCAAACAATTAAATTGTTACATTGTGCCGAGTGAGTGTTCCCGTACAGTAGGGTATTTGCAAATTGCTGATGTTTACTTTTATTTTTATTTTTTTTATTTTTTGGCAATCTTGTTGCATTGTTGCCGTCAAATCGGTAGGCAGACAAATGAACAGCTGAATGTCCGTGCGGACCGAACTCTATCCAACTACATTTTGATTTGTGCTCCATTTTTGGCCAGTGCACTGATAACGTTGTTATCGTGGCAAAAAAACAAATGGCAAAAATCTCTGCCAAAAAATGCGCAAACGATGCGTCGCGACATAAAGGCAATGAGGCAGATAGCAGGCACTCAGCATCCGATACTCCCAATACTATCCAAACTCTTGGTAACACTACAAGAGCCCTAAAAAACAAACTTCGCGCTAATCAGAAGCGTTCAACAATGTTTTAGTTATACTACAGAAAGTCATATAAGATATATGACACATGTATCTTCTATTACTGAACAGTTTAATGTAAAGTCAGAAAGTGAGCTAATTGCATTGTCAACTTTGTTATTTAGTTGTCATAGCAAGAGCACGGATGTCATCATATCGAATGATTGATCAGAGCCAACAACAATAGCTCAACTTAGCTTAGAGAGACAACAAAAATCAGCTACCGAATCGGGTCAACAAGATGAACAAACGTAAAGAAAATCAGAGAAAAAAATGATTAACCAGATCTTTGACGAAAAATTATAAGCAAATATTACAGTTAACGTATATTTAGAGCATTTAGAGATGACTTTCACAATTCTAAATAAAGCTAAATTCAGCAAATAAACTCGATTATATTAAATACACATAAAGCAACACATTTAAGCTTGCTGATGTTGGCTGGGTACAGTGGCGTAGGTAGGGGCAGGGGTTTCCGAGTAAACCCCCCATTTAAATGTATATTTGGAACTTTTTAAAAACAGAACAACAATCTTCCAATATCCTCATATTAAACCAAATCTTATTTTGAATCCCCCTACCAAAAAATAAAATCGGGCCTACACCACTGCCTGGGTTCAACGTGGGCAACCTTTAAGATTTTCTGGGCCAGTTTTTTCTGTCTTTGTTCTAAAGTTTAAATGTAACCATTTATCAAAAATAAATCCAAAAATGTAATCTAGTATTTGATATAATTATATATGAAATAAATTTTGTAGAGATAAAGGTTGAAACTTATTTTAATCATCCCTAATATAATATAAAAAGCATTTAACGTGTAATATAGCATATAGGAAATTTATAAATAATACCTGCACTTTTATTCACGTTACTACATTAAACTAATTTTAAGCCACAACATACTTTCGATTGGTAAAAGCTCAGCTCCGAACTTGCACTGAAGACCTTTTGGATTGGCTAAGATCTGTTAGGTAAGATACCGCTGGGCTTGGCTTGGCTTGGATTGGGCGGCGTCTAATGGCCTTCCAAAGCAGTTGCAGTGGTTGTTCAAGTGGTTACATTTCAGAATTGAAAACATTTGTCATTATTGCACGTTTTGAAGACATGTCAGCGTGATAATTCAACAAGAGCAAACGATTTATTTTGCGCAAATAAACTGTGAAAAGTCACATAGCTTAAATGCGGCTGTCATCAAATTATGCGCTTTTTATGAATCTCCCTCTATTCTCTATCACTCGCTGCCCCCGCAAGCTCACTTTCCCTCTCTCTCTCTCTCTCGCTCTGTCTCTCTCTTTGCGCTCTAGTTTGTGTTCTATCCCTATCTCTCTGGTGCATGATTCATTTGAATCATTTGCTTAGCGCCTGGAACCCAACTGGACGCAACAACAAGTGCCCCGCTAAACACTCATGTAATCCGCTGCACATCGTTTTAAAAAAGTAAAATAAAAAATAAGAAAGAATAAATATGCATGGAGTGCCGAATAGTATATACCCTTGCGGAGATATATAATAAGGCAAACACATATTTGATTGTTTCTTCTGCAACATGTCTTGTATTTCACTCTTTTAATCTATTGGGATATGTGGTCTGGCGATTTAGAACATAATTAGAAATTTATATTTAATAATTTAACTTATTTGTTTATTTAATAGGAACAACAAAACAAGTGAGTTTTCATGTCATATTATATTTGTTGCAATTTTTAATTTATTTAAGCCTTGAAAAATTAGCCGATGAAGAGCGTGGAAAAATAGTCCTCTTGTCAATATGGAAAATAATAAAAAATGTTTTTAAAAACCATTCCACAATAAAAAAGTTTCTGAAAGACCCACAAATCCACGGCAAAACCCGCAAGTTTATTTGCCAATATTTTATATTAATTGTTATATGCTCTGAATTAAATACATCGTTTAAATAACTGTCAGGAAAAAATCCTTTAGAGTTATAGCTTAAACAGTTTAATTGTTATAATCAGGAATGTATTGTCTGATTTACTTTTTCACGCATGTTACTAAAATTAGTATAAAGTTGTTTATTTTTGAAAAATCGCCTGAAAAGTAAAAAAGAAGCGTACATAGAAATCGTAGGACATGGCCATATCCCCTCGCCTGTTAAAACTGATTAAAAGTAGACATATACATACAATTGAAGGAATCAGCAAAGTCTCTTGCCATGTGTTACAGATTGTGTCTCATTATTATGATACCCTTAGAAAGCGTACGATAAATATACAAATAAAATAAAATAAAAAGAAAATACGCTGATTGTTAATAAAACGCTGCAAAAGTGACAATAAAAAGAGGGAATGAAAAAAAAAATTGCTAGCGATTGCAAAAAGCAGCTGAGCAGCTTTAGTCTTGGATGGCAGAAACACATGTACAATTGATGTCCACACACACTCGCACACTGATGTGTGTGTGTGTGTGTGGGGCTACAATTGCGAATACACTGTATGTCGCGGTGGTGTAGACTTTGAGTGGGTGACTGTAGTCATAGTTTCTGCTGCTCATCGCTTATGACTAATAAATGCATGCATTTGCTGTTGCAGTTGCAGTTGCAATTGCTGCTGTTGCTGCTGTGGCAACTGGCTTGCTTGCAACAGCAAATTGAGTGCAAAACGAACAACATTTTGAAATGCTCATAAAGACATAAAACATATTGGAAAATGAAAATGCAACAAACGATTGTAAGCATAAACAGCATTTAAAAAAAAAAACACACACACACAACAAAAGCAAAACAAAAGCAACAATAGCAACAACAGCCAAAGTAGCAGCAACTGTTGCCGCAACGGCTGCACACAGATTGCGCAATGGCGCAAGCGCAACGCCGCAACGCTGCAAGCGCAAGCTCAAGCTTTTGCTGTCTTCTCTCTGCCGCTGCCTCATTCTCTCGCTACGTGTGTGTGTGTGTAATCGGCCGCTTGCAATCGAAATCGACATCGACAACGAGGCGACGCCAGCGAATTTGGTTGACGAAACACGAGACGCAAACAAAGAACACAAAAACGTGCAACAAATCAAATGAAAACGAAAATGCGAAAATTGTGCGCATTTGCAACACACAAAAGTGGCAACAACAACAACACCTAGCAGTGCTCTAGTTGCATGAACTCGACGAAGCGATACCCTGTAACCAGTTTAGCTGTTGCCAACTAATTGGAAACACATTATTGTTGAATTACTAGAACTCCTAATTACGGAATATTGGATTAATTTTAATAATTTATAAAAATAATTTTATTTTTATATTTATTTATTAATCCATTTATTACAAACGCATACAAAATAAACAATAATATAATAATTGGAGAATAAAGCATTTTGCTTATTTTCTACACTCAGAAAAACACCAGCAGACCTATTGGTACATTATTTTGATTTTTCTCTTTGGTTGCATTGTTTTCTAATATTTTTGATTAATGCGTGCTTAATGCTTGATGGCTAATTGTAAACTAGTTCGATTTGGCATAGGGTATAAAACAAGCGCGCACAAATGTGAACGAGCAAACAAAGCCAAGCTACCCAGCCGAAGGAAATACACTGGGCAAAATAAAAGTAAACAAGTCTTATTACTTCATTCAAAGTATTAATTAATTATACATAATAAAACAATTAGCTTTGGTGTAACAGAGTTACTTGCCTACCTTTTGGAATGCATTATAAAGCTTTTAACCTTAGCTTTAGAACACTTCGTTTATTTCATCATCCATCCACATAATCCAGTCTGATGTTAATTTGTTTTTGCTTATATGTAAAAATCATAAAAAGCTTACAAAGCTTACCTAAAAGAAAAACTTATTCACACGGATATATAATTTTTCGATAATCAAACCTTTTAACCTAAATGTTATCAACTTCAGAATTGTGCCTTTGGGAGCTATTTTATATAGTTGTTTGATCTTAAGACTCAGTTGGCATCCAATAATGGCTATAATAGCTATATAATAAATAATTTACCTGTAGCAATTTTTCTCATGCCTGAAATTTTGTGCTTCAACAATTTCTCCTATTAATGAATAATTTATTTAATTTGGTATGATTCCTTTACAGAAAGTATGCGGGACGTTATTTCACAAATAATTGAATAATAATAACTGATGAACGTTCACTCAATTGAGAATATTTCTCTCTTATCAATATTTTCGCTAGAATTTGCACGCGGTTAATCAATATTAACGATTCAGCAGAAAAAAAAACTTTAATTATGATACTCACTTTGTGAATGCTGATTGATTTCGAAATTATTTTATGTAAGATACATAACTTTACACAAATAATAAATAAAAGCCCAGCTTTCGGTTAAAGAGTGTGGTCGGACTGGTCTGCCTGGACGTTAAACGAGGTATTTCTTTACAAGTAAAAATTGGAAAATGACTCCAATTGCTTCCATTTCAATATCGTATTAACGAAAATTTTATGCTGCATACTTTTTGGAGTAGATACCAAATGCCTTAAAAAGTTATGTTGTTAAAAGTCATTTCAATTGAATTACATCAAAATCAAATTCATGCTATAAGCTGTTTTGGAAAATTTTAATTGCTGCGACAAGCTGGGTTTTTACTAAATATCGGTAATTTCTTATATTCAGCGCTCTAAGAAGTATGCAATAGAAAGAAGAGCGAAAAGCATTTGAAAAGGGAAAACAGAACATGAACAATTCTGTAAAATTGCACACTGAAGCGTGATTCATCGGTAAGCTTCTTTTTGTTTTCCTATAGAATCGATTTAATGAGAATAGAATACATTTCTAAGATTTGTGTATATAAGAAAAATGTTAAATGTAATTTAGTAAATACACCGAACTCTGTGTTTATACAATTCGTTCCCCGAAATTAGCAAAATAGTAGATTGGTTCCAGACCTTCAACAATTTTAATAAAATTATGTTTGTTAACTAGAGAATTTATTTCCCTTGATTAAATATTTGAACTCATTAAATATAATGACAAACAAAAATATACAAGAAATACATTAAATAAAAGTAAAACTAATATAAATAAAAAAATTTTTATTCGTTTTCTGACAAACATATACGCTTATTTTGTTCAACATATTGTTCGATATTTGAAGTTTTTAGAACGAAATCCGTTCTTAAAGTTTGCGTTGGATTTCGTGATAAAACCATTATATATTTTAACTGTGAAATAGTTTAAGTGTGATTAACTGATAGCTACCGAAACGGTGGGCAAAACCATACTAAATCGGAACGATTCTATTTAAGCTAACTTAATGAAACTTGATGTTGACATCGAATTAGGATCGTATTTAATATAGTAGCTGCCAAGCGAACTGTCGCTGCATAATTTTTAAATGAAAAAGTTAACTTATATTGGTCTTAATTGTGTTTATAAAATGTTAGCCAACAATTTAAAAGCACCGTTGAAAATTGTTTAATGGAAATGAAAACATTGTGTGGCTAATATCAAAATATTATGACGTGCATTGCAAAGGTATTAAAACTTGTTCTCTCTTTTTTTTTTTTTTTTTTTTTGGGCTGTGGGGAGGGATATTTTTGGTTGCTTAGATTTGATTTGAACAGCAATTGTTTAACTTTTGGCACGCCAATCGAAGATTGCCGATTGGCAATGCCAGCAGGTGGTCAACTGCCCCAACAGTTGTTGCCACTTCCGCAGTCGCAGTTGCAGTCGCCGTCGCTGCCGTCGTCTCTCCCACGCTCCCACGTTCAGCCCCTACAATATTGACATTGTCATTAATGCTCTTTATTAAGCTGCGGCGGCACATTCGAAAGTATTTCGTTGTTGTTGTTGTTGTTGCTTTCGATTTTTGTGTTTTGGTTTGTTTTTGCGCCAAAGACAAAAAGCTTTTAATTTAAGACGGATGCCGCGGTCACGGCGGACAAACGTGTGGAAAATGGCGACGACGTCGGCGGCGCGGCTTTTAGTTCTTTTCACTGCGACCGGCCAAGTGATAAGGGGTTAAGTAAAAAATTTTTTCAAATGAAAAAAGTAAAAAAATAAAATCGAAAAAAATAAAAGAAAATAAAATAAAATACGAAAAAAAAACAACAACATCGAATGTTTATCGTTGCCCTTGGCTCCTTGGTTGCCCATTCCGCGGTGCAATCTCATGGATATGCATAGAGTGCTAAGCTCCACGAAGCAGGGACACAAAGCGCGGCAAGGGCGGGGAGGTGCTGGCGGCCAGACAGACAGATGTATGTATGCTATGCAGCAGTTGTTGCTATATAAGAAATTCTTTTATTCCATACCAACGGTCCGGAGCAAGGCGAAGTCGGAGCAGCGGCTGGGAGCGGATGGAACCGAACCAAAATAAATGCGCAATGCATACAAGGAGCGCACGGCGCGCCCGAGAGTGAAGAGCCAGAGAGCCGCTACAACGTGACATTCCTTAAATTATTTTCTGTGCTCAAGAAAACATTAAAAAATATTTTTATCTTGTGCAGAAACAAACCAGCAACAACTTTGCTGGGAAGAATCCTTTTTTAAAAGTTGCTTCAGCTGCAGCTTCAGCTTCTGCTTTTGCTTTTGCTTCTGCTTCAGCTTTTGCTTCGACCGTTTCACGTTCGTTCGCCGACGGTTTTTATACTTGGTTGGAGGCAAAAGAAAAGAGTAACACGGAAAAAATGCGACTCTCATTAATTTGTGGAAAATTGATTTTGTAACAAGCAGATAAAACAAGAACAGCCATCAGCAGCAGCCCCAACAACAACAACGGCCATGGCAAAATAGCTGAGTCGGAGAAAAAAATAAGAAGAAAATAAGCAGAAGCGCCAACTTCTAAGCACAATGAAAATGCACTTTACGAGTGCATTTTGTAACCCCAAAGACACACAGAGATCCAGTCAGACTGACAAATCTTGCGCTAAAAACAAAGTAGGTTATATAAATGGAATTCTTATTACTATTCCGTTTTTGTATATTTCGCACTTTGGTGTTATGAAATGAGAAATGAACCGAACTTTGGTAAATATATAGCTTAAATAGGAATAAATAGAGATTCTCTTATTTTAACATTAGAAACAAGAAAATTGTAAACTGATTTTTAGGCAAAATAGTTCACATATATCATATAGATTTATGCATAACAATAATTATTAAAACTAAAGTTGTAAAACACAACTTTGCCTTAATCTCCAACACGATAAAGACCCTCTTCAGGTTCAAATTAAAAGTAAAATATAAGTGAATTCGCAAGCTTTCAATATTATTATAAATATCTTCAAAAATATGCAAACGAGTAATGCAAAAAACAAGAAGAATAACTATTTTTTTAAAGGTACCCAGCTGGTATTAGGGTAAATTGGTTTATTTGTTCTGTGATTTTCAACGTAGAAATGCTGACAAGTCGGCCTCCATCCGCATGCTGGATACGGACAAATGATAACAATCACAGCTCCTAGGCCTACGCTGAGACTGAGGGGTGCAACGAAATGCGCCCCTCCAAAACAAAAAAAAACAAAAAACATACTTGGATTTCAGTTATAAAAACAAATCGAAGAAAAAAAACTAAAATAAAATAAAACTGAAAAGACAAGAAAAAAAAAGCGGCGGCCAAGCATTAAATAAAAACAAATACCAAGTGAAGAGTGGCGAGTGGTGAACCGGCGGAAGAGCCGCTTCACGTTTTGAAGTCGCAGTGTTCCAAACTGGCCGGTGCGAAGACAGTCAAAGGGCGACGCACAGCTTTCCGAGTGACGGAGAGCCGGCCCGGCCCGGCCCGGGATGGGACGGGATGGGGTAGGGCAGGCGAGCCAAAGTGCGGAAGGGCGGGGCGGGGAGGGGGTGCTGGCTTTGGCTCTGGGCCATTATAACATTGGTTGGGTTGCCGTTGCCGCAGCACGGCAGGCGGCAAAAATAGCCAAAGCCAACATGGCGGATGTTGCATGGAATTTATTTTTACTTTAAAGTAAAGAATTTTTTGAATTCCTGAACGTTGAAAAATGTTGAAAACGACAAAACAAAGTATGCACGAGTGTGCATAACAGCGTGTGTGTGTTTGTCTGTGTGTCTATGTGTGTGTATTAAATACTTTCAAGACGCTACCAAACGGCAGCGCCTGGAGGGAACAGCCACAGATACAGATACAGATACAGATACAGATACAGATACAGCTACAAAGACTACGTGTGACCGGCCGGCAATTCAACTGAAATGACAGAACAGCTGACAACAAAAGAGGGGGGCACAAACACGCACACACACGCACACACACACACACCAAGATTTCTGTGGCAGCAGCAAGAACACAAACAACGATTAAGGACGCTGCATTGCTGCGATCCCGTATCAAATATCAAAGAAATGTGGCTAAGATTTTATTCGCTGATCGACAGATTCTGTAGCTGTTGCCAAGTATCTCTGATTTGGATTCTGCTGATGTACTATGTGTATGTATGTGTGCGAGTTTAGCAGGCCGAGTGATAAGCTGGCTGGCTTCAACCTCTAGTTAGACAGATCGATTTCATTGTTAATACACATCAGATGCAAATATAGTTGTGTATTCTATATAGTCGCTATGTTGGCTCTCAAGGCTGCGCCCACATGTCGCTAAACCTGCTCGACTCATGGGAAACTTGAGTTCCAGTTGCAGTTGCAGTTGCAATTGCAGCAAGTGCGCCCTCCTTTGGGGGCGTTGTCGGAGTCAGACATATGTTTAAGCCAATGATGCGTAAAGGCTTCGAATCTGCCCTTAGCGTATGGCCTCACACCTAATTCTATCGAAATATATGTACATATGTTTCAAGTGGCTTGCTGCTGAACACAACAATATATGCATATATATCTTTGTAGACATGAAAATAAATAAGCATATATAAAAATAAATGTATTACTTTTTACACAATGGCAACAGACCTGCGAAAAGTTCCGCTTTGAACCAGCTTTAGATTTTAATAAATAATAGTAAGCAAACAAGAGTTTTAGTTTGGGGGTGCTCGTCTGTTAAATACCCTATATCCAGCTTTTAGTTGAACTAAAGCTATTAAGCACAAACAGTCATCCAAACCTGAACCCGCACCGCATATTTTTTTTTTAAACCACTGACATTTTATTTTATTTTATTTTTTTCTGGTTGCAAAAGTAGATAATGTACTTTATTGACTGGTATAAACCAGCCGTCAAAAAATTGATATAATTATAATATAATGTTCGACGTTATATTATAATGAAGAGAACGTTTTTCAGTTTCAGTGGACAGGGTAAATACACCAGACATTTAATAACAGTAGAAACTTCTCAGTTTTGTGACGTCTATAAATACATCATCAAGTTGTATTTAAAAATGATTCATATAATGCTGGTATTTCCGACAATGCAGAAACTGACAAACCAACTATTGTCTGGGTGAGGTGGAAAAAAGTAATTAACTAAACGGTTTAGGCTTAGAAATAATAGATCTGTTCTGTGACAGGTGTTGATAAACTTTGCAGGACAAAAATCGAAAGCTCATTTTAATTTATGGTACTGGCATTTATGAAAGAGAGTAAAAGTCTTTAATATCTCTTCTAATTATCAGTTTTCTGTTTTTGTAAACGCACTTTGTCGGACTACAAATTGTGGGCAAGTCAATGAGCTTTGGTTGCCGATAGAGTTCCTCGCAATCGACCTTCATAAAAGCACTTTCAGTGGCAAATATAAACAGACATAAGACAGATAGTATGATTACAAGTACCGCACTCGTACTCGTACTCGTTTTCGCACTCGTACATGATGCATGAATGCTATGATAACAGAAAAAAAAGGTTATATGAGAGTCTCACTGAACCGGCGAGACGTTGACGTTTGTGGTTCGGTGATTGGACTGCTTATAATGAAACAGCACTGAGCAAATTATACGATCAATTTACGATACGATCATGTTATACAAAACTGTCAATGGAGCTCGACAATGGCTATAAATCGATATACCTATCCAATATGTACAAACACGCAAGGTGCAATTCAAAGAACTCTAAAATAATGATATCTACACATGTACGTACATATGTAAATAAATTATAATAAAGCACAGTTCAAATCACAAAAGCTGTCAGCTACAATTTCCACCGTACTGTGCTTTTCGGATGTAAATGATAATTTATAAAATTCAGAAAATAATTGAAATTATGAAAATATGTTGAAAGGAAGAAGGATAAAAATTAAGGATTTTGAAAAATGCAATTTGTTGGGTGAAAAATTGGATGTTCTGAGAAATCTTCACATTCACGGGCGGAATATGAGTGAAAAAGGTGTTGGCCATTATTTTAAAGCAAATAACACTTGGCCGAGCTAAGGCGGCGAACACCTGTTATGTTAGGCATAATTCAAAGAATTCAAAAAAAATGAAACATATAGCAATATATATTATAAAAATATATTTTTATATATGTTCACATGTAAATATATGTATATACGCATTGGTATTGCCGTGATGTGTAGGTTTTGGGAAACCTCGCAAGTAGCTGCACCACGAGGCAGTCATGCGAATTATTGCTGCAACATATTGCAGCGAATTAACTTAGAACTAAGAACTAAGTACATTCACTTGGGTCTTAAGTGGCAACGCATTTCATTGGACTTGGCCCTATAACCCAAAATTACTCATCCACACGCGGCGCTCTCTTTCGCTCGCGCTCACTTTTGGGGGGCTCTCTGTCTAGCATAGATCTTACATAATATACAAGCAATTTGTAAAACAAATTCAATTAGCTTCTTGTGTCTGTCTCTTTGTCTATGAGTGCGACTCAAGTAATGTGCAAAAGAAAAGTAAACTGCAAAGCCGCCACACAAAATGACAGACTGACTGATTGACAATACGGCAGTTGACAGTCTGATTCGACTTAGCGCCCCCATCTTCTTCTATTTCTGATTAGCCTGACAATTCGACGACGACGACGACGACGACGACGACGCCTCAGCCGGTGGGCGAATAATGTAAACAAATACATTCGCAATCATTTCCCATTTCCCCCTCTGCGCTCCACGGCAACATCATAAAATTTCGAAAATCGATTAACGGCGCGTGGCGCCAACTGTTTCTGTTCTGTTTCTTCGCTCAACCTCAACCTCAGCCCAAATGTGAGCCCAAGCCCCAACCCCAACCTCAACCGACTCGGCTCGTTGTCTTCGTCATCGGCGTCGTTGCCAGCGGCGACTTTTTGCAAGTGCAAAACTAATTATCCGAACAGAACAGCAGAGTCGCATGAATAATACTGATAAAGTAGCTGGGGATTCAATTTCGTATACAAATATAAATGAGTTGAGTAAATGAGTTGCAAATAGCCGAGCCCCCTTCTCCCCCCGCCCCCCGCTCTCTCTCTCTCTCTCTCTCTCTCTCTCACACACACCCCCTTGTAGCCGAAACGATCTGGCAATCTGGCGATCTGTGTGTGACGCATAAAAATGCTTAAATTCTTCCAACTAACTTAGCTGCAAATGAAAATCTGTTTTAAAGAATTGCCCCCAAAAACTCCATCAAAATATCATATATCCCAATTTATATAATTTTCATTCATTGTCGTGAAAATGGGTCCAACTAGCTGCCACTTAGCACTGATATCGCGTTACCCAAAAGGAAATTGTCCTAAACGCTTGCTTGCATCTTAATGATTAATGAATAACATTTAAACTTTATTATAATTAAAATTATATGTAAAATTAATATAAAAAAACCAAAAATGTAAATAATTCCTATTCGGATAAACTTAACGATAAACTAAAAATGAATTGCAAGAAAAATTTCAATTATAATAAATTGAAAATTATTGACAACGAAAAAACAATATTTCTATAGCTAATTTAAGCGCGTATATTGATAAATTAATAATTTTTTAATTACTCTTCATTACAATTTCAGAAATTGTTGTGGAATTGTTGAAAAGAATATGATGGATTGTCATTGCGTACAAGTTTCCACACATGGTTACAACACACAACAAACCCAAGTTTGAAAGTCGCAGAGCAATTAGATAACGCGAATCTAATCATCAGTTAGCTTAAGAATAATATCTTTCTGGGCAGATAACGCGTATGCACCTAAGCCTCTTGTTATAGTTATAAACACAATGTTTATACTGTGTGCTTGGGCACTTGATGCACTTATCTGCTGCAGCAAAACTATATGATGCCAATGATTAAAAAGAAACTGGCAACAAGAATTCATGTTTAGGTTGCCATGTTAACTTTATGTAACTTTAATAGTGGGAGATTCTTACTTGTTTTCTAGCAAACATATTAAAACACAATCTTAATAGAGAAATAATTCCACTAACTAGCAAAGTTTAGCAGCCTTCAACCATTTGTGCTAACTTTGCTAGCTTTTGAGTTGCCGCATTTTGAAATAATTGCATATAGATAAATATAGCAATCGAATATAATTATAATATATACCAACAGATATTTGACTTTTTTAATGTTGCAGCGAAGTGAACGACGCAAGGTGAATGAAATATTTTGACAGCTAGATCAACCAACTGACAAACATTATGCATTTATAATAAATTCGTTTCTTATCTGACAACTGTATTTATTTATAAATATGAATGATGCTTGGTGCATTTGCATTACGCATATCCATGCCTTATGAATGGATTGGTAACGCTCAGCGGAAAGTTAAAACTGAAGCTTACGTCTGGTCGTGCTTTCGTACTCGCTTGTGTACCAAACAAACCATATCAAAGAGATTATTAATATTTCATTTTTTCCGTTCTTTCATTTTTCGGCTGATAACAAGAGCCACGCATCAGATTAAGCGATAGCTGCCGCTGATGTAATGCGATATGCCGCCGTATATGAATCATCCGACGGGTTTCTGATTAGCAACGTTTTTTTTCTGTTTTTTTGTGGCTCTATATTAAAACTAGCTTTTGCATAAAACAATAAATAAAAAAGAAAACACTCAATTACAGAGCTGCGAGTATTTGTTATATATTTTTCTGTGGTAATAAATTTAATTTATTTAAAAAAAATAGTGTAATTTTAAAACAAAAAGTCTATTAATATATAACAAAAATAGTCACTGAATTACGTTAAGCTTCTTGCTGTAAAATAACAACAAAAAAAGGCTGAAATTTAAATTGTTCTATTCACAATAATAATTTCTTTTTAGCTTAATATACACGGCCAACAAAAAATATTCAAATGCTCAATTTTTTATTTCAAACACTTTGTTAGCTTTTGATTAAGCGCCCGCTTAGTGAATTAAGGTTCTCAGCTAATCAATTCTGAATACTGTTCAACGACAATTCTCATAAAAATCCATTTTTTTCCCAAGAGTAAATTTACTATTTAATACATTGAAAATTGAAAAGAACCTATAGTATATTTCATCGGAAAATGAATTAGTTCTCAATCGCAAAATTGCAGCTTTTGTCGACTATAATTGCCTTGATTTGTTGTACAAAGTCTTGATTTTACTTAATATATTTAATGGTTAAACGCTTAAAACCAATTTTTGTGTTTCCAAAAAGATATCAAACTTAATGCCGTATTTGAAAACCCAAAAGAACACACGAACTTCGCTCGACTTTAAAATGATTTAAAAATTATAATACCATTTTGTAAGACGCTTGTTAATTAAACCCCGAAAATTATGTTATATTTGTGAACTTTACTTACTTTTGTATAGAAATTTCGAATAATCACAATCCATGTTGTTGCTGTTGTTGTTGTTGTTTGTTGCTGCTGTGAATGTCTATTGCTGCTGCTGCTGTGTTGATATAGACATGAAGCTGCTTTTAGAGTTGCTGTTTTGTTGCGGCGTTTGTTGTTGTGGTTGTTGTTGTTGTTATCGTTGTTGTTGATAGATTTGATTGATTCACTGCATTCGCACTGCTTTGCGCATTTGCGCCATTTACTTGACAACAAACAATTATAAAAAAATTTTAAAAAAAATGTAAAAACACAGACACACACAAAGAAATAAATTAGCTGCGGGCGGGCGGTTGGGTGGTGCTGAGGGCCGGCTCCGGGGCTGTGTCAAAAGTTGCACCGTTGACACAAAAATTTGAAGATTGCCGCCGGCGACGGTGTAAGAAAAACTGAAATTCGACTTCGAATTCGAGTTCCAGTTCGAAGCTTTCCGCAGCGCGAGCAACCTTCTGCTGCTTGGGTAGATTTATTTTGTTGTTGTTGTTGTTGTTGTTGTTATTTTATTGACACTTGATGGGCGCTGTTGCCATGTGTTGCTGTTGTTGCTGTAGATTTTTGTTATTGTTGCAATTTAATGCCACTTTACAAGCATGTATAACATTGTGAGTTTTTGGTTGTTGGGGCTGCTGGCGCGGCTGCTGTTGTTGTTTTCGCTTTTGTTTTGCTTTCATTTACACAGTACTAGTTGGTGCAGGTGCTGGCATGTAACAAAGCACACACACACACACACACACATACGGAGACACAGCGCGTAGCTGTGTGTGACAGTCGCATATTCTTCGGCGACTGTCGCCGCAGCACAATTCTAGCAATGCTTCTTCTCGTCTCGCTATAAGCTTTTCTTCTTTTTCAACTCTCGTTTGCAGGTGGAGCCGCTGCCGCCGCTGCTGCTGCTGCTGCTGCTGCTGCTGTTGTTGCTCTTCCGCTTAACTGTATCTTATCTGGGCGCGCCTTTTGCTTTTTCTTTAACTAAATTGAAATTTGAACAACATCAACATGTGTTGCCCTCTTGTTGATGTTCCATTTATTATGCAGAGACGCGTGTTACGAAAAAAAGGCGCGCAATCTCTGGACGCCGCCTGCTGTCGC
This sequence comes from Drosophila robusta, assembly GCA_035043565.1. Taxonomy (NCBI): domain Eukaryota; kingdom Metazoa; phylum Arthropoda; class Insecta; order Diptera; family Drosophilidae; genus Drosophila; species Drosophila robusta. The sequence goes on along the minus strand of JAWNMW010000257.1, from coordinate 18,094,943 downwards.
TGTCGCTGCTTGCCTCTGTGATGTTGGTTCGGTGCAACAGTTGCGCTGCCGTTGCAGCCTTTAACCGCAAACGACGACTGCCACAGATGAACCGCAAAAAAATGCACACACCGAAAAAAAAGAAAAACAGTTGCGTACGAAATTGTCGTGTGTGCCAAGAACAACAAAGCTTTTCATATAGCACCGAAAAAAACACACGCACACTCAGGCACAGCACGCAGTTGCTTTCAATACACGGCTAGGCACATAAATGTGTGTGTGTGTGTGTGTGTGTACATATGTATTCATGTTTATATGTATGTATATGCAATTATAATTCGCTTTTTTGCGCTGCCGTCGCCGTCGCCGCCGCCGTTGCGAATTTAATTTAATATCTTTTTCTATACTTCTTTTTGTTGCTATTTTGTTGTTGCTCGCTTTTTGTTTTGCCTTGCGCCTGTAGGCGGCACGCGCTGGCCAATGTGTTAGTTTTCATGTATATCTTAACAGATGATTCTTATTTGAATGCGGTTTCTGATTGGATTTGCTTTGACATTTTTTTCTTTCTTGGTACGCTTTTCTTACAAACGCCGCTCTATGCTCCGGGCCAGAGAGTCAAAGACGAAATGTGCTTTTAATGTAGACACACTGACACACGCACAAGACACTCACACATAGATACATATAAATATTGTACATACAATAAGTTAAAAGAAATTTTCGATACGTATTGTCTAAGCTATTTGGCTATTTGATTTAAATTTGTTAACTACGTGCTGCGCTTGCTTTCGCATACAAAATGTGACGCCAACACAACCGACGGTATAAACAAAACTACCAACACGAAATTAGCTCAAAAAGTATTTCAGGCAAAAATTAAAACAGCAAAAGCGCTCATTGCGCGCGAGCGAGCCGTGAAGTAAAACTGCCAACCTACCCACACACGCGCAACCAAGCAGAAACACGCACACACACACACAGACAGCACACGAACCGTGCCCGAAGACCGAGCCCCAACAGTTTGTTGGATACGCGCGCGACACACAGTCACACACACACACACACACATGCATGTATACATATATAGCGAATTTACTCACCGAGTTGGTCCCCACCAGCTGAATGGAGTGCACGCCAAGAGTCAAATATGACTGAGACAGAAAGAGTGAGCGAGATACAGTTACGTTAGAGCGAGCCGACGGCGAGTGAGAGAATGCTGCCCGCTGTGTCTACCGCATGGGAGCGAGCGAGTGGAGTGCGCACAGCGCATGAATCAGCTTCCGCTGTTTCTGTTCAATGTTGTTGCTGTTACTGCTGCTGTTCTTCTTGTTCTGGTTAGCTGCCAAAATGAGTTGCGCTCAAACACACATGTTGTTGCTGGTGTGCCCCGAGTTGAGCGCTTTTGTTTGCGGCGACTGTATAAGAGACAAAGAAAAACACTTGCTCTGAGTCAGCTCTCAATACCAATGTCTGTGTTAGCGAGTGAGCAAGTATATGCGGCGCACGAATTTGTGATCAACGTGGGTGGAAGGAATGTTTGTACATATTTTGAATTCATATGTAAATGTTATTTTTACATTTATTCCCTTATAAAATATAAATACAATTTAAATACAAACAACTCGTGCTGAGTTGTGCGTTTTCATGTTTCAAAATAAAAAGAATCTTCGCAAGACCTTAAACTTGAACACAAATTATAAAGTTTTGTATTGGTTATTATGCCCAAAAGCTCTCTAAGTCCTTGAAACAATTTAATGGGATTTATTGAATTATGTATTTAAAAACGTTAAAGATATAATATTTGCAAAAATGTAACTTCTCAAAAATAAAGCATTCAACATGCCGATTCTTCCACTTTTTTTACTGAACAGTTCTAATTTCTATGCGATTTTTGTACAATGCCCATTATGTTGTGCTTAAAGTAATTTTTGCCTTTAACAAAATCTATGATAAAAACGCATAATTGTTACTGTACCCCTTGAAATAACGTTGTTGAAATAAATACAATTTACGGGAAAGGTGGAGCTCTTTTATAAAACGTATTCAGTCTTTAAACATTACACAAAAGTCTTGCTGACTTCCAAAAAACTTTTCATTCGTTTTTTAGGTTTTAACGATTTTTTTTTTTTTTTTTTTTTTATAACAAATAGTCTTCGTGCAGTCGCAATTTGTTCGTGTATAAGCCAAAAACATGATGTTTTAAGCATTTCGAATTCGTAGATTAATTGTATTCTATAAATAACTTTACTATGTATTGTAGATAATTTGTTATCTTGTTCCTCGATTCACCTGTGTAGTTTTTAAATAGAGCCAAGGCTCCCGAGGTTCCGTTCAATTATAGATATATTCCCATATTAATAAACCTTTTTAAAGTCCGATATCATGTCACGATATCACAAACGGCCAAAGCAAAGTGTAAGCGTAATGCGAGAGAGGTAAAGCAGAGAGAGAAAGAGAGAGCAAAAGTGCGTAAGAGAGAGTGAGAGAGTGCGAGTGGTCGTGCTATAAGAAATGAGTGCACTTGCACGTGCGTTTATGTGTTTGTGTTTGTGATTGAGTTTGAGTGCGAGTGCGAGTACGAGAGCAGCTCCTTTAAGATACTTATGCGTCGATTACCAGGCTCTCAACGCGGCACTTAACACAAATCATTTTTTATTTTCTTTCTTCATTTTCTATTTTGGTTTTCTCATTTGATGTTTTGGCGCCGGTTCAGATCAAAAGTTGACTTCGTTACACTGCCAGAGAGTAATTTGTGAGGCATTAAAATTAATAATCAATTTACATGTATAAAAGCAAATATATGTATGTACATGTGTATATTAATCTACATATATAAGGAATGTTATTTATGTGAACATGTACTTTAATTTCAGTTGATTGGTATCAAAAACTAACTAAAATAGACTGCGTGCTAAAAGCCATATATGTACATACGTACACTTAAAGAAAAATATATATTAAATATATTATTTATAGGAAAACATATTATTATCGTCTTTTTTGTTTGTTATTAATTAGAAGGGAGAATATATTTTCATTATTGCTGAGATCAAGCCATATAAATTAAAAGAGTTAAAATTTTTCAAAATTGTAAGAACATTTTGGGATTTTGGTTTGCTTCAGAGTTTGGTTTATGATTTAAAAAATATTGGTATTTCGGGTTTCGGTTAAAGACCATTTGCAGCCTTGATTAGAATTTAAGTTAAAAAATATGTAAAGGGAACTTTATTAAAAAACAAGAATTTTATTTTAGAAATGCATTAAATATTATACATATGTAGATAGTATATTATTTGAATATGAATTTTGTTTAAATCCAGTAATTTCCATCTTGACAGGATTTTGACAATGCGTATACTTGATATATGTACAAAATACTTGGTTTTTGGTTTGGGTGTATGTAGCCTATATATCGTGGTCACTATTTTTTTGCCGAAATATAAATAAGCCCAAATACAAAATAAAGTACTATTATCTTTGCAGTTAGTTTCATGCATACAATTTGCTTATACTATTAATTATTTGGTTCGAAGTGTTAAAGGGCATGTTGTTTCTATTATTTTTAGCATGACTGTATTGTATGTATAAGTTATAATTACTAAGAAGTCTTGATTAATATTTCATTCATAAACTATATGTGTATGTGTTTACATAACTATGTCTGTGATTAAGTGTTCATACGTATGTATGTATGAACATCGTGAAATTTGCGTTTGTTGAACCCCATGAAATTGTCACTGGTCACAGGCATTTAAAATGCACGCCTCCGATGCATTAATTGCTGTAAATTGAACAAAACATACATATGCACATACATACGCGCATATAAGCATGTGTTTTTATATATGTACGTATATATGTATGTATGTATGCGCCTAGTGGGGTGCGACATGCGATCTGCGATTTCAAACAACATGAATTGCAGGCAAAAATTATGGTTACGAGGGGGCCAGGAAGGGGTGGGTCGTGGGGGCGGGGGTGGGGGTGGGGTTGATGGTTCCAGCTAGGTTTAGAGAACAGCGACATTGTTGCGCATATTGGCAGAGTGCGTAATTTGCCGCCTTCTGCATATTGCTGGGTCGCCCCGAAAAAACAGCTGTTCGTTGCGCGCCCTTCCACTCAATATTCCGACTCAAGCGAATTGAGTGGCAAACGGCAAGCTGAGAGAGCGGCGCACAGCACGTTGCGGTAAACGTTGTGGGGGGGCAATTCATCGCAGACGCACAACGGCAAACTTAACATTTATGAAATGGCCATAATGTTGTGGTCACACAAACCGCACTCACTCACACACACACACACACACAGAGACGCACACGCACACGCCTGTACGCCACATTGAAATCAAGACAGAAATATTGGAAGTCACTCAAACTCGGCTCTCAACCGCATGATGAGCTTGTTGCTGGTGGACACCCCGGGGGTTGGGATTGTGTCGCTTGGATCGCCCTAGAGCGCTCCTCGGCAATTTAGCTTCGTGCTTAACGACGCCAACTGCGCACGCCACGCAGCGTCCGTCTCAGTCGGCAGTCTCAGTCGCCGTCGCCGTCGCAGTTCTTGAGCGATTTAACGGCAATCGACTTGACAGTTGTAACTCATTGTCTGCCACTGTCTCTGCCGCTGTCTCTGCCGCTGCCACTGTCTTTGACTCTGCCTCTGCCGCTGCCTCTGTTGACCCAGCCCGCCCACTATGCCCATTGCGTGTACACATGTGTATGTACGCATACATATGCACAGTGGGTCTTGTGTGTGCACGTACATACATACATCTATCTGGCCATTGCCTATGGCCAGGCAAATGGCAAATGTGCTTTGGGGCGGCAGTGACCTGTTCTATGGGAAGACTCAATGCCTTTTGCCGATTTGTTCTCGAAAGGTTCGTTCATTATTTGATTTGCCTGGGTAGCGGGGCACTAAAAATAATTTCTACTTCACGCGTGTAAGGGGCAAAACATCATTAGACATTAAGGCTAGTGTGTTGAAAGTGAACAAAACAGCTCAGCATGTGTGCAGACGGTCGATGTCGATGTCTATGTCGATGTCTATGTCTATGTCGATCCGCAGTCGGTCTGTCTATATATAAACGCAGCACAAGACAAGATAAGACATGAAAACGAATAAAATACGAGTACAATTCAAGATGAGATATTCAGATACATACCCATTTTATACATACAAACATATATATACACATATATATGCACATACGTACATATACTTGTACTAAGCAACAGCATCAAGAGTCTAGCCAAAAAAGACTTTCGTATTTAAATGAACGATTCATTCATTTGTATTTACACATTTCTTTCAGTGTATTTGTTTACACACTCGTGTGCATAAATTTGACCTTACATTATAATTTTTGGCACTGAATGCATAAGCCCAAAACTATCGGTTTAACTTTTAAGACCAATGTTTTATCAATTTGGACAAACCCAATCAGCATGTTGACTTTTGAATCATGAATGAGTTTTAGGCAAACTTTTTGATCGCCCAATAAATAAAAGATGATATGCTTATTCAATCACGATCATCTTCTTAGTCACGTAAGCAAATTTATTCTATTTTTTATTTTGTTTTCTAAGACAAATATTAAGTACTGTATAATGAATAAAAGTAAGAAATAAATAAAAACCGCAAAATATACCTATTGCTTAAGGTTTATCTATGAATTAGAAAATTATAGCCCGATTCAAAACCGAACCGGTTTAAAACCGGAAACCCATTTTTTTTTTACTTTTTAAATGAATTAACCTTGAACCGAACCGGTTTTCCAAAAACCACACGAATCTGCACCTTTTAAATTGGTATAATATTGTTTGGTGCACTTTTAATACAACGGACAATTTCGACGACAAAAATATTTATTTATTTATGAATATCCACAATATATTAACAAAATAGAAAAGTGGTACTACTAGCTACTAAGCGATTAACTCGACTATACATAAATGACTTTTTGGTTTGTGGAAGAGTTTACAAATTTTGAATAATTTGATTGGCTTAGAATCAAAAATGTATATTGGCCGACCTCAGAGTAATTTGTTGGACAACGGGCTTTAACTTCGTTAACAAGCATGAGCTTCTCAGCAATATCCATCAAATATATGTAGATTATCTAGGAACTTAAGGCGGACGTCGGACGTAGCCAACTGCGCAATATTCGTTCACAGTACAGAGTGGTTACTTATTTTCGAAAAAATTTTTTTTTCAAAATTTAGAAATGCAAATATATATTTTTAATCGATTGTGGTTATCACAATTAGTATAAAAAACAACTTTAAGCCCGATTCTGAGGGGTTCAAATTTTTTGTCAAAAATCATGCCAAAATTGACAAAAATTTTAACATGTAGAGCTCTCGAATCCATATCTTCCATATTTCAAACGCCCATAACTTAGTCAAAACTGAACCGATTTTTATGTTTGATGCCATTTTTTTTATGGTTTGTCCTCTAGATTGATTCTGCATTTCAAATATATATATTATTGAAAATAAAATTTTTTGGATTTTTTTGTCAAAAAAAGCATGTACCCCCCCTTACTCATTTTCGAAAAATTTTTTTTTCAAAATTTAGAAATGCAAATTTATATTTTTAATCGATTGTGGTTATCACAATTAGTATAAAAAACAACTTTAAAAACGGTTTTGAGGGGGTCAAATTTTTTGTCAAAAATCATGCCAAAATTGACAAAAATTTTAACATGTAGAGCTCTCGGATCCATATATTCCATATTTCAAACGCTCATAACTTAGTCAAAACTGAACCGATTTTTATGTTTGATGCCATTTTTTCCATGGTTTGTCCTCTAGATTGATTCTGCATTTCAAATATATTCATTATTGAAAATAAAATTTTGTGGATTTTTTTGTCAAAAAAGCATGTACCCCCCCCTTACTCATTTTCGAAAAAAAATTTTTTTCAAAATTTAGAAATGCAAATTTATATTTTTAATCGATTGTGGTTATCACAATTAGTATAAAAAACAACTTTACAAACGGTTTTGAGGGGGTCAAATTTTTGTCAAAAATCATGCCAAAATTGACAAAAAATTTAACATGTAGAGCTCTCGGATCCATATCTTCCTTATTTCAAACGCCCATAACTTAGTCAAAACTGAACCGATTTTTATGTTTGATGCCATTTTTTCCATGGTTCGACCTGTATCATTTACGTGGCGTGGCGGTGTGATGTTTGGGGGAGCTTTCCTGTAGTACATATTCCAAATATTGAGCTTCTAGCTTAGAAACTGTGCGAGATGTAACCATTTCCGGTATTTTAAGGCGTGGTGCTGGCAGGGGGGGGGGGGGGGTTCTAGTGGGCATGACCGCGATAGATCGCAATCTTTGAGGGGGGCCAGCAGCAATCTACATACCAAATTTTTATCGATTTGCGAGCATCATGTTATCGATTTACCAGCCTGCCAGTGGGCGTTGCACAAAAATTTTAACACTTTGTCTAACGCGGGTATACACAGGTATATATTCCAAGTTTCAAGTCTCTAGCTTCAATAGCGGCGAAAAAAATTGCGTTCATACGGACTGACGGACATTGCACAAACCCAATATACTACTCTTTTCACTTTGTGAACGTGTATAAATATAAGAATACCTTGGCATACAAGGGATAAATATTTACATATTAAAAATTGCCTTTTGGTCATGATTTGATTAAATTGATTTTCAATCTAAGTGCCATTTATTTATGATCATTTTAGCAAGTTTTGCAACTTTATTTGAAGAATTAGCAGGGGACTTTCTAGACCATTTTGGAATAAACATTGATTTTAAATTCAAATGAAGAATATTCGCTTAGGATTGATTACTATTATTAGTTAGTTTCTTTATATATTTTGAATTGAATTGAAAACAAATGGATTAGTGCTTTGATTTTATGTACTCTGTTTTGTTCTTAAATGAACTTAAAACTTATTTTATATTTTTAAAATAATTTAATTGATTTAGTACGTTAAATGCAATTTAAACATCTAAAATCACATTTTATTTTAATTCACTCCATGTATGATTTCACAGTTAAAAGAAGAGCCCAAATTTAAAGGATTTGTTTCTTTTAAACAAAAAATATATATTGAAAACCCCTCAAGCCAAAAACAGGAAATTAAAAAATAAGTAAATTATCATAATTAAATGAATGAATACGTAAGACAAAAATACATTTTAAATTATATTGTAAATGTAGTATGTGTGTTTTATCTCTTTCTTATAAATGGCAAAAATGTTTCACATTAAACGAGCAAAATGCAGGCACTGTTCACTAATATTTTCTTTTGCACGTTGGAATTTTTAATATGACTTTAGTTATTTTGTACCTTGGTACGAAAAATGGCAAACAGCAACAGTTGGATATGTTTTCTTTGGCAGCCCCACAAAGTAGGCACGGATGGGGGATCATTGGACAACTACGTTAGCTCTGAGTTTCTGCAATTGTACGGTTTTAAAATTTTTTTGTTTTATTACTTTTCCAAAGTATTTGCTTGCGTACATAAATATATACTGGCAAAAGTACATATGTCGGTGGGTATTTGTTGTGAAATTGCTTTCTTTGTTAGTTAGTTGGCTTATATTAGGCCATCTAAAGAGCACTTTGAAAAACACTTGGAATTTTTCATTGCCAATTACAGCCGGCTAGGCAAATGCAAAATGCGAAAGAAGAACAAAAAAAAAGAAAAATAAAAAATAAAATTAAAAAAAATGTGAATGCATTCCGCACAGTAACAGACCCAGGCCCTGAACCCCGGGAACCCCGAATCCAACACAAGCCCGTGTGCAGTGAGTCCAACCCCAATCGCTCGTCCGACTTGGGCCAAAGTGGGCCGCCAGAAAAGCTGCCGCAGTCGAAACCAAGAAAAAAACAAATAAATTCCAAAACGAAACGTTAAGAATTTTACATTCGAGATACTTTTATCAGCTGCTGCTGCCGTTGCAGTTGCTGTTGCTGTTGCTGCCGTGGCTGCCATGACTGCTCCGATTGCATTCCCGGCTACAAGCCAACCTGTTACAACATGCAATCGACAGGCCTCAAACAAGGCGGAAAACGTAACGCAGCCTGCAATTGCAATTGTGAATGAGTGAATGTATCCGAGCGTGGCGAAAATACCTTCCTTCAGTTTTAACCACTTGAAACAAGCAAAATTAAATATAGGAAATAATCGATCACCATTAACTTATTCTAAAAACTTATTTGCATTTAAACATTTACGTACTTAAAGCAAAGGCGTTCGCTTTTAATATTATTTTTTATTTTTTGTATTAAAAATAAAATAAATTAGTTTTTTAAATTATAAACGATATTGGCTTACATTTGGTTTTGTATGCAATAAGCGCAACAAAACTGTTTTGAAAAATTTTGACTTTTTACAGATTCACTTTTTATTCATGGTTTACTCCGATTTAGTTTTAATATTAATTCCAGTCATATGTGCCAGCTTTTGAATTTTTGCAAGTAATTTTCAAGAATTTTTTATTCATTTTCCTTTAAAGTTAATTAATTTTTGTAAAAATATTATTATACTTAATTAGAACTGTAACATTTTTTGGGAGCTTAAAGAGTGGGAAGAATATGTCTTCGGGAACTTTACAAGTCAGAATTCATCTAATTTTTCCGAAATTTTTTTCCCCAAAAAATGTACAACCTGAGAATTAACACAGCCACAACCGATTAAAAATAAAATCTGAAGATTTTATATTTTGAAAAAGTTCCTATTACGAAAATGAGTAAATGTGGTTTTCCCAAAAAAAAGTGAAAACATAATTTTTTAAAATTCAATCATTTTAGATGTAGAATCAATTTAGAACACAAACTATGATTGAAATGATATCGAACATGAAAATCAGTTCAGATTTGGGAGTTGTGGGAGTTTAAAGTCTGGACAACGCCATAAAAATCGTCCCTTTTATTATTTTTAGAGCGGTTTTTGCAGTATTAAGATTACAAGTGGTTTTATAAATAATCATAAATTTTTTTCATAGCAGCAACTATTAGCATCGAGAAAAGCTTGCGAAAATACAAATGCGTAAGCATCTCACATTGTATGCCTATGGGAAATGGGAAAATAATATACAATTTTTTAAGCTTCTTTATGAACAATAGATATTGTGTTGTACGTAAGTTTTCACCTGTGACGTCATACCTGGTGTCTCAACTAATATATACATTTTTTCGTTGATACGTTTTTACGTTAATACCTATTGTTATAATCATAAATTTGAATAATATCTCATAAATTTAACGTTTGATAAGATTCCCTATGTACAAAATGACCAACAATAACTGGCCTTTAATTTAAATAGTAACTATAATATAATTATTTATTTTCTAGGAACTGCAGCAAGCGGTAAATTTTCAAATCACACAAAATACAAAATACAAATTAAATATAGCTTTTGAGAAAAATAAAATCCGATATTCCTTTTGTAATGTTATCGATAGTAAAAAACGATCATCTTTTCATCACAAAGTTTTACCGATAGTATTTTATTAAATTTTGTAGCCAATATAAATACTTTCCGCCGTCGAAAATCGACTCTATGTGGAAAGCTACATTGATTTAGCAAAAACACCGAGTAATGGGAATTTTTTTACTTAAGGGAATTAAACTTTACAATTGCCATAAGTTGATACGTCGTGAAATGGGCTATCGATGTTTCGCCCCAGAATTGGCTGTTGTTAATCGCACATCTCTAATGCATTTGTGTATGCAATAGACACATTTGTGGGCCAATAAGTATTTAGAATCCGTTAAGTTGGTCAAATATTAAAATGGACAACTTGGTGCGAAGGCGAGGGAGCAATGCGGTCATCAACTGTAAGTAGAAGCATCGGTTAGCCACAGAATTTCGGCAAATCGGGCATTCGCACGTGCGTATTTCATGTAATACATGTTTGTTTGTTTTTTTTTTTCATGGCCATTTGGGTGTGTATTGTTATTCTGTATATGCATATGTATATAAATATGTAGTCAACAATATGACAGAAGAACAGCTTCAGGAATGGCGCACGACCTTCCTGACCGAGGCCCAGCGTGAGAATTACGTGAACCATAACTTGGAAATAGTGCGCCATTATCGCACCGAGGCGATCTCCCGAGCGCCCGTTCTTGACTTAGAGCGCAATGCCATAGACGCGGCGATTGCCCGCCACGGCCTCTGCATGGCCAATGCTGATGGCACAGAACAAGCCGCTGCCCAGGACGAGGCACAACCGCCACCAGTACGTCGTCCACGCATGGAACAGCCACAGCAGCCGGGGCAACAAAATGACGCTGCTCCCAGTGTCAGCGGCGCAGCTCGCAGAGGCAACTATGGCCATTATGTGGCACTGGCTCACATATTCGCCGATACCTTCGCGCCACGTAATGGGTTACCCCCTGTTGCAGCTATCGGACACGGTCGAGGACATGGGCGTGGCCGTGTCAACAGCAACAACAATAGCAGTAACAATAGCAGTAACATTAGCAGTAACAATAGCAGCAACAATAGCAGCAACAATAGCAATAACAATAACGAGCCACAGAACTTGGAGATAAATGATTTGGCGATAAAGAGGACCATTGGCAGCCTGGGCCTGCGTCGCACCTAATAGTATTAATATATAATTATTGAATTACATTTAGGTATGATATTTATTCAACATATACTTAAAAGATCAGCGTGTGCATCATATTTAGATCGTATTTATATGTATTTATGTAGCGTTATGTCCCACAATTGTTTCACAAAAAAAATACATAGTAGCTATTGTGTAATGTAAATAATATCATTTTGTATATAGTGCATTTTACATATAGTTGTGTAGCATTTAAGCGTAGAGTACTTAACCGCAGTTATGAACGCTAGTGTACATATACATACATTCTACAAATACAGAAATATATAATATCTCATCTGGATTAGAACAAAAAAAAAGTAATTTTTCTAAAGGTAAAGGGTAGTTTAATTAATCATCGAGACACACTTGGTGTTGCCGATCAAATAGACATTTAGTGCTGTTACATTAACATTAACAGCGTCACTTTAACATGGCGTTAGCCTAACAAATTAATGCCAAACAAAAAGTACTTGTTGTGCGGCCTTTCAATGGCACCTAGTGTCGAATTACAAAATAAAAAGGAACAAGTGTTTAATTATCGTTATACACATATCGATATTCACATACATTCTCATATGTTGAGTCTCAAAATATTGACCTCGGCGCTGCTTATTAGTGCAATAACTAGATGGGATATTATCTATTTTTTATAACTGCTTTGCTGGCTCCTTGGGGGGAATGTCTTTTGGGGCATTTTGCGGACACAACTACGGGCAGAAGGGAATGGGGATCATTATGCTGGAGTAGCTTGTGCAGCACCGATTGCCAGACATGTAAATTTGTATATTTTCACATTGATAAGTTTAAATATTGACTAGACTTTGTTTAAGTTGCATTGGAGCTGTTGCTGTTGCGGTTGTTATCATTTTGACCGCCACCAGTGTCATTATTCCGGCCACCAGTATTATCATCGCGACGATTAACAGCAGCGCCAGCTCCACCGTCTGTATCCATAGGTTCTGCCCTTCGGCCAGACCCGTGGCGGCTGTGCCTGTGGCCCGATGATGATTCCCCAGATGAGTGCATTAGTCGACGGTACTGATGTAAGCTGGCCAAGATGCGTATCATAATCTGTGCAGGTACCGTTATAGTGTCGCGTGTCTCCACTAGCATAATCTCATTGCTCTTGATCAGCTGCAAAGAAGTTGCATTTAGATTAGGTTTGCATATTTATATTTGTTGTACGAACCCCTGCTGTTTCGCCCTCGTCAAAAGTGGGAGTAGCTCCGATTGGCGCCCAGATCTTAACATTGTAATCGATGCCCGAGCTCAGAAGATAGGGTAGTGTGGGATGCGGCTGCACACGGTTCACTACACGATGATCGGCCAGAAGCGTTTTGACCACTTTGCCGGTCTGCCGTTGCCAAACAAAGATGTGGCCGCAATCCGAGCCGGACATGATAAAGTCATCACCCCAGAAGCAGGCGCCCTTCACCATTGTCCGCGAATTGCGATGTCCGCTAAACGACATTTTCACATAGTCAAAAGAGCTAAGCGGATACTCTTTCGATTCTGACGAACCAGAGTTCTTCTTGGCATCTGAGTGTTTGCCAGCCGAGCTTTTACTGGGCATGGCAGCTACAAAAGTAAAGTAAAATATTTATTGTTTTTCCTTTCAAGTTTAACGTAGCCAGAATTTAAAATATTTCCTTATCAAATATAGTTCTGCTATGGTTCAGGTATTTAAGATGCCACAGTTCAGAGAGAGATACGTAAAACTTGTCATGTACATAATGTCATGGTAATCAGAAAGTGTTAAATGTTTTATTGTTCTCTGTTGATAATTTCTGTTATTGAAAAATGTGGGCGTGGTAGATATAATTGTTTTTTTAAGTTAATGTACTTTGAAGGCTTTAAATGATATGTTTAAAATATTCTTTTTATTAACAGATTAACATAGTAAAAATTAAAAAGTTATAAATTAACTATAAATATAATATGATTTTTATAAAGGTACTAAGCATGGCTGCAAACCCAAAAACAACTGTCGGTGCTTTGGTTAACGGTTCGAACCAATGTCTCGCCTTTACGTTCAGTTCGTGAACCAATTTTTCATATCAATAAACCCAGGATTTCGTTTAAACCTTAATTCGTCGCATTCATTTAGGTAAAAAATAAATAAAACATTTTCATTTGAATCGGTTCACGATTTAAAAAATATTGTTGTTCCAGGTTCGAACCTGTTTCGTTAAAAACCGCTTTGCAGCCTTGATGCTAAGTATCCCAAGATAAAAAATGTTTACAGACGCATCACAGTTGTAATATAATAATATAAAGTTCAGTCAATAGCATAGAAAACTATAAATTATAAAAAAAATTGTATGCCAAGTTGTTAAGAAAAACAATAAAAATACTTTTTTTGTGAGTAAATGAAGACTTAATACCCACTTTGTTATGAAAATATGGAAATCTCAATTAAATTCTATCACGTGTTTTTTCTTTTCGAGTATAGGTTCCGCTCGCAACGCGAATACATTTTTTTAGGGACACAATACATAGGGAATTTGGCAAGTGGGTTTTTTATGGGTACTCACAGCATATTTAAATAGATACATTTTAGCATATCTGATAAAATCGTGGGTGCTACGTAATGCTGTGGTCTGAAAACTGCCCCACTTACCGGCCAAGTTGGCAACAACTGACGTCTCCGCTGAACTGGGTCCACTGGCGACAACGCTTAGGAGGCTGTTGTTGGCACTTCTGGCCGCCTCGTTTTGGTTATCCAGGGTGCGTAGGACGGCGTCCTGCCAGGACATGTGGCCGGTTCGCCGTGTGCTGCCGCTGCTGCTGCTCGCGGCGCTGAGGGCGCGTGTCTGACGAGTTTGTGAGTTGAGCATGCGAAATATTTCATCGCTGAGACGGCTCAGCACGCCGGGCTCGAGCGGCGGACGCGCCTGCCCCAAATTGGGACGACTGGGGCCCTGCTCAGCGTTGGTCATCGAATTGGGTCCCGTGTCGGACCAATCGCCGCGGAAGCGCAGTCGCGGCATTTGCGGCTCCGGATCGTCGTCGCGCCGCAACTTGGGCGTGTAGCAGCCACTCTTGAGCAGATCGGCGTCATTGTAGCCGGGATGGCGTAGATCAAACAAATACAGCTGCTCCATGGAGTAGCTGACCAGCAGCTCAGACTCGTCGGCGCTGTACTTCACGCAGGTGGGACGGTAATGGCGACGCGTAAACTTCATGGGTATGGGATATGCCTTCAACGGCCAGGTGATGCGCTCCCGGTCCGTGCCAGGCGAGAGCATGCGTCGATCATAGAGCCGCACAATCGAGTCCGAGCAGCCGATGGCAACATTATACTGATTGATGGGCGCCACATCCATGGCGGTCACGGCGCAAGGAGCCGTAATGAAGATGTGCTTGTCGCAGACGGGCTCCGCACAGCGGCTGCTGACACGCAAATCAATGCAGCGCACGGTGCCATCCTCGCCGCAGCTGAGGAACATGCGCGGACAGTCCGGCAGCGGCAGAACATCGTATGTGCTCCCAAAAGCGTGACAATCAAAGAAATTGGCAGTGCGACCGGCCTCGCCAACGATCGTATCGTCCACGGTCCTGCCTGGCCTGTAGGGTGCCAGGAATTCGGTGTGCATAACAATGCCCTCGCCGGAGCACGAGACGACCGCCTGATCGTTTGAGTGCGGCATAAAACGTGCGCTAAATATATGACGCTTGTGCAGTGTTTTGGTCTTAACCGCCACCCGACCGCTCTTGGCCTCCGTGATGATCAGAAAGTTGTCATCGGAGCCGGACACAATGTGCGTGCCGCTGGCATTCCAATTGACCGTATTCACACAGCCGCTGTGCACGTTCAACGTGCTCAGCAGACTCAACCGTTGCACAAAGTCCAGCGAATCTGTGGGCAAGATTAAGATAAGGATTACAACTACCATCAGCATCGGTAAAAGCCGATGTTGGCCAACTTACTCTTGCAGCTGGCCTGCAGATTCGCCTGAGCATCGGTGCCCGGATTGTACGGATAGTTGCTAATGCACTGGTGTACACTACGGCGCTGTCCCCTGTCGGTCATCTTCGAATGCCTCACTAGAAACGTGTGTGCGTGTGTGTGTGTGTGTGCGGGGTACAGAACGGTTCATTTGTATAATTAGACAGTTGCTAAATTTGATGGCCCCGTCGCAGATATGAGAAGGGAATTCGAACAAAAGTACTATATAGTATATAGAAATTGTTGCATTCGCCGCTGCGAAGCTTCAATACTCTTGCAGGAGGTTACATACAAAATTGTTGCTATGCCACCAGCTACAGTGATCACTCGATAATAGAAATTTCTGGCTACAGTTTTACAGCTCTTAAGCAAGTATAATTTGTCAGCAGTCCTCGCAGTTTGAATACCAACTTACAACTATTTCGTAGCTCAGCAATTATATTTTCTAATATAATAATACATTAAATAACTATTTTCAATCATTTATTTTGAGCTTTTTTTTTAGCACTTTGTAATTGAAAATGAAAAAGTTTTTTAATTTAACATCAAATATATCGTTCTTTTTTTTTCTTTTCAAATGAAAATAACCTGTGGAAGCTAACCGTTCGCCTTAGCGAGCGACCACTGTGCTTAGTAACAAGTTGACGAAACACATAAAAAACTTTGCTTAGCTTATTGTTAAAGTTAAATAAATTAATATTTCGGCTTTTGGAAAACTTTTCAGCTGCATTTGCGACTTAAAATATAGGATTTCGCGGGGAATAAATTATAATGGGAATTTATTTTTTTTTGTTCTGCGGACCTTCCACACTTGCTGAATCGAACTGAAAAACTGCTGACGCAAAGGATTTTCACGTTTTGCGTGGGCGGGTTGGGCGTGACCGAAGGTACTCGCCGAGTAAAAACGAGTATTTATGCACATGCATCCGAACTTTGGAGTCTCTTATCTGTAAAAGCATCGATAAATGTCGCTGTCGTATATCATTTTAACATGCAAACGAAGATATCGAAAAAATCGTGATACCCAGCGCAAGGGTATAATAACAAAAGCACTGAGCAAAAATTGTCGTTCGTGTGTGTGTGTGTGGGCTCACAAGTGCATGTGTATGTGTGGGTGCATACATGGCCGGGCTGGCATTCGACAATTTTTGTGTGTGCACACATATTTGTGTGTGTGTTCGTTCGTAGAATAAAATACAAATTATATAAAAATTCAAAACAAAGCGCCATAGAAACATTAGCATCAACTTTTAAAATCTCTTTGCAAACAGCAGACGTTGCACGGTTAAAATTAAACTGGTTGAGAGAATTTCAACTATGGCATTACCTAGTTTATACTGCGGAAAAACATTACAAATCACTATTCGGCTCTACCACACAAACACAAATTCGATATTTATTTTTATTGCAAGCTCAGCTGGCGCACAGTGTGCCCGTTTGCAGTTTGCTCAAGAATGGCAAATGCCTTTGTAGCTGTATATGAACGGAAAAATACTAACAAACATTTTAAAATACATACTAGAGGGTTTTCTTGGCAATTATTGGCGGACCCGTTACGTTAACAATAATAATTAAGCATTGTCAAAATGTTTTAAATATAAAAAATAAAATTATACTATGAATGTCTTAAGCCTGGAGTGTCAATATATATTTCAATGGTAATTTAAATCAAATGTTTTTTAAAAATACTTTAATTTTGGGTTCGCAAAACTGAAATTTTTTAAAATATGTTTGATGGGAAACTCTATGGCCACTAAATTTTTGTTTTAGTTATTTTTACAATAAACCGATTGCCAAAGACTGGCGACCGAAACTGCCATTTAAGTTTATAAATTTAAACCAAACATTGTAACAGCTAATACCAAATATACTGAAAGTTGTGAATGAGTACATTGTGAAAGGTACTCTTATACAATATAATCGATAACAGCAAAATGCCTGCGCAAGGGCTGGTCATACTTAGCCCGCTGTAATTTCAGTCGTAGCTTAATATTCGAGTCGAGCGTGCGCATCATACGCAGTATTGTGTCCGTCGTTTCAGGTAGCAACCTGTTGCGTTTTTTTTCGTTTTGTTTTGTTTTGTTTTGGCAGTGGAAAGTGCAACAACGATATCAACGACTGCGTCAGATAAAACTGAGTTAAAACATAAACTCATCTGCTGCAGCAGCAGCACACAGAGCGTGTGAGTTGTGCGAGTGTCATACAAATTAGAAATCTTTTGTTTATTCAATAAATACGGCAAAAAAGGAAGAAAAACAAGAAAAAATAAAGGTAACGGACAAGTGCTGTTGTTGTTTTTGTTTGTGCTGCCGCTGCTGTTGCTATTGTTGTTGTTGTTGTTGTTGTGGCAGCTCATGAACAGCGGAAGGTAAATATTGTTAACTCCGACTCCAAATACGCAAAAATGCAAATGGTTAAAAAAATAGTTGTTGCGGCAAAAATGAGAATACGAAAATGAGCAAACGATAAATTTTAGTGGGTGAATGTGCGGTTTTTTGTTGTTGTTGCTGGCGTTTGCTGATGATGTGGAAAAGTGAATGAAGCAGATGAAAAACGCAACAAGTGAAATAGACGAGCAGTCCCGTTGCATTAGATACGCACAACTATAGGCAAACTCATGGTCAAAATAATGAGTACACCTCAATAAAACAAGCTTAAGCCGCAGAAATGGACTTTTCACCAGGCTAACAGTTTTCCTTCGTAGAGGAAAGGCTTCGACCTCTTTGAACTGTCCCAGCCATGCAACTTTAAGCCTTAAGCAATAAGTTATAAATTAATTTTTCGTAAATAGAGTTTAGTTATGTTACTAATGACCTTATGTCAAGTATCCCGTTAAGACTGCACTTAAGTATAGACAACAATGATGGATTTGCCGCCTACTAACTGTAAAGTAATTAAACAAGCAAATAAAATCAACTACGGGTAGTTTTATCATGAAACTTATTTTTAGTCCAGGTTTTTTATTTTGATCGAAAATTAACCTTTCTAATTATTTGTTAATTTGAGTATTGTACTTAAAATCATTAAATTAAATAAAATTTGCAATGAAATTTAAGATTTTTGAAGAGAAAGGAGTTTTATGATGATGTACTTATTATTCTGACCATGAATGTATATAAATACACATGAATACGTATGTATATATACCCAATTGCAACGTATGCACGTCTCTGCTGCTGACCTGTCTTGTGTGTCGTCTTGCACGACACTCTGCATGATATGTCAGAAACGTTGTCCTCGAGCGTTTTTCTTGGCTTTTAAAATGGAACTCTTTAAAAGACATTCCATTTTAAGCAAAAAAGGCTTTCCAATAAAAACCAAATTAGAGCTGAGTTACTTCTGCTGTTTGGAGTTGTTTTTAAATTATACTCGATAGGCTCGATGACATGTCACTAAGGTTGTCTTGTAAGCTCATGACAGTCATCGAAAACGTCACCAATAAGATTTAGACTGACATCTAGCTTAAACACACATAAATTTACAAACTCATGTATGTATTTGCAAGTATTTGTGTCAATTGTTGGCACTAAAGAATAACAAATTAAAAATGCCAACCAGTTTAGTCACGCCGCCCGTAACTCGGCGACCGTTAAGCCCCTCCCCCCCCCCCCCCCCCAAAGTCTTGCCATAGAACTTGAAGCTATTGTTGCTGCCGCTTTTGCTGCTTGTGTTACTGTTGTTGTTTTTGTTGTTATTGCAGATTCTAAAAGCTGCACATCGCTTTTTGTTAAATGCCAGCGCGTAGAAAGCGACAAACCAGACAAAAGCATCAACAAAACCATTTTTGTTGTTGTTGTTGTTGTGTCTTCATCTCAAAAGGCACGGACAAAAAGTGGATTGGGTTAGAGGGTCAGAGGCTCTGATCCACGGCATCGGCTTTAGAAGTGCCCAAATTTTGCCAAGTACAATGCACACTCGCTACTGTGAAATTTCACATATGTATTTATGATTTTTATTTTAAGTATTTGTATCTAAATCAAGAGTCTTGAGTTTAAAAGCTGCACTTTAATAATTATTTTCTGCATATTTTATTTTGCTCACAGTATAATTTATATGTTCTTAAATTTATGTTTAAAAGTCATTAAATAATAACTAAATTTACATTTTTATTTCAAAGACATAAAAAAAAATGTTTTTCTTTAATTTTTTCAAAACACATGAAAGTACAGGGTTTTTTTTAAACTGTTTTAATACAAGTTACGTATAAAAGTTCTTATTGTTATAAATAATAAATATATGGGACAATATTTATTATAGTTAGTAATAAATAATATAGTATACAGTTTTATTTCTTCATCAACTCTGAATAAATTTAAAAACATAAAAAGCCCATTATTGTATTACCATCATATATGAATATTAAGGGTCTAATTTTCAACTTGTATTAAAACGTTTTTGTGATTTTACGGTTTTAATATGAATGTGGAACAAGGTTTTTGTTCATGTCGACTAATGAACCGATTCCAGAAGCTTAACAGCCTGTCCCGAGAGTATTTAATTAATGTTTAATAAACCCATTTAAGTAGCTGTTGACAGATGTTTCATGTTTTATTCACCAGAAATGAATAAAACGGCGAAAAAAAGCAGAATAAATGATAAGATTGAATAAAGAATAACTAAACGTGCAGTTAAAACAGCTAGATAAAATTGGTTTCAAAGTCAACTTAAGCGTAACGGTAAATGCCCATTATATCAGATTCACAACTATTCGGGCATTTTCCACCAGATCATGCTGATGATATTGATAATAATGATGATGATGATTCATGACCTGCAATAGGCATAGATTGTCTTTGTTATCAGCGATAAGGCTGCCCAGATATGACGAATAAAATGTGTTATAATGACGCCGATTAAGTGGCCAGAGCTAAAAACAATTAGATTTGCAATTAAAACGAAATAAGAATATATAATATTTACTAGTATATAGCTAGTACTAGCTAGCACCTAGCACAATGGAGTATATTTTCCATTTCTGAAATGAGAGATGAGTGCACACATACATATGCACATAAATACATCAGATAAATCAGAAAAGCGGAACGAATTCGAGAAGTGCCGAGCTTAAGATAAACTTTCCCATTTCAAGAAACAGAAATGAGCGAAAAACACGACACGATATATTATTTAGTTTAATCGACAACAATAATAACAACAACAAGAAAAACCAATTACATTTTAATACCCTATAAACATGGCGAAAATGGGTGTAATGAGATTGTACAAACAAACGCAAATGGCAGCAATGTTCTGACTTGTTTAATTTTGGAATTGTTAAATCTCTTGTTTGCAAATGCCTTACATTTTCTTAAAAAACTAATACATACATTTTAAATGCATTTTAACTATTAGTTAATTTTTTTAAATTTTAAATGCACCTGCATGTGTGCATGTGTGTGCAGAAGGGAAATAATAATGTTGCTACGGGGTATCTCTCAGTCGGGCGTCCCGACCAAAGCACTCTTGTTTTTATTTATGTGCTTTTATTAATACTGGGTAATTAAATGAAGCTGTGCATTTATGCTACATACGGAGCATAGATAAGTACTCGTAGATATAAAGCATGAATGTGTGTGTGTATGGGTGTGTATGGATGTGTGTTTATGAGTATTGGTATCTCTCATAGCCGCAACATAATAACGTTTAATGGCAATTCAATGAAAACCGAACAACTGAAACTGAAAACTGAAAAGCTTCCCCGCGGAAAAAGTGAAATTTGCCGCTAACAAGAGACAGAGCAAGAGAGAGGGAGAGAGAGAGAGAGAGAGACAGAGCGAAATAGCGCTTGTTAATATGTGAATTACTCGAATTACTCGACCTGTACTCACATTCACACTCACAGCCATTCGCATAGTCGTACCGTATTGCGTATACTTATTGTTAAAGCTGATTGTAGTCAATGTTTTATCCTCATGTTAATGCTCATGTCAATTACACTTAAAACAGCGGCCGCCGCGTGCTAATTACAATTAAAAACAAATAATTAACTCGTGAAACGCAACGTGCTGCGGCTGTTCTCGAAATGGATGCAGCTGCCAACAGCCCCAGCACCAGCACCAATATTGCCGTCCCAGCTGGAGGCGCCACCGAAGACGAAACTAAAGCGAAGCTGCACAAACAAAACGCCAGCATGGAGAACGATGACGAGGGGCCGCAGGCGCTGCCATTTTGTTTTATTCGGGTGAGTGCTAAATCTGAAGTGTTATTGTTTTTACTATGCCCTGTACTAATTTAAAATGGGTAAGCATGGGTATATTGGTTATGTGCAACAACAGACAGTACATATTTAGTCTGTATAAATGCAACGATTACAGAAACTATAAGAACTATTGCCTTTATAATTTATATATACTTTTCTATACCATACTTTTCTATCAATACTATATATAATGAAGTAGTTCAAGAATTCCGTTGCGAGCAGCAGCAGGTTATCTCCAAGTCGGACACTCCCCACTTGGGCACTTTTACTTGTTAGTGTTGCTTTTATTCGGGGCGTGCCTAGAAAGTTTGCCAACAGCCATGTACCCTACTGCCCTCTGGGGGCTTCCATTGGCCGCTGCCCAGCACCCAACCCCCAGACCCCGGCGCCAGTTGAACGCGCTGCAACCGACGAGCTTCTTGCAACGAGCCGTGAAGACAGCGAGGCAGCAACCTTTGCCAGGCCCTCGCCACCTAATAAATAACAGTAATATCCCAAACTGAAGCCGCCCAACACCTCATAAGTTAACCCAGGCAAGGTTGACCTTTCAGTTTGAAAAGATTCCCATATAAATAGTCTATGATATTTATATTTAATTTCCACACCTGCAAACTTTAAATAAAAAATCAAGGTGCATTTAGAGACAATATTTTATAGCTGCAATAGGAAATTTATTTAAAAACCAGCTATTGTAGATTTACCAGATAGCTGAGCAAAATCTTGTTGAAATGAAACTATTAGATTATCTATATACCCATAGGAAAAGAGGAAATTATGTTACCCAAATTAAATAAAAGCTTTATCAAAATCAGGCTAGAGTATTAATTATTTAACTTGAGACAACAAATTTTTATTCCAAGAACGTTTTATATAAAATTCAAAACTTAAATACCAATCTGTATCGTTTAATTAACAACTTTTTTATGAGTATTTTGTACTCTTTTATACGATTTTTTAATATATTTATTATTTATAAAACAACAATGATTCATACTTAATTTAAAAGCATTTAAGAGCAAATTTTTCTTGAAATCGCAATAACTAAGGTCTAAAGTTAATTTCTGTGATAATAATTGAATATTATGTAAGAATAACATATGAAAAATGACCAAAAGCCTGTCAGGCTATTTCCGAAAATAATTGCATAGACAAGAATCGTGCTTAATATCAAGGTTTGGTTAAATAATATGCTTTCTTGTAAAACTTTGATTCTTTCCAGCCCAAACTAGCAATTAGTTCGTAGGTTATTTTCATTGGAAGAAGTTCTTCCAGTGATTTCAGGGGTGGCTTGTTTGTATAATTAGTATTAGTAGTATTTGGTTGTTGGTTAGCTCGTTCCCAACTTCTACAGCCCCACGGGCCATTAGAATGGGCGTCAAGTGGAACTGCTTTTGGGTTTTTGGCACGCAACGCTGACTTCATGTAACCCGTGGGCAACCCGCAGAACCTCTGCACGGGCACCCCAAAATGCTCCCGAGTTGGTGCGGGTTAGTGGACTCAAATATTCGGCTGTTGTTGCCACAAGTGTTCTGCAAGTGTTAATTTCCAACTGTTCTGTGTGTGTGTTCGTGTGTGTGTGTGTGTCTGTTTGTGCTGTAACCTTTGCCAGATTCGGGGTCGCGTTGTTCCGACGCTGCTCGCTGCCTGCTCGGGCGCAAGCCGCACCTTTTCGAGACACGGCAATTGCCCGCTGCTGCCATTATATACATATTACACTACGTACAATTACATTTCCCGCCCCGCCAAAAAAAAAGAGAACCGCACCAAAAAAAGCAGAATGTGTAAAACAATTTGTTGTTTTTTTTGTTTAGTTATTGTTGCTGTTGTCGTTGTTGCTTTTGTTTCATGTGATTCCGTGCTTGGCTCTTGCTTGGCGCACTCACGACCTGCCCCCGGTGCTCAGACACGGTGCAGACATGTTAGTGCCTTGACGTTGGCCTGGCCAAGAATGATTGGCCCTTTTGATTGCTTTCTTTGCTACGGTCTACGTCGCGGTTCTCTGGCTCTTCTCTGCCAGTCATAATTTGTTGGGAAAATTGTTTCGGTTCTGTAGTTTGATTTTCGTTATTCCATTTGATGTGCCCCAGCAAGAGATTGCGTCAAATTGTGCGCCGGCTCGGCGAGCGATCGAATGCCGTATTTGCCAATTGCCTGCTGATTGCGCCAGATGGAAAACACACCACATATTTTTACTAACTGCTTAACTATGGAAAGTTGTTCTAGTTTGAACGAATTCAAGTTGATATATTTTCCCGAATCGATAAACTTTTTTTATATTTTAATTTATACCCATTGTAAATGTGTGAAATATGGTAAGTAATGGTTTTGAATGAATTCAAAATATATGTAAAATACAGAAGATTCCGATAAGGTGAAATTCGTTTCCCAAAAAGTTTCTTGAATAATGTATTGATGAGTTACAGTAAAGCTACAATCAGCTGCTTAACACAAACTTTCAGATTTCATAAGTGCTTTTTCCTTTTTAGCGGTCAGGCAGGATAATCAGTTTTTAGATAAAGATTATACACCTATTTCTCTTTTTTCACTTATTTGACGAGTTGATTTGTTTTAACACGATTTTAAATATTCTACGAATTCTTTTTATGCATTCTTTTTGTGTTTTGTCTTTTATTCTCACCCGTCACAAATTATACATTTTAACTTCGCAAGATAATAATAGAGAAATAATTTTCCAAAATGACAAACAAAATAATTCAGTGATATTGCAGATTTAAGCAAACGTTTAAGCAAGCGTTTTTTGTCAGAAAACGAATAAAATTTCGGTATATTTATATTAGTGGTACTTTGTTTTTATTTTTTTATTTTCTATAATATATTCACTGAATTAAAATTTTTAAGTACGGAAAATAAGTTCTAAAGGTAATTCTAACAAGAATTTCTTAATATTATTTATTGTTCTTTTAAGTTTTTTCTATAAAGCCAAAATCTTTTTTACACGAATTTTTTGGGAACGTATCTATCGTGTAAAAAGAGAATTAGGTGTATATAGATTGGATCTTTATTAACTGTTCAGTGGTTAATTAAAGTTAAAGCTTCTATAAATACAACTGGGTTTTGTTAGGCCATTTCCTTGAGGCTAAGACTAAAGGTATATATAAAAAATCAGCTGTTTGCTGTCGTTGCAAATGACATTAGCCGTCGGCTGCCACCTTTTTTTGTGTCGGCAGATTCAAAGTAATCAACACAATCACACGATCACAAATCAAAGCCAATCAGCTTGAAGCTAGTCTTTTCACCCACCCATATAAAAAATAAATAAAATATAAAAATCAACGTAAAAAACTTGATTTCTGTGTGTTTGATTTAAAGCAGCCAACGCCCAAAGCGCACAATGCCCGATATCCCTAAGCCAAGTTCGGCACCGCATTGCGGGCGTGTCCAGCTTCCAGGTGTGCATAATTATGCATCTGACTGTTGTCGCCACTAATGATGATGCCATAGTCCGTTCTCTTGCAACTTGGTATGCCAAGTTGTGACTTTCATTCGTGAATGCATCAGAAAACAATTGATCATCCGACTGGCCGCGTTCTGAGCAGCCCTTGGCCATAATGGACCACACCCAGAAATTTGTCTGTATCTCCCAAATTGAATTATAATTATGTGCCTGTGTATGCGTTATGCGTTATGTACATATGCTAATTAGCCAAAAAATAAAATTGCGAAGTTGTCTTTGCTTTTGTTTGCCCGGATTGTTTGCTGGCTTGTCTCGTTGTTTGTTTGTTAGTTTGCTTGTTTATTGGCTTGTTATACCCTATTAAAATCAAATATTATTAAAAGGTAATTGGAGGTAATAACAGGAGCGAAATAAATAAATATTAATTTACTGCACTTTTTGGTAACTAAGATTCCAGTTACCGATTATAATCTGCATAAAATATATTAAAAAATAGTTTGGTCCTGTCAAAAAGACAACAGAGTATCTACTAGTCGAGCATATTTATTTAGAGCATTCTTGCTAGTTGGCTTGTTTGTTCATGTTGTTTAAGATAGCGTTTAATTTGATTTGTTGCTGCGCAGATTGTTGGCCAAGTTAGGCAACAGTCTCTGGCTAAGACTCGCGATTGCATTTTTGCGTTTTTTTTTTAATTTAGGCATATTATTTTGGTTAATAGGCGTGGCAGTGGCCATGTCATGCACATCGTGTCGCAAAGTGCTTAACATAATTAAATTGCATTGCGAATGCTGCTAAATGTGTGAGATTTTTCACTTTCCCAGCAGCGATGACTGCGTCACTTTTGTTTTTTTTTTGTTGTTGTTATCAGCCAGGTTCCCTGGGCTTGTGATGAGATTCGAAATCTCTGCTAATGGCCTGGGTAAATTTAAAACGAACCTTTTATGCACCCCTCGCACCGTTCGTGCTGACCCGTTGTTACTGGCCAAGCCAACTAGCTGGCCATCCTGCCCGCGGCCGCAGGGAAACTTGTGTTTGTCCATTTCCATTGCTCCTCGCAGTCGGTGAAAGTTAAAGCCGTTGACGACTATTTCTCTAACTCGGATCGGCCAACATTGGCTGCCAGCTTTGCGCCGTCTGCAGGTGGTCACCTGTTGTCGGGCTCTGGCTGGCTCAAACACACAGGTGCGTAAATGCAAAGATCGATTAAATAATGAAATTAATTACAATTCGCAATAAAATACATAGCATGAAAGAAAGCGAAACTGGCGGCGCCCCGGACAGATTAATAACAATTAACCGCTTATGGCAGTGTTGTAAAACGCATTCTGACGAACACAATATAGGATAATGATAAGAGAAACAAACATTTAATTTAATTATTAAAATTAAAATGCACTCATTTTTGCATTATATTTCACAAATCTCAAAAAATTACAAAAATTCCTAATTTACAAATTTCTTAAAGCTCAAGATATCTGCTAAATTGCATGTTATAATCTGATAATAATTCGTCAGCAGTCTTGTCATTCTGGCCAGGGAAAACTACATGACCTAAGTTAGATAATGGTCATTCCGTTAATTTCAATTAGTTTCTATTCCTAATAATGAATGTGCTTACACAACATTTGTGTCACATCGTATAAACGTCTTTAAAGTCACAATTGCCTGGATTTGCGCTATAAAACCAACACAACTGCGTACTTTAACACCCAATCTAATGCTCTACTTTGCCAACTCGGCCAACGAATTTTCATGGTCACACTCTCTTACGCCACAAAATGTGACATACATACATTGCCTCAAGCGAGGCGTGCGTAATGGAGTTAGGGCTGAATTACTCGCATATCACGAGCTCAAATTTAACCAAATTTGATGCCCCGCAGCAATAAGCTAAGCAATTAAAAAATGCCAAGCCTAGGCAACTTTGATTATTTATAGCAACTAATGCTAGAATTCTTTTTAATTTTGAAACTATGCTTGCCTTTCTGTAATTGGGCTATTTACAAGGGTTATTACGGCACTCTTGGTGCACTGATGCGCGCACAAAGATCGTGAGAAAGTTGTAATTCTTTTGAACTGGCAAAATAGGAAAAAATTAGAGAAATATTTTGGGCAAAAGTCACACGCAACTTTTGTGTTTTGTCGCCAGTGGCAATGAAAAAAAAAATATAAGTATGTGTACAATATAAAAAATAAAAAAAAACATCCAAAAATATAAAAAGCTAAATATGTATGCAAATTACTTTCATGTTACTCCAAAGATGTCTCAAGCGACTCATTCTCTGGTGTTGGTCTGCTCTTGACTAACATTTTCCATTTCCTATTGTACAATAACCGATTTGGTCGCCCAGCGAAATGTTATGTAAATTTGACAAGTTTTTGAGGGAAATTGTTGCGTCCAGACTTTCGGCATTTTGGGCTTTTGATGCGTTGCGCAACACGCACCACCCAAAAAAGGTAACAACAGGGGGGAAAAGAAAGAAAGAAAGAAAGAAAGAGAGGGAGAGCGAGAGAGGTAGTGTGAGAGAGAGAAAGAGGTGAGACAGGGAAGCGCGACAGGTTAGCCTAGTTAGCAGGCAACAGTGGCCCGGCCAGTGAGGAAACCAATTTGGACCCAACCTGTATATGGCGGCGATCGTGAACCAGATTTGAGCCTCAGATTCCGATTCCGATTCCGCATCGCCGCCGGTCGCATTCCCCAAAAACTTCCCATTGAGTATGGTCCGGTCGACGGCTGGCCTGGAGTGAGGTAGTCTGCTCAAGGAATTTCACTCTGGTTTTCTACACCCAATACCCAATATGCGTGTGTGTCGCTGCGTGTAGAAAGCAGTTGAAAACTGTGCGCAGACTTTGTCTGATTTTCTGTTATGTGGCAGTACGTAAAACAGTATGGGTGTGTGCGTGCGTGTGTGTGTGTGTGTGTGTACATTGGCTAAAACTGGCCGAACAGGTGAAGCTGTCGTATGCCAAATTAAAATGCGTGCAGCAGAAACAACAACAGTTGGTTCGCTATTGTTGATGTTGTTGTTGTTGCCTCTCGACCCGGTCTGAAAGTCTTATCCGTATAAATGCAACAACAAACCAGAAAAGCGCAAGTGAAATGAATTATGCCTGCAGTTGTGTGTGTGTGTGTGCGAGTGTGTGTATCTTATGCTTTTAACCTGCAGCCAAAGGCAATATTTACAAGAAGTGCCAGACAGCATAGCTGAAACAAATACACTGAGAAAAATGTATAGCACAAAGAAAACCTCAATATTTCCAAAGGGTATATAACATAAAATAATATTATTTTCACAATCTTAATAATAACAAAAAAGATGCAAAGAAGGTAATTTAATATTTAATATTTATTTCTTTGATTAAATTTCTTCAAAAAAAAATAAGAAATAAACACTCAAAAGGGAGTGACAGAGACAATTTTTTTTTGAATTAAAACAAAACTATTAAAAATATTACTATTAAATATTTATTTTTTCTTGATTAAATTTCCTGCAAAAATGTATAGAAAGGAAAACACAAAAAAAATAAGAAATAAACACACTCAAAAGAGAGTGACAGAGACAATTTGTTTTATAATTAAAACAAAACTTTTAAAAATATTACTATTAAATATTTATTTATTTCTGTGATTAAATTTCCTGCAGAAATGTATAGAAAGGCAAACACAAAAAAATAAGAAATAAACACACTCAAAAGAGAGTGACAGAGACAATTTGTTTTATAATTAAAACAAAACTTTTAAAAATATTATGATTAAATATACATCAGTGGAGTATCGTCGCATAGTAGAGTAGAGAATAGTTATGACAAGTGAAAGAGATAAAGAAGTGGAAGAGAAGTCAAATTAATCGACGAACGAGTGAGTGAATTATAGGAGAGCGGCCCTCAAAAAAGTCACCTTCCTTTGTGATTCTCACGAATTCAAGTACTGCCTTCAGGTTTTAATTCGTTGATGAGTAAGCAAATGGAGCGGGTGCGAGAATGCTGTGGTAAATTAAAGAATGAGTGTGAGAAGAGAGGGAGAGAAAGATATATATACAAAAACAAAAGGATAGAGCGAATTAGATAAGTTTGTCGGACAGTTAATTACTAACTAAATATATATTACAAAAAAAATACTAAACTCTTAAGAGTTCTCACACTAAAACATGGAGTAATTTTAAAATTTTAGTATTTATTAGAATAGTAAAATAAACATGATTTGCATATGGTACAAGAGAGGATGCAAATGTATCAAATTGGTTATTCCAGTTGTACTTTAGACTCAAAAAAACGAGTCATGATTTTCATTTTATTTTTGACCACTGTTCTTCAGAAGTCCTTCAAGTTTATTATGCTGTTGTTCAGATCAACTCATTTGATATGCAAACCCTCTACCATGGCTGACCACAAGCAAGCAGAATTCCATTATAAGACCCTAAATGGAATCCCGTAAACGAATTCAAATAAAGGCTACGGCATCTGATAAGAGTATCTCTTTCTCTCTCTCTTTTTCCAACTGGAATTCCAAGTAGTTTTCAGATTTTTGGCCTTAACTAATAAGCTGGTTTTCAGTTTGGTTCTATCGAAGTATTTGACATGTTTTGTTTTTTTTTTGTTATTTGTGGGTCGCCTTTTTGTTTTGTTATTGTTATTGTTGTTGCCGAGCGGTATTTAATGCATTTTATATGCTTGCCCCACTGCGGGACTTATCGCTGGTGTTTACTTATAGCCCTTTGTTGCCACCGCTTCTCTTGTTGTTGTTGTTGTTGTCGAATGCAACAGAAAATGGACAGAAAATGGTAGCATTTATGACTGGCCGCAAAGGTGTTGCCATAATTGTCCCAGTGAATTCTTTTGGTGTCCACACCTGTAGCAGGTAGGCGGGTAAACTACTGCGGTAAACTCATGAGCGATTGACTTCTTGTTTGCCTTTATTTTGTTGACATTTTCATTTCCTTATCGTTTCCGTTACATGGTTAACGTTCTTTTGTTGTTGTTGTTGTTGTTGTTGTTGCTGCAGGCAATTTGGGTTATTGTTACGCATCGATTGCTTAACCCTATTACGCAAGTACATAGTTGCTACATGGGTATTACGATAAGGCCAGGCAACAAATTTGTGCCACTCTTATTTCGCCCGGACGCAGCCTGATAAAGCCCGATATGTGCAGGTATTAAAAAAGATGATTATTGTAACTATCAGTTGCTCTAATCTTAAATCGTTTGGTATATTAAAAATATGTTTTTCTTTTTGTTTTTGTAACTCCCTCTTGCTGAAAAGAGAAATATCGAAACGATATTGAAACTTTAATGAACTATACTAAAAATAAATGTTGCTCGGCAACATGAAAACTTGAAGTTTTGTCGAGTTTATTAAAACTCTCATATTTGTTTGGGCCAGTTCAGACTTTAATGGCAGCTTATAAAATGCAATCCCAAAAAAATGGAGTTTTAACTGCACTAACTACAGGGTATTGCATGATTTTTAACTTGTTTTAAGCAGTGTATTTTTGAGCCGCTTGAGATCAGTTGATGGCTCAGTTATTTGATCTCTTGCGGCCAAGAAATGTCAAGGCAAATTGCACAGCGTTGCCAGATCGAAGGCAATGCCCTGCCAGCTATTTGATATGGAAATGTGCGGCCAAATGTTTACCACGGTTAAATATCTGTAAGCCAAAAACAACAGCAACAACAACAGCAGCAGCAACCACAATTCACGATGACAATAACAAAAACTAGCGGCGGCATTTTCCATTGTTTGTAACGTTTCATTAGCTCAAAGCGCCTGGGAAATTGTTGTTGCTGTTGTTGTTGCTGCTGCTGCTGCTGCTGCTGCTGTTGCCCCTTGCTGTGGCCATAAGTCAAAGTTGAGGGATTCATGGCAAAACTGAAAATCGAAATACCTCATTAAAATCCCAACAGCTGGGCAGAGCAAACCCAAAAATTACGCAGTCACCAAAACGAAAAAAATAAAAGAAGAAAAATAAAAATATATAAAAATAAAAAAATTTCTGACACAGCCATTTCACAGCTACGGCTAAAAGAGCTGCAATTGTTTTAGGTTAAACTGTTTCATGTTGTTTTTTAATGCGCCAGCCGAAAGTTGACCAAAACAAAGGCGAGCATTGGGCATTAGCCCAGTTCAGATACAACTGCCAATTGCTTGACTCAAAAATGTCTTGAAGAATGCACACATCTCATATGTACATTTACGCACAAGATATCAGGTTGATTAACTTATATAGTTTCCGTTTCGTTTTGCATGGCTTTTTAAAGCATTAAAAACAATTTTGAACAATTTTGTTTGGCTTTTGTCAACGCCGCTCTTTGAATTCAACACTATTATCATCCTCATGCTCATCATCATAAACATAATCGTAATCGTAATCGTAATGTAATTGTAAATGTAATTGTAATTGTAATTGCCGGCAAGTGCACATAAATTTCATGTTGAGCATGCCCAGGTAACAATTAACAATTATGCGGGCTATTGACATTATTTTTTTTCGTTGACTGTTGTATTTTTCTGCTAGGCCAACTTTAAACAAGCCAAGGCTAAAACAACCTCACAAACTTCAGCAAACAATTATGAAAATCTCTGGCCCATCGTAGGTCACAACAGCTCAAAGATGAAACTCAAGAAGCGTTCGCTAAATGCTCTTTACCAACTAATATATTAAACTTGGTAGTACTTGTGACTATAAATCTAATATAAATGTGGAATATATTTAAACTTAATTCGATGCTTCGTTTGTATCGAGCTATTTTTAAGAGACAAAGAAAGTGAAGATTATTCCGAAATTATTAAATTCTTAACAACAGTTCACTCTACGGAAAATTAAAAAAAAATTACATTTATTTATTAGCATTCAGTAGCTTTCTACGGAAATTTTCTTATTCGGAAAATGAGTATTACTTCGAAATAATTGATCTTTTTAACAAAAATTTGTTAACAATACTTCATGCTTACAAAAATTTAAAAAAACTGAATTTCGCAAAATTGAAATTCAAGGGTAAATTTCAATGAAAATCGCTGTTCTGGCAATTTTCGATATATAACAATCAATCAACTTATTGAATTTGGCTTAAATTAATCTATTTAAAGATAATGTACGTTATTTTTAAAAAGTTACCTTTAGAAACCTTGACCCACTCAGTTGGGGCCAGCTGGGCAGCTAATCGTAGCATAGTTTTGGCCACATTTGCCCAACTCAAGTGTGTCAGTGGCAACGAGCCCAGTTCTGCCGCATGGCATTAAGATGTGAGCACTTGTGTGTGTTCGGCCTGAAAGCCGCATTAAGATTCTAGGCTAACTTTTGAGCTGTTCGGCTGCCGGCAAACCGGTCCGAGTACCAAGTACTATAATATGGCAATTATCGGCCTGTGCGCTTAGCTGGCATTTGCTTTCCTTTTCCTTTTCGCAATTGACCGGATCGGCGCAAAAGGCAAATGATATGCGGCCGGCCGAAAGGAAGTCAATAATTTAGCCATGGCTAATAAGCGGCCAGTCGCGCGCTTCACAGGAAATCCAATCGGCCGATGACAGTCAATCAACGCAGCTGCCAATTGGCAGCAACTGAAGCAGCTAAGAAGCAGCAGCAGCAGCAGCAGCAG
Organism: Drosophila robusta; assembly: GCA_035043565.1. Taxonomy (NCBI): domain Eukaryota; kingdom Metazoa; phylum Arthropoda; class Insecta; order Diptera; family Drosophilidae; genus Drosophila; species Drosophila robusta. The sequence goes on along the minus strand of JAWNMW010000257.1, from coordinate 18,062,201 downwards.
CAGTTGCCCATGAAGTGAACTTGAAACCGAATGCAAATGAGACAAACTAACGCTAAAGTGTCGCCAGTCGTGCACTTCGCGGTGTTCGCTCGACCGTGGCAAACACCAAGTGGCAAGCACCAAGTGCCAAAAGGAGGAGGGGCTAGCCGGGTAGCGGATTACGAGGCGTTGCATGCAATGTTGTTGAAACAAAAAAAAATATGAAAAATTAAAAAACAAAAAAAAAGATCTACCAACTCGTAATTATATAATTCATTTATTAAACGCTGCGACCCGTTGACAATGACATTTTCTTTTCGACGACATTCGTAACAGTTGCTAAACGTTCCGGCCAGGGGGAGGGGGAATGGGCGTGGAGATGTGCTTGCTTGTACTGTTGGTAAGTGGAGGTCTATGGTTTTGACATTTGCCTCTTGTCTAGCGCGTTACGAGCACATAATTATTATTATTCAAATTCAAGTTGTGGCATGAAAATTGCAAAACACTCGAGGGACAGGGCACAAAAAAAAAAAACAGCGGCAACAACAGCCAAGACAACAACAAATTGGTAAGACAAATTATAACATGGACATGGATACGGGCAACATAACAGGGTATCTGCCATCGCTGCCGGGCTGTCCGCCTTTCAGCTCCGCCCCATAATCATGTGTCATATTTATTAGCCAAGTCAACGCACTTGCAGACTCTTGTGTGTGTGTGTGTGTGTGTGTGTGTGTGTGTAATTTCTCGCGTTGTGAAGCCGTTTAAGTCAGCGCTGCGGCAGGTCGAGGTCATTCATCCAAAAGGCGCCTGTTACATATATGCAGGTAGTAATAAATAAAGCTAGTTGATGTTCCCGCTTCTGGACCTACAAATCGGACCCCTATTGCCAGACATCCCCTTATTCTGGCTTGCAGGAAGCCCTCATGGGCTCCCCATGCGGCTCCTCAGATACTTAATAATGATGGAAAATCGTAAAAGTGATTGCTTTATAGTTGGTAGAACGCAATGGGTTTGTCTTTGGCGCAATTAGCTTGCGTTATGCAACTAACTAACTGCTAACAGTGCCGCAAGCCTTTTTACCCGGTGATGCCTCTTTTCTTTATTTACTGCCTTCTTGATAGAACATAATTGTAAATTTAAAACTATCACAAAATAAATTAATTAAATTCCGAAGTAAATACTTACCATTGCAGTGTTTTTTCCGTAAATAAACATATTTAAAAACCAAGGCTGCAAACCGGGCTTGAACCGAATTTCGAACCAAACCCTAAACTGAACGAGTTGGAAGAAAGACAGCCGAAACTGAACCCGAACCAATCAATACTTATTTAAAAATGGTTAATGGCTTATCGTTATAGATAGTTCTTAAGCGAAACGTTTTTTGTTATCAAAAATATTTAAAGATATCGTTATATGTGGAAAAATATATTATTAAAAATAATATTCAAATGAAGAATAAAAACATTTTTAAGCTCAAAAAATAATTAATGAATTTTGGTTTACCAAAGTATCTTACACTAAGAAAAAATCAATAACTATCACGTATCAAAATTGTTCACTTGGATCAAAATTGATCTATATCCCTTGTTTACTGTTTTTTTCTGTGTTAATTTACTTCAATGGTACTTTTTCATTCACTTCAGATAATTCAGTAATATCAGTAATATCCAAATATTAGTTTAAGGTTTTCGATTAGTTTTGACATGATTCTGGACCAATGTGCAATGCAGCCGGAAAGAGTGAGCTACTTTAGAAGCTTGTAAATGCAGCAGCTATGCAGTGCAGGCAGCAGCAGCCGCAATAGCAACAACAAAAGCAATAACAACAGCAACAACAACAACATTCATGGGAAATGGTATTGCAGTCAAAGGCAAACGGAAAACCATCAACAAATTTGATTGACAGTCAAAGCCGAGCGGAGCCCACCGCAAGTCGATGCGGCGGCAGCGACGCTAACCGCCAACAGGGCTAACACAAATGAATTTGAGTCGAAAGCCGAATGAAACAACTTCAACTGTTTTGCCTGTGCTTGAATCGTTTGAATTGCTGCCATATAGCCGTGTTTACGACCAAATGAAATGAAACCGGAAGTTTGGCTGCCAATGCGGCGGGCACGTCCCCAACAGGGCGACCCCCAAGCGAAGCCAAGCCAATCCGAACCAAAAGCAAACCAAAACCAAACCAAAACCAAACCAAAACCAAAGCCACACCGAACCGTACTAAATCGCATCGCATCGAAGTTAGCCAACTGGCAGGGTTCGTTCAACTTTGTGGCGGCTCTTGACCATTTTACAATTGAGTTGCCACTGCTGCAGTTGGCTGCCGCTGGTTGCCAGACAATTGACTAACTGGAGGCTGCAGCAATGCTGATGCCGAATGCGAATTGTTTGGAACGCATCGTTTGGTTTGGAGGCACAGCCACTGGCTTTGGGCCACACCTAAATTTTATTATTTTTTTTTTTTTCGGCCAGATGTCGCATTTCGTTAGTGGGGCCCTGGGGCTCACCTTCGCAGCCGTTGGATGTGGGTGTGTTGATGGAATTTATGATAATGATGATCATTATGATCATCATGATGATGTTGTTGTTGCTGTTGCGACTGATGCGGTGCGTCAACTTTTGTGCCACAATAAAAACTAAAGATGGGCCTGTGATAACAATGTGTGCACACTTGTAGGTACATAAACAACATACATATATGTATGTATGTATGTATCCACATACACACGTTAATACATACACACAAATTCCAGAGTAGGTAGCCAATTTATTTGGCTGTTCCCAGAGTTCATTTTATCAAATTTCTGGTTAGAATTTCGTCATAATTTATTCAATATTTATTGCCTGAAATTATACAAGTTCTGGCTTGCGTTATTTATTATTTATTTATACTTCTACCCCATCACAATTATGTTATGCAACAGTTAAAGTAGTATTATTAATGGCCAAGTTGCCAAGCTTGTGCTTATGAGTTTCTCGATCTTAAAAACTTTTAGAGCTTGAGCTCTTTAATTTGGTTCACGCGTTCTTTTATAACGTTTTTATCTTAAAAAAGAAATAATAATAATTAAAGAAGTTTCGTTAGTAAATCAAAAGGCAAAGTATACGCAAATTTGTTGATCATCAAATTCAAGGCACTTGTTGATTATATTGAGGCAAAGTTATTTTTTTATAAAACATGCCTGATGTTATATCTACTATTTGTTTGTCAAGTGTGAAGATTGATTTAACTAAAAATACTTTAACGTTGTCATTAAGATCTTGCTGTAGAATTTCACATGTAATTTTTGTGATTGCCATTAAAAAAAATAAAAATAAACATTTGCCAAAAATTGTGTGAAATTCTTTCGTACGCAATTGTATTGTTTTGTGACTGGAAAAACGCGTTTTGTGAGCTAAGTGTTAAAAACTACATTAGTTCCACCAACGGAGACAATGAATAATTAAATATTTGAAGTGAACACTTTATGAGCAAGACCAACTGGATATTTGAAATTAAAAAGAGTCCAACTGGTGAATAATGCTTTATTTACGTAATACGGTGCGGACAAAGAAATAATAATGTATAGTATATGCGCATATATATATATTTTTTTGTAATTACTGCATGTGTAATTACTTGCAATTACTGCATTTGCTTTGGATTGTTGTTGGACCTTTTAGGAGTCGCCCTGGGCCTGGTCCATGGCGCTGAGCTCAATTTTTTCCTTTTTGCCATTGGCGGTCTTCGATTCCTCATACTTCATGCGGTAGGTGGCCTGCGGATCGTAGATCTTCTCCAAACGCTGCCAATCCTCTGGACGGTTATCGATCAAATGACGTGTTACCTTGTCGGCGCCATATTTCTGCTTTTCCGTGCACTTGACGCAGTCCGTCATCATTGCATCGGGCAGGATGTCTGTCGAATGTTATTGAATTGTTGTTCCTCGTTGAAATGCAAAAATGGCACACTTACCCTTTAACATTTTGGCATCGGGTGTGCAGGGTCCAACATTCTCCAGGCACTTGATGTAGTTGTTGAGCAGCCGCTCCTGGGCCAGTATCTCATCGATGTCCACATTGTCGAACTTGTTGTCGTAGGCGCCACCGGGTGCACTGATCAACGCCGCTGGCATTACGGTGGTTGCCGGCGGATGTCCAGAGCAGAACACCGCCAGCAACAGTAGCACCGCCAGCACCACCAGAGCAAAGTTGAAACGGAACATTGCCAAAACAGAGATGCGACCCGTTTGATACCGATAGCATCGGAAGCTGCGCCTTTTATAGGCTGTTGCATTCGGGTGCATTTGGGCTCAGGTCCAGTTGCGCATGATGTGCGTGTCAATTGGACAATTTAAGTGGCCCTCGGGGCGGCCAAATTGCGCACCAAATTAACTTCATTTAATTGAATTGAATTATGATTGCCAGCGATTTGGAGCTGCAACTGCCACGGCAGCAACAGCAACAGCAACAGCAGCAACAGCGGCAGCTGTCGGCATGCGATGTGGGCTAAAGGAAGCCATTTCTCTTAGCCGCTGGATGACAGCGTGTAAAGCGTTTTAACTGTAAAACTGCCACAGAGTTCTGTCAGACGCCGCTGCGCATTCCTCAAGTGTGATTCTTGTGAATCTTGTGACTTGGCACTTCCGCCCGCTTGGCCATTGAACTTGGCCCGGCTCCTGCACCTGTTAATGCCACTCGCCGCTTGCTAGATTTGACATCGTTTCTCAGCCAAAATTGAGGCGCCTTTTGTGAATGTTTTTTCTTCTTATTTTTTTTTTGTATTATTTTTTATCTTTGGTTTTGGCTTTCATTTTGTTACTTCATTAGCATAAATACACACATTTCTATTTGGGTCTGCGTGTGTGTCAGTCTGCGCTAAGTTTGGGGCCAGCAGCAGCAGCCGCAGCAGCAGCCGCAGCAGCAGCAACAGCTGAACCAACAAAAAGCCACCTGACCAGGTCGCCGCAGATTTGCCCATTTCTTGCTGCAGCTCTCTTGCTTCTTCTTTCATTCTGGCTCTCTTTCTTCGACTGTGTGTTTATCTCAGAATAGAACATGCAGAGCTCAGCTGTGGCTTTGGACTATTGCCAATGCTTTAGACTGGCCAAGAACTGTTCTTGTCTGTAACTTGAGGATTGCGGACGTGTTTTTTTGTTGTTGTTAAACGCCGCGCGAGTGTCTTTCTCTCAAATATATCTTTTAAAGCCATTTGTGTTTGTTTTTGCTTGCGAGCGTGTAGGCAAGACTGTGAACTTGTGAACCTAATAAAATGCATTCGCAATTTCGATTGACCCACTTGTAACGCAGCAAATTGTATGTAAATAGTACAAGACCCGAAGGTCAGCGTACAATACGAATATGACTTGTTTCTCTTTTATATGCATTATTTAATATATATTCAATCAATGGCTACGTGTATTCAATAAATGGAATATAAAATTCGCTGAATTGAATTAAATTGTTGTTGATTTCCAATACTATATTTCAATTTATTTATTGTGCATCTTTTTGTTGGTTTTTCGGTTTTTTCTTGCTTTTTTTTTATGTGTAGTTAAGTTCACAAAAGAAATCAAAAATAAAAGCAACAACCAAAATGACTTGCAAATCGCCTTTGTCGTATCTGCTTAAATTGGAGCAAATGGTAAGCAGCCGTTTAGGCACACTAAAATGTTAACGATTTAAGCATATGTAGTATAATATAATAAGTGCTATTATATTAAGTGGTATAACTGTGCCCCATCCGCGCCCACGCCAACAAGTGGCCACACGTGCGTTCGCCAGATCTTCAAAAATTTGGCTTGATCAGGTTGCTCAAGTTGGCTCGCAATTAAATAGTTAGCCACTGGCAGCAGACTAGACATCTGACTGCGACTGCGACGTCGACGTCGACGTCGACGCTGACGCTGATGGACAGTCGCCTAAATATGCGGAACGTGAATATTGCAAATGCGCCCACCTACGTGATGAACCAACAAATACTTGAGTTCGACTTCGAGTTCGAGTACTCGCACACAATTCTTACTTATGGCAGCTGCGAGTTTTGACATTTGCCGCCATTGAAAATACACACACACACACTGCCAAAACACACACATGCACATACAACTCTGGGTGTGCGTGTGTGTTTAATTTGCGTTTGAATGCAAATAAAGCGCTTGGCTTACATTCAAAGTCCAAAGACATACGAATTCCCACATCGGAATGCTTGGTGGCGCATCGCTTGAGGCCACCACGCATGCCACTTAAAGTGCTGACTCTCTACCTGGTTCTAGCTAATAAAATATACCCAGTTAAAACTACGCACAGGGCATGCTAGTGCTGAAGATAACTATCATTTTATCCACTCAATAACGCTTGCCACTTTTTCTGCATCTGCACTCGGATATACATATATAACTATAAAAAAAGTAGTAATATTTATTTATTATAAGCAAACGACATATACATATTTATATAATTATTAATTAAGAAACAAAAATACTTAAAGTAACAACGAATATGGGTTTACATATGTAATTAATATTTAAGATTCAAGTATTTGAATTATTAAATATTAGTTACTTTATACTATTATACTTAGAGAGCCTGTTCATTTTAACTAACGTTTGTTGCTTATAAAAAAAATATAGTGTATGTTAGTTTGTGAATTGAACAATTTCATTTTAATGTTCTGCAATTAAGCCTGCTAAAGAAATATACATATTTCAGAGTAGCTTATATGTCAATTCAAAATAGGTCTTTTATTTTTGAGTTGATTTTAAGCGACAATTATAATATATAAAATTTGTAGTTGGATTTCTTTTAAGTTTTCTTTTTAAAGGGTATTCCAAAGTTGGGCAGCCACAGCCTATCAGCTGACATTTTAACAAATGTTCTATTCTGTGCTGTAGTTGTAGTTGTTTTTGTTATTTTTTTGCTGTGGCTTTTAAGCGCCCACAAGCATCTAGTGTCGGGGGTAGGGGACTGGTGGGGCTTAAGCAATTTCTATACGTGATTCGGGTAAGTTGGACTCAAATGTGGGAAAATCAACGGCGGCGCAAAACAAGCCAAGGTATTTACGGGTAACTCACTCGGTACTTATGGCAGTGTATGGCAATGCCAATTTTCCACTACATTTTCCAGCCAAATTGGTTTTCTTTCATCATGTGATTAGAACAGCACCAATGACAACAACAACAACAACAACGACAATTGCCCTCTAATAATTTGGCGTCAATCGGAGCTGGCATGTATAGACCACTCAGAATAAGTGTTGTATAAGTATCTATAGCTATATCTGTATCTGTTTCTCTATCTGTAGTCGTCTGTGTGATTGCGGTGGGTGTTTTGCTTTAATTCGGCAATTTAGCCATTATTGTTAACCATTTAAGCTGGGCCAACAATTTGCATTCAATATGCCACGTAGCACGTAATGTCATTAGCAGTTAATTATTTAATGATGCGACGATGCGCCCACTGGGAACTACATTCAACTTGTTTTGTTGTCAAATCATTTTCATTACTGTTGGCAAACAAATCAACAACATTTCGTGCTTTTTATCGTTGAAGCAAATCAATTATTCTTTCAACGTTTCATTCCAAATTAGTTAATACTTGACTTCTCTATATATGGCAACAGGAAATAGTCCCAGGGGACTAGATCAGAGTTATCCCTACACAATTTGATGGATATTCTTTGTCATGATATCATGTAAGATTACTCTACCTTAGACTAGAAGTTATGCTGTGGCCGGGCTTGAAATAAATCGCAAATCATTACTCAAAATTAAATATTGCCGCAAAACATTTTACATAACGCGAGAAATCGTTAGGTAATGAAAAATATTTGGCTTGGGGAATAGGTTGAGCTTACGATCGTTTTTGTTTTTGTTCTGGCGTTTAAAAATACGAAAATAAAATGTTTTAATGCCCACATCATTTGTATACTCTTTATTTTACTAAGAGGCTTTAACTGAATTTTTATTCTTTTGTGCCTCATGTGCCGCATGTGCCTCAAAACTGCGTCACGTCCCAGCGCAGCATCGATTCCCCAAATGAGGCAATGGGATTGGGACAGCATCAGCCGATGCAGCAGCAGCATCTGAAACGGTGCTTCTGGCTACGGAGCGATCCCAGCGCATTTATCATTGCCGCATCATTGGGGCCAGCCTAACGAGCCTAACGGCGGCTAAACTTGGCATTTGGCGAAAAATATTTTCACTATGCCACACATAACCGAACCAAAATCAATAAGAGCCAAAATGTGTGTTCCAATTTCCCGAAACTCGAATTTTGCTGCCGCTTACAGTTATCAGTCGGGCCGAGCAATCCAGCTCGCTCTTTGCAGCTAACGGGCTGATGCTGCCGGGTTGTTGTTGCTGCTGCTGTGCTGCTGCTGTGGCTGCTGCTGCTGCTGCCTAACGACCTCAAAAACCAGTTAAGAGTCAGAACGAGGCAGCGGCAGCTCTAGTCGACACTTGTGCGATGGAATAGTTGTTGCTGTTGGCGGTGCTTTTAGTTGTTGTCGTTGTTGTTGTTTTTGTTACGTTTGCTGCTTTTGTTGCTTTTGTCAAGTGTTCAGCATTCCTCTACGCAAGGCCCAGGTGAGCTGTGCGCGATTAAATGCATAGATATATATCTGCTGGCTCTCGCCTCCTGGCTTATAGCTCTTGGATGTTGCCTCTTGTGTTGTTGCTGTTGATGCATATGCAAACAGCAACAGCAATAGCAACAGCAATAGCAATAGCAACAGCAACAGCAGCCGCTAACACGCATATTTACGAGCATTTTTGTGGCCGTTGATTTTTATTGCGCATTTTTCTTTCTCTCTCTTAACCGATTTGTATTATTGAATGTGAACAAGTTTTGCGACTGCCAACATGTGGGTCACTTAGCCACTATGGCAACAGGTTGTTGCTGCTGTTGTTGCTATTATTTCTGGTGTTGTTCTGCTTGTTGCTGCTGCTGCTGCTGCTGTTGTTGTTGTTATTGCTATGGCTATTTGCTTTTGGCTGTGGCATTTTGCAGCTGCAGGTTGCCTTCATAGCCGTGGGCGCATTCGTGTTTGTTTCATCTGTCAGTTCATCTTCAATTGCAAAGCTTAGAAAACATGATCTACCCAATGGCAAAGCTAAGCCCAGTACAGTAAAAACTCGCAATAAGTGCATGTGTCTCCAGTGTATTAAATGGAAATTGTTTGCAATGTGAATCGAAAAAGAACACGTTGAAATTTTGACATCAATGTTATGCAAATTTTCCATTACACGAGTGCTCTAGTTAAAATTGCTTGAGAAATTGCAGAGGAAATTTAATATCGATAATGTGTTGCTTTCTATATTTAGAATTTTTTTTTATTTGGGATTATGTTTTGATTAATTTTTTTGCACATTTTTTTAATGATATTTGTGTGATCGTTTATAAATGGATTCTTAAATTCACACGCAAAAAAAAAGGCTGCACTCATTTTTTGATCACACATATTTACCTAAGAATATATCATTCTATTATATATTTCGTTCTTTTATATATTTTATTAAAATTAAGTCTCCCTTTTTCTTAACCATTTTTTAAAATTCTTTTTAAACCATATTGAAAACCCAGCGAAAATTATTTTTAATATAACAGCGAGACCTTGCAAAATAATAATAATAATAAATTTAAAAAAAATAAATGAATAAATAAATAAAACCGACTGCTCACTACCCTGTAAAGGGTAACTGCGTGCGCCATCATACGCATGGCTATGACAAGGCGCTCTGGCTATTTGTACTTAACGTCTCTGATGGGTTTCGGGTCATATAACAAAGTCAGTGGGTCGCTGTTGTCAGGAACAACAATGGAAATGATGGACACAAATGCTGTGATGCTAGCCGGGCTAATCGGCGGCCAACTGTGACTAACAGAATGCCCCAAAAAAAAGACAAAAAAAAAACAAATTATACATAGATGCTGTCCAAAATGTCTATCTTTGCCGCCCTGTGTGTGTGCTTTTAATTAATGACTCTAACCCGATTTGTAAAACAAAATAAAACCAAATAACACTAAACCGAAACGCGAAAAAAACCTAAAACAGGTGAAAGTACGACTAGCCAAAACACAAGCACACACAACAAACAAAACAACCAACAACCGACAGCCGACAGCAACAACAGGTTTTCGGGGTGTCGGAATGTGCGGCTGGGGCTCTAGAAAGTGTTACATAGCAAGTATGAATGCTATGGATACTATGAATACTATGAATGTGATTGTGAAATGACCAAAAGCTCAAGCTACCGATGATTACAAATTGGCCCTTCGATTTGAATATGGACCAACATTGGCTTATATTAAGCGAAACACGTTCCGTGAACCGAACCAACAAACAAACAAAAACAGCCAAAATCCCTTTACCAGAAGCCAGACACGGTAGCCGTTATGAAACAACATGAAGTAAGAATAATAACGAGGTCGTGATTCTTTGATCTTTGCCACAATTATGAACTGCCAGCGGCTGCCATGAAATAGACACTGGGTTCTATGGGTATTAGTTGCCAATAAATACTAGAAGCAGAAGATGAAGTAAAAACACGCAAGACATCATTAAGATTGGAAAAATTTGGCAAACTTTTAAAAAAGCAGCCAAGCCAATATTAAAAAAAATTACTGTGTGCTTTTTTCAAATGGCATTTATGCTAGTAGAAGATTCAGGGTCGCGCTATCTTGAAATCGTGTTATCGTTGCATTGTTTTATCGATTACTTGTTAAATTAAACCGGGTTAATATTTTAATGATTTATTATCGATTTTATCGAATAGTAATTGTTGAAATTTGAAACTATTTTATTGATTAATATTTTAATTGCTCTTTTGTCTTATCGATCGATAATTTTATCGATTTATCTTTTGATCAGTGGCTTAGCTTGGCCGTCGCAGCACTTTCGTTTATTTCAGTTTACAGAAATTGAAACTGAAAACTGAAATTCCCATTGCCATTTCGGGCGCTTTCATGCATTATTCGGCAACATTGGGCCCTGATTTGTATTTATGTACGTATGTGACCGATGCTCAATGTTTGGCCGTGTCATTTGCATGCGCTCCGGGCTTTAAGTAATTCCGGATTACAAATGCGGCGCACGGCAATTGGTTGCTTTAGATTTTGAGCAGTGCTTTTGCCCGCCGTTTCATTGAAAGCGAACCGAAACTGAAACCGCAATCAAAATCGGCCAGCCAGACTTGTGCAGATAAGCGGTTAATCAGTTAATCTGGACAACTATGTATATATATATATAGTGTATGTATACAAAGTATGCACATTATTTATATGCAATCATTTTGCACACTCGACTGGGCCCCCTGCCCGGGCCAGCGGCCAAGTGCCCATCGCCCAACCGCCGCGTGGTTAGGTGCATTGACTTTGCAAGCACGTGCAGGCGATGCTGATGCATGTCTAATGCCAGGCGACTCAACGTCGATCCAGTGAAGCCCACGGCGATGGCAATGGCGATCCGTCCCGAACACGCCGCACGCCGAGTTCAATGCCCAGCCATTTGGTTGGGCATTGCGGCGCGGGCGCCATTTGTTTTGTCGACAGGCGCTGGGCTGCCAAATCCGCATGGCCGAGCCGACTCTTGCTGCCGAAGACGGTCATAAACTGCGTCCAAGGCTTGGCCCAAGACCCTCGGCCCCCGCCGTCGTCGCCGTCGTCGTCGTTGTTGTCGCTTTTAATTATGCAGAACACGCCAACTCAAAACAAAGTAAATTGACAAACACAATTTGAAAATGCATTCACCTGGTCTCGCTTACCTGCCAGCTCCGGCCGGTAAATTATAAAGAGCAAACACTCAACGGGCCGTTTGCAACCGCAGACCAGCTTTGGATCTGGCCCTGCTGTCAATAGTCCTCAGCCAGCTCATCAGCAGCTGCACATGTCCAGCCACATCTGCAGTTGAACCCTTAACCTTGGGCGGCGCACTCGCAGCACAGTTCATAGGTGGCCACTGGGCACAGGCCAAAGCTGTGCAACTCCTGGCTGCCATCGCTAATTATACACGTTATCAAGTTGATCGGTATAGAAAGCTGTGTGAGCACGTCCGACTCCCAAATACTCTATTCCCTGTTGAATAACAAGAGCGGATGTGGTGAAAGTAAAATTCTTAAAAAACCAAGAATCTTGTACCGAAATTTAAATTGAAGATCCAAAGTCCAGACAAGGTTAAAATTTCCTTAAACATAAACAAAATTAGTATTTAAAGAACTTTTATTTTTATCACAAAACTAAATTTAAGACATGAATCAGATCTTGTTAAAAGATACGTTGCACTTCCGTAAAAACATTTTACGTTTATTTAAATTCCTAAAGTTCTTGTAATCGATATTTACATATTCAAGATGTTTTCCTCTTGTTTCTGCAACCTTAACGGTGAAATGAAATGAAATCAATTATGATTCATACTTAATTTAAAAGTATTCATAACACAAAGTTCTTGGACAGTTAGGTACAAAACGGTACGTCTTAAATCCCGCTGGTACTTTCAGTTCAATCAAAAAATATAATATAATATTATATAAAAATGTTATTAAAGATTCAAGTATTTGCTATATGGTTTATTTATATTTTAGAGCTACGTTCGCTAAATCAAATAGTAAGCTTAAGTTGAACAAACGAAGAAACTCTTTCTCCATTTTGTCAGCAGAACATAAAAGCATTGAGGTCTGAGTGAATAGAATTTTAAGATGAATGGATCAGATAGTCTTTAAATCGTTGCCACACCAAAGATTTTGTTTTCATTTTTTCTTTTCCTTTGTCTTTGATTTGCTTTCAATTCTTTAGCTTGTTTTCTATTTTTATGGTTGCATTAATAACTTTTAACACAAGTCCCAACTTTCATCTCAATCGATTTCTTTTCACCGATTATCTTAATATGCAACTTTTTATAAATTTATCGCAATTTGTTTCTTATTCAACAACTTTTGCTTATTGTCCTCCATGGTCATATTATTGCGATTATATTCTCAAATAATATTTATGTCCATAACAATCAATCTCAGCAAGTTTGATTTTATATTAACTGATTGATTTTGATTAGGGCTGCAAGTTATATATACTATGTACATATTTTCTTCATATTGACTTAAGCACTTACACGTACACATATATATATATATGTACATATATATATATATATATGTATGTCACTTGTTTAGCCTACTCAAGCTGAGCAACGAGCTGGAAACCTCGCTGTTCTTAACTCAAGTAGAAATAATGCATCAGGCACGAAAGGCGTACAGACAATGCATATTAAGGTGTTTTTGTTTTCTGTAGTGCCTACTTCCCCCTAGCTCCCTCACACCCTATAAAGAAGGTCCCATAGCCAGAATGTGCAGCGTCGTGACGATGACTTCCTACTTCCGTTTACGAGTATTGCGATCGTGTCACGCTGCGTTGGCGTACAAATACGTGAATACGTGAATGTGTGAACGTGGACGCAACGTAATTATGGCCTAGCCATAGCCAAGTTTACCGGTGTTCCTACTTCTACGCTGTTGGCCCCGGCACATTGGCCTTTTCTAACTATGAGTACCTATATACAGGTTGTAGATAACTCGATGAGCTTTTGTTATTGTTTTGCAAGGGCTCACCAACACTGAGCGAAATAATGTTGCCTATTTTCGTTATCAGTCTAATATAAAAACTCTCAAGGCTCAATAAACATTTAGTTCTTTAGATCTTTCATTTAATGTACGAACTTGACTTTTACTTTTCCTTAAGCTTTTTACTTGAGTTGCGCAAAATGCCAAACTTACCTCTTTTCTGGCGCAGTGTAGCCAGACTATCTTTTGTGCCATCAGTTTCCAGTGGCAGTTGCAGTTGCAACATTTGCAAAGTTCCTCTTCAAGAAGCAAGAACTCCATTTTCATTTCTAGTACTTATTTGTGGTTCAGCTGCAAGTTTTATTTCTATTTCTCTGTCTACGTAAATTGTATGCGTTTTGCACTTTGCCTTTCCACTTGCTTCTCTTTGTTGTTGTTGTTGCATTATGTTAGCCGTCTTTTAAGCTTGACTGCCGTAAATAAGTCAGTCAACTTTGTTGCGTTCGCTTGGCACGTCCCAAACAAATTATGCATTGAAGAAACCCTTCATTTTGTCCTCTTTTGAAAAGTTATAAAACATTTTAAATGAGTTCATCAACGACATAATCTGCTATGTATGCACTTATCGATATAGTACTTAAGCCCAGATCGTGTATATATGGGATTTTAATACACCCACCTCCATAATAAATGTTAAATAAATCAAACAATAAGTATTGGCTTTCGAATCCCGATAAATTAATTAGTATATATGTATAATTTATTAGTAAATATAATAATTATAATTTCGCATTTAATTCTTTGTTACAGGGCTCTGATCCTCGAGCGGCAACCTGTCGCGGAAAATTGCAAAGTCGGCGCTGTAAACTGAACCAGGAAATCAACAAGGAGTTGCGTTTGCGCGCTGGTGCTGAGAATTTGTACAAGGTGTGTTCCTATCTACATTTTTTATAATTTTGATAACTATAACAGCAGAATCAAATATCTCCAACATACAATCGAAGAACTGTCTTTGTTGATTTCTGAAATGAATAGATCCTAAACATATAAAAGTACATTTTACAAGGACTGCAAAATAAACAAGTAAGAATGTTGTACTCGGGTGTAACCGACAACGCAATACTCGTTCACAGTATAATGCAGCATAAAACAGTCGAAAACGGTCTAAATTATGATTGCTATTTGGGAAAAATATAGATTTTTGTAGTTAGTGGGGGCGGCAGTGGGCATGGTCAGCTCGATCTTTAGGGAGGTAATGAGAAAATGCCAAATTTGATGACTCCAGCTCTAAAATAAATTATTCGAGCCCAAGATATATGGGTTTGATCGATTTGTTACGCTGGAACCTGGTTAAAACTTGCGTATAGACGGAAAGACGGACGGTCGACAAGATGGATATTACATAAACCCAATAAACTCTTTTCTCTTTATGGAAAAAATAAAATCATTTCGCTGGATTTCATAGGGGTTCGAACCTAGTCTCCAGGTGTACAAATTCTGAGCTAAAAATAGTGCGGCTCGAATCCTTAATTGCTTATATATAATTGAAAATGTTAATAATGAAATGAATACAATCTTGTTGTGCTTTTAGGCCACTACAAACCGCAAGCTGCGTGACACCGTCGCTCTGGAGCTGAGCTTCGTCAATTCCAATTTGCAGCTGCTTAAGGAGCAGCTGGCCGAGCTCAACTCATCTGTGGAGATCTATCAAAGCGAAAGGTGAGCGATTTGAATGATTAACTGCTCCACTGGGCGCTGCGATGCCCAAATCAACCTGCGCCCATTTCCCAAATAATTTGTTGCCAGTTTTTTTTTATTTTTTGCCATTATTGTTGCCATTTGCTTTTTTTTTTGTGTGTATTTGCATGCAAATGTTGAAATTTGTAGTTTAGTTTTAGTTGTTGCTGCCCTGCTGGTTGGGTTGGGGCATGCAACAACTATGGGGCGCTACCCAGCTGGGCAGCTGTAATTTTTGCGCATCAGTTTCTGGTCAAGCGCCTTTTTGCGCCGTCGAGTGGAACGAAATCACAGCGCAAAAACAACAAAGAAAGTGAAAAAGCGTCATTAAATGCACAACTGACAAAAATACAAATATGAAACAAACAACTGAAAAAAGTATTTCCACAATGTACTGAATAATACTGACCAAACATACATACAAATCTCATTATTTATGTATGTACAGCATTAGGGCTTCCAGGGTTCGGCGCACACGAAAATTGCAGATGGGGGAATAATTAAAATGGATAAATGTATTTTAGGCGATACTTACATATATACTTTTAATACGTAATACGTTTTCCAGTTGATTAGATCTACAAAATTTATAGAATTTGCAATTCTAGTTGGCGACTTATAAGCTTTTTGCCGGAAATAATAAATAATTATTAGGTAATAATGAAAAATGCAATTTTTTACTTTTTAATGTAGTCATTTGTAGAAATATTTTTATAGCTATTATTTTAACTTATAAAAGAATTATTATGCAAGTGGTTTATTTAGTGAACTATTTTAGTACACAGTGTGAATCAACAACAATAATGAATAAAGCACCGGAAAGTGAACAGGTTGTCCGTATATCTATATTTAAGAACCTCTCACTTCTTTTGCCACTTTTCGAAGCTTAAACTGGTGAGAATTCTAACGAGTCCAACCACGAAAAAACAGCTGCTTCTGTGTGCTTTACACCCTGCTTTTAGCATACTACTATTATTATTATAAATAAATCGATTAAACATTTAGTCCCGTTAAAATAAAACTCTTTAATTCGCCTTTAAATTTGCAGTCATGAAGGTATAATGCCTATGATACCATTGGGCCTCAAGGAGACCAAGGAAATCAATTTTATGGAACCATTTTCGGACTTTATACTAGAGCACTACAGCGAAGAGCCCTCGATATATATGGATGCCATAGCCGATATGACAGACACCCGACAGGTAAGAGACATCAATTTCAAACAATCGATCCGTCGATTCTCAACCGTCGATTTTGCCAACTTGCAGGCCTCCAAGACGCCGTCGCGGGACGCGCTTGGTGTGGCGCTGCTATTCCGCTACTACAATCTATTGTATTATGTGGAACGGCGCTTCTTTCCGCCCGATCGCAATTTGGGCGTCTATTTCGAGTGGTACGACTCGCTGACCGGTGTGCCCTCCTGCCAGCGCACAATTGCCTTCGAGAAGGCCTGCACGCTGTTCAACCTGGGCGCCATCTACACACAGATCGGGGCGCGTCACGACAGACGCACGGAACGCGGCCTGGACGCCGCCGTTGACAGTTTCCTGCGCGCCGCCGGCATTTTCCGTCACATCTACGACACATTCACAAATGCGCCATCGATGGACCTGAAGCCGCAGGTCCTCGATGTTCTTGTCTCGCTCATGTTGTCCCAGGCACGCGAATGTCTCTTCGAGAAGCTCCAGCTGCAGATCGAAGCTCTGGGTCTCACGGAGTCCAGCCACGTAAGTGTTTCATCTAAACAAATATATCTACCTAAATTTAGCTTTCTTACCTTTCTTTGGAATTCGGATTAGAATTTGAATTCTTAATAGATCTTTAAATTAAAAATCAAATAACATTTATTAAAGTAAAGCAATGTGTGAAAAGAGTACAAAAGCGGCTCATTTGGTACAACTGTACCAAAACTGGTACTTTAAATAAATATTCAATGGTACACTGTATCTTTTTGTTACAAAATGGTTTATATTATGCCACAGCGGGGCTCAATTAATTTTATGCTTTATATTATTTTTATTTTCTCCTTTGGTTTTAAATTAAATTTTGTGCATTTATGTAAGAGTTTGAATGCCCAAATGTTTGCCCGTATGTGTGCGAATAATTTAAACTATTTTCCTTTTGCAAAGTTAAGTAATAATGCAACCGAAAAGTATTAGTATATTAACTCGATAAATATACAGAAAAAAGCCTTAATTAAAATGAAAGTTATTAAAACGAAGATTTTCAATGTTGAATTTATATTTTAAAATGTTATTCCCAGCTAAAACCTAAAACTGTTATTAATTTTATCAAAAATCGTACAATATAAAGTGAAATTCAGTTTATTCAAGTGGAAACGGTACCTAAAATACTTACAAAAATCTGCATCAGACTATTTCATATAAGATTTTCCCAACTGAGAGAAAGCTTTAGCTTGTGAGACTCGAACCAACTGAATATTGAGTACATAGTTCGTAACCGTCTATAAGACTCGTATTCAATTTCCATTACCTCGTCACTGTCGATTTGTTATCAATCGCAATAGTACGTGAGACGTGGCCAAATTGAAAAGTGGCAGCTGCGTGGGGGTGCCAAGACTGACTGACCCAAAGGTTTATCTGTAATGCATAATGCATTTGAGCTGTCAATTGAATTTGGCCAACCGAACTGATCATATTGCCAATTATTGCAGCTCTTTCGTGACTTGGCTGGCGAGGCCGCACAGCTCTCGCTGGAGTACAATGAGATGCACAAGAACATCCAAGTGAATGACACGCACACCTACCTGCCCGAGTGCTGGGCGGGTCTGGTGCCGCTCAAGGCCGAATTGTACAAAGGTGAGTCGCAATTGTTGGCCATTTGGCTTGAATCGATTTCATTAACGCGCATTCTTCCAGCGCTGGCACATCATTACGAGGCGCGGAGCATCGATGCGACTGTGGGCGATGGCGACAATCTATCGCTGGGCACCAAAAAGAGCCAGACGGCGTCGTCGAACGAATCGTTCATTGGCAATGCGCGGGAGGCGCTGCGCGCCACCGAGGCCAGCAGCGAATGCGAGGAGGAGGGCGCCAGCGTTGTTGCCATTAAGCGTACCCACTTGAAAGAGGCTCTGGCTAGTCACGAGGAGGCGCAGCGCTTGCAGCGCATGTGCCGCTACCTGAAGGTGAGTCAGTTGTCATCCTCAAATCGCTAGCCAGCTGACCGGCTGACCGCGTGCCTTCCGCAGAACAAAGCATCACTGACGCAGGTCATCAAGGAGGCCTACTACAAGACCCAGGAGGAGTACGAACGTTTCTGCCTCCAAGCGCCAATCAAGAACATCGACGAGTGCGACGATCTCGTTGAGCGCACTGTGGAAGGTGACTCCATCATCAAATCCAAAAAAGAAACCAGCATTTAACCCATTTAACCCGCAGCATCCTCGAAGTTCACGCTGACATTGACGGGTCCCGACTTTACATCGTACAAGGTGGAGGATCCGTTCAAGCGACTCGGTCCCATCGCGATATTCTCCGCACGTCGCCACTGGACAGCACCGCGTTGTGTGCGCCTCCAAAAGGGCTCGGCCATGTACCACGATGCGAGCAGCTATCATTGCCACTGTCCCAGGGGCGAAGAGAGTCACGAGGCCGGCTGCAGTCTGTACAAGGAGGAGCTCGAGAATTTCGGTTTTCATGTGCGTGGCGATGCGCCCGTGATAATAGCACACGTGGAGATCAATTCGCTGGCCGATGTGAGTACGCTTGAAATGTTGACCGGGTCAACCTGAAGCTAATAAAACACTTACATTCTTATACGCTCGACAGCTGGGCGGCATCAAGGAGGGTGACTTCATTGTGGAAATTGCGGGCATGGATGTCAAATGGTACTCGCATCAGCAGGTCGTACGGCTAATCCAATCGTGTGGCGCAGCCCTGGAACTTAAGGTCATCACGCCCATGGATCGCAACTATCTGAAGGTGGGTCATAATCAGCTCCATATAGAGATCTTGTTCACCAATTGCTTTCAATTGCAGCCACTCTCGTCGAAGGGCTCCATATCAACGTTATCGGCAGCCAGCTCGTCCGGCGTTTCATCTGGCTCCTCCAGCCCCACCAGCACCACCACAAAGCCCAAGCTGCGCCTCAAGACCTCCGCCAAGACACGCTTTGTGGGCAGCGTATCGTCCAGTTCGTGGAATCCCTTTCGACGCACGCCGAGTCTGGCGAAGATCTTTTGAGTGCTATTTGACCGTAGCACCGGGGATTTCTTAGCTTAAGTTATGCTTTAATTTCCGCAGCAGTGGCCATTATTTTGCTTAAACGCAAACTGGACTTTTTTTTGTATACATATATATACCTATTAATATAAACATGTACTTATATATATATATATATATATGCTAAGGCGAGCCTTTGGTAATCCCTGCTTCGGCCAATTAATATCTGGTAGCTGTATTTTTGTGATGCTCCACTGGACTCCATTTATTTTCCCCCAGCATGGAAAATATCTGTGAGAATGCAAATGTACCATGCATAAATATTAGCACTCCATATGTCCATTTAAATATCTATATGTAGTACCCCGCCCTTCCCACACGAAACTTGAAATTCTGTTAGCTATTTAGAAACATTTTGTGCAAAACGTGTTTAACACTTCGAGATAAAGATCGAGTTGAGAGTAAGCGCCGCAGATCCCAAAAAGTATTTACATATTTCATTGTGCAGCTATGTATGTACGTGCATAAATACATATAAAATATATGTATATGTAAGTTCAATCTTCAGCATGCTATGCATTATGTATATTTAAAGCGAACTATATTTAAATGTGGTTCATGTAAATGTACAGCTCGGAATCGACAATGAGTTTTAATTTACGTACATTTCTAATGTATATATGTATATTATTAAGTCACAACTATTTTGTATACATTTTATAGAAGCCATTTTACATAACTTACATACTTATACACAATATATACGTACACACGTACATATCCGAGTACATATTTTATTGCATTGATAAAATGTTTATTAATAAATTTTTTTGTGTGTGTGCAAGTCAATATTTATCTTATATTCAGTTGGGATATACATACGGTTGTTGACAACTAATTGGAACGAAAGCTTTTTACTAGTTATTTGAATTTTACGACATTTTATATGTATAAAATAAGTTTTTCTAGACAAACTGCAGTTTTGACCGAGTCAACTGGAAAAAAAGTAATAAAAGAAAAATGTAAAGTACTTTTTTATACTCGTTCACTTAGTGAAAAGAGTACTGATATTGGGCTTGGCTAGATATATCAAACAGATGATTGATGACCTCTAAAGATTATACAAAAATATTTTGGATACATAAAGTGGCAAATCACAACATATTCTTGAGGGCAGGCAATATCCAATATTTATTAAAATCGTAGAGCTAGAGTCACCAAATTTGGCAGAAAGTTTTCTGATGAGTTCTTTTTAAGATCGAGTCGAAAGATTCCTCATAAATGACAAAAATCTATATTTTTTCAAAACAATATGTATTAAGCCGTTTTTTTTGACCAGTTTTAGCTGTGAACAAGTATTGCGCAGTCGGTTACACCCGACTTTCTTTACAGAAACTGCCATATTCTGTGTAGGACCCTCTCGAATGGAAGTGCCGATTAAAACTCGCTCCACAGTTAATTCAAATCCAATAAAAGTATGGAAATTTTGCTTTACAATTGTAAGTTGAAATATTTCTGTATTCTTTGAATTGTGCGGAGCATATCACGTTAATGAAAACCTAGTTTTTCTTAGTGGTTTTTTCCAGCATCTCCCTCACCAGCCTGGGAATGCTGCCGAGTTCCTTGACCAGGAGCATCTGCTCAGCGAGATTGGCCCTATAAATACGCTGTACTCGACGTATCATGGGCGCTGTCACCTTTGCATCGATAATATCCCTGGCGCTCAGATTGAACACGTCGACGGTCGAAAGTATCGGAGCCGAATCTTTCTTGGTTAAGTCCAGGGAAGGTTGTGTGTGCTTTGGATTTGAATCCTTGCTCGTGTTGTCAATATTGTCCTTCGCTTCGTCCGCGGACCCCTGTAGCACCCCCTGCCGCACAGTCACATTCGAATCCTTGGACTTATGCAAGGCAATCGTGGCATTCGAGTCCGTTGTATATAGGTCGTACATCTTATCATCCATATCCATGTAGTTAAAGGGCGTGCCGACCGAGCTATGACGGTACTCGCTTAGCTTCATATATTCGGGCCGCTCATCGGGCAGCTTGTCGAGCTTTCTGTTGCACTCCAAGCCCGAATCGTTGGCACTTTGGTACAGCAGATGGTAGTCGGCGGGGTTCGCTTTGTGGGCATATCTATATTCCGTTAGGTACTCATGCTTGTGACCACAAGCCGGGATCATCGGATATTCCTTTAACAGCGACGGCTGCTCCTTGCTACTGTGGCTGTGCGGCGGCCTCGAAGCTGGCTCCTCAGTTAGCGGCTCCTGGGCGATGCGGCTGTATGGCCGCCGACAGTTGGAATGCCTGTGGCCACGTTTCGGGACTTGTGCCTCACCAGGCAGCTCGAAGTACTTGTGCCTGTCGTGCAGGTGTTGCTTCTGCTGTCTTGGACTCGGGCCATCGGCGGGCGGCGGCACCTCCTTGATGACGTGATAATGTCGCGGCTGAGCGCAGACCAGCTTGTGATGCCTTAGGGCGTGGTCTTCGCTGGGCGGCGGCGCCAGTTCCACGTCATTGGTCTGCGTCACCTGGTGGCTGGTCTGTTTGGGGTAGCCCCGGCGGTCATCAGCATACGACCGCTGATAGCTAGTGTGGTTGTGAGCATCTCTTGGCTCCTCACAAGTCCTAGGCAGACTCGAATACTTGTGCTTGTGTCGTTTTGGGATCAGGTCTTCGGCCGGCGGAGCAGACGGCTCCGCGACGAACTGCTTCTCGCCATGTTTCGAAAGCAGGTCTGCGGTCGGCCGAGGAGCATAGCGCAGCTCATGGGCGAGGTGGCCGTGATGTGCCAGACAGTCGCACTCCGTCGGAAACTCCTGCCGGTTAATCCGCTCGTGGCGCTCATAGCCGGACTGCCTGTGATGTTTGTGAGTTGGCTGTTCGTTGGCCACAGACGGCTTCTGGAAATTGTGATGTTGTAGATAATCCCTGGCTGGTGGAGGCGGCGGCGGCGGCGGCGGCGGCAGCTCCCTGCGCTCCTTAATGTCGATGTGGTTATAGCTCAATTTGACTCCGAGGAGCGGCTCCTTGCAGCACAGGCAGTCGGACACCAACGCTGGCTCTGCTCTGTTGTTATCCCCAGGTGGCCACATGAGGTCATCGTAAACAGTTTGAAGTCGCGACATTCCTTTGGTTTGACTTTTCGGATATACGGCATAATCCAGCGAGGAATCCAGACAACACATGTCCATGTGCTTGCGCAAGCGTTCCTTGCACAAACTTTCATTCTTCCTTGGCTAAAATAATTTGGTTAAATATGTTACCACAAATCGTGCACCACTTACCTGGGATTTCGCATTAATTTTCTTCATGTTTCAAGTTTTCAAAAAGTGTACTACACAAAACTAATTATATTAAAAAATATATTTGTATTTTTAACCAGTTCTTCAGGCCAAAATTGGAGAGAAGAAAAAGTTATTTTTAGAAAATAAAGCTCAGTCCAGCGTGTTTCACTATATAGCACAGACTGACAATTTTCGGAGAAGGAAATTCACTTTAAAGGCAAACAATTGAGAAGGTTTAGTCAAAGCCAACTTGGCGTTTAGTAAAAAAAATATTTATCCTAATATTTGAATTTGGATGAAAACTTCAAATTTAGAAAAGAAAAACCCCGTTTTATATTTTAGAGTAATAAATAAACAAATAGAATAATTAAGAGTATTTACGGTATTTTCAAAAATGTAATTATAAATATAAAAAAAACTCTAAATTCTTAAAACTACAAATTTAAAAATGGAAAACCCCGTTTTTTATTTTAGAGTAATAAATAAACAAATAGAATAATTAATAGTATTTACGGTATTTTCAGAAATGCAATTATAAATTTAAAAAAAAAACGACTCTAAATTCAATAGGGATTTTACTTATGATATAATTTACATACACATGTAACTGTAACGATGCTCACTTAAAATGCAATCGAACGCATTTGTGGAGTAGCTAACCGGCCCGGACCGGGAAAATCCATTGGGAAGCGTTTGTTGGTGTGGGGAACACATCGGCATTGGACTTAATACGTGGTCAACGTAAGCACAGCAACGAAATCAACGAGAGAACGCTCCACGCTGCTCCATCAGCATGCTCCACTTACAACAAATAGCCAATAATGTCGTCGTCGTCGTCGTCGTCAACGTTGTCGTTTCCAGCGATTTGCCGGCGCAGCTCGCAGCGACCCAGTGCCTCCAGGTACGGCTGCAGCACCGACATCGAGCGTCACTGGTGATGCTGGTGCTGGTGCCTGTGCAGCGGCGCTTGCGTCGCGTGGGCATTGGCCGCCAGTTGGGCGGACGAGTTCAGAAATGGCGTCAGCAGCTCCATGGGCAATGGGAAGATGATGGTCGAGTTCTTTTCCGCCGAGATGCTGCTCAGCGTTTGCAGATAACGCAGCTGCAGCGCCGACGGACTGGCCGATATGATCTCCGATGCCTCCTTGAGTGCACGCGAGGACTTCATCTCGCCCTCCGCGGCAATCACCTTGGCACGTGCCTCACGCGCCGCCTCCGCCTCGGCGGCCATCGCGCGCTGCAGCGCTGTCGGCAGCGAGACGTCCTTGCTGGAATGGGTAAGAAGGCAGTGGCACAAGTTAATTCAAGTTGTAATCTTATATAAACTCTATTACCACTTTGAATTTCAGCCAATTTATATAAAATTAATTGCAACTGCTAACAAATCTGATTTTATAATACCATTCCCCTTTTAAATATCTGCACTCCTCGACGTCTAAGATATCGCTATTATAATCTATAATACTTAAATAAATAAATTACGTTAGATAATTATTTAAGAGATTAACAGATTATAATCTCTATTGACTGCTCGCTCCATTGGTTTTTGTACGCCTTTTAGCCCAATTATATAAAACTAATTGCAATTGCTAAAACGTGGAATTTTGTAATAATATTTAATAAATTTGACCCCTATAAAAAGCGAAATAAAATGTATTTAAATTGCTAAAATATGATATTTTATTATGCTACCGAAATTCAATAGCGACCGGACTTTAATAACTCCAGACTTGAGTCCCAAATATTCAATCCAAAATTTTCTCTTTAATCTACAAAATAAATCGGTTTTATCTATCTATTTATCTATTTTGGGCAATGTTCTCAACATTAAATAGTTTAAATAAATTTAAGTTGAATTGTTAAAATATGCAATTGTTTAATTCCATTCCATTTAACTAGCTTCAGACTTAAGGCCGACGTGTGAAATATTTAATTTAAATTTGCCCCCTTAAGCTATAGAATAAACGGTTCTCAACATTTTATAACTTGAATACAATTAAGTGTAATACAGGTATACAGGTATACAGGTATGATATCCAATTTTATAATATTCATTTTTAATTTTCCCGATTATTCCACCCAGCTATATGTACTATATGTAGATACAAATACATTTCGCGAGTTGTCCTTTAAGGCTATTATGTGCACACTTACATTTCGACACGCTCCACCTTGACGCCCCAGGGATCGGTGGCCTCGTCCAGAGACATTTGCATGGTGTGCGAGATGGTCTCGCGTTCGGTGAGCAGCTCGGAAAGATTGCGTGTGCCGAGTACGTTGCGCAGCGTTGTGGCCGCCAGGAGTCGGGTGGAGTGGCTGTAGTTGGATACCTGGATGACAGCCTTGAGGGGATCGCTGATGCGATAGTAGACGACCGCATCGACGGTAACGGTCACCGAGTCCTTCGACAGCACCTCCTGTGGCGGCACATCGAACGACACCGTACGCAAATCAACGGGATAATAGTCGTCCACGCACGGCAGCACGAAGAAGACACCGGGACCCCGGGCGCCGCCACTGCGCAGCCGGCCCATGCGAAAGATGACCGCACGCTCGTACTCGGAGACCACCTTGAAGCAGATGAACACCGAGAAGGGGAACGTCAGCACCATGATCAGCACAGATATGGCCGTGGCCAGCATCTCCACGCAGCCCATGTCATCGTTCTCGGCTGCGGGACAGAAATAAAAGCAAGTTTAAAGGAGCGGGGCATAAATCGCTAAATTTCACAAGCAATTGAGAATCCAATTGAAGGCGCATTTCGTTGGGGGCACGAGGAGGCCTTAACGGAGGGGGCGGGGCAAGCAGTGGGTGTGCCGTCTGCCACATGTGCATTGCGGCACTTGTTGCTGTTCGTGCGGCTGTGCGAATTAAGCAAAAATGTTTTCTTTTTTATGCTTGCTCGGATTTCCGTTTGTTGTTCAACTGAAGATTGGCAAGCAATTGATTTTCACTGGAAACGGGAACAGCACGACCAGAGATCACGCGGAATCAGCTGAAATACTCGATCATAGATTCTTGCCATTCTTGTTGCGATAAAAGATGCATATTTTCCACAGTATTACAGCTAGAGTCACCAAATTAGATATGTAGATTGCTGGTGACCCCCTCAGAAATTGAGACCTTGATATCTCCGCCACGCCCACTAGAACGTCACCAGCGCCCCCGCCTTAAAAATTGGAAATGGCTACATTTCCCTCAGTTTTTGAGCTAGAGGCTCCTTATTTGGAATATGTACTACTAGAAAGCTTTCCCAAACATCACATACAAAATTTCCCTGCCACGTAACGTATATGACAAAAAAATTCAACCAGCTCAGAATCGGTTTTAATATTGTGTTTTCGAAAATGAGTAAGGGGGAATACATGATATTTTATCAAAACATCCAACAAATTTTATTTTCAATAATGAATATATTTGCAGAATCAATTTAGAGGACAAACTATGAAAAAAATGGCATCAAACATGAAAATCGGTTCAGTTTTGACTAAGTTATGGGCGTTTGAAATATGGAAGACATGGATCGGAGAGCTCTACATGTTAAAATTTTTGTCAATTTAGGCATGATTTTTGACAAAAAAAATTGACCCCCTCAGAATCGGTTTTAAAGTTGTTTTTGTACTAATTGTGATAACCACAATCGATTAAAAATATAAATTTGGATTTCTAAATTTTGAAAAAAAATTTGTTTGATAAAGAGTAATGGGGAGGGGGTACATGATTTTTTTTTAACAAAAAAAAATGCAAAATCAATCTAGAGGACAAGCCATGAAATAAAAAGGACAAGCAAGAAAATCCTCTCAATTTTGACACAGTTATGGGCGTTTGAAATTTGGGAACTATGGATCCGAGAACTTTATCTCCCACAGTTTTTGATCTAGAGTCACAAAATTTTAAAGGTAGATTACTGATCACCCCGTTTACATAAGGGTAAACAAAATCCTTCTACCATTTTATGGAAACCATTCTATTACGCAAGAATAAGGAAGAGTCCTAAAATTATAGTATCATCTGAATTAAGAAAGATATAGCAATACAACTGAATCATAGGTGACGTTTTAAGGCCAGTTCCAAAGGCCTCCAGTTTAAATTGGTAAGCAAATAGTTTTTGATCTTCAAAAGCCAGAAAGGTGCACATGGGAACGTTCCATCATCTCGCTTGTGTTTAACTACATAAGTAGGCATTTGTTTATTGCTAAATTAGCCCCTGGCCCATATCTTTGAGCATGAAAAACACCCTAAGTACATCTGTGTATATGTCTATATTCATAATCGTGTGTATATTGCATATGTTTTAGTGTAGATTTCAACGAGTACTGCCAGGTTGTACCAATAGAAACTCAGAGCAGCAAACTAAACAATCGCCACGGGGGCCAGGCCGGGCCAGTTCAGTTCAGGGCAGGCCAGTTCAGGCCAGGCCAATTGGAACGTTTGTGGAATGTTTACGTGGCACGAGTACATGGTAGCCAGTAGTCGGTCTATAGATGGCAGCAGGGTTATTTTCAGTTGGGCTTTTGTTTATCTTATAAGTTTCGACAATGCGATTTATATTACGGATACGAATCGGCTTATGTGCCACCGAGACGGCGCGTCGCGTCGCGTTATTTATTTTTACTTGTCTGCGCACAGTTTATATTGCATACTTCATAGGTGGTCGCTCTGGCTGATCGATACAATTCAATATATGGCACTGGCATCGACATCCAATGAATCATTTTTATCTTTGCCCAATTTGGTTAGGCAAATCGTCTTACCTCGCGCTTGAATTATGATTTTCGAACACATAAATATGAATTTATGGATATGGCGCGGTGAACATTGCGGCTGCGGTCGCACATAACGAAAACTATTTGTATCTTTTGTAGTTGTACATATCTCTGGCGAGGCGTGAGCATTTTATGAACTAAACAAACGATCAGCATGCACTGAGAAACGCGGCCAACGATTTGTAGTCCCTACATTTATTGCCAAAACGTTTGGCATTATCGAAAAACCATTCGGATAGAATCAGTAACAATTAGTCAAAAACTGTATAAACGAGTTTGCAGAAGGCTTTAAAGATCAGAACATATATTACCAAACGGAACCTATTTTCTTACTTATATTTATTCCGAAATTCCATAATGTTTAATATCATAAACATGGCCCATAATTCTTGGCCTATAATTCTTTCAAATTGGTTTGGATTATATTCAGAGCCTGTATAAATGAGAATTAACTAGAAGATATTCTCCCTCCTCATTAAAAACAAGTAAGAACGTTGACGTCGGGTATAACCGAGTACGCCCTACTCGTTCACAGTATAATAACAACTTAAAACAGTCGTAAACGATTTTAATTATTATTGCTATTTTATATAAGTCGTATACTTTTGACTCGATATTTAGGGGAGGTCATCAGTTATCTGTCTACAAAAAGGTCTATGTTTAGCTTTAAAACTGAGGTAGATATATCGATTATCGAATTGCCACGCCCCCAGTGGCCGTATCAAAAAATCTTGACACTATCACGAGTATACACGAGTATATGTTCCAAATTTCAATACAGGCGGTGCCAATATACTCTTTTACTTCGAGAGCGAGTATAAAAGAAGAAACCCAGGTGTACGAACCGAACATATAAGCGAAGCATTGGTTCGAACCGTAAACCGATTTCTTTTTTTTGGGCTTACTGCCATGGTCGATAAGAAGTAATTTAAAAAGTTAAGTTTTACACGAACTCCATGAACGGTTTTGAAATCTTACAGGTTTTGAGTCCCTGATAGGGATGTGTGCTGGAGCTGATCTGCACCGTGTGCTGCTGCTGCTGCTGCTGTGCGTGATGATGGTGATGCTGCTGCTGCTGCTGCTGCTGCGCGGGTTAAGGGCGAAGGCATCCGATGTGTTTGTCGTTTGTCCAGTGCCCGCTCCGGGTGCGTTTACGTGGAGGCGCGAGCGATGCTGGTGCGGCGAGGCAGTATGCATTGTGGACTACGGACGATGCTGTGCTCCTCTGCTAATCTGTCGATCTGAACCGTTAATGTAGCGCACGTTGAGCACTGCACGCGTTCAGCGCACGTTTCCAATTGAGCAGCGGGTTCCAGGTCCCAAGGCGTCGAGGCAGTTGTTCGGCTCATTTCACACGTTGCCGATTACGGCGCCTTCGTCCCGCATCCGGCCAAAGAAAATCCACAAACACACACACACACACACACACACACATGGACCGTCGAGACGAACGTTTCCAGCGTTTTTAGTTTTTCGACTTTTTTCTTGTTTTGTTTTTCCCTGTTGTTTAGATTATTAGAAACGAACGAGCTACGAAAACTATGGAGATGAAGATAATTTATAAACCACTTCGGCAACCAAAAGTTGATTTTCTCGAGTCCGCCATTGGGGCCGTACGGAGTGCGGGCACCTTGCGGGGGCAGGCGGACGCTGCTGCCGTTGTTGCACGTTGTTAGACATTTGTCTTAATCAGGGAACAGCCGCTGGTGATCTATTAGCAACAAAAGGTCAAGTGATTTAAATAATTTGACAACTGTGTCTGCCCGAATTTATGATCCTGAGAAGCAATACATGCGTATCATGCGATGGAGCCAACATACTCTGCGATCGCTTTCTGCAACACCACCTTTAGAAACAATATATTTAAACAAGTGGGAACGTTGCCGCAGTCGGTTGTAACCGAGGGGGCGAAACTTGTAGACTCCGTCTTTAGTGGCGGTCATCATAAAACTGCCGGCCAAAATTTGTGATTCCAGCTCCAAAATTGTGGGAGATATGGATTTTCATGGCCGACTTTAAGAAAAGGCCACCTGTAATTTTAACACTATCTGAGGCGAGTATATATGCCAAGTTTCAAGTCTCTAGCTTAATAGATGTTCAATATAATGCATATATCTAAACTAGACAGTTTTCAATTTACATTTGATTTAATTTCCCATTTAACCAATCTCTTTCATACGCACTTTACTCTTTCTCACTCGCTCTCTTTCTATGCTATAATTCTCTTTATGCCTCTGCCTCTTACATTTGCGCTGTTCTTTTTCGTCTGGACCGCACTCCTTCTCAACTACCCACTAACCATTAAACACCAAGTATTATTTGCCTTTATGAGAATCGCAAAGAAAGGCATCACTTAAGGAAAAATATTCATTATTTATGAATCTGACAATGATTGTTATCATTTCAAAATGCAATTTACGTTTTTTTAAATATTTATAATATATATATTGACTATTACGACTGTTCACATTGCGTTTTTAGTTTTCTGGAATTTTAGCACAAAGAACATGCTCCAATAGTGAAATCGTTTTCCCAATGCGTTTAGAGCGTTTACATTTATGAGGCCCGTTTCGTGTTACGCATGTTTCGCGTTTCCCATTTGGCTGGCCAGAGGCGGATTGAATCAACTTTTTGTGTTTTATTATTGGTTACACTGCATTTGCTTTATTGTAAATGTTTCGTTTATAACAAATTATTATGCAATAAATGCGCGCATTGCATTTTCTGGCTATACCGAAATTGTATTTTTGGTATGGAGTTTTTTTTTGTTTGTTTTGTTTTTCTTAAAGGGGCATAGATCAAATGCTTTGCCGAATAGTTATCGAGATTACAGAGTATATGTATCAGTGCTGTTACCAGTTACAGTCAGATATACATATGTACGCGTTATTTACACATGCGGATATATATTTATGTATATATGAACATGTGTAGATGAGTATGAATGATACAGCATTATTAGGAGCTGAGATGGTAAGGCACATTATGGTTATAATATAGTGTTCATATATATCGTATAGTAATTTGATGATTGATTGCTAATTGCGCTTTAAGTTTTTGAATAGTTACTACAATTTGGTTGCAGCGTTTAAAGGTATAAATATGTAAATATGTATATGTAAATATGGAGTTTCATTTAGATAGATATATAAATATGTAACAAAATGCATAGAAAATTCGAACTCATTGAAATCAAATGCTTGCAATATTTTCATAAAATCAGTTTTAAACTTCTCCACGGTTTTTGCGCTACGCTTGCACCCTATCAAAATTTTAATTTGGCCGCTGTGAATATACATATATATGTATATACTCTTAGAAAATAATTTTGCGTTTTAAAGCTAACACAGACATATTTATGTAGCATGTACGCGCGCACACGCACACATACACACACATACATAAATATTTATCAAGTGTTTTCTAAATGTTTTAATTGACTGAGCAATGTGTATATTTAGCCTGTGCCGCCCGCAACAACATACACCTTGCCTCTCTCTCTCTCTCACACTCTATATATATACATATATATAGATTTCTCTTCCACATCTCTTGCTACGCACGTTCTTCGTTCTGAGCTGCTCGCACACTTTCGCTGCTTGAATTTCATGCAAAATATAAACAATAAAAACTTAAACAACTAATAATCTTCCCAATTATTTGCTGCGCCTTATCAAATTCCTTTACGCTACGGCATCTGCGTGGCAGCAATTGACACACACCCTGCACCGCCACCAGCACCACCATCGGTCGCAGCACCGTTGCCGAGCTGCTGCTGGCGTCTTCGTCAATCGTTGTACATGCCGTCAACCAAAAAGTCCATGCGCCTGTAGTGGCGTGTTGTCCAGAGATCCCGAAAGCGCCGGTACATAATGATGAACACGCCAATGGCGAGGGGCACGGCTAACATGATCGTTACAATAGGCACAATATACTCATTCTCGCCACGATTGGCCATGCTGCTCATCTCCTGCACGGGCAGAACGTGTGGTGCAACGCTGCCGCCGCCAGCAGCAGACGCATCCAATTTTTCACCTTCCAGTTGCTTGCCCATGCTGCTAGTAATTGTGGGTTTCTTGTGTCGCATTGTGGTTGTGCTGATTGTTGTTGGTTTTGTGGTCGTTGTGGTTGTTGTTATCTTTGGGGGGGTGGTGGTGGTGGTGCTGCTGCTGCTGCTGCTGTTGTTGGCACTGCCATTGACAGCAGTTGCTGGCGCGGTGTTGTTGTTGTTGTTGCTGCTGCTGTTGTTGTTGTTGATGTCACTCAGCGATACCCCATCGGCCAGTATTTTGCTTGATTTGGTCGTCGGGTTCGCTTGCTTTGCTATCATCGTTGTTGCTGTTGATTTGATTTCGTGCGCTGCTTGCGTCTCATTTGTGGCGTTCTCTATTGTGGCCGTATCCGTATTGGTGACGCCACGTACAAGCACCGGAGAGTGCTCCGCTGTGCTGTTGACCTCGGCCACCTTGTCTTTGTCCGCCTGCAGTTGCTTGGCTGTCTCCGTAGTTGTATTTGTGGTAATTAAATTTGGATTGAACAATTTAATTAACAGTACATTTACCTGTAGCTGCAGCTGCAGCTGCAGCTGCCGTTCCCGTTGCCGCTGCCGCTGCAGTTGCAGTGGCACCAGCTCCTGTGCTTGTTGCATTGCTGTTGCTTGGAATAATAGCTGGTGTGGTCACATTGGAGGCTGCTGGACTCCCAGTTGCCGTTTGATTGGTATCTCCATGCGCTATGGCTGTGAGTTGCAATAGCAGCAGCAACAGCACCGGAAGCACGTTCATTTTGCGTGATGCAGTTGGAGTGAAATGTGCTGTTGTTGCTAAAATTGGCAGCGAATTTCGTATTGCTTTTATTTAGAATTGCTGGGAGTTCAGTTACAGCGGAGATGTACAACTATCCGATAGATGATATCGATAGACATAGCATATCGATACGCATTAAAATTATAAAAAAAATACCGCATGATATATTGACTTTTGCAGGTGCTTGTCTTATTATCTAAAATATCTTATATGTAACGCCCAAGTCCATTTATTTTTTTGCGTAAACTGAAGTCAGCTGTTCATTTGTTGCACCTCCCACAATTGCTGGCATTTTTAGTACCAATTCGGTATGTATTTCGCCAGCATTGAGAGAGGGACAGCATTACCGTTATGGGGACACAATTCTGAAAATTTGTGTGCGCTTGTAAAAAAACGGTAGTTTCGTTTTGAAAGTATCTAAAATATTAAAATAGGCATGGAAATTTGATGAAACTAGGTATATATCTGCATTTTTAGCTAGCTATATCAAAGGTTACGATCACAACGTATTGTACATTATTATCGATATGTAATACTTAAAAAATTTATGAGAGTGGCAGTTACAAAAATAAGCTTGCAGATTGTATTATAATTTGAACAATAGAAGCAGAAAAGGGTAATGCTAGTAAGTCCAACCCCAGCCACAACCAGTTCGTGCCAACAAATAGATCTTATTAGGCGACAATGTATGTCAATATGTATGTATATTTATAACGTACTTTGTATAATTTCTATAATTATTTTGTATTTTATGGTTTGTCTCTTTTCAAAGTTTTTTTTCTTTCGCTAACAATATTATTTCTCTTTGCTTCTAACTGATTTGTATGCGTTTCGCCTTTGACTAGCGTTAGTTAGTTAATTGCTTTGCTAAACAGCATAAAATGTAACTTTTTTTTTTTGATTTTGTACGACAAATAACATTATTGCACATGTTAGGATTAGAACATAGTCAAAAACTATGCTTAAAAACAAAGTAGTTGAGAGATTTGGGCGACTCCTTCCGCCTGCGCCCTTTGACGACTCAGCTCAATGGGGTCTCTATGATGTCGATATGTGATATGTACGCCTTTTACTAATTGCTTGAAATGGTCACACTTATTTGCGCTGCAGCTGCAACTGCAGCTTGAAGTGCAGTTTAGTTGGCTGCTTTTAGAACATCAAGGCCGCACGCGCAGCGCCC
Source organism: Drosophila robusta (assembly GCA_035043565.1). Classification (NCBI taxonomy): domain Eukaryota; kingdom Metazoa; phylum Arthropoda; class Insecta; order Diptera; family Drosophilidae; genus Drosophila; species Drosophila robusta. The sequence continues at coordinate 18,028,732 of JAWNMW010000257.1, read as the reverse complement.
GCGACGCTCAACGTATGATGTTGCGGCTGTTGTTGTTGTTGTGTTTGTTGTGGGTGATGCATGCTAGTTGCTGTTGTTCTTGTTGTGGTCGGCGACTTTAATTCCTCCACTATAATGACGCCGTGCTCGTCAACCATGTGGTTCAACAGTAAATTCTCCACCTGTTCGTCGGATAGCAATTCTTTGGGCTCTGAGGATCTGTAAAGCAGTTGTTGTTGTAGTTGTGTCACATTAAGAAAATAGCGAAAGTAACAGATAGAATGAGCAAGAGATAGACAGAGTGAGAGGAAGAGTCGTAAATTCAAAGCGAATAGTGCCAAGAAAGCAATGCATGATGGAATGCGTGAATGCGTTTCGAATAAGAAAAGTCTAAAAATGAGCGACGGTCACACTACAAGTACGCGGCTCCATGAAATAACTGCCAAAATCAAAATTAAAGCTAATTTAATTGAAATGAACCAACATTAATTTAAAGGCAAACTAGTTATTTAAATGAAAATTGCAACTGCACAAAAACTAAAATCCTAACAACACATTAGCTAAAAATAATTTCCAATTGATTTGATTGGATTTAGAAACGTAAGAGTTTTGGAACTAGTTGAGTTTTTTGATACCCTGAACGCATTGAACATGGTTTAAAGCGGGTATAATAGCTTTGTGCAAGTGTATGTATTATGTAGAGGGAGGCATCTTCGAGCCCATAATATATAAACATATATATTCTTGGTGAGCACCAATAGTCGATTTAACCATGTCCGTCAGGTCTATATGTCAGATCAGATCTTGGAGACTATAAGCAAGAGTTGAAGTTTGATTTATAAGTTCCCGTTTACCAGCTTTATGTGAAATTTTCGAAAACCCATCCCGTGTTCGTAAAACCCATAAATATCGGTTTCTTGACCCGCTTTTTTTGAGAAGATCTCAGAGACTATGAGACCTAGATATACTGAAAATTTAAATAATTCATAGACAGAGTCTTGCGCCAAAGATCGGACAATAAAAATATAAATTATTCAGATTTGACTTCATATAGTGTGGGGCTGTGTTTGCCTGTGTGTGCGTGCGTGTGTGTATGTGAATGTTACTGTTAGTTTATGGAAGCTGGGTTCAGGGTATCTCCTAGTCGAACACTCCCGACTAAATCACACTTTTTTTAAGAAGTTATCTTATGTTATTTCATGGCGCCAATACACACGTACACACACACGCACACACACATAAATAAAATATTTGCAGTACATACAAATTTTGAGAGTAGATTTTTGATTTTGTTTTTTTTTTAGTAGAAGCGTGCGTGCGTGCAATGCTGTTAGTTGTTGTTGTTGTAGTTGATGTTGTTGTAGATTGTTATTGTTGTTGTTGTTGTGGTTGTAATGGAATGTGTTTCAAGGAGCAAAGAGACCAAATCAAAGCAGCCAATTCGTTTTTCGAGCATTCAGGAATTTAGTTAATTGCAGTAGCTGATTAGTTCTTGTAGATAATTTGTTTTTTTTTTGTTTTTTTTTTTGGTTTTTTTTAGGTGGGTGCAGTTTGAATTTTGAATAGCAGTTTGGCGGCAAATCAGATTGTTATCGATTATCGATTAGTGCGCCGCGTCATCGACTCGATCAAATGAGCTTTGTCAGACGATTCTGCAGCGTGCACAGGAGGCTGCTGCCGCTGCCGCCGACGCCGACGCCACCGCTGCTGCTGCTGCTGCCGCCGCGAACGTTGCCGTCTACTGACCTGCTAAATAGAAAGAAATCGCCGCTGCCGCTGCCGCTGCTGCTGTTGTTGTTGCTGCTCGCGGATGCTGTCGTTGCCGCTGCCGCTGCCGTCGCCGGCGTCGTCGTTGTTGTTGCTGCCGCTGCTGTGGCGAGCAGCGCATCCGATTCGCCGCCATCGCTGGCCATTTCCGATTCGCTGTTGCGTCGCTCCAGTGTCCGGCCGACCTTTTGAAAGCCGTAGCTGAACACATCCTTCACCTTGTCGCCGGCATCGATGAGCAGATCGAGGCTCTGCCGCCGGCCGCTGCTCTTGAAGCTGTTCGAGCGCGACAGCCACTGGCTGAGGCTCTGCTTGCGGCTCATCTGCTGGCCGGCCAGGCCGATGCCGATCCCCAAGCCGATGCCGCTGCCGCTGCTGTCGTCCTGGAATATGGTTGTGCAGGTGACCTTGCGCTTGGGCTCGTCCGACGATGACGTAGAGTGCTGCGAGAGGGCGTCCGCCTCCAGGCTGCCCAAGCCGTAGCCGGGCAAGCCCTGGCCGGCGCCGCTGCCGGCGCCATCCAGGCCCTGCTGCTCCAGCAGCGATTGATTCGAGTAGCTCGAACTGGTGCTGTCCGAGTGCGACAGACGTATCTCCGTCCACTGATCGATGTCGTTGTCCGCGGGCGCTGCCGACGTCGAGGCGGACGCCGAGGCCGATGCCGATGCCGATGCCAATGAACTGCTGCCCGATTCGGAGCGCGGCTTCACCTCGTAGGGACCGTGCAGGCCGTGCAGACCCTGCGCCTGCCCAAACAGGTTGCCGTCGCCGCCGTCGGTGGCGCTGGTGCTCGCCGATTTGTGCATGCCGCCGGCCAGCTTCTGCGGAAAGGTCAGCACCGCCTCAAAGTCGTGCAACAGATGCGGGCAATCGTGCGGATCGGCCTGCCGCTGGCGCGGCGAGCTGGCGCCGCTGCCCAGGCGCCCGGGCATGCGCAGATACTCGTCCGGTTCCGGTTCCGGCTGCTGCTGCTGCTGCTCCGGCTCCGCCAGCTGCTCCCGCTCGGGCCGCAGCTGCTGCTCCACGCTCGCCGTGAGCGCATCGACCGCGTCCACCTGCCGGAGCATCGCCTCGTAGTTGAGCAGATTGTTGCGCTGCTGCCGCTGCCGGTGTATATCCTCGGAGATCTGCTCCAGATTCTTCAGCGCCTCGTTGTAGGTCAACTTGGCCGCGCCGACCTTCGTCTCCAGCTCGTTGACGCGCAGCTTCTGCGCCTTCAGCAGGCCGTTGTAGTTGGCGCGCGTCTCGTAGTAGGGCCTGCATTTGGACAAAAAGGGGAGGGGGGGTGGCACGGGCACGTGCACGGGATCGGGTAACGCATATTAGTGGGCGTGTCTAGGCGGCCGCCAAGTGAGGCATACTCACGAGCACAGGGTACAATACAAAGCGTGCAAAATGCTAAAGTATCTCAACAAAAGTAAATTGCGCCTGAGCCGCAATCTAAGAAAAAGAAAGAGAAACAAGAAACGAAATAGAACCGAAAGAGTAACCAAAATTCAACCAAAAAAGCCAAGAAAAACATAAACGTGAAGCACCTCGGCTTGGCCGATGTTGGCTCCTGGCATTAAATGAAATAAATCAAAAAAAGCTAATAATTGAACAGTGCTGACTTGTAGAAATATATTAATAATCTTAATTTTATTAATTGTTTTTGAATATTTTAATTCATCACCTTAACTTAAATATTAAATACCAGCCACATTATTACTATAAACTTATTTGCCTTTTGTAAATTCAGAAATCAGATATTGAAAAACATATATTTAGTTAGAAAATCCAATTATCATATTTGTTTAATTTATTTCACATTGATGATATCAAATAATATTGAATTCTTTCGCAAATGTTTGACGAAAAAAAAGATGAATTCTAATTTTAGCCAAGCAAGATAAGACTCGCATTTGCTGAATTTGGTCTATAGATATTTTAAAGAAACAAAAAAGTTTTTAAGCAATTACAAAATGTTTGCTCATTTGTTTATATATTTTTTTAAAAAAGTCGACTGTTGATAATATCTTGCAAATGGGTTTGGATAATTAAATACGGATATATATATTGATACGGTCGATTTCAACATTTATTGCAAATTTTAGGTAGTCAGGTCTTCAAAGGCTTCGAAACTAAGGAACTAGACTAGTCAGAAAGTCGGACAGGCGCACAGACAAACATGGCTATAGCGACTCAGCTCGTTTTTTTGCCAATACAGACTGTATATGATAAATAGAAGAAATCCTTTACTGTCTATTGGGGCAACAACAATTACAGAAATTACGTAAAATAAAATTTTAATTTCCCATCCTGTTTCCTGTTAAATATTTTAATTATTTCATTTATAAGAATTTTAGAAATATTCTCGACAACTAACGTCATCATACTATTTTAATATTTTAAATATCTGATTTTCGTAGATTATTATTATTATAAAAATAAGTATATGATACGCCGATCCCAAACTAAATAAGGCTTACTTCTTACAGATACGTAAAAAAATATTTAAATATATAAAAATTGATATAAATAGTTCAGATATCTAGGGAAACTTCTATACTGTAAAAGTCAAGAATTTTCTTCATCCGGGTGATAAAAATTCAAATGCCTGATTTGTGGGGGCTTAAAAATATGATTACCCTAAATAGTAATATCTTACAGATAAAGCAGTTATTATTAAAATATTTAAAAATTGATAAAAATATTCCGTGGGTGATAAGAAATCTTCATAATCTGTGATGCACCGATCCCAAACTAAATTAGGCAAGTTTCTACCAGATAAGCAGAAAGTCTTTAAATATTTAAAAAACACTTAAAAGAATTTTCAGATATCTAGGGTAACTGCCAGACTCCAAAATAAAGGAGTTTGCTACAATTCGGTATGAAATAAAAATTTAAATTCTAATATGCTATGCCAGGACATGCAAAATAAAAATAAAAAAATATATAAATAAATAGAAAAAAGTAAAGTTAAAGCACGTGGGATTGGGAGCAAGTTACCTGGAGGCGCGCAACGCCTGCTTCAGCTGTCCCTGCAGCTTGCCCACGCGGTTGTTGGCCACCTCGAGCTTCAGTTGGCACATTTTGAGGGCGTTGCGAGTGTCGGTGACCTCCAGCTGGGACTGGTTGACCTTGCTGGCGGCATGGCTGAGCATCTCCTGGCAGGCGGTGTCCAGCGTGGACTTCTCGCCCAGTCCCTGCTCGGCCAGATAAACCATTTCCTTGGCGGCGGCATGTATGGACTTGGCCTTCTCGTGATTGGCCGCCGCCTGTTGTGTCTCCTTGGCCAGCTGGGCGGCATAGATGCGCGACTCGTAATACGGTTTGGCGGCGTCAATGGAGTTGCCCAGCTTGTGGGCAGCGGCCTTGATGCGCACCACGCTCTCCGCCAGCAGCCGCTTGAACTCGCACTTCGCCTCCTGCGTGGACAGCACGTTATATAAAGTGGATAAACAGTCAACAAAAAAAAAAAAAGCGCAAAGCGAAAAAAATCAATAACAACTCACATCGAGCTCCACTTCATATTTGTTGATATTGTCCGTTGCCGTGTTCAGCTTCTCCAGCTCGATCTGGGGCAAGGTGAAAGCAAGCAATTAGCTGAGTTATCCTGCGACTCGATGATAAGCAAAATTGGTGGACAATTGCTGCACATACCTGGACACGCGGATCCACGGGCGTATTGCTTTCCGTTGACATTTCACCTGTGCGTTAAATCGCTTTTCTCACTCGAACTGTGTGATTGTGATTGGTGATTGGCTGGGCGAGCTTTAGCACTTGGTTCTCATTGCGGGTGCAGTGCAGCAGCTGCGCTCGTTGTTTTCATTGGTTTTAACTGTTTTCGATCTAACTGTGTCAATTCGATTCACCGAGTTGAAAATTCAGCGCAGCAGTTATTAGTTGAAAAAGCTTTTCGGGGCCCAGCAACAACAATGCGTACACATAACGATGACAACACGGCGGGCGCAGCTTTTGCCAATTGCACACAGACTAACACGAAAAGCGTCCCCAGCTGACCGAATCTCTGCACGTTGAGCACTCTTACCGATGGCCGGTCCACGTCGACTGTGCCATTCAGTTGGCCACTTGTCTGGGGAAAAGCAAAAATATTCATGATTGATTTATTCTCTGCATAATTACAGTTACAGCAGTCAGTGTGCAGAATATCCTTTTAAAAATTATCCTTCATTAATCAAAAATATAATGCAAACACTAAATGTTCTTGTTACTCAGGCACAGCAAGGGTAGCCAAGTCTCGTTGTCATAAGCTGTACTTTTTCGCTTGTTATTATTAATTGTGTTGTTTTTCTTTTGCGCACAACCACTGAGCACTTACAGTGGCGCCCCCTAGTGTTAGCTTTGCGCACATTGAGTGAAACTTGTCTGCTGAGTGCTTTTAGGCAGTCGCAAGAAAATAGTCTGGCAACGCTGCTTTGCAGTAAGACCGTACGTGCTTTCATTAAAACTAACAATTATTTGGACTTCAAATTAAGAGCATACGTAAATTGTATATGTGTAAAATGTGCATATATGAAAAGTGTGCACAACAACAATACTTATTGAAGCAGTTGAATGGCAGCTTTCATTCATGGCATGAGCGGCATATGCGCATGGTATTTTTCCAGTGTGCTTGCAGCATTTGGTATTTTGGGGCGTTGCGCTTGCAATCACATTGCCAAACGTTAGTTGTTAGTCTTCATTTTGTTTTTGTTGCGCGCGGTTGTCGTGTCGCTCAACTGCTGCCGCTGTTTCAACTAAAGAACTTAACCACTAACAAATTTAAAGAAAATACAAGAAATTATTAACATAAAACAGCAGTTGAAAAGCAGCGACGTTAAAGTAAAAACTCGCCGCCAGTGATCAGCATAGCCAGCAGCAAAGTGTGTTTTTGTTTGTTTTTTTTTCCTGGTTCTCTGGTGTCTGGTGTTAAGTTTGTGGTGCTCCTTGGCTTTTTTGTTGTTGGCCTTTTTTTTTTTATTTATGTCTTCTTTTTTTTATGGGCGATGCGCGGGCGCAACTAAAAAGGCATCCAAATAAAACGTAAGCCTGACCAAGAAGAAGCAGCAGCAGCAAAAGTTCAATTTTCAAGTCGCGCGTAAACAAAAAATATTTACAAAATATACAACAACAACAACAGCAGTAGCAGTAGCAACAACTGCAAGTGGCGGCGGCTGCCGTTCTTTTTTTTTGTTGTTGCCTTTGCCGTCTTAAGTTGCTTTTATCTGCCTGCAGCAAGTGACGGCAGCAGCGACGACGTCGACGGCGGCAGCGACTGCGACGCTGGCATCATTGTCTTTTGCCGTCTGGGCCTTAACTCGTTTTCCTCTTGGTCTCTGCCGCTTCTATTGCCGTGTCGTTCGTTGTTGTTGTTTTTGTTGCTGTTTCTTCTTTGATGTTTTTTTTTTTTTTTTTTTTTTGGAAAATTCGATTTCAGTTGCAGACGACGCTGCCGCTGACGCAAGCGCAAACATTTGCAGTTTGCCCTGCAGCAGCATAGCCCCAAGTCCCCCTCCGGCCCGCTCCCTGTTTAATTGAAAGCCAAAACTTTCAGTTAGGATAACATAACTCACGCTCTTGTTGTTGTTGTTGTTGTTGAGTATCTGCTTCTGCTTCTTCTTCTTCATCTGCTTATACGCATTTCCTCTTGCAACGCTGCATTTACCGTTGCAGCACGCTGAAAGAAACAAACAAAACAAATAACAACAAAATACAAAAAAAATAAAACAAAAAAAAAAAAATCAAACAAAAAACCAACGTTCGTTAACTTTCATTGCAACGTCTTCGTTTGCTTTTTGGGTAAGTTTCAAATATTTTACTTGTATTTTTATTGTATTTTCCTTATTTGTTGTTGCCCCGTTTGTTTGGGCTTTTCATTCGGTTGTCATGATAAGCGTCTTATCATTAAGATTCTTATTGGATACTCTCTCCCTCTCCTCTCTCTCTCTACCCCCACGCCGCCTTTCACTTGTGCCAAAGCGACACAGACGTAGAGCTTGATTAGCAGGGGATTAACATTTTGTTTTGGGCGTTTCTCCGGAGCGCTCTTGGCTTCTGATCGAAAGTTGTCCGCTGGCGAAGAAGGTTAGAGGAGAGCTCCTAAATTTGCAGTGAAAATATGCATAGAATTGTGTTGCAAAACGTTGTCCAATACTCAACTCAGCACGTGGGGTTTTTTTAAGAGCAACAGCTACCCCTGGTGGTATATCGAGTGGTATCTGCGTTTATGTGGTATCCTTTTAAACAATTACCGAATTGTTATTGCAATTCCGGATAACCTTATTTAGCGTATACTAAACAAGAGTGCTCAAGTCGGCAGTCTCCGACTAGAAGATTCCCTATTCGTGAGCACAAACATTCGAAGCCTCATGCAGCCGCTGTCCTTGTTCTTCTCTCAGATCACTTTATGGGAAATCAATTCTTGAATATCTTCAAGATCGACTAAAAAGGGGCTTTCCAAATTGAAATTCTCTTGATCTGCGTATGCCTTTATAGTCTTCGGAATAATGTCATTTTTATATTTAGTTTGACTTAAATTTTAATTTATTTTTAATTCGAAAATTCGAACCGTTTTTACTTTCCACTAAGGCAATTACTCTTATATTTTTGTGTAGTAATATAGTAATAAAAAAAAATTTGTTATTTATTAATGTCAAATTTTTAAAAGAAAACCACTTTTTTTATATTAATTTTTTTATTTATACATATGTCATTCACCAAAAAAAGCTGAGTAATTTTTGGGTTGCGAACGGGAAAAACCTAAAATGCATAAATGCATTAAATGCATTCGTTGTTGTTTTTCCATTATATGCATACAACTCTACTGAACAAATGAACAATTGAGAAAATGCAAAACTCAAAATTTGTTAGTAGAGATTTGCTTGATATCTTTGCATTTTTGTTATAAGAGAGATTTTGTGGAATGGGTATCATCCTGTATCATCTCTTAAAGAAGTAAAAATTAAACAGAAGTTTACATAATTAAATATTAGAAAGAATCCATTTATACAGGTTTGCAAGTGTTAATTGTTTAAATTAATAAAATTTGTGGAATTGTCTATATTTAATATCGAAAGGTTAAATTCACCACGTTTTGTAGTTTCCGGGATATCTGTTTACAAAGACAGACGGACAGACGAACGAACGAACCTGATTAGGAATATATATAGTTTACGAGTTGCCTGTTTCATACATGTGCACAATTTACTTATTTTCATTGGCTACAGGGTATACAAATGTAAATTGTGTTTAGTTAAAAGATATTATTGAAGTATACTTATGCATATTTATTATTACACACCCTTTGGCATTGAACTTCGTTGCACTGCCACACACGTAACACACACACACACACACGCACACTCTCATATGCAGCAACTTGTCAAATCGTTGTGTTTGACGCTTTCCGATACTTGCGCCGCTGGAGGCGCTTTTCTTCTGTGCAACAGACGCGCTAAAGTGCCAGTTGCCACTGAAACCTCATCGTCATCGTCATCATCTGCGGCATGATGTGTGTCTGCGTGTGCAACATCGTTATTATCATCATGATCTGGATGCAGCATCATTATGAGCAGTTCGCGTTGCATTTCTAGCGGTTCAATGAACTGTGACCGCATTCTTGTTGTTGCCGCTGCCGCTGCTGCTGCTGCTGCTGTTGTTGCACGCATGGCAAATTCACACAAAGCTGCACGTTTAGCAGCAACGCGTTGAGCGAGGCTGCCACAACTTTTATCACGATGAAGCGCCCATGCCCAATTTCGCAGCCACCCGCTCAGCAAACTTGACACTGCAACAGCAGCAGCAACAGCAGCAGCAGCATCAGCAGCAGCAACTGAGAATCCGTAGCTTCCCGGTGGGATCCGTGGATCAGTGGCTGCTCAGGATTTCATTCAGCTAGAGTCAACTGAATTATGGCCATAGATTTAAAGGCGATGAATTTGCCTTTTCAATTGATTTTTCGTCTGGACGATGCGGCGGCTGTGGGGAGTCGCAATGGGGCGGATGGGGCACAATGAACGTGCGGCAGACAGGTGACAAAGGCAAACTCATAGCCCAAGGAACGTGACATGCATGAAAATTGTGCAACGTGCAATGGTGGGGCTCCATGCTCCATGCTCCATGCTCCATGAGTGGGTGAGTGGGTGAGCGTGGCTGGTGGCTGGTTATCCGCTCGGCCGTGCCACATGCGGCAACCCAATCACAAGGAAATTACTCACATTCTCCACGCGGTTCTCAATAACAATGGCAACGCAATTGGCAATGTTTATCTGATGTGTTCGAAAGATTGTTGTTATTATTAACACTAACTATTACTATTATTATTACTCTTTCTACAACTACTACTACTGCGGGACATTGCAGTGTTTGTTTATTTGCTTATTCTATTCTATAAAACGAAACAAAAAAAATAGTTACTTTCAGGTAGGAGATGATGAAATAACCTTACAAATATTTATCAGATATGCGGGGTATACTAAAACTCAATATTTGATCGATTGTAGCAGCTCTCAGTTGGGAACAGAGTAAATACGAGTCGGGCACTCCCGTCTAGAACACTCCTACCTGTATTTGTTGTGTCTTACCAAATGCTTTAAACTAGAGCTCACGGCACATCCGATTTTCCTTCGACCGGCAAACGGCAGAAAATTAAATGCAAATTTCCGTCGCATTCTTGACTATCCAGTTGCGCAGGGTGTTGATTAATGCGATTCTATGAAGCGCAGTGTAGATCGACTAGCGCCTAGAATATCGTGTATCATAGTCATGGCATAGATATGTTATAACATTCATCAAATCAAGTCAATATAATGCCACTGACGACTGTTTCATACATGTATTAATTCAATAGTGATACATTGCATACTTCTTTAAATTATAATTTTAGGCGAATATCGCGCTATTTGGGAATGGAACTCAAAGCCATTGTTAGCAATGGAATTATTTAAAATTTGATGAATTCGTATATATACACAAATATATTGATTCGTTTAATTTATTCGTTTTATTTATTATCTTGTTATTAAATATATATAACATGTTACAAGCAATTTTTAATTATTTCATATACATATAGATATATACCTATGTATATATTCGTTATAATTCCTATCGTAGTATATACAACACTGATTGTCTTCTTTAATTAGATTGCTTCTATAATAAATACGTTCTAGAAGTTATAAAAGTTTTGTTACAGCATTTTCTAAGCATGGTTGCTTTGGTTTATAATGTTAAAAATATGGAAATTTGCAGCCTTGAACCCAAACATTTCCATTTTTATCTAACTTGCCACATTCTTGACTATTGGCTTGGCTAAACATTAAAATCCACAATTACGGGCGGAAAATAAATTAAAGACTTGGTTAATTTTATGAAAAATACTAATCACAGGCAAAGTTAAAACCCCTAATTTGTCATAATATACATACGAATAAATGAAACATAAATTGTATCTGTTTTCTATTTAATATATAGTTAGAGATTAACTCATGTCTACTTGCAATTCAACTTTTCGAGTACATTTTAAACTCTAATGAGCCTTTAGACATAAATCTTTAAATACAAGTAATCTTCATGGAAATATCAAAGTTTTTAATCTTATATTTTTGTTTTTGAAGTTTGTATTGTATTGTTTTGGAAGTTCCTTATAAACAAAAGGTTACGTTTAAATTGTTATCGCCAGGTTTTTACTGATGGTTTCACCTAAGTTAAAAACTTTGCTTATTAAAAAGGTGGCGAATAGAATTTAGTGAATTCAATTGATCATAAGGCAACGAGCCCTTGTATATCAATGCAATAAAGAAATATAATGATTAACTAAACCCGATTTAAGCCCCAGTTGATCGGTCTATAAAATGAATTGCACTGCACGCCCAAACCAATTGAGACCATAAAAAATGATTAATTGCCTGTGCGATGACAACTTTGCGATTAGCCGCGAGGTGTGATCGTGCACCTGCCAGCTGCCACGTGCCACCTGGCTGGAGGGCACGTGACCAATGATTGGGTGTCCCGATCTGTGGCATTGCTTCTCCATCTCCATCTGCAGCTGCATCTGTCTCCGCTTGCGGCTAAAAATGCTTTTTCTTAAGCTTTTTGTGTGCTTTTTTATGCATGTCGGGCAATTAAGCATTTTTAAGATAGCCAAGTTGACACAGCGAATGAGCGATAAAACCGAGGAGTGTGGGTTGAGGGGCGGGGCACCGAAGGTGGGGGGGTATCCATGTGTAAGGGGCGCAGAGAAACTGGTTCTCGTTGCGCCGTTGTACTCAGTTTGGTTTGCATGCCACCCAACGACGGCGACGACGAAGGCGCCGCGGGGGGAGGCAATTGGAAACTTATTTGGGTCGTCAGATTGTTGCTGCAGTTGCAGTTGTTGTTGCCAGCTAGTTACTTATACGTTGCATGCGTTTCAATTGATTTCTAATTAAGCAAAGCATTTGGCATAGTTTTGTATTCGCTCGCCCCCTCCAAAAAAACACGCTTCGCCCGCGCACGTATGTGTGTGTGTGTGTGTGCGTGTGAGTGTGTGTGGCATGCACTTGATCCGCTTCCGCTGAAGGCGCCACCTGAGTTGACCCAATCACACGTGCCTCTCTCACCTCTTGTCATGACAATTTGTAGGTCAAGCGGCATTTTGTCGGCTTTCATTGCTGCTGCTGCGGCTGCTGCTGGTGTAGGTGGCGCCAGTGTGCGGTGCCAAGATGCAGATAGTGTTGCTGCTGCCTTTTCAACTGCGGCTTTATTAATTGCGGCCACAATTATGCGCCGCAAGCGGACAGACAGCCGGACGGCCATTCAAGTCAATTAGCTTTATGTAGGCGCAAAAATTAATTTGTTTGCCGCCAAATGTGGCAGGGTGACTGCAAATAGGCAAACCGGCAAGTCACACAAGCAAGAGACGGAGTAGCTGAGAAATGAAAACAGAGAGAGAGAGAGAGAGAGAGAGCGAGCAATAGAGAGAGAGAGAGAGAGACACGCACCCATAAAATAGCTTGCCAAGAAGTTAACTGCGCCTCGCAAATCGTTAACAGCAGTCGCAACCCAGCTTGAATACCCTGTAAAGTTATCACACAGTCAATGTCTATGCTACGGTCCATTGATTTATCGATTGGCTATGAAACTTATGGAATATGCTGTGCTAATATATGTGCATAATTTCTAACCATCGCGTGTCTTTTGCCCCTAAATCAGGGAAGCAGAGGATTGTGGGAGGAGCGTGGGGAACACTATTTGTCCATTATATGTCATATTTGTCATTTCAAGAGGACAGTATGTCAGGGACCGGAACTGTTATAAGATTCAACTTACAAATTCCGCTTTAATGATTAATTTTTCCATTTATTGTATTGCAACTTATATATCACATATTTAAAAAATAAATATTAGGTAAAAATTGGAAATTATCGTTTAAAAGAATACAATTTTTATTTTGGACTTTTATAATAAAACTTACAGAATAAATTTTGTAATATGCTTTGATTTTTTTGAAAAAATAAAAAGTATGAATTATTTCTTGACTTAAATAAAAATTCAAATTTAAATATAATTTTGTAATATTTGAATATAAGTTAGTATATACAAGTTTATTGCGTTTTAAGAAAACTATACTTTGAATAGCTAACAGTCTTCATAAATTGATTTTAGTCAAAGTTTCATATCATAATAAGAATGTATGTTTACTTTACTATAAATATTTGAGCTTTAGTTTAAAGAAGCTGAAGTAAAAGAGAAACAAATTGATTGTAAAAGCGTTTCTATGACAAAAGACGACGATCGATAACAACTGCAATCGATATCGATGACCTTGGCTACTATTGACGATCATTTACCGATAGACACAGCAGCGAGAACCAGACCTTCGGCTGCCTGTCGCGAACAGCCGGACAAAGTTTGAATGCCCCATGGGCCCCAGGCTCGGGCTCGAGATTCGAGCAGCGGAATGCGCTGGCAATTAAAATGAACTCACGCTGGCAACCCTGACAAAGACGTGCCGCCAGTTGGACGCACTAACTGCAACTGCAACTGTGTGTGGATACAGCAGCAACGGCAGTCGTTGACGTCAAAATTCAAAGTGAAATAGAAAATCGCTCACTGAAACAAAGCGGCCAAAGCGCGCGCTTCGATACGAAAATGTGTGCGCAGTCAGCGTCAACGTCAACTGCGACGCGACTGCGTTGCGACTGCGACTGCGACTGCGCTGTTGCGCACGCGTAACAAATTTGTAACATTCGCGCCGTTGACGAAACAAAGCGCGAGTTTTTGTTGTTGCTGCTGTAAATGTTATTGCTATAGCGAATTGAAGATAAGCCAAGTCGACGCGACTACGAAATGCGCTCGAAAGTTCCATCGAATCGAGGGGGCAGCTATCGATAAGTTCTACCGATAGACTCGATTGAAATTTGTCGAAATGAAGCAAGTAAAAAAAAATAAAGCTAGCGCGGGTTACCTCAAAATGCGCCGAAAAATTGCATGTTCATATTTAGACAGCTATTGATTTGTGCTCGTGGACTCGATTGTAGGATATAACTGTATATTGGAACATTGGACTTTGAACTAGTTACAGTTATCGATTTGTGTTGGGGAATAGCCTCGATGCATGCTTAAATGTTGTGGGACCTTGGCGAATAATGCTACAAAGATATAGGGCAACATGAGAAATTGAATCGAATCCCAGGCGACTTGTAGATGTGGATGTGGAGTTTGTCTAAGTCGAAGGCCCAGTCAATAGTGCTAGGCTGATAGTTTTACAACTAGTACATGTATCCGATACTACAACTAGTATTAATAATAATAATCATTAATCGAATTAGAATCAATCAATTTGTTTGCTCAGCAGCAATTAATTGTTTTCCAAGCGCTAATTGTGTTAGATTTTTCATTCTATTTTTTTTTTCATAGCAACAATTTGACTGGCCAAGTTCTGTAGCCGGAATGCGCCACTTGTCGTGTGTCTGTCAAAGCTTAAGGCAAAGATTTTTCAAGTGGTTTTGAGTTTGTTTTGACAACTATATTTCAATTACTTGAATATCTGGCAGCCTTTCGCTGCCTTCGCTTTGATGCCGTTTAGCAATTACGTTGAGTGTGTGTACTTCACCTTTTTTTTTTGTGTGTTAATGTTAATGTGACTAACAAGATTAACATCATCACCATGATCATCATTTTGAACTGGTTCGAAATTGAAAAACGCCTCGTCGCGCCGCAGCGCGCCTCGTTAACGATCAATCAAAGCAGCCAATCAATCATCGGCGAGCAGCAGCTAAGCAGCTGACAGTGGTAGGACGAGAGGGGCGGAGTGTGCCAGGCAGAGGGCGGCGAGCGAGCGAGTGCTTGCAACTAACTGACAGCCATTTCAGGCATTTGACAGCCGTACATACATATGATACATATATGTTCATGTCTAGAGAGTGAGAGAGGCAGAGAAATTGTATTTGCTAATGCCACAATTAGCAGGCATTGCAACAGCAAGTGTCCAGCCATCAACTTGCTGTTGTGCCTCTTTCTACGGCTCCCGCTGGCTCTTCTCTTATCTTCATGCGATACACCAGATATCTGCTCTGTCCGCTGTCAATTTGAAGCCGCTTGGCGAACAAACAATTAACACGCTATTTGCGTTATGAAGCCGACAGTCGAGCTGCCTGACTGCCAGCCGACTCCGACAATTGGCGCCCTGCTCTGCCGCCCTTCAGTTGGCCACTCCAGTGCCCAATATTGCCTGCCGCACTTCATCGGACAATTGTGCTGACTGAACACTGTGCGCACTCGTGCCTGTCCTGTCAGCGCTTGCCCTTTGCGGCTGTTTGTTCAACACTTTTCGCTACTGTCCGAACTTCTGTTTGCCGTTTATTGAGCCCTATACCCATTCAAAATGTGTTAAACGGGTATACGAAAATTGTGTAACGTTTGTAAGAGGCAGAAAAAGCCTCAGTAGAAGAATTCCTAATAAGACAGTTCGTGTAATCGATTACGCATCTCGATTGATAAAAAAAGCTAGGAAACGCAAATCTCGAAAGACCTGAAAAAACCCATTTTAAAAATAAGGCTCTCATACATTGAATTCGTTTTGACTTTTTTTTTAAGTGTTCACACTTTGTCACAAATAAAAACAAGCAAGAACGTTGCAGTCGGGTATAACCGACTCCGCAATACTCGTTTACAATATAATAACAGCTTAAAACAGTCTGAAACGGTCTTAATTACCGTTGTTAATTACCGATTTCTGTAGTTCATGTGGACGGGAGTGGACGTAGCCAAAATGTTCGCCTTGATTTTAAGAAGAGTTCAGCAGAAAACTGTTTTAAAACTGTGGAAGTCATATATTTTCACATTTTACTCCACCGCAAAGTATATTGATTTTATTGATTTGCCACGCCCCCATCGGCATATCCAAAAATTTTTTTGCGATCTTTGGAGGATGTCATCAGTAATCTATCTGCAAAATATTAGTGTATCTATCTTTAAAACTGAGAGAGATATATAAATTAAATTGATGCGCCACGCCCACAGTGGGCGTAGCCAAAAAATCGTAATACTTCATTTCACACGCGTATACATTCTAAATTTCAAGTCTTTAGCTTCTGATTGCGTTAATACGGAGAGGACATTGCATACGCCTTTCTATGCGATTTTCATGAATTTAAGTAAGTTTCGTATGTATTTTATATTGATGGAGAGTACAAGTCTTCCCGCACTCCCTAAAGTCGATTGATTGATTTTTACTATACACAAAAGTGTTGTGTGTACGATAGTTACAGGGTACCTGCACGTCGTTCACTCTGCGAGCTGTGAGTTTGTTAACTTCTATGACGTGCGATTATTTCAGTAGCCGATAAGAATGGACACGTTTTCACCACCAGTCACATGCCTGTTGCCGGCTTCCGTCAAGTAAATTGGCTTATTGTGGGGCACAAACGAACCTGCTCGACGCAAATCCCTAATTTAGCGGGAGGTGTGCTATCGGAGGATATTCGACCTTAAACGTGCGCATGTGCTAATTAAATGTTTGAGAAATGCATCAGCACTTGCATCGGAATTCATTACTTCGCCACCAGATGAGTCATTGCAAGCTTCCTTAACGCATACGAACGAATAATGGAATTAGGATTTCTAAATTCTTATTTTCATACAAATAAATTCCGATTAACTCGGCTAGATATTCCAACGGATATCTTTTTTCAATCAAATCAAATTTCGACTCCCTTTTCATTTTGGTATTTTATGATGTATTTTTATAGAAAGTATTTTCAAATTGAATAAGTTAAATTTCTTGCATTCTCTATTGTTCGTTAAATCGTTTTTCGTAAAATCGACTTAAAGAAAGACAATAAAGTTGTCGTGTACCCCTTAAAATATAAGCTAAAACTTATATATACATATCTTTTTTGACAACAAATTGGGTTAATTAATTTTTACATCTTAGCCAAGTTGAATATCGTATATGTATTGAAATATATTATTTAAGGGAATTGCAATTTTACATCTCATCTACATATATCTCTATATTAAAAGTTCAACATATTTTGTATTTGATGTGTGTGTGTGTGTGTGATTGTTTGTGTACCGCCCTACAGGGCGACTTCTAGTCGAGCACTCTCGCTTGTTATGGCCGTTACGTCAGTTAGTCATTTCAATTTTGGCAACAGTTAGCGAGCCCAATCCGTTTATGTAAAGGCAATTATGACAATTAAGTGGCCAACAACAGTTTGCAGGCAATTGGTGTTGTTGTTGTTTTTGCTTTTGTTTTTCTTTCCAGCCAGAATCGTTGGCAATTTATTGCAGTTTTATGAAGTAAGCAAATGATAAACAAACACAAAAAAACGACATCGGCACGTCGAACGACGCACTTTAAGCCACATACAAATTGATTAATTAAAATAAGTTGTGTTCTCTTCTCACGAAATATTTTTAATGAGGGGATGACATCGTAAGGGTAATATTTGGAGGGGGCCAGGGGTGGCACTCGCAGCAAATTGGCGACAACGTTGAACAAAGAACAAGCGACGAATATATGCCATACACCATTTACGAGCCGTCTCTCCATCTATCCATCATATCATCGCATATCGCATATCATCAGGCAGTTGGTTAGTTCCTTGTCCAGCGGCTTGACAACACACACGCCGCACAACAACGTGCAGCGAACATTCGAATAGGGGAAGAACACCAGAGTACACAATCGAATCAAAAAGCTATTCATTAGACCAAAGTGCACCCACGACCCGTCTCTTCTCAGGTTAGCTCGAATTGCACAACAAAAGTCTTTGAGCTACTTACTATAGGAAAGAAAACACAGTTAAAATAGTGCAATTGTCACTTGCTGCACGTTTGTAATTCCCTAAAGGTTACGGTGCACAATTGTTAAAGCTTTAATTGGCCAGTAATCTGTAGTAAGCGAGAAATAATAAACATTATCGGCATCATCATACATTTTGGCAAGTCAATAAAATTCATGGATAAACAAGTAAGAACATTGCAGTCGGGCATAGACGACTGCGTAATACTCAGAGTACACAGTAGTTATTATTGTCATTTTGGAAAAATATAAAATTTTTATATATTATATCATAGGGAGGGGGAAAAAATCAAGCAAAATTCATTTTCAAAACCAAATCAAACTTAATTGCAGAATCAATCCAGAGGCTAAACCATAAATAAAATGGTAAACATCATGAAAATCGGTTCAGTTTTGAAAGTTATGGGACATTGAAATATAGCAAGTATGGATTTGGGAACTTAACTTGTCAAAATCTTTGTCCATTTTGGCATGATTTTTGACAGAAAAATCGACCCTCTCAGAATTACTTTTAAAGTTGCGTTTAATACTTATTTAGGTACCCCAATCGATTAAAAATAAAAATTCGCGATTCTGAACTAAAAATTCTTTTATTTTGAAAATAAGTAAGGGGGGAGTAAAGGTTTTTTTTCGGAAAAAAATCCAAAAAAATTTATTTTCAAAATCGAATAAAACTTAAATCCAGAATCAATCTAGAGGCCAAACCATAATGAAAATGGTAAACATTGTGAAAATCGGTTTAGATTTCAGCAAGTTATGGGACTGAATGCATGGGATTCCATAGACAATCTATGTGACGATCGATAGGACCGTGTCAGTGAACTCATTGGCAGCAAAAATGGCGGCCAGTTGACTTCCGGCTGGTCTGAAGTAGTCCACCCTGCAGCTGTCGCCATTGCCTTGCCGTCTGCTCCACAGGAACTGGCGCAAATTGAATGCCACTGCAAATGTGCAAATGGTTGCATCTATTTACTTGTTTATGTGTATCTGTGTACTTATGTGTGTGTGTGTGAAATAATAACACTGCAGTGCCATGACGCAAAATGGCCGTCGCTCGAGACGTGGACAGGCATGAAGCACTTGCACTAAAATCTCCCTAGACACACCCACAAAAACCCGCCGCGTAGTCTATGCAAAGTGCCTTCCGGTAGCCCCGCGTTGACCCTTCATCGGCGTATTAAGTGCCCGTGGCAGGCTCCCCACTTAATCATCATAATGCGTGCTAAATTTATGACCGCGAATTTATTTATTATTGCCGGTCATAAAAAAAATAAAACCAAGTGCTAAAAGTTATTTACGATATGCCGAACATAAAATACTCTTGTAATTGTTTATGACAAAGTCGTGGTAATCACATAATATTGGATTTATCGTGGGTAGAAAGTACTAGAAGTGAACAATATGATTATTTGGTTTATATATATATAGATTTAAATAAAATCTGATGGCGATAAACAATCAACAATGAACTCAGGTTTTACATAATCGTTTTAGTTCACATGAAAGATCTTTCGATTGTAGAAACATAAAGCGCTTTAAATTTTAAGCAATTTATTGCTATTTTTCATATTGCTACTTAACATAATAAGATATCAAGCTAGTTTATATTTTTCCAACTCTGTGAGTTAATCGAATATTAGCTTTTTATCGTATATTGATTTAGCTTATTATAAGTAATACATATATAGATGTATGGTTCTATCAATTATAGTTTTTTATTGACTTCAAAACACATTTTCTTCGTACATAATTCGAAAGAAGCCTATACGTTTATTATTATATTATTATTATTATTGTTATTATATTATTATATTTATTTTTTTAATAGCCCCGTCAAGGGTATGCATAAGTTTAAAGTGACAAATCAAAGCTACTGTTGCGTATTCTTGATATACCCATAAAAATCAGCGCCACTTATTGAATTGCGCGTCGAGGCGGGCAGGCTGTACGGGAGGCGTAATCAGTTCTCAAGTGGTGCTGATAAGCCTCAAGTGGTTTGGGTATTGGTCTGCAATTGTACCAGTTATAAAGAATTGTTTTTCATTATCAATGTCAACAACGGCTCGACTGAGATTTTGCCGTCGCTTTTGCATTTTCATATGCAATGATAATAAGCGGAGCCCCCACATTCTGTAAACTCTTTGGCATTCACATTGAACCTACTTACGTGCATGCGCCCTCCAGTTCTCCACCATATCTAACCTTCCTCCTCTTTTGGCCATTGTTGTCTACTTTACGGCCGCCTAATAGATAGCCTTTTATCGATTCGTCTTCCTGACATCACTGCGAAAATGTGCATAGATAGATGTGTGTATATGCATAAATAGCTGAAGAGATTAACCGCAGGGTGCGGCAGGAAGCGACCCCCGAGCCGAAGCTAGCCGAAGGGCAGGTGAAGGTCAAGCGCTTCGCTCAATGCAAAATGGCGTGTCAATTAATGCGACGCAGTTTGATGAGTTGATTATGTGATTGGGATTGGAGACATGACTCGCAAATGCCAGGCGCTTGATATATTTCCTTAGAAAATAGCACAGATTAGCGCATTATCTACTTGGTCTATGTATATATAAAGAGTCTATTCAGATTGTTATGTATAAGCAGTAGGTTTAAAGTGTTTACGTTGAGTGATTTGTTGAGAAGCCAATAGTTTTGAGGTCTCAGTAAAGAGTTCGGAAAATTTTACTTGAAGTAGTTTAAAAATATGTATAGATTTTATATAGATAATAATATAATAAAAATATAATCGGTTGTTTGTATACAGAGTTTAATTGAATCTTTGTGGCCGAGATTAGTTATGTTAACACTTTTCCTGTAAACTGAAACTAATTTAAACTAATTTATGCCCTAAATGTTAAACAGTGGTTAAGTTGCTTAACAACTAAATGTTTCTTCAGCTGGATGTTAAGATTAACATTGTCACTTTAACATAGGCCTGCTGACCTTTATGCCAGTCAGATTTTTAATATTTTAGGGTTTCCAAACCCTGACATGGCAATTTTTTAAGACATTTTTAATCTAATAAAGTACTTATTCTTAATCAAAAGAAGCTGAATCATTGCATCAACCATGCTTGCCTGCCGTCATGCAAACAAGTTAATTAGATTTAACCAAAATATTTGTGAAACTTTCAAAGATTAATTTCACAAAGCTGCTATGGGAACATTGCTCGTAAAATGGCCTAGCTTGTAAAATATATCGACCAGCTTACGGGCCTGGCAACCTTAGCTCTTAGGCTTAATAAGCCTATAAATAAATAAAATTGTGCGTACATCTGCAAGATGAATGCAACAGTATTAAATCATTGACAATCCGTAGCTAGCTGTTTCTGTCCTGGTTTTATGTCAACAGTTAATTGGGACTATCAATTGTTTAACGGCGCTGCCAGCAACCCGAACTGGCACGCACACACACACAGGTAGATAACGTGTTGGGGCGTCTCCCTTGATGCCGCTGCGGCAAGCAGCGCGGACACTTTGCTGGCCCTGCTGGAGTTGCAGCTGTTTCCTGTGCGTGGGTCGCTGTACTCTCGGTTGCAGGTTGAATGCAGTTCATTTGCCAGATTTGGTTCAACAACCCGTTGCGGAGTTGCGCCTATTATCGGTGTGTGGCACTTTGGATACCGGATGCCGCAGACCGGACGACAGTTGTCAGCCCCGTTGGCCAAGTCATCTGCTAAGTGATGCAGCTGGACAAACTGTACAATCACATATTTGTACAAAATTATATAAAGAGATATATGTGTGCGGAAGACATCGTTGAATTCAACTCGTTATATTTGCTTGGCGCTGTCAAGTTCAAGGACCAGGACCAGTAATGCAGCCAGGCGCAAAGCGAAGCCATCAGCTGCAAGTCCTTTTCAAGCGCCGCCCACCCACGCTCAATTGTGAGTGTGTCCTTGGCAAACCCTTCTGTTCCGCCGGCCAGCCCTAAAAGCTCGCCTAAAACATTCGCCTGGCATTTGGATTTTCACGATTATGACGTTGATTTCGCAAATTTTGCTCTCAGCTGCTTTTTGATTTTGTTCTCGAACGGCAACTGTAATTTCTAAGGACAAAGTCAATGACAATGTGCAGTTTGTTTGGCTCTTGAAATGCTATTTCGCTTTTGGGGTTTTTATTTTTCTGCTTTGAATTCGCTTTTTTTCTCTTTGTTTTATTCAGCTGTCTGGCGGCCCATTTAAAATTCAACACTTTAAACGCTTTTAAGTGAAACGCGTCAAGAACGCAAAGTTGAAGGACGTGAAAACAATTGCTACGCAACGGCGGGCGGCGAGGGGCGCGTAGACTTTTGTGGTGCAGTGTTGCGTCAGTGGCTTCAAATATGTCAGTTTCTTAGTATATCAGTTGAATCCTCAGTTAGCTGCTTCAGGCATTTTTCAGTTGCTGACATGGACAAAAAACGTACTTCATGCGCATCGCTTCGAAAGGCATGCTTGAGCGAGGAGGAAAATTATAGAAATGGCAATTCACTTGCGAATAAAAGCGAATAAGTAAAGAATGATACTCATTTTTGACATGGATATTTAGAAAATAGTTTTTTTTTCTTTTTAAAATTAGTGGAGCGTCAGGTAAACTTTTCATCTATCTAGCTCAACATATATAATGCCAAATAAATACATAATAAGAAAAAAGTGTTTATTTTTGTTGAGATATATATACAGATAGATACTTGAAATTGATATAAAAGAACATATAAATACAAAATGAGAAAGTAATTTTAAATGTGCAAACTTTTTGATCAACGCTAGTGTTATCGACAGCTTTCTTGCACTTATTGTCAACAAATTTGAATACAAAGAATTTCTGTTATGCAGCAATTTGTGAATTCTAACAATCAAATTTCGAGCGCGGTTAACATTCCAAGTTGATGGACATGAGTCACTGGCATGTCTGTGCATTTGGCTCCACTGTGCGTGTACAGTGTGTGCACGTATTGTGTGTTTTTGTACATCGCAATTGCCTGCTGGGCCATTTTCGCGGCCGCTTAGACAAACACACACACCCAAACACACACACACACACACACAAACATACGTACATATTGCCATTCACATGGTTAAATTGTTGTCATTTTTGTTTTTGTTGATTTTGTTGGTTGGACGTTTTGGGTCGTCTCGTGCCTTTAATGCCGTTTATCGCTTGTCACATGTCAGCCTTTGTCGCCTTTGGTCTTTTGGTCTTTTCGCCGTTTCTGTTTGCCACTTGTTACGCGCTTTTTCCCTCGGAACGTCCAAATATTTGACATTCATAATGGCTAGCCACTGGCCAGGCCACAGACACTATACGGCAATTGCTCTTTTATGGATTGCGCTGCGATTTCGTGCCCTGCATGAGACATTAGGCGCGACATGACATAAGCCGGTCAAAACCGAGCCCAAGCCCAGACCCAGTTCCGCACCGGAGTCCCAAGTTCGAGTCGAGTTCAGCTCGCCAAGGTTCTGGTTTTTGCGCGCTTATATAATCAACGTGCTGCAGCTAAGCGCAACAAATACATGAATTGCTGATAATCACAGTGGCCGCTAAGTGATGCCATTTAACTTGTCTCGTTATGATATCGACCAGTCAACAATGCGCCCAAGTGCCGACCCAGCTACTCGCCGCACATTCGAACGTCCACTCGTTGAGGGCGGTTCAAGTGATGTTTAGCACAAGCAACAAAACACACACAAAACACACACACACACACACACACACGCACACACTCACCATCTCACGTTGTCATGAGAACAAGCTCTTACCCAATCACTAAGTGGCGCCCCTTGCCCTCCTGCTCTACACAAATTGCCACAAAATTATAGACATTTGTCGTCGCTGCTCGAGTCGTATAAAAGTCTCCAAATGCAATGAGAATCGCGTGTCAGGCCTGCATTTCTCAGCAATGAAGTTATCAAATTGTTGTTAAGTTTTTGCTATTTCTTGTGCGCAAATACATACTGTCACACATACGCCCTGCTAAGCTTTTAAACTGATCCTCAGCAGGTTGTCAGCTTATTCTTTATTGATTGATAGTCTCAGTTTGCTAGAACAATTATAAAGTTATTTAAAATGTAATATAATTGTTATCCTTACATTGATCCTCAATTGATCTCACCTCCAACTTATTTCAGCTGATTTATTCATTATAAATTTTAATAATTATGATTGATTGATAAGTCCAATTGCAATTTGAGTGCCAAACTGATCTTCTATTGGTCTTATCAATGTTTTATCAATTAATAATTGTGGGTAAATTTACTGATTGACAAGATAAAAATATATAAGATATTCAAATCAATTTAAATAAAAACGTTTTAATTGAACGAACTGATTGTTGAAGTGAATGAAAATGCGAATTATCTATATCGAAAACTTCTCAGTTTAAAATCAACAATTTAATCTTTTTTAATATGTCAAATTAATCTAATGCTATAATAGTAGTAGTAGCTATAGTAGTAGATTTTTGGCTTTTTTACCTGTAAACTTTATTTGTCATCAGTTCAGAGATTGTTTGCAATTACAATATACAATATACAATTTAAAATATTTTAAACATTTATGATTAAAATGTTTATATATGTATTTAACTTGAATTTATTTAATATTCGTCTAGAAGCACTTTTAACGATTACAAAAGACTGAGCTGCAGTGGCCTTTGTCAGATAATTTTGCAGCTTTGACGCTTTCGCTGAGTGCAGAGTGGGCGGCACCTCGAGCCGCATTGACATGACAGTTTCCATGACCAGATCAGGCTGCCAGGCTGCCAGGCTGCCAGCCAGTCATCCAGTCGGCAAATCATCCCACATCAACCAATTTACTCTTGCCACCACTTCATTTCTCTTCCTGTCAGGTATGCTGCGAGTCAGGTGGGGCGTGGCAAGGCGGCAAGGCGGTGCGGGGGGGTCATTGTGAATGTTGGCCGTCAATCTCTTGTCTAATTAGAAACATTTCAGCAGTCAGGCCGAAATGTGTGCTCGTGTAGTCGCTACTCGCTTGTGGTCTTGCCAAAAAGTCCAAAAGAAAGAGGAAAAAGAATTGCAAAATCAAAATAACATTTATGTCATTTTGTAATACATTTCGTCATTCGTGTGGGGGCCCTTGAAATTGGTTATTACATATGCATGAAATTTCATTTTGCCATACAAGTAAATCGAGGGTAACGAATGTTACGCTTCAATTATGCATTTTGTAATAATATTTTTATACATAAAATAACAACAAAAACAAAAAAAAAACATCAAAAAATCGATTTGCAAAAAGAATTTCATAAATATTTTTGTAGGAATTTTTTTTTTTTTAATTTGCGTCATGCGATTGAAAATCGATTTGACAGCAACGCACGTCTATAAATTCTTGAACGAGATAACTGTCCGAAGCGAAGCTCGAGATGGAGCACACACACACACACACACACCTAATCTGTGTGTGTGCGTTGTCCATCTGGGCAGCTGATGTTGCTGAACTATTCATAATTTTATTTTTACACGCCTCGCCTGATCCAACAATCGCAAGCGGGACTGTGGAGCGATGGCAAAGGGGCGGCGGGGCGTGTTGGCCGCGAAGGCTTGTTGAAAAGCGAAAGGGATGCATTCACACGCGATTAACGCCAAATCTATCCCAGCTATTATGGCCGTTTCTCGCCCAGCGCAGCTACCCCAACATAATTTTCAAAAGAAAAATGTGTTAAAAATACATTTTTATTGATTTTATTCCGTGCTGCGGTGCGATGCGGTGCGCCGCGATGCGGTGGCCTTTTGAGGTAATTTGCATGCCCTTGCCATGCCTTGCCTTGCCAATCGTTTGCCCCGCCCTCGTTTAGTCTCCTTGGCAAAAGCCACGTACCGATTTACCCTCCCCCATGTCCCTCCGTCTGTCCGCCGTCTGACAGTTTAACATATGCTCAATGCGTTTGCGTTTGCATTTTACGCTTGGCGTTTAATTAGGCGCAAAAAATGCCATAAACAGCAAAATGGCAATCGACGATAGCGTTACCAATTCCTATTCCTATTCCCATTCCCATTCCCATTCAAATTCCAATTTCAATTCCAATTGGTATCTGCTTATCGCTGTTGTTGCTGCTGCCAATTGAGTTGGCTGTGGTTTCGCTCAACCGCTGCACAACTGAAGATCGCCTGCCCCGTCTTATCGGCTAGCAGCTATGCGACTATTTACATGTACCCCCCACATGAGGGGGGCTTGGGGCGGCAGCGGGCTGACATGGGTGTTGCCAGGTGCTGTTGGCATCTCGCTGCCTGCTGCCTGCTGCCGGCTGGCCATTGTTGTTGTCGGTTGTATCAGCTGCCGGTGCATTGCACTGCAGCACTGCCGCCGGCCAAGGAGACGTGCAAATAGAGGCGCTGAACCAACGGTAAATAAGCGCTGTTCCGCAGATACGGCGTCCCTCAACCCCGCACTGAACTCCCCCAAACGGGAAGTTGACATGTTTTGACTGATAAGCGCCACCATTCAAGAATAGCTATATACTCAATATGTGCTTTGTGTAAATTGCAAGCATTTAAGCTGACTTTAAGTACACCCAACAATTATTTAAGTTTTTAATACTCTTTGTATACCCTGTTCTCTTTGGAAATGGGTAAGGGTATTATGGTTTTGTGCGGATGTTTGTGATAGGCATATGAAAGCATCTCTTCCACATTCATCCGTCTCTTTTTCAGTGTTTTAAATTTGAATTAAAAGTTACAGCATTAGATAAAAGAACCCAAGAATTTAGTTCCTACATATCTACTATGGCGTTCTCAAATTCCTGCCAATTAAAAAAACGTTTTTTACAATCCTCAAACTCGTATATATAAGACTCAAATACAGTTTAAAAACATTTAAATCTAAAGCCTGTACTTTCACATAAAAACGGTTAAATTTGTTAAGTTAATTTAATAGTCAATTTTAAATTCAACATTGATTCTTGCTTATTGAAGAATATTTACAAAACGAAATGTTCTTGAATTTTTAAATGAAATGATGGTTTTTCTAAGTATACCTTAGCTAGATATTGTTTATTTTAAATTAAAAACGATTCTCCCTGTGTTTTTTCGAAATCCACATGTAGACATTCAGCTCCGGTTTCTGGAGATTATGAAAACAAACCAATAATGTATGTTCCTCTATGGTATGGAATATTTCTACATGGAGATTGGAGTATTTCCCGTTCCACCAGAATGCCCCTTTTGTTTTAAACACATTCAAAGAGTTGTAGCCCTGAACATTTTTATGAGAATTTGGCAATAAACTGTGAAGTTATGCAAGAATTTAATTTCCCACAGTTTGCTGCTGAGCAAAGAAGAAGCACACTGTGTGTGCTTGTGTATATATGTATGTATATTATTTTTTATATATGGAAGGCAGTTATTTATGTCGCATAATTTTTATGCATTATGTAGTTATTATGTAGCATAATCATAAGAACTTATACCAACTAAATAAATGGCAGATAGAATTGTTCTTCCATGAGGTTATACGGATGCAAATCTCTGTGAGTTTTCTTTCTAATGCAAACAAATTATTAGTAAATAAATAAGTTTTCATACGCAATGCATCAGAAAACTGATCTGTTTAACTTTTTTGACTTAACACATTGATTGTTTATGTCTTCGTTTATTTAGCAGCATCACTTAAAAATGATTGTGTTTATTCATTTGCATATTTATTTATTTATAAGTCTCACAGTAGCGATTTGTTATTGCAGCACTGCGATCAGTGAATTGTCTTTTGTGCCCAGCGCTCCCTATGGACACAAAAAGCTGTCCAAGCTCCCTTTAAAAACGGAATCAGATCTTTCGTTGCGTATCTCCTAATCAGCAGGAGTTAAGAATTCGTTGCCCAGCTGTATTCCTCTGCTTCAGATATATATGTAGATATATATGAATCAGCGGGTGGGCGCATTTGTAGCTATTTGGTTCACATCTGGCATTCAAAGTTAACTAAGTCAAAACTTAATCGAATTTTAAATGGAATAGCTTTTGGTCTGGGTTTTCGGCTTGGCTTGCATTGTGCGAAAGTTTATGCTGCCTTATTGTGAGTTGAAACTTAAAACGAATAAAAATGTGCAATTGGAATCTTTCGACTCTAATTTCAGTAACAATATTTTGGTTTGCGTATTTTTAGAAGGCAGATAATTGGAGGATTTAAAAGATTCCCAGAGCTCGATTTGAAAGAAGCCAGAATATTTCGCTTTAATCTATAGGGCATTCAATTATTCTTTTATAGAGTTAAATGATTTTCACAATTTGCGGTGGCATATGGCATTAAAATATAAACAATATCTGAAACTGAGCAAAATTGTTGTATGAATTTGTTTGCAAATCCCTCGAAACCGAAGCAAATCAACTAAAATCTTAGCATAATCTCACATAAGACGAGTGCGCATTTTGGACATATGACAATGACTCACTGACAATTAGGACGCTAAACTAAACATCTTTTGGACCGAAGCAGGCCATCATCTCGTTGTATGCTCATAAATAACCCCAGCCAAGCAGATGCTGACATCACAAGAGGAACGAGACAACAACAACAGCAGCTGAGGGAACCAATCGAGCGACAAAACGCACACAAATATTAACAAACAAGTATAAATAAATACATATATAAATATGTATCTACACAATGCCTATGTACATGTTTGTATTTTATTTTCTTTGCATTGAAACTCGAATTTAACACATGCAAAAAAAAAAATAAAATAAAAAAAAATGAAGAAATTGCCCATGGCACAAACATCTGGACCTATCCATTTTCTTATTGGGGTGGAAAAGGATAGGGGGGAGCAGCACATGTACGAGTTCCACATGCGACACCAAATTGGCCAATAGATTGGCGATATACTATATATATGTTGGACGTCGCAAGTCCGAAGCAGATTGACCCTAGCGGGCCCAGATGAAAGCCATACAAAATTTGCCAGTAATTCAATTATTTTGAGCTGCCTTTGAGCCTGGACCTTTCTGCTGCTCCATGTTGATACGCTAATTGATTTGTCTTTGTCAATTTACAAAAAAAAATGGTCAAAATTCCAGCGAAAAATGTCGAACGCGTGCCTCGGACGCTGCCGCTGCCGCTGGCCGCTTACTGTTTAATTAACTTACAGCTCAAAATGTATATATAATTAATTAGTTGTGCTGTATGCAAACGGTGGGCGTGAGCTGCTGTGGGTGTCAGTGTGTGGTTGTGGGCGTCCATCTTATGTGTTTGTCTATCAGCAAATTGCAATCGGAAACTATTGTCTGATTGAATTTTCTTTGGCAGTGCAAAGCGAACCAGAAGCTGCCTTCATTATAAATATTTATGGTACCACATGGCGTATGAGTGGGTTTGGCGAGTCTGTTTGTGCCTGGCGGGGTTGTAAGTGAAGCTGAACATAGGGCATTCGAAATCACTTTAATTGCTTACGAAATTGCACAGACGGCAATACACTTTCTTTTGAAGCCAAGCAGTGCCGGACAAATGCGTACTAAAGTTGTGCGGAAAAAATTGCTTTTTCCAAGAACTGACAGCATTACCTATTGCTTTTAATGTTTATGTAGTTTTTATATTTATTTTGATACACGTTTTTGGCATGTTTTTTTTGCACGCAAATTTTGCGACCCAATTATATTAGGCATAAAATGACGCAGAAAATCCTTTTAATTATTTCTTATCTATATTTTTAGTTAGTAAATTGTATATTGTTATTACCAAAAAACAATGAAAGGAATTCTTAAGTATTCGATGGGGTTATAACAACATAACATATCAATTATTAAAGGGATACAAAAACTCTTCTAGCCCAAAAAGAACCAATTCTAGATATCTCTTTTTATATTTCTTATGAGTGAGTTGTGCCTGATATTATATTAACCATAAGATGCTGGACTAAAGCTTTACGTTTACCAAAAGATGTCCTTCTACCTCCCATCCTTATTTTATCTTAATTAGTAGATTGTTTTGTATTTGTCTTGTCTGCTGGCTAATGCAAAAAGTTTTTAAGCATTCATAACGAACAGGAGGAGGCGAACTTATTTCATTAAATTACTTGCACAATTGTTCAGAAATTATTGATATTAAATTGAGTTGCCTTTGTGCCACAGAATAAGCAATAAAATCTTTTAATATACAATAGTTGTTTGTAGCTGTTGGGCTGCAACTGTAGTGGGCACTTTTCGGTTTCCTTTTTTTCAAATGTATCTCAACGTTTCTCTGCCGTTTGCGTCATATTGTTGTTTGTTGCTATTTTTGCTGGCATTTGTATGGCTTGTGCTTAATTTGTTGATAGAGCTTCCTGGCTGAGCAGCCAGCGAAAGCGAATGCAGAATTTGCAAATTGGAAATTGGAAATTGGAAATAATCAATTGAATTGATTATAATTACATATTTGCGCCCAACTGTGGTTGTTGCCGATGATGATGATAACGATTATGCAGTTGATGATGATTAATGCCGCCCAGCCAAGCGCGGCGAATCTTAATTGCTGCCAATTGTTGCAATCAAAGATGGGTCACTGCAAACATTCACTCGAGTCGAACGACAGATCGAACATCGACAAATCGAGAAATCACAAATCAGTGAAAATTCTAATTGAAGCCTTTCACTGCATTTGCAATTTTGTCGCCACTGATTGACAATGGGTTTGCCCTGCGGAGGCGTGGCCTTTAATTGAGTGTCTGCCACTGATGCCGTCCGCTGTCCTGTTGTACCGTTGTCCGTCCTCTAGTTTTTTTTTTTTTTTTTTTTGGCAAGGAAATTCATTAAGCGCCCCGTAGAAACTGGTCGCATGCATCCGTCAAGCGGAAACACTGAAAATCACAAGAAATTTGTGTGTTTTTCTGACATTTGATTTTTCTTAACCAATTTTTACATTGCTTTTGTTGTTCGACGTGTGGGCGAACAGAGAGAACAGAGTTCTTGTTGTTGCCAAACAACAAATTCGCTGGGCAACCAAATTGCGCGTGTCTTCAAGATTTGCGTTGGTTAAACGCTGCTCTATAGGGGCCTGCTGCTGACGGTTGCCTGATTTGGCAAGTCATTTCATAATGTGATGGTCGCAAAGCTGTCACCATAAAGCAGATCATCGTTAGATGACGCCATTTGGCAAAAACATTTCCATTACATGGTGCGCTCTTAAAGATGTTAGCTGAACTAAATGAAATGGCCTGAGGAAAATACTTTTCTGGATAGCAAATCGTAAAAGCTGTCACGACAGTCTTATATTTGCAAAGGAGAAAATTAAAAGGCATTTCGCATCGATAGTAGGTAGTGTGAAACAGTTAGACCTTTTAAGTTTCGGGCTGACGTCAGAGTTGGCCCATAAAGCAAAAAGTTATAAAACAGTTTTTGATTTGTCCCTAACATATTGGGTTATTAGATTTATTCGTTAGAGACTTATGTAAGTGAACTTAAATGGCTTTTTAAGAGTATTAACAACATTTTTATCGACTGCCAAATAAATTTGAATCGATTCTTCTTCCAACAACGGACAATTGTATCAAATAATAATCTATTTTGCTTCTCTTTTCGCTGCTTGCTTTGCTATTCATTTTGTTTGTATTCAAATTGTTCCTAGCATTTGCTTCTCTTTGTGCTTCTTTCTTTGTTTTCACTTTATTTCTTATGTTCCTTCTTGCTTCAGACTTTGGTTTTCCCTTTTTGTTTCACTTCTACTTCTAAATTTATATCTCGTTTTGCTTTTTACATTGCTTCGCGCCTTTTTTCTTTGCATTTTGCTTCTCTGTTTGCTTCTCGCTTTTCTTTTTACTTTGGCGTGGGCTTTGTTTTCGTTTTCTTATTGCTTTGCTTCTCATTTTGCTTATCTGTATATTTTTTGGCGCGCTTCTCGCTTCATAAACTAATTAAATGCCATTTGACTCAATATTTGAGCTCTGTTCAATTAAACACAGTTCAACAAGTGCTTAAGATCCGTTGAACTTTAACAGTTAATTTGCGAGATATGTACATATATTCGCAGCTGAAGTACTTGTCAGCATAACTGAAGTAACTCTCATAATTATCGCCATATCGCAACATTTACGTTGATGTTTGCACAGTTGTTTGGTTCTGGCGTCGAAATTGATCGCCAACATTCTGTCAACAGATATTTTGCGCCCCCTTCCTCCCCCTTGTCAGAAGTATACATACGATATGATACAAAGCATGATGACTATTTGCCAGTTTGCCAGTATGTCAATTTGTCAGTTTGTTTGGCTGTCTTTCCGCCCGCTTGATGGTTTCTTTTCCTATTTGGCAGCTTTAATAATTTTGATGTGCGCATTTTGCATTTCACGACATTTATAATAATAATTATAAGACGTGAATATTTTTAATTTGTATGCACATACTTAATGTTTTTAGGCCCCATGCCCCCGGCGGCCCCCCCTCAACCATCAAACCCAAACTGTTTCACATATTCTCAATGCTTGCGAATGTGTGTGCGTGTGTGGGCTTGTCCAAAAATTCTATTTGCGGCACGCCAAGTGCCCGACTTGTTTTAGAACATTTCTGAGTTATGCAAGTGTAAATATTTCACACTGCAGGTTATAAATTTACGTCAAGTGAAATTCGTGTGCTTCTTAAATTTTGTAGTTTTTTTTTATTTTATTTTTTTTATAAACAATTACTTGCATATTTATGTGTCCAACATAAAGTGGGGGTTTGAGTTAATTTGCTTTGCTGTCGTCAATGAACTCAATTCATTTGCCAGTATAGTGCTTATTAAATTTTGAAAATTAAAAAAAAAACGCTATTACAAAATTCATGAACACTTGTGCTTATGTGAAATAGAAAATTGTGTGTATTTATATTTGTTTGGATTATCTTTTTTTAATATTTCGTTTCCCCAAGTTGAAGGTAAAAATAAACATTTGGTCCATGTACGAATATTCTTAATATCCCTTTATATCCCTCTCTAACTATAATAATTTATTAAACTCGGATTAACACGAAGGCTAAGACAAAATATACTTTTAAAAACAATTAGGACTTTTGTACAAAGAAATGTGTGATAAGAACGTCATACATACTAACATACTATATAAACTTACATAAGTTCAGGATAGTTCCTAGTCGGGTTTGCTTGATATTTTAATATTTATTTTTGTGCGATACTAAATACAGGGTATTTCCTAGTCGGTCACTCGACTGAATATGTAAGATTCTTACTAGCCTGGTCTGCTTGTGTAGATTTTTATGATTACATTTACGACTAGCTGATATTACCCGGCTTTGCCCGGCCCCATTGTAATCTTACTTCACATTTCCTTTTTGTGGTAAAATTACTATTTAACTATTCTTTAAAAATGAGTCAAACTGTAGGAATGAAAGATACATGTATGCAATTATTGTTCACTAATGTTACATATGGAATGAGTCTGACAGGGTATTTAACAGTCAAGCATATGCCGTTCTTACTTATTCATAGCTTACCCATTTTCCCAATTTTCCATGCTGCTTGCGTAGACTTGTCTGATTTTGAGTACAATACACTCGTACGAGTACGAGACTTTTGAGTATTCGCAAAATGAATTTGTGCATAATATTTTAATGAATTTAACGGATTGCCGCATACAAATCGTCATTTATCTTTTTGTGGCCGACTGTCGCCGCAGAGGTTGCCGCTCAGGTGGGGGTTGTGCGGCGCATGTGGCGCGTCTGGGCACTTGGGAGCTTTGTGACGTGGGCACGGGAACGGGCACGGGCACGGACACGGGCACGACACGACACGAAAAGCGGGAAAGCTGACCGAATGGACATGAACATTGATTGATTTCACGCCAGAAAACAGCCGCAGAGCGAGCTGCTTATTTTTAGCGGTTATTTTCAGCAGGTCTAGGGTGCGGTTTCGGAGGCGGACTAGAATGAAAATGTTATTTTAAGTGGTGTGACAGCGCCAGAGCCGGCAGGCGGCACAATTTTCCTAACCAGTGATTGCGTGCCACGAAAAATGCCAAAACATTTTGCCCAACATGCAACATTTCAAGGTCGAAGTCTTAAACCGAACTCAAATAAACCAACCGAACTAACCTGTTTCGCACCTGATTTCGTTTCATTGCAGCCCTCGAACTTGGCAGACCGTTGGAGAGCAGCCGCTTGGCGGCGGCGGCGACGGCAGCCGCATGGATCATGCCGTCAAGGCGACGCGCGGCCGCCCGCTCAACACGCTGCGCTTCGAGAACGATGAGCTGGAATGCCTCTATCAGCGCTACACCCTCAAGCTCCAGCGCTTCTCCGTGCTGGGCGTCGTCGCTCTCGTTGTGGTGCTGTGCGGTGTAATGGCCGCACTCTCCGTGGCTTTCAACAATGCGGCCACCTTTCATGTAAGTATTGCGCCTTGTTGTGGGGCGATTAATGTTTGCGTTAATCAGTTCCGGATAGTTAACCACACGATGGCACATAGTTTGTGCTTTTGTGAGTTATCGATGGGGTTGCCATGCGCTCAAAGCTTTAATAGCTTTACGATTTTAATTTGAATGTCCTTAAAGAGGTATTTTGTAAATCCCTCTCTGTTAGCGAGGGAGCGCAAGAGAATAGTATTATTGTTGATTGTTTTTAGGTTTAATTATTTGTATTTAATATTACTATTATCATTCGATTAATTTATTTGTTATATTTATCATCATTTAATCATCATTTTATATTTAAACTTTTATTTTTGTTGTATTATTTTTTAAATGTATTCATTTGAATTATTTAATTAATATTGTTTATAATAATTTTTTATGAATTAATTTAAATAATATATTAGTTCAGGAAATCCAGCTATAAAATTGTATTATTATTTAATTTTCATCCTTTTTTTGTCAAAGTTCACAAACTTTAATTATTTTAAAAAAAGTTAGTTCTTACATTTTATTTTTAATACTGATATAAATCTTTATATATTGTTTGATTGCCTTGAATAAATGGGCATTCAAATTAGATAACAGCTTATTCAGCTGTCAAGTTGTTTATGGTCCAATAAAACGAATCTTAATTAGTCAATCCGTAATCCTTTTGTGATCGTAGAACATCTTCAACTCAATCCTGTGTGTACTGTTCGCCGTTGTGCTGGTGCTACTGCAGTGCTCGGTCATCAAGGATCACCATTTGCCGACCCTGTGCTATGGCATCCTATTGTTCACGGCCAGCATTTGCATAGTATCCATGCCGACGCTGGGCAGCGTTTTTCCCGTGGATACCAAGGAGGTGATGGCCGAGGGCGTCTGGCAGATTGTGTTTGTGGTCTTTCTGGCGTACGCCATGATGCCGCTGCAGATCTGGGAGGCGGTTGCCTTTGGCATTGCCTTGCCCTCGGTACACATCAGCATTACGGTCTATAAGATTTTCACGGCTGCGTTGCGATATCTGGAATACAACCAGCTGATCGCCAACATTGTGATCTTCATTGGGGTCAATGTCGCCGGCCTGGTGGTGAACATCATGATGGAGCGTGCCCAGCGTCGGGCGTTTCTCGACACACGCAACTGCATTGCCGCCCGGCTCGAGATCCAGGACGAGAACGAGAAGCTGGAGCGACTGCTGCTCTCGGTGCTGCCCCAGCACGTGGCCATGCAGATGAAGAACGACATTCTGTCGCCAGTGGCCGGTCAATTCCATCGCATCTACATACAGAAGCACGAGAACGTCAGCATCCTGTTCGCGGACATAGTCGGCTTCACCGTGCTCTCCTCGCAGTGCAGCGCCCAGGAGCTGGTGCGTCTGCTCAACGAGCTCTTCGGCCGCTTCGATCAGCTGGCGCACGTGAGTCGCCAAACCGTTGCCCAATCCGAGTTCAGGTAACTAAATTGCAGTTGATTTCTATTCGCAGGACAACCACTGCTTGCGCATCAAGATTTTGGGCGACTGCTATTATTGTGTCTCCGGCCTGCCCGAGCCGCGCAAGGATCACGCCAAGTGCGCCGTGGAAATGGGACTCGATATGATCGATGCCATTGCGTGAGTACAGTTCAGCTCTCATTCATATAACCTTCAATTCCCTTAGGATCTCTGTCTGTTGATCAGTCTACGAATACCAACTTGATCATTTATACCCTTAAAGACAAGTCAATATTTCCCAAAATAGTTAGAGTCATCAAATTTGGTATGCAGATTGCTGGTGACCTCACCAAACTGTTTTTAAGCTAGTCACCAAATTTTAAAGGTCACCTCCTTCAAATACGGGTGCAAAAATTTCCCATTTTGGGTTACCTCCTCTTAAGATCGAGCCAAAAAATGTTGGCCACGCCCACACCCGCCTCTACGAAATATAAAAATTCTATATTTTTCCAAAGTAATAATAATAACTTCTGTCGGTTACGTCCGACCGCAACTTTTTACTTGTTTACGCTTGCACTTAGGCATAATCGTATGAATATCGGAGCAATATATTTCAAAACTCCTTTGGGAATAAAATTGATCGATTAAAAATTGCTTTCGTGTATAAATAACTCTTTTGTTTATTGAAATATCTTGGCAATATAAGGCAATTGCGAAATTTATAGCGACGATAAACGAAAATTAAGTTTATGTGTTCACATAATTAAATTTTATTATACTCGTTCACAAAGCGAAAATAGTATATTGGGTTTATGCAATGTCCGTCAGACGGACGGACAGTCTGTCCGTATGAACGCAATTTAATCGCCGCTATTTTAGCTACAGACTTGAAGTTTTTAATATATACTCGTAGCAATACGATAAATTCGATTGTCTCCCTAGGCTTTAAAGGTAGATGCATACAATTTTTGTGGACAGCTTGCTGAAGACCTCCTCTAAAGATACTTTGGATCGTGGAAAATCGATTAAGTATACATATATTTTGGAAGATGGGTAATGTTAGAGCTAGAGTCACCAAAGTTGGCACAAATTTCAAAAATCGTCTGCTTTAAGCTGTTATTATACTGTGACCGAGTATTACGTAGTCGGTTACACCCGACTGCAATATTCTCACTTGTTTTATCTATAATAATCTTGATAATATTCTCACTTTTTTATTCATAATAATCTTGATAATATTCCCAACAAGCTTGATAATGCTTTAGATACTTAAATACAAAAGTTTATTATCAATTATTTAGATACAATTAGTATAACTGATCATAAATATAAGGTATTTAACATTCGGCAATCCGAAGATAATAATCAGCCACTAATGGGGCCCGCCTAAACCACTTTCTCGATCCTGCACAGCACCGTTGTGGAGGCCACCGATGTCATCCTGAATATGCGCGTGGGCATCCATACGGGCCGCGTGCTCTGCGGCGTTCTGGGGCTGCGCAAGTGGCAGTTTGATGTGTGGTCCAACGATGTGACGCTGGCCAATCACATGGAGTCGGGCGGCGAGCCGGGACGGGTGCACGTGACGCGTGCCACGCTCGATTCGCTGTCGGGCGAGTACGAGGTGGAGGCGGGCCACGGCGATGAGCGCTCCTCGTACCTGCGGGATCACGGCGTCGATACGTTCTTCATTGTGCCACCGCCGCATCGGCGCAAGGTGAGTTGCTGGACTTTTGGCTGCTCTTCCTGCCGCTTGTAGCATTCGCTCACATGGCGTGTATTGTGTGTTGGTGTCTCTATTGCAGCCCCTAATGCTAAACACGCTTGGTGTACGCTCGGCGATCGGTAGTCGTCGCAAGTTGTCATTTAGAAACGTGTCCAATGTGGTCATGCAGCTGCTGCACACCATCAAGTTCTCGGAGCCAGTGCCGTTCTCCAACATTGCCACCGGCTCATTTCCCTCGGCAGCTGCCGCCCTGGGCGGCGGCGCGGCACGTGGCAGCAGCGCCGATGCGGCCACCGCCAGCGTTCAGGTGTCGGAGAAGGGTTCGCGCAAGGTAAGTGTCCAACAGCCCGCTGTTAATAGTATGTATTCCATAGTCCATAGTTCATAGTCCATAGACCATAGATCAGAGTCCAGTGTTCAGAGTTCAGAGACTCGTTGTAGCTCCGTAGTCGTTGCTCAGTTCCGTGCATGTCCGGGATATTGTTTTTTTTTTTGCTTTTTTTGCGGGGCCTGGTTGTGGGTCTGTTATGTTCTCGTTTCTCGTTCGCTGTGCTTTTGATTTGTTCCGTCTCTCAAACCGTTTCTCATGGATATACTCGAAAACCTCAATGATCTGTCGTCGGCTTGCTGTAAACTGCGACAATTCTTTATGATTTCTTTCGTTGATTTCTTTCTTTTCGTTTACTTTCAGGATGCGGTAAGTTCGCCTTACTTATAAGTATAGTATGAAACGTCCCTGAAAACCCAACCTTACCTCCGTACCCCTGTTTATTATTTATTTTTATCAACTTTGTGGGCTCTTTCGTTTTGTAGACGCAATAACTTGCCTAGTAATAAAATATTAATTTGTAACCGTATTATTCGTAGAACAGTTGGATCAGTAATCGTTATCTTTAATTCGTAATTCGTAATTCGTAGTCCGTAATCCGTAATTCGTAATCCGTAAATCGTAATCCGTACTGTTGTATCTACTAACATCAATGTACTGGTCAAAACTATATAAATCATTCGTTTATTGTGTTTGTGTCGATGTTGTGCGTACTTTGTATAAATAATAGTCGAAGAAGAAGAAGAAGAATGTTGTATTTACTGGACTCATCGGTAATATCCACTAACAGCAATACTAGACACCAGATTCGACCTATGGTTTCATCTTTATCGATCAAAAAACACACAACACTGACACAATTTCACATAAAGCTACTTAAATGATCAATTAACTACACTAAAAAGAAAGCTTTAGGCACACTAAATCAGAGATTTTTGAAGAATCCAATTAGTATAAAGATTGACAACTAAATATTGCTTTAAAAGTACATATCGAGTGCTGTGCCAAAACAAATAAGAAAATATACTCAAATTATACATAAACACTACACAACAAACTTTTCCAATATTTACTGCTATCTGCTATCTGCTATCAAAGTTTGAGTTTCAGTTTCAGTTCCAGTTCCGGTTCCGGTTCCAGTTTCACTTTCACTTTCGTTAAGTTACTTGTCGCTCGACTTGTGACCATTGTTTTCTCCTTTATGCGTTCAATATGTTGCCCTTTGTTTATATGAGCTATTTATATATTCCTTTTTTAAGTCAACCTTGATCTATTTATCTACATTTGTATCTATATCTATATCTTAATCTTTATCCTACCTTAACCATGCTTAACTATCGTTAACGTTCGTTGACACCTCGTATTTTTGGCTAAACTACTTTTAATTTACTATCGATATAAGTATAAACTATATACAACAAACGTATACAAACTTGAAATATATATATATATGAATACTGTGTATACTTCTTTGATCTAGGTAATACGTCTACAAAAAATCTTGCATGCTACCCCGCCACCGCACGGCATCGGCTATGGCAGCGTCGTCGGCAGCGGCGGCGGCGGGGCGGGCAGTGTTCAAGTGACCGTAGGCACAAGTCCCAATTCAACAGCGAGTACGATTAGTCGCATACATAGGCACAATCACAAGAATAATAAAGTGAGCAGAGCAGCAACAAAACAAATGTTTAATTTTCGTTCACATTCGTTCAGTCGTTCAGTCTCGTTAAGTCTTGTGTTCGTTAAGTATTGTGTTGTCTTGTCCTGTGTTCTACGCGCTCGTTTACGTTTCTGCGCTGCGTGTTGTGTTGCTAACTCATAAGCATTTGATTCGTTAAGTCACGCTTTCGTTAAGTTTTTATATATGTATATATTTTGTGTTTTATGCTGATGTAAATGTTATGCTTTTGCGTTTAAGGGGCGGGCCAAAATACCAATATCACGTTTTAAGTTTCGTTGGGTTCGTTCAGTTTCGTTGGGTTCGTTAAGTTTCGTTAAGTTTAATTAAATTTGCGATTAGCTTGCATTCCATCATTTGCCGCATGCCCCCGTCGTTTAACACTCATTTCGTCATGTCTCGTCCAGTTGCGTTAGCCTCGTCAAATCTCACACAGCATGCCGCTAAACAGCTCTGCTCTCGACTGCATGCCCTAGTTACCATTTAGAGTACAAACGTACGTACGTAGTTAGTACTCTCTTCGATCTAGCCAGCAAGCGCCACTGCCACAATTCGATGGGAGCAACAATAAGCACTAACTTGACCCATTTTGTCTTACCTGCATCCCCTACAGTCACAGTCTAAGGTCGCCGACAAGTTTAAGCGGCCGTTCCGCAAGCGGCACTCGGTGGCCGCCCATCATCAGCCGACCAATCGGGTGAATCGCTTCCTCTCCCAGGCGATCAATGCGCGCTCCGTGGACTGTGACAAGTCGGAGCATGTGGATCGTCTGACGCTGCGCTTCCGGCAGAGCGACAAGGAACGCGAATATCACAAAGATTTCGATCTGGGCTTCACCACAGCGATGGGCTGCTCCCTGCTGCTGTTGATACTGGGCGCCGCCCTCCAGGTGACTGCCCTGCCGCGCACCCTAATCCTGCTGCTGCTCTTCCTAACGGCCTTCATCTGGGTGAGCGCCATACTGATGCTGTTGCTGGCCGTGCGCCTCAAGTGGATCATCTGGGACATATCCGAGAGCTTCTCGCTGCGCATGGCCATCACCATCTTCACCATCATACTCATCTACTCCGTGGGCCAGGTGAATGTGGTAAGTGCCCAAGTGCCAGGCCAAGCACACGGCTTCGGTCTAAACAATTGCCAACTTTCAGTTTACCTGCGTGACGGATCATCCCTGTTCGGGCAACGTGACCACATGGGACTTTCAGCACCTGGACTCCCAGGGGCTCGACTCGCCGCCGTTCATCAGCAAACAAAACGATGCCCATCGCAAGTGCTCCTTGCCGCAATATGTGTCCCTATCGGCGGCCTTTGCCTTTCTCTCCGTCTCCGTGTTTCTCAGGTGAGTGCTGGCTTGAATTGTTGGCTTCTTCTCTGCTGTTAACTGTGGCCTTTCCG
This sequence comes from Drosophila robusta, assembly GCA_035043565.1. Taxonomy (NCBI): domain Eukaryota; kingdom Metazoa; phylum Arthropoda; class Insecta; order Diptera; family Drosophilidae; genus Drosophila; species Drosophila robusta. The sequence goes on along the minus strand of JAWNMW010000257.1, from coordinate 17,987,873 downwards.
TTCCGTCCAGATTGCCGATTATATTCAAGTCGCTGCTCGTGCTGGGCATGGGCACCATCTATGGCCTGTTCATTGAGCTGTCGCATCAGAATATCTTTGAATGCTACGACACTCGCGTCAAGTAGGTGGTCAAGGGTCATTCGAATGACCCACATACAGCATATGTTGTATATAAATATACGTTGTATATATATATTAACTGAGAGCCATTCATCAACATTTTAGAGCATCCATTCCACTTCATTTGATCTCATTGGCGCGCATTGTCATCTTTATGATTGCGATATTGGTGCACGGACGTCTGGTGGAGGGCACCGCCCGTCTCGACTTTCTCTGGCAGCTGCAGGCCTCGCAGGAGAAGAAGGAAATGGACGTGCTGCAAGAGTCGAACAAGCGCATTTTGCACAATTTGCTGCCCGCTCATGTGGCTGCACATTTCCTCGATGCGCAATTTCGTAACAACATGGTAGGTGACCTCGTCCCGTTGACCCACAAAGCCACTGCGGTGTCCACCTAACCATTCTTTCGCTTTTCTCGCTTGCGTTTAGGAGCTCTATCATCAGAGCTACGCCAAGGTGGGCGTCATCTTTGCCAGCGTGCCCAACTTTAATGAGTTCTACACCGAAATGGATGGCTCCGATCAGGGACTGGAGTGCCTGCGGCTGCTCAACGAGATCATTGCCGATTTCGATGAGCTGCTCAAGGAGGATCGCTTTCGGGGCATCGACAAGATCAAGACCGTGGGCAGCACCTATATGGCCGTCGTCGGCCTCATACCCGAGTACAAGATTCAGCCCAACGATCCCAACTCTGTGCGTCGCCACATGACCGCCTTGGTCGAGTATGTGAAGGCCATGCGTCTGTCCCTCCAGGAGATCAACAGCCACTCCTACAACAACTTTATGCTGCGCGTCGGTGAGTAACCAGCCCAGCTTTGGCCAGTGGAAGCCGCTCTTCTCACACCGAATCCATTGCACTTGCAGGCATCAACATTGGACCCGTTGTGGCGGGCGTGATCGGTGCTCGGAAGCCGCAGTATGATATCTGGGGCAATACGGTGAACGTGGCCAGTCGGATGGACTCGACGGGCGTGCCCGGCTACTCGCAGGTCACGCAGGAGGTGGTCGACAGCTTGATCGGCTCGCACTTTGAGTTCAGCTGTCGCGGCACCATCAAGGTGAAGGGCAAGGGCGACATGGTCACCTACTTCCTCTGCGACAGCAGCAGCAACGCCCTCAACGGCGAGGTCCGCAACGCGATGATCAACAGCCGGCCGGCGGCGGGCAGCGATTCGCAGGCGCAGTCGGTATCACATGCCGGCGGCGGACTGCATCCCGCCGAGTACTATCAGAAGGCGTCGCAGTTCCAGGAGAACCGTCTCAATACGGACACGTACAGCAAGAAGGACAATGGCCATTTGTACAATGTGTGCGGCGAGGAGCAGCAGCTGCTGTTGCAGCATCAGCACCAACAGCCGCTGCCGGCGCCGCCCGCACAGCACCATCATCTGCATCAGCAGCAGCAGCAGCGGCTCAACAGCAAGCTGCAAAAGCAGCCCAACTTTATAACCAACGGTGGCTTGCCCAACATACACGAGAATGGACACAATGGCGAGATGCACTACGTGGCCACGACCGTAACGACAGTTGCAGTGCAACAGCAGCAGCAACAGCAGCAGCAGCAGCAGCAACAACAACAACAGCTCCAGCACCAACAGCAGCTCCAACTCCAGCACCAGCTCCAGATCCAGCACCAGCACCAGCTCCAGCACCAGCCCATTCCTTCGGTAATGTTGCGCGAATTCAATATAATTGAGAATCCGAATACCGGTGGCCGGCATCAGCAGCTGCAGCAGCATCAGCAACAGCAGCTGGAACAGTTGCCGCCGGCGCAGCGGCCACATCATGCCAACAGCCTCGATGGCGGCGGGGTGGTCGGCGTGCTGGGCGGTGACTGTTTCATGGTGGCACGGCGCGATCAGCTGCGCAGCTATGCGCCGCCGCCGGCGCTGCCCTTTAACCAGCATGGCCAGCATCATCCACTGCATCATCTGTATCACCAGCATCAGCATATGAATCAGCATCAGCCATCGTCCACCAGCCTGGGCTATGGCCACTGCCGTGAGAGCGAGCCGCTATTGCATGCCAGCAGCGTCGCGCCGGTAGCCAAGGTGAGTGAAGACGTTGACCTCATGATCTGGAGCAAGGAGATACTCCTCTAAGCGAAGCTCGCTCCTCCCCCCAGCCCCGCCCCCGCCCCACTAAGCAGCCGCCCAAGGAACCCGCCAACCAAACTAGCCAGTCAACCAATCAATCCACTGCCCATCCAATTGTAACTAATCCGTGGCATGCATTAGCCGCCGGACGCAGTGCGTCAATTTCTGTATATCCTTGAGTGGTTGTGTCTTCGTGTGTGTGTGTGTGTGTGTGTGTGTGAGAGAGAGAGAGAGTTCACGCATTTATTTTATGTATCTGATTGGGGATCTTAACTCCTAAAAATTCTAGTTTTTTAGCTTATGTTTAAAAGTTTAAAATAATAATTCAATTTCAATAATTTTTTCTTTAATCATAAAAACAAGTTAAGTGAAATTAGACACAGAAGAAATGATTTATAGTGAAATGATAATCATTTTTTGAGTTCAAGATTCCTGTCAAGTCCCTGTTTCGACATATTACATTTGCAAAGCTGAAAACTGTATAGAAAACTATTGTATTTTAAATTTTTTATACCCTATCCGTTACATATCTATGCAAGAGTAGACATCCTTGACACCATAAATTAGCTGAACACGCAAAAGCTCAACAATCTGTATTTAAACAACAAGCAATAAAAGTTAGGGTTTTAAGGACACCTGACCCGAACAATGGCAGTATCAGTAAAATAAAAAAAAATTAAATAAATTTGTTTAAACTAAAATAGTAAAAATAGAAGCAAACTTTTTGAACAAATGTTTTATATTGAGGTGAAGTTTTTTTAGTCCAAGTTTCAACCCGATCTCGGAAATAAGTCCCCGTTTCGACATATTACAATTTTAAAATCAATATAGGAGATGTTTTTACATTCAATTAAAAACACACACACACACCTCGATACACACATTTCTCATGTTATGCCTCTACTTTTTTGAATGCTGCCCATTACTGATTGTATCTGTATCTTTATATGTATCTGTAATATAAGTATCTGAATATCTGTGTGTCTCTAACTGTGTTCCACTCTTTGCATGCTATCGCACCACGCCCACTCTCACGACTAACACCTAGATCATGCCCATGCAGCATGCCTCAAAGTACGAGCCACCACGTTACACCTGTCCCAACTCCGTGTTGTCACTGCAGCAGCAACAGCAGCAACAGCATCAGCAACAGCAGCAACAGCAACAGCAACAGCAACTGCAGCAACAACAACAACAACAGTCGGAGCGTCAGTATGCGCTTTACTCACAGCAGCCACCGCTGCCGCAGCTGCCGCCGAAGCCGGCACTTAGAAGCTATCTGAAGCCGCTGCCCAAGCTGCCGACGGATATTGAGGAGAGTCGAGAGATGTCGTCGACGGACGATTTGAGCTCACGGCCGCATTCGCCCTCGATGAGCAGCTCGGATGAGAGCTATTCGAAGACCACCGAGGGCGAGGGCGAAGGCGACGAGGACTCGCCCCGCATCAACGGCGGCCATCTGCAGCGCAACGGGCTGGGCAACGGACTCGGCCTCGGGCACGGCCTGGGCATCGGCATCGGCTACAACGTTGGGCGCGTGAATCCGCTGCAATGGCTCTACCCCTGCGACATACAGGTGGATCCCACATCGCCGGTGGTGGACATGGCGCAGCTGCGCGACTTTGAGCTCAGCTCGACGACCGAGAGCCAGGGCCAGCAGACGACCAGCAACACGACGAGCAACACGCAGCCCAAGGGCGACAGCTGCAACAGCTTTGACTACCAGAAGACGGCGGCGGTGTCGGCGTCAGCAGGAGCAGCAGCAGCAGCAGCAGGAGGAGGAGCAGCAGCAGCAGCTGGCGGCGGCGGTGCGGCGGCTGCCACCAAGTCGCCGTTCGAGAGGGAACTGCAAAGACTGCTCAACGAATCGTCGCGAACGCGCTGTCTGGCCGCCGTAACCGCGTCCACGGCGGCGGCAACCACCTCCGATCTAACCACCAGCAACTGCAGCAGTCGCCACAACGTTGACCTCAGCTACTCGGCCAGCAACAGCAAGCTGAGCTCGGTGAACGGACACGGACACGGACAGAGCCAGGGGCACGCCTTAACCGCTGAGGGGGGCTCCAGCAGCAATGGCAATCTCAGCGGCGGCAGCAACTCGAATAGCGGCAACAACAACTACCACAAGGAGCAGCAGCAGCAGGAGCACGACCTGCTCGCCATGGCCATGCAGGCGAACGGCAAGCTGCCCATGAGCAGCAGCTTCATGATTTCCAAACATCCTGTCGGCCTCGAGGCCATCAAGGAAATAACGCGCCACAAGAACCCCTCCGAGTCCAGTCAAATGTGAGTAGAGCACCAACCGAGCCCAACAACTAACCGTTCTCATTGACCAGCAACTTCGATAACCAATAAACTGTGACCAATAACCAATAGCCCAAATAGGCCTCAAACCAACTCCGACTCTTCATATGTATCTAATACCATGCAGCAGTCATTGCCATTGCCATTGCCATTGCCCATGCCCGCTTTCAAGCTATAATCTATCTATCGCCGGGTTTCATGGTCTTCGATATAACAAAGTCAAATTCAGATACAAGCCCAAAAGATACAAACCATTAAAGTAATATAATATACCTTAATGGCAGCTTCCCTTTTGCATATTAAAGAGATTTCGATTTCGATTTCGATTCCGAGTCAATGTTAATTAATCTCCATCATTTTTACGACTTTCTTTAGCTGTGATCAGAAATCGTTTGGAATATTGATTATTTAAACCAATTTCAGTACAGGAAAATTTAAGGTTTGAAATGATTTGGGCAAATGCGGAAAATACTCACTCATTAGAAAAGCTTAAATAAATAAAGAATTGTTATCTGTGGGGTGCCATATAATTAATACTGTTATCCATACAGCAACTAAGTTTAGTATTTTATAAAATTTATAAGATATCTATTTCGATGTTGAACAGTTTTCCCCAAAATTTTAAAAGCAATTATAAACATCCTATTACAAGAAAGAAGATTCATCTTTGAAGTATCGACAATTAACTACCCTAGCAGACATAGGACAAATCTGGTGTATTCGATTTGATTTTTTTTTTACAAAAATCTGTACAATGCTAATATTATTATTTATATGTTAAGTCATTATTGCCAGGTTTGGTTTGAATATTTAAGAGAAGCGAAACAGGTTTCATTTTACAAGTACTTAATAATTGAGTATAAGTTCTCATGCTAGCTTTATTATAATGTGCTCCGATCCGGCGACTTCGATATTTACTTTACTATGAACATAATCTGTTTGTCTGTATGAACGCAATTTGTTTCGCCGCTATTGAAGTTAGAGACTTGGAAACTTCGAATATATACTTGTCAGATAAAGTTTTCAGATTTTGTGACTACGTGTAAAGCTAGATGAATCAAATTTTATAGATTTCTGATTACTTCCTCTAATTTAATCTATATATATTCAGAAAAACCGCGAAAATCTATATCTTTCACAATGTTAGAGCTGAAGTCACAAAATATGGCAAACTGTTCTCGGGTGACTTTCTCTAAACATCAAGCCAAAATATCAAAAATTTTCCAAAATAACGATAACAATTAAGACCGTTTTCGACTGTTTTAGGCTGTTATTATACTGTGAACGAGTATTGCACATTCGGTTTTAAAACAATTTTGTTTATGTACATAAGAAGTATATTAATTGAACTTTTTTATGCAATGTAAAAGTTTCGAATTAGTTCGTGGCTGTATAAAAAATATAATTCTGTTTGTCAAGTTTTAGCTAAAGAAGTCACAGCAGATTAGTATGGGGTGTATATTAAAGCAGATATTGAATTCCACATTTAATATAATGCATGATTTGCAGGCAAACTTCGGATACGGAATCGTGCGAGATTTTGCACGAGAATCGCAGCCAGATGCATGCGTTGGCCATGTTGGAGCTGCATGCGGTCAAGGAGCAGCAGCAGCAGCTGCAGCAACAACAACAGAGATTGCATCGGCAGCGTCCGCGCTCCAAGGAGCTGCAGCACAGCTACGAAAGTCTCGACCGGCTGGATGGTGCAATGCCGCAGCAGCAGCAGCAGTCGCAGCGGCAGCGACACCACCATCACCACCACCACCAGCAGCGACAGCAACAGCAGCAGCAGCAGCGCTACAACCATGTGGAGCAGGAGGAGCGCGATGATACGGAGGACAACCTGGCCGATGAGGAGTTCGAGGACGATGAGGTGGGCCGCGATGTGCGTCAGAAGCGCCTGCTGCAGAGCGACCACAACAAGCAGAAGATGAACGACAAGCAGCAACTGGCGCACAATGAGGAACTGGAGCACCAGCAGCAGGAGCAGCTGGAGCAGGAGCAGCTTAGGGGAGAGACGGCGCCGCTGACCAATGGCAGCATGCGCCTGGAGGCGAATGTGATAAACGATGAGCTAAAGTATGGTGCGGCGCATCACAACCACCAGTCCATGGACTCCAATCCGCTGGAGAGCCAATCGGAGTGGTCGGATGATGATTGCCGCGAGGAGGCCACAGGTAAATCGCACAGCAGCTTTATTGAAACCATTATTGAACACATTTCCCCTCTCGCACGCAGGCGGCGCGGAGTCAACAGGCTACATAACCGATGAGCCTGGCCTGGAGAACATCTCGCTGTTGAACGAGGCTGGTCTGACCGACGCCGAGGGCGCCTTGTCGGACGTCAACTCGCTGTACAATGCACCCGATGTGGATGACACCTCCGTGTCGAGTCGGGCCAGCTCGCGGCTGCTCAGCCTGGACTCGCTCAGCGGCCTCTACGATTGTGATTTGGACTCCAAGCATGAGCTGGCCATTGTGAATGCCTCGCACAAGATAACCAGCAAGTTTGGGCCACCGCCGTCGCCGGCACAACAGCAGCAGCCATCAGGTGCAGCAGCAGCAGCAGCGGCAGCAGCAGCGCTGTCGCCGGAGCAGCAGCAACAACAATGTTAAAGGGATCTGTACTTAAGTTGAAAACGGAGTTGATGAGCACACAAAGGAAACCAGAAAACCAGCACTCAAAACGTTGTTACTGCTAATTGCAAATGGTGTCTATTAATTAATTAATTAATAATACTATAACTACAAAGCTAGTTACTAGGAATATATACCATATATTCAATATATATACATATATTTATATATATTTACACATACCATATATGTATTGTACAGGAATGAAAACTGAATCGGGATACTTTGCGTTTGTACAAGTTCTCATGTGCTGCTTTCCATTTCTTCTACTTACATATGTGTGTGGCTAACGGCACTCTCTTTACATTTAAGATTGTATGTTTTTTTGTCTTCGTGGTCTAGCCCATCTTTAGGTATTATATACATAGTATATACACAAGCAAATATATATATATATTTATATATATATAAAGTCATTGGTTATCTTACGCAAATTGGCCCAGTTAAACGTTCCAGTTAAAGTCCCCCCCCCCAAAAAAAAACAAAAACTACGACTTGAATTCAATATACTTCTATATACTGATATTATAAAAAAAATTGTATGCTTTAAGGTATATAGGGAAACCAACACCGTTATCATTATAAACGATATGTGGATAGTTCATTTGTGCGCTTAGCCTCTATAAGATATAATTTGCTCATTTGTTACACACTAAATAAGTACATATGCCTATAATATTACACAATTTAATATGTATACCTACCTGTATGCCTATATTATTTAATAATCGAATAGATAACTACAACAAACGCATGACACGTTGTAAATAAAGCGAAATATTATAAATATTTAATCCTTACAATTAAACTTCCCCTTATATTCTGCACATTACGAACAAAAACTATTTGCAACAACAACAAGTTGATCGCCTGTTCCATTAGGTTAACGATACATATTAAAGCCTTACGCTCCTGTATTCGTTTATATATATATATATAACTATCTGATCTATCAGTCTCAGCGCCAAGCGTTATGTGCCATTTTTCTGAGCCAACTTTCAGCTGCTGCTTAAAAGCGTTGCCTACTTTGAGGCCTGGCACGCACACACCTTTTGTACATACAAACACACAGAAACAAATAAACACACACACACACACACGCATACATATACGCATTCAATACGTACTTACCATAAATTTATTTTAATTATAAGCAAACATTTTGCTCGATGAAACAGGTCGAAAAGGCTTTAAGTCAATTTTTTGTTGGCTGCTGCACAATTTTCGAATTTTTCACGAAAAGCTTTTATTATTTGCTATTAGGCTTTATAATTTGTTTAATATGTAGACGTATAGCTATGTATATAAGTTGCATATATATAGAACATGTAAAATATATATGCAAATAAAAATGTTTTTGAAATATAAACTATAAATGTACTCGTAACACGATTCACAATTACTAAGGGAAACTCGAAAGATATTGTTGATAACTGTCTATTGATGATCCCACAAGCGTTAATACCAGACAACTAAAACAAATATAAAACACAAAAATAAATAAAGAAAAACAACAAAGATTAGAATACAAATAAGACCATATTTTGTGTGTACAATTTATGAAAACGCCATTGAGCGTATATTATAAATATTACGTAATTATGTAACAACAAATGAAAGTTAAACCTAGAAAAGGAAATAGCAACAAAACAGCCCACAGATTAACTTATGCAGACCATAAAATTATATAAAATCAAAGAGAAGTTTCGCAGAAATATATACACGATAAATACCTAATATATATATATATATACATAGATATATATATATACAGAACCACAGAGATGCAATAAGATAGAGAGAAATAGAGACAGACAGAAAGAGCGAGAGAGATCAAAGAAGTGAGATGCAAACTGGAGGCATGATATTTATTTTTCTGTACCGAAAAGCAAATTAATGATATCGATGTATCTACAAATTATAAAATTTTTAAATAGTATATATACATATACATATATGTGTGTGAGCAGAAACAAAAGCAACTACTTAAAGCTATATCTCTATATAGCTGAGTACGGCAACAATTAAAGACCCATAATAAAAACTTACAAGTACATATAACTAAGTGGCAGCATATCAAATATGTTACAAAATGTCGAGTATTATTTATTGGGAACCGGTTGGTTGTTTTTATTGTGCAATATTTTTTTTTTGACAATTGTCTACAAATAATGTGGCTGTAAGCCATACACATCAAATACAATTGTTAAGCTAACAATAAGATCTGGAAATTCCGTTGACTTTGAAGCGTACATCTGGAGTTCGACAAGAGTCGATATCGGATTAATACTGGATATCATTGAATGTCAAACAATGCATATGAATTTTGAGAAGTCAGCCTATTCAAACTTGAAAATGAAATGATGAATAAAATTAAGATGAATTGAATGATTTGAACAGTAAAATATATCTTGGGTACTCCTTAGATCTCCTATTGACTCCAAATATCTTGTTTTAGCCCGAATAAACAAATTTCCTGGGATTTATTTATTTTATAAATATTACTTTTAATTGTAAAAAAATTATTTTAATTATTTTTTATTTTCAATTTATTAAGAAACTTTTTTTTTAATAAAGTGCTTTCAGGGCACAAAGTTATTACTTTTGGACGTCACAATTGAATTTTTTGTTTTTATGTACACTTCTAGACAAAACTTTTAATTATAACTTTGATTACACTAGGTAACAAAATTTAATTTTTTTATATGGCTTACCAAACCTACTTTTTCTGATTCATATAGGGGCCCATCAGACGAAAATGCACTTTAAAAGTTTTTCAATGGTGGCATTTATAAATTAATAATTATAAATAATTATTTGTAACCTATATTCAAAGCTCTGAATCTAAGATAGGAGTTGTCTCTCTGAACACTGAAGAAAGTCTAAAAGTTTCCAGAACAAATAGCCTGTAGAAATACTTAAAGTTATCAGTTTTGCACGGCGTTCAATTTGTTTTTATTACAAATTGGTATTTGTTTTGAATAGATGTGTTGTTTTGATTGTTTATTAGTTTTGCTGTTTTTGCTTATTGTACAGCATTGTGAGACAAATAACAAAACGCAATTGCGTAGCACATGGCACAGGCAAATAAGTTATTGTCTTCGCAAACTAGATACCATTTTAGCCCATTTCTTATCTTTACGAATATATTACTGTTACTGTTGTGTATCTCAGCTGTAGTGGTAAACTACTAGACTTGCTTACTATGGTTAAATCGCTTTTGTAATGCTTATAACCAAATTTTGATATCAGTTATGTCACAACCCTCACGGTCTCTACTGTTTACACATCTGGATAGATGCAAGTGTTTTTTGCCCCAGTACCCTTTGCTTTTACCTTGCTTTTATACTCATTTACGAAGTAAATCGAGCTACGATTTGTTGGGTAGTCCCACTGGGGGCGTGGCAATTTGATTTAATTTACATATCTCCCTCAGTTTTAAAGCTAGAAAATCCAATTCTCCATTGTCGGTTACACTCGTTAATAATTATTGAAACTGAAATGAAACTAGATTTATTAAAGAGGTAAATATATTCATATGCAAACCTGTGGCCGACTTTTAAATTGGTTTAATTTTGAACTCATTTCTGCAAGGGACTTATTAACCACATGGAATCATTGAGCAGGATTTCCAAATAGGCTAAAACATTTTCCGAAAATTAATTTTGACTGTTTGGCGTTGGTTAACTTTGATCATTGGGCTATTTAATCTTACCTACATTAAAAGTTCCTTAGGCCTCAGGTTGAATGGCATAAAAGATGTTTGCAGTTAATTCCAACCAATTCTTGAATCCAGGTGCTCGTCGAGTGGCAAAAACAGTTGGAGGCATTCTTCGCGTGTGTTCCGGACAGACTTTGGCTTATTGATTTAACATATTATATGCATATTTAGTGTACAAATAGTTAAGTCAAATAATTGAGTTTTTGGCAATATAATATAGATAGCATCTTAAGCAACTGCTATATAAGCCCAGAGCCTAGGCACATCTGGAGTTAGTTCTTTTTTGCGATGTTGCGAATTGTTTTGGCAATATGCTCCGTCAGCGCAGCGGTGTCCGTGGTCTGCGGACAGACGGACTACTGTGCCGCAAGCCTGTGCGGCGCTGAAACACACATTGCCTGCAACAACAATGGGGTAGGTCCATTCCAGTTCGATGGCCGTGTGGCCAGCTAATTAACTCGAAATTCGCCAGGCCTGGGCCGCAAGCTGCCCGACAAGTCCGGCGCCCTTCATCGTCGACCTGGATCTGGACCTGAGGCAACATGTGGTGCGCATGCACAACGTCAGGCGCAATAATCTAGCTCTGGGTAAAGTGCCCAATTACGGGCCAGCGAGGAGAATGGCCACCATACGCTGGAGTCCAGAGATGGCCACACTGGCCGCCCTGAATGTGCGCCAGTGTGAGATGGAGCATGACGCCTGCCACAATACGAACAAGTTCAGGGCTAGCGGTCAGAACTTGGCCAGGCTCGCCTATTCGGGCCCCCAGGCGAGCCGCACCAATCAGGATCTGCTGACCTCCGCCATTAACTTGTGGTGGAATGAGAAGAGCGATGCCGGCATGACCGTTATCAACAGTTTTCCCGGCAACTGGAGCGGACCGTGAGTACCAACAGCAACCACTCCATATAAATTATCCCAGCCGAACCGAATAATTTTCTAATCTCCGGTTCACAGTCAAATTGGACACTTCACGGCCATGGCCCAGCAGTCGAATTGGGCCGTTGGCTGCGCTGCCGCCAGATATGTCAAGGGCAACATGAACTATTTCCTCTTGGCCTGCAACTATGCCACCACCAACTGGATCGGAAAACCCGTCTATGTACGTGGGCCGACGGCTTCCGGCTGCACTACGGGCACCAATGTCAACTATGCGGGTCTTTGCAAAGTGGCCGAGGTGTACAATCTCTAAAAAGATATTCGGAATACTTGTACCACCCTAAATAATAAAAACTGTTTTGCAATCAAATTATTATTCGAAAACCTTATGCTGAGCATTTGCCTCTGTTTGATTTGAATATAATTCAAATACCTCTATATATCTTAATTAGTTTGAAAGATAGACACATAAAATTATTCAGACTGATTAGCTGCCCATAAAGATCGCAGAAATCGCTAATATCCATATATCTTGGGCCGGGTAAACCGTGAAAATCTATATCTTCCACAATTTTAGAGGGAGCCACCAACAATTTATGAAGATCGAGCCAAAAATGTCGATCAAGCCCACTTCGGCCCGCACAAGTCACAAAAATGTATATTTTTCCAGTTCTGCCTTTTTTATTATTTTCACGCTTGATTTGGTAAAATATATAAATTATGGCTCAAAATGTATTGTTAATGTAAACTTAATCCTTAAATGTTTAATGAAAGTTATTTACTTCATGGCAAATTTTAAACAGCTGGCTAACATGGCTGTTAAATTTTAAAAGCCTGTTCAATAAAAGCCAAAATGTTATTTAGCAGCATGATAAACTGGCTCAATATGTGATCGAAGTACGTTTTTCTGGCAGTGTATCCAACTTTCTGTTCCTGTTTGCTGAGCATTTCCATATGGTCAACATTTGCACTGGACAAGCAAATATGGTCAAGGCACGTGGCTCTTTCGCGCGTTCGCTCTTTTGCATAAGTATTCTATCTTGTGGGTGGGGACTGGTGTCATAGCACTGAGCTTCTGGAGTGGATTAGTGGATTGCACATTGGGATTCCCACTTTCTGAGGCAATTATCAGCTGGAATTGGCTCATTATTTCTTATCAGGGCATCTTATCTAGTGGTACTTATGACGTCTGTAATTGCCGGTCCCATTCAGATCCATTCAGTGCTTTGCACATCAGTGAGAACTGAGTCAACTTGAAGATAAATATTTGATCAATTGCTACGCTCGCTAGATAAAGAGCCCCAGCCAGCGCAATGGGCATAAAAGCACCGAGCACGGCCAGAACAGACAACAAACGAGTTTTGTTATAGAAATGCGCAACATCCTATCGATAACAATTGCGGCACTCGTGCTGGGCATCGCCTGTGGCACGGACTACTGCCAGAAGAGCTGTGGCAGTACCAAGAACATTGGCTGCAACAACAGTGGCGTGAGTGTCCCCGTGATAGATCTATGACAATGCCGCTATAAACGCTTTATATTTCTTGCAGGCCTGGGGTTCTAGCTGCCCCAGCGATAGAGCCCTGTTGACCCTTACGGCGGCCGAAAAGAACGCGATTGTGGCCAAGCACAATGAGTACCGCAATTTCATTGCCGGAGGCGGGGACAGCAAGCTGAGTCCCGCCTGCCGCATGGCCACCATGCAGTGGAACGATGAGCTGGCCTATCTGGCCTCGCTCAACGTCAGGAGCTGTCAGATGCGTCACGACGGCTGCCGCAATACGGACGCCTTCAGCTGGGCTGGCCAGAATCTGGCTTGGATCGGCTACTTCAATCCCCTGAACACTCAAGCCAATGCCATACGCGGCGTGGATATGTGGTACAGCGAGGTGGCCAACGTCAAGCAGGCCTACATCAATGCCTATCCGGCCAACTACAACGGACCGGACATTGGCCACTTTACGGTGATGGTCGCCGATCGCAACACCCACGTCGGCTGCGCCGTCTCCACCTATTCGGTCCAGGGCCAGTCCTACAAGGCCTTCCTCATGGCCTGCAACTATGCTGCCACCAACGTCATTGGGGTCAAGATGTACAACTCCTGCTCGGTGCCCGCCAGCAAGTGCACCACTGGCGTCAATCCCAACTACAAGTTCCTGTGCAGCACCAAAGAAGTCTACGACGTCAACAACCTCAACTACTGAAGCGCATCGATGATATTAAATAAAGAGAGTGCAAGCAATGCAATGCGTGTTATCATATTTTAATTCGCTTGTTTGCCCTATGATTATAAGCCATAATTCTGATTGGACGTAGACGTATTAACGAACAGTGCATTCAAGTGGCCCAGCGATAACAAGCGCGGGCTTGTTAACGCGCGGACCCAGGCCAAATGCCACCCACCGCCCGCCCAACCGACCGAGGGGCGCGTTGACAAACGTTTTTTCAGAATAGGAACAGAAGCAGCGCTATTTATTACTTGGAAAAGATTGTTAAACCTAGAAGATAAGATTCGAAACGGGTTGTGGATAGCGTATTTGCATTACACATCTTAAGAGAAAGCGCTACAAAATTCCACGTATTTCTGCTCGGAACCGCAAAACTAATTTGGCTGATTAATTCGAAAGAATCAATTTCCCCATTGATTAGTTTGTATATGAAGATTACACCAAGCATGCTTCTACGATCAGAAAGAGGCTGAAGATTTATTAGTAATAGTCGACTATGGTAAAAAGGCCTGCGAGAATTGGGATTCCAGTTACAGATTCAATTCTATCCTGATGAACCTTGTATTGGGGACACCATATACAAGATCCATATTCAAGAATTGGACAAACAAGTGAAGTATATAGAATTTTAGTAACGTAGGCATCGTCAAATTCTTTCAATCAGCGCTTTAAAGATCATTAGTAATCTGTCGATTTTATTCAATTGCCACGCCCCCAGTAGGCGCAGTCAAAATATTGTAAGACTTTGTTTGTCGTAGGTATATGTTCCAAATTTTGAGTGCTAGCTTCAATAGCGGCAAAATAATTGCGTGCAAAGGAGCAGGCGGACAGCAAGACGGACGGAAAAAAAGAACAAAACCATTTGGCGGAAGCGGGAGTGTCAAAAATAGTAATTATAAAATATGCATGTTGTTGAGAAATACATATCTGTATTAGCTTTAATTAAACGTTTGAAGAGTCAATTCCAATGAATTAGGCAAGAGATTACGGGCAATAAAGATAAGAAATAATATATTGTCAAAGAATCATTCAAAATGTGCCGGCAGATTTATTTAAATACGTCTTACTTTGGCCTAAAATTGTGGCATACTTTTAAGAGGCAGTGTTTAATTCTTGAATGTGGGAAAGACAAAGTCAAAGTAAAAAAGTTGCTTGCAGAACAACCAAATCTGCGATGACAAACTAAAAGGTAAGCAATCAGTTTTCGATATGTCGGGAATAGATAATAAGTGCTTAAATTATCTTAAATACGATGTAATAAGATGTGCGCAGTATCTATCCATAAATGGGTTTCCTAGAAAATTTTATAGTAGTCTTATTTTTATGGTATTCTTATCAGAAAAGATTAAAAAAAGTTTTTCTTGTAAAACGTATTTATAAAGTATATGAGATCTGTATGATATAGTCATCCGACCCGTTCGTCTCCACCCGCAGCAAAATTTCTGGACGAAAGCTTTAAAACTAAGAGAGTAGTGTGCAAAGAAGTCTGTTTCTACAGACAGACGGACAAGGCTATATCGACTGATCAAGAATAAATGCCCATCCACATTGTTTAAATAACTAGGTTATAATTGTGCCACAAAGTGTATAAACTCTCCAAAGTGTTCTCTCAGCCAGTTGAATTGTGTGGCATACTTTTTGGTGGCAGTGTTTAATTAAACAATGGGTGCCTTTTATATGTGTACATAGGTATGTAGTATGTCTGCTTTGATGGCAGACATCAGCTTGTTGCTTCACTGGCCCGCCTGTGGGCATCTGGTGCACTGCTTTTGCGTGCTCACTGTTGCTCTTGAGTCGCGTCGACTGCTGCGCTGATTTTGATTTTGATTTTGATTTACGTATGCGTGCGTGTATTGCTGTCGGCAACTGTTGTCTATTGCAGTTGCCGCGCTAAGCGCGTGGCAGCAACAGTCCCAGCAACCCCTGACTTGCCCCCGCGGCACGCCCACCCCCGCCTTCTGTTCTGTCATTGTTGTTACATGCCGAATTTGTCGTGAAACATTTTGGTAATCAATTTATGCGTGCCGACGCTGCCAGCGCCAGCGCCAGCGCCAGCACATGTTCCAGCTGCGCCTTGGCGCTTGCCACCACTAGTTTTGTGGTGCAACCGCAGGGCCAAGTTAGCTGGCGAAATTCACCTGCAAAAGTAGCTAACTGATATCGCGCTCTGCTATTTGCAGCTACAGTTGCCTGCGGGCCGACGTGAGCTCTGCCTGTCTATCCAGCTCCAGCTCCAGCTCCAGCTCCAACTCCAGCTTCAGCTTCAGCCTGTCGTACGTGAAAATGAAGCATTTTCCGTTTGATGATAAGAAAACATGTTTGGCATATTGATGAATGCCTCCAGAGAATTGTTGTCTGTCTGTTGGCACAGCCGCCACAGCCATAAAGCAGCTTGCCACGCGCTGCGGCACATACACAACTTGCGGCAAGGATTGGAATTAGGTGGCGACGGCCACCGTGCTCGATTTTAATGATGTGACTGACGGGCGAAAGCGCTTACCAAAAACGCACCTCAACCTCCCTTTTTGTTTTGATATTTTTTCATATTTCCTTTGCCAGCCACCGCCGCTGTCTGTTTATTTATGCGTGCGCCGGAGTTTGTTTGCTTTGTGAATACGTGATGCGCCCACGGGTGATGGCAGCGAGGATGCGAACGTGGGCGGCGCACATTTGCTTATGCCAGCAAAATGTTTTTAGTTGCCATCATTCGAAATAATAATAATACAAATAATAATAATAATTTCTCACTTCATTTGTTGCGCAAATCGAAAATGAGCGCCGTCGTTGGAACTGGAACTGGAGCAGGAACTGCCTGGATAATGCCTCCGTGCCCTGCCTATCAGCCCACCAGCCCAGCAGTTCCTCATGATGGCCGCTGATGGGTTTTCTCTGGGCTCCTCTTACGGTTTGTAGCATTGAATTTCAATGAGCTGGCAACGCTGCGTATGCGCAATTTGTGCAGCCAACGGTAATCAACGGAGATGCAAAATCAGTTGGCTGAGCCTTCAAGATGCTGGTTTCTATACTCTTGTCGAGGGTATTTTAATTGTTCACCACACATACTTATTGTTCAGGAGCACAATAAGTATATGAGTATATATAATTGATCGGTATGAATAGCCGATATACTGGAAACGTTCTTTTAACTTTTATTAATACTACTCTATCTTGCGCTTCAATAGAAATTATAATTGAAATTTCCCATGAAATATATTTTTATCTTTCAATATATGTAAATCTTGTTTCTTCATGTTCTTATCCTTTTAATTAAAATTAATATAATAGAAAGATGTCGTCTGGGCCACTTTCGGAACACTTTTCCTTTTAGGGCTGAGGGTATTTCGGGCTTCGGCCCACAGGAGATAGGTATTTTTCATCTTCTTATATGTATTTTTAAATAAAGTAAAAACTGAAATTCAAGGAAATTTGTATGCTGCAAATCGTTGAAATTCAATTACAGCAAATTACAGAGCGCAACAGCCCAGGAAAGGGAACAGGAACAGGCGGCAGGGGAAGGAGTCTCAATTTAAATTATCGGCAAGGTGTATGTGTGTGTGTGTGTGTGTGTGTGCGAGTATCTATTTAAGCGCTGTGCAGGAAACCATAAAAATTGTTGCTGCCAGGAAGCAGCAGCGGCGCCAACTTTTGCCCAAGATACGAATACGAGCCAGGCGGCATTTTACAGGTTTCTCTCTCTCTCTTCCTCTCTTTCTCTCTCTCTGAAAGGCTGTCGCAGTCTCTCACTCTGTAGCTTCGCTTCTCCCGCTATGTGTGTACTGAAAAGCGTTTAAAGTCGGCGATGTATTAGCATTTCACTTGCGCAAAGTTTATCGAAAGGCAATCATAAGGCAATTTATAAACGGACATGCAAAACTTTTGTGGCTCAAGTTTACTCGGCGCCCAGCGGGTCGGAGCGGGGCCGGGAAAGCAGTTAACAAATTGGAAAGCCACTTAAACTCGCAGCGATAGCAACAGCGGCGGCCAGGTCGAAAGTGCAAGTTAAGATAAAGTTCTTAAGCCGATGGCTGCGACAAATTCAGCAAATTGAATTGAGCTCTGCAGCTGGCTAAAAACATTGCACAAGATACTATCTGCAAATGAATGCCGCTGTTTATGACTGTGGCAAGTGGCAGGAGTTGCTACTTCAGCTACTTCTGCTGCTGCTGCTGCTGCTGCTGCTTCTTGCAGCGCCATAATCATATTAAATTAGCTGCCAAGTTGTGAGCCAATTTCAATTTGTGCGCGCTGCCAGCAATTTTTCTCTTTCTCATTTTAATACTCTGTGCGCAAAGGGCGAAAAAGAGTGCATTGGTTTTATCATTCTGTATTTTGCATTTTTTTATTTCGCTGACTTTTGACATTTTCGCCTCGGCAAAGCTTCCGCAATTTCGCAGCTAAAGTTACCAAGCCTGTTTTTTTTAGTTATTGCAAATATTTTTTAAACTAACGTCAAGTGTTATCATAATATGATGTGTCAGTATTATTAATATGTAATTAAAAATGTTGTTTTATTCAAGCTGATAATTATGAAGCTAGTGTATTCTAGAGACTTAGCGATTGCTCTTCAATTGTTTTTATGTTTATTTCGATTTCGAAGTAAATTTGCTATGGTTAAAATAGGTAACAAAGGAAAATGGAGAAGAAAAAATTATCGACTTAGATGCTAACTTTAAGCTTAATTTGGGAACTTATATATATAAAGTTTTATTGGCTTACTATGCTCTTAAGCAATTAATGAGTTTCAATATTTTTGTCACGTCCTACAATCAGGACAAATAATATAGTTAACAGTTGAGAAATGTCCGTCTGAAGCTGGAGATCCGATGAATCTAATTAATCTGCATATCTATAAACAGACTGTGCCTCCTCTAAAGTATGCATCAACAGTTGAATGGCGACGCTCGCTGATTACACTGTGAACGAGTATTGCGCAGTCGGTGACGCCCGACTGCAACGTTCTCACTTGTTTAAGTTGGTTTTTTATGTTACCTCAAGCGACACCCAGCTAGCTTAGCGACTCCTACGTGTCGTTGACATGTCGAGTGTGCGTGTGTTTGTGTGTGTATAAGTGTGTGGCCTGCATGCCGTAGCATACTTTTCAGCGTCGCCATTCATTAATCAAGTTCAGGGCACTTTAAAGTGGGGCTGGCGCGTCATTGTCAGCACGCCAAATACACACATCGCACACAAACACACACATAAACAAGAAAAACATAAAGCATGTTATAATGATGCAATAATAAAGCCGCAGCAGCAGCAGCCGCAGCAGCAGCAGTTGGCATCTGCCTCATAGCTAAGCAAATCCTGAGGGAGGCGTTGTTGCCACGTCCTCGCCTACAGTGTGGCCGTTCCCGCTCCGAGCACTCATTGGCCAGGCCATAAACGTTGATAAAGTCATAAAAAAGAGAAACCAAACATGCCAAGAAAGAAAATAATAATCCCCCGCAGCAAATGGCAGCAGCGGCAGCATCTTGGCAGTCCGAGCAAACAAAGGCTTAGCCACGGGCCGGGCTAAGCACTCGGCATATGCTGGCCAGCAATAACAGCAACAACAGCTACAGCAACAATAGCGGTAGCCCTAGCAACTGTATCAGCAGCAGTAACAATAACACATTGCGGTTCTTATCAGGAATGGGCCAAAAACTAAGCGCCCCCCTTCCTCAATCCCTGGGGCCCCACTCAGCGCAGTCCAGTTGCGAGTTAAATTGAGCGAACGCATGCAACTTGAAGCCGAATAAGATAATAAATATGCGGACTTACGAGTTTATATAAATGTGTGTCGAGGCCCGGGCCATATATGTATATATACGTATTTATATTTATAAGTATTTGGCTAAGTAGCATACATAAAACGCGTGTCCCAGGGGCGCAGTTGACACGCCACGGCCAGGTCCACAAAGGTGGCCGGCGCGCTCCGCGCAGCATTTGGGGGCAGCCACATGTGTAGCTGAAAGGAGATCTCCAAAGTTTGTGCCTCATTAAGACATCAATCAATCAGTTGGGCAGGAACAACTTAATTTATGTGCCAAAGTTTTTGAAATCGAGTGCAGCTACTTGGCCATATTTCATGATGGTCACACACTGGTGTCTGTGTGTGTGTGTGTGTGTGTGTGTGTGTGTGTGTGTGTGTGTGTATGTTAATTGTCGGGAAACCAGCAAAGCCTCCAAGCCCCATAATGTCGAGCATCCATTGCACATCCTTTGGCCCACCTGTTGCTGCATATTGTGCGGTTATGCAATCAGCTTATTGAACTGCACAGCAGGTAGTCAAAAGGTAATAGCCAAATAGGGGGCGTGACAGTTGGGCTATTACTCGCCACGGCAGGCGGGTGCACCAGACAAAAAGCAATTGCCCGATAATTAAACTGGCGTATAGGTTATAATTAAGTAGTCCATTCCATTCAAGATATTCAGCTAGGTAGCTCCACAATTACGCACGTGCTGTTCAGCAGTTTAAGTGCCAGGCTAAAAGAATGTATCTAGAAAATGGTTTCGAGTCCCACGCTAATGTAGGCATATAGGTAATATATAGGTAGGTAATAATGCTCGTGCCTTGAATGAGGCATAGTAAATACCAAAAGCTATACTTTCGTATGTGCATGACAAATTGCAACTTTGTTGAATGCATTCAATTTATTTCTAAGAGTGGGTTTATTCGTGTTTGGTGCATTCAGAGAGAACAACGCTGTTTTCAAAAAATTTACTTTACTGGAATATATTTTTCGTGCATTTTGTTACTAAAATCTCAAAAACAATTCTAAAATCAACTTTAAATCATTTTTTGTTTCTAATTGACTTATCTTATCTTACATTAGTTACTAAATTAAAATTTAAATAATAAATATGTACATTTTGGGCTTATCACAACTATCTTAAGAAATTGCCACCATCGCCAAGTTGCCACAAAATTCTTGATGATTTCTTTGAGTGTATCAAGTGCCCATTAAGCTTTCATCTGCTAGGCGCGTGCCTTGCCCTAGGTCTAGGGCGATAAAAATATTCAAAATTATTGCAGCAGGAAGGAAGTTGAAATAAAATCAAACAGTGGAAAAGTACTCAAATTATTGAAATTTATTTTCAATGAATTTTTGCCGATGCTTATCTATTTAAACATAGTATATATGTAGGGCAGTATGGTTTACGCTCCCGGCTACGCTGATTGTCATAAAAAACCTGTATCTTATTAAATATATAAGTATATATTAGAAACTAACTATGTATATATATGTAAAACTCACCTATTCGATTAAATCAAAATAAAAGTAATATAAATTGAATAACAAGCGAGGGGCTCTAGTCGAAAGCGTCCGACTAAGGGATACCCTGAACCCTGTCTTATCCCCATTGCATTCATACACGTGTACATGCACAAAATTACACATACACACACACACACACACACACACACACAGACACATGTAAACGCAGCTGTTGCGCTTCGCCTCCACTATGGAAAGTAAATTCGTGAATAACTTCTAAACTAAGAGCATGATCTTAATGAAATATTTAGAACTTAACAAGAGCATTGAAATCTATGTAGAAACCAAACCGCAAGTGCTTAGTATTTCAATTGCACTTTCATATATGGGGTGGGGGTAGATATCCAAAATCAAAAATAAACTTAATCTGCTTCAAGTGAACCAACTTTGGTGGTTCTAGCTTATATAGTTACCGGATCAAAAAACGAATAATTATCGATAATAAGAAAACGAGTCGAGTTATCGATGAACCTAAAAAGTCCAAGTTCAGTTCTCTAGCTTCTGTAGTGTCTGACAGACGGACAGATAGACAGACATGGCTAGATCAACTCGGCTAGTGATGCTGACCAAGAATATATATATACTTTATGAGGTCGGACATGCCTCCTTCTGCTTGTCACATACATTTGCACAAAACTAGTATACCCTTTTCTACCCATTTTCAATGGGTTCAGGGTATACAAATACAGAAAGAGACGTTTTATTTATTGCTTTGAATTTTAGCAAGTGTCGTTCAGTTTGTTTAAGTAAACGAGTCGATGTGATTATGTGCCACAATCGTGTTCCCTCATATTAAATTCCTAGTGGCAGTTATAAATATAATCAAATGCGCGTCTTTACACACATATGTGTGGTATAATAATAAGTAAGTATTACTGTTAATGACATGACAGACCTTACAATTTCGCGGCAGCTGGCGGCGCAGTCATTGCCATTGGCAGCAGCGTCAATGTCCAATGCCCGACGATAGTCTCCAGCTGCAGCATTTACAGTTATAGTACCCTGTAATCAGAATAATATTGTGAAGGGTATGAATTAGCCTACAGACCCCATCAAGTGTTTAAAGTTCTGAATAATATTTATTGCCAGACATGTTGGCTTTCCTCTCTCTCTAGAGGAAACAAAAAACCGAGATATCGGGTTATTGAATGCAGGGTATTTACGGTTGATAAATTCTCAAGTTCAGAGTGCGATAAGAGCAGAACAGTTGTGAGAATAATGGATAGTCGATATATTTTGTTTAAATTTATTAAGCATTTAACAAAAAAAACTTTTATTTTGCTTATATTTTGACCTACTTGAATTATCTGAACGTTATAGGGGAGTTGGGCTTTAGTAAATATTTTAGCTGAACACAATAAAAGATAGTATGAAATTTCAGGCATAATCATAATATTTTATTTATAAATTGCCATAGTTTTATAAGACTTTTATAGTGAGGAACAAATGTACATATATTAAGATGTGTATATTCAACATTTCAACATAAATATAAATTAAGATTAAGAATAAAGTTATACTACTGTTCCAAAATATATAAAACGTACTTAATCAAATTAGGACGATTTCTGCTGTTTGCTATTTTTTTTTATTAAGGTCGAATAACTATGCGGCAAGGGTAAATCATCTTCGGCTTTTCAAAGTGGCTCTTTTATGTCGCTTTCAATTCAAGCCCTATTGTTTAGCGGTGATTTTAGCCGAGTCACCCACAATCACGCAGTTGGTTAAAATGGCAATGGACTGGACGAAATCATCATAAACCTGATGTATTGTTGTTATTGTTGGTTGTGTTTTAATAAGCGAAGTTTTGGCACCTGGCCGGCGCTTAATACCGCGTCCGCCTCTGGGCTTTAGGCTTGGCGATATCGCGGACCGCATCTGCGTAACCATTCTCCACCTCTGTCTCCACCGTCATTAACTTCATCGTTAGCCCCATCTGCATCTCCGTCTTATTAAATCGCACGCGCTTGTCTACGACTCTGGCTGTCTTTTGGTGTTGTTTCTTGTTTTTGTTTTCGTTTTCGTTGTTGGTTGTTGTTGGTTTATCTGTTTGTTGCTAATGAGCAGCGAATAGTTATTATTGAAAATGGCATCCAAAAAGCCATGAAATGATGTCAATTAGCGCGGCCAATTAATCAATTGGCCCATTGAGACCATCAACACCCGAAAATTGTGTCAAATTGTGCGGGGAGGATTGTAGATTTGGCAGCGGAAGCAATTGAAGCTCAAATATGCGCAAAAATTGCTAAACAAATTTCATATTTAAATAATTATTTGTTTCGATTATATAAATTTGATTTAATACGAAACAAATGAGTAATGAAATCAAATTAAGAGGATATTTTCAATACCCCGCTGACAAAAAAACATTGAGAGCCAGTGTGCTATTTTGATCGTTAAATTGTTTTCTAGCGTTAAAATTGGACTTATTTAATGGGCTTTTTATTATGTTATTAAAATTTAGCATGTAAGCCTTTTAATTGAAGTCCCTTAAAGAGTTTTGTACACTAACTGCCATTGAGAGTAAATGCCAGTCGAACCAAAATATAAATACATATATATTCCTAATCAGCAAAGTTCAGCTTATCGAATTAAGTAGTTATATATATAGATGTAGATATTTTAAAAAACTGCACAGCATTCATTAAGTAATGAGCTATCGATTGAAGTACAGGGTATCTTCTAGTTACGCACTCTCGCCTAGTACATTCTGATTGGTTTTTTTGTCGAAAGACACTGCAAGATCGAGTACCCTCGAACAGCGATGGAAGCGTTGTCAAGTGAAAGTTTGTCTTGATAACTTTGATTTATTGACATATGAATAAGCGAAGTCATGTGAGCTCCTAACTTCACCCCCTCCAGCACCCCCGCCTGCCGACGGCAAGCTGCTTCATAGTTTTGAACAACTGTTGCCGCTGCTGGTCTAAAGTTTCCACTGATTATGCTGAGCAAAACTGTCAGCGTGAATTTACATACTGGAAAAAAAATAAATAAAATAATAAAACTGCAGGCGGGTAAACAAAGCGCTTCAAAACGGCTGCCAGTTGAGCGTTAAGCGGGGAGCCGGGGGATGTTGGATGATTATGGTGGATGGTTGATTATGGTGCGACTTACGTTGCTGTCTTTGTTGGCGGTGCACAAACATAATTACAATTGGAAATTAATCAGCAGCATTTTAAAGGGTGTTATGATGTCGATACGACACTTCGGCATGAAGCAGACTACTTCGTTTGCATAAGATTACATATTTTCTTGGACATTAGCCGATAATTGCCTTTTAATATTGTGAAATAATCGTTAGTTACTTACTATATCAGGCGTAAATAATATTTATCTCCAAAGACACGTTCAAAAATGTATTCAAATAAACAAAGATGTTGTGTGAGTTTGATAAAGATCCCATGAGAATAGCAAATATTATATTGAATTGTATCTGCTCTATGCCAGCAAGGGTATTTTATCTTCGACACTTCAATAATTTGTGATAATACTAATTTTTTTGCAATATTCATTTGCTTTTTGTTTTGCATCGAATTACCAAATGTTGAAAAACTACACATTGCAAAAAATATAATAGGTACTATTTTATTATTATTATTATTATTGAAACTTATCAGGTTGGCTTGGAGTGGGGGGCGATTGGGGCAATGCGGGGGCAGCGTTACAGCTCAGCGACGTTGCATGCTTTCGCATCAGTCAACAGAGTCTATAGACCTGCGGTCTTTGCGGCACTGCGGCTTTGTAAGTCAAGGCCAAGTGGGCGTGGCTCGTGGGCCGCGGACTGCCATCATCAAAACAACAACAGAACAAGTGAGATAATTAAGGCCTCACTTAAAATAAAAAAAAAGCAGTTGATTGCTGCAGCGGCAACAACAATTGGCCAACAAACAGTTGCAATTTGAGCGTGGGGTGAAGGCTGAGGGTGCATTAGGTAGTGCACGAACTGCCGAAGGGCATCAAACACACAGACACAGTGGCATCTTAGGGGTTCCCTCCATCGATTAAATCGACACTCAATTATTAACGCTAATTAAAAATTATTTTCAGCTTTAATTTCAGGTTAAGTTTTTTAGGCGCTTCTTCTTTTTCTTTAGAATCGCATGCTAATCAAACTGGCTGAAAATTCATTAGACCAAAGTAAAGTCGGCTTGTACTAGTAAGTTAGCAACTAGCTGCAACACGATTCGAACCTCTCGATAACAAGGTGAACCATTCGGCATCACTTTAAACTGCAGTGCTCTCGTACCCCCTTCCAGCCACCAGTTTACCCCGCGCCGCCTCGGGCTTTCAGCCTTGTTTGTATTAGACCCAAAAGTGCTAACGATGTGGATGTCGTTCATATGCAAAAAGATCCAAAAAGTGACAAGGCGAAAATAATTGGAAACTTCAATAGCGGCATTGACGTGCTTACAATTAATATCTAAAGGCAACAATTCAATTCTCAATCGTGGATACACACACACACACACACACGCAAACAAAAAAAGAACACTATTTACAGAGAAGGTACAGAGCGTATCTGGGTATTTTATACCCAGTGTCAATAGTTGATAGGTTTTGAATGTACATCAAAATAATTATCCTACAAAATAAGAAAACTGTTTTGAAATTATTTTAATTTATTTATTATCATTTTAATTAGCCCTGGCTATGACAAACAATGCAACCGAATACTAGCCTCGGTTTCGAACCGGCATTCTCGTTTTTTCAGCTGCCCAACTCATCTAACAAGCACTTGTCAACTGTTTCTAATTCAAAGCTAATACCTACGACTTAGCATATACATCTATATTAAATTAAAAATGCATTTTTAATTTGCATTTTTAATTTAACAGTTTTAAAGAGCGATCTTTCTAGGATATTTGGAAGTTGAGCAGTCGCGACTCGCGCACATTTTTTCTCTTGCAAAAATCTTGTCGCAATAGAGCCAGTGAAATTGAGTCTATGCGTTGTTTACGACTCTTTCTTTAAATATATATATGTATATATACGTTTACATTTTTATTTAACTATAAACGTGTATATTTATATGTTTTTTAGCTTTTTCTTTTTGGCACTTGCGACACGCAGATGTGGCAACGCAGGCAAACTCAGAAGCCACCGCTTATCAGACGTCGCGCTCGCAGTCGCCGCTGACGTTGACGCCGGCAGCGTTTACCGTGTGGCGAGTCGACGGCACTCATTAAATTCAATACAAAATTTTAGTCGCTGAGTTCAGCTCAACGTCGCTGGTTTAGGTATATAGCAAAGCTCGTTAACTAAGCCCCCCGTTTAAAGTGTATACAACAACAACGGCAACAACAATAGCAACAACAGCACCAGCAAATTCAACAATAGACAATACACAGTTACAGTTACATCGTTTTGCCATGTTGCTATTGTTATAGAATCGCAGCAGATCCGAAAGGGAAAACCACTCGAAAGAAACGTTCCACGGATCAAAGAACGCATCCCGGCTGCAAGCGAGCATCAAGGAATTCAAACATAATTACCGACAGATAGTTAACTAAAGTGAGTTTATCGTTAAGCGATCGTGTTTATGTGTGTGTGTGGGTGTGTGCGTGTATTTGTGTGTGTGTGCCTTTTACTACTAATTTCATTAAAGGCATGTAAATTAAATCAAATTCGCGTTTGTCGTGAAATTTGTTTGCGCTCGTTTTTTGCATCGCTCTCTCTTACGTTCTAAGTGTGTGCGAGTGTGTGTGTGTGTAGGAGTGTGTGCTTGTTTGACAATACAAAATTTACCATATTGTTATTGTTATACATAGTTGTGGTTACTGTTGTTATTGCTGCGTGCCAGCGGCATCCAACCAAATTACTTACTACAAATTGTCCACGTTCATAACATATATTTATGCTATTCGCAGTTTTTTATTTTTTCCAATTTTTTTTTTTGTTCATTTGTTTTTATTTATTTACATACATATTTATTTATGTATTTTTTTCTTGTGTGCCATTAACTTGATTAATGATAAATGCATATTTTTATTTTATATTGTTGGCTTTTGTGTGATGTTGCGTGCTTTTTGATTAATTTAAATTTTTGGGCATTTTTATTGTAATTTTTTGTATTTTTGGGGGATTTTTCGTTTTGTTTTGATTGCCAAATTAGTGTGTAATTTTTCGAATCGCCTTTTCGCTCTGTTTTGTTTTGTTTATGCAGTCGCACACGTCGCTTGTCGGAACTGCCGCGGATTCTGACAGTTTAAGTTTAAGCCCCATAAATACAACATTGTCTATTCGAAATTGCACACACACGCACGCAGACTTACAAGTGTGTGTGCGTGTGAGCGTGTGTGTGTGTGCAACTATTTTTAGCTCTTCACTTTATCATTGAATTGCGCATAAATAAAACCTAAAGTCGCTTTTTTTTTCTTTCTTTTTTCCAACTAATTGTATTTAATTATTTTCAATTTAGACTTGAACTAAAGCACAGTTTAATTTTGTATGATGCTGTATGTCGCAGATGGGTTTGCCTTCCCTCCACGTACACACCCCATCTATCCACCTACATCCCTTTAAAACACACATGTGTATTTATATGTACATATATACGCCATTATATCAGAGTATCGTCGCAATGTATCTCACAGATAGGCATGCAATCAATAACTTAATGGACAATTCGGAGCGCCGTTGTGCGCTTCATGTGTCTGTGTGTAGGTGTGTGAAAAGTTTTGTCAGCAGCAGGAAATGGGTAAAAATATGATTAGAGACAACCCAGCAAATTTCCAGCAAATTTCCCGCAAATTGAATTTGTTTTATTAACTGGCAAACGTTGTTTTCACAGCAGCCGCGCCGCACCGCAGCCCACCTGCCCCGCACCTGCCACGAAAAGCATCGGGCTGGCAAATCTAATAAGTTAATTGTCATTTATAATTTGCTGCTTATCACTCCCATGGCATGTCCATTATTTTGTTAATATGCTCGAGTTGCGCAGTTCCTGTATCAACAGTGCACCCACCACAAATACGGGGAAAACAAATGTGCAAATGTCTACTTAAGAATGGCAGTAAGAAAGACTACATAACCAGAAAGTAATGCTATATCCAATGGATCGATTAAGGCGCAGGTGTCCGATAGACACAAATAGCGTTGCTACAGCTATGTTTACCAAGTTTTAGATCTATAGATTAAAATACATTGCTGCTGACTTGTCCGGCTTGCTGTACACTCAGAGAAAAAAGCTGTTTCAAAACCAAATACGACAGGATTCGCACCTTGTTGGGTTTTTAATTTCTATAACATTTACTTTTTAAATAGTCTTTGAAAAAGTATGCAATATCTGGATTCTATAGTGAACCGTTAATGTTGTATAAATAAAAACATAATTCTCGAAATAACTAAAAATACTTAAAACACGAATTTTCGTACTTGAAATAAATGCAATGCGTTCTTCGTAAACGTTTGTGAAATAGTATTTTTTATGATTTTCACCTTGGCCGGATTTTAGCAACGTTTATGCATAGAACTCTTTGTTTTATCTTTGGTTGTAGGTGTATTTATTATAAACTACAGCATTTTGCATAAAACAACTTTAATTTTATAAATGGTGTTTCAAAACAATCAATTAATAAAGCCAGATATATTTCATTTCTACATCGCAAGCTTCCGCAAACATGCCATAGAATATTTTAAAATATTTTGCCAAATGTGCCTAATTAAAATGATGAAATATATTTTAGATTTTAGATAGGTTGGAAACATGTTTGATAAAATACAAATAAAATTCATTAAGTTATTTAAAATTCTTGCCTAATACAAAAACCAAATAAATTATGCAAAAATGTAATAAATAAAAAAAATCGCCGATAAAATGCGTCGCACTTGGCAAATCCATAAAATCACTTCTATTATCCAATTCACACTTATCCATAAGTACAATTGTTTGTCCGTCTGTCTGGCAGTTAGTTAGTATGCCGAATCACGACGCTTCCCGGTAGCGACTCCAAGCTATGGCCCCAACCAAGCCAATACCAAAACCCAAAAGAGTGCATCGCCAGACTCGATCGACGTGCCCGGCTAGCTGAAATGGTGCGAATGACCTCAATGAACATGTTGACGCTTTTGCCCCGACTCTTTTTGTTGGGGTTCAACGCACGTTTGCTCAAAGTTGGGTGACATTGATGGCACTACGAGACTAGTAAAAGTAACTGTAGACCGCATTACTACGAATATGTATTTTTTAATGTATGCAAATTGTTGAATTGCTTTTAAGCCGAATACAGCTGAATACTCTTTCTCAATAAGTGGCTGTTACAATTCAAATGCCTTCAAGAAACTACAAAAATGGAAAATATCATTATTGCTAATATTGTTAATTTAATGTGATCGTTGGCACATAAAGTTGCAGCGTGTTTAGTTTTCCTCAATTAATGAAACTCGTTCAGGAAGTGAAAACAGTTAATTGGGTGTATAAAATGTCCGTCTTGCCGTCCGTCCGTATAAGCTCACTTTTTCTCGCCGCTAATGAAGCTAGAGATTTGAATCTTGGAATATATAGTCGTGTATACCCGCGACAGATACGCGTGGCATTTCGATTTAACCTATGTATCTGCCTCAGTTTTAAAGCTCATCTAGAGTTTGCAGAGGAGGGTAACCGCAAAAATTGATGTCTCCCACAATTGTAGAGCTAGAGTTGTCAAATTTGGCAAATTGTTTTCTGATGACCTGCTCTAAAGATCCCGCCCCCACAACTTACAAAAATCTGTATTTTCACAAAATAACAAGAATAATGAACACCGTTTTCAACTGTTTTTAGCCGTCATTATATTGCGCAGTCGGTTACAGTCGACTGAAACGTTCTTACTTATTATTACTTGGCGTTAATTACGAAAATAATTTTTTTTATATTGCCTCTTTATGCGATTTTAATGAGTTTAAGTAAGCTTTAAAGATTTGGCTGAACACATATATCAACTTCTCTTCGTCCACTCTCCGTTTTTTACTTTTGTTTGCTCTTTGTTTCTCTCTTCTTTTCTGAAGTATTGCCTTTTTGGCAATTGTTAATTTTGTAATTTGTATGCATTCTTGGTAATATATTTACTTTCTTATCTTTATATTCTATCATCAAAAAATAAATTCCAGATATTATTTTTAATGAGTTTTCCCTATCTTCTATAAATAGATCTTTGTGCCTTTTAGTAACATTGAATAATTTATACGATTATTTTACAAAGTAAAAAGAGAATATCTGATAGAGTACATCAATGTACGAGAACATACGCGAACATCCCTGATAGTTACTACAGTTATTAAATAAATTTATTTTAATGGGTGTGATGAACACTAATAGTTTGAAAGATATCGTATTTGACAAAATCGCGAATGAAGGTTTTGCATTTGTACTTCAAGTTCCGCTTTTGTTTAAGAGAGAGAGAGAGAGAGAGAGAGAGAGAGCTTTATGCTTAAACTCAATTTTAGTTTTAATAATGTCAGTTATTTAAAAAAGTTGTTCTAATTTGTATACAATTTCCCTTTGAGTGCACCTTATAATAATATAGATTATTGTCTTCTGGCGCACATTTGCAACAATAGAGGGCGCTTTTGGATTGTTTCTTGAAATTACTGGGCTACTAAATGGGTAATCAAGTTGCTCTGGAGCAATCAGTTGTGATTTTCATAATGCAATCAAGAGATTTCATACAAATGCAAATCGCAAAATATTTGGCTAGCCGAAATACAAAAAAAAATAAAATAAAACCAACTAAGCTGCAATTAAAGGCAATTTAGAAAAGCTATTTGCGAGCAAACGAAAAACTACGACATTTTTAGGAGCCTAACAAAGCATGATAATGAACTTTTTCATACATTTATTCAAATAAATAAATACACACACGCACACGTACATGGCTACTCGCATGCTAGTCCAAATAGACAGACATACGCTATAATTAACCCAAGCTTGAACTGAGTTGTCTTTGGGCGGCAGCGACGTCAGCAGCGACGGCGGCAGCGTTGGCGGAAGTTGAAGATTAAAATGGCCAGCAATGCACTTTATGGGTCGCTAGTTGTGTGTGTGTGTGTGTGTGTGTGTGTGTGTGTGTGTGTGTGTGTGTGTGTGTGTGTGTGCCTGCACGTGTGTATGTGTGTCTGCGAAATATGTGTGTGACTGTCAAGGTCAATTAGCTTTGCTTAATTTCTGTCACTTTTAATGGATGCTAACAAAAAGTAATCGCCAACTTTTCATAACAGTCAGTCGAAATGAATTTTTAATACTCTGTTCACAAAGTGAAAAAACGCATATTGGTCTAATTCAATATCCCCAAATTTGTAGCTGGACCCACAGGGCGCATGATTAACCGCATATTTGTATTGCACAGTTTGAGCTGCGAATTCATAAAGATTTAGCAGGTAGACGACAGGTGAGCTCATTTGAAGAACAATTCAACTGTAGCTTTCGGTAGAAAGAAAGGTGAGTGCTTTGTGCGCAGGGCATTGCACAGTCGGTTGCACTCGACAGCAAGATACCCATTTTATTTTTCGTATTATACATAAGTATAAAATGACACGATATGTTAAAATATGATATGATGTTATGTCAGCGAATTCTAGATAGTTGTAAGAATCATTTTTTCTCACATTAGTTGAAATCTTTTATAAGAGTTTCAAAAAAAATGTCATGAAAAACCCATTAAATTAGCGTTTTGTTTAATTTATTAAGGCAGAGGAACAAACGACTTAATTCCTGGAAATGGTATTGCACAAACGTTATTGACTGTTACTTTACTTTAATTCCTGCACTATTCAAATATAAATAGTTGGGTTAACAATTCAATGTGCTGTCATGCTCCAGCGATTAAATTAAGTTTAATGTGCATTCCCCGATACGAACGTATAATTTCAATAAATAATTTGTATTGTTTAAAAGTCAGTGCAAAAAATATATTAAACAGGACTTAAACTGGTTTTTTATAAAGTTATTTTGAAACAACAAAAACTAGATCCGAATAAGATAATCACCTTTTTCTGTTAATATCCCAATGTCTACTAAATTTAAGCAACGTCATGCTTTTAGATGAGTTTAAATGAGTTCAAAAACTTTGTTATTCTCTTACATACACATTCACGTACAAGATATTGTAGCTAAACGGTGAAATAAAAAATGTTATGGAACAGGTTTTAATTGCTAAAAAAACAAAACTCGACCCAATCAAAAATATTTGTAGGGCTGTTGGCAAATTATTTGTAGTATCATTTGTAGCAATCTTAGTATATATTTGGCCAGACTGAAGTTTGAAATTTAAATAAATCAGAGCTAAGCGAAAATATTTACTTAGCATAAATGAATTGAAGTGAATTGCAATCTGATTTAAAGAGATTACACATATAACTATAGTATTACTATATCATACCCCACTCGGTCGTGAGCGTTTATAGTTTTTGTTGTTTGTTGTTAAATAGAGATTAATCGCATCATTTACCCTTAAGTACTTGAACTAATTGAAAGTATGTTTAAACTGCCTGTTAAAGTGCGAATAAGAAAGAGAAGTCGAAGTCGACAATAAACGCCCAAAGTCAGGTAGTAAAGCAATTTGGGGAAAACCCAAAGTGCACACGCGCCAAGATAAGGATACACAATCGGTTTGGGCCAACAGACTGACACAAATGTAATTAGGTTTTTCATTGCTCGTAATTCGATGAAAATACGTCGTGTTCTACAAGTCTGGCCAAGTGTCTTGTCGCAGCCGGCGAGAAACATCAGCAATTGACAAACAGCTGCCGTGCATTATATTGATAGAAGTCGAACGGAGCGGTGCAGAGCCAACGATAATGATAATTGATAATGATAACCAATGCGCACAGCAGCCGCCGCCGCCGCCGCCGCCCACAACAGCCCAGCCCTGGCAGCAGGCTCAGCCATGACCTCAACCTCAACGTGGACGTTAGCGTTGACGTTGATGTCAGCGTCCCGCTTGATTGACACTCGCATACCGTTTATAGACTAGGAAGAGCCCAAAACAAAAGCAACACAACGTGAAACGAAGCAAAACCGAAACCCGAAATGGGAA
Source organism: Drosophila robusta (assembly GCA_035043565.1). Taxonomy (NCBI): domain Eukaryota; kingdom Metazoa; phylum Arthropoda; class Insecta; order Diptera; family Drosophilidae; genus Drosophila; species Drosophila robusta. The sequence continues at coordinate 17,954,620 of JAWNMW010000257.1, read as the reverse complement.
CACAAACGGAATACAAACGAAATACTTTCGCTGGCGATTGTCGCTGGCAAATAATCCAATCAGAATAAGTGGGAGATGTGCACAAAAATAGAATGACAACAAAATGTGACAGCGGACGGTGGACAGCGGCTGACGGAAAGTGAAGCTTGAATGCGCCCAGGCCGTGATTAATACTTATGTGTAGCTAACTATAAATTAGAGAACACAAACAGTCGCGATCACAACACGACTCTCGGAATGATCGATTACAGTACGCATGATGGGATGATGGATTCTGTTGAATGCAGACCAAGAATGAGCTTTGGAATGCCTTAAGTGTGAATACAATGCAAGAGCAACACGTGGCGTGGATGTGTGTTTTTGTTGTGATCAGCGATTGATCCGAAGCTTACGAATAGGTTCAAACGTATATACGTATGTATATATAAGGGAAACTATATTGAAAAGACGCAGCCATCGGTAGATGAGTCTGAATGTTTAGGCATTTAGGCAACTGAACAACGGATGCCCAAACTAGTATATGGACGTAGTATTTATCTTAGTCTGATGTAACCGACTGCGTAATACTTGTTCACAGTATAATAACAGCTTGAAACAGTCGTAAACGGTCCGAATTATTAAAATAAAAATTTGGAAAAATATAGATTTTTGTAAATTAATGGGGTGGGAGTGGATTTTATCGATTTGTCACGCCCTCACTGAGTATAACCAAAATATCTTGATACATTATTCGGTGCGGGTATACGCGACTATTTACTCCAATTTCTAAGTCTCTAGCTCAGACCGACAAACCTAATATGCTCTTTTTACTTCGTGATCGAGTATAAACAGTTAGGTTGATAGTTTATAACTATATAAATAATAATGATAATACAAAAAATTGTAATTATAATAATTATAATATATTGAAAATACATAGGCGGCCCAACATCTTCAAGCACATCTCATATGTATTATTGACAAAAACTCTATAAATTATATAAATTCATCAGTTATAAGTTATATACATTTTATCACCCAGCAGTAAATGTTATCAAACTTTTGTGATAAGCGTGAAATTTAAACACAAACTTTTTAACAGATTGACGGAGCCATCATAAATTTTCCTTAAACTGTCTGACAATTTCCATAGTCATCAATCGCTCAGCTTAAAAATCCAAGTATTTGCATTGACTTTTATATTTTAGCAACCGAGAGTATTTAGCAAGCAAATATTTTAAGCTGTCACAATACATATAATGAGAACATGTCTTATTATATCTTATTAGCTGTCATAGATAATATGGTTGGGTAGTTGAGCGATTGTAGTATACAAAACTATTTGCCTTCAAAAAATTGTTTTAATTGCATGTTGTAACATTTTCCACAGTTGTTTTACGGTTTGTTCTATTTAATATTTATCTATATTTAGCAGACCGTAAAATTGTATAAAACGCGAATTGTTTTTTTTTTTGTTTATATTCGAAATAATAATAATAACAAACATATACGGAAATACGAACTGTGGTCTGTGTTGTAAAAGCTAACGATAGTAAATTGATGATATATCTGCTTTGTGACAATTGATTTACAAGCTAATTACGTTAAGATGCGTAAATAAGTTGTTATTACCAATATTAAGTATCTGTTACTTGATGAATTATTTCTACTGTTTTTAATTAAGTTTTTAGTTATTAATTAAAAACTTAAGCGCTCAATTGGAAGCTAAACGACACCAAATCCACACATTAGCCTGGGAACCAGGATCCAGGATCCTTGCCAATAAATCACATTTTTTTCTGTGCTTATGTGAGTGTGCGATATACTTGGGCCTGGATAAATTGATCGATATCTGGATGTATGTTTGTGCGTATTTTATTTAATTAAAAGAGCGTCTATGCAATTAACGACATACTGCGAAATGATCTCTTTATGTTTTTTCGGAAAGAAACAGAGCTGAGTTATTGGCAATTGCGAATAAACTTGATCTGCGTATGGTATACACGAACTTAAAGAACTCTAACTCTTGTTGTCAGACAGACAGACTCGGCTATCGCGTATTACTTGTTCACAGTACACAAAAGTTAGTCTTTTTCGTATTTTTGTCAGAAATCATGCAAAAATTGACAAAAATTTTGTCATGTAAAGGTCTTGGATCCATAGCTCCCATGTTTCAAACGCCCATAACTTTGTCAAAACTGAACCGATTTTCATGTTTGGTGGCATTTTTTCCATGGTTTGCCCTCAGGATCGATTCTGCATTTCAAATATATACATTATTGAAAATAAAATTTTTTGGATTTTTTTGTCAAAAAAAGCATGTACCCCCCCCTTACTCTTTTTCGAAAAATTTTTTTTTCAAAATTTAGAAATGCGAATTTACATTTTTAATCGATTGCGGTAGTCTCAATTAGTATAAAAAACAACATTAAAAGCGATTCTGAGGGGGTCAAATTTTTTGTCAAAAATCATGCAAAAATTTACAACAAATTTGACACGTAAAGGTCTAGGATCCATAGCTCCCATGTTTCAAACGCCCATAACTTTGTCAAAGCTGAACCGATTTTCATGTTTGGTGGCATTTTTTCCATGGTTTGTCCTCAGGATCGATTCTGCATTTCAAATATATACATTATTGAAAATAAAATTTTTTGGATTTTTTTGTCAAAAAAAGCATGTACCCCCCCTTACTCTTTTTCGAAAAAATTTTTTTTTCAAAATTTAGAAATGCGAATTTACATTTTTAATCGATTGTGGTTGTCACAACTAGAATAAAAAACAACATTAAAAGCGATTCTGAGAGGGTAAAATTTTTTGTCAAAAATTATGCAAAAATTGACAAAAATTTTGACATGTAAAGGTCTAGGATCCATAGCTCCCATGTTTCAAACGCCCATAACTTTGTCAAAGCTGAACCGATTTTCATGTTTGGTGGCATTTTTTCCATGGTTTGTCCTCTTAATTGATTCTGCACTTCAAATATATTCATTATTGAGAATAAAATATTTTGTATTTTTTTGGTCAAAAAAGCAAAAAAAGCCTTACTCTTTTTTGAAAAAATGCAAATTTACTTTTTTAATGGATTGTGGTTATCACAATTAGGGTCAAATTTAGGTGAGTCTAGCTTTAATATTGTGTAAAATATTAATCGATTTGCGATCGTCATGTGATCGATTTTCCAGCCTCTCAATGGGCGTGGCACAAAATCTCAACACTTGGTCTGACACGGGTATACGAGTATATATTCAAAGTTACAAGTCTCTAGCTTCAAAAAATTGCGTTCATCCGGACAGCAAGACGGACATTGCACAAACCCAATATACTTTTTTCACTTTGTGAACGAGAATAAAAATAGTTGTTGTTCACCTTAACATCAAATTTCAAGAGGCTTTTTATTTCAAAAAAGTCAGTCAACGTTACTATCTATCGATCTATCGATGATCACCTATTGTTTGACTTGTTTGAATGGATGCCAACGTATCGCCCTGGTTCAATCTAGGTTAGAAGGGAACAGGGACATTTTCTTGTTCACTAGCCAAGTCAATGTTTTAGTTATATTTGATAAAATTTTCAACTCTATATTAATGTGCTCACTTTTGCTCCGATTCAGCGGCGATCATGTCACCCAAGGACGGCGGCGGCGTTCATCTCTCCGGGCACAACAACAAATACGCGCTTAACGCCGCAACGACGACTCCGTCGCAGCTGGGACCGGAGAAGGGGGCTGATGGCGGCAGTGGCAAGACGGCGACTCCGACGGCACCGCGCACCTGGCGCGAGAAGCTGCGCCTGGTGGCCAACAACATCACCGTGGAGCCCATACTCGCCGCGTACATCATGCCCAGCGTGCTCTCGAATCTGGCCACGCAGAATCTCAACCTGGAGAAGGCGTGCCGCGTGAACCAGGCCTACGGAGACGAGATCTGCGATGCGCTCACCCGCCGCCAAACGGCCAACTACACGCTGTGAGTGCAGCGAATCCGCCGAAGATTCATTTCCCATTTCCCATTTCCCCTTGGGAAAGTCGATCGCAATTGACACGCATTATTCTCTGTCTGCAGCGAGGAGGAGACGGTGCAGCAGATGGTCGCCCGGATGGCCGCATGGAAGACAGTGATTCAGTCGCTGTTCCCCTGCCTGCTGATCCTCTTCTGGGGCTCGTGGAGCGATCGCCATCGCCGCCGCAAGCCCTGCATCCTCATACCGGTGGTGGGCGAGTTTCTCGGCGTTGTCGGCCTCATGCTCTGCGTCTACTTCGAGAACGCACCGATGGAGGCCGCCGCGCTCACGGAGGCGATCTTCCCCTCGCTCAGCGGTGGCTGGTTCACCATGCTGATGGGCGTCTTCAGCTACATCGCGGACATAACCACCGAGGAGGAGCGCACCCTGCGCATCGGCATACTCAACGTCTGCTTCTCGGTGGGCGTGCCCATTGGCATGGCCTTCAGTGGCGTCCTGCTCAAGTAGGTGCTCCCCATTAGTGGCTGCTTCACCTTGATTCACCTTCCATTTCTAGGCAAATTGGCTTCTATGGCGTCTTCTCCATATCGGCGGCCTTCTATGTGCTGGCCTTTGTCTACGGCTTCTTCTTCCTGGAGGAGCCCGTGGCGCGGCCGGAGAAGAGCCCAGAGGAGCAGAAGAGCCTGCTGGCGGACTTCTTCGATAAGGAGCATGTGGTGCAGACCTTCCGCGTGGCCTTCAAGAAGGGCGAGAACCAGCGTCGCCAGCGCGTCATCCTGCTGATGATTGTGGTGATGGTGATCATTGGGCCGCTGCACGGCGAGATGGCGGTCACGTATCTGTTCACCCGCTTCCGCTTCAACTGGTCCGAGGTGGAGTTCAGCTTCTTTTCCACCTATGCCATGTTCACGGGCCTCATCGGCGTCATCTTCTGCGTGGGCATCCTCTCGCACAAGCTGGAGATCGATGATGCCCTCGTCGGCGTGCTCTCGAGCACCTCCAAGATTCTGTCCTCCTTTGTCTACGCGTTCGCCACGCTGCCCTGGCACATGTACCTGGGCGGTCTGGTCGAGATCTTCAATGGCACCGCCTTCATAGCCATGCGCTCGATAGCTACCAAGCTGGTGTCCAAGGATGAGCTGGGCAAGGTCAATTCGCTGTTCGGCGTCGCCGAGGCACTCATGCCCATGGTCTTCGCGCCCATGTATACGACTCTGTACGCGGCCACGCTCCGTGTGCTGCCGGGCGCCTTCTTCCTGCTGGGCGGCGGCCTCACCATGTTCTCCGTGGGCATTTTCCTGTGAGTACGCCCAGCTGCTTGAAGCTCCGCTCGTTCTCTGACCCTTTTGTGTGTGTGTTGCTTTCCAGCTGGATGTACCGCTTCCAGGTGCGGCAACGTCGCAACGAGGTGCGCCCGGATACGGAGCGCGGATCCGTGCGGGAAACCAATGGCAATATCAATGCCATCGAGGCGCTGGCGCTGGCCAGCGAGGCGAAGGGCCAGCTGAATGGCATCATTGCAAATGTGATACACGAGTCCCTGGAGCATTCGGAGGCGAACCCAGCGCCAACGGCGACGACAACATCCCCAGCGACGCGGCAGAATGGCATTGAGAATCGCGCTTTTGTCCAGGACGCACTCGATGCGAAGGTCAAGGATGCCTAGGGTGCGCATTTGACCACCCGCAACTCCCGTCTGTTGTATATGTGTTGTATAATTATTCTGTACCTACTTATTATGCTATGCTGTAAGTCCAACCGTGCACACCTTTAAAGCCCATTCCGAATGTCTCGAGGTCCGGTGGAGCAGGTCCCGTATTATCTGTACCTACGTATCGTACGATCTGTAAATTGTTTAGCCCTAAGTTCCAAAACTTGTTTTCGATTGAATTTACTTTATATATATATAATATATACATTTTTTTTGTGTACTTTTTTTTGCGTAGTTTTAAGACTGTAAAAGTATTGAATAAATTAAATAACGTCCAAGCGGAGCTTGACCTTTGACAGCGGAAGTAGCTGCAGGACACGTCAGCCACGGTCCGCCTATTTGACAATTGAACACTGTAATCAGTTTTTGTGGCTCCTGCGCCGCGACAATTACACACACAAATAACACAACGCCCACCCACGTCCTGCAGAGTCCCTGCCAAAATGTCCTGGCTCGCTGGCCGGCCTATCGCACACATCCTGCACGCAGGAAAGCGGACAACGGCCGCACAATTGGTTTGCTCATGTCGCTGATAATTGTCGTTTGCGTCGCATAAAACGGATGCGCCACACTTTCGTCCTTGTGGTATATTAGCTATGGTAATATGGGCATACTCACCTTTTTCCTATGGTATACACCGGTTAGTGGTCTAGTTGGGGACCGGAAGAGTAAAACAAATACCATGCATAAGCATATTTTTTGAGTTTTCGATTTTGGACCACATAATACATAATTTAATATTTAGTTATAACACACAAAAAACAACTTTTACAACTATTGTAAATTCTTTTTTTAAGTTGTGCGGTTTTTTCATAAGCTTTGATGGCGTATTTCTTTAAAAAAAATTTTTATTCAAAATATGGGATTCTTCTTTTAGATTTATAGTTGTTCAATTGGAAGATATGAAAAAAATTGAATTTTAATTTTTGCAAAACTTAGCGGGCATTCAGCTAATTAATTGCATTTCTGCATAACAGGAACTTCATAAAAATTACTGTGAATTGTCACATTAGCTGTCGAAATTAACGTTGAATCTATTGATGAGGAAACAATCTTGTCCAACAATGAACTGACTGTCTATTCCAGTGATGATAATGATTTCACACTAGATTTCAAACGGTTGCGGATGTAATCAGAAAGAGAAGAATATGACTAAATAACAAATTTTTCTTTAATTCCTATAATACATTTAAAATATACTAATGTTATACATACATTGATTTTAATTTATTGAAAATATTTTACTCCTCGTTTCTTCAAAAAAGTTTATATGCCTTCTATTTTGGTTGAGCTGATGTCGCTTCGAAAATTTTGGAACGTATCCCTAAGTATATAATATATGTCTTGTCTTTTTCGAAGAAACTTTTAGCTGTATCCCTATTTTAACAATATAAGTAGTGCCTTTTTGGTTTTCTATATCTACTGTATAAAAAAATAATTGAGAATACTTTTCAATTTATAATGTGCTTATTTTTATAATGTAATCATCAAGTTAACTTAGCAAACTTTTCCAATGGTGGCTAAAATGCTAGTAATTTTTTCTCTAGCGTCAAGACGTCTTAATATATTCATTTTCACATCTAATAGTATTGTTTTTCTGGTGCCTATATTAATTTAATTCATTTTATTTGTAGCCAATTTGGAAACAATACATATTGTGTTTTAGTAATTTGACGAAGTGTGATTTATTGGTACATTATTATTTGTTGAGAGGCCGCTAAATGAATATGTGAGGCCTTGATACGAATTATGGGCTGTAAGCTTTTTGAATTGAGTAGATGATATACGATTTACATCGATTACTATCGATTAATCTAAAAACTGAATGAGTCACGTTTGAACTAATCTCGCCTTTTACATTTTCAGCGTAGATGAATGAATTTATTTGTTAGGGTATATTGGGTTTGTTTTTCGACTAATACTTTTCATTGCCAAGCAAGTTGTTTAGTAAATGTCTATACTTTGTTTTTGCAAATGCACCGAGTGCTCTTACAGTTTCTGCTAAAAGTATCTACACATATTGTTCACATATCGATATATTGGAGTAGCATTCAATAACACAAAAAAAACTGTCGCAGTTTGAAAGGCCTCGCAAGAGCATCTACGCGTCGTGCTGCTTCTAATTGAGACGGATGCTGCTATCGTTGTTGCCGTTTGGCGACCGCATGCGGCACGTACTGCGCTTGACAGCCTGGCGGGTTGCAGGATGGGGGCGGCAGGTGGGCGTGGCAGTCGCAACGTATACACTGCGCCCGACATTTTCGAACGTCGCTCGGTGCCTTTAATTACTTTTTCGATATTGACTACGGCAGTTGGGTCCGTACCTGGCCCACCTGGCCACGCCCACACAGGCAGCTCTGGCTCTGGCGCCCACTCGATCGGATCAGCATCGGGGCTGAGGCAGCACCACAGGGCAGTCTGTGTGCCAGAAACTCACCAAACAGCATCCACAAAACATGTTGCCAGCAACATTGTTGATAGCAAACAGCAGCAATCACGCCGCCCTGATACATGTTGCAAAGCGCTGAAATTTGATAGCTTTGTCAGATGATTTTTTGACCCATAAATAATTGAAGTAAACAATGCGCAGAGCGACAGGGCAAACGAATTGGAATTGGAATTGGTATTCGACCAAGCAGAGCCAGAGCCAGAGCCGAAGTCGGGCCAGGGCATCAGTAACTGGGCCATAAATCTAAGCAGAGCTGCATTTAATCTGGCTTAAACACGCATTTTCTTGACAATTTCACAGTAAAACTCTCGGTTAAACATGACCAAAGTTGTAGAAAATGAATTGAGCCTGCAGCGAAATGACAGGCCGACAACGAGACGCATAATTAATATGCGATTTTCGGCGGGCAACACGCTCCAAATGGCCACTGAGCCACTATAAATTCACAAATGATAACAGTAAATCAAATTCAAATGCAAACGCTGGGGAAATTGTGGTTCCCTTGGTGGTGGCGGTGGAAATAAGTTTATAAATGAAGTGCCCAGCTCAGCCCAGTGGCCCCACTGGATGCTGGGCATCAAACGAGTTAATGAAGCGTGCGCTGCCCCAAAGTATAAAAAAATAGCCGCCATAACAAAGTCGAACTTGAGCCTGGGCTTCGGGCCGCAATCTGCTGGCCACTTCTCGGCCCCAGCGAGCAATGCGGAACGTGGTGGAAAAAGTCAAGCGATTTGACCGTTAAATTCCGTTATAGTGCTAAGGGTGGTAAGGTGCGGAGCAGGGGGAATGTAACAGAAAGCAGCCAGTTGGCATCAGGAAGCATCTCAACTGCCTTTCTAAGTGGGTCTATAGCGAGTGGTGGGAGGGGGGGAGGGAGGGGGCCTGGGCTGGCTCACGCACGCACACACATGCTGCCCACAGGCGGAAGCTTATTTTGTCTCTTGACCTCATTCCTGGCTTTCCCTTTTCCGCTTCCGTTTCCGTCAGCGTCGGCTTCTCCATCGCCGTGTCGAACCGATGCCAAATGCCAAATGCTAAGTAGTTTCGCTTTTAGTGCAAAATGCTCGGCTCCATGCTTGTTGTTGTTGTACCGCTCACCACAGTTGTTATTGTTGCTTTCGCTTCGCATTTGTTTGACTTTGATATTTGCTTGGCGACCACTTGGAGCAGTCTCCATGTGACAAAGCTCCTTTCCTTTCTTTTCTGTTGCTGTTGTTGCTATTATTAAACGTAAGCGAAGTTTGTCTGAAGTTTAAGCTTTGTTTTAACCCTGCAAACATTACTTTCTTTTGCGGCAGAAAGGAATGGGATTCTGCCAGATAATATTGCCGTTCTTCGCTGGAAGACAATTTCTTTTCTCTGTGCTCATATATTTATTTTGTGTTTATCAGCAAACTAAATTCCACGTAAATGTCTATATAAGATTTTAAAGAAAAGTATAAATTATTGGCATTAACAAACGTGTTTTACGAAATGTATAAAATAAATATTTCCAAATTACACAATGTGACAAAGTAGTGTTTCATGTTTAATTAAATTATTTTTTCTTTTGGGAAAAATAAATATAAAAGACATACACATTATTTATAATTATTATTAAGGTATAGAATATCGTTATAAACTATCAAGCTAACTTTTCTAATTAGCACTGGTTTTCGCCTCAGACATACACGACATCCATACACCAGTCTGGGCTTTGAATCCTCTATCCTCTATCCAGCAATGCTTAAATTATTTATACTTCGTATATTGGAACTACATTTAGATATTTATGGAATATGTTCTCACAACAATTTATTACGTCCAACATAAGAATCTGTGCATAAGAATCTATTCATAAATGTTAAAATTATGTCTAGATTATATCTGCCGAAGTTTTGTAGCAAAGATTGCCAAAGTTCTTTAATTTTAAGCTGTTACCACACCATTTATATTTCTGATAAGCTGCCGCCTTACGGCTCAAAAATATAAAAATATGACAAATATATAAGCCAAATACAAACCAGGCTAGCTAAAGCCTAGTCTGGGATTAAAGCTCATTGTTCTCGACTATATATATATATGTATGTCTTTTATATAGCAGTGTTAACACAACAACTTCAGTTGAGCTTTTGCTTGCATCTGTTTTGCGTGTATTTTGTTGTTTGGGCCACTTGCCGGATGACCTTTGGGGCTATTTATTTGGCGTGTTTGCATTTTTAGTTTCAATTAATTTTCAAAAATGTTTTCATGTTTTTCCAGTGCTTTTTCGCTTGCATTGCCCGCAACATTTTTGATGTGATGCATAAAATATATTTTTCGCAGCTCGCTTCCCCCTTCCTATATTTCTCTCTCTTTCTCTCTCTCTTTACCAATCGCTCCTTCCCGCTCTGTGGGTATGTTATGTATTCCTAATGAGCCCTGTGGCTGGCACAAGCCCATCAACCCACACCCATAGTGTGCTCCTGTGTGTGTGTGCGTGTGTTTTTGTGTGTAATTTATTTCATTTAAATGATTTATTTATTTTGCTCATTGCCTTTTGCAACTGCTCTCGCTGCGTTGGCCGTGCCGCCTTGGTCCTAGCCGCAGTCCCCCTATCCTTATACACTATGCTGGCGCTGGCAGTGGCATCCTTCGCCAGGACCCGTCTCCGGCGCATTGTTGTGGTTGTTGTTTTGCTGTTGTTGTTAAATTGCTTCTGGCATTTGATTTGTACATCATTTTTAACGAAGCATAAAGTTTTATATGGCAACAGCAACAGGACAGCATCAGCAGCAGCAACATCCTTGTTGTTGTTGTAGCTCTTGACTTTGGGCTCTGTGGTTGAGCTCTGCGTATGTGTTGCTTACGTGTGTGTGTGCGAGTGTGTGCGAGTGTGTGTGTATGTGTGTGTGTGTGTGGGCGTCTCTTAATGAACAAAAAAGTGGCATGCAGATATTTTCTCGTTTCTCGTTATTTCATTGCCAGAAGAGCGCCCCCGAAAACTGTTAAGCTGCCATCCTGTGCCTGACAGGATATCAAATAGGCATTTTCATTTGCAGGAAATATTAAATCAACAATTTACAAAATTACTAAACGACAGCCAGCCGCAAGTCCCCCGCAGCCCCCCTCGCCCCCCATACGCATCTATCTAGATAAATTGTGCGCCTAAAGGTTAAAACAGTTCGGTCCCAAAGGGGACTTAAATTTGCGAATTATTTTTTTATTTCCTAAAGTTAGAAATAAAACGTTTAAACTACATATTTTGTATGTTTAATAAAATCGTTAGTGGAAATTTCCAAATTTCAGATATTTAACTAAACAAAGATAAATAAAATAAATAAATACGTGTTTTACCATCGCTATATTTATTATTTATTATTATTTACTATAAAAAGTTGAATATATTCTTTTTTTAATATTTTTTATGGTACCTTTAAGTTAAGCTTTAAGGTCTGGTCTTTTTTAGGAACGTATATATAGTGTAAAAAGGAATTAGGTGTATGTACTACTTTATAGATTTATAGCTGTCCCCTTCTGCCTGTTATATACATTAGCACTGTACTAGTATACCCCTGTTGCCCACATTCAGTGAATACAGGGTACAGCAATGTTTACAAAAACCAAAATTATAGATTCACGGCATCTCATGAAGTGAAAAAGACGTTACTAATTACTGGAAGTATACATTTCCGAGCGACTACTGCGGGAAAGGGAGGGAGAGAGAGATAGAGATAGAAAGAGGCATTTAGAAGCGTCTCTAAAATCTACATCTTATTCCTCTGTCCATCTCTTTCTGCTCCTCCCTTTCGCTCTGCTTGTTTGCCATGTCAAGTGGGTGCAGCAGCAGCAGCAGCGTCACCATCATCATGCTCATCATTGACGCTGCATCTCAAGTGCATCAGCATCATCGACCTCATCGGGGAGACTATCGGAAAATCACGTAATGGGCACGTAGGCCAAATATTTACTTAAGGCCAAGCGGGCAACGCTGCGTGAAGGCAAAGATGCGGCATCAAGCGGGCGTGCGGCAGGGGGAGACTGAGGCAGGGGCGAGCTGCATTAATGTTGTGGTGGCAAACCAATTGACTTGACTAGCGACGGTGAGCGGGAGGAGCCGCAGCTGTAGCGCAGCGACAGGCAATGGGGCGACAACTTCCTGCTGCAATTGTTTGACTTAATTGCCACAGCGACTGCAACTGCAACGGCAACGGCAACGGCAGCGGCAACGACTGTAAACAGTAGTCGCTGCGGCAATAAGCAAACTGGCATTGACATTGACTTTCGGTGGTCCCACACACACACGCACAACAAAAGCAGGGATATCGAAGTGTGGCAGCCGCCTCTCGATATTCGTTTGATTTTTGGTTTCGTGCACCCCGCGGAGTTCGAATTTGTTGTCGTCAATTTGTTGTTGCTGTTGTTGTTGTCGCTGTGGCCGCAATTGGATGTAAGGGGCAGGCAACAGCAGCATCGCAGGGACCAATTGCAGTTGCCGTGGACAAACAGCAGAAGCAGCTCAAGCAGTAGCCAATTCCCATGACTAAACACGACTCGAAGCACGTTTGCCTACACTCAGAGAAATGTTGGGCTAGACTGCACAGACAGCTCTGAATTGCAGTAATATACATATATACTAACTGCTTTCAAGTCCAAGAAATGCTCTTATATATATGCAATATTATGATTTTCACAATCGACTAGTAATCAACATGAATAGCAACAATATGTCTGAATTACGTACATTATTATTACCCATTAAATTTATGACTCATAAAAACTGTCGTATTTAAATTGGGCGTGAAACGTTCTTAATACAAGTTTAACGTTTTTAAGATTATATGGGAGCCATTATTTTTAGGAGTTTTGCGATTGTAAAAAGTGTTCTTGAAATAGGAATTCTTTCCTGTAGTCAAGAAAAACGATTTTACTTGATTTAACTTCGAAATTCTTGGTTTATTCTCTGAGTGTACTTATTTACATATCTGTGTTGGTGTGTTAACTTCTACTGTCCAATTTGCCTGAAGTGTTCCGGAATTTATATATATGCAGCTACCGAGAAGCAAAGATAATACCGAAAGGTCGGTTTTCTTACAATTTTGGAGAAAGCAAATTGAAATAACCTAAAATATTGTTGTAAGAGGCTCTATACCAAACTTGGTGGCTCTAGCTCTTGTGATCTGTGAGATTATAAAAATCTCTGAGATAATCTCCTCAGAATCGGTTTCAATGTTGTTTTTTATTCTAATTGTGACAACCACAATCGATTAGAAATATAAATTTGCATTTCTAAATTATTAAAAAAAATTATTTCGAAAATGAATATATGACATTTTATCAAAATATCAACAAAAAAAATTTTTTTTCGCTAATGCATATATTTGAAATGCATAATTTCATTCTAGAGGACAAACCAAGAAAAAAATGCCATCAGACATGAAAATCAGTTCAGTTTTGAAATAGCTATGGGCGTTTGAAATTTGGGAGCTATGATGCCTCAAGTTGTGCACATGAGAATCGCATAGAGAGACGTTCGTCACATTCATTTTAACCCGCTGCACACAAAATGTACCGTTAGCAGCGCTTTTGATTTGGCAAGCTGCTCGCCACGCTGACCAAGCGGCCACAGCCACGCCCCCAGCGGAGAATTTCACTTAAGCAGTGCCTGCGCCCGCTGCTCGGGAGCTGCAGCCTTGGCTTTGACTGCGAGCATCATAAGCATAATCATCAGTCAAGTGCAGGCACTCGATTTGCGCCTGCCACGCCCACTGTGGCACGTCGCGAGGCGCCCGCAGCTGACGTTGCAACTGCAAACGCCACTGCATCTAGCGGCACCATCAGCGCAGCGCAGCACCCGAAGCTGGCGTCATAATTGAACGTTGCAATAGCTCCCGTTGCATGTTGCACGTCGGAGTTTTTACGCTCGTTCACGAAGTGATAAGGAGTATATTGGGTTTGTGCAATGTCCGAGCTTTCTGCGCCGCTATTAAATAGCCTTTGGGAATATATTTGGAATATATGCTTGTGATAGCTCGCGTCAGATAAAGCGTTCAGATCTTTATTAGCACATCAAAATTGACAAAGATAAATCCCTCCACAACTTTGTCGAAACTGAATCGATTTTCACGTGTTATAGGATTTTGGCATGGCTTGTCCGCTAAATTGAATCTGTATTCAAAATATGTGCACTATTAAAATTCAATCTTTTTTTAATTTGCTGGTAAAAAAAATCATACTCCTCCCTTAAAAATTTTCAATCTCCTATAACTTTGTCAAAAGTATGCCGATGATGATGCATTTTGGTCGTGGTTTGTCCTCTAGATTGCATTTGTTCAAGGATACAGACTTTGGTTGCTAATACACAGTGAACGAGTGTAGTGCGGTTGGTTATACCCGGCTGCAATGTCTTTGTTTTTTTGCTGCTTTTAGTTTTCGTTTTTCGGCTGCCCCGCAGCTGTCGAGCGAGGCGAGCGCTGCCAATTTAGCCAGGTCGTAAACGCAGAAACAGCTGATAAAGTCGCTCGGCGTGAAACTGAAACTGAAAGTTTGGGCCATGCCCGGTTGGAGTTGCAGTGGGAGCCGAGTCGGCGTCGGAGGTGGAGCTAGGTCTGTGGGGCGCAAATAGGCGCGCTGTAAATAAATGAAATTAAAATTCCAATGCGAACCCAACTCAAAAGTCAGAGTCACGGGCACGGGCACGGGCCAGGTCAAATATGCTTCATATTTGGCCAACAGACGCTGACGGGGTCTGACAGGAGCTGGACTCGGAGAGTTTACCGCTACCCGTTTTCCCCATACGTGCTGGCTCCCCTCCTTTCCCTCCCTGCCCCTTCTCTGCCCGCACCCAAACATAAATATTTATAAACAACGAGAAAGCACAGTTATCTTCAGTGTGCCGAAGATCAAATACCCTTGGAGACCTGAGGCAGATGTGCGCTTTATAAGTGTAAGCAATGATTATTTAGCACAGAATCTAGATTTTTAACCGATTACTCCTATCAACGGCTATATCAGAAATCGCTGTGAAATACTGTCAAGCATATTAAGGTTATCTCTTTATCTGTCAAAAGCTCATTTTTCGCATAATTGCTCCTATATTTGCTATATTCTATCGTGGTCTGCTCTTGATAAGATTGTTCCGTTATGTTTGGATCATCAAAACACTCTCAATGCCAAGTTTGATAATTATGAATCAATAAAAAACGGGTTTTTTTTTGCAATAGTTTTTCGACCGATTCTGCTAATGGGAGCTATATGATATAGTGCTTGTTGCTGCTTGCAACAAAAGGACGCACCAATGCAAAGTTTCGCGGCGCCTGGCTACGTCACGAATATATATATACTCTATAGGTCTCCCTCTGTTCGATACAGGCTGCGTGACAAAGTTATAATACCCGCTGGCGGAGCATTAAAGCCACGACAGAGCGACGCGAGGAGGGGCGAGGTGGGGCAGCTACAAATCCGTTATAAATAAAACATAACGAGTCGAATTGTTGGGAACCACTTGAAACGCAACTGAAACCGAGAAATAAGCGCAGACGACGCACAAAATGTCAAAAACAATAAATCAAAAGGCACCCAAAAAAAGGCGGCCAGGAGCCTGAGGAAGGTGGTGAGGAGGTGAGGTCGTGTGAGGAGGGGGAGGGGGGGGATTTGCTGCTGCAAACCGTTGGCCAGTCGCTCAGGCAAACGGAAGCATCTCAGCGGCCGCCGCAGCTCGGGCACGTTCCCAGCTTTGGGACTGTGCCCCAAAAGGTAACAAGCGATAAATAAATGCGCGAGGGAGGGGCACACGGGGCGCAGGGGGAGCTACAGGTAGGCACAGCGTAATGCGGCCTTACAAATTGCAGATGACACTGCCGAGACAAAGAGCAAAAACTACAAGACTAAAAGCGAAAGAGTGAGAGTGTGTAGGGGGGTGGGGGGAGTTGGAAGCGGCTGCCTTGGTGGGGCATGCCGCTGGGCGCGCTGGCGGCATTAACTGGCAACGAGGGAGCTGCTGCGCAGGCGTCGCTGCGTCGCTGCGTCTGCGTCGGCGTCGACGTCTGATGCAGCATATTTGTCGGCGTTTTGCATTGTGAATGAAATGAATTGAATTGAATTCATGACAGCGGAAGTTTTGAAAGCGCAGCGCGAATTGAGGTTAAGGCGAAGACGCGCGCATAAATGGCCTGACATTAACCATATATGTATGTACACGATTCATATGCATACGTACCTACATATATGTATCAGCAAAACAATTTCACATTTCCTGTGCAAAGTCACAGTCAACTTCAAATTGTCGGGAGCTTCAAGTTTGGGGCAGGTTGCCAAAAACACCACATTAAATGTTTCCAACATATATCAGTGGCAACATGTGCTTGGGCAACAAGTGTAGCAACAAATGTTGCCAAGCAGCAGCATCCACAAAACCTACATCCACACGCCGCACAGTGGTACAGCAGTCGCAGAGCTAAGATAAACTTGAAAACAATTTCTTTTTATAAATGTGCAGACCAAACAATACTGATATTTAACCAGGTAGCAGATTTCCTTATTTAAAGTTTAAAAGATGACGTACAATAAGTCAATAAAATATGTTCTTTTAACCAACGCAAAAGTTGGCGGTACAAAATGTAGTTTTTCTTTTAGTTACTATTTTTTGGATAGTCTGCAAAATCATAATCGCTTACCATATTACTCAGAATGTTGACTTAGTTTTTAAATATTGAGTTGCTGTTAAATGTAAATTTACTGTACAAATTTAATTTAATTTGGAGAATTAGATCACACCTGTGATTTTTATATTATGTTTCGTCGAAATTACGCACTCGTTGCCCACAGTGCAGCGTATTGAAGCGATGCCAACGGCAACACCAAACAGTGCACACTAAGCCAGAGAGAGCGAGAGGGTGACAAAGAGAGCGCGAGTTGCGGCCCACAAGCAACGGTGACGGCGACGACGACAGCAACAGCAACAGCAGCCGGCAAGCGACCGGCCCGAGATGCTGCGACTGTTTAGTAATGGACAAACGCTTGCCAGGTGAACAACGAAGCCGACGCAAAGCGAACAGCGAACGAGCGTAGTGTGTTTGTGTGTGTATAGTTGTTGTTGCTGCTCGTGCTCGGCGCTCAGCCCACGCGCGTGTGTGAGTGTGCCGTACAAATTTTGTTGGCATTTTTTTTTTCGGTGTTGGTGTAGCAACATTTGCGGCCAGCAGCCTCCGCAACATGCAGTGGTGAATTGGTCGAGGCCGAAAACGAAACGAAACGAAGCAGAGCAAAAGCGAAGCGAAGCGCAGCGCAAAGAAACTCAACACCAGCAACAAATCATTTGGCCCGTTGTCGTCTGTTGTCGCCTCGCCTGCAGGATACGCGACGAGGACGTGAACAAAACAGAACAACGCTGGCCGTTGACCGAGTTGCATCGCAATCGCATCGGTCTCTCGAACAAGTGGCGAGGAGGCACTTAGAACCAGCGAGAGAGAGATAGAGTGTGTGAGTGTGTATGTGTGTGAAAGAGACAGAGCGAACAAGAATTAACAGCAGACTGCGAAACAGAAACCGAAATTGAAATTGGAAATCGGAGCGGCAGCTGTTGCATGCGGCCGCCGTGCCAGACTCAGTGACGCCGCCGCTCAGCGTCAACGTTGCGCGTGCCGCGTGCTGCGTGTAGCGTGTTTTTGTTGTTTTTGTTTTGTGCTAGCGCCGTTCGCCCATTGATCCTCGCGAGTGACAGAGACACACACACATACAAAAGAGTGCAGAGAGACAAATAAAGAGAAAGAGTGAGAGAGGAGGAAACGGCATCAGGATGAGGCTGCAGTTGCTCTTGCAACTGGCCGAGCTGGTCGCGTGCCTCGCCGTCGCCGTCACCGCCGCCGCCGCCTACGCCAACGATCCGTGCTACTTTGAGGGCAAGCCGCGCAAGTGCCTGCCGAGCTTTGTGAACGCCGCCTATGGGAATCCGGTGCAGGCGTCCAGCGTCTGCGGCGCCCAGCAGCCGGAGCGCTTCTGCGAGCTGCAGCGCGATGGCAGCGCCGGCGAGTGCCGGCTCTGCGACAAGTCGGAGCATCGTTATGGGCCCGCCGCGCTGACGGATCTGAACAATCCGAGCAACGTGACCTGCTGGCGTTCGGGCAGCGTCAATGTGCCGCACGATCCGGACACGGCGCCGCCGGACAATGTCACCCTGACCCTGTCGCTGGGCAAGAAATACGAGCTGACCTACATCTCGCTCTCGTTCTGCCCCAAATCGCCGCGGCCCGACTCGCTGGCCATCTACAAGAGCTCGGACTTTGGCCAGACCTGGCAGCCGTTCCAGTTCTACAGCTCGCAGTGCCAGAAGTTCTACGGCCGGGCGGATCGCGCCAAGATCAGCAAGTTCAACGAGCAGGAGGCGCGCTGCATGAACTCGCAGCACGACGCAGCCGCCGGCGGCGCCGCACAGCGCTTCGCCTTCAATACGCTGGAGGGTCGTCCGTCGGCCAACGATCTGGATGCGTCGCTGGTGCTGCAGGACTGGGTAACGGCGACGGATATACGTGTGGTCTTCCATCGACTGGAGCTGCCGCCGCAGCTGCTGCTGAGCCGCGAGCGGGCCAAGGGCAAGGGCAATGCGAACAGCTTCAGCGACGAGATGACCGCCAGCCAGGAGGAGGACGACGAACTGGAGGGCCACGAGCTGGCCGAGCAGGATGAGTACGATTACAATCTGCAGGACAACGACAGCGCCGGCTACGACCACGAGGAGTACGAGGAGCCCAAAAAGCATCTCGAGCTCGACGACGAACTGCATCTGGACTACGCCAACGACGGCGAGAGCAAGCGCCAGTCCAAGCACAAGAGCAGCGTCTACGAGAAGCATTTCCAGGGCAAGCTGGCGGCCACCACGCCGACACCTCCGACCGCACCACCGAAGACAACGCCGCCCAACAAGTCCACATCCGCACAGACAGCGTCGGACAGCTCCGGCGCCGCGGCTGGCGGCGCAGCCGCCGCCGCCGCCGCTGCCGCCGCCCTGCAGCAGCTTCTCTCCGTCTCGCAGCATTATGCCGTCTC
The DNA here is from genome assembly GCA_035043565.1 of Drosophila robusta. Taxonomy (NCBI): domain Eukaryota; kingdom Metazoa; phylum Arthropoda; class Insecta; order Diptera; family Drosophilidae; genus Drosophila; species Drosophila robusta. The sequence continues at coordinate 17,935,520 of JAWNMW010000257.1, read as the reverse complement.
CGATTTCGCTGTCGGCGGGCGTTGCAAGTGCAACGGGCACGCCTCCGAGTGCATCGCCACCAGCACTGGGCCCAGCTCTGGGCCGGCTCACGCCGAGGCGGACGATGGCCAGGACGACGAGATGCCCGGCTCGCTGCACAGCCACTTCGGACGCACCACGTCCGGGCTGCAGCTGAGCACCAAGCTGGCCATGACCTGCGCCTGCAAGCACAACACCGCCGGACCGGAGTGCGAGAGATGCAAGCCCTTCTACTTCGACCGCCCCTGGGGACGTGCCACCGACAACGATGCCAACGAATGCAAAAGTGAGTAGAAAATAAATAAATACACTAAATACACCTTGTGCCCCATGCCACATACAGCAATAAACTGCGGCAAAGTAGCTCGAAAAGTTTGCACAGTTGCCAAAATATTATATTCGTAATGTTAGCGAACATAAACTTTTCCCTTTTGCCATATAATTGTTGTTGGTCATATTTAATTAATAGTTTTATAACAATTCGTCATTTATAAAACTTGACCTTTACATACTAATTTACTACTCTCCCAAATTAGAACTTTTAATTTTCAATGCCCAAAAAAGCTGTGGACCAACAAAGCTTCAATATTGAAAACATTTTTGTTTATTATTTAATGAAATTAGCATATGGAAATCATAAAATTGCAAATATTTTTTTTTAAGCAATTTCTTTCCGAAATTTATATTTTTGCAAATAAACTCTGAAACTTATGGCTTGACATGCACCAGAATTAGAAATTTAAAAAACTTTTCAGAAATTAGACGCCCCGAATCTTAGAGATGTATGTTAAAAAAACAAATTTTTGATTTGTGCATTTCGCACAGTTTACAATCCAGAATTTTTAAATATACGATTTTGGCTTCATTAAATTTTTATTATTCGTGGAAAAGTGCTTCCAGAAAAGAATGAATTTTTCGCAAATGAGAAGCAGACCTGGAAACAATCTAAAAGGCGAGCGAGCTCTGTAAAACTGCAATTAAAAAAATATTAAATACTGTAATAATATACTATTTTACTACAATATAAACAACAACACGTAAATATCACGGCTAACGATGAAAACAATTTACGTTGTTTTTTATTCCATCCCTTGACCTCGAGTTAGCCAAACATTCAACAATTTAGTAGAAATGACGCCAAACAATGGCCATTAGACTATTATTATAATTATATGAACGCCAAGTCTGGGAAAATTGAAGACAGCAAGTAACTGCTTAAAAATCAAATTAAGTATAAGCAACAGAAAGTGTAAATTGAAAAAGATTAAAATATGAGGCTTATTAGGTTAATTATATGTTCGTGCTAAAAACAGATTAATTCAGCTTAACATGTATATATACAAAAATTAAAAAAAATCATAGGTTTCAAGTTTTTTACAAAAGGCATTTCAAGCTTTATTTTGAAGCACTCAATTTTAAATTATAAATGATAAATTTGCATATATCTTACGAAGCTGCTGAAATTTTTGGAGTAACCCTCGCTAATGCTCAGAGTCTTAGACAGCTTCGCGGCTTTCAGTTGGACAGTTAGCTTAAGAAATATGGGGCCATATATAATATACATATATATTCATATTATATATGTATATATGCGTTAAAAAACTTAAAAAGTCAATATTAAATTATTATTCCTGAAAATACTTTAAAAAACCATTATATTTTCGCTATTTCAAAGTTGTGATTATTTTCTTTATTCTATTCATCAGTTCATGATTTATTATATACTTGATAAAAAATATTAATTAAGCGTGCCAAACATTTCTAAAAATAATTGTATAAAAAGCTCTTCATTTGGCACATTTGCAAGTTTCAAACAATGTAATTGAATTTTTGAAATATTTTGCTATATATTTTATTGGAAATTGTAAAGCGTTTGTATGTTATTGGATATATTTTGTGCAGCTGTTGAGTAACCCTCGTTGAAGCTCTGAATTCCGCACAGCTGGCTTTCACGGCACTTGGTCGGAGAGTCTCTGTTGGCCCCATCGAGTGGCGTTTTCAATTGCGGCCATTGTGTGGCTCGCACTACTCCTGCAGCGCAATGAACTCAATTCAATGCATTGCGATGGAGCATTCGATTGCCTTTGCCCATTGCCCACTGCCCATTGCCCACTGCCCATTGGCAATGGCAGTGCCAACGACGACGTCATCGGCATTCTTCTCTTTGCATTTCGGGTGCTTTATTCAACACTTGGACGGCGCATTTGAATGCCTCGACGTGCGACGTGCGGCGTGCGGCGTGGCGTGGCAGGACCAGTTCCATCTTCAATCCAATCGATTCCAATCGAATCGAATCGAAGCAGTGTGCAGCGATCTGCCCCGCCTCTTTTCTTGCCCCTCGCATATTTGTTGTCAAAGTCAGCGGGTCATTTATGCCATCATCATCATCATTCGAATACGAATACGAATACGAATCCGAATCCGAGTGTGTCCACATTGGTACAAACCAATTATTTGTGTTCTTGCTGTTGGCTCAGCATTGTCCGCACCTTGCACACACGCCCCCCCCCCGCACGCCCCTCAAGCCCAGGCACTCCCCCTCACTCCCCCTCTACGCCACTCCACGTCCGTTGCTATTTGGCTGTCTCGCCTCCACAGAGAGTCATAAATTACTAACGATTAACTTTTTGTGGGCCGTCGTCCCCGTCCAGAATTAATCAAAGAAACAAATGCGCAGCGGGCGACGTCAAGCTAGGGCGACGCGACGGGTCAACCCCATAACGGTAACGGGGCCCCGGCATAAGCGCGGTCGAAGGTCACCGCCGGCAACTGCCCAAAAGATGCGATGCCGCAGTCTCTGCTAATTTATGGCTTATGGGCCAAATCTCCTGGGCAATTGGCAATCGGCAGTGGACAACAAGCCCACAAGGTGGCAGCTGTGCGCGGCTTTGGATGGATCTGGGCGACAAATATACCCGAAATGCGACTGGCTGCATTCCGAGTTACATCATGTTCTAGGGATTATCTAGTTACCAAAGAACCATTTACAAAAAGAAAAAACCTAATGCAATTTGTTTATATTAAAATGGGTCTACTTTATATTGCTTTCAGATTCTGTGTTATTTTTACCTTTCACACAAGCTCGTTGTATTTGATATTTTTTATAGAGTTTTTTAACTGCAACTTGGGAATTTGTAGATGCAAAGACATTTCTTTTGGGTCCACCTGCATTCCGAGTAATTTATTTTACAGCTGGGATAATTATTTTGGTTTTTGCGGACCTCTATTTCCGTTTTTCTTCATTCACGTTTTTAGCATTGGGATTTATTTTGTATCTCTGGGATTCACCTACTTTTCAAGTTCATACTAGAAATTTCCAACTGAATATTTCGATTAGCATATAAATCCAGCTCTCCCAGATTCTACCCAGTGCTAAAATGGGAACATAAAATTAATTTAGCGCACAAGTCGCTGTGATTTGGTTTCGAGATTAAAGGCTTTAATTTGAATTAGTTTTTTAGCCCGGAGTCGCGTCCGGAGGACGGCCACTTGCTCAGCGAATCCACATCCGTGTCCGCATCCGATTCCGCTCTTCCATTTTAAATGCACACAAAACAACAAGAAAACAATAAGATAGCTACAAAAAAAAGAAAACGAAAAAGATGCGAAAAACACAAACGGAAACAAACAAACTCGAAGCGCCGGCAAAGGCAAGTGATAAAAATATTTATGTCGAGCGAAATGCCAAGCGACGTCTGCCCGCTTGGTCGCGGCCATCCATTATTTGGAGTCCCGGCCCAGACCTAAATCCAGGCGCCCCGGCTGACCAACTGGCTGCCTGTGGAGGCTTTGGCAAGATTTACGCGCGCCAAAGAGCGTAAATATTGAAAGAGGAATCGGGTATCCACGGGACAATTTGCTGCTACCTGCAATCGAGCAGCTTATCTCGGGTCCTACCCCAAAAAACCCAAGTCCAAACTGAAAGCCAAAGCAAAACCCAAGTTCCCGACTTCGAAGCGAAGCGACGCGACCCGCTTCCAACTCATTGGGTCGCACATTAATATTTCGATTTGCTTTATTCGCCTGCAATTTGTTTTGATTTCGCTATGGAGACAGTGTCCAACCACTGGCACTACAAATCGTCGCACAGTGGGACAAAATGGCAAAGGATCTAAAGCGCAAAAGCATTGCAAATAAACAATACAATCTAAAGCTCCTGTAAGCCGCACAAATTGTCGCACAATGCAACAAAACGGTGAACAAACGAATACAATATTGAGTTCAGCTTACGGCTTTATAAAAGGTATCTAAAAACAATTGTAATGATATGTTGTTATTGTTGCTGTAATTGCGGCTTACTCGCAGTCGCACAGTGGGACAAAAGAACAAAAATCATATGAAAATTTGTTGAAAATTCATTTACATCTTTCGGAATCAGCAACCAAAAAAATAAAGCATTATAAACTTCCATACAGTTATTAAAATTATATATGCATTAGTTGCACATAGTTAACATTTTTCAAAATCGAACATAAACAGATCAAATAATATACGCCGTTATATAAATAAACAATGTATAATTCATACAAATTATCACACTGTGGGCGAAAACTGTAAAGAATTTAAATGTGAGTGCAATAAAATAATATTGTAATTTAGGATTAATTAACTTACATCTTGTTTTTGGAAGTGCACTCAGCTCGGGCAATTACTCGCACAGTGGGACAAATTCACAAGAATCGAAAACAAAATGCAGTTGAATATTAATGTGGCTGACGCTCACCTGAAATTGATCAGAGATGAATCACTTTTGGTCCACTGCTTGTGCTCGCTTGAGGGGTACATTTGGGAATTTTGGGTTGGGTTTGTCGCGGCTCTCGCTTTGGTCTCTGGGGCCGAGTGAGGCGCATCTAATGCGCGCCATCTGTTAAATTTTCAGTTTCGAGTTTTTGGCAGTGGCTGCAATCGAAATGGGAAAATGGGAAATGCGAACCGGACCAGCACACAGGCCAGGGGACATTGTTTGTCGCCCGGCCGCGACCCCATTGAGAATTTTATTTCTTTATTACATTTATTTGTGTGTCTGATTTCGGGGGTGGCTGAAGGCGGCTGAGGGGTGTGCGCCGGTTTACGGCTTCAACTAATTCGCTGCGTTTACATTGCAATCTCTTCTGCCGTCCGGGTTAATCCCGACAGCTGTGCGCATTTTGCATGCATCCCACGATGGACAATGGCAGGACAACGCTCAGCTCAGCTCAGTTCAGCTCGAAACGGTTCGCTTCGGTTCGCTCGGTTCGGTTCGGTTCCGTTCCGGTTTTCCTTTTTGCCTGACTTGCAACAAATTGCGCGAGCTAACGGCGGCCATTGCTCAGTAACCAGCTGGCAGTTAAGTTGTTGCACATATGCAACAAGAATCATTGCGGCTCATATGTCTGGGCCAGGATGTGGGCGTGCGAGGCGCCGGGGGCGTGCATCGAATTCCGAGCGAATCGCTTGGAACGCAAAAACAAAATGCAACACTTTATTCCGCAACCGCAACAATGTGGCTGCGGTAAGGGGTAGGGGGCGTAGGGCCGTGGGGGCGTGCCAGGCGCTGGCGATGTGAAAAAATGTTGGCAACTTTGCTGCGGTTACATTTTGTTGCTGTTTGTTGGCGGCGCGCCTGAAAGTATGCAAAAAAGTTGCTTATTTAAAAAATAGCGTCGCGCAAAAAACTAGACAGAGACGGAGGTTTAACAGCGACAGCGAGTTGCAGGGGCGGAGGAGCCGAGGGGCGGAGGGGGCGCCTGCATTCAGTTTGGGTATGCATAATGAGTGTCCTTTGTGCACGACTCGACTTAATTCAACTTCAGTCGACTCCAACTCCAACCCCAGTGCAGACTGTACTTCATTTGTGTTGTGTTCGGGAATGTTGTGGAATTGCAAGGGATAAGATTATGGATGTGATTTGTTGTTATGGTCAAGAACGCCAGGAATTTGAGTCAAAAGGAAAGCAACGCCAAAGGCAAACGCGTCGACAACAAAAGGAATTTTAATTAGAGCTGGCTGTTTGTGTTATCCATTAGAATGCAATTATTTAAGTTCTTTTAATGGGTGCGAAAAACGAGTCTCTTAACCTTTCGCCTTAAAATCTTTGGAATAACTTATGCAGAGCAATAGCATTTCTGCCAGTTAATTCAAACACTATTCACATCATGGCTGCAAAACGGAAAAAATCTCTTAGAGTTTTTACTTTAAGGTTCGGTTCATGGAACCGGTTTTTCACAGCCTAGAACGAGGCTATTGATTTGAATTTTGGTTCCTCAAATTCCTCACAATTTTAATTGCAACAAAAATGTAAGTATTTGTTAGCTTTGTTTAATTTTAAAAGAGTAGTCGGATATCGGTTCCTAGACTAAGTCAATATACATTTTATATGAACCTTTTTATGTCAATCCATTTTTTGGAAAACCAACTGGTTTTTGGTTCGCTGGTTATAAAAATTTAAGTGGTTTCACATAAAAAAATTTGTAAATAGCTTCCTTGCGTCTTATAAACAATAGCAATAACTACATAAACAATAACAATAACTGTCTGAGTCAGTGTTGTAAAAGCACGCAAACCTTTTGTAATCTGTAAGCACTTTACGTGGTTGAAGTTTTTCCGTTTTTGCGTAAATGCTTTTGAAGCATTTTACAACATATGAAGAACACTATGCTAAAGCCAGATAAATATGTAAATGTAATATTTCTTGATCGTAGTAAAGAATGCCACAATAAATTTATTGATGACTTTGAGATGGGTGCGCAGAAACAGGTGGAGGAAGTGTGACTAGGATCGAGGTATTTAATGAGCGGTTGAAAGTAGGCGGTGCATGAATACCCTATATTCCGCTTCTATGCACTCTAACAAGTTGGATGTCTGTGGTCGTGGACTGGCCTCCAAGGGATCAACAATTTGTCAACTTTTCTTGAATGCAGTGCTGCAATCTGACTAAACTATAAATACACATATATATATATATATCGCTATCTTTATGTGTGCTCCGTGATCTCTGCGGCTTCTACCTCCATGCGAGGTTCCCACGTTGCCTTTTGCCAACGTCATTCGATGCAGTGCAGTGGCATAAAAACCACGCAATTTGCTACACTTTTAACACTTGCACGGCTCAATGAAGTGCAACAGCAACAGCAACCGCACACCCAACAGCCAACACCCAACGCCCGAATCCACAGCTTCCTGCCTTGCCGCAACACCACCTGCCCCCCATTCGCAGTACATGCCGCAGCAAAGCCCAAGTCAAAGCAAAGCGTAAAAGCCCCAAAGCACACAAAGCAAAAACAAAAAAAAAAAAAACAGAAAAAAAAATGAATTAAGCAAAGAGTAAAAATAAAACGGAAACGGAATCTGAAAATGCTTTGGAAGCTAGCTTTTGCTGCTGCAGCTGCTACTTGTTGTTGCTGCTGTTGTTGCATTCAAACTAACGCAGCCGCATGATTTTGCGGTCTATGCCCCAACACCCCAACTGGGCGTGGCCCCTCATCGCCCCCCATCGTACCTGCTCTTAAGCACTCGCTACTCTGCATGCTCTCAGTGTAATCGAATCTGTGCTTTCATTGCCTGCCGCCCAACCCCTGCGCTAGCTGGCCCCCCCACGCCTCCCGCCCTCCTGTTATGGGCCCTTTTTCTGGCCGCCTTTATTTGCCTGGCTTTTCATTCGTAGTCATCGCTACGCTTTCGCGCGCCCATTGCCACTGGCTACGTGCCGCAGTTTTTAACTGCCTTTTAGCTCAGGCAATCTGGCTCTCTGCAAGCCCCCCGCCCCCACTACAGCCCCCGCCCATCGCCCCCCCACGCCCCCCTGGCTCACTGACCCAGCTGACCACACGCAATTCAAATGGCTTCAAATTGCGGAGCGCACGTTGAAATCCCTGCAAAACAGCTGCCACAAAGTGGCGCCCCCGCTCCCCCTACACACACACACACACACGCACACACACACTCTGGCAGCGCCTTAATCCCCTGGCATAAAGTGTTTTTGTTAAAAGAGGCCATCAATTTGTCGCCCATTAAAAATGGGCATGGCAAATTATAAACTAACCAAAATTCCAATTGGAAGTAATTAACGCCTTTTGCATGCGTGTGTGTGTTTCCGTACGTGTGTGCGTGTGTGTGTGTGTGCTTGTGAGTGCGTGTTGAGGTCGAGCAGGTCGGACAGGCGACAAATCGCTGCAACTTATTAACAAACAACAACAACAATAACACGTAACTATGGCCAACAGCAGCCACGAAAAGGAAAAAGATAACTGCGAGTGGTCGAAGCTTAAATACCCTAACGCAAATATAATACAGACTATAGTATGCTGATCAAAGCCAGACAATATAAATAATAATGCAAATAAATCTCGAGAGTGTTTAAAAAATTGTTCTAAACAAAAACTTGTTTTAAACATGAACTCGATTTTTGTGTGCATTTTTTATTTTTGCGCGTTGCGATAAAGTGTCTAGAATTGAAAAAAAAATTAAAACGTTTAATTAATTATTGTTACATATTTAGTTCTAAGTCTATAATGCCCTGCAGCAAGTGTATGAAGAGGCCTTCAAATGCTGCCCCCAAATGAATTTGTTGTTGTCGGCACCCTGCTGTTTAGAGCGAGAGCTGAAATGTGTGGCGTTGAGGGGTTTGGGGGAGGGGTAGGGCAGCTGTTCACAGTAGCACATACATGACACACACAAGCACACACACACACACACACACACAGAAGAAGAGACATAAAATGTTAAGCACATTTGGGCTGTTATTTCACAGTCTGCGGATGCGAGCGCCGCCTTGCACACCTCAAACAGCACTCATCTATTTTTCTTCATTAACTTACACACACACACACACACACACGCACACTCGGCACGACAAACGCTTTAATAGTTTTTCCGTGCCTTTAATTTATGTGAATTTGAAAACATTTTGTGGCCAAGCATGGAGCGAAGTGTTAGGTGGAGTTGGTAAGTGCTATGGTGCAGGCAACAGTGTGGAATGGGGGAGGGGCTGGGAAGGGGGTGGTGTGTACGGGCATCTCAACATGCTAAACGAGCGGCACACCAACAATGCTGCATTCGATTTGTACGGCCTCCCGCCTCCCATTCTCCCACCACATCTTCGATTGGAATGAAAATTGCTTTTAAATTACGTTTTTTGCAGCTGCTAAAAATTGTGCCCAAGCTCAAGCAACTAGCTAACACAATTCTCTACTTGTAGAGTATTTTGTTTGGCCAGACTGTCCAATAAAGCAAAAAAATGTGCATAATCTTGAAACTAGATAATCTAAACTGGGTGTCTATGCTTGTGTATCCAAGAGTGTTAAATATAGTATTTAGTTGTTTTTGCCACGCCCACTGCTAAAATAGCTCTCTAGCTCGCACGTTTTCCTATAGAAATATGGTTTGGTAAATTGATAATATTTTTTTTAAACAAATATATGGATATATATATATTTCGTGGTGGTTTTAATACTCGTTCACGAAGTGAAAAGAGTATCCAGGTGCTTACCTAGTCGAACGATTTTAATTGCAACAATTTAAGCTCTTTTTTTGTTTATACCGTATTTGTTATTGTTGCTTGGCTATCGGCATAGTACAAAGTAATATCGACGCTGGCAATTAAAAAGCCGCTGTTGGTTCTTAGCCTTTAAGTACAGTGTGCGGGCGGGGTGGGAGTGTCGGGGGCGAGGGGCAGGAGTCCCTAGGCCACAATACTGAAATTGGTAAATCTGGCATTTGTGCGCACATTTGGCTTTGATCAACTGCCTGGATTTGTTTGGTTAACTGCACTTGGACTGCAACCACAAATGCCTTTTTATGCGCCACACATTGCAGCGATGGCGTCGAAAACCAACAACAACTACGGCAGCAACAACAACAAGGCCAGCAATTACGACCAGAGATCAACTAGAGGCACTAAAAGATGCCCGCTGAAGGGGTGGCAGGGCCTGCGGCAGGGGATGAACTGAAACTGGTGCACGATGACTTCAACATAAGTCAACACTAATTGCAATTTGCAGCTAAGCACACACTCACACACACAGACACACACACACAGTCACAGTCCTGTGAGAGGAGAAGTACACGGCATAAGTAAAAGGATAGCGCACAATAAAACAAAAGCAACACGAAAACAAGTGAGAACGCTGCAGTCGGGTGTAACCAACTGCGCAATACTCGCTCACAGTATATTAACAGATTGAAATAATCGAAAATGGTTTTAATTATTATTGTTATTTTAGGAAAATATCGATATTTGTCATTTGTGGAAGTAGCTCATCTGAAAATTGTCGCTAAATTTTGTGACTCTAACTCTGAAATTGTGCAGAGGAGGTCAGCTTTAAGACTGAGGGAGGAGATGAATACATTTTATGTAATTGCCACGCTCCCAGTAGGCGTAGCGAAAAAGTCTTTAAAATTTATCTGACGCGGCTACTATCTCGGGTATATATTACATGTTTCAAGTCTCTAGCTTTGATAGCGCCGGAAGAAATGACATTCATACGAACAGACGAACGGACTTTAAACAAACCCAATATACTCTTTTCGCTATGTGAACGAGCATAACAACTGCAATCTGTGTGCGTGTGTGTGTATGTTGTTGTTTGTTGTTCTTCTTGTTGTCGGTTGTTGGTTCTTGGTTGGCGGCGTCGGCGTTTGCATAGATTTTAGATGCCATGAATGAAACGAGTGAGTGTAACAAACAGCGTGTGTGTGTGTGTGTGTGTGCGAGAGAGGGAGAGTGACAGAGAGTGCATAAGCAAGACACATTTGCAATTTAATTTGCACAGCTCAATGCAAACAGACAAAAAAATATGGAACACCCTTGTGCCGAAGATTAAATACCCTTTTAAAGATCTTGCAACTATTTTATACTCCGATTTTCTGCAAGGTATAAAGTAGGCCAATGTACCTTGGCCGGGGTACAAATCTCAGTCAGGCCAGAAACAACCTACTGCCAAAATCAGAAAGCGTGACCCTTGCCCTGCAATATATGTATATGTGTATATACCCTATACCACAACACAGTGCAGACGAAAGCACAGCAGGAAAGGCACCAAACCTCTAACTGTGCCGCAAAAGCAGCCACAATGAATGTACTCACAAAAAGTGTATTCCTTTGGGTGTAAATATGAGTGTAAATGAAAAACTTACATATATCAGCAATAATAATACTATAATAGGCAAAGTACCCAGCTTTCATGACGTGACTAGACCTGCAGCAGTGGGAATGGAATGCGACACACTAGCATTTGAATATAAATATACTCGTGAGAGTGAATATGCTTAGAGTATGAACGCGCTTCATCAGAATTCACCTAAAAGGAAGTTTATTTATAAACATAATAAAACATTTAAGTTTTTAGGTTTATATCCAAAGTGTCAATTTGTGAATGAATATAATTGAACGTTAACTCAGTTTGAATACCTACAGTCGTCGGCATAAATATTTTGACAAAACTATGCGCTATGTTTTTTCTTTTCTTGAAATAATTGTAAAATGTAACGGTTTCATTATCTACTGAAAAGTTAAGTACATTTATGCAAAAAGGAAGATGCAAAGTATTTTTTTAATTCCTTTATGCGTTTTCTTGTTTTACGCATTCTTATCTTTCGCAAGCTGAAAGCAGGTGGACAAAAGTATTTTGACATTTGCTCTATTCAGTCGGTGTTATACTACTATCGATCTTAAAGCTAAGCTACGCATCTATTAATATTGTCTACTGATTCAAAGTGCTGATAAGAACAAATTTGCTTCATAGATTTGCTTAGCTATGGGTAAAACAAATGAATTAAGCGACTTTGTGAAACATGATATGGTGGCGAAGTATAACTCTGGTATTTCTGTACAAAATATCAGTAAATTATACAAAGTACCTCGCCAAACTGTGTATTATCAAATTATTAAATATAAAAAAACCACATCACACAAAACTTGGCTCGTTGTGGCAGACCGCGTAAGCCAACAGGTCAGAACGATCGTTTGATTCTAAGGAAATTTAAGAATAATCCTTTAGAAAATCCTAAAACTGTTGCCAAGGAGCTTTCTAATTACTTCAACATTAACATAAGTGAAAGGACAATTCGCAGACGATTAAAGGAAGCTGATTACGGCATTTACATAGCCAGAGTTATTCCTCAAATAACCATGAGAAATAAAATCAAACGCCTTGAATTTGCCAAAAAATATGTAGGCAAGCCCCCATCCTTTTGGCATAGTGTTTTGTGGAGTGACGAAAGTTCTTTTAATTACCACTGCTCTAAAAAAGGTTTTCGTAAGAATGCCAAGAACAGCACATAAAAAAAGAGTCCCCGTTTGTGAGAGAGTAAGCCATGGAGGTGGAACCGTAATGTTTTGGGAATGTGTTGCATATAATGGGGTAGGAAACTTTGTTCCCATCGATGGAACATTGAATAAAAATAAATATTTACATATTTTAAAGGATTACGCTTTCCCTTCTGGGGAAAATTTGATCGGAGAAAACTTTATATACCAGCAGGATAACGCGCCGTGCCACAAGGCGAAATTAATTACCGAATTTTTAAGTGAAGTTGGTGTTAATACGCTGGATTGGCCACCACAAAGCCCCGATTTAAATATTATAGAAAATATATGGGCTTATTTAAAGAAAAAACGATGTCCAAATCTATCAAGGACGCGTGAGGAAACAATATCAGAGGTAGAAACACTCTGGAAGGATATTTCATTGGACTATATCCGAACTTTGGTTGATTCCGTTCCCCGAAGACTGCAACAAGTTATAAGTGCTAAGGGAGCTTATATTTTTTATTAATAATAAGTAAAATTATCTAAAAACATGTGCATTCATAATTTTTTTAATCTTAAACAATATGTAAAAATACTTATGCCACCATACATTTCTGAAAAATTATTTTTGTTTTTGTTATTAATATACTAATATAATATTTTTTTATATATTTTGAAAATAAATTAACTCATCGTTACACCGTATTTATTTTAAATTTTTTTAGTGCTCATTTAAAAAGTTATTAACCGAAACGCATGATAACTTCTTTGTCAAAATATTTATGCCGACGACTGTATATGAATATAGAGATAGAGAGAGCGCGCATCATCAGCATCTTCTTGCTGCCCAAGAGAGTCACAAATCAGCCACCGTCCAGCTGCATTTCAATCAGCCATGCATACAGCCACGAGGCAAGACCGCATTGAGGCGCCTTTGCCACAGCAAAGGTGAAAATAACAAACCAACAAAATAAGAAATGTAAACGAAGAAAAAGAATGTAAAACGATGCGAAACAAAACCAACAGCAGCAGACACAAAAATATGGAAAAATAAACAAAACCGGGAGAAATAACTTACTGAGTAGGGCACAGTAAAATAAATATTTCTATTAAATGTGCTCGAGAAATACACAAAGCGCGCAACTAGGGGGCGTGGCATGTGCCGCCAAGCCATAGAGTGGAGCGTATGTAAATTCGTATATGCAAATTGCCGTGTGTTAAATCTAATTTGGTCGTGGAGCAAAACTAATAAATTAGCAAGAAGAACTAAAAGAAGCCAACGAATGACGTTGAAGTGTTGTTGTAAGGCCTTTGTTGTGCCAACAACAATGGCAACAATAACATTTGGTCAAAAGCATAAAATTACAATTTGAATTCAACAAGAAAACATTTGGCAACTAATTGAGCAACCTCCAACGACAACGCCAGCAACAACAAGAACAACAACGAAACCCCCAAAAAGTGCCCAAAAAAGGCGAAAACGCTTTGAAGTTTTCGGCCAGACCATAACTGAAAACTGGATCAGGGGCAGGGGCAAAGCAAAGCGAAGGGGAGGGGATAGCTGCTCGCAGTCTGTGCCACAGCTGTTGTCGGACAAATTATAAAGCCAAAAGAGCCATAAAACATGACTAAGTAGACGACTGCGGTGACTTCCCCCACATACCACACGGAATCGGAGACCTGCGAAACGCGTGAATGTCCAGCCACGGATTCGCGTGGGGGCCACCTTTGGGCCGCCTTTACTTGGTGCTGGCGTTGTTTTTGTTGTTAAGCGGCTTGTGGTCAGCAGCGTAGACAAGATCGAAAATGCCAAAAAAAAAAGAAAACAAAAAACAAGTTCACTGCCTGCTAGTTGACTGCGCTCGACTAGAATATACCTCGTATTTGTGTCTTATATTATAAACCACAATTTCTATATACATTATTATTAAACATTTTATAAACAAGTTTAATTTAATGGCAAAACTTTCGGAATATAAAAAGTTATTTGCTTGTAGTCGAATATTTGCTTAAATTTGAGGGAAATTTTCGTCGGGGCGATTCTTTTAATTGAAAGCATTTTTTTATTTGGGTGTATTGAGCCATTATCTAATATATTATACATGTGTATATATGTCGATAGAATTTCCGTCAAGTTTTAGCTTTGTTTTCTTAGTACATCTACGTCCAATAATATGATAATATATATGCTAATTATCGATATTTACTTTACTTGATAATCAACAATAAAGATAAATCAATCTATCCTAAGAGATCTCAGGATTAAGCAGGGTATGAGAAAAAAATCCCCTTGCAAAGAAAAAAGTAAACAACAACAACAGCACAACAAAAGTCAAAAGCAGCAATGAAGAACAGAAGCAGAACATGACCAACAGTTGCTGGCGTAAGAGGAGTAGCCGAAAAAGGGGCGTGGCAAATGCCAATGCCAAAGCCGCCGTCGTGATGCGCCGCAGTTGGCGCAAAATGCTTGCGCAAATTAAATAGTAATTGCTTGAGAAAGTCAGAAACAGAAATATGCAGCAGCAGCAACACCAAATTGAGGGGCACCGAGGAGTGGGCGGTGGCATGTGGCAAGCAAGTTGCCAGCTAAAAGGCAAAAAGTCATCAGCGCATTGTTTTGTGGTAATCGCCAAGTCAGAAGAAGCAGAAGCAGACGAAGAGTTGAGGAGTTGTTGGTCAACTGGTATTGTCAGCTTAGACACTTTCGGGTACTCGAAAGCGGATGCATGTGAATAAAGCGAATAATTGCTCAAAGCGAGTAGTTCAAACGTAAACTTCTTGCGGATTAATGTGGCAAACAATGCAAACTACTTAAGTGTGCTTAATGCAAACAATATTTCAGGAAATTCAATATATTTAATATTTAATTATTTACCAGTGCCTCAGACAATAGCCAACTAATTGACGAGTTCATTAACTTCCATATGAATATGTTAACACACACGCACGCACACACGCACACAACAAAAGGCCAGCAATTTAATTTTAAACTGTTACTAATAACTTTTACCAGGCGTATGGCCGATAAACTAATGAAGGCTTAAATGATGTATCGCTGCGGCTATTTATTGAGTGCACGACAACTAATGAGTTCCGCCCAGCAGCAGCAGCAGCAGCAGCAGCAGCAGCGGGGGGTTTGGGACAGAGCAATAAAATGCAGCTAATTAAAATGTGTAAAAAACAACAACAACATAACACACACACATGCACAACAGGCGCGGAGTCAAGTGTTAAATATTTAACACAATATGTAAATGCAATTTTCGAGCATTTCGGCATCAGTTTTCTGGCCTGTTAATAATTTTCCAGCATAATTTATGACCACAAAAGGCAGCAGCCGCAAAAAAAAATCACCAGCAATAAAAATAATATATATTATTAAAAAAAAAAACATTACTAATTAAAAATAAAATAAGGGTGATCTAGTTGAGTGTGTTCGACAGGAAAGATATCCTGTAGCGAGCTTTGCGTTGCATTCGTACGATTCTATTTCTATGATGTTCTCTTTTCATATTTCAAATTTGAGGAATTTAAAAAGTTCTTAAATTAGGAATTTTGCTTTTAAGTGAAGATATGCTCACCTTTGCCGGAATTTGACAGCACCTGTTCTTAATTAGTCTACATAATTCTTGTATTTTGTTTTGCGTGCCAATTTGGAGTATCTAGGATCGAGATAGACAGGCGGACTTGGCTAACAAAAATATGTGCTTTATTTGGCCAGATGTGTCTGGCCGGCTGCCTGTTATACATATTTGCATAACTCCATTATACCCTTTTAAGACCATATTATTGGGTATCATGCATAAAAATGAGGAAAGCCATAAACAATAAAATGCACTAATAAAATCTCACGCATTTTTGACTTCATTAAAATGTTTAACAGCTGATTTGTTTCTGTTTTTGTTGTTGCTGAAGCTGCAACAAATTACGCAATATTAATGAATTCCCACACACACGCACAAGCACACACACATTTAATTGTTTTGCATATATGTAAAAAAAAGAAATAATAAAATCACGTATGAAAACATTTATAGAAATACTTAAATAAAAAGCAAATGTTTTGTGTTCGCTCTCAATTGTTCGCTTTATATCTTTTATTTTAATTTTATTTTTGCAACCATTTTGCGCATTTGTTGCTTAAATTATTGGCCAGCCTCTAATTGTCAACTCTTGTTTTATGTATTCCATCAAATTGCATGGAAATTCACAGTCAATGTGAGGAATGTTTCGACATAAAACCGAAGCTTACAATACCAATACATGATAGGATTTACATTTTTGATTCCAGTCCCGACAGCATATTTGTACTTTATTGAAGACAGGATTACGAATTGAATTTTGCTACGAATCAACCAGAGTTAAATGTAACTTTTGAAGCTATCTGAATTATTTTCCCGATTGTGAATGGATATTGTGAGAAAGATATTTTTGCATGACTCAATATATATTTTATATTATACGCTGAAATGCACGTTCCAGTTTTCAATCCATTTGCTGCCATTGTGAACTCAAATCTAATTAGTTTTGTGTAGTTATAAATGGAGCGTGACATATAAAATAGAATCTTGTGCGTTGCGAATTAATATTCAAACGATTGTTTAAATATATTAATTGGTAAATAGCGACTATTGTGGAACAGTTAGCCATTTAATATTGAAATTTATTTCTAATTGGCATATATGCAAAATATGTTGAGCTCATTACTTAGCATTTATAATTGAACAAGCTAACTGAATGCCTGCCAAACCTAATGATTCTGTCTAATTGGCAGCACGCAGTGCTGGGTATTGAATAATAACAAGGAATGCACACAATCACAGCCAGAAACTAAAATCGATGGAGAATGCTTTTGTGTCATTCGAACGAAATTGACTTGTGTAGAAGACCAGACACGTTCGCTGATATATTTGGCTTGCCAGCTCGTTTCGTTCGCACAACAAGTGCATTTGATTATGGCCAGCTCTCGGGTTGCCCAGCCTGCCTCTGGGACAATTCTATCAATTGGCCAATGATGCCATTAACATTAAAGCGCTTAACATTCGCTTTGATGAGCATTACATTTAAGTCTCGTTGCGGAAAAGCCGCACAATTAACTGCAGCGGCAAACACAGCAGCAGCAGCAGCAGCAGCAGCAACAACTGCAGCAGCAGCAATTTGCAGCAGTGTTGCTGCTGTCGCTGATTGGCAGCTTGTGCTTTTGGCACGACTGAAATTTATATGCGATAATTAAATCGAATGCACTTTTAAGCTGCGCACAAAATGTGTGTGCAATTAATTTAAGCGTCTTCTTAATTATGTGCATTTTTCAAACAGCATGTGAACCGTCGCGTATACGTGATATTTTGTCCAGCGCGTACCGAAGTACGAACTACGAAGGCGTCCTTAGTCGATGAGTCATGGTTACTTAATTACAGTCAACGTTATATGTTTATGTGTATGGCAGATAACAGAATGAACAACACACTTATGTAATTGTCTAATTATGTCCAATTATCGATTCTGGGAAAGATTGGAAAACACTCGAGCAGAGATATAAGCGTCATCATCTTCGTAATAATATCAAAGCAAGTTTCAAGAATTTTAATAATAATAATGAAGACATTCGTGAGATTTTCTATCAACGTGCGGTCTCTACTGGCAACGGTTTAACAATTGGTCCCTGGCCCAGACTATTTGCTCCAGTTGAGTATAATTTATATATCAGTTGGTATTAGTCTGTTAGTCCGTGACATTGAGTCTCTGGAGAGCTCGCCTTGAAATGCCTATATAATCTGCCTTGGACTTGATGGCGGCCGAAATCCAGCAGATCAATGCAATGAACTTATGGGTGCCTATAACTATACAAATACATGCTTCACAATGCCAGCATATTAAGGACATTCCCCAGTCGAGGCAGCTCAATCGCAATCTCTACTCGCAATCTCCATTGCCAGCGTTGACAATTGAAATTCATATTGTAAATGCGAGTGCGTCCGATGAATTGATGCAGAAATTCATTTACATTTGAGCTGGCAGCAGCAGCAGATGACATCAATAGCCGCGCTTTGATTACAGTTCAGTTTCAATTTCCACCCGCCGGCCAAAACAAAGCAAATGAAATTGCGGTTGAGCACAAAAAAGAAACCCACTGATAAAAAGATTCAAGCCAGAAAAAAAAATAAAAAAAAATAAAAATGAAAGCAAAAAAAATCATCAACAGGGCGACGCGTGACGCTGTTGTCCGCGAGTCCGCCGGAAATGAATAAATTATTTTTCAAAATTAAATATTTGAAATGGCAAAGTTAACATAAAAAGCGAATTATGGGAGCGGACGGACCGAGAAGGACGGCGGCGCCCAGCGGCGGATGTGGCGACCGTTAAAACACTCGCAATGAACTGTCGGAAACATGAGGAAGATGATGAGCTGACAGGCGGAGGCGTCGCTGGAGCCGGACTCGGTGCAGGCAGCCAACGGCTCGATATTAATTTTATGCAAAGTGTGCAGCATTCGGAAGATGTCCCGAAGTGGAAGCAAGGCAGCCAGCGAGCTGGACTTAATGCGAATTCGCTCAGGTCAAGCTGAAGATTTTGGAGCGCTGTGGGCGGAGTTAGCCCGGGAGAAGCGGAAATATGGGCAAGGGAATGGCCATAGGCATAGGCGGAGGCGGAGGCATAGATAGAGGCGTAGGCGGAGGCGGAGGCTGAGGCGATGAGCATACGCTGCACCCGTAGGCGCAACGCGAGGCAATGTCAACAAGCAAGTTGCAACAGAGCGAGTGCAGCAACAACAACAACAACTTGAGGCCGTGTGACAAGTACGTGCAAATGATACTACAGCGCACAATGTACTTGACTTTGTTGGCAATGTTGCTGCTGGCGCTGCAAGCTGGCAATGTTGCTGCGGTGCGTTGTATTTATTACACGTTCAATGACAGCAGCAGCAGCAGCAACAACAACAACAACGCAGCAGCAGACGTCAAGGATGCGCCCGTTGGGTTGGGGGCATTGTTTATATCCCCGGCTTAAAGCTGTTTACCTTTAGCTGCGTTTTTGAGGCCAAAGGCCAAGGCAACCAGTAAGCAGCAACCAGCAACCAGCAACAAACAACAGACAACACGACAACCAACAACAAACAAACCTAGAATATGCCCAGCATTCTCGGGCACGCGCGTTTGTATTTGCCTGTGCATTTCCGGCTGTGGTTGTGACTACGGCCGAGTCTCAGGCTGGGACTCAGCTGAAACTGAAACTGGGGCTGGAGCTGGAGGGCAGCAGTCGCCTTGTTTCTAGCTCTGTATCGGTATGCGGCTGCAACAAAAACGGCGACAACAACAACAACAACAACAATAATTGGGAGGCGCTCACATTTTTATGCGCTTTAATGAAAATCCTCTTATGCTGCCTGCTGACTGCAATACGAATAACGAGTGCTGAATAAAGCTGGGCGAATATGAATAAATGGGGATTTGGCGAACGTTCACGAACGCAGACAGGAAATTGTGACTTAGTGCTCTATAGTCATTTTCCAACACTGTCTGCCAGTCCATGAAGCATGCTTGTGACTTAATGTGCACAGCACTATATACAATGTGATAATGATACTCTATGCTTTGGCAACTTTGCAACATTGAGTACGAATTTTAATCTACATAATTTTGTGATTTGTGCAACATTAAGACATTTTTTGGAATTGAAATCCATGTGCTATGGTTTTTAGGCAACTTTATATTACTGACTTTACTATGGTGCATCGTTTTGCATCTTTATAATACTGATTGGGAATACAAACTTTATGCTTTTTATTTTTTATGCAACTTCGCATCGCTGATTTAGATTTTAAATCTATATAATTTACTTTGAAGCTTCTCAACACTCATTAAGATTTTAAATATATATGCTGTTATTGAAGTAACTTAAACTATATGCTTTAAATTTATTTGCAACTTTTTTTTGAAATTAAATCTCTACGATTGTTAAAGAATTTAAATCTGTAAGATATAATTGCAATCAACATGTAAAATTGCAATACCGAGTAATAGTTTTTTTATTCAAAAAAATTATCTTCCCAATGATATTTTATTGCAAACATATTTTAAATTGTTCCGAGCTATCTTGTCAGTTGTGATAATCATATTATACCTACATATGGTATATCATTGAATTATTTGTAAGATAAAAGCTGCATTTTCTGTGCAACCTTAACTCACACATTTGATATCGAAAGCTGCCAGATATGAAGGATTATAATTTGTGTACTGCTCTCCATTTTCATTCAAGTATTTCTGATTGAAAACATCTGAAATAATTTGCATATATGTCTAACTAAACTGTGACTGCCTGTGACTCTCAGAGTCGCAGTTTAGCCATGTGATCGCTCATCTCTGGCTGGCGAGACGGCACAGCTTTGTGCCAAGTTTTGTTTAAAGTTTACTTGGGTTTGCATGCGACAACGGCAACGGCAACGGCGACGGCGACGGGGCAACATCAAGCATCAAGGCATCAGCAACAGACAGCAGCTAGAATAACAATAACAACAACAACACAAATAGCAGCAACAGCATCTACAGCAACAATACAGTAGACAACTGAAGAGTTGTCGACGCCTGACGACGTCGTTGCGGCTGTGACTGCGACTGCGGCTGAGATGCTGCGACGCGTTGCGACGGCAACGGCGACGTCAGTGGCGACAGAGACGTTGTCTATTTACCTTTGAGTTAGTTAAACCCAACGCCCGACCGTCTGCGCTGTGGCTGCGTGTATATTTTACTAATTTAGATTAACCTGCAGCGAAAAAAACAACAAAAAAAAATAAGAAAGAAAAGCAGAAAAGGAAAATTCTATCGCATTGCACACATGAGCACGTACGTGGCAGGGCGGAGCCGGAGGGGGAGTGGCAGCCAGGGAGGCAACCAGTTGGCTGGCTGGCCGTCTGGCTGGCAATTTAAGATTATGAACCACACGCAGACACAAAAAGAGTGCGGTTTGGGGGTCTCCCCCTCCCCGGTCCCACCGTCAGCCAGCCTAGAGTCCAGATTCAAGTCTAGGCCTGGCCATATGCTCACTGCCAACTGGCGACTGCTGACAGTTGTCGGGTTTTTGGTTACCTTCGCTCTGGCAGTTGGCCAGCGCTGATGGAATCCGAGCCAGTCTGGACTACTGCAGGTGCAGGTGCTTTTTAGCATTTTGCCTGGGAGGTCTAGCCGGGTCTGGCCTGGTCTGTTCGCTCTTGATTGCTTGCCAGCAAATTGTAATTGTGGGAATTAGCAGTCCGGGCAGACTCTGCCGCCTCAGCTGGCGCACCTCCTTCCGCTCCGTTCCGTTCCGTTCCGTTGCGTTCCGCCCCGCCACGCCCTTCGGTCTTGCCGCTGAGCAACTTCATTGCATATTGTAATTGAAAAGTTTAATCAAATTATAAGCTAAAATTTCATGTAATTGCAATTGAGTTGAGAGAGCGCGTTTCTTCATCGCCCGCAGACGTGCCTGGGCCAGGGCGACGGCAGGCGGCAGGCGGTGGGCGGTGGGCGTGGCCATGTCGCTTCGTTGTGTGTGGTCAATAAATATGCATGGGGGCACAGTCATTTCTGCGCTGGGTGTGGCTAACTGTGTGCCTCGATATGTTATCGATAGTTGAATGTCTGAAATTAGTCATGCAACATGCGCAACATTGACAGCTAACGGTTAATCGATCAACTAGCAACTGTTGGCCCCATGTAAGTTGTGTTTTTGAGCGGTTTAACTAAGCCTTTTGTTTGTATATCGATATGCAAGTACGATAACTTATCGCAGAGCATGTCTGCTGCTCGCCAACTTGCAACTCATTAGCACAGAAACAAGTTGCAACCCACGTTTAAATGCTGCACACACACGCACACACTCAAAGTAGTTTCTCCCCCTCTTCTGTGCTCTTCCCTTTGACAATTTATGCGCTCCACATATGCAACTCCTGGCTGTCCGTCCGTCCAACTGACTGACAACTGAAAGTGAGATTGCAATGCCAAGCGCCAGTTGTGCACCTGGCCCCTGACCGTGCCCCTTCCCCTTCTTCCGGCTGCAGCGCTCAGTTGGCCTGTGGCAGTTCAACAACGTCGGTGGCTGCCAGTTGACTTTGTTGTCCGCCTTGTCTTGTTGTGTGTTTTGATCTGTTCCGAGTTCTCAGCTGAGTTCTCCTCCCAGTGTTCAGTTATGAAACATTAAACACTTTGCATGCTCGCCAAGGGGGCTGGGGGCACAGCGGGGCTGTGTGCTACAGGGGCGTGGCATGCGAGGGCAAAATGCCGGCACAAATCATTAGCAGACATTAATTTTGCTGCCGAAGCGAGACATGGGCGGGGGACAGAGTGTGGGGCGCTCGGGACGGCATGGCAAGAGTTGCCGTCTCGTAGTTTTTGCCTCTGGGGCACATTGTTATCGCTGGCACACATCAGACTCTGCTGCTGTTGCTGCTGCTGTTGCTGTTGCTGCTGTTGCTGCTGTTGTTGCTGTTGCTGCTGTTGCGGCGGCAACGTCAACACGCACACAAAATGTTTGCCGACATCTTAGATTGCCAAAACGTAGCCAGCGGGTTACACAGTCGCCTCGCAGAAGGACACAAGGGGTGGGAGACGTTGTTAATTGTTATCTATGTAACTGCTGCGTTGTCCTTCGTTGTGTGTGCGCATTGTTCAACGCCCACACAACATCAGCAGCAGCAGCATCAGCAGCAGCAGCAGCAACAGCAGTAGCTAACGGTCTGTGGCGGCAGTCAGCGGCTCATAAACGCAGCAGTTCCCGCACAGTGGTACAAAATTTAATTGAACTCATATGATCATCCTTTATGCAAACAAATCGATAATCATTGTGCTTGATAAAATGTAACTTTTAAGCTTGTCAAGCAACTTTTCAATATTTTCATTCATCTTCGCAAAATAACAAAACTAAGTCATTTCCACAATTTTTATGTCAAAGCTATTGAAATACATTTATGAAATATAGATAAATAATTTTCGAATTTATGTAGCTCCATCGTTTATTTATTATCGATAATTTATAATTATTTGTTAAGAAAATTAAGAATAATCGTGAACGAGTGTTGGGCATTCGGTAAAGGAGTATTTACTATTTATTTGATAACAATCGATTGTTTATTACAAAATAATTTTGAAAAGTTGTGAATTCCGATAACATTTGCTATCGATCACACGTTCAATACAATTACCACTGTTCTGTTATTTTGAGCAGTCAATATGTGAACTGTTTCCATTGTGTCTGCCGCAATATTTTTATTCAAAGGAGAAATGTGGGGGGGGGGGGTGAAATGGGGCAAATCACAGTTCAGCTGCGAACGCCGCGTATACGTAACGTGGCTGCTGCTTGCGGCAACGGCAACTTATGGCAGCAAGTCGAGAGTCTGTCCATGGCCAGGTCTGGCGCCCTGCCAGTCGCCCTCCGTCGGCGCCACTCCGCCCTGCGCGCCTTTTGAGTTAATTGCGTTTTGCTCAATTTAATATTGAATTTAATTAGGGGCGCATTTTTGCTCGGTAAGCAAGCGCTAGGTAGCAAAGCAGCCGAGCACACGCTGTGCCCCGCCGCGCCTCGTTTGCCCTACGCCATCTCGTTTAGCTATTTCGACTATGCGGCCAGTGGCAGCTGGAGGATTGCTTTGGCGAGCGGGAGGGGGGGGGGGGGGGCCTTTGCTGCTGCCACCCAAGACACATTAAAAGCTTTTAGGGCAAATGAGCAAATTAAATTTGATATGCGATGCGGCAAGCCCACCGCCCCCAACCCCGCCCCTGCCCCCCGCACCTTCAGCGCACCCTTACCTTACAGCCGCGGCATCCTATTGGAGCATCCTCTAACGCATAATCCCATAAAATTAATGCGTTTAATTGAAAGTGTTAAGCATTTTTGCCATTGGCGACAACAACAACAACGACGACGACAATGGATCGCAGCATTTGTTTAATTGCGGATTCATTCAGAAGTTTTTCATTGGCATTTGGATGAAGTCGAGTCTCGGATGAAAACGGAAAGTGTTGCGAAACAATTGACAAACTAATTGACAAATTGACGCTGCAAAGTAGGCAATGCGCGAATAGAAAGGATGTCAGGGGGCGGGGCCGGAGTGTTGCACTGCAATCAATTGCTCATTAAAATGCTGTAACGCAAATTGCGAAGCAGAGAGATAAGGACAGGAGGGGCGAGGTAAACCAGGCTAGTGGCAACTGGGTGCAGCACGTATGGGGCAGGACTCGTTCGCCATGTTGCATGCCACAAAATCATCAACACGTTAATTGAATTGTTGACTGACACACACAGAGCACAGCCGAGGGGGCGGAAGCGGGGGGGGGGGGGGAAGGGGGGCAGCGCTGACAGACAACAGGAGGCCAACGTGCGAATGCGGTGCACCATCTCGCGGGACAGAGCGTGGAGCGGGGCCAGCTCTGCGCCCGGCTGATGGGTATGCGTTTGCTTTCATGCTTCGCTTGGCTGCCGGCATGCAATGGCCAGCAGCGGGAGGCGGGGGCGGGGGCGGGGGACGGGTCTGGGTCACGTCAGCGCCAGTTTCAAAGCCTCTATTGCAAAATGGCTGCAAGTGGCAGCAGCAATGACTAACCAAGTGTGTGTGTGTGTGTGCTGTGTGTGTGCCTGTGTGTGTCTGGTAATTAATGAAATTGCAACGCATTTGAATTTTAATTAAAACAAAGCGTGCAAATTACGTACACAAAGCGCTAAAAGAGAGAGAGAGAGCGAGAGAGAGCGAGCGAGAGAGAGGCTCTAATAGAAAGAGCTTTAGTTAAATATAAATTTTTCGATCATTTTGACAGTTTTGTCGACAGACATTCTAAATGTTTATCCATATTTCCTGCACACACGAAATCCGCACTAGAAGAAGCCAGATATCGAGGATTTCAGCTTAGGATTTTTTAGGAGTTTTTGTAGTAAGAAGGTTCAATCCAAAACCTTTATCCGTAGGATCACTCTTCTTAGCCAAGAATTCCGATTGCCAAATGCGACTCAAATACAAATTCGGAATGCAAAGCTGCATGCGCATAGCGATTAATCGATTATTTAATCGTTAATCGAGCCACACTTTAATTTCTTTTGCGAGCAAGCGCTTTTCATGGGTTTTCCATCGCTGTCTGGTCTGTCGACTGCCCGCTGGGAAATGGAAGCTGGGCGCTCTTCGGCGAGCCTTTTTAGCAACTAAATTGCTCGCTTCCGTTAAGTTGCCCAATGGGCCCCGAACAGGGGCAACAACAACGTCGTCAACAACTACAACACCAGAGGGTAAACTTTTGCTACCTGTGAATCGCTGAGAGACAAAAGCTCAGCTCAGTCCAAGTGCCTGCCTATTATTAGTTCGTCTCTGCAGGAACGTCTGCGTGTGTGTGTGTGTGTGTGCATTGAATATGCCACAATGACCATGCCCCATGGGGCTGCTGAGTCTGAGTCTGTAGGACTTTCACCGTATGCAGTCTGGTCCTGGCTCCGCTGCTCCCCGCCCGGCCCGGCTCAATGGGCAATTGCTTTTGTTTTGCTAGAACAAAAAACACATTTTCGCCTGCCGGTCGTCGGCTGCCAGTTGGTGGCTGACCAGAGAGTGCTTCACCAGCGGTGCCCCCTAGCACTACACGCCCCCGCCCCCCACCTGGCAGGCAACTCGATTCCCTTGCCGTGTAATTGCGTTTGTGATATTAGCCTGAAGTACTCTTGCTGATTTTTTTTCTCTCTTTTTTTTGTTGTCGTTTTTTGTTTTATTTCATTTGTGTGTTGGGCCCATTGATGTTTTTGCCTCTGTTGCAGCTTTCGAGCACATGGCCACCCTGCACCCTCGATAGCCGCTTGCCACATATACCCTGGCCATGTTTAATTTGAATTGTTTTCATTTACAGTTGCCATTTATTCATTCATTGACTGAACGAGCAGCAGTTGATTGGCAAAAAGGCGAGCGAACGCTCGATGCGATTGCCAATTCAGATATTCAGATATATCCATTGGGGCGAGGGGATATTTGGGTTGATTTTTAATACGATTTTTGAACAGCCTTTGATATACATAAATTGAATTACATGTTTATGTTTGTGTGTGTGTGTGTGTGTGTGATAACGATAATATCGAAATGTGACAATTGACCATTTGTCGCATAGATCCCCAATAAACGGACACTTGACTGAAACAATGGGCGTAATCGATTTGGCAACAGACGAGGCTGGTGCTGCTATCTTTTGACAATATCCATATCTTTTAAGCTTGAATCGTCTGACTTTGGCTCAAGCATAATTGCATAACACCCGTAATTGTCTAGCAGAGACTTATCACATTATCATGCGATAAATAAAGAAATTCGATAAATGTTCAG
The DNA here is from genome assembly GCA_035043565.1 of Drosophila robusta. Taxonomy (NCBI): domain Eukaryota; kingdom Metazoa; phylum Arthropoda; class Insecta; order Diptera; family Drosophilidae; genus Drosophila; species Drosophila robusta. Next base: position 17,908,955 of record JAWNMW010000257.1, on the reverse strand, counting down.
AAACTCAAAACGTTTCTTAAATTTATCTTCATTTTTTATTTAGATATTTTTTTGGTATAAAATGAATTTTATGAGTTAGGGCTATTTCTGTATTTTATATTAATTAATTTAAATTATGAAAGGCACTTCATTTTAATATTTGGTTGCATAGCCATTGCTCATAGAGTCCACGAGGACTATCTGGAGGTACTGTAATACAGGTACTCTTGATGATCTCCCAAAGATGACAATTATCTTAAGCGGCTTTACATGTATAGGGGTCATGGGTCAACGGCATAACATCTTACAGACTTCGAATGTATTCGTGCCTATCCATTATAGTTTTGATACATATATTATGTATATTTCAAGTACTTATTGTGTACGCGTAATTGACTCCAGAAATATGCATGTGGCATATGCTTACGTTAAGCTCTTATTAAACTGCAAGTCAGCACGTTGCAAATAGCTCGTGAGTCACGCGTGAGCGGCTAAAGCGCTTTGTTATTGGTCATTGATAATCAAAAATTCGTATCATTCAAGTTAATTGAGCGGCATTTGCAGCAGGCTGCTGCGTGAGTCACGCGTGTCACGCGGCGCAGCTGCGCCGCGGCGTCGGCGCCCACGTCAACGACGGTGACAAAATGTGAGAGCAACAACAGCTTCAAGAACAACCAGCTGCAGCATAAATCATAATTTGTCAGCCCGAAAATTTTGGTTGACGGGCGCTGCGGCTGCTTTATACTTGTTGTTGCGGCTGCTTTTATACCATATACAAGTAGAAAAAAAAAATCAAAACAAAACAAAATAAAAATAAAAATAATAATGAAAAAAAATATTCCAAAATTCGCTGCTGTTCTCTCCCTCGCTCCTGCTGTTTCGGCTCCCCACTTGTTGTTATTCATTCTTTTTTAGCTGCTTTTTCATTAAAGTGTTTTTTGTTTTGTTGTTTTTTCTCTTTCAATTTAGCTGCGCTTGTTTACACTTTTGTCCCCTCCTCCCGCCCCCCTCCCGTCCTACGTCCCCCGCCTGCGCATTTGTTTTATTGCCCGCTTGGCGTGGCGCATTTTTCTTCATTTAATTTGCATTCTTCGCGCACTTCTTTCAGTTAGCTGTCTGTCTTCCTACTCTCCGCTTTCCATTCCTTTATTTTCCTTTGCTTCGCCTCGCTTTTGCCTTCCTTTCGCGCTGCTGTCGCTCTTTTTTAATTAGCCGAAAATGCGCTTAACAACAAATGACAACAGCAACAAAGAGAAATTATAATTTATATGCTGGTCCCACGAACTGGGTCAACGTGTCGTATGCGCAATGCGAGCATGCAGGTTAACCCTCCCCCTCCCCTCACGCCCCTTCTGAGCACACACATGTGACCATAATTAGCTGCCAAATGCGCTTGACTTGCACGGCAAACACGCCGCTCACGCGTGACACGGTCCCGCGACGACGTGCGAAACGCTCACGCGTGACTGGCCACTCGTGACTCACGACTCGCATTCCACTGGCGACATTTGCGTTCATCCTCTGTGCCCACCGTCGTTAAGAGCATATTGGTTTCAAGCCATGCAACATATCTAGAATTGGAATTTTTCCATATTTTTATTTAAATTTTTAAAAACATTTTGTAAAAAGAAAAGCATACAAGCAATATAAAGAAAAGAAAGAATCGTGGCTCTTTCAAATAAAACGTGTCTTAGATTAGGTATTTAAGTCTTTCTTGATAGGATTGGGCAGAAAGAACTTTAATTTTCTTAAGTTAATTTTTCTTGACTATATAGACTCCTGATATTCGCGTCACTTTCCACTAAATCGCCAAACAGCCTAAACAGTTTTTACTGTTGATCTTCTATGGAAATAAAACATATTTATATCGAAAATGAAAGCCATATATCCGACAGTTTGAAGGTCACCGCCACAGTTTTAAAGTCTCCACAGGTCGTGCACCCTAAAAAATTGTGACAGATTTAAAACAAAGGAGGTCTTTAGCTAACCACGACGCGTTTTGCGAGCGTTTTCCTGGCGTTTTTGTGCAGCACACAACAAAGAAATGTTCGGCTAATGCATTTGCCAGCTGAACAACAAATCTGCCCGCTGGCATATGGTAAAACGGTAAAAGGCTTGACGCTTCAATTATTTGCCTGCTTGCACACACACACACCGAGAGAGAGAGAGAGAGAGGGAGAGGGACAGTTAGACAGAGACATCGCCAGCGGCGATCGTTAAACTCAACAAGCGCTGCCAAATGTTGGTCCCAGACCCAGACATAAACCCAATTCCAGTGCAAGCTCAACAACTGGACAACGTCTGCTGTCCATCCAGATGTCCTGTTGTCCTGCTGTTCAAATGTCCTGCTGTCTGCTGTCTGCCGAATGGGGCTTACAGTTGACAACTGTGCACTTTCATGGCCTATGGCTGAATCATTGAATATCTTCCACTCTAGCAGCAGAGACAACTGCTGCTGCTGCAGCAGCAGGTTGTCATTCGAAATCAGTAGACAACGCCCCCTGGCGTTCCATGAACGGTGTGTGCATGGGTTGGGGCGAGGGGGCAAGGGGGGGTCAGCAACTTCGCATGCGTTTTGCATTTGCTTGCGAATGTGAATACGTGCCTGTTGTTGTCTCCGCACCATTTTTCATGCTCATCAGCAGCAGCAGCAGCAGCAGCACTACTGCAACTGCCATTGCCTCGTGCTGTTACTCCAGCTTCCTGCTCTGCCCCCGCTGCATGCCCCGCTGCCAGTCGCTTAACTCGAAATTCAAACACACTTTTGGGGCCAACGCTGATTGTGAAATCTTGTTTGTTTGTCGTTTGTACAATGGCCACGCCCCCACACTCAAACTGATAGACATGGCCATTGTCCACTCGCATATGCCAGCTACCAGCAGCCCATCCCAGCCAGAGTTCGGCCCGTTCGCATTCAGCTGGCCTTTGAACTTTTGCACAAGTTTATTTGAAGATGTGTCCGGAGAGACGACGCAAATTGCTTCTTGGGCCGCAAAGCGAAACTCAATCAATTTGGCGTGACAGCTTCCGTTTCGATACGCTAGGTGGCGCACGCGATGCGATCGCGTGTCGATCCCAACGCCTCCAGAGCCACAAGAACTTACAGCTTACATGAACGTGCGTCGAATGGAAATGGAAACCAACATTGGGCGCGTCAAAACTAATTAAATAACCCGTTCGCCCGTTGGCCGATCTGGTCGGGCCCGGGTCTGGTTTGGGTCTGGGTCTGGTCGGTTGCCCGGGCAGCCGGTTGAGATTTGGTTTCTGGCTGCTCCCTGGTCATGTTCAGCTGTCCAAAGCAATTAATTTTCAATTATCTCTCAAAAAGTATACACAAAAGCCAGAAATGCAAAGATGCACAGCGCCAGAGGGGAGCGCGGGGCGCCAGCGGGGGCGGCAGCGGGGGCGGGGCCGTGCGAGAGAGCCCTTCAAATTGTAATCAAATGAAATGCGTTTGATGCCAGACGCTGCCGCTGCCCCCTCGGCCACCCCACGCTCTGGCCATAACTTTATGCGGTGTCAAAGTAAACAAAACAAAGCAACAAAAAAGCTACCGAATCGAGGAAAAACGCGTCACGTCAAATTGGCCAATTAAAAGGGCCAAAATGTGTGGTCTTAGGCCAGACCACAAACGAATCTGTATACGTATAAGAGAGTGGACAAACAGGGCAAATAGAGCCCTGACCACACCAGACCACATCAAAGCCAAGCAGGCCTAATGCGTAATTATAACATTTCTTTCGAAATCTATTTACTTGACGTGTTTGGTATGCGTGTCTGAAGAGTCGTTGTCAAGAGGCCCCACACTCTCCATACAAGGTGGAAGTCAAGATGCTCTCACCGAGCTATATACCTGATGAGCACATATACCCTTCTATCAGTATAAGCAATATTCTTTGAAGAGAACTAAACTTTAAATGTATTTTAATTTCAGTTGATTGCAGCCAGCAATATTGTTCGCATTAAGTCTATTTAATTTTAAGTCTATTTAATTGTTTTACAAATCCCAACTGCTGATTTATTATTTCAATAATATATAAATATAAATAGAGAACACTATATGTCTATAACTTAATTGTAAGAAGTCTTATTATTACTATTATAAATCTTATAAATAATACGTTTTTATGAGATCCTGAATATTTCATAATTTTTAGCATTAATAAGTATTTCTAATATTTATTGTCTCGTTGCACTCTTGAATATTTTATGAAAAGTTTTCCATTATTAGTTAAAACTATAAATATTATTGGAATTCGGGAGTTATATACTCAAATTAGAGGGTATTTATGGTTTATTTTGGAATCACAGATGCTTACTTTTGCCAGGATTGTCTGCTGTGTCGATTAAGTTTAGTTTTTAGCACAAACAGAAAACTTATTGCATTAAACTCATCCATATTTTTTTACTAGTTGCCAGTCGCTTCAGACAGCTGAGTCTCCCTTGCTTCAGCGTAGTGTATGGTTATGAAAGTCTCCGCTGGAGCGCGCAAAACAAAAACAGAATGAAATGATTTTTCACTTTCTTCTGGTGCCGGCAGACAAATGACGTCAACTGCTCCAGCGACGCCTTGAAACAATGCGATTCAATTAAACGCAAATGCAAATGCAATTTCAATTGAGGCAACGCATTTTACAGGCTGTTGCCGGCTCGCATTTGACCGCAGCTACGGCTTGCCAAGGGTCGGCAAGGGCACCAGCTTGGCGACTGCCATCCGCAGCCATCTGCACATACCTACCTATATATATATGTATATATATACATCTCTATATCTCTGTCTATGTCTGCGAGTTTGGCTTTAGCTTCTTCCTTCAGCTGCTTCGCTGGCTGCCTCTCGATCTGCGCCGTTTTGTCTGCCTCGCCTCGATGTCATTTAAAAATAGTTTTGCGTATACGGCCGGCGAAGGAGAAGGGGACGATTCTCGGCTAAAAATATGACAGCAAAGGCTGCTAACCGGTTCACAATTTGACTCAAGTGCTGACCGCTGTCCGCCCCACGGCAGCCCGCCCCTCCACTTGGCATTGGTAAAGCGATTAACTTATTTGACTAGCAGGCAGCAGGCTCCCCAACAGCAACCGGGGCGGGGGTGGGGGTGGGGGGAGACTTCTACAGTGGGGCGCGTCTTTTTCTTTTGGCTGCTGCTGCTGCTGTTTGCGTTGAGTCTTTTGCGTAAAGTGTAAATATTATTTCAAGATACTTAACCAATGTTGTCGTTGGCAATGTTGCCAGCTCTTCGAGCTGCTGAAATTCAGTTGGGGATTAGCTTGTTCCTGCCGCATGCCCCATTGTTGTTGCTGCTGCTGCTGCTGTTGCTGTTGCTGTTGTGACGGGCGACAGGCGACAGGCAGCAGCAGCAACGTCCTTGTCCTTGTCGCCTTGTTTGAGTTGTCAGCGCGTGAATGACTCACTGATAGATTGACTGACTGTTTGGCTGTTGGCTTGTTTATGTTGTCAAAGCAAACAGCAGCAGCAGCAGCAGCAGCCGCCTCGGCAGCAACAACAACAGCAACAACTGTTGCCACTTGTACAATTGACAGCCAAACGGATATAAAAGTCTGACTGGCCAATTAATGAGGCTGCTAATGACGCTGAATGATTGCAGTTGCCGCTGTTGCCGCCGCTGATGCTGCTGCTGCTGCTGCTGATGCAACACACAACTCACTCATATTCAAAGGCTGCGCAAATGGCAAAAGGCATCAACTACCTTCATCAGCATCGACATCGGCGTTGGCGGCTGCTTTCGCCGCTCTATCGCTTTGGCTATTAAACGACGTCATCAGCGACGTCAGCGGCAGCAACAAAAACAAGAAGAACGGCAACAACTGCAGGCAGACGGAAACTCATTAGCGAAACTGTGTCTTGGCGGCCTCCGATCTCCTCCAGCCGCCGCATACGATGTGCGTCTTTGCCACGCCCCCCACCGCTCCCTCCCTCACGCCTCCGTGTCACCTGGCAGCATCGTTATGAGGCGCTTCAAATTTGTGTGCTGTTATCGATACCCTGACCAAGTTGGAGCAGCTACAAACTGTGATTTACTTTGTGCAGCTGACCAGCAGTTTTACCTGCAATTTTCTGTATTCAAGACCACTAAAATTTAAACAGTTCAATTGTACAAAACCACGCAAAAGGCATTTCATTAAAACAAATGCTCCCCATTTTTTTCGTTTTTTGAAAAATCTTATTTAACGACTTTTAAATATAAAGCGATTATTTTCAAAACTTATCAAATTTGCCTAAGTTCGAAAATAACTTTCATTGCAGAGAGATTCATTAAAATTTAGACAGTATTCATTTTTAACTTACTGCCTCAATTATTTGTTAGCCGCAATGAATTATTTTATACGAATACCTTAAAAGCTGGTAAATACATTTATTAAAGAAAGTGCTTTTCCATATTGGTATGTTTTTCAGTTCTTTTGTTTTAACTATTTTCCACAGTTTCCAGTCGAAAGTACTTTTCTTTTCATTAAACACTTGGCTTGTATTATTTGGCATAATTTGAAGGCTGTGAAAGGCTGAAAAAGGAAAACAATTAAATCATTCTGTTTGCAAATCAAGTACAAACTTGTTTTGGACAGCAAATGGAATTTACTTTTTCATAAACCCTCTTGTTTATAGTAAATAAATTAAATTCAAATAAATTGAGTGCATAACGGAAAGATCGTTTTTATTACCACAAGCATTAAATAAGCAGCTTATTATAAATCTTTAAAAACTAATGTTCTTTCACTTTCAATATGATCGATGACATTTTCTGAATTTGATACGGCCTCATGTTACTATATCCTTTTAATGCTGTACAGAGTATTCAAGCGTCGTTGTTGTCCTGCCGCTTTTTGTGCGTTTGGCATGTAACGCCCTCGACGTTAGCGGGGACGCATTGTTCCCGCCTCCGCCGTCCCTCCGCCGCAACGCTGCAAGTTCTTTCCTGCCTCCTGGCAGCAACAACTTCTGGCGCTTCCCTGCTGCTGCTGGGCTTGGGTTTGGGTCTGGGTTTTGTTGCTGCTGTTTGTTGTTTTTTATGTATAAAAATTTTTATGACGACAGGTTGGCTGCTTGGCTGGCTCGCTGGCTGGTTGGCTGGTTGGCTGCCTGGCTGATTCTCTGCTGGGGCTGGCAAAGCGATTTCACGCTTGGCGTCGTCGCCATGCGGGCGCTGTGGCGCCACCTAGCGGCTCATCCTGCTGCATCTGTGGGCTCCACTGGTGGTGGTGCTACTGCTGCTGCTGCTGCTGATGACGTTGCCGTCAACGTGCCCGACACGGCCAAATGAATGAATGGCTGAAAAACGAGCAGCCAGCTCTGCAGCTGGAGCTGAGTTGGAGCCAGAGACGGAGCCAGAGACGGAGCCGTCGACGTCGACGGTGACGGTGCCCGAGATGAGTGGTTGACATGTAGCCGCCATTAGCGGTAAGATGACAAGCGTTGAAAGCGCGCCCCGGGAATTAAAACGCAAAAAAAATAAATAAAATGAAAAAAATAGCCGACAAAAAAGGCTGCGCGTAGAGCTACCAAAGAATGGGATGTGATAGTTTTTTCTCCTCTTTCTCTTCCCTTGCCGTTTTTTTTTTTATGATGACAGCAATAGAGCAGAAAAAACCATTGTGCAAAAAAGGTGCAAAAATCATCAGCATGCTGACAGACTCTCCGTACGGGCTGCCACCCCCCGACCCCTCGACTCCCCTTTTCGCGCCGTCGACAAACGTCCGCCTGTCACATTAAAGTATCATTTGCAGTCACTCAGCTCGGCTTTTCAATCCGGTCGTGCTTTTGTGGCCGCCCCATCGGGTTACGCCCACATTGACACGCCTCTCCTGCCCGCCCACTTACCTGACTGCGATTAAAGTCAACGGCCGCCCTCAACCTTTCCACTGCACCGCGTCCCCCGCACCCGCCCCCGCCCCCAACCCCTGCCACGGCCCCAACTCAGTGGTATTGATTTCAGAAATCGTGGCAAACATAATTTATGGACTCGCGCGCGATTTGCGCGCGTTTTTAGCAGCTCCACGTTGTGGCAGCCTAAACAGAGTCGCTGCCACTGATTAGCGTTAATTTATTTGCAGCGCTTTTTCACTGGACATAGGTGGGAGTGTGGGCGGATGGGTGGGCGTGTTCCGCTGGGGCAAAAAGCGGCCTGGCAACAACACGAGAATGAATTGTAATGAAGACATTAACATTAATAATTGCCCAAGTGGCGGCGGCTACGCGGGCCAGTTGGCCTGCCACGTTGCGCACCAGGATGCTCTCCACTTGCCCGGAAGTTGCATGCATAAAATTTATGCGCCGCCGCCGACGCCGCCGCAGCGCAGCGGCCGTGAAGTGGCACCGCTTGGCAGCGGCCGCAGCCACCACAGCTTTAGGCCAGCCGGAATGCGGCAACAGCGGAGAAAGTTACGGCGAATTTAATAGAAGGCCAAGACAGATATGTGTGTGTCAGAGTGCCAGCAGCACGGCATTAAATTATTTGCATTAAAGTGTGGCAAGAAATGCGAACAGAAGTTCATGGATTATCATGGAAATCGATAAATTATCGGAATTGCTATCGACGCTTTATAATTTATAGATTCGGTTGCATGTGATAGCTTAATGACGTACAGAATCGATAGCACGAACATTTATTATTTTGGCAAGAACATTGCAGTCGGGTGTAACCAAAAAAAAATACGTTCATTGGAACATTTCACAAATCAAATATACTCTTTTCGATTGTTTAAGAACTTGATATTTGTCAGCCTGTCGACATTATGATTTCGATAATCGACTCTAAAAATAACTTTGCTGGCATATGTTTTTCAGTTTGGCTTTTATTTCCCCTTATCGAAAATTAATGACATTTTTCTTCATATTTAAATGAAATATATCATCAATAACAAATCATATTTAGCAGATTACCGGTAGCCAAATGTATTTGTGAATCATTTGAAATATGGCAGCCAGTTCTTCGCTCGCAGGTTCTCAAATGAAACAGCTGTCAGTTCTTTAAGAAAGATGATATTGCAATAAGTTGCACTCCACGATTTATTACACTCTTCAGTTTAGTTTAGCAAAACCGAAATTGGAAACTGTTTGCCACAAGGCTGCAGAACTCTCAGTGCAATTGGCCCTGCCCCTAAGTTGTCCCGGCTGCAGTTGGGGCCGGAGACAGAGCAGCCAACTGGAGCTCAAGGCACTTGCAGCTGCTTTAGTTCAGATTTTGGAAGAGTGCTAAATGGCTTTGTGAGCATTACCTGTGCCAGGTAGCGACTGTGTGTGAGTGCGAGTGTGTGTGGGAGGACAGCTGCACTTTAGCGGTGGGGAGGAGTTGAATTGTCTGGCAGGATTACGGCGTGATGGGCACTGGGAGTGGCAGCCGTTGTTGTGGGCGTAAATCTGACGCTCAGCGCGAATGTTTGGCGCATTCCACGGCCGACATTGCAAATGTGGTGGCCAAGGCGCGAAATCCACTAAACAAATGCAGGTCAATTTCGTTGAGTGTCGGCGGGCAGACAATGGAAAATCGGCGAAAAATTCCAAGCGTTTTACGACAGCGACTGTCCAAAGTCATTGCGATGAAAGCTGTCAGGACGCAGCCGGCGGAAGGTCGGGGCGACAAGTTGATGTTGGCAAAAATGTCGAGGAAATTCCAGCACATTTTTTATTGAGCAACATCGATTGAGTGCCCCCACCCCCACCGCCAGCCCCCAGCCCCCAGTCGCTCGAAAGCTGAATAAACTCAATACAAAAATCCCTTTTAAAGGCGAAAGCGCTGGCAACTCTGACGATGGCAATAAAAAGCGCAAACGGCAGCGCAACCCTGTCGCCGCCTGTGTTCTCGATGTCGAAGGGAAATGTCGTCATTACTGTGCAACTCATCGAGAGCCCCACAACAACAACAGCCACAGCAACAAAGTGTCGAACGGGGGCAAGAATAAGTCTGAGAAAGAGTCCAAGTTGAAGTCGTCAAGGAATTTCAGTTTTCTTACACTTGATACCAGAAGCGGGCATCCAACATAAAAATAGAGACAGCAGCGGGAATCGGTGTGGGGAAGATTGGTTTGTAGTATGGGGGGCTGTTGGGATTCCTCTCGCTTACGCAATATGCAAATGTGTTAAGAATCTTACAAATTTGTTAAGCAAATCGAAGACGAAGCCAAGCGAAGCACGAAAAACCCCGAACACATTTATCATCAGCCAGTTGAATGACTGTGAAATGGGCAGCGTGCTGTGCTCGGGTTCCGGGGGGTGTGTGTGCGAGTGTGTGTGTGTGTGTGTGGGAAGGCTTTGATTTATTCATGTGCCAGGTAACACGTTGAGGTTAATAGGCGGCTCAATGAAGCCAGGGCTTGGGCCTGTGCTTGAGGTTTATGAGCTGCCAAACGCGCCCAATAAAACATTTGTTTTTGTCGGCAATTTGCAACAAGGCCGCAGTTTGCATACATTCATATAAACGGCACATAAATCAGCAGCGGCAACGGCAAGTGGCGCCATCTACAGTTGTGCACTAAATGTAAATGTAATTGCCGATTTCGCCCCATGTCAAAAGCGAACTATTTTATTGTCATCTTTAAACAGCTTCGCTTGTAAAATTAATAAATATAATAATAGTTTACTTGTAATATATTATATACATTTTGGATCTAGATAAATATCTGATTTCTTAACAGTTTTTAATCAATTATTTAGTGTAAGTCAACGAAGAATTTAAATTTTTGTGTTTAAATCTCTCTTATCCAAAATTAACGATATTTTAGTAAGTGGCACAATTTTAAATCTGAAAATTAGTGGATTTTTATTGAACATAAAAATAAACCAGCTGTAAATGAAAAACAATCACATCTTTTAAAATCGATAAAGCCTTGTCAATTATATCCCATGTTGTGGGATATTATTATTTTGTAAAAATTTTAACATAATATGACTACAAATTAGCCATAATCCTAACTGCTAAATGCTCCTGCAAATATTAGGCTTATTTAATGCACTATTCGCATACTTTTTATATGTACTGTAGCCACTGAGTGATGTTCTCCGAAGGAAGGGACTCGTTTCCTGTTTGATCTACGGGCGTGGCCATGTTTTGCCAATAAACCGATTTGTATGCGTGTTTCTGCTTGGGTTTCTTGCCAAATTGCTACAAGGTCGCACTTGGGGCCATAAATCTTTGTGCTGGCGCCATCTAGCGGGCGCTAATTTCACATTTTTGTTAAACGCACGAATAAATAAAAATAATTTGGCAACACAGCCAAGCGCCCCCCACCCCCCACCCCGCCCACGCACGAGAAATGCGAGCCAAGAACACTTCAAACAGTTTTTCAGCCTGCCACCTGAGCGGTGGTTGAGTCGCCCCGGGACCTCGGCTGGGTGGTCTGGCCGGGTGGTGGCCGGGTGGTGGCCGGGTGGTGGCCGGGTGGTGGCCGGGTGGCTGGCTCGAGCGACTTGGTTGGGTGAGCCTGCCGAATTCTTCTCGGGGCGCTCGTCCATGTAATGCGGCAAGCAGCGGATTTAAATTTGATTTCACTGCCGCCGCCGCCGTCGCCGTCGCTGCTGCCACAAAGTAAACAAAAGTTGCCTGCATGTAAATTCAATTTGAATGCTCTTCAATGAGCTTTTGAAGATGGGGCTGAGCGGGCCGCGATGTTAGACAATGCCGGCGGGATAGGGGCGGACTGGTTATCAATGGCGGCTGGCGCGTTATGCGCGCGACTGCACTAAGCAGCGATTATCCTGGCACGAGTCCTGTCGCTCCCCCTTTGGCCCCGCCGCCCCGCCAGCTGGAAAACTTGCGCCAAGTTTCGGTAGCCGGTACACATAAATAACGGCAACCGGCATAATATATTCATATGCGCGCATAAGCTGCTGAAAATTTATGCTAATGCTGCCGCGCACGCAGCCAGCGCTGACGTCGCCGTCGACGTCCGCGTTGGGGCATAATCAAACAGTCTGCAAGTTAAACAACTGGCAAAACTTTGGTTTTAACTGCCAGCTAACCGGCAGCGGCAACTGGGTTACCATTACCTGAGCCAAGGGGCCAATGCGAAAACGTTTTGGGCCAGAGGCCCCAAACCCCCACACATTGCACTGTCTGACGCGTCGCGACGGCAGCGACGGCAGCGACGCAGGTGATAAATGTCAGCGCATCCTGTTGCCACATAATTCTTGCTTTCTTTTTGCATTCATTCATTTTGTTGCACGACGCCTGCCAGCGACAGCTGCCAATGCTTGCAACAGCACTCACCGAAAGCGAGCGGAAAATGCAAAGGGCTGCCCGCAACTGCTGCCGGGTGGCGCCGCCTGGGCGGTGGGTGGCTGCCCTCGATGCAGTTATTCAGTGCAGTGCATGCGAATGGTCGTCCTGGAATTTATTGGCATCATCATCGTCGCTTTTGCCAAAATACTTTGCAACCGCTTTGCATCGCTTCACTAGATTCGAGTCTTGCCTGAGTTTCGTATTGTGTTCGATCTTGTCGCAGTTGCCCAGATAAGGTTGTTCAATAATTAATATTAAGTCACACATTGCAAACCGAGACTAATTAAAATTACTGGAGTGCGGACCGTGGTGGAAATTTAACCGCTGAAGCTGCCAGAGAAATGTTCCTGTTGCAATTAACTTAATTAAATATCATTATATTTTCATGATTATTTTATGGTGTTTGCAAAGTGAAAAAGCAAGTAAGAACGCCGCAGACGGGTTTAACCGACAGCGCGGTACTCGTTCACAGTGTAATGATGACAGCTTAAAACAATCAAAAGCGGTCTTAATTATTTTTTTTTGTTAATATCGATATTTGCAATTTGTGGCGGCGCTCTCAATTTTTGCATGATTTTTGACAAAAAATTTGACCCCCTTAGATTCGGTGTTAATGTTTTTTTAATTCTAAATTTTCCAAATTTTGAAAAAAAAAATTGCTTTTCGAAAATTAGTAATTAGAAAATTAGTACTTTTTCCCCGAAAAATTCCAAAAATAAATTTTTAATAATGCATACAAAATGCAGAATCAATCTAGAAGATAAACCATGAATAAAATGCCATCAGACGTGAAAATCTGTTCAGTTTTGACAAAGTTATGGTCGTTCGAAATATGGGAGCTATGGATCCAAGACCTTTACATGACGAAATTTCCCTTTAAATTTGCAATTTAAATTTTAAAAAATAATTTTCGAATATGAGTTATTACTGTGTACTGTGAACGAGGATTACGCAGTCGGCTGCAGCGTTCTTACTTGTATTATTTGAAAATAATGGTGATTGTCGATTTCTTTAAGCTCAAGTCAATGCACTGGCATTTCTTTAATGCATAGAAATGTTTTCATATTTATTGAAGAGCCCGTCTTCCGCGCTCTCCGCTTTCCCTGTTTGGCTTGGGTTGATCAATAAACATAATGCAGTGTTGAGAAGGCACCGGGAGCATCATTTGTAATGCCATTAGCCCCCGGGGCAACCAATTTGATTAGCAGGCTGGCAAATCATTAGCAAACATAAGTAAGCAGGCTCAGGAGAAGGACAAGGATGAGGACGAGGACGAGCACAAGGACAGGAACAGGACGCAGCGAGGCAGCTCGGCGGAGCATCAACGGGAGCATGTTAAACATATGCAAACAAGTGCGTGGATGTGTTGCGAGCTGTTGCTGCCGAGCGACAGAGCAAATAAGCAACAAATTAAATAAGTAACAAAGTCGAAATCACAGGCAGGCAGACAGACAGTCAGAAGGAGAGAAACCGAACCGAAACAGACAGATAAACATGCAAACAGATGCGTCAGGGCGTTGTGGCAGGGCAAACAGATAAGACAGCTTAGCAGATAACATGAGACAGTCATTTGTGTTGACGAGGATGCCACGAGGAGGCAGCCACAGCCGCAGCGGCAGCAGCAGCTGATGATGATGATGTTGAGCCGAAACTACCAGGCAAATCCCCATGGTCTCAGGCGGCAATCGCTTCTCTGCCTCCTTCAGACGCTGCTGAAATGTAAGCGAAATTTGGCCAGCCTGAAATTATGCGCATAAGCATGAGCCTGCCGAGAAATGGATGACATGGCTGTGGGTCGGGGCGGGGTGGGGCGGGGCGGGGCGAGGGGGCTGGCGCGCTCTTTTGGCTTTTTAATAAATGATGCCCCCGGCCGCCGTGCAACGCGGCGTATGCGTGTCGTGTAATTAATGCGCGCCAAATGAATAAGCAAGCCAAGCAAACAGGCAAACAGGCAAACAAAGAGAGAAACAAACAGACAAATGATTTTGCTTGCTTAAAGCGGATGCTGGAGGGGAGGGGGAGTGGGAGTGGGAGCGCCATATGTGACTCTGTGTCGCCTCCAACTATGTGTGGCATAGAGCGTCGCAGTTTATAGGAATAAAATTAAGCGAAATAAAAGACGCACCAGCAACCAGTCGCCTGTGGCAGCAACGGCAACATGCGCCTCCTGGGGGCACAAAGACGTTACTTTTGCTCGGAGGGCTCACTTGCTGGCATTAGTCTGCTCCGTTGGCACTGTGGCTGCCACCCACATTCGCTGCTCGCTGGGGCACGCAAAATTTCTGCGCGTGCTACGCAACCGGCGATAAATTTTAATACCCCAACGGCGGCGGTAACGGCAGCGGCGGCAGCGGCGCTGCCAGCGTCGACAGCGTCGACAGCGCTGCTAGTCTGGACGCATTTTAAAATTTATTGTTATTATGTGAATTTTATAAACGATGTTGCCGCTATCGCTGCGTTGCTGTTACTATTATTGTTGCTGTTGCTGTTGCTGTTGCCGTTACTGTTACTGTTGTTGTTGCACTTAATTAAATTTTATGTGCGCGCGCCTTGAAGTTTGCTGCAACAGCAGCCCCAGAGACCCGGCGACCAAGGGTCTGCCCGCCCAAAGTCCACACCCAAAGCGCAGGCAAAACAGCTGAAAGGAGGAAAATAAAAATGAGAAGAAAAAGGATTTCCCCAGCCGTAAGTCTTATAAATGCGACGTCCGCACGGAAAATTATAAACAGCAGACTTTGAGGGCTAAGCCCAAATGAGCTGAGAACAAGGAACGCCGCGTTGCCAACAAAATTAAAGCAGCCCAATGAGAGTCACAATTTGGCACGCCAACAACAACGCCGCCTTCAACCTGTTTTCCATGTTTTTCTTTTCATTCCTTTCCTTTCCCGTTTTCATTTACCGTTTACGCGCCGTCCTGGGACTAGACTTCATTTTCGGTACCATTTTTTTGGGCGACCAACAGATTTCAGCCAAGTAAATAAACTGAAAATTTAGGTCCAGATTGGATAGCATACGGCCGTGGTGGGCAGGTCAAGGGTATTAAGCTATTCGCCAACTTAAACAGCGAACCCAAACTTCAATTTACCAGAACTTCAAGCCACACATTTTTCTTTGCAACTGGACGCTATTCCGAAATGAACATAGATTTTTGAAACAAATTGATTCGTCGATATATCGAACAAATTTACATGAATAGATAAATATTTCATACAAATTTGAAAATTTAAAAAAAAAACAATCATACATTCACAAAACAAAAATGCATATATGCATGTATATATTTGTATAATATGAAAATGTATTTAAACTCAAAAAGGGAACCTACTTTGACAATTTTGACACTATATTTGGATTTTTGTTTCATAAGATTTGCTATTTCACTTTTGCATATAAAGTTCGTCTTCAGCTTAGAGAAATCGATCGAGGTTTCTATTTCTATGTTTCTATTTTCTTTAACTTCACTCGTGCAAATAAGAGTCTAGCACTCCCATTTGCAATCTAATAGCAGCTGTGGCAGGCCGCTCTAGCAGCATTTGTTGCAACTGGCGCCCAACGTGGGACGCCATACGTGTGAGTCCTTTGACAGCGTCTGTGCCACAGAATACAGCATGTGATCAAACACTTCTTGTGGTCCTCGGTGCCCGATTGATAATTGTAAAAATGCCCAGACTGTCTGCAGTTTCAGGCTCCATTGGCTGCCCCCGCTGCAGTGGAAACATGTCGCATTGCCCGCTTCCTCCCATCCCCGCTTGCCGTGACCCACTTGCCAACAGCTCCGGCCGCGTTCTGGGCGAGAGCCTTTGCGTTCTTATTGCCTTGGCGCATTTTTCGATTAAAATTTATTTGCACAACTTATGAAAACTTAAATGCCCATAACGAACAGCGGCGGCCCAGAAACAGCAACAGAAACAGCAGCGCCAGCAGACGCCAAGGACCCGGCCCTTCTCCCCTTAATTTTGTCTTCGGGCAAATGGTGCGGCACTGGCCTGCCTGGCATCCTGGGCTAAAGTTTCAAATATTTCATAATTTGCAACATATTTTACGGGCCACATTGCAGCTGCCCCTCGCCCCGTCGCACAGGCTGTTACGCCCAGAGACTTGGCCATAAAAAAGTGTAAGAGAG
Organism: Drosophila robusta; assembly: GCA_035043565.1. Lineage (NCBI taxonomy): Eukaryota > Metazoa > Arthropoda > Insecta > Diptera > Drosophilidae > Drosophila > Drosophila robusta. The sequence goes on along the minus strand of JAWNMW010000257.1, from coordinate 17,892,626 downwards.
AAACTTTTACGCTGATTTACGATAAAGTTCGTCGGCCAATTTGAACTAGAAAGGGCCCCGACAACAAGTTCGCCGCCTTCAACCCATTTCTAGCCAATTCTAATCTATATTTTCACATGTCCGTTGCGTACGCAACGCCCGACATTATTCACATGGCGCATTGACAGGCAAGTGAGCTCTCTTCCCCACCCACCGCCCACCGTCCGGCCCCAGCCCCAGCCCTCAGTTGTACTAAATAATTCAAATGACTTCCGACTTTGACTTTGACTTTGATGCGGGCTTCCAATTCACGACTGCCAACTCGGAAGTTCCACGCTAACGTCAAATGAAGCGCGCTGTTTCCCGTCGCCTGCGTCCTGCCCCCTGCCCCCTGACCCCTGTCTCTGGCTCCTCCTGGCGCTGCTGCCGCGTCTTCTTTGCACTGGCTGCCTTCTGCAGGTACGCAGCGCACTTAAAAAGTAATTTTATTACGCAGCTACTTACAGCGGCTGTCAGCGACAAGAAGTGAGAAAAGGCAGCGCGGGCAGGTCAATTGGAGCAGGAAGCTGGCAGCTGAGGGCTGGAGCGAGGGGTCGGAGGTGCCGGCGACACAGTTTCTAAAGACGTCGCTCAAACGTAAACGCAAACGGAAAAGCAAAGCGCAAAATTGTTGCTTGTTGCTTGGTGTTGTCTTTGCCGACGCCACGCCTCCCTGGCGAACGCCCACTGTCACACTACTATTGAAAAGTTTCCGTACGTCTTACGCTTTTCTTGCTCCCACTCTCTCCCTCTCTCTCTCTCTCTTTGGCTTTGTTGTTTATTGTTTTTGTTTCCGCCTTGCCCTCGCCTTCAAATTTTCTTGCCGGTTCGTAAAATTTTTCTCATTACAGTTTTTGCAGCTCCGTTGACTTCTCGCCGGCTGCCTGAAATGCCAGACTAAAGCTGGCAAACTTTCGACTTTTTGTCTACCTTTTGCCCTTTTGCGTTTACTTAGTGCCCAGCGTGTCTCCTCTGCCAAGGTAATTAAATGACTCGACTTTCGACTTGAAACTTGCTCAAGGTAATTACTATCGAGTCGCTTGATTGAAATATTTCCTATGCTGTTACAATTTAATGTTTACTTAACTGTTGTATAAAGTGCTTTTATGCATTCAAATATATATTTTAAAAGTCATTATAGGGCCGGCTTCTATTTTATAAGTAGTCACAAGCTATTTAACTTTCATTAAGTTCTATACTAAACTTTGTGTGAACTGCTTCTGTCAGTAAAAGCGATCAAATAATATTTTTAAAATCGCTCCATTCTTAGCAAAGCTTGTCCAATAAAAGCTTGTAAACAGTGAACATTAGAAAATGTTTATGTTTATTTTATTTAACGAGTTATCTGTTTTAATGTGTTATCTATGGCCTATTTTTTCTATACAATTTTATAGTAAATTCTATAAATTTTTAAAACATTTCCATTAGCTTCCCTAGCCCAGATCCTAGCATATATTTGTTTTCTTTCGAAAACATTGTATATTTATTTAGCGAAAATCTAAGTTTTAAGTGGGGCCTCCTCCGCCCTGCCCTACTGTGGCTACGCCCATGTTTATATATACACATTTAGATCTTATAAGCATAAAAGTAAATAAATAATACTAATTTTACCATAGTGTAGAGCATTCGATGTGCACTTTTCCAGCTTTTCATTGCTGTTGCCGCTGCACTTCTCCTCTTTGCTGGGCGCACTTTTCTTTTGCCGTTCGCTGCACTTCACGAAAGTTGGCCCCCCTTTGCACTATTATTAAATTTGCTAACGCCGACGCCATTTTGCTTTTCTATTTTCCTTTCTCACTCAGCACTTTTTTCCACGCTTGTTTTCGTTTTTTTTGTTATTCAACGTGCATCTGCGACAAATAGTTGTTGTTGCTTTTGCTGCTGTCGCTGTCGCTGGCATTTTCGTTTAATTACTTTTGACATCAGGTAAATTTTGTGCATTTTTGGCTGGCCCATTTTGTTGGTCCATAATAGATGCAGCAGGGCCGGGGGCAGCAAGCAGGACGGCCGCTGGCAAAAGTGTGCCAAATATTTGTTTAGGCCCAAAGCCCATATTTGTCAATGGCCATTGGCGCGCTCACACACTCACACACACACTCGCACACACACACACATCCGAATTGCTCGTCATATTTGCATTTGACTTCGTTTCGCTTTTGGCTCGCATTTATTTTGATGTATTTCCGCTGGGCAAACAAATAACTTTGAAACCCTTTGACGGCGACCTGGCAGGGGCAAGGGGCTAGGCGGGGGTGGGCTGGCAGCGTGTGTGTTTGTCATACATATATCGTAGCATATATCCTTTCTTGTTTTTCATTAGCAGATAGTTTAGTTTCGGCAAACGCCGCCCCCTGCCCCCTCCCTTTACTTATCGTTCATCCCTTTCACAGTTCGTTTGATCCCTTGCGGCCCAGTTGTCTTCCTGCCCTCATTAGTTAGTTGCTTCTGGTGTGTCTAATCACATGTAGATGGAGCTTGGATAGCTTCGATGGCTGCTCAGAGCATTTGTTGTGCGGTTTCTTGCTCAAACTTGGCCTGCCTGCCTGCTTGTTGTTGTTGTTGCCCTCTTCCATTAGCCAGGAGCAGCAGCTGGCACTCCGTGCCACTGCCAAATCAAACAAATGAAAATGTAAAAATCTACAGCAAACAACAACTCGCAAAAAATAAAATAAGGAAAAACTTTTACACATCGACAGCAACAACAACAACAACAGCAACAACAACAACAACAACAGTGTGCACTAAGGCAGAGATTCGGAGTGTGTTTGTTATACTTTTAATCATATAATCTACATATGTGCATATTAATGAAGTTCGTTCGCCCTGGAATATTTCCCCTAACTTGAGGCCCGTGTGTGTGTGTGGTGGGTGTGGTGTGGGGTGTGTGTGGGTGGGGCAGTGTGCAGCATTGGCTCAATGAAAGTTTTGCTTTCCGTTTTTTCTCTCTCTCTTTTTCAGTGTGTTTGCGTTGTGCTTTGTGTTTTCTTTTTGTTGTTGTCCTGTTACTTTTAAAAGCTTTTTTAAGTAACTCCAACTAAATTAAGTTAAGCACATTTCATGTTCTCGTGCGTGGCCTGCGTGCTCTCGTGCTCGTCGGCGCCCGCGTCCCACGTCTCGTATGCGCAACATTTTAATTGAGGATCCAGAAAGTCTTGTGCCTGGCTGGGCCAACTGATCCTGTGGCAAGCTCTTGAAGCTGAGCGCACTAAGCAGCGACCTCGGCTACAGCTGTGCCACGTAAAAGCGTTTACCGCAAGTCTGAAGTTGGAGGGGGAGGGGAGGGGGCGCATGGGGCTGAGATGCAGCCACAGAGCTATCCGTACTCAGCTCCATTATGCGCCACATCGCGACATGTGTGCACGTGTGTGTGAGTGTGTGTGAGGAGTGTGGCTTGTGTGCGTGTCGGCTTGCTTTGCATTCAGCTTTACCGTTACCACACTCCACCCCCCCTTCGGCTTTTGCCATAAATTGCAATATTTATGTTTCTGGGTTAAAACTGCAGCCGTGACAATTGAAAGCAGCTGCTGCTCTGCGAATCCAAATGCAGCCAAAGGATACCGCTCCTCGAATACCTATAGATATTGTTTTACATATATAGGATAAGTACTGTGCGCACTGCCTGCGCTGGATGCCCCATAACAGCTCTTCTTCTTTGCCTGCCCTATGCTGCCTTTGTCAGTTCTTTCCACTTTTTACAGATATGCTGCAAATGGCAAGTGGTAAATGTGTCTGTGTGTTCTTTGCTCTGCACTTTGTTTCCCAAAGGGATTTTCTATGTTTTCCAGCAGCTTTTGTTTGCCGCTTAGCACACACCGCACATCAGACAGATACACACACGCACACACACGCACACTCGCACACAGGAGCTTTTAGTTTTGCATTCGCAGCACTTGGCTTTGCATTTTTCGCAACACGCAAAATCATTCGACAAAATATACAAATCTCTTCGTTATTTACTGTAGACTGTCAGTGTGGTGTGCAAAGACAAAAGCAGCAAACAACAATATTAAAATGCACACGCACACACACTCGAGAGAGTCCTAGTCGTTACAAGTGCTGAAATTGAAAAAAAAACCCTAATACTATCTTTAGTATTTACGTATTTATTGGCTCCTATTTGAAAGCTTTGCGACCCCATTAACTATTTCCATTTGTTGTATTTCAAGAAATTTCATTTTTGAAAAGCAAATGTTAATACTTTCGATAGCATGTCATGTTTATCAAATATCTCATGTAGAATCCCAAGAAGATATTAGCTAGCAATATATCAGTTATTTATATGTTATCAATGCTTACCGAGAAGCTCCTTTTATTATACCAACTTCCTGTAAAAAAGATATTGGCTTCATTGAAAAAAGACCAGACCTACAAAATCAACAATCAATATTGAAATTAAGGAAAGTAAAACTAATGTAGATAACAATATTTTATTTACTGTCATTTTTTGACTGCAGTATGAATTTTATCACGAGAATTATTTTGTTCACTATTTTGGGAAATTATTTTTTTCCCATTGTTGATCATTTTGGAAACATCTACAACAACTAAACGTTTTTCTCTTCAATTGTCAAAATCCAAATAAATGGAGACCAAATAAATTACTTCCTTATTTTCTGTGTAATTCGGGGAATTCGATTAATAAGTAAATAATGAGAGCAGAAGTGGGAATAGATGAAATTCATAGAACATAAAAAGGGCATACAATTATTTCAGAGAATATTTGCAATAGTTAATAGAGTAAAAGGAGAAAAACGTCAGCTTTTAAAAGCGAATTAGGTGTATTCCATTTAGATTTCCAGTAATTCGGATTTTTATTAACACAAATATGCAGGTATATCGGATTTGGGATTGCCTTAATCAGCGTTCCGACCGTCGACTCGGAGTTGCTTTTAGTTCTATTTACAGCTAGAATTGGATGAGCTCTCCTCAGTGCGATTTCTCCATAAATTGAAATGCAGGCAGTCGGCTTTGCGATTGATGATCTATTGAACAGGTTGAGTTAGAGCTCGCCGGGTGCAACGTTTCTATCTGGGCTGGTCTTTAAGTACCTTGGCCTGATTGCGGCAACCCTTTCCCTCTCTCTCGGCTGCCAATCGATGGTATCGTGCAGTCAATGCAGTGCCTAAACTCTGCCAACTCTGTGGCAACTGTCTGTGCCTGTTGTTGTTGTTGTTGTTGTTGCCGTTGCATCTGCTTTTAATTGCATTGCTGATGTGAGCCAACAAATCGAAACTTGGCTACGAAACCGGTTGTCCCCGCCTCCTCCGGCCTGCTCCCCTTGCTGCAGTTGCAGTTGCAGTTGCTGCGACTCATAAATCGTTCAATCATCAATGGCACATTGACAACGCCATTGGCCGTTGGCTGCCACTTGGTCGTATGTCATAGGCACTGTAATTTCTACTCTACCCAACCCACCCCCCAACCACCCACGGCCCCCTCTGCAGTCCCGCGTCTTTATTTTTGGGCAGCGTGTGCGCCTTAGACGTAAAATTAATGCAATTTACGTACAAAATGTGCCATTAAAAGCGCATAACAAGGCTGTAAAGAGCCAGCGCAAGATACGACGAAAGTGAGGGGGTGTGGGGGCTATTGGAGCACTGCACGAAGACGGACATAAAGCAATATGAGCTCTTGTCGCAGCCGCAGCGTCGCCTTGTCTGGGCCTTTTCCATCGCCGTCTGCCGGAGCCTCCATGTGCGAGTGTAATTTAATGCCAATGCAGTTTTTTCTTTACTTTTCTTCTCCTTTTTTTTGTTTTTTTTTTGCATGCTTACTCGCCCCGGCTGCCCCTGCTGCAGCTGGCATGCCACAAATTACCCAGGCAAAGTCCGTAGAGCGCATTTAGCTAAATCGCAGAATTTATGTCTTATGAAAATGCGCTGCAAGTCGCAGTCTGGAGCTGGAGCTGGAGCTGAAACTGCAGCCAAGTGACATTGGCGCAAGAGGCAATGCTAATGTACGAGGCTATAATAAAACGAGCCCAGTTAACACAAACGAAGCGACGGCCAAATGCCCTCACCTTAAACAAATGTTTGGTCCATTTAGGACGACCAACAGCACACATCTCGCAGCCACTGTATTACACACATCCGAGAACTGTTCGTGCAGTGTATACGGAAGTCGTGACTAAATGCCGTGGGTAGGTGACAACGGGACGCTGGTTGGGTTACAAAGGGAACTGGGGAAAACTTGAGAACTTAAAACTGATTTATCTCTTTTATTATTATGCTCACATTCAGCACACTTCTACTTGCTTAACCATTTTCAGTGCTGTGCAGCGTTTTGGCCATTAATTTGCGTGCGCTTTTCCAATTTCCAGTTTAGCATTTACCAGTTTGCTGACTCTCTCACTATCTGCGGATATCGCTGTCCCGCTCGATGTGTGGCTGTTGCACAATCCACAAATTATGCCGCCTTAACTGTTGGCTCGCTTAACTGTATTCGGTTTTGTCGCTGCCCCATCAATTGGCATGCCAAAAGTGCGGCGAAAAACTTTTCAATTCAATTATCAACGCCCAGACATGCCAGCCGGCTGACTGCGACTCTGCGACTATCTGTGCAGCTCTCCAATCGCATATGGGAAGTGGTGCCACCACACACACACACACACACACACACATATATATACACGGCGCCACGCAGTCCGCTCGCTCGCTCAGTTCCAGCTGGATTTAGTTCCGATTTGGCTTCGATTTGCCTGCAATTTGGCTCAATGCATTTTGGGTAATTTGTTTGCCAAATTCGCGTGTTGGCGTCAAAGTCGTCAACACATTTTGTGGGGGTGTCGACGGCGATTGGCAACAGCATTAGCAACAACTGCAACAACACCACGCAAATTATGTACAAAATAGGAACAGCAACAACTTCGCCAACAACACCCACTGCCATAAATGCCAAGACTGAGGCAAGAATTGCGAATAGGGAAAAGTTCATTGAAAGAAATTAATGTGGCAAAATCAAAGTTGGCAAAACATACGCAGCGTACAGTGGAACCTCACACAAGCCAACCAATTGCCAAGTGGGCGGGTTAATGATGTGGCAATAACTTCATGCAAAGAAGAAACCAAATTTCACAAGCTGAGAAAGTTTCAAAATAAATGTAATATATATTGCTTTCTATTATCTGACTAGTTTTATAATAGAGATAAGCAAACATTTCAGATTTTGTTGAAAATATCTTTAAAAAAAAGAAGAAAAGAGGTTTTGTTAGTAAGAAAATAATAATATTTTCCATATGCGTCAGTGGATATATTTTAGCAGTTCAAGGCATCAGGCAAAGATATATAAATAAAATTATATTACGTCATAAGGTAGCGATATTTTTAAATAGTGTTCACTATAGCCGCTTCATACGCATAAATACTTAGTTGTGAGAGTTGCACTCGAAGCTAAATTTAAAAAAAAATGGGAAAATAAAATTTGGATGCCAGTCGAGCGACAAATATTTTGGCAAGCCCAAAGTTGAAGCGGCGAGCGAAAATATGCAGACAACGTTGGGGGCAAAAAGGGGGCAGGCGAAAATAGGAGGGGCATGCGGCAACTTAGACATCAAATTGTCAACACATTTGGGTATGTGTGTGCGTGTGTGTGTGTGTGTGTGGTAGGGGAAGGGGGCTATCATAACTGCCTTAGCTCATAAGCAAGCAAAGTGCTTAAGGACGTAGACAGGTCGCAGGAGCAGGCGGAGGGGCAGAGCCAGAAGTGGGCAGCCAAATTGAAAAATAAATAAAATTATGCGTCGCAACACATTCGAAATCATTGGCCAAAGACATATCGATGGTGTGTCTCTGTGCCTCCGGCACTCGCTCTCCCTCGTTCTCGCCCCCTCCGGGTCTCGAGGCATCGCCAATCGTCGAGGTTGTCATCGCCATCCGTTGAGTTGAACATCATTTTGCTTCTCTTTCATTTTTGGGTCTGGGATGACGACGCGCTTTACGCATCACTTGGTTTTTTTCCATTTTGGTCCGCCGTGTGCCATACGAAATTAACTTGATTTGGCTTCCCTCAATCTCGCCGCGCCCTCTGGAAATGGGGCATCATTGAAAATTCAAATCACATCAAATTGTAAAATACACAAACCACGCAAATCGTCGTTGGGAAAAATAAAAATGCGAGTACATAAAAATAATAATAATAAAAGACAGACAGAGTCTAAGATGAAGACCCAAAGGCAGAGGCGGCGTTCGCAATGAAGTGACAGCGGAGGACAGCAGGAGCCAGGACTCTGGACGAGCTGGCGAATTTCTAAGCACAAATCTGGAGGCTGGAGCTGGCGAGGTGGATGCCAGGATGCGACAGGCCGAACATTTTGTGCCGGCAAAGCGAATTCGGTGTTCTTTTTTTCTTATAGAAAAGGGCAGGGCGGGTGTCACAAAAAGGCAAAAGCTTGGCGATATGGCAAATTTATTGTGTGTGCGTGTGTGTGCGTGTGTGTGCGTGTGTGTGCGGGTGTGTGTGCCCCTGTAGGTGTTGCTGCAAATTACGGCACGAGTATAAAATGAAAAGAGTGAAAATTATGTTGCTGGCGCGCCCAGTCGAGAAAACGCCTTCACTTTGCTATTACATATACCTACAATGCGGTAAGAATGCGTGTGACCGACGTGAAAATACCCTGTAGCCAGATGAAAGGAATCCAGGGTGATTTTTTCTATTATATAATTATAATTTCTGCTTATTAACTAACATAAATGATGCAAATACAAAGATATTTTACAAGTTTATTTTTTATTATCCCGTTCGACGGTGCTTGTTGAGTGTACAGGGTATTCGCAGTGTTGGGTAGCTCAGCTTACAATTCGAGCCCACTCGGTGGCGCTCCAGAAAAGTTCTTTATTCTTTTCCCAGCTAACCAAATCTTTGTGTTACATCTGCTTGGCTTTCATTACACATAACTCGAATGCTTTGCTTGGATATATTTAAGGCATTGGCGCCTGTTTAGCCCACTCGCAATTCGATCAGATCTTGTTGGCTATGCGCCCTCCCCTCTCCGGTTGCCGCTTCCGTTGCTTGCGCGGTATCTTTTGGCCATAACTCCAGCATTGGAGGCTGTGCCGCCTTCTTTTCTCTTTTTGCATACGGCAAACTAACGAAAGGGGGAAAATAAAATAAAAATGTAGACATTTTGTAGCCAGTTTATAGAGACGGTGGCCAGCCTCTTTGGGCCGAGGCCTGTTTGCTTTTCGCCCATAATTTTTGTGCCGTTTACAACAAACGGTCGCATAACTCGTGAACGGCCCCGGTTCGGCAACGATCCCGGTTCCTGTCCCTGTCCCTGTCCCTGTCCCAGCCCGCTGCCCGCTGCCCGACCCGGCTTATCTCCCAATGGCTGTCGATGTAGTCCCACGGTCTATGGGTCTCTTGGTCTATCGTGGAGACCCCGCGCATTCACACTCGCACTCGCACTCATTCGCATGGTGCCAAATGATTTTCACATGTTTTTTGTGTGTGTTTTTCTTTTCTTTCGCACTTTTCTTTTTGCATGTGTATTTCACTCGCACTTCGGCTGCGCGCTGCTTTGGCATTTAATTAAAAAGCCTGCAAAATTATGAACTTTTCTTTCTCGAACGCCTGCAAATTTGTTTGTTTTCGCCACGAAAGTCATATATCAAAAAATTGCCTGCCAGATGCGAGATGCGAGATGCGAGTTTCGTATGCGTATAAGGGGCGTGGTCCGCGGGCGGGACGGCATGGCAATGCCAAATGCGAAATGCGAAATGTAAAATCTTTCGCCAATGATCTGGCGAACTTTTCGCCCAACTCTCAGCCGAGTTCGCAATAACGATTTTTTGGCCGCCATGCCACCAGTCAAATTGTCGATGAGTGGTTGGGGCGGTGGCTTGATGGGCAGAGGAGTAAATGAGTAATGGGGCAATGGGGCAATGTGCGGAGTGGAGCATGCGAAGCTGTTCCCAAATGGTTGTTGTTAGCCGGCGCGTTGAAAATCAAATGAGCTGTAAAGAAAATTTCGCGTTAAAATGCGTTTTATTGTTTCCAATTAAGCTGATTGAGTGCGTCGCGTTTTTATGTATTTATGCATGTATGCATGTATGTGTGTATGTGTGTATGTGTGTTAGTATTTATACTGAATCGAAAAACCACAGACTACAAGCTATATCGACTGTAAACTGTAGACTGCAGTCTGTAGAGTCCGACATGCTTCGATTAATCCCACACAGCGTCAGCGCGACCCAACCCAAAAACAATTTATGTGCTACTTTAGCTAATCGTCGAGAGCGTCACATATTTCGATGGCGTTTTAGTTTTTTTTCTTGCCTCTCTTTTGTTTTTTTGCGTTTTTCACAGTTTTGGTTTTTCCAATTGTCTGCCAATGGAATTTATGTGGGTCTCCGTCAACGGCATTTAGTACAGTGTTGGGGGCTGGGCCAACTACTACTACTACTACTAGCTGCATTCATCCATCTGTCCAACTCATCAACGCCCGCCCGCCTGCTGCTTTTATGAGCCAGCAGCTCAACTGGGCTTACGGCTGGCCACAAAATCAACTCATTTACAATGCCTGTGTCAATGGCAATAACTGTGCTCCGAGTGACGGCCAGTCTAGCAATCCTATTATCATTATTGCTATCATTAAGTCCATATCTGTGCCTGTCTCATCTTCATATCACAACGACGCCAAAACGCTCTAACTGCTGCTAAAAGAGAGGCCAAAAATATACAATTTTTGTTTTATTATTAGTCATAAGAGCACGCAAATGGTTTAATTTGTTAATTCAATCAGTTTTAAACAATTAAACTATCAATTTCTTTAGAAATTGCTTTAAAATTGCCCAAAATTCTGATGGGAAGCATTCCAAAATGAAAGCTCAAAGAAATTCCTGATATCTGAAATCTCTCATTCTGACAACTGGGCCTTTTCATTACTAAGTGATTTCGTTTCTCCGAGTGTCGGTGCAGCTTTCACCTTTTTAAATGATATAACTAAGTGATCTCTTCGTGCGATTTATATCGCTGCATTCCCAACTCGTTTGCCAGCCGCGTCACATAGCTGATATAACAGCTCGGCCGAAAGACGCGCCGAGTGTCAAGTAGAAATAAAATTCATTTTAATTTGTGCAACGATGACGATGACGACAATCGAGCGGACGGGCCCCGGGGGCAGGAGGGGGGACGTATTGCTGACGGATGACTGCAGCACAAGAAAGCTGGCCACATGTTACGCGCCTGCCGCAAGGATAACATTCGTCGATAAGTTGGCCGGGGCGTTGGTGGCATCGCATTGTCGTTGGCCATTGTTGTTATTTGCCAAATAAGCGAACGGCCGCCCGCGTTGCACGCCCCCGCCTCCGCCCCCGCGGCGCCCACTCATGCCGGACGCGTCTCCATTGTTGTCAGCTTCGACGTTGTCGTCGTCGATGATGCAGACATAAGATATGAAAAATATGAAGCAACAGCCATCACAATAGTCGCACCAGTAGAGCCGGAGCTGGAGCCGGAGCCGGAGACGGAGACACAGCGCAGCCAAGGGACATTCCCTGCAGCCTCCTCCTCCCCCCGCCCTGCCCACAAAGCAGGCGCTCATGCGTGTGCAAGTCGAAGTCGCTCTGCGTGGGCATCAGCCTCATACGTAACAAGCTATAGATACGACTCTGTCGCCCTGTCTCCTTCCCCTCGCTCCCTCTCTCTCTGTCTGTATGTTGTTGTATAAATCACGCTTAATGCCTTGGCACCGGGGGCAAATGGAACTTCAGAGCACGCTGTGGAACATAAATTGCAGTCAAGTGCTGCCAATTAGTTGGCTAAAATTATTTTATGATATTGGCCAACTAATTAAAGCAGCATTACGCTGACTGACGTTAAGGTTGCCAGTGGCCCAGACCAGGACGCCGGGACACCGGCTCGGACCTGGGTCAGCTGCTCAGAAATCAATAAAAGTCGCAGCAGGCAAGAGGCAGGTGCCCCGCCCCACCTCACACCGCCCACCGCCCATCATTCGCATTGTAGTTTGCCTGCAGTTTCATCAATCAACCGCACAAGCCAACAATCAATCATAGCCGGAGAGGGTGGGAGCCGGGCCAGCCGCAGTAGCCCTCAACCTGTTCCAAAAAAGTGCGGCACGTAAAAATATCTATGATTATTAATTATTTATGAAATGTGCGAGGCGAGAAGCGGCTGCCATTAAATGATTAGGTTTCCATGCTGCGCCAGACAGCCGGGTTGAGCTGAGTATTATCCGGGAGGGGGCGGGGGTTGAAGACCTGAACGTAAAGAGCTTAGGAAAATTATGAAATCTTAAAGATAAATAGATTAATTTCAGCTCTGCCAGAGAAGTAGCTAAGTAGAAGATTTTTAAATTTGACATGAAATCACGATTTCCTATGCAAAGCTTCAAAATAGATGTGAGACCTTTGGAGGAAGGTCCCACTGCAACCTTAGCGCAAAAGAAATTTGAAAAATATCAGATGCTTTTATTTAATAGCAAGCATATATTTATTATGTAAAAATTAATATATTTAATTTGAAATAATTAAATAATTATTACTAAGCAGAATATAGTCTAGGTAATGGTTATTTTTATCAGCCCATATACTTCTATGTGGTTCTTTTTCTAAAATTCGGTTATACTCGGGTATGCAACGTTCTTATTTATTTTTTTCGATTTCTTTCAAGAATTAAGTACAATTTCTTAATGTTAAAGAAATTTAAAGAGATCCTTAATAAATTATAAAGACCTTCAAAGTTATATTACCCTTTAAGAAAAGTCCTTAAAAAACAAGGAGGACTTATTTGGACCTTAAATTATATATGTAAATAAATTGAAGGCCAATATAATTGAATTTTATTATATAATATTTGTCCCATCTTTTTATATTATACAATATGTGTCCTACCTTCTATTAATTTCCAATTTCGTCCTCACTTTACGTCCTTCTTCAGTGTGCCAATGCAATGGACACGCGCGTCGCTGCCGCTTTAATCTGGAGCTCTACAAGCTCTCGGGCCGCGTCTCCGGCGGCGTTTGCTACAACTGCCAGCACGATACGACCGGACGGTATTGCCACTATTGCCGTGAGGGCTACTACCGGGATGCCACGAAGCCGCCCAACCATCGCAAAGTCTGCAAACGTAAGTGAGGTTAAAGCCGTGGCCTGGAGATGTTATGGCCGGTCATCAATCAGCGGCCTCGTTAGCTGCCAGCTGGACAGATGTCCCTCTAATGATGCCTCTTTCTCTCATTCTCCCCCTCCCTCCCCGTTTGGTATGCAGGCTGCGACTGCCATCCCGTGGGCTCCACCGGCAAGACCTGCAATCATCTGAGTGGCCAGTGTCCCTGCAAGGAGGGCGTCACCGGCCTGACCTGCAACCGCTGCGCCCGCGGCTATCAGCAGACGCGCTCCCATGTGGCGCCCTGCATAAGTAAGTGTCCAGTTCCCGCACCCTCGCCCCCTCTGCCCCCACCCCCTTTCGTTATTCATATGCTTGCTTGCAATTAACAGAAGTGCCCACCAATGCGAACATGATCCAAGCGGAAAGCGCCGGCGGCGCAGGCGGACCTGGTGACTACAAGGACGGCGGTGGCTCGCAGGCCGAGGAAATGAAGAAGTGTAAGTAACGAGTAACGAGAAGCGAGTAACTATTGAAGAAATGCGAGTGAAATGTTACGAGAAACGAGTAGTGAGTCATGGGTGACGAGCTACGAGATACAAGTAGCGAGTCGCGGGTAACGAGTAGCTAGTCACGATTAACGAGTAACTCATTACGAGTCACGGGTAACGAGTAACGAGTAACTAGTGACGAGTAACGAGGAACTATTGAAGAAATACGAGTGAAATGTTACGAGTAACGAGCAATGAGTCACGGCTGACGAGTGACGAGTTACGAGATGCAAGTGGCGAGTCACGGGTAACTGGTGACGAGTAACGAGTAACTTGTTACGAGTAGCTTGTTACGAGTAACTTGTTACGAGTAACTTGTTACGAGTAACGAGTAACTTGTGACGAGTAACGAGTAACGATTAACTGGTCGCGAGTCACGAGTAACGAATAACTAGTGACGAGTAACTCTTTACTCGTGACTCATAACTCGTTACCCGTGACTCGCAACTCGTTACAATTTACGTTCATTGTCAACTCTATTCCACACAGATTGCGGCAAGTGCAAGGCCAGCCCCAAGAAGCTGAATCTGAACAAGTTTTGCATGGAGGACTACGGTGCGTATGCGTGATGTTAAACACTCTAAATGAAAGGGCTCAGCTCACATTTCACTCGCCTACAGCTCTTCTCGCCAAGGTAATCGGCCACGATCGCGCCTCCCAGGACATTAGCACCGAAAAGTTCTCGATTGAGCGCCAGAACGAGATCTACAAGTACGAGATCAACATACAGACCATTTTCAAGCGGAATCCCATGTCGGGCACGACCAGCTCGCTGCTGGGACGTGGCAACATGATGTTGCTGGTGCCGCGCAAGAGCATCGAGTGCCAGTGCCCCAAGATCAAGCTGAACAAGTGAGTATATAGCCTGCGTAGCCTCCGATTAACGGTTCTCGGTTCTCATCTGTCGCCTGTCTGTCTCCCTCCGCCCGAATCATTGCAGATCGTATCTTATACTCGGTCGCGACTCGGAGGCAGCGCCGGGCTATCTGGCCATTGGACCCAGTTCCGTCGTTTTGGAGTGGAAGGATGAGTGGTCGTTGCGCATGAAACGCTTCCAGCGGCGCGCCCGCAAATGCAGTTGAATCGAACCGGAAACGGAATATGTCAGAGCGGATTTCAATTTCATACACTTGGCTAGGTATCGGTTTTTGTATAAATTGTACAGTTTACTCAAGTTTCTGACCTTTTTCGGCATCATGCTATAATTAAACCCACACACCCAAACACACACACACACATCCATATACTAATACTCAAACACAAAAAGCGGAGTCTCCCATAAAAAAAAATAAAAAATATATATATACATATATATATACTACCTACTATTTACAAAACAAAAACATCCGAAATCCTCTAGTTAAGCTACTTCAGCGGCATTCTAGTCTATAACACTACACTACACAACACTGGGCAGAAGCACCAACAACAACAACAACAACAACAGCAGGCCAAATGCTAATTGCGATTTGAAGCGAGTGTGTGCGTGTGTGCCCACAACCGTTGTGCAGGCCAAACGAAAATAAACAGTTATACATTTGAAGCAAGTGTGAAAAGTGTTGCATGTTGCATGCCGAATGTTGCGTGCGTCGCGTGTCCGGGCCAGGCAAACAGCAGATGAGCAGGAGACGAGTCGCAGATTCGAATAGAATGGCATAACGGTGCAGGGGGGAGGGGGTATTACCAAACACAACACACACACACACACACACACAGACAACTGCTGACACCAGCTAGTAGCAAACAGCAGGCTTTCACATTTCTCGTAGGGGCATTCACGACACATTTTTTCCCGTCGCGTTGAGTCGGGGTCAAGACTATGTGAACCCATGTCACTCTCTTTGCGTTCGACGTGCACAGTGACTACCCCTAATGCCCGCTGCAGGCAACGTTTTTTTTCTGCTTTGCATATCGCATTTATCACAGTTTTTTGTGTCTCGATTTGTATTTTCGATATATATTTGCCTTTTGTTTTGCCGTATTTGTGTATATATTTTTTTTCCAACAGCTTTTTGGTTTAACTGTTTGCCTTTAACGGCATTTTAACGGCCATTTTTATTATTATCATTATTTTTTCGGTCGATCTGCATTTGTGAAATGGATGCAAACAGTTTTGCTGTTAATTATGCAGATATTTATATATATTTGTTAGTTGATTTTCACGCGCTTCTGCATAACAATTTGTTGGAGGCTCAAAAAACGAGTAATAACAATAATAATAAAAATAAACAAACGGACGGCAGCTGCAGCTGCAGCGGCTGCAGCAGTAAAATTAATTTAACACACATTTATTTGAATTTAATTTTCAATTTGAATTATGCATGCAAATCAGTTAACATTTATCAGCGGCCCAACCGAGCCGAGTGCTTGTCAAAGCTGGCAGGGGCGTGCCGAAGGGCGTTGGGTTCAAGCTGGTAGCCTGAACTTGTTTATTTTTCTTGCCAGTCAATCTGAAAATCTCGCAGCGCATACAGTAAAAATGCATGCAGCGCGCCGCGTAACTGTTCGGCGCGCTGTGGTGCACGCCAGCCGGTGTTCACTGTCGTAGACACGCTCTTATTTAAAACAAAAATAAAGAAAAACTTGACATGCCGCACGCTGCACAGGCAAACAAACAACGGGCAACAGCACGAAACACGTTAAACAAATTAAACAACAACAGCACCAAAAGCTTTGTAGGCCGAACACTGATATGCTCACCTGCCCCCGGCCCCTCTGTCCCTCTGCCCTTTACATTTTCATACACATATTTCCCTTTTTTTACACTTGTATTTGACTGGGGGCCGCGGATTAAACATGTTACAGCTCAAACTGTAACATGATATATGACGCGAGTGTCGAACTTGATAAATGCTTTAATGAATTTATTTTCGTGTTCTGCACAAGAGTCTCCATTCGACGCTGCGCTCGCCCCTGACCCCGAGTCCGAGTCCGAGTTCGACCCCGACCCCAACCCCGACTTCGACCCCGACTCCGATCCCGCCCCCGCCATCAGTCAGCTGTGCGTGTCTCTGTGGGCTTTTGTCATTGCCACAGTTGGCGACCGTGACCATGATATATTATATTATATATGTCCAAATGGAGCACTGATCAACTGGACAGGCCGACAGCCGAGCAGTTAACATGCTGCGGCTTTTAAGTTGAGATTTCTGTGCATTCTGCCCGGGCCGCATAATTAGCCGTCGACATGGCTCGGAAAACAATGAACACACAGTGTAGTGTCCTGCAGCAAGTTGAATGCATAACAACAGCAACAAAAAACAACAATCAAAAAAAAAATAATGAACGAGAAATTCAATTGCGGCCTGGACGCGACTGCGGCTGCCTTCATGCATATTTAAATGAGATTTTTGCGTTAACTGAATTTTGTCAACATGACGAGCTCTGAATGGGCCAACACAGCCGAGGGGGTGTGGCCAGCCGACGTGGGCGTGCTGCAACCACGAAAAACCATATTTATTGAAATATATATATATTTATATAGTCACATACATAAATATATATGCACGCATATATGCACATATGTGCGTATGTCTCAAACATTTATATATATTTAAATAAATTGGGTTTTTTCTGTTTTATTATTTTTTTAAATTTTATTTTCTGTTGCGGTCTTTTCATTTAACGCTAGCGGCTGGAGTTGGGGGACGGGAGGGGGCGTGGCATATGTGTTTTAAATAACTCGCTGGCACCATTAGCATATAAATTGATGTGCGCCAGTTGAGCGCGAAAAGTCAGGCCCAGTCGTTCACACACACACACGCACACACAGCAAGTATTTGGCATACAAACACAAAAACACACACACACACACACACACATAAACATATCTAAGATTTCAGTGTCCCAAAAGCTGACAAATTGACTTCCGTTTCCGCGTTAAACATCAACAAAAATCCACAAAAGCGACAAAAAAAAAACCAACAAAAGAAAAGAACAAAAAAAAACACTCTTTAAAAAGTACTTAAAAACTGAGACACAAACATAACCAAATTAGTCATTAGTTGATATGTCAAGCCGTTTATTTATTTTCATTTACCATATATAGATACTTATTTTTTTCTTAATCTTAACTATACACTTAAATTATAAATTGAAATTATGAATTGAAAAGCCAGCAACAACAGCGAACATTCGTTTTTGTTGTCGTTTAATGTATTTAAATCTATATATACACATATATATATTTAAATATATATATATAAAAATAAAAAAACATATATATAAATGCTTAATGTATTTGTATGTTATGAGTAAAGGCGAAAAACGCACACAGAGCAACCCACGAAACATGCAACAAAAGGCATAGAGACAATGGCACGCCAAAAGTCAGCTAAGAGCTTTGGCATTTTGGCCAAATTTGTTGCATGCGTTCTTTGTGGCCGTGTGCTTCGAGCCTAGTGCATATTGTACTTAGAACTATTTTGATGTAGTTGAGTGCAAGAACAAAAATAACACTAACGTCACATATCCTACACACACACACACACACATATGTATACACCCTTGCCAAGTTTAATAGTAATAATGTTTTTTGTATTTTTTTTTTAAGAAAACGTTTTATCACTAATACTTACGATTATTATCTTTGTGTGTGTCGCGAAACGCAAGTTAATAAATTAAATAATAATAATAAAAAACAAAAACAATTTTATATAATAACGTAAAAACTATTTAAATGCATATATACGAGTACATAAAATATATATATATATACATATTATAAATAACCAAGAACAAAGGCAAACAAAAAAAACGGCGGCAATTTTTTTCTTAGATTTTTGTAAATACTCAAAAAGCAAAAGCCATAAAAATCATTAAAAAAAACAGCGAACAGTAATCTACAATATTTATTGCTAATTATTATGTTGTAACGAGATAAATAGACAAAAAAAGAAGAAGATTTAAAAAAGGATCAAAAATGCAGCAAAATAAACACACATTGTCTGATATTAAAGTATTGTAGTATTTACCTAAACCTACCCCACACACACACAAACACACACAAGCACACACATACAGTTATTTATAATTATATGTTTAATAATAAACAAAAATCTTCCACTCACACGCACATTTAATTCAGACATTTTTTGAGGCAAACGAAGCAAAAACTAAATAAATATTAAATATATTAAAGACAAGCCGAACAAGAACAAGTTAAACACAAATATACATATAGTACATATATATACAAATATATATGCATATATCATTTATGTGTACTTGAAAGAGTAAAAAACAAAACAAGCAAAGCAAATAAAACACGAAGTTTAATCGAATTAAGTGGACAAATTGCTAATATATATTACGAAATTCAATGGGTGAGAAATGTGATTTTATTTAAGGTTTCTGGGTGGGAAATGAACAACTTCAAGGTGAGTATAACAGTTTCTTGTTTTCAGCAGCAAAACGTTACTTGAGACGTCTCCAAACTCAAGCAAAGGTCGCTTATCCTGAAAGTGCCGAATGCAAAATATCCTTGCAGACAACTGGCAGATGAACTGTAGGGTACGTTGAAAGTAATCAAAACTGAAGGACCTGGCTGCGTCAAATCAGTTAGCCACTCTGATCTGACTTATTCTAAATGTGCCGAATACAAAATAAGTTTTTGATCTTGGACAACTTACTAACTAACGGAGAAAACAACTTAAAGAACTACTTTTAATTTTAACTATGCTCATTTTATGAAGTTTACTTAAGAAACTGGTCCAATGTTGGCTGATTAGCCTTTATATGAAGATTTTTCCCTATATGCAAGCACCTGGGCGCAGCGTTCAGATATGGTATCAGTAACCTCGGTCAAAGCCATTTCTATACTTTTCAGACACTCTGATTAACGTTGCTAGCATACAGTAACAAGGGATCAGAAATTAAATAAACCAAATACTAAACCCGTAAGAACGTTCCAGTCGGACGTTGCCGACTTTGTAATACTCGTTCACAGTACACAGAAGTTACTCATTTTGGAAAATTTTTGTTTTCAATATATAGAATCCAAAATTTCTATTTTTTATCTGAGGGGCTAAAATTTTTGTCAAAAATCATGCAAAAATTGACAAAAATTTGGACATGTAAAGCTCTCGGATCCATAGCTCCCACATTTCAAACGCCCATAACTTTTTTAAAACTGAACCGATTTTGAAGTCTGATGGCATTTTATTCATGGTTTATCCTCTAAATTGATTCTGCATTTAAAATATATGCATTACTGCAAATTAATTTTTTTTTTTGGAAAAAAAAGCATATTTGATAACATTTTCTATCATGTACGTGGCGTCTTCCGAAAAATTTTTCGGTGATGTTTGGGGAGCTTTCGAGTAGTACATGTTCGAAATATTGAACCCAAAAACTGTGGTAGATATAACCATTTCCGACTTTTTAATCCGCTGGGAGGGGGGCGTAGTAGTGGGCGTGGCCGGGACATCAAGGTCGCAATTTTTGAAGGGGGTCTGCAGCAATCCACATACCAAATTTGGTGACGCTAGCTTTAATATTGTGGGAAATATTCACCTTTTAGCGATTTGCGATAATCATGTTATCGATTTGCCAGCCTCCAAGTGGGCGTGGTACATGAATCTTAACCCTTTGTTTGACGCGGGTATACACGAGTATATATTCCAAGTTTCAAGTCCCTAACATCAATAGCGGCGAAAAAATTGCTTTCATACGGTCGGACGAACAGGCAGCAAGAGGGACAGTGCACAAACCCAATATACTCTTTTCACTTTGTGAACGAGTGTAAAAAATAAAATAAATAAAAATAAAAATACTTTTTGTAGCTTTTTTAAGATCAGCAACTTTTATTTCTGGAATAAGTGAATATGGGAGGCGTTATATGAGTTATGGACTAAGGACCTTCAATGCGTTCAACATTTTGTGTATCTCTGGCTGGGGAATACAAGCTGTGTACGTGCACGCGTACGGGGTCAAAGATCTCTCTGCAAATTCAATTGGCACTTCGTCACAAAACTTATAATGCCCTTCGCAAGGACAACAAAGTGCCCACACATTGATTCGGCTATCTCCTCCGGCTGCAGAATAATGTTGCATACTTTTGAGCAGCGTTCGGTGAATTTTCAATCAGGCACGAGATAAAATAAAGAGCGAATTAATTTAAAGCGCAATTTGAGTAACATGCCCGCCCCCAAGGTCGCTTAGTATTTGATATTGCCTCAGGCTCCGGTCTGTTCCAGCTCCGTAGCTGCTCCTGCTGCCATTCCATGATCCGGCAACTGAAACTAATACGCATATTTATCAAATTTCAGCGCCTCAAGGGTTGCAAAAAGAGCTGCTGCTGTTGCTGTTGCACTCGGTTGCCCGTCGCCCCCCTCCGCCCCCGCCAGCACACGCCCAAAAGTACAAATGTACATTCATTGTTGTTGCCCAAAATGCCTTGCAGCGCTTTACAAGGCGGTATGGGGGCGGGGCAGTGGCGGAAGACGCGGCGGACAAACTTTTGGCCCTCAGCGAAACTTAACAGAAAGCGGCGCTTGGTTGGGCAACCACTTGGCTGGGTGGTGGCTGCCCAATAGGCTGGCTGGGCGGCTGCCTGGCTGGCCGCTGGCCCGGTTGCCTGGCAATGCTGCATAAACAAGGACAAAGCTGTGCTGCGTCTGTCAGCAGCAGCGACAGGACAACAAAAACATGCCATCCACGCCCCAAAGTCGCAGCTCCATTTGCACGCTTCATAAGCGCGACGAATGAATTTTAATTTGATTAAAGTGAAAAATTGAAAAATGCTAAAAAGAAAACTCCCCAGTTACCGCAAAGCCAACCCCCAGCCCCCTCCCAGCTTTTAGTGTATTAAACGCTGCAGCAAAGCTGCTGCAGCAAAGAGTGCCGAATTTGAATTCGCTACGCGCCACCAAACAAAGCAGGCCAAAGCGAAAGGGGGAGAGCGGTGGGGGGTGAGGGGGAGGTGTGCGCAGGATTAGCCAGCCAATCAGGCGCAGGCCAGGCGTCCTGGCTTTGCGGCAGCTCGCAAGTATGCTACACATGGACCCGGCTTAAGCTGGATTGCGCTTTGGCCGCAGCACTCGCCCCCCACCAGATTTCGGCGGGTTTCCGATGGGCATCGGTGGGTTTCGGTTGGTTGCCATGGCTGGAAATGCCAATGGAAATGGCCGGACTGATTGGCGTATCCGTTGCCAGGGCAGCTTAGACCGCATTAAGCCTTTTTGCTTCAATAATGTTGTTTTTGTTATGCTTAGATGGCGACCGCAACCACTTGACGGACCCCCCCCTCCGGCTGACGCTGCTGCTCCACTCAAAGGATTTTTTCATCTGCCATAGCCGCGCTTCTCGGCCCAGGAGATGCTTAGCCCGGCTAAGAAGCATCCTCGTCATCGCCAACGTCTGCTACAGTGCGGCAATTACGCCGCTTGGATTTCAAGTGCTGCCAGCCACAAGTTGTTGTTGCCGCTGCTGTTGCCATTGCTGTGGCCGTTGTCGTTGCAGCAAACGCTACAAAACAAGAGCTGGAAGCCATTGGAGGAAAACTGGGACCCCAGCCCCAACCCGAGTCCGGGCCCAGCCCAAGCCGGAGTCATAGTTGTTGCCGGCGGCAGTCGAGTATAACAGAATTTTGCACTGAACCCGAAACGTGGGTATGCAGCTTTCACACACAAGCCAGCCCACACACACACACACACACACACTCGCACACACAATCGCACACTCGCATACTCACGGGCCGCATTGTGAAGTGCAAAAAAGGCGCATTTTACAAGATTTTTATTACATATAAATGCGAAAAGTATTAAAAAAGTAAACTTTTTATAGACTTCTCATTTTGTCTCGCTCTAGCTGGCGCTCTCTCGCTCGCTCCGCCGCTGCACAAGTTTTACGCTTTCCGTCTGGGCGTCATGATGCGTGTTAAGGGAATACGAATACACACACTCTGCCCGACCAGGCACAGGATCAGCTCCCATTGGCCCCAAGGCGCAACGCGACGCAGGCAATGCGGAAATGCTCCTCGCAGCGCCCGAAAGCCAAAAGAAAAGTTCCGATGCTCTACACCGACAGCCCGGTCGATTGGCTGAGCGCCGAGTTTCCACAAATTCAAATTCGCAGTTGAAGAACGCATCCGCCATGCCCCAAAAGTATGCAACACGATATGCAATAGTTGAATGGCTTCAGTTATGACAGAAGTCCATGTTTTGTGGCATACTTTTTGAGGATCGGTTCTATTCTGAAATACAAATGTATCCGGCCGATTTAAAAACATACTAATTTATAATAAATGAGAAAATATCTATGATACGTCTTAACGAATTGTGGGAACTAAGCGAACTAAGGGAATCCCAAAATATAATATAATAAAAACATTAATAATAAAAAATAAAATGTGTAATATAAATGAATTGCAAATTCATTAACATAATATATAATGCTGATTTCAAATCAGGGCTTTATGATATATAGGATATCTAAAGACAGCAAGAAGTTTTTTCGGTTTATATGCAAATTGTCACAAATGTCTCTAAGGCAAATCTGAGATACATTTGTATCTGTGAGTCCATTAAGCACATGTGACACAAAAGATATTACAAATAGAATATTTCTAAGTGTGTTTCTATATTCCCCAGTTTGCAAAGCTACAGGGCGCCTCGCAGTCGAACTGGCCGATTCGACCGCAGCCTGGGAGAGCCCTTCCCTGCGGCCTTCGCTGCTGCTTCACTTTTGCTCTCACTCCTTTTTGCTTTGCTATTACTGCTGTAGTTGTTGTTGTTGTTGTTGTTGCTGTTGCTGCCATGTTGTTCAAAAAAATGTTTTCAGAGCTCCGAGTTGTCGGTGGTGCTTCGCCTTGAACAGTTACAGTATATTTTTCCTACTCGTATTTTCCTTAACGATTTTAAGGACGCCCCCAGCTACGTTTTTTAAATTTTATTTTATTACTATAACAAGACATAAGTAGGCATAATGGAGCTCTATAAAATATTCAAAAGAAATTGGCATAGAAAGTTTCAGCAGCAGCAGGTGTGTGGAGGAGGGGTGGGGGAGGGGAGGGGGCGGGGCCACCCGCTGCCATTCATATGAGGCCCCAAGCGCTTGGGCCTGGCATTGGGCACACCGTGGAATGCCGAGTGTTAAGCGATTAACGGCATTTTCATTGAGCGCCTGCTAAAGGTTAATGCACTCCAAACATGAATAGCGTCTACTATGCATATATATGGGGGGAAACAAGGGGGCGGGGAGGGTGGCAGTTCTTGAGTGCTGTGGCAGGTACATCCTCGAGTGCCGAGACAACCTGACAACATTTGACACTTTAGAAGCCAAGGCGAAATTTGCATGTTTGCTGAACGCGGATGCGGATGTGGCAGCGACTGTTGGCCAATTTGGAGACACCGCGCCTACACCCCCGCCTTCCCCCCTGCTGTCAATCATCTTCACAAGCGATTTGTCAGCATCCTGACGCTAATAATCCGCAACAACGCGCCCAGGATCATCATGATTTTTTACAACTTTTCATTTTCGCGCTTGAGCTGCTTTAACTGCCAATGACGACGTCGGAGTTTTCTTGGCTTAAGTTCGGCGAGTGGCGCGGGATTAGGGCGCACAACAGGGTGGCGGGGGGCGTGTCGGGCATATGTGCTGTGCCTGTAGCCGGGCAACTATTCAAATGAGCTAAACGCAAATGGCTTGGAAAATATGTCGCTGACTTTTATTGGCGCATTCAGGCAGCGGAGGGGGCGGACGGGGCGGACTTGGCGGAGGGGAGCGCCGCTTGAGCACGCGCAGCCGCGAGTAGATGATGTCCCAGTCCAGATAGGCGCCCACGATGTAGCGCGAGTTGTCCGCGCTGTCGTCGTACCCGGTGCGCCCGTGGAGCAGCCGCAGATTGTTGAAGGTCAGCACGTCGCCCGGCTGCGTCTTGAAGGCGTGCGCGTCGGCGCGCGCCAGCCGCACGAAGCGGGCGTAGGACTCGTACCAGGGCTGCACCTGCTCCAGCGGCACGTTGAAGTGGCTGTCGCGCTGCGGCACGCTGTGGTTGATGCGCGTGTACTCGCCGGCCGCGTCCAGGCTGCGGGGGAAGAGGGGAGCGTTGAATGGCCTCCGTTGCGGCAGTGGCGGCGGCTACTCACCAGATGACGGGCGCCCGCCAGATGTTGTGGAACTCGCGCCCGTCCTCGCTGCCAATGTCGTTCCAGTCGACGGGCGTGCGGCTGAGCCGCTCGAAGTCCGCGGGATGGTCGCGCCGCAACCGGTCGGCTATGTGGAAGGCGTCCACGAGGAGATTGCTGCCGCCCGGCGACTTGGTCTGCACCACGCAGTGGAGTATGTTGGCGCTCGGCTTGTACTCGTAGTAGGGCAGGTCCGTGTGCAGCGGCAGCGGCAGCGAGAGGTACGCGTAGTTCTTGGCGCCCGGCTTGGCCTGCACGATGAACTCCTCGCCGTAGGTGGTGCGCCGTATGAAGCCCACGCGCTCGGCCAGCTGGCGCACCACGCCCCCGTCCAGCGGGGCGCCGCTCAGCAGCGCCACGCCGTAGACGGCGAGCGCCTGCAGCCAGTGCTGCAGTGCATCGTCCTCGGCCATCACCTGGTCGTAGTGGAACCGCTGCGCTATCCGCTCGAACTGGTCGCCCGCCCAGTGGCGCGTCCGCGGCCGGTAGCTGTCGTTCAGGTAGGCGCGCTGGGCGGCGGCGTCGAAGCTGCGGCGCCGCAGCCAGTCCAGCTCGTAGCTGCTCGCGTGCCCGTCGCTCCAGCGCACGTGCAGCTGCTCGGCGGCGGCGTCGACGCGCAGCGCCAGCGGACGCACGCCCGCATCGAAGCGGTCCCAGTCCAGCTGGCGCGACTGCGAGCTGCTGTGGAAGCACGCCGGACAGCGGCAGTTGTCGCGCAGCCAAACGCCCGGATAGCTCAGCGCCGGCCCGGCGGCCTGCGCCGGCCGCACCTCGACGTTGGCCCCGTCCACGATGCGCGCGCTCAGCCGGCGGCTCAGCGCCGGCCCCAGCCGCGCCGCGGCGCGCCTCAGGCCCAGCATCAGAGCGAGTTCTTGGCGAACAGTGCACGGAGGAACGAAGAACGAGCGAACGAACCGCCGCGATCGAGCGGCCAAATGTATCTGACGGATGCCGGGCAAGCGTGAAAGTGAAATCAGCAGATGCGCGTTATCAGCGCGCGGGCTCGGCTCGGCGTGGACTTTGCCTGCCAGCTCATTGTAAACACGGAGAGCGTCGCTCAGCCCCAACACAGCAGCAACATGTGCGCTGGAACTTGTTCAAATGAGCCCCGGTCCACGCGTTCCACTCTGTCCAGAGCTCGTCTAAGTTCGCCTAAACTAGTTAATATACCCTACATATTTGAAAATTGGAAGATACACAGGCTAAGTGTTAAGATTGTTTAACTACGCCCCCGGGGGCGTGGCAATTCGATTTAATACATCTCAGTCCAAATTGTATAAACATGAAATTGCTCATTACTGAATGCCTCCTTTAAAGATCAAGAACAAATTAATTAGATCTCCCACAATTTAGCACTAGCTCGTATTATAAGCCCTAATCTTGCATTTTTCCTTTCAAACATAAGTCTACAAATACAATTTAGCTTTGATAACTAAATATTGTTCGTGAACTTTCCAGTCTGAGCTAGATTATAACGTCATTCCAGTAAAAGTTTTCCCGTTTTTGAACCAGCTCCAATTTAATCAATAAAATAACTATGCCAAATTGAAAATATTCTGCCGGCTACTTTGGCTAGCCTAATCTCTTCGATCTGATTTAGTTCCACCTTAGGCGTATTCAATGTGCTTAACCCTAAACAGTTGAATGCTGATCTTGTTGTTATTTCGGTATGTGAATCTCAAAATCAGCACGTCATTGGCTCAATTCCGATCTCTGGGTCACTTGCGAGCTGCTTACTGATAAGAAGGAGGAGGGGTTATCGCTGGGTTCGTTGTCATTTGTGGTCGCAGTTGTCGTTAGGGACAGAAGCGGGCAGCGTGCAACGTGCAACGTGCAACGTGCAACGGCAACGGAGAACAGGTAGCGATCAATCAATCAATCAATCAATTGAATCATCTTTGTCTCTCCACTGGCTGCGCGATTCCCAATGCATTCCAGTGGCCCGAGGAGCAGCCACTGGAACCACGGCCCTGGCCGGCGCGGCCTTTTAAGGGCCTCGAGCGTTTCTCGTGAAAGCAATAAAAATTGCAGCGCCTGCGGCCAGTTTGCGAGTTGAGCCCAGTTGACCTGTTGCACATTTGAATGGGAGCAGCAGGAGCTGGAGTTGGAGGTGCTGCTGGCAAAGTAGCCACTGGCTGATGCCCAAACAGCGGCCTGCCCCGGACCATTTACAGCGCGCACAATAAATTCCTCTTGCCGGAGGCTTTTGGCCAATGCGGCAGCAACAGAAATTCCAAGCCGGTGGCCATAAAAATGCGGCTCACATGTGACAACGATTTGTACTTTAGCTCCTTTTATGGCAACTGCCTGATGCTGCCCCATCCTGTTGTCTGTTGTTGCTGTTGCTGTTGTTGTTGTTCTTGCTGCATTTTTAAAAGCGGCTTCTCTCTGTTTGTCCGCTACACAAATCGCAAAATCGCATCAGATTATACAGCTTGCGGAGTCCACAGCGGACGCGACTCCGCACCGACCACCCATTTTGGACGTGGCCCCCGGCCACCCCCCCCCCCTCCGTGCCACATAAATATTGCCATATTTATGCCGGCTTAAGTTGAGTCCGCTTTCAATCGCTCCCGAATACGCCCAGCCGGCAATTAGGTCAATTAACACCCAACCACCCATCGGGCCCCAACCCGGAAGCGTTCACTTTTATGGCTGCACGCGCCAGCGTTTAACTCTCTCCCTCTCTCTCCCTCCCTCTCTGTTTATTGGAGTGCAGCGCCTTGAATCCGAGGCTCGGGCAAAGTTTTGCCGGCGTTGACGATGATTATCATGTCACATGCCATCACTCAATGCTTTTATGAGCCTAGAACGGCCCGGCCCATAACAATGGCGGGGCCACTTGGCCCAGCAGCCGCCTCCCGCCCCCGCCCCGCCCCCAGCCAGCCCGAAATGTTAACAGTTTTCGTTTCATGTAATTAAGTGCTGCTGATCCACTAGTTTTATCTTGAAGGGCCGGACGGAAGGATGGACGGGACAGGACCAGCAGTGAAAGCTTTTTGGCTAAGCCAGCGAGGGGCACGAGGGGGGGGGGGTAGAGGGGGTTGGTGTCTTGTGTTTGCAAACTGTCTGGGCGAGACAACGTTGTACGTGCCGCTGTCCCGGCCAAGGAGCGTCCGTCCTTTTATGTTGCGCGTCCTCTGTCCTTTGTCCGTCTCCTTCTGCTGATTGCACTCGAGTCGAAACGAAAGCGAACCGAAAAATGTGTTAAGAGTCTAAACACGAACGTGCCGCTCAAAGGCCACTCGTTAGCTGGCGCCCGGGCCGCGCAGCAGCGGCAGGCGAGATGCCAGAATGGATATAGATTGAGTGGGATAGTTGAGTCAGCAGCATTTGGAGCGACGCCTGCGTCTATTGGTAAATATTTTTACTATTTGCGACAGGCGAACAAGAAAAACGACAATGGATGCGCCCACGCCGAGCCAGGAGCCATCCCCGGGCAACTAGCTCAATATATCTTTGGCTGCAGGTGCAGCGGCTGTGGGCGAGAGTCTCCAAGATGCCGTCGCTGGCTGCCGATGTCTGCAGCCATTTCATTTTGCTGCTTATTTTATTGCCTGGCCTGTTTGCTGGCCCAGACAGTTGGCAAACAAACAGACAAACAAGCACGACGCTGGAGAAGCACCCGGACCCGGACTCAGCCCGGACTGGCACTGCATTGTCTAGGCCGTGTCCTTGTCGCAGCTACCAGTTTTCCCCCATTTTTTCCCACTTATTTCGGGACTTGTCTTCATTACGAATGCGGCAACAAAAAGAAATGCAATTCATTGCACACAACGCGCCCAAATCGCCGGAGACATCCACTGAAGCTGCATTCACACATGCCCCCCATATAATTGGCAAAATATTTGTTGAGACTCGTGTACTCTTCGGCATTTCCTTGACTCAATGAATATCCATAACTGCAAGATATTTACATTTGTGTATATAAAAGTGATATATGATATTAGGTAAACAACTTGCTGCGCAATGCACTCTCCGAAATTAAAATTAGAAAATAAAACAAAGAATAAACTTCATGTTACATGAATTCTCGAGCATATAGTCAAACACTTTGCCCCACTGTGCATGCACTCGCCGTTGCCGTGCATAGTTTGCACATTGTCTCGTGTCTCGTGTCTTGCCCTTTTGTTGCCGTCTTTTTCCGCTGCTGAGCTCTCACTAAGCCAAGTCCAAATATGCCCCCTTCGGTAGCTGCAGCCGCTCTGACAGCTCATTTCGGGTGACACTTCTCGAGTTGTTTACTGTCCCGGGCCGGGTATTCGAAGTACAAACCCATGACTAAGCCATCTTGTTACCTGTTTATGTTTGAACAAACTCAAGTCTTAAACAGACACAAATCCCATCAATGCGGGGTACATTTGTTTTTGCATGTGGAAAGCATTTGGGCTTTAGTTGGATAAGGTAAGATTCTTTTCTTATTATGACAACAAAATAAAAACAGCTGGTAAATTAAAAGTTAGTCAGATATCATATTTTGTTCGCTGACCTAGAATTTTGCACAATAGTTACACGAAATTTACAGGTATGTAAAACGATCTCATTAAATTTATATTTTCTTTAGTTGTTTAGTTTAGCTGATTTTTTTAATTTATTTTATATTTTAATTACTTTTAATTGACTTTTTCATATAATTTACGAGTTGTGCATAAAATCAACTCAACCTTAAGCTATGCCAAATTCCTCAAACTACAGAAAAGCATATGTATATAATATAAAATTTAATTATCTGACTTTAGAAACGATATAAATAGGTATCGTAAAAATACACACAACAAGAATATTATTTAATTGTGACGAGCAGAGGCTCGAACCAAAACCTTCGTTCATGGATATGAAAAACAAGATTTGTGAATAGTTTTTTTGCGATCTGTTCTGTGTTTTCTTAAATTTATCAAGATGAAAAGTTAGCTGAATGCTCTTTGTGTTTGGGCTTTGCTCGGACAACACTTGTAAATCATTGGCGCTTATATGGCGAGCAAATCTTCTCTCTAAATAAATAAATGTTCCCCATGATTAGTTTATGAGTTTAAGTCTAAACACCGAAATCAGTCTTCGCCTGTCAACCTTCAGTTTCCTCCTTGCAAGCATTGCAACAAAAAAACTAAATTTATCTACCAATTTTTCTAATTAATCTGTATATCAAAATAACAAAAACTGAAATATATTTTTATGGCTTAGTTGGCCAAAGAACCTACAGGAAGAACCAGCTCAGATTAGATCTGTGCGTGGCCATATATATCGACAAGGGTATTTAACCTTCGACAACCTGAATAAATCAATTTTTGTGGTGCTTTGAATGCTTTAACCGTTTGACGAACATTTATTTAAAGTGGGATTATTTGTAGTTCTTGGATACCGTTCTTAAATTCGCTCAGATTTAAGAGCGTTTTTATTTCGATTTGGTGCCAAAATATAATTTGGTAGCTCTAAGTTGGCAGTTGCTTTATTCGCCAAGAAGTGGCTGAAGCCACAGCTCGTCCTTTGTGGCAGCCAGCGGGCGCCGCGTCGGGCGGGGCGGGGCGTGCAACTTAATGCAGTTGCTGGTGGCAGGCAAGTGGCAGGAATACAAATCAAATTAACTTCCTTGTTGCGCTGCTCTTCACACTGCGCGTAATTAGGGGGCGTGGCCATTGACTGACCCGCTGAATCATGCACTTTCCCAGTACCTGGAGGCTGCACGAATGGACTGATGAGCAGGGGCAAGGAGGGGGTGGGGGGCATCTATTGTTGCTGTCGTGGATGCGTGGCTAGTGCTGCTTTTTTCAACGGAAACTATTTTCAACTGAAGCTGCGTAACCTCGGCCCCTCCCCCGCATCCCCCGCCCGCATCCCGCCGCGGCTCAAAATCAACAAACACTCACAGTCGGCAGCTCTGTTGGCGCTCTCTATCGCACACTCAGCTGCTGTCTCTTTCATTTGGGAAGTTGAAACGTGTTGCGGCATATATTAATTTTTATTTTCGACGCGAAGGCAGCAAATTAACGCCGAAGTTGCTGCTGCTGCCGCTGCTGCAGATGTTGCTTTTGTTTGTTTAGCAACTGAATGATGGATCACACACACACACATACACACACGCACACTCTAACACACTCAAGCACACAAAGACACACTGAGCTAGTTTCTGAGTTTTGAAAATGACTTTCCAGGGATTTCGATTGCATTTTTCTCACTACCGTGCACACACACGCACACACACACGCACACACACACACACGCACACTCGCACACGCAACCAATTTTGTTGTTTGTACTTCATTGCCCCCCTCCCCAACCCCTACCCCCTCCAACCCCTTTTTGGACCTGTGCTATTGTGCTAAGCATGCCTGCTCATTATTTTCACACGTTGCTTGGCACGCTCTGGCCACCGATCCCCCCTCCCCCTCCCCCACCCTCCGGCTAGCGCTTGTTTATATTTTAAGGTAATTTTCTGGGCCGCCGACGCTTAACTCAATGCGGCAACTGTTGCGCCTATGGCTGCGAACCGTGCCCAACTGCGCCCCCGAAAAGGTCAATGATACTTCAAGTTTGAACAACTATGGAGCCCCGGCCGGCAGCGGCTACACTGTGAGAAAAAAGTGCCAAAGTGTTCAAGTGCCTTGTGGAAATCGAGACTGCAAGGAGCAAAGAGTGGCAGCTTAAGTGTCCGAGGGGCGGGGGGAAAACATTTTGTAAATGCGGTGGTCAAGCTGCATGAAATTGAAATGGCCAAGCCATAAACTTGGCCATTTGTATTTGCCGGTTATGAGCAGAAACAAAAAACCCAACGCCACGACAATTGCCGCAAAATATGAAATACGAAATGTGAAATGTGGCACGTGAAGCAGATGGAACCAGATGCTGATGCTGATGCTGATGCTGGCTGCCCGTGCCGCGCAGCCAGAAAGGACTCGCAAGGGTTTAAGGTTTCCATGCGGCCCACCCAAGTGGTCATTTAGACAAGTGCCACTTGAACCAAGTTAAGTTGAAGGCCAAGACAAATACGCACGCAGGCAGGCGGGGGCCGCCACTAGTTAGGGTCCATAATGCATATGCGGGGGCAGAGGGGGGCAAATTTCAATATCAACTCGAACTGCCGCCCGGTAAGTGGCAATGAAACAGAAAACATGAATTTCAATTGCCCATTTTTGGGAGAGTTATAGTGTTAGCCAAATGCTTTTTATGTGGCCAATTGACTAAGGGCTGAATAAAATATGAGCCAAATGAATGATAAAGGCCGGCAACATAATAAAGGTTTTCTTTTACCAAAGCTGGCGTGGCATCAGCAAATTTATTACCTTTGTAGGCACATCCCCGAGGGTCCAACTCGATCAGTATTACACTGAGCAGTTGCAAAGTCGGCTACTGATATATTTAAACGGCTCAAATGCTTGAACTTTCAATTTCAATTTGGCATTTTTTTTAGACCCGCTTTTGACGCTGGACTTCACTAGAACTTGAAGTATATACTCCTGATAATCCGTCTCAGATAAAGTGTTCAGATTCTTATTGGCAGATTAAAATTGGCCAATATTTTGTGTGTATTTAGATTGTATTTTGTATTTTTGATTTTTTAGTAAAAAAAACCCACTAATTTTCGAAAAAGAAAATTTTCAAAATTTAGAATTGCAAATTTTTATTTTTAATCCATAGTAGTTGTCACAATTAGTCTGAAAGTTAAAGCTTTCAGTATTTATATAATTTTATTAAATCTTTAGTTTTAATTCTTTAAAAGCTAAAAAAGCTTAAAAAGCTGACTCAAAATTATGTGTAAAAATTTCGAATCAGAGCAACTTTCGTTCCCACCCAGGCCTGGAGTAAAATGGGAAGCCCCATATATAGATTAATCTTCGTCCGAACTGTTTTAAGCTCATTTTGTATTTTTCTATGGCACAGAAGAGCGAGGAACAACCACAATTTAAGGAAATCAGCTTACTTCGGGCAAACTTAAAGCGCCTTTAAAGTGGTGCAGTTGTCGCCGAGCCACCGCGGTTGCACTGCGGAGATTTCGAAAGAGTTTCATGATTGAGCGGGGCGATTATGATAACAATTTCAGCACAATTAATGGCGGCACACAAATTTGCGCTGGGCATCAGGTTTTGTGCCACGAAAGCGAATGGGAAAAAACTTTACCAATAATTACCTACAATTAAAATTGATTTATGGAAATGCGTGCCGGGGGAAAAAAGAATCAGTACACAGCAACGGCAGCGGCAACAACAGCAACAGCAACAGCAACAACAACAACAACAACAGCAACAACAACAATAATAATACAATACACATCGGGAGCGCGGAATTCAATTAAAAAGGAGTCGCCACCGCAGCTGACGCTGATGCTGCAGTTGCGTCAACGGCCAATGCCAATCAATTAATAAGAAATGCTCAGGGGGCGGGGCGGGGCGGGGGAGGTGTGCAAAGCGGGTGGGTGGGCAGCTGGTCAGGTGGATCACGGGGATCACGAGCGTTGCTTAATGCAATTACGCAGCCGTAACTAACACGAATGCCAGCACACACACACACACACACACACACACTGGCACACGTACACATAATTAACGCACACGCACGCATCGCCGCTGGCTGCGACGCTGACGTCGACGTCGTCGCCGGACAAATGCGTTTATTTAACAAATTAATTGGCGCAAATATGCGAGAGGTGCTGGCGCAGGGGGTGGCGCCGGAGCAGAGACATTAACTTAAATTGTCACCAAGGCATGCCGTCCCGCTCTCGCGCTCCCTCTCTCTCTCTCTCTCGCTCTCGCCCTCGCTCTCTCTGTTCGAGCGTCAATTACTTACACGTTGTTGAACCTTTCGCACAACATTTTTGTGCCTTGGCCAATGTCCAGCGACAATGTCGGCCGGAATGTAATTAATAAACGTATTAAACGCATGCAAGTGAGCAGCCGTAGCAGTAGCCACTGGACGCTGGACCCTGGACCCTGGACCCGGGACCCTGGACCCTGGACGCAGTCCGAGTTGCCAGGACAATCATGGAACCCAATTAATCAGCTGTGGAGCGCTGCGATGCGCCCACCCATTGGTCAATGGTCTATGAAATGCCCATTATACAACACACACACACATACAACTGGCAAGGGGCGCAGATAACATGGGGGGGGGGGGGGTGGCAGTGTAAGGTGAATAACCAAACCACCCTGGCAGCCCATGCCGCCAGCTTTTAGAGCAGACACCCTCGTTTGCCAAGTTGTTTCAATATTTGTTCTATTAAGCAGCCGTTCGCCCCTCCCCAGAAACCCCACACTCCCCCACCCCACTGACACACAACGACAAAGCCAAAACCAACAGCAACAACAACAACAACAACAGCAGCAACTGTGCTTATCATAAAACAAAACAGCCAAAAAAGAAGCGAACAAAAAAACAGACAGTAGACAATTTTTATATTACAGATTTCACGGGCGCGAAATTTATGAACAGATATATTTCAGCCGGCGGGCCAAGAAGTGAAACCTAATACCCTACAACTGCGGCAGGGCATGATGGGAATTTAAAGCAGCTTGAGCAAGCTAACAATGCGGTTGACCGGTGGGAGGGGGGCATAGGACCCTCTATGTTAAGGGGCGCAAATATATCTACCATGATTATGTTTCAACTGCTGCTACATACAAATAATATTTTATTTATAATATTTTATGTGTGCAAAATTTAATTTTTTGCTTACCTTAAATGGGATGAATAGAAAAATGTATTATTTAATGCTACACGCACAAATATATTAACATATTTACAAACGCATTTGTCAATACAAATATGGTGTTTTTAAAAGATGTATGAATTGAATTTTTATTTTTGATTTTTTTAAACAAATGTTACAGAATAACTTTTATATTCAACTTTAATTGAACAAAGTAACAAAATAACTGTTATGCTTTGAGTGTTTTGGAAAAATAAGAAATTAAGAGTTATATCATACTTTGAATACAAATTGAAAGTGTAATTTATATTTTTAAAACTTTTAGGTTAAAGTTGAAAATTAATAATAATTTTTTGTTTTTCTTGCGGTCCCTGGCGTACAGTGATTTAAACCTAATTTCATAATATAATAATAATATGCAGAAAGCTATTTTATTTAAAAATATACCCATCAATAAACGGTTAGGAAATTAAATAAAAATTTCCAATGATATATGATGTCACTTCAAACTGAACCAAATAAAGTAAATGTCATTTCGAATAGTTTCTTGCCCTTTTGTGGCTGTCAGTGTGTACACACTTCGATTACAAGTTTGTGGCATTGAATGTCTTGGTATCGGGGCAGCCAGCCAGCAATACGAATGCAGATGGATGTATAGAGATATATAGATGATACTTATAGCCCTATAGTAACAACAATCCTCAACTGCAGATGCTTATTTATGGGCGCTAGACAACAACGAGTGGCATCAAAATGACAAATCACTGCCAGAAGTTGCTGGCTGCTCCACTCCAACGGAACTGAACTGAACTGGACTGGACTGGATGTCTATCCGAGTGCTTGAGCCGTGCGTCTTAAGCGGAGCTGCCACCCTCAGCGGGGCGATGTAATCACATTTATTTGCGACACTCCGAGTGGAAGGACTGCTCCTGATGATCCCGCTCCCAGTCACAATTATTGTCTTGTAACGCACACGCCTCCACCTCAGCCTCGCGTGGCACGCCCCGCGCTGGAGGCGCAGCCAACTTTATACAAATCGCTGACAGTCAGCGTCTGCCCGAGTCGCCCGCCCTCGTCCTCGTCCTCGTCCTAGCGGCACATCCACAATCCATGTCAGCTTGTCATGCCGCAAGTGTCACTGTCGCTGTCGCTGTCGCTGTCGCTCTCGCATCCGCGTTCGCTGGCTGCCAGGACGCACAGGATAACCTGGAGCCCGGCTGCCTTAGCCGCAGCAGCGCCATTTCAGCCTTATCATTTTTAGGTTTTTGTGATAATTCAGGTCTTATAAATTGTTTATGTATTTCATTTGCCATTACATTGCAGAAATTTGAATGTTCGCCCACTTCGGGGGCTAAGCGAAAGCCACTGCCTGCTGACTGATAAAAAATGCAGATGACTACACCGAATTTGGCCTACTTCGCCTGGACCGCAAATCAGAGTCGTGAGCTCCTTTCGATGCTGACTCATGGCCAGCAATCACGAAGCACAAGTGAGGTGAACGGGAGAAATCTCGTTGGTCGAAGATTAAGTACCCTTGCGGACATAGAACAGATAATCCTTGATCTGGATAGGTCACTGGAACAAAATGTTTTCTAAAATGTATAAAAATAAATATCTAATATCTAAAATAAATATCTGACTGACTGCAAATAAGGAATTTTTTAAAATTCGGGCACAGTGTTCAGGGTATTCCCTAGTCGACCACTCCCGACTAGAGCTTTCTACTTGATTCTATTAGTACTTTGTATTTAATAAAGTAGTTCGGTGCTGATGGGATTCTGTTCATATGTTGGGATTCCTGAAATATGTACAACCTTTTTTTTTTTTAATTCAACTATATTACGATATGTATTCCCATCCGTCAAATTTATATTGCATGGAACTATGCCAAGATATACCAACATAACTTGAAAAGTAAGGAATTAGTTTATGTATTATGCATTATTATCGAGTATTGGAAATACATAAATAAATAAATAAACAGAACTGTTTGGTAGATTGAACTAGCCTTTGAGGTAAAAATTCATAAATATCAAGCTACACCATTCTACTAAATTAGATTGAAGACGGCCTCTTCTACGTATATCGGCATTTATGAGATATTTACGATGCCCGCTGCTAGGTTCAAAGTGGAACTGCGGCGATTTGTGGCAGAAACTGGAAAATTCGATGCGATTGCGATTCGAGTTGAATCAATTGAGCGCTTATTAGCAGGCCATAAAGCGATTTTCGAATTCAAATTGCTTCAAGATTTACAGCCGATTTGTCTGCTGCGGCCGATTGCCGAAGTTCTCTAAACACACAAGTCGAGCCGCAGCTGGCCCCCGGCCGGCACTTGCCTCATGCCACCGACCGGATGCCACACCAGACTCCGTTCGGTGTTCAATCAAACTTCGCATGGGCCATCAATCAGCACTGCGCAGCACATCAAAGCCGCATGCGTGTTAAAAAATGACGCTGCCAAAAAGCAGAGCAACTTCATCGCACGCCTCCCGCACCCCCTTGCCCCAGTTGCCACTCGCCACTCACAAATTGGGAGTCGCCTGAACGTTCTGTTGCATTGTGTGCTGCCAGTACAGTAAACACTAGACTCAACGCCCGCTGCACCTTCGACTCCATTCAGTTTCACATGCGGAGGCTGCCGAGCCATAGACATAAATCATACATAAGTCTAAGTAATTGTGTGGCGCATGGGGCCAACGGCAGATGCGGAAGGGCATGGAGACAAAGGGGGGAGCTGGCGATAAAGTTGGAGCCGGTCTCTGGTCTATTGCTGACACAGCTTCTGTCCAAGTTCGCAGGCGCAGGCACTGACTGCGCATATCCGCAGCAAATTAAAATTTCATTAAAAGCAACAACAACGGATGCCTGATTGGCGGTGCCAGCGGGGGGCGCACCACACAGCACCACATGCACCACCACCAAAGCCGGAGCGACATCTGCATAGCCAACGAAGTGTGTGCCACACAAATCCAGGCGGTGGACGCAGGAGGAGCAGCTGCTGTTGCAAGCCACGGCTAGTTTTACACTTTGTGCAACAATAGCTAACTGGAGTGGGGGCCAGGGCGCTGAGGCAGGGGCAGGGGCAGGGGGCAGGTGTCATGTGTGTGTGTGTTGAAGTGGGTGCCTAAAGTTTCGAGTGAATTTTAAGATGCTCGTGTGGCACTCGAGAGCAGCTTTGTGGAACTGGGAACTGCCAGAGACCTCGCACACAGCTCGTTGGGCACACAAGGCAAATACACACACGCACACACACACACGCACACACCCGCACACACACTCGTGGCACATTAAGCCGCTTAAACAGGTTAAAATGATTAAGTAATAGTTGTGCTCTATGCTTAACACCGTATTATGTGGACCAACAACAACAACAACAACGAGCCTAAGAACGGTGACAACGACAATGCGAATGTTGTTGTTGCGAATGTTAAATGTGCCGTTTGCAAAGTACAGTGGTAACTATATAAACGAAATATTTTAAGCTCCAAAGTTTTTGGACAATTTTATTGGGCTTATAAATTATTTATGGTATTATTATATAAAGTACAGATTATAGTTACATATAAACTAGCAACCAATGAAATGTTTAAATATAATGGTTTTTGTGCATATATGTACCTATAGATAAAAATCGATTTTAGAACTTTGTTTCCTTACCATATCTCAGAGACTATAATATAATATATGATATAATAATAATAATAATAATAATAATAATAATAATAATAATAATAATAATAATAATAATAATAATAATAATAAATAATAATAATAATATAATAATAATAATATTTGGATACCTCTCCTCGTTACTCAGTTTCCCATATGTCTGAGCACTTATATATCTCATCTACTCACCAGTATTTAGAGATAATTTGTTTTCTCAGTTTTAATTGTAGTATCTCAAAGCTGCCACAATTTATATTTTATTTAATTATTGAATAGTCGGAAAATCCATGGCTCCGAAATTGGCTCCGAAAAATGTATAAACCTCGCATATTTTATCATATCATATTTAGGCAGTGTTCACTGTAGGATCTCTCTCTCTCTCGCTCTCTCTTGTTCTGTTCTGCCTCAAACGGCGCCACTAACAAAGTCTTTGTGTTGTTTGTTGGACTTGGCATAATACGTATACGCCATGTCTACTACACACTCACACACACACACACACACACACACACACATCAGTGCATTGTGTTGTGGAGCGCTTTGTTGTGCAAACATACCTAATTAGTGTCAACTATTAACATAAAGAGTGCACTTCACATAAGAACTCGAGACGACAGCAGCAGCAGCAGCCACATAGCAACAGCAACAACAACAGCAGCAGCAGCAGAAGCAGCCACAACAACAACAACATGCTGCTGAGCTGGCCATAACTAACACTCGACTTGGAGTCGACTAAGCCCCAACAATGGCAACGGGTACAGCTGTGTGTGTGGCGTGTCCTTAATGTTCTGCAACAAAGTTGCTGCCCAGGCAATCGCTGCTGCTGCTGCTGCTGCTGTTGCCCTTGTTGTTGTTGCTGGTGAAAGTAAAAAGCAGCGTGGAGCGCGTGCATTATCAGCGCTCGTCAAGAAGCAAATGAAGTGCGCGCATGTGAGGCTGCCTCAAGTATCATTGCGGCACTCATGAGCTGTTGTTGCCGCTCCAGCAGCAGCAGCAGCAGCAACGACGACAATGTTTAACAACGACTGCACACACATAAACAGGTTGCAACACATTGCCGCATGTCCAGGCATGCCCCCCGCCCCCCTCCACGGCCCCTCCAGGCTCAAGCCACAACAGGCATATCCTACAACACATCCTGCAGCAGGAAATCAGCAACAAGCAGCACACACAGGCAAACTGTCGCCTGGCCCGGCCAACAATGAGGCTTAAAACAACATTTAAATAGTTGCACAAGAGTTACACGCACACACGGCCACGCCCACACGCCCACCGGGGCGATTAAGTAACGTGTTGCTGCTGCTGCCAGCAGCAACATTGCCACGAGCAGTGTTTGTCGTGCATGTGTGTGCGTGTGTGCACTGCGTGGAACTGCAGCTGGTCATCAGCTTGGTCTCCCCCCCCCCCCTCCCCCTTTGTGGGGCAACTTTTCAGGCAACTTTGACGCATTTACCAAGAAGCTGCACATAACTTGGGAGCTGCCACGCCCACAGCTGGCAACCCGGGCCACTCTCCGCGTTTTGTCACTGGGCATAACGTTTACATCACAGGGGGATATTGGGGGGTATCAACAGCTCGGGCGCCAAAAACTATGCAAAAATTATGTGCGGCAAAAAGTCGGCAAACTCTTTAATACAGTCATAAATTTGGCGCCTGCCAAGAGCCTGTCAAAAGTGGCCAGCTGTAGGATGAAGTGGAAGGACAAGCCAGCAAAAATTCAAAGGCCAGCGGGCACCGGAGGGGGCGGGGGGGCTGGCCAAGGGCAGTTGGATAACGGGCGCTTGCAACTATTTAAAAGCCATAAAAGCTGAAAGCTGTTGCCCAACGGATGTGCCAGCCGGATGCAGTTGATAGGCATGAGGCCTGCACACACACACACACACACACGCATACACACACGCTGGCGTAGAGCAAGGATCACACGGGCCCAACACTTTCCGGCACATTTGGATAACACAAAAGTAAACCGCAAACAATAGGAAAGGCGGGCAACATGCCCCATCTCGCCTTCGCCACGGCCGGCCCGGGGCTCGGGGAGGAGGCGGGAAGGGGCGTGTATGGGGGCCGAAAAGTGTTGCCAAAGCTGCAAGAGCTTTGAGCCAGAGCACACTAATTGCAACTCATGTAAATCGACAAGGACAACGACGCACACACACACACACTCACACACACACACATAGAGAGTCATAATGCCAACGACAAGGACGCGCTGCGAGAGATGTCGCCTACAAGTAAAATCAAATAATAGCCCACGAAAGTAGAATAACTCCTGATACTCTACACAGATCGAATTTAATTTGAACTAAAGATTTCTAAAATAATAAAAACACTCGAACCTTTTTCACTTTCTTAAAATAAGTTTAATAAATTTTAAGCTACTGGAATTTCAATTAATTCCAAATTATTTTCTCGTTTTTACAGGGGAAAGGGCTTATTAACTTTAGCAAAAGGAGACAAAGTTGTGCCTAAAGCTAATTGCAAGTACGGACATCCTAAATTAATCCTAGAGTATGGGATTTTATATAAATAATCGATATAAAGGATATAATCTACAGATCTAAATAAGGTAAGTTATCAGTGGAATATGTGCAAAAATGAGTTTTTGCTCGGTCGTGCAAAGCACATGATATTATTGAGCTAACTTAAAATTGTAGGGTATGCAACAAAGTCAATGCTGCAAAGGCAGGAAGGACAACGCTAGTGCAAATACATGCATATATCCTGTGTAAAACTTGAAGTAGTGCTTAATAGTTAGTTAAGTCGAGTTGAATGCGTTTTTTGGAGAAGGGAGAGCGGGAGAGAAAGGCAGCGAGGAGGGCCGAAGAGCATTGCATTTTGCCTGCTTTTGAATATTGAGTGAAATATTGTGTGTTGGCGCTGTCGGGGGAATTGAGGCAGTTGGGGGACTGGCTGTTGCTGCCGATGTCGCTTGTAATTTATTTACATTGCAATTAGTTCTCAGCTCCGTAAAGGATTATAAACTTTCGCCGCACACACACACAGACACGTATTTGCGCTTATCTTTCATATGCGCTTGTGCGTGTGTATCAGAATGCCAGAAGAATAAGAAGAACTCGTGAAGAAACTGAAACTTGGCCGCTCAACAAATTGACATTAAGTCTTGCTGAAGTTTTTGGTAGTCTAACAAAAGTTCTTCCTGCAAGTATGTGATGAATACAAGTTAGCCTAAGCGACAATAAGGCGCGTAAGATAAAGATAGGTATAGAAATAGATGTAACTAAAGATGTAGAAATAGATATATATTCATAGACACAAATATAGATACAGATACAGATACAGATACAGATACAGATACAGATACAGATACAGATACAGATACAGATACAGATACAGATACAGATACAGATACAGATACAGATACAGATACAGATACAGATACAGATACAGATACAGATACAGATACAGATACAGATACAGATACAGATACAGATACAGATACAGATACAGATACAGATACAGATACAGATACAGATACAGATACAGATACAGATACAGATACAGATACAGATACAGATACAGATACAGATACAGATACAGATACAGATACAGATACAGATACAGATACAGATACAGATACAGATACAGATACAGATACAGATACAGATACAGATACAGATACAGATACAGATACAGATACAGATACAGATACAGATACAGATACAGATACAGATACAGATACAGATACAGATACAGATACAGATACAGATACAGATACAGATACAGATACAGATACAGATACAGATACAGATACAGATACAGATACAGATACAGATACAGATACAGATACAGATACAGATACAGATACAGATACAGATACAGATACAGATACAGATACAGATACAGATACAGATACAGATACAGATACAGATACAGATACAGATACAGATACAGATACAGATACAGATACAGATACAGATACAGATACAGATACAGATACAGATACAGATACAGATACAGATACAGATACAGATACAGATACAGATACAGATACAGATACAGATACAGATACAGATACAGATACAGATACAGATACAGATACAGATACAGATACAGATACAGATACAGATACAGATACAGATACAGATACAGATACAGATACAGATACAGATACAGATACAGATACAGATACAGATACAGATACAGATACAGATACAGATACAGATACAGATACAGATACAGATACAGATACAGATACAGATACAGATACAGATACAGATACAGATACAGATACAGATACAGATACAGATACAGATACAGATACAGATACAGATACAGATACAGATACAGATACAGATACAGATACAGATACAGATACAGATACAGATACAGATACAGATACAGATACAGATACAGATACAGATACAGATACAGATACAGATACAGATACAGATACAGATACAGATACAGATACAGATACAGATACAGATACAGATACAGATACAGATACAGATACAGATACAGATACAGATACAGATACAGATACAGATACAGATACAGATACAGATACAGATACAGATACAGATACAGATACAGATACAGATACAGATACAGATACAGATACAGATACAGATACAGATACAGATACAGATACAGATACAGATACAGATACAGATACAGATACAGATACAGATACAGATACAGATACAGATACAGATACAGACACAGATACAGATACAATGACTCCCGAGTCCCATTCTCCTTTGCAAGGAGCTGCAGCCTAAATTTCTATTGGGATTTGCCGGCTAATCCCTTTGCTAGTTCACAGCTTAGCGCGCGCTTAGCTGCCAAATCGCTCACATCTAATGCTTCTCTTCAGTGCCCGGGCACGCCCAATCGACCTGAACGTTCGCAACAGCCCCCAGCCCCCGTCGCCCCGCCCCGCCTCTCCGGCTCAGCTCAGCTCAGTTGCCAAATGCATCGACAACTGCAGCTGCACAATGGGGATATAAATAAATAAATAGAAACCACTTTTCGCGCCCAGGCGGAAACAGCAAACAAAACCCCAAGGCGAGCAGCGGCAAAGTGCGAGGATTGCCATGAGAAGTGCGCGGGGAGCGGGGGCGGGGGGCGTGTCGCCTATTGTGTGGCCGCATACACAAAAGACGAAAGCGAAATCAAAAGCAGCGTCCTCGCACTAGAAACACTTAAAAAAAAGTACAGAAAAAAGTGTGTTGTCAGTTTGATGCAATGCTCATTTTTCCAGCTCTGTGTGCGGCTGCCTCTGCTTCTTCGTCTTCGTCTTCTGCTTGAAGACTGGTGGGAGTCGCACTCGAAGCGGAAACGGAAGTGCCACGTCTTGAGTCGGCGACAGGCAGACAGACAAACCAGCTGATTGACTGCCCGGGCAGTCAGTAGCAACTGCCAAGTGGCAACTGCCAAGGCAGAACTTGCAACTGCACTTTGCAACTGACTCTGGCTACGCTTTAAACTTAAATTCGCCAGCCCAACCCTCTGGCTCGCTTGCCACCCTTGCTTAATGAAAACGTTAAGCGCTTTCAGTGCGGCCGCTGCGGCTGGGCGGTGCGTGGGCGGGTTTACTTTTAATAGCTTTTGGCTCAACTTTTTGCACGCGGCTTCGACTCCGACTCGGACTTCCACTTGGACTTTGACTTGGAGTTGGACACGGCTGAAAGACTTATTACTTAATGACGCCTCATTTGATGATGCGGCCAAAATACGACGCCAGCGCTCACGTCGCGTCGCTGCCGGCGCGTTGGATACGTTGACGCATCATTAGACACGCATAAAACAAAGTCTCGGAGCGCTTCTCGGCTCCCCTCGCTCCTCTACTTCCCCCTGATTGCGGTGTCTGCTGCTGGTTTCTTCATGGATCATTGCCAAAAGACTTTTAATTGCACGACATGGCCAAATATGTTGCCCAACTTTTTTTCTGCTATGCTGTAATTGGAACTAAAGTAAATCCAATTTGAAATCTTAAAAGACTTAATGTCTTAAGATGCATCAAGCTAAGCCTGTGATTTATGTTTTTGTGCTCGAAATTTGAATGCCATCATTAAGGATATA
The DNA here is from genome assembly GCA_035043565.1 of Drosophila robusta. Lineage (NCBI taxonomy): Eukaryota > Metazoa > Arthropoda > Insecta > Diptera > Drosophilidae > Drosophila > Drosophila robusta. The sequence continues at coordinate 17,848,515 of JAWNMW010000257.1, read as the reverse complement.
TATATTTCTTTTCTTTAAATCTTAGCTGGATACAGGATATCAAATCCAACAACAAATATCAGGATTATATGGGCCAAAAATATTTATAACAAATTTAATAAGTTAAATTAAAAATAGGTCAAATGAGAAAATTGAAGTTAAATTAAAAAATAAACCAGTTACAATAAATTTAATACATACATAAATACATATTTATAATGCTTAAGACACTTTTCTAATGTATTTAATATTAGGCTGAAGTCAGATAAAAGTTGAAATGCAGTACAATATATATATAAGGTATAACAATTATTGCTATATCAAAGCCAGTAAAAATATGGAAGAGAGTCAAATAGCAGGGCATAAAATAATTTTGTTGGTTAACAAAAACCGAAAATAAATATGTAGTCAATTATGGAAAATATTTTCGTGTGGACTCGTGTTAAAATGACATAAAAGTTGTTGAAACTGTTTTAAAACTAGTTTTCATAAATTTGCATCCTGACTAAAGCAAAATGGCATTTTAGAGAGCCCTTTTTATTCCACTTTATTAAAACTTTCTCGATTATTTGAGTTGGCTGTTGGTTGGTGTAGTTTTGACTTTTAACTGGTGCTAATCAAAACGCCCCCGCAAAAAGCGCTGCAATCACGGACGTCGCCGTTCTGCATAATCTCTGGTTACGTCAATTACCCAAACCACGCGCTGAATAGGTATTTGAATACGTAGTTGTTGTTGTTGTTGTTGCTGCTGTTGCTGTTGCTGTGAGTAAGCGGCTTAAATCAGTTTTTGCGAAAAGTCAAAAACCGGCGAACGAATAAAAATGAAACGCAACAACAAAGGGAGCAACGCAAATAGAGATGTAACTAAAAATAGATAGATGCGCACACATAACGGAGAGAGTGGAAGAGATAGAGAGAGAGCTCTGTCTCTAACGAGCTGAGCAATCATCGCCAACAGTGAAGACAAAGCGTACAGCATTATCATCATTATCATCAACATTATCATCATCGCTGCGAGTCTCTGGGTGCGCTTTTATGAAATGTGAAACACGTCTAATCCTTTGAGAGCTGTCACAGTAAATGTGCTTCAAGCGCTGCCCAACGGTCAGACATTTATGAAAAATGATTATAAATGCACAAAGCATCCAGAGTCAGAGATGGCCACCAGATAGAAAAGAGCAGGAGACAGAGAGACAGAGTGACAGAGAGAGAGAGGGAGAGGGAGACTGTGACGCCATTTGAATGCCGGGCGCACAAAAGTATGCTGCGAAAAATGGCAAATAATTAAGCATTTGACGGGCGGACTAGCAAAATGAGGAGGAAACGAGAGGTGAGCCCGGCCAAAAGGCTTACAATAGCTTGTCAGGCAGCCAGACTGCGGCACCGTCGGGACTGTTGGGGGCTTGTGGGGCCACACCGCAGAACGCAGACCGCAGCTGCAAGCGCTGCTAATGAGTGGCCAAGGGGACGGGGTGCGAGGGCTGAATGCAGGCGCCGTCTGTGCACTAATTGAAACAGCAGCGCCGGGGAAAACACAATGGCCGACACCTGAGCATATGCAGGACACTGTAGGCAAAAGAGATCGGAAATGTGGCAGCAGCAAAAGGCAGGGGGCAGGGGGCAAGGGGCAGGGGGCAGGGGGCAACAAATGCTAGCAGCTCGCAGCAAAGTGGCCACCGTTTGATGAGCTCTAAATGAAAGGCAGCTGCAGCAGCTGGCGCCAAGTGTTTGCCAAAGCTGCAGGGCAGCAAAGTGGCCAACACAGACGAGGCAAAAACAGAGACACACACACACATACACGCTGACACACGGCCAGAATGCAGGCAAATGACTTTGAGTGCAACAGAAGCTGATTATGGCCAAGGATTTTGGTCAATAAGCCGGCAGCAGGAACTGCAACAAGGTAAATGCATTTCGTAAGCGAGGAGCGGGCAAGGGGGGGTGCATCTTGAATCAATTAGCTGATGACTGCCAGTTGAAAGCAGGCCGCAGAGACAAGCGGCAAGTAAATGGTTGAAATCAACTACAACAGCGTCAAATCCTACAGACAAGCAAAGTAATTGCAGGACAAGGTGAGAATACTCAATTGTATCTAAATCTGTGTGTTTGCAGGAAAGCCATAAAGTTGAGCGATGCAGGCATTATAGTGACTATAGGCAAAGCTGCAAACCGATTCCAAATAATAAGAACGTAGAAATAAAATATAGCACAATATTTATAATAATAATAATTAGAATTCACTAGAATATATTTGACTTACTTATTAAGAATAAACGGTATTTAATTGGTGCAAAGTTCATTAAAACAACAACAAATTTGTTTACAATCTTTTATTTTAATTTGCGATCTATCTTTAAACAATAAACAAATCAATTAATGCTTAAAAGTTCATTACAGAATTTCTTGAGTTACAGCAAACTCAAACAATATTTTGTACTAAGTTAATGCTAGACTTTCAGAATTATAATTTATAAATCTGTAGACGATGTCCAACACGTGAAATCTTTTTAAACGTCTTACGTCGCTTTATCCTCTTATATAATTCATTCAGAAGTATAACAGGTGAGCTAAGGACCTAAACATGCCTTTTGCAAAAGACGCAATCAATAGAAATGCTGTAAATTTAAAATTAAATATATTTATTTATTTTCAATTTATTTTATTCAAAACTGAGAAAAAGCCTCGACAAACTTTTAGTTTATTTTCTATATGACAATTTATTCACTTGAATGCGCCAATATTCACTGAGAACGATTTTCAAAGTATTGTAGCTTTAAATTCAATAAGAGAATTAAGTTGCAAATATTACTGTTATATTGTAATAGATTATGCACATGAAGCCTTAACTCCAGCCACTTATCAAATTTTAATGCATCTGCTAAATAGAACCCCGCCCCCTTGAAAGCTTACCTGTAACTGCGCCCAAAATCTAAATTGTGAATTTTTGTGAATGATTCGTGTGGAGTGGAAACTACAAGGGATTAGGTGACGACTGTAGCTTACGCCCCTTTTCTCGTTCCAGCTTATGCACTACCCTCAATCCATTCGTGCTCCTCCATACGCTTTGGGCCAAGTTGTTGTTGTTGTTTTGGTCGTTGCTGCTCCTGCTGACTTCCATTTTGGCATAAATAATTTATTATGCACAAATTAGTGTGCGGATTTCAGATTTATGCCCAGCCAACGACACACACACACACACACACACGCACACACATGACTGATGGCCGCCTTGTTTTGCTGACATAATCAGACCGCCTTCCCCGCGCCCCTTCACCGTCCACACATCCTCGACGTTGACAAAGTTTGCTCTTGCTTTTCCCAGTGCTGTTTTTGCACAGTGTGTATAAAAAATAATTCTGGTCAACCGCAACAATTTTCGGGCGGGTTTTCTCAGGTCGCCTTTAACGTGCCACAAAAAAAAGCAAAAAGAGCGAGAAGAACTCACAAAAAAAGGATAAATTTTGAACAAAAAGCAGCCAGCAGCGAAAACAACAACAAGGACCAGGATAGCCCACAACTTTGTGGGGCATGACAACAACGAGGAATATGTAGGAAATTCTCGGGCAGCGCACGCGCTGGTCACACTCTTCGTCCCGTGCGTCCCCCCACGGAGCTGTCAGCTCGTCGTGGCTGCCTGCACTTCTAATGTAATCAACATCTTCTAGTTTTAATTGCATTTAACGTTGCGAACGGCGCCTAATTCGATTGTAACGGTCAGCCGGCAGAGGCAGCCCTTTGGCAGCCCAACCAGGCATCACCGGCTTCTAAACCCCCCGTCCCACCCTCCGCCCATCTGACTGCGGGCCAAATGGTTGTAGTACTTAATGAGTCTTGAAGGTAATTGGCTGTTTTTATGGCCACGAGTTGACTTTGAATTCTCTGCCAGCTTCCTTCCTTCCTGCCCGGCTGGCTGGCCGCCCCTGCCCCCCGCGTGCCCCTCCGCTGACACGGCTAATTATAAAATCAATGTAAGTAGCTGCATGTGCACACGTTCGTAGGTAGGCGGCTGTGCGGCATCGCTGGCCCCAGCTGCAGCAGACGCCGCCCCGCCCGGGGCAGGCGGCCAAGACACGATGCATATTGCACGAGACAAGAGACAAAGCGTTGCACCAACAGGCAAACAAACAAACAAACCAACAGACAGACAGACGCAGAGCAGCGGGAGTAAAGGACAGAGAGCGCGGCCGGAGCGGGGGAATTGGGGCTGCCGAAGGAGACTCAGCGATAGACACTCGAAAAACTTTTTCAATATGAAAGGAGCTGGCAAAAGAGACAAAATGCGAGTCCGAGATGAAGTTGCACAGTGGGCTGATCGATACCAAGTCGAAGCTATCGATTGCGCGGGCTGACTTGCCATAAATATCAACAAATATCGGTTGGCATTGAAAAGTCTCCTTTTGCACTTGAATTCCTTTTGAGTTGAATGCACGACAAGTATTCGCGAAAGAAGCCTAATCGATTTCGCTGGCCATTCCCAAGTGGCAGCTGGTCCCACTGTGCGCGGCGTCTGGATGTGCACTGTGACAACAAGGAGACACTCGAAGACATATATTTATTTTCTTGTTCCATTTAAAAACTTTATTTATTGACGCTGATAGGAATCTAGTCATCTATCTGTGCGTTTTGCTTGCACTGCGCCCGCCAGGCCGCCGGCGAGGGTGGGGCTGGCTGGGGCTGGGTGGGGGGTTTGTTGCCCCAATCCAGTTGGCGGCCAAATGGCTTTCGCATGTTCGCAGCTCTAGCAATAAAATCGAGATACAATTGCAGCAACAACAACTAGGCGAACCCCTTTGAGAAAAGACAAACAAAATGTTGAGATAAACATTGACCAAAAAAGTGACCCATTGCCGGGTGGCAGGGGGCGGGCGGCGGTGGGCGGTGGGCGGGGTCTGCCGCCTTTAGCCGTTTTACCTGTAAGCCACATTCGTGTGAATATGCAGGCCATGCCTGCCAAAGGGGCTGAAAGGGGGCCTTGGTTCACCGTTGTAGTTTATTGATGTCGCCAATAAAGTGAAAGAGACAGCGACAGAGAGAGAGAGAGAGAGAGAGAGGGAGAGGGAGAGGAGGACGGACACACAAGCAAACAATGTGGAGACGAGGCTAGATGAGCTGCGCCTGACCAAATGTTTGGTCCGTCGCCGCAGCTGGCGAGGATTGCCGGCAAAGCGTCATAATCTAAAAATCTTGCCGCCGGCCAGCCACGAGACAAACAAACAAGCAAAACAAACAAAAACAACAACAAAGCGCCCACAGAGCCGCTTGGTCTTTGCGCCGGGACCACAGCAGAAAGCGCTCCCTTTGTGCCCGGCGCCCAAAACCGAACTCAAAATCAAAATCAAAATCCGCACAGCGGCTCACAATGCAATTTTCATTAAGCGCCAAAGTTTCGAGCAGTTTGCAAGAGTTTGGCGCTGTCACACACACACACACACGCACACACATTGGTTGACCACGCCCACTGGTACAAAGGTAATAAAGCAAAAGTTCTGATAACACATGAGCCCACACAGCCGAGGAGCCATTGAGCTCCATCGAGGAAGCTGCCCCATAACAAAGGAACCGGAAATGAGCTCGCCTAAGCCCAGTGTCTATGTGTGTGTGTGTGCGTGTGTGTGTTATTGTGGGATGTTTTAACTGAAACGAAATGCTTCGCCGCCCAATGGCAGCAACTCAAATTATCAGTTGTCTAATGGGCTGCATCAATTTCAGTTAATTGGTTGCAACTTTAGTGACGCACGTTTTGCACAATGTGGCCATAAGTAGAGAGGGAAGGAAAAAAGAGTGGGAGAGAGAGCACGATAAAAGGCAATGCCAGTGCAAGGATGTACTCGCAGTTTGAACACCCTGTACCCATTTTAGCCTGTACTCTGAGAGCGGCATATACAAAAACTAAAGAAAACTTAATTCAATTCGATAGATATCGATTTTCGACTCCAGCTTCTTTTTCAGCACTCTTTTTGAATCGCATAACCATGTCAAAAGTATTTCACTTCTTGGATACCCTTCATTATTTGACTTTGAGGGATTTCTAAATACATTTGGTTGTCCAATTCCACATAAGTTTTTACAAATAGATGTTTGAAAAGGATTCTAGCGAAAAAAATCCTTTTATCGATGCAATTCAAAATGCAAGCATCAATAAAATTTTATTTGTCTAAACATTATAATGTTTGATAATTGTCAACAAATATTTATTGTTGTAAGGCACATGTATACACCAGCGGCTGTTTAGTTTGAGGTTTTTTTTGCTCTACCGGCTTCTCATAATTCGCATTGCGGCCTGAAAAAAATAATAATTTACTTTAAAATCACACTTCGTCAAATTGGCAAAACGCAATATGATTTATTGCCAAATTTTGGTAAACCTCTTAAAAACATTGTTTAAATACGAATATTTTAAAATGAAAAGTAGTTATTTAAGTTTTTTTTTGTTTATTATAACTATGGATTGACTGATATATTACGTTGTCCATGATCAAAAACTGAATATAAATGTATTTATTTTGGGCTTGGGACCTATTTAGTTTTTGTTCATGCAATGTATGGAAATGTGGTATTCGTTTTACGGCATTTCGATTTACGGCTTACTTTTCGGGTCCCAATCTAGGCCGCTAAACGGTATACAGGTATCTTATGAAATTGCGAGTTTGAAATCAACTACATTTTTATTTGTATATATATACATTTTTGTTGTGTTTATGTACATACATATGTACATAATTAATAATAAAAATATTTATCGAATAACGAAGCATAACGTGAGAATTTGAGCGATTAGCGCTTGGCGCGATTGCGGCGAAGAGTGCCACGCCCACGCCAAAGACACGCCCAAATGCACCTAATTAAGAAACATAAGCAAACAATGGACGCTGGCATCATATGCTGAAAGTGATAAAGGGGAATCCGAAAGTGAAACGCTTATCAGCGTGCCGCAGGCAGTGCAACAGCAGCCGCGGCATTAATGAAGCCGGGATTCGCGTATGCGATGGCTAATTAAGCGCCCTTCGTTCCTCTGGCCCTCGGTCTCTTGCGCGAAATTGATGATTTTCATTAACGACAAGCTAATAACTTAGGCCGCAGCCTTCGCCAGCCGTTTGGCGACTTCATTATCGATAGCAATCGCAGGGCAAACATAAGCCATGAGCGACGCCTCCTGCGCTGCATGCCCCGCGCGGACCGCGTGGACCGCAACAGGCTGCGTTTGGCGTTGTTTTGATTTGCATTGTGGTCGGCGGGCTGGACGCGATGTGGTGGCTGCAAAAACAACAAACATCAAGGAACAATCAACATTAGCAGCGGCAGTGTGCTACAAAATGTGTCGCCAAGTGGGCAATAAAATAATTGCAGAGGCATGCAAAAAGCAGTAGCAACAAATGTTGCAAAAGCAACAACAACCACCTGCAAGCAGAAATGTTGCCAAGCGCCAACAACTGCGCAAGGCAAGCGAGAATGCGAGAGCGCGCTGTCAAAGAGAGCACGCTGTGGTGAGTTGACAGCCAAGCAAAAACAGCAACAGCAACAATGTGGATGCTGAGATGATGCTGTGCGCTCTTGGCAACATATGTTGCCGAACACACAAATGCAGACGCGATCAAACGCTGCAACACACACACACACACACACACAGACACACAGCCACACAGAGAAACCAAACAGCCGCTGACTTCGTGGGCTGGCGCGCGCGCTTCGTGCCCGACGATTACACAGTCGACTGTGAACTGGCAGGCCGACTTGACGTGAACCGAAGACCGAACGACGACGACCGCTGTTCAGCCCACGCGACTCGCGCGCGATTTAAAACGCCCAGCCCACGCAGGCCGAGAGAACTAAACGGAAAAACGCTTGCGCGCGCTGCTCAGGACGCCTCCTGGCAGAGAAAACAGTGACATTTGCGTGCAACTTGCAACAGACAACAGTTCGTATTTTTTTCTGGTTACCAGTGCTAGTGAACAGTGAGTGTGTGTGTGCGTTTGTGTGTTTGTGTGAACTGCGCCATGCAACGCTGGCAACTGTTTCTATTGAGCTTGGGCGCGATTTCGGCGCTGGCCAAGCCCAACAATGCGTACCTCAAAATGTTCGCGGCGCCGCCGGCGGAGGATCCCTGCTACGATGAGGACAAGGCGCGCCTCTGCATACCGGACTTCGTGAACGCCGCCTACGACGCGCCCGTCGTGGCCAGCAGCACCTGCGGCGAGCACCAGCCGCAGCGCTACTGCGAGTTCCAGGATCAGGCCCGACCAGCTGGCAACAGCCCCACCGAGCAGCCGCAGTGCCACAGCTGCGAGGCGAACAGCTTCCCGCCGCGCGCCCTCACCGATCTGAACAACTCGAACAACGTGACCTGCTGGAGATCGGCGCCACTTGCGCCGGGCGCCAGCGTCGGCGCCAGCGGCGACAATGTGACCCTGACGCTGTCCCTGGGCAAGAAGTACGAGCTGACCTACGTGAGCCTGCAGTTCTGCCCGCGGGCGCCGCGCCCCGACTCGCTGGTCATCTACAAGAGCGCCGACTACGGGCACAGCTGGCAGCCCTTCCAGTACTACAGCTCCCAGTGCCGGCGCCTGTTCGGCCGGCCCGCCCGCACCACGGTCACCAAGCACAACGAGCACGAGCCGCGCTGCAGCGACGCCCATCGGCACGGGCACGACGGCAGCGGCGGCCTGGCGTCGCGGATCGCCTTCAGCACGCTGGAGGGGCGGCCGTCGGCGCGCGATCTGGACTCCTCGGCGGTGCTGCAGGATTGGGTGACGGCCACCGACATACGCATCGTGTTCCATCGCCTGCAGCAGCCCGCTCCGCAGGCGCTGCTCGCCATCGATGCGGCGACGGATCTGCGCAGCGGCAAATACAGCGTCCAGCTGTCCGGCAACAATATCGAGTCCGTTGGCGGCCACACGCAGCTGAATGGCGCCAGCGCCGGCGCCAGCGCCGCCGGACTGCACTATGCCGTCTCCGACTTCTCGGTGGGCGGACGCTGCAAGTGCAACGGCCACGCCTCCAAGTGCTCGCTGGACGCCAACGGCCAGCCGAGCTGCGAGTGCCGCCACAACACCGCCGGACGCGACTGCGAGCTCTGCAAGCCCTTCTACTCGGACCGGCCCTGGGCCCGGGCCACCGCACGGGAAGCCAACGAGTGCAAAAGTGAGTACACTGCCCAAAACAAGAGCTGCGATCTCCGATCCTAAATGAAACACAACTCTCAGATAGTTTTGAATTCGCCTTTACCCTAATTGATCTGAGCTCTATTTGGTTTATTGTCGGGATCTAATATTAAGTTGGCGCATTTCATTTACTAGAATATGCGGCCCAAAATATGTTTATATATACGGCAGAATTCAAGTTTTAGTCTGTTTTAAAAATGATTCATGCCTTTTTTAATAATATTCGAAAACTAAATGTTCTTGTTTCAAAAACAAACCCGTACAAACACACTCTAACAGCGATTTTAAACACTTTCAATTACTTGATTTAGAATTGAAATTATATTATTTCAATTTTCTATGAAATTTGTGGGCATGTTATTTACTTTGCGAATCACTTTTTTATCTGCACAATTCTACAATATATAATATATGCATATATATATTTCTAAAATTCCAAAGATAAACATATATGCACATCTAAACAAATTTTCTATTTTTTATTCTTCAATATCCGTATATCAGATTGTATTTTAACACGAATTTATTAAACAAAATATATTCATTTATGATCGTAGAGCAAATTGTTGTTGAATATGCGTAATTCATCAAAAGCTTTCTATTCGATCAAAATGAAAATACATTTCTATTTATTTTAAAGAATTTGTTATTTGAATTTGTTTCTGTTAGAAAACTTAAGGGAAAAATGCGATTTCGTATTTGGTTTCAACTTATTTCTGTTCACTTCCAAAATGCAATAATTGTCTTGTGAACTTAACAATGAGATCAAGATATACCAGATATTATTATTGGTTTATGTCCTTTGAAAATCTGCTTATAACACAAGTCTCTCCACAAATGTGGCGACCAACAGGCCTAGTTTCTAGTTCCCGTGGAGGACAAAGCCCCCGGCCAAAGCGTGGCGGGGGGAAAAGAGCTCTTTACGATGGAGATTGCGGACCGTGGGGTTGCCGGGCAGGGCAGAGCTGGCATGGGCTGGGGTACGGCTTAAACGACTCAATTTCAATCCTGACGACGTCGCCAGTCGCGTGTGTTTAGTTTTCGTCTTAAAACCGGCGATGGCATTTTAAATGTTGCGGGGGTTGCGACGCTGCTCATTTTTGGACGCCGCACGGGCGAAAAGCGCTGAGCCCCCTTGGGGAGGGGGCGACGGTCGTGTTTGTGCTGCGGATTTGGCTTAGACATAATTGAACAACTCGGGACACGTGTAGCGAGCGCGAGCGTTTTCAATCAATTTCTCAAACTCTTGGGCCAACCCTCGCATCCAATCGAGTCCTTACCTCTTGCCCAGCAATAACAAGCAGCCAAAGAAAACAACAAACATGCAATCAATCCTCCATGGCCAAGGAAAGTCAGCGAGAAAGGGAGGGGTAGAGCGGCTCAGAGCGAGTCAGCTATATTTATACTCGCTCACGAAGGGAAAAAAGTATATTGGGTTCGTGCGATGTCCGTATGAACGCAGTTTTTATCGCCACAATTGAAGCAAGAATATATACTCGTGCATACCCGCGTCAGATAATGTGTTTTGATTTTTTGGCTACGCCCTCTGGGGGCGTGGCAATTCGATTAATCCAACTATTTTTTCAGGCAGATTCCAGATTACTTACTCCACTTGAGGCCTGGCAAATCGATCAAATCTCTACATATTTTGGGGCGGGTAAAATCGATATTTTTCCAAATAGTAATTAAAACCGTTTTCGACAGTTTTTAGCTGTTGTTATACTGTGAACGAGTGTTGCGCAGTCGGTTACACCCGACTGCAACGTTCGTACTTGTTTTTTTGGCTGGGATAAGCCCTCGCAATTAACCCTCTAAACTCGCTGAGCTCGAACAATAAACGCGAATTTAAGCGAAATTAATTTGATAAGCATTTTCAAAAGAATCCGGTCGAGTCGGGACTCGAGGGGGACGCGTCCTAGCCCGTATGGGGGAGGGTTTCCATTTCGTATTTCGTTTGTTTTTCTACTGCTTTTCGGTTTGTTGTTATTTTGCTTGTATTTATTTTGGCACGATCCATTGCGGGCAGCTGCTCCCCAGGCTCCAAGTTAGCTTATACTTCTGTCCTCTATCTCTCTCTCTCTCTTTCTTTCCCACTATCTCTCTCGCATTCTCTGTGCTGGCCTTGTAAACGATGTGTCAATGTTTTTGTGGCACTTGCTGCAAGTGGCATGTACCGTGCGCGTCTCGCGTGGATGCCACATGCCAAACATGCCACAGCAGCGGCGGCATCAGCTACAAACAGCAACAACAATGAGATGAGAATTGCATTTTTTTGCGTATAACAAAGGGGGCGCGACCGGGAGGCGCGTTGACGGGCCGTTGTTTAGTGCATAAATCACAGTGCCGCACGGCGTCCAGGCAAACAGGACAAACCAGGGCCAGGACATGGGCAAAGCCAGAGGCAGGCAGGCGGGCGGGCAGCGCGTCTGTTATCAGAGCCAGGCCACGTGTGGCAGCGGCCGTTGCGCTTTATTAGGGTTGCAAATGCAGTGCAGGACACGGAGACCCTTTCACACACACGCTCACACACACATGCAGCCCCTGCTCTTGCCACGCACATATGTTGCATGTTTATGGGCAAACGAAATTAACGCTGCCAACTTTTGCTTTTGACGTTCAATGTGACCTCAACAACAGCGGCAATTACAAATAACGACGGCAACAACAACAAGACCAGCGAGAGCAAAGAAAAAACCAGAGAAAATTGGAAAATTTTTGCGCTTTGCATTTGCAACGCGCCAGATGAACGGCATCTGAAAGCGGACCTCATTTTTGCACATAATGAGTGTGCGAGTGTGTAAGTGTGTGTAATTGCCATTAGCAACAACTAATAACAACATACGCCTCATTCTGATAACATTTGCATGTGCGCCGTGCGATGCCCGCATTGATTTTGGTTCCCCGTAATCCGACAGGCGTGCCAGGATCGCGACCAGGGGCGTAGGGCTTAGGGGCAGGGTATGTGCAACATTTGCTTGCAACTGTATTAATTATGCTCTGTTAGCTGCGAGCTCTTTGGAGAAAGAGAGAGAAGCCTCTCAAAATAATTCAACAAAATATTATTCGATTCTTGAAAATATCTATAAAATAAGACCTCAGAGATATAGCCAAGTATGTTGTGCCCATTCACTCTGCAAAAAAAGATGCAAGCATCTTGTTCTTAAATCAAGTTCAAGCGTTTTCTTTACCCGTCCAAAATGGAAATATTTTTAGTTTGAGAAGAGAGTTTTTCTTTTTAAAATGTTTTTTTAACGTTTTATATTCCTTTTTATATACTCGAAAAATATCATGTAGATCTTAATATACGAGTTGAAGAACTTCGATTAAGAATACTTTGTGCGTAACTTGTTTTTGTATTTTTCGAAAACGTTCATCTTGGCTGTTTTAATATTATTCAAAAACTCAATGTTTTTTGTGTTTAAATACTAAAGCGGTACAAACATTGAAATCGAAAATTTTGTATTTAATTGTTTGTATGCAATTTTCTATGAACCATTTATTCCAGAATTTTTTTTTGATTTTTTTCGCTAATTTGTTTTATCTGTACAATTTGCGTCCCAAAATTTGTTTATAAATGTATAAGGCAGATTTAAAAGAAGAGTACCAAAAAGTATTTTTAACTTTTAATGTTTTTGAAAACATGCATGATTCATGCTTGGTTTAAAAATATTCAAAAACTAAATGTTTTACTTGTTCTAATAACAACACTGTATAAATACATTTTTGCTGTGATTTAAGAAATGTGTAGTTAAATGTTCTTATAATATTGTCTATTAAATTGTTGATAATGTGGAATATCTTTTCCAAAAATCAGGCCACGTCTTATTAATATTTCTTGACCTGGCTGCTCTCACTGGCAACTTGCAGCTGAAGATTAAGTTGCCTTGGCGGTTAAGTTGCCTCACCTGCCCCGCATTTGACCTTTGCCAGCTGCGCCCCAACCAACTGAAAACCAACAAAGGGGTGGCCCAGCCCCGCCCACCCAGCTGCAGACCCAATCAAAGGCACATTAACAGCACTTCATCATAATTAAAATGCAAGCCATGCCAGACACTGGCTCCCACAATATGCAGCCCCCTCCCCTCCCCGCCCACCCCTCTCCCACGGGCCCCCGCACAGTTGCCGGCTATCAGCGGCTGCCAAGCGCCCACATTTCATGGCAGAGGCGCCAAAACATTTGCAAAAAGCAAGAAACAAGCACAACAAAAAAAAGGAGCCATTGGAAGAGAGCTGGCAAAGATTTCGAAATAGTTGATGGCAGCAACAACAATAAAATCGGCTGCATTATAATAAAAGAGAATTCAAGGCATCTAAATTTAAACCTGGCCACAGATGAGTTGAGTTGCGTTGAGTTGTTGCTGTTTGGTTTGGTTTGCTTTGGTTTGGTTTGGGTTGTTGGGATGAGTTGCGGCAATAAATAAATTTAAATCTTAAGCCGTTGGCAAATCAAGACATTACTCATACGCCGTGTGGCCCGGGCCAAAAATAGTTGCCACACTGACGTCTCTGATGGACGCTCTAATGCTGAACGCGTCATGATAAATGTGCCGACGGCTTTCAGCCAAATGCCGTGCAAATTAGCCAAACAATTTGTCCAATCAAATGAGCCAAAGCGACCGCTCAGCTATTTGACATACACCACACACACACACACACACACGCACTCACACACGTGTATAAACAGACGATGCGTCAGCCATCATAAAGCACACGCTTCAAGGCTATGGAACATATTTCGATTATACATATCAAAGTTTGTGTTTGTTTTCGTTTAATCTCATAAATGTGGCAAGAGCTCTTCGCTCGCGTCACTCGCCTATATTTAATTTATATTAATTAAGGCGGAGACCTGATTTGTATACCTGCAAATTAACAGCTACTAATTGTACGATACTCGGTTAAAGACAGCTACAAGCATAATTGGCCATAAAGCTGTTGTGTTAGCGGCTCCTTTGTATGCCCTGTACTCCGCAAATGTGTATTAAGGGGTATCGAAGACTTATAATACATATATATATAATAACATATTCTTCTAATATTACTTAAATTACAAAATTATTATTTTTTTTCAATTTTGTATAATTGTTTATTTTTATATACATATATAAAATTATTTCTGAGTCATTTTCTTGTTTAACGAAACTAAAACCTGGGTTAGTGCTTATAGAAAACCAGGTTCGCTAGCCAAATCTAAAATCAATAAGTAAGTTCAAACCTATCTAGCTGTAAAAATAAAATATGTTTTATTAATATTTGTATGTAATAAAATGGGAATAAGTTTTTACATATGTTAAAGTTGCGTACAGGGTATCTGCCAGTCAAGCCCTTGATTTGAAAGTTTCTCTCTTGACTCTTGACTATTTCTACGTTTAGATCGAAAGAACAATGTTCGCACATAATTCGCCCTGATTGCGAAATCGCTGTTGCCGTTGCCACAATTGTGTTGCAAGTGATTCACGCATTGCTGCAACTCCTAACAGACCCATCAGCTCTCTGGTCGGGCATATCATGCGATATGCGCCGCACATGTCCCGGTCCAGTTTTGGATTGGAGCAGTCGCCGATTCGTTGATGGATTTTTCATTGGCTTCGAGCACCGGCTCGAAATTGCATTGTCATGTCCTCAAGTTATTTGCCTGGAATAGTTGACTTCCTCTGTTTCTATTTCTCTTTGTCTATCTTTTTCGAAGGGGGAATCTAGTTTTTCTGCTAGCCGTGTTTTGGCTACACATTGGGCATTGTTTGGCCTCGTTTGCCACATTGTGTGTAGCTGCGGACCAGGCACTGATTTCGCTGCTTTGTGTGTGTCCTGTGTCCTGTGGCTATAATTTCGTGCTGGACTCGGATACGTTGCCAGCTCGTCCCATCTCGTTCATCGTCAGTTTTCATCAGTTAGATTTTTGGGGGGCCCACAGCAAAAGCAAAAGCAAAAGCAACGGTAACGGCAAAGAAAACGAAACAAAAATCCTTTCGCCCATTTCCATCTCTCTCGGCCCGTTGTCATTTTAATTGTTGTTTACTGGGCTTGTCAAATGCGCACTTCAGTGCAAAAAAAAAAAAGAAGAGAAGGGAAACAGCGCCTCGAGGGGCTCCACAGTCGGTGCCGTGCGACTGCCCATTGACAGCTCAGGCGGAGCTTTGGGGAGCGGAGATTGGGCAGCTTTCGAGACCTGTGCGATGCCATTCGTCATGGCGGCCGCTGTCTGTGACGAGGCTGTCATTGCCATACGCTCTGATTTACTGGCTAACACACACGCACACACACACACATTTCTCTATGTTTTATGGCAACTCTACCTGGGCCACGTTTGTTTAATGTTTGCCTTTTTATTGTATGTTTATGAATTTTAAACAGTTTCCTCTTGTTGTCCTTGGTTTCTTTTTTTATTGTTTTTTGTTTTTTTGCCAAATTCACTTAGCCATGTTTTTAATAAGCTGGCACTCGGTAAACAATGTCCTGGTACGTGGACAAACAGCAGACGCAAAGCGAAAAAGTGAAAATCACTTGGCCGTTGCTTCATTTTGTTGCAATTTATGTTTTATTTATTGTTAAGGCAAAGTGCTCAAAGCGCTCCAGGCCAAGTCGGAACCCTTTATTTGCCTTGCCAGCAGCCCCCGCTGCTGCTGCCACGGATTTAGCTCTGGCCGGGCTTTCAAGTGATTATGATTATTTTTTATGCACATAACGGTACATATGCGGGCCAACCCCAATGTTAAAGCGAAAGCCAAAGCGCCAGGCTCATCAGGCCACGTCAAAAGCAAAAGGCAGCCAGCAGCCAGAAATACAGAGTGGCCAGACCCCAAAATGCAGACAAACACACACACACTCACACACACACACTCACACACACACACTCACACACACATTCGCACACGCAAATTGAAAAGTCAACCAGCGGCCAGCATATGGAAAACAAAGCGCAAGCAATGAGAACGAAGCTTAAACACCCTTTAAAATCAACATATGCTTCAATATTCAATTCACGAAGCTAAAGAGTGAAATTTGGAATATTAGTCGTGTATACCCGCGACAGTTAAAGTTTTAAGACTTGGAGGGTTGGTTAATCGATAAAATCTATATATCGCCCTCAATTTTAAACCTACCTTCATATAATTTTGCAGACAGTTTACTAAGGATCTCCTCTCACTCACTGGCGGCTTGGCCAATTGATAAAAATCTATATATAAAGCGGGCGGGTAAACCGCGAAAATCCATATCCTCCACACTTCAAGAGTTGGAGACGCTAAATCTGGCGGGCAGTTTTTTTTAGTACTTCCCCTAATGATCAAACGGAAAAGTTCGGCCACGCAGACTTCCGCTCCCACAAATTAGAAAAATCTAAATTTTCTTAAAATAACAATAATAAGCTTTGAGGCTTGTTACCTGTTTTTTTTTAGCTAAGTTGCTAAGTTAATAAAATTAATTTTATTATACAATGACAATGAGAATATTATTAATACAATGAGAACGCAATGCCAAGTTTCGTAATGTTTAGAGTGGACCAATCTTATTTCATATTTTTATTTTAAAATAAAATTTCATCAATAGCAGTGCTTAATAATATAGTTCATCATTTAAAATGTTTTCAGATGTTGAAATTATCTGTTCACTCTTGGCAGAGATTTTTGAATATTAAAATACTAAAATTGCGAATAATGTATGAGAAATGAAAAATATTAGGGACTTTTGTGTGTTTTGTGCCTCTAGTTTAGGGCACTGGCAACTGAATTCAGATTAAGTCATAAGACATCTCCAAGTCACATGTGAAGTGGAATCATTCCAGATAGACAATTGTCCTGTTTGCTTTACATATTCAAAGTTAAATCACTTACGAAAGCTTTAATGGCTGAGTTCACATAGAACCGAATTAGTTACCAAGCTCAAGTGAAAGTTGTGAGGCCTCAGCGAGGGCATCAAACGCATGTGTAAAGGTAGCCAAGCGAAGGCGTTTGCGGAGCAGAGTGGGGTACTTAGGCTCTGTCAGTTTCTGTGTCTGTCTGCGTGTGTGTGGTGTGCGTGGTGTGTGTGTGCTGAAGTGTAGCCACAGGGCAGCTGTGAGGACATCAGGACGAATGGCGTGCGTTGATTTTTACTGTTATTACTTGGTCCCGGGCATATGTCTATGAATGTTGTCCATGTCTGACCCGCTCCACACTTGCCTTGTCCCCCCCCCCCCCCCTCCCTCGCGCCCCGCTCTCCACTCTCGCTGCCTGCTCGTCTGGCCATTTGTGTTTTGTGTAAGCAGTTAATTGGATCAGGGGCTTGGACCTGTCCAGACCCCCGTGTGCATCTTGAGCATCGAGCATCTTGTTGCAGAAACGGCATAAAAGATTATTGCATAGCTCGTGGCGCATCTGCCAGGTAGCTAAATAATTCATTAACTGTCAGCTGGCCAAATGTCAACATCAGCCCCGGGAGCCAGCTGAAGACGGCTCTCGAAAGGGCGGAGCCGAGAGACGTCGCCACGTTGTGGGTGGAGTTGCGTCCGGATGATGTCTCAAGTCGCGTCCGTCAGTGCGGAGAGTCTCCGTCGCGGTCTTTCATGGAATCTATTAAATTATATTTTTGTTGCTAATAAATTTGTATATAAAAATAGCAGCAACCACATCTGTTTAAGCGTACACCAGCTGCCCCGCTAACAGCCCCTCTGCCCACCCCCACCCCCACCCTGCTGTTGTTCCCGTTGTGTTTGTTGCACAACTGCTGCTGCTGCTGCACTTGCGCCGTGGCAAGCAATTCTTCTGAATTCAAAATTCCAAGTTCTTCGGGTCGCCCTCTTCGGCTCCTTCTCCCACCTCCTGCTGCAGCTCTGTCAATATGCGAAATGTTAAATCGAAACTGGCAAAGCGCGCATGGCATTGTCAGGAGAAGGGGGCAGACAACATTTGGTTTTTTATTTTGGTCCGATGCCGAGTCTAAAGCTGCTCATGCACAGCAACAACAACAGCAAGAAACAACAATAGACAGCAAGGCACAACAGCTACTACTTGGGCTGAAGATGGTATATCATGACTATACACAGCGGCTTCGCCATGGATCGGTGTTCAGATATTAGCGCAGGTCGCCTCAAAAGTTGCGCTCAAAACAAGCTTCGTGGTATGGCCCCTAAAATGCGCGAGATCAACATTATTTCAACTGTTTTAATTTTATAATTTAAAAGAATTTATTGTCTGATTTAATTATTTGACGCACCTTAGATCTGCCATAGAGAGGAATATAGAAAAATGATAACGAGAGGCATATTCACATAAATCAGATATCAATATTTTATTTTCATTCCTCAATTTTCAAAAGCAGATATTATATAAGGAAACGTCAGCTTAGAGGGAAATGGCCGGGAAACATTTAAGTTATTTATTAAGTTTTGATCCAAGTGAAGTCGAAATAATTGTCGGTGGGTTCACGGCTCGAGCTGATGTCCATGTCATTGGTTCCGCTCGGAAACTTGAAAAATATTCTATTTATAATTTTTAATTGATATTTGGTTTCAACAAAGTGGTAAAATACCTTTGATCAGCTTCGCATTAATACTGCCTCTGACCTAAGGTAATAATCATTTTTCAGGCTAACATTTCATCAATTAAACATGTAATTTATTTCTAAATATTGTTTTTATTGTTAATTTATGCGATTCATGATTTTATTTCAAAACCAGCTTGCAGTCTTGCTGTTTTTATTTAAAGTTTGATAATAAAATAGTAATAATAAAAACAATAATATAAATATTTCAGACAATAACAATAATTTAACTCTTCGCACTTTTAACTCAGATCATTACACAAATAGTTCTAAAATACTGAAAAGTGAAACCAAATGCACAACTTTGCAGCCATATCTAAATGCAGTTTTAATAGCTCTAAAAGTTGGACTGAGGTTCAAACAGAGTAAATTGAACCGATACGACTTTATTAACACAGTCGATAAACAAAAGTTTGTCCATGACAACTTTGGGAAACACACACACACACACACACGCAAAGGGCACCTGTATATTTGGTCTGCTGGCATGCCCAGAAGATTGATAGCCACTGGAGTTGCAGTCATGTAAGCTCTGCTGCAAGTCACATATAGATCCAAATACTTCGGCGAGTCGTTACTGAAAAGAATCTCAGGTAATCCTTAAGGATCAATAAAAACTACGGGGTGGTAGTAAAAACCGTTTCAAGCTAACGACAGGCATAAAATTGGCTCTTTTGCATCCGCAGCCAATTTGCAACAGTTGCCAACTGCTCGAGCAGCCCACGCGCTGCGCTTGGCTAATGATATGTACGGCATAAAAGCAAAAAAGAAGAAGAAGAAATGAGCTAGCAAAAGCAGCAACGGCAGCAGCGGCAGCGGCAGCAGCACCGACATAAATCAAAATTTGTGCAGCGGCAACGTCTCTTTTTTACCTTTGCTGGGAAGTTGCCGCCCCAAGCGAGGGGGCAACATGCCTCCACTTTTAAATGGAGTTGCTGTTGCAGTTGGAGGCGAAGCTGTGGCTGGAGCCGCAGGAGCCGCCCGTCAAGTGCCGCTAAACGTAATGTAAATAAGCATTTAACAGCAGCAATAGCAACATCAGCAACACAAACAGCAGCAGCAACAGCAACAACAACACTAATAAATGGCATTACAAACAACGGGCAAATAAATCGCACTGAAGCGCAAATGCGCCAAAGATGCAGCTTGGATGAAAACCGTGTGTCCGTCCATGTTGCCGTTGCCGTCGCGCTTAACATTTACAACATGCAACAGATTTATGCATGCAACAACAGCAGCAACAGCAGCAACAACAAGAACAACACATGGTGTTGACTTAAGCTGGCAGCTTTCAAGGCGTCGGCTGCCCAGCAGCTACCAACTAGCAACTTGCAACCGCACACTTGAACATGCAACATGGCCCCACCTCCCCCACACTGCACCGCCTTGCGCTGCCGCTGCAGCAAGGTGCAGCTTCAACGACCAACTGATGAAATTGTTGTCTGCGGCGTTAAATACAATGCTCAAGTTCGGGAACTAATAGGAAAAGTTTGCCGAAAGCCAAAGAATAATTGAGTATACAATATGATAGCTAAAAACAACTGTTTGGTCTGGCATAATTACTTCGATCTCACGTTCGATAAACTCATGCGGAATTAGGATAGCAAAACTAGATATTCTTTGTACAAGAATTTTGGGAATATAAAAAATATTTAGAATTTAAAAAATCTGAATTTTATTTTAAATGGTATTTAATAAGAGTTATGGTGCTTAAACTTTAAACATAATTTTTAATGTTTAAATAAAAGTAAACATTTTATTTATTAAAAAAATGATAAAAACAATATCTACCTAAATTAGAAATATTGCTGTAATCCTTGTTTCTGTTGCAACCTTTTTATAGTTAAACTTTCATTTCATAATAATTATTTTCAAAAATCCAAAAGGCTTTAAATGCCGCTTTGCAATTCAATCCCTAAAAACAAACCAATATACGCTTCTACCAGTGAGAACGCACTTACCAAGTATGTGGGAAATTCATGTGCCAAGTTGAGTTTAAAAAAGAGATCTGGCACATCGCATTTATTTGATGAGTTAGGAGCTTTACAACTCAACACTAGTATTTCGCTGGCACTTTCTCTCGCCTGATTATCGCCGCGGAACAGAACAGAACATAATTTGCTAGGCACTAAATCATGAACGTCTATGGTTGCCCTGGGGCCCCCGTCTGCGGCGGCAGCGCCCCTCTCCCAGTCGCCTGTCAGCGGGCAAATTTATACCAAAGCAACAAAACAAAAAACTACAAAAAAAAGCAACAAAATGAAAACGAGGCAAAGAGCGAACAAGTTGCGCAAGTGGCCCACAAGGTGGAGCGCCATATGCAAAGAAGCAGTTGCCACTGACGACGACGTCGCCGTCGCCGTCGCCGTCGCCGTCGCCGTCGCCGTCGACGTCGCTGCCGGCGTAGGTGTGAAGTGTGAAGTGCAATCAAAGTGCAGCGGGCCAAGCAGGTGCCAAAGTTGTTTAATCACAAGACTTTAACACACAATTTGTGTCGAGTTGGGAATGGAAAATCGCTGGGGAATTGGGGTTACCCACGGATGGAGGGGACGAGATAGTGCCTCGATTTGGGGCCTTTAAGGCATACACACACACACACACACACACACACACTTATGCGCAGAGTCGTTCCGCTGTCAAATAAAAAGCTCATTAGCCGATCGTTGGCGACACGCTGACCAAATTGCAACATATTTTGGGCCGGGCCCCTGAGGCCGCATAAACAAAAGGCACAGAGCCAAAACAAAAACAAATTGAGCCAAACAACAACAGCGAAAATGTAATAAAATAAATAAAATTCGAATCGAGTCTACTGCAAAGGCAACAAAACTGAAGCAAAACGTCAAAAGCAATTAAAATTGAAGCTGTCGAACGAGCGGAAAACGATGAACTCCATCTTGACAATGGCCACGTGATAATGAAGATGGCCCCGATGACGATAATTACTTATCGGCGAACGGGTTGCGGCTCGCGCGGCCGTTGTAGCTGTTGTAGCAGGTGTTTGCCTCGCCTTCGGGGTCAGCCAAATAATTAACTCAAAGCTGGGCAAAAGTTTTTCGGGCCCTCACGCCATCCGCCGTATGCGGGCGCCAAATTGCCAGCTCGCACAGGGATTGTCTGTGTGAGTGTGTGTGTGTGTGTGTGTGTGTGTGTGTGTGTGTGAGTGTTTGTGCAACAATTCGAAACTTTCGCCAGCTCACTTTTACGAAACATTTTTAAAGAACTGTTTATTATTAGGCCCAGCAGCTATTATAATGCATAAACAGGGTATAATGAATGAATACATAAAGTAGAAATTAATATCATATACTTGCAGTAACAATAATACAAATAATAAAATAAAATATAAGCGAATATTGCATTAATGAAAATGTGGGTTTGGCTGTTGCATATAAGCGGTATGTACTGTATGTGCATAAATGACAACCATTCTCAAAATAGTACTGACAAGGTGCGTATTAATATCCTTAAATGTTCACTCCATTCATTCCATATATCTATTCTGTTTTTATTAGTATTAACCAAGTTATTCCTACTATTATTATCATAATTGTTTTTATTGTTTATTTGCCAAGTTCTTTCTAGCAGCTTTCCTTGAATTTACTATCACATCGAGAACAGAAATTGGCTTTAAAATTGCTCCTTTCTAGCTGCGCAAATATTCAACAGTTTTGCATGCCCCTCGCTGCTTGCTCCCTCGCCACATATGTGCCTCAAATCTTATTTAATTTGTTGTTTTCCTTTTTTTGCTCTACTCAACATTTTTTGCTCTTTTGCCGGAGGCAAGCATTAGACATCGAATGTTATTTTTTTTTTTTGGGGCACTTCTACTTTAATTAAATTTTAGACAAATATTCGAAAAGTATTTGAAAATTGAAGTCGTTTCGGCAACCACCAAGCTCGAGGGGTGGCTGTCCCAACCCCGACGCACACCTGTGTGAAAGGTAAAGCCAAAAGGGTTTTTGCCAGTTGGCCTGGCCAAAAGCTGGACAGCAACAGGCCCACGCCGGCTCAGGCCGTGCTAGTCCTGGCTGACAAGTTGAGCGTTCTTTCGATTTGAACATTGGCTTTTGTTTATCTCGGCCAGGGGGTGGCACTGACAGGCGCTAAAAGACGACGAGATTAAGTCATCGAAGCGTATAAAAAGGGAAAGCAAAGCAACAACAGCAGCAACAACAACAACAACAACAATAACAGCGGCCACAATATACGTAATGTGAATTTTATTGTAGTATGTCTGGGGCCATGGTTAGATACTCATCATGCTCTCCATTCCATTCCAGTCGATGCTCAAAGCATTCAAAATATTTTCATTTGACAAATTTTGTATTATATTTTTTTGCTGCTGCTTCTTCCTTGTCTTTTTTTGTCGTTGTGCTGTTTTACTTTGAAACGTGGCCAACACACATTTGGGTGGTTGTTCTGTGTGTTTATGTTGCTGTTTATTTGCCAAGGGCGTTATGCCCCTGCACCCACCCCACCCCACCCCACCCCACCCATCGCCCGCCCACCGCCTCGCTGCGCTAGGCTCACTTTAATTTGGCTCTTTTTGCTTTCTTTTTTGCAGCGCATAAAAAATCTTGAGCACGTAATTATCCTTTTCTTTTTTTTGTTTTTTTTTGTGTGTGTTGTTGGTCGGCACGATTCGCTTCCCGCTCAGCCGCTGCACCGCGCGCCCAGCTCGCTGTTTTGGCTATGCAACTCACTTATTTATTTATTTGGCTTTCTTCGTCGGCCTGTTTTTTGGACGCCTTCGAGGAGTTCGGGCCAGGCCGCATTGTACTTGTTATTTCTTCGGCTATTCATTTTATGACATCTTGTTATTTTTATTGTTATTGAGTTGCCTTTTGTCGTTCTCGTGGTTGTCGTTGTTACTGTTACTGCTTTTTCTTATTTATTTATTTATTTTTTTTGGTGCTACATAAATTGTGCCCTCGTTGGCAACCTCGGCTTCTAGCCGGGCCCCATTGTTGGTGTTATTAATTTTGGGCTGCAAACGAGCTTATTAGCGGCCTGTTATGTATGCCCCAGACTCACACTCTCCTTCCTTCGCTCTGCTCCCGTCTCGACTCCCCCTCAAGAACGTTGACAACTTCATTGACTGAGCTGGAAATGCGTTGCCCAGATCAAATATCATATGAGACCCTTGTCGGGCTAGAGAAAAAACAAAAAAAAATATGCTCAGAGCTCTAATCTTGCTGCTACAAGATCTAACAGCTCAGATTAGAAATCAAAGCCTTTTGCCGGAACAATTTTCGCAGCGACAACAACGACAACAACACGAACTCAAACACTAACACCCATAATCAAATGCAAATTATCAACAACTATCACAACAACAACAACACACATTTATGTGTGTGCGAGGCGTGTCTCAAATAGAAACCACAACAAAAGTTTTGGACTCTTCGATTTTTTCCGGCTCAGCAGCAATACCAACGACAACAACAACAACAACTACCACAAATATTTATGTTGATTTGCCGTGGGTTGCCGTATCTTTTGATTGAGACATTCCCAAGTGCGACTTCTTGGCCATGGTCAATTAAAATCAAGAGGGGAAAAACACGCACAGACACATACTCACACAAGTACAATTTATATGACACGCTTAAGAAATACCCTTTATGGGAATATATCTGGCAATAATTATGCTGTGTGAATAAAAATGCTGTCAGATATTAGCCAGGGGTTTATTTAAGTTATTCAATTGACAAAGAATACTTTTGGAAAGGTAGGACTTTTCTTTTAGCATTGATATCACAATTCATGAAAATCCACAATATACACCTATACTTATTTTGATTATAATAAAAGAAACTACTTATTATATACACTTATAGGGAATTTACTTTAATATGACTTGCACCCAATACTATAAATATTGCTTTTGATTTACTAATAAGGCTATTAATGTTAATAAAAAATATATATATATAGGTGCGATTAATTACAAACCCAAGCTCACTTTTAATTAAACGAGCCTCAACAGTAAACCCAAATGTTAGCGTGTCCTCACTATATAATATTTATAGCTTATCTCCAAGTAGAGTTCATATAGTTGGCATGCGTCCAGAGCGCCTGCTGCACTCAAAGTAGCCCGTTGGTTAGGGTAGCTCTGGCTGAAGCTACAGCAACGCCTATCGATTTCAATCGGCCGACATCCAAAGACCAAACACGCCAAAGCGCAATCAAAAGCGTTTTTAATAATGCGCTAAGTGATTGTTAAGCGCGACCCGAGTCGCGAGACGAGACTTGATGGCCCATAGCCACAGAGAGTTGATGGCTCAAACAGCGCCGAGGCCCACTGAGAGCTTTCCCAATCGCCAGCTGAGCCAAGTCATTAATGAGTTGCTGCTGTTGTTGTTGGAGCTGGAGTCGCAGCGTCTTCCCGTCATGTCCAAGCACCCACGCGACCTTCAACAACAATAACAACAACAGCAACACCCGCATGAACAGATACCCTGCTCGGACTTGGACTTGGACTTGATCTGAGAGTTGCCGTTGCTGGACTTTTAGCTGGGTCTCAGTGCGCCTATTAAAACTCAATTACATTTAATTAATCAAGCAGTCTGAGGGCTGGCACCTCGCCCCCGATGACGTTGCACAATTGAAGGCGCCAATGAATGGTGGCCGCACCACCGGCACCACTGGCACCACTGTATCCACTGGAGTGGACTGCAGCTGACATTGGCTTCATTAGCGCAATGCGAGACACCAGAGACAAAGGCCCAAATTATCAGTTAAAGCAAATTGAAATTGGCATGAAAACAAACAGTACATTCGGCCCTCGCATTGACCAACTATTTGGGTTTTGAAGTGCAGGCGACAAATATCCCAATGGGCCAACTCATTAGTTGCACCTCAAGTGCCAGGTGAAAGGTGTGAAGCATCTCGACTGCGAGGCCGAATTTAATTAAATGGGCCGGGTAAGTGCCAAGGCGACGTGGTAAAAGTCTCAAGGCAACATTGAATAGAAACCAGAATTTAAATAAGTAAAATAAATCGAAAATATTTATTAATTTCCCTATTAAGAAAGCAAACTTTACCTTCATTTCTTACAAAAATCAACAGAATATGTATTAGAATCTTAAGCTTTTAAGTTTTTTCGGTTAAGAATTGAACTGGTTAAGAATTGAACTTTGTCTATCAATTATTTAAAATACTAAATTCGAATTTATCGAACATCTGAAAGGAACTTTAGCTGCGTCGGCTATTCAAATGTAACTTTAACTATCATACCGATAAAGCTAATTATATATATCACATCTTAAATGCATGTAAAATATTAGTATGCGCGTTCTTTGCTAGACAAACGTAAAACATGATTTCTGTTAATCAATCTTTTGGGCTCCAGGTGTAGTTCTGTCTCACCTAAGTTAGCATAAATATTGAAACTTACCCGAATTGCATTGGCAGCACATCCTGGGCGCATATTAATGCACTCTTATACGCCAATTGCCTAGTTGGAAGCTAAAATACGAGTTTCTTTTGCCGACACTCTGAAATTTTCTATTTAGTCCCCCCGCGATTTGGCAGCAAATCATTATCTTAGCGGCCCCATCTGTTTGTGCGCTGATGTTTTCCATTTCTTAGCTCCCCGCCCCCTAGCTTAGTGCTGGGCAAATGTTTGCTTATCGCACCCAACTATTTAGGCCCAGCAGCAGCAGCAGCAGCAGCAACAATGACAAAAGCGACTCAACAAACAATGCCGAGTACCCAAAAATCTGGGAGAACCCAACACGAGATTATAAATGACAAACAAAGCGGCGAAAGTCGCGACTCGCGAGTTCCCCGCGTAAAAGTCACCTGGCATGTAACAATATTTGTATTGGCCAAACAAAGCGCAGCAGCTACTTCACTTCCCCGCCCGAGAACAACAGAAAAATTACTTCATTAAAAGTTGAAATTGAAGAAGAAGAAGAACAAGAAGAAGAAGAAGCAGGGTCCGAGTCATTCGGGCAGCTGCTGCACTGATAAGAAACTCATAATTGGTGTCATTAAAAAAGCCATTTCGGAAGTTGTTAATCTTGGCTGCCGTGTCGCTGTCCCCCGTCCCCTGTCCCCGTCCCCGCCCCCATCCCCGTCCCCGCCACAGTCTCTGGGGTGACAATTATGCCAACTAGCCAAGTAAATCGCAGTCGGGCCGGGCCCTCCGTGCGCGCAAAGATACATAAATATGTAATTTATTAAAAGCACAAAAAATGGGAATATAAAAAATAAATAAATGTTTACAACAATGCGCTCGCTTTTGTTTATTGTTATCATTATTTAGCCAAGTGATAGGCGGCAGCAGTTGGCCACGAGTTGGCCAACAGAACTGCGTCCAGTTGCTTCATATTTCGTAGCCAAGTCGCTTATCTGGCAGCCTTTAGTTTCTCTCTCTCTCTCTCATCGTTTTAATTATAAAAGTGCGATAAATGTGACAACCTAAAAAACGAAACGACAAAAAAAATATATACACAACAGAGTGTAGGAGGACGAAGAGCAGGCAGAGCCAGTGAAAGATAGCCCAAAAGGCAAAAACGAGAAACGGGCAAAGTCGTTAAGGCCTCGACGTTGTTTTTTATGCCTGCCCCCCAAGAGGGTTTTTCGCTTCGGCTTTTGTCAAGAGTTTGGCCAGCGAGCATTTAATAAACACCAGCTACAAGTCCGGGCCGAGAGTGAGGACCAGACGATGTCCTGTTCGCAGTGCCTACGCCATGCAATATGAAATTGCAAATGTCTGCCTACACATAAAGTAAACGGCAAAAGATACAGAGATACAATCCAACCGCAAAAACCAAAAGACACTCCACTCGCACTCGCATATTTTGCGGCATTTGCTTTTGTCTTTGTTTTGCCGTTTTCTGTTGTCTTCCCGTCTTGTCATTTGGCCATAAATATTATCTGTACAGGCTCTCCTTTTGTGGCTTTTGACTCATGTCCTGGACGCCTGCCTGGACTCGGGACTAGGGACCCGGGACCCGGGACCCGGTCTGGCCATAGTAGTTCCTGGTCAAGTGTTAATTTCCCCGAAAAGTCTCCTCTCTCAGTGCTGCACAATTAACTTTTGCCTCTGTTCTTTCTGCCACTTTTTTTTTTGTCTTTTTTTTGTTTTTTTTTTGTTTTGT
Organism: Drosophila robusta; assembly: GCA_035043565.1. Classification (NCBI taxonomy): domain Eukaryota; kingdom Metazoa; phylum Arthropoda; class Insecta; order Diptera; family Drosophilidae; genus Drosophila; species Drosophila robusta. The sequence goes on along the minus strand of JAWNMW010000257.1, from coordinate 17,820,743 downwards.
TTGCGTTTTTCGAGTTTCGAGTTCTATTCGCAATCCCATTGCCTGTTGCCGGCTGGCTGGTCGTGAGCTCTTGCCAAGGCCTAGACCAAAGGCAGATAGCCAAAAGCCAAAGTAAACTAAATGCAAAAATATTTGTCGCTGCCATTGTCTTAATATGCAAATTGCATTGTCTCCAGTCTTAGTTCTCAGCTCTCAAGTCTCCTGTCTCAGGATTAAGGTTCAATTGCCCATCAGCCCCCAAGTAGCAGAGCAGCTCGCAGTTGATTTCCTTTTGACCTCGCGCATTTCTTTTGGCCCCAAACGAGCTACAAAAATATTAATAAAGATTCGCTGCCGCCGAATCATGACCAAATCGCGTATCGAGTATCGAGTATTGCAGATCTTGCCGATCTGCGCCGGCTAAATGTTGCACATTAAACTTATTATTATTGAATCGCATTTGTTGCTGTTGTTGCAACCGTTGTTCTGCTTGTTGTCATTGTGATTTGCTGGTCTTTTTCTGTTACTTTCACGATTCGCCGAGCAACAAAATGAAGCAAGCAAATACAACGAACTCTTGCTATACCCTGTAACCACGTAAGTTCGCTAAGAAAAAGTATGATAACGTATCAAAAAATCGCAGACACGGTTTTCGGTTTTATATACGCGACAATTAAGATCGAATCAAATTTATGGCATATTCTCATTACCTTCATTAGAGATTAAAAACCCAAATTTGGCAGCAAAGGGTAACTTCTAGTCGAGCACTGTCAATCGCTGTTGTTGTTGTTGCTGCTGTTACTGACTCTGAATTGACAATATACTTACTGACTAACCGTGCTTGGGCTCGTAGTAAGCATAAAGTGAATGGCATTGACAATTGTGGCCACTGCCGCTTTCCGGTCTGGCTAACTGGGAATTGAGTTCTCAGCTATCAGGTAACCGCAGTGCAGCTGCAAATAAGTCAACTGCCCGAATGCATCTTGGCCAGATAAACATCGCGGGCCTAAAGCGAGCCACAATTCCCATGAATTCTCAAGATAAACGATCTACTCAACTTATGACAATGCCAAACTTACAGATTTTCTTATCTACATGCGCATTAAGCAAATTGTACATTGAATTCAATTTTCAGTAATCTGTTATCTCTTATCGTTGGGATCTATCTATGCTATTCTAGGAGAAGAGTTAAAATCAACCGAACAGATCCAACTCCATATCTTAGGGCTTATTTAATTCTGTATCTTATATATCTGATAGGAATCTAAATAAATTGACGTGAAGTGAGGTCAAGTTTCGCTGACATTCAGATAAATATAAAAGATTGCTTAAAATAAGATTTCTTTATTATTTTGGAGATCATATATTATACATGATATCTTCTATCAAAACTTAGTGAGGATCAGCTTAAAATAGTGCACATCACGTCAACTAAAAGCCATATAGAGCTTTATCCACTCTGTGGCCTGTCTTTCGGTTTATTTACAAGTAGCTCCAGATTTCCTCTTGAAATCCTTGTATACTTTGCTATGATATATACGGAGAATGAATAGCCTCAGCTTGAATATAATTTGTATGAGAAATATTTGACTTCGATGGTCTTGAGTTGCTCCACACAAATCTCTTATTTCCATGCCTCACTGCAACTCCTGCAGCATCCGTCGATTTCTTCAGTTGAGTGTCTAACTTTAGAATATTTCGTGTTTTTTTTTGTAGGCATACAGGTATCACATTTGTTTTAACTAATTGATTAGCCGGTGTTTACTCTCTTGCCGAGCAATTCATAAAATAACATTTCCATTTTGGCAACTATGTGGCAATGTGTGTGTGCACACCCACACACGCACACCTGTTAGGTCGCTTTGGTATCGCCGCTCTGCTTACATTGTGCACCTCTGGGAACATGAAAAAAGGCTTGAAAAATGCGCTGGCTGCATGAATGGCAATGGGAATGCAGCCCAGACAGGCCGACTCTGCCTTCAGCTCCGTGTTTGCCTGGCAAATGTAAATAAATGCAAAGGCAACTTGCAGAGCTGCCGCAGGGCCGGAGGCAGGAACAGAGGCAGGGGCAGGGGCAGGCAGATAGTTTTGCATGCATTTCGGGCTGCATAGTTTTGCTGAATGGATTCGGGCCAAAATGTGCAGCATGGCAACAAAAGGGCGACAGCTGCCGCTTGGAAAACTCATTGAACAATTGACCAAATCGATGCCTTGACTTGCATACAATAAATGCGGCACTGCCCTCCGCCCCTGACCCTGATCCGGCGCGCGAAGCGTAACAACAACAACAACAGCACAAAGAAAACGAAAAAAGAAAAACTGCATAAAAACGACAAACTGAGCCGAGCCTGAAGAGATACACCGTAAACCCAGGCCCAGCCCCGATCTCGGGCTCAACCTTATCCTCAGCCTCATTGTCCAGTTGGCCCGCCCAAAGGCATCTCTTATTAATTTGCTTAAGTGCTACAAATGGCAAAAACTGTGCAACACAAAAGGATTTGAGTTTCCTACCTTTTTTGCCCATTGTCGCCATCGGCCGCCCAGCTGGAGATTTTACACGTACGTCCAATGTGACCAAGACGAATTAAAAAACTGAAAGAGAAAAAAATCGAAAAATACACTTCCATGCTCAAATACACTTACACAATTCATTGAAGCCTTTTAATACCCCAGGGAAAACCATTTAAGGTACTCAGATCTACGATTCAACAGGAAACAGAAAAATATTGCTCAATAAATCGAAATACATTAAGAAATTGGTATTAAAGGTATTTCCTTAAGGTATTTAAGAAGAAGAAAAAAGAAACTTGATATATATAATATATAAGGGTAATAAGTGTTTGCATTAATCCTTTGCCAAGCTAAAAATCAATTTAAACTATATTTGCTCTACATGAGAACCTTTTTTATTTGCTTCTGGGTTTCATTCAGATAATCTTCTATTTGGGCACGTTTTTATCAACTCTCTACAGGGCAATTATAATATTATTTTCCATACACGCACAACTGGCACCACATGGGATCACTAGAGATACAATTTTATAGGCCTGGCTCGAATGAATAGCGCATATGGCGGAAGTCGACGCATTACTTGAAGCGTCATGCTGATTAGTAGCCACAGTGTGACAAACCTCTTGACTTAGTCATTATATGCACGCGTGGGAGAGCATCTGCGCTGTCTACTCTTCCGTTGTATCAGCTAAGGGCAACAAGTTGCAAGAACTGCGATCTGCAACTGCAACTGCGAACTGCAAGCTGTGACATTGAAATTGAGACTGATCAAGAGCGGGAAAGAAAGACAGAGCGAGAGAGAGAGAGAGAGGGGTAGATGCTGCGGTGCTGATTTATGTTTTCGGCTGCCCGTTTTGACCTTTTGGGCGCATCGCATTTCAGTTGCCGCTACGATTCTGGAGAATTTGTTACAGCCAAGCAGCTATAAAATGATAGGCCATCTACAGCACAAAGTCGAATCACAAAAGAGACAGGCAGTCTGAAAGAGAGAGGGAGCGAGAGGGGGGCAGTCGTATTGCGGGGGTCAGCTTGTTTTGCTTAATTAAATACAATCGACAACTCTATTCGTAGCGCTGCTCCGGGAGTTGCTGTCAACTGCAAATCAGTAGCGCATATTTTGCGCATTTAAAAATCATTAATTTGAATTAGCCGTGGCGCTGTAATTAAGGCGGGGCAGCAGCAGCGGCAGCAGCAGCGGCAGCTATAACACAGAGTCCACGATTTCTCAGTGCTGGCAAAGACTGAAAGATAAACAAACAAATGCAAATGCAGCAACAACAGCGGCAACGAGGGCCCAAAAGTTAAACAAAACATATTGCCGCACTTGGAGGCCATGTGCTCCAAGTGCGCACCGCTGACATTTCAACACCACCAGCCTCCAGTTTCAGCCAGAGCTCCAACGGCAGCGGCGGCGGCTCCTCCAGCTCCTTCAGCCGCAGCTTCGTCTAATGACAAAGCGAGCAGAACACAATGCAGAGGCGAAGCGCAGCCGAATGATCTTTTGAACTGGCAACCGAATCCACATCCAAATCCCAATCCCAATCAAAACAAAGATCAAAACCAACAACAAGCGGCAGCCCAGCCAGACACTTGAGGTCGACGTTGACGTTGACGTCGGCAGCGGGCAGCGAGCAGCGGGCGGGCGGCTACCGACAGGCAACAGTTGCCGTCCCTGTCGCCCGCTCTAGTGCTGTCTCTGTCCCTGTCTCGGCATCACCTGCGAGCTGCAGTTGCTGTTGCTGTTGTTTTTACTGCTGTTGATCTTGCTGCTGTTTTGTTTATCTAACCTACACACACACACACACACGCACACACGTTGGGCGTTGTTTTCGACACCAATGAAATTGTGTTGCGTTTTTCCAAAGAGTTTTCTTTAGGCAAAACAATTTAATTATTGTTAAGCTCCACAAAAAATGCTAACAAAACTTTCGTAAAGCTTAGAGAATAAGAAAGAGAGGCAGCGGGAGAGGGAGTCAACAATAGCTTTATTTTCACCAAATACTTTCTATGGTGACTAAGATGGCAAATTATATTTATTTATTTCCTTGTCAAGAAAAGTGTCTCAAAATAACTTAGAACAAACAATTAAGTATACATTTAATTATACTACTTTAAATATAAAAAAAAATAAATTTCGATCTCTGGTGGCAAATATGTTGGAAAGTGTATGCCCAGTTCGTTGCTTTTGTACTCACAAATATTCCGCTTTTCGTCTTAGCATATTTTGTTTTTATTTTTGGGCCACTTTTTGTGTGTGCTTGGGCGACTTAATTAGGAAACTTGGTGCGTTTTATTTATGTGTCTTAACGAGTCGTTTATTTAACTCACCCTCACTCGCTGTCCCACTCTGGCCTCTCTCTCTCCTCTCTGTCACACTCACTCCAAGGAAAACTAACATCAAATTGAAGCTGAGCACACAAACATTTTGGAAATTTGTTTATTGTTTTTCTTTGGGGTCCTCCGCACAGACTCCGCTGCATTTCACTAATTTGGAAAGAGCAGAAATCGAAATCGGAATTCGAAATTAAAAGCAAAAGGAAAATACGAGTAGTCGAGAGTCCAAGAGGTTGCTCATTTCGTTTGAGGCAAATGGAAAATAATTTTGTACCTTGATTTAAATAAAATAACAAGCGGGCAACCCACACACACACACACACACACACAGAGAGACACACACTAGCATAGACAAAAAGCAATTCGACGAAAAACTAAACATAAATTCTCACAATACCCATCTGAGTTTCACTCAGCCCCTTATGATTGTGTGTGTGGGCCATGAACTTTGTTTTTTATTAGCGGCAGGATATCGGCATTGCCCCTCTCTATATATATTTATATGTTAATTCGTTTGCGTTAATTGGAAAACAAAACCGCAAAGCAGCAACAGCAGCAACTGCAGCAGCCGACAACAACTACAACAACAACAACAACAGCCTCAAGTTGAAACAGAATTCCACACTGTGGCAGACTGAGCTAAAATTTATTTTTAAGCAGACATTTTTGTGTATTTATTTATTTATTTTGCCGCTGGCAGCAAACAATTTGTAATCGTTGTTTTGCTGGCTGCCGTTGACAAGGAAAATGTTGCAGCTGCGGCACGCGAAAGCTCCCAGCACCTCTCCCCATGCCCCTCGCCAAGCGCCGTCGCCTTAATTGCAGGCACAAGGAAGCGGCAAAAATATGCTTATAGCTTTTGATGAAGCCAACAACAAAACAAGTGGCAAATGCCAGAGGTCGATCGGGGGACGATAGCGCAGCAGACTGCTCAAGAAATGTTGCAATACAAACGAGCTTCTGATCCATTGATCACTGATCGAAATAAAACATGTTTGCATGTAAAACATGCTGCCTTCGTTCGATGTCACCTGCTGTATAAAAGGCTTCCTGGATTTCAATTCTGTGTGAACTTAATCTGATCCAATCAAATCACAATTGACGATTCATAATCGTTAGCTGTTGTCTGAATTTCCCAGTTCACACGGAGATTCCAATAAGTGGATGATCTAGTTTCGGTAAAATTAGCACGCGAATTGCGAGTCCGACTGTTTGCCAAATTACTGCAACGAATTCCCGTTCACTATTCAGATATCAAAGGCGAATATCTTTCAAGTGGCAAAATTCTGTTTTCAGCCAGTTTCTATGACTCGGCGCTAATTGTCAGCCAATTAGCCGGCTTCTTATAAGCGGCATGTGTTGCAGCAATTTAATTGTAATACTTAATAACGAAGCCCCGGCAAAATCGAGTAATGTGCGAAAGAGCTTATTATTTTGAGTGCATGTGTGTGCATACATGTGCATATATGTATGATGGAAGTGCTAATCTTAAACAATAGCATGAGCAACAATCGGCAACGGATTTCTGAGTATTATGGGCGCTTCCAGCGAAGAAAGTGCGAACAATTTATGAAGGCATTCAACAAAAGTTTAGAATAAACGGGAAATTTTATGACTGCTTCGGGCATTTAAGCCGAAAATGTTTGTAAATAAGACACTACATGGCAGCCCAACTACCAAAGTACCCCTCCAATGAACTAGGCCACTTCGAATAGGTCAGCGCTTACCAAAATCTTTGAATATCTGCAGAGACTGAACATTGAAATGAATTATGCATGCATATGTTTTAATTGCGCCCAAGACGAACTGCAGAGCGAGAGAGCCGAAGGGGCAGGGAGAAAGAGAGAGAGAGAGAGATTGGGCACATAAAATTAATTTTATGAAAACGGAAATGTTGGGGAGCTAAGCTGTATTTAACAACACTTACCTAACAAGGAAATAATAAAGACCAATTGTGTTGAATTCATGCTTAATGATATGATTCAACCAACAACCGCCTCGCTCTCTCCCGCTTTCTCGCGCTCTTTTACGCTTTTATGGCCAAAAGTCTTTGCACATTTCGCGCGGCACAGGGAACAATCGGTTGGCATTGTACTCCTCCAAAAAATTATTAATTACCATCTCCACATGCACGTAAACAAAAATTTGTAAATCGACCACTTTTGATAAATCGCAGACTAACACACTCACACACACACATGCACACGCACACGCACACGCATTTGCATGCCACAACTGAACATGGCCACAAACACCAAAACAATTTTGCGATGAAATTGTCAAATTGCAGCGCAAAAACGCAAAAGCAGCAACCGCAACCGCAAACGCAACCAGGACAGAGCAGAGCGCGAGGGGCAACAGGAAGGCGCACACATGCATGGGGCCGCCTGCCCCAGCTGGCCCCTCTTGCCCCTCTAACCACTCGGTTAGCGCTGCCATTGGGCCACAGACACAGGGACAAGAATTCAATTCACAATTTTGGTAACCGAAAATCACAGCGAGGCGAACGCAATCAATCATAAAACGATGAAATGTCGACGAGCGCGAAGGCAACCAAATTGAAATCGCTGCCAGGACACGGTCAAAGGACGCACATGAACACGGACTTGGACATAGACACGGACATTGCCATGGCCATAAGCCGGCGGACATTGGGCTCTGGCCCAGAGCACAGCACATTGAGCATTCAGCGAGCAAAAGCTGTAGCAAAGTCCACATTAAAACGATTTCGGATGTTACTCCTTCTTTATCTTTCTATACCCTTGCACAGAGTTGTTTATAATTCGGTCACGGAATGTGCAGTTTCTTGAGCCAAACACCGTGGGCCTTTCAAGCAATATATCTGTATATATTATCAGACGCAAACTTTTATTTTTTACACTCGTTCACAAAGTAAAAAGTTGTGCAATATCCCTCAATTTGTGCAGATGGATTAAAATTGACAAAAGTTTTGACATGTAAAGCTCTCGGTCCACAGCTCCCATACTTCAAACTCCCATAACTTTGACGAAACCGATTTTTAATTGTGATGGCATTTTGGTCGTGGTTTGTCCTCCAAATTGAATTTGCATTTAAAATGTATGCATTTTTGAAAATAAACATTTTTGCAATTTTTCGGTTTTAATTGGTTGTCACAATTGGTATGAAAAACAACATTAAAACAGATTTGGAGGATTTCAAATTGTTTGTCAAAAGTCATGCTAAAATGAACAAATATTTTGACATTTTTGGACAAATATGTTAATGTAATGTTAAGTTTTTAAATCACGGATGCAAAAAACCAAATGTATAAGCGATGCTTTTCTCTGAGTGTATGTCAACTGATCGATCGACTTTAGAGGTCTTACATGAAAAACGCTCTCGCTTTAACAGATACTTTGCACTAGCTCTCCAATTGAAGTTCATATTTCGCTAGTTTCCATTCGCATACATCACATAGTGAATATCTGCAAGGGTATGTGATATTCAAGAGCCCGAAAAATACTTCCGTTTATTCCTGCATCGACCAACTGTCAAGGGCTTTGGCTTGCTCCCCCTGGGCCATGGCTTGTGCCCCCTGGGCCATGGCTCACAGACGTGGCCCAGCACTAGAGTGTTTGAGCTGAAAGTTAAGCGCCTCAAACAATATGTTCGGTGCAGCGGCAGGTAATTAGAGGCAGATACAGATGCACATACAGATACGGATACAAATACACGGGCGCAGATACAGCGCAGATGGAGATTGAGATACAGCTGGCGACTGACAATTTGATTGTGCTGTTGCTGGCTTTTCGGGTTCACTTATCAAATTTGAACTTAATTACCAATGCGTCGCGTTGCGTAGAGCTCAGATAACGTCCGGGCCACAAAAATGGTGGCCTAATGAACAGTTTTATGCATAGTTTTAAGCCGCATTTTGTAATCTGTTTGGGTGCGATTTACACGAATTCGAAATGCCGGCGCATAAATCAAGTTGCATTCGCAGTCGGCATTCGTAAGTGTGTCATTAAAATTAATTATGTAGCATTTTTTAACACCGAGCTATGGAATGGATCCGTGCCCCCGAAGCAGGGGGCATCTGCTGCTGGTGTCCTCCCCAAACTGGACGCCGGGCTCTTGGCAATTAGCCACACGTAGCGTTGTGCAGAGCTTTGCATTTTGTTTCTCTCTTTGCCTTTCTTCTTCTTTTTTTTCTAAATATTTGCACACAGCTTTTGTTGACGATTCTGCATTCAGCACCTACATGTACGTATGTATGTGTGCACAGCATACTTGGCCGCACATACATAGCCCCAATGGCCTCGACAAGTCGACTGCTTTCAAATATTTGCGTTGACATAACTTTGTCTGCGGCTGGCGCGCGCCAAGCGCTGAGAAGCGCCGAGGAGGGCTCTGTGGACAGAGCAGCAGACGACAGGCAGCCGCTTTGTCTGCGCCTTACAATGTGTGAAAGATAATTATAACATGTGTGCCCACACACACACACACTCACACACACACACACACACACTCAGAAGCTGGATAGGTGGACAGTGCAGAGTGGGGGAACGCTTCAAGTTTTTATTCCTACCTTTTTTTTGTCTAGTCACAAGCGGCAAGCGCCGGCCTTTGCCATTGACAGCTCCAAGTTGGACTCCAGCTCGAACAAAGCTGACTATGAGGAGCCAAAGACGCCAACACAGCAGTCGCCATCGAATGTCAATAGCAAAACTGTTTGCCAAAAGCTAAACATGACGCAGCAGACACAACTGAACTCACATAGACTTCCGAATGCACTTATCGATGGATGACAGATCTAATATTTATTTTCACATAATAACATATACATATTGTACTTGGATTGAGCTCGGCGTTATAAAATTGAATCCAATTAAGGATTGAATTGAGTATGGGTGACAAAGTAAAAAGTCAAGCTTAAGTTTCTTAAATGGCATTCTCGATCAAGACGGCTCGAATATTTACTCCAATATTGTGTAAAGTTGGGTTTTTTCGGCCTATATTAGCCAACTAGTGCTAAAAACTATTAAACTTATCTCAAAGATGTTTAAGTTTGAAGTCATACTACATTTTTTACAGTTGAGAGTTCTTAAGGGAGTGAGAATTTAAGTCAACTTAGGTGCAGAGTTCAAGTTCTAGGCCATGTGAAGGTTTATAATTTAGCTCAAGGGTTTATTTATTAATTTTTTACTTATTTATTTATTATAAACAGTCGACAAAGTGTCAAGGAATATATAATGGATATATAAATATTAAAAGCTAAAAGCCTACAAGAATTATAAACATTTCTAATAACATCACCAATACGATGGCGGCATTTTGTTTACCTCTCTGACCAGCTTTTATATTGAGTAGTATCTACAATATTTACGTAACTCGGCCCAGCTGTTTAACTTTTCTTTCATCAATGTTTAAGTGCAGGGCATAAAATGTTTAAGCTGAAGCTTAATTCAAGCTTAACAGAGAACTGAAGTAGGGTATCCGGCATAAAGCTATCCCAATGCTGTTGGTCGTTTTGTTTTATCGATGCAGAGTCTGATGACTGCTCTTAAAGCCGTTCAAACAAATCGTCGCATAAATTATGCAATTGAAGCCAATGTCCCGCTAGAAAAATGACATGCCTTGGCCCCATCAATGCCCACCGCCGCCACTCTCCCCCCAGAGCCCATCGTGAGCGTTGTTGGGCGATTTGCGTTCCATTTATTTCCATTTATCGCAGTTGCCCGTTTTTAAATGCGTGTGGCAATCGAATGGGGGGGGCAATGATTAAGACATTGATGGTAGTTACGCAGTGATATATTACATGCTCATCACTCAAGCTCTTGCTAATTGACTCTCTCTCTCCCTCTTCCTTTCTCTGTCTCTTTTCACAGTGTGCAATTGCAATAATCATGCGCGTCAATGTCGCCTTAATATGGAAATCTTTCGCCTATCGCACGGCGTCTCTGGCGGCGTCTGCCAAAACTGTCGACACTCGACCACGGGACGCAATTGTCATCAATGCAAGGAGGGCTTCTATCGGGATCCCAGCAAGCCGCTGACTCATCGCAAGGTGTGCAAAGGTAAGTCGAGTGTGATTAATTACGTCCTTATGCTAAATGGAGCTGCAACTGCATAAATCAGCTTTCGCTTTGTGTATAGTATATACCGCAGCATGTAGTATATACTAAAAATAGCCTGGCCATTTGGGCATTCCGTTATGCCAAATCCGGCCAATGAGTTCCACCACGAGGCGCTACTCAAAATTTAATTAATTGCTTCCACACTCAACACAAAAGTAAAACAAACAAAATTCCACACCAATTTACCCTAATTAGCCCAAATTATTGCCATAATTCGTAGTGCCCTAACTGTAGCCAAAATTCAATCCCTTAAAACAGCGACCTTTGAAGGAATTTTGTATAATTTATGTACGCGATAAATTCTTGCCAATTGGTGGGCTGTAAAAAACTGAAAGCGCATCGAAAAATAAAATATAAAATAAAAACGATTGCTCGACTGGGAGATGCCCTGTGCCTAAATATGCACTATAAATAGATCAATAATTAATCATCAACATTTTTGAACAATAAATAGTCTCTTTTGAAAATAATTGTTTATAGAAATTGATTGAATTGATATGAAAAAAGCGAAATAAACCAGCTCTGCAAATAATTCGAATAATTTATAAATATATTTCTTCTATAAAAAATACCCTAAAATAACTATGACAACAGGGTATAATCAGAGCACGAACCAGCGGCAGGAACTGGGCAGTGTGGTCAGCTAATTTATGAGCTGGCAATAATTTTCACGCGCCGCCTAATCAACTCGGCCAAGTAAGGTGGTCCAGCAACAACAACAACAGATGGCTAACAACAAAACTAGGCAATGGCTATTTTTAGCTTACACATGCATAGATGTATGTACTACTGGTCGTATCTATCCATCTAACCGGGCGTTTCGAATCAGAACTGACGTCCGCACAAAGATTTTTAAATTCGTTTTGGCCAATTGCAAATTGAGTTTTGTAAACAAACAAAACATTTACCAAAGTAGTACAAAAAACAACAAAATAAATGAAAAAACAAAACAAACAGTTCCCCACAAACAAATTGTTTGCGTGTAATAGACGTCAGTTGTATTGTTGTTGTTGCTGTTGAAGTTCCTGTTGTTCTCGGCTGGTTGCCGACCCCCGCAGCTGTGAATTGCGCATACGCCGCGTGTCCCATTTGTCATCATTTCTCAAAAGACATCGCTGCCGCGTCTGCTGCTGCCGCTGCTGCTGCTGACTAAGCATCATAATTCTGAAAAGCCGTTAAATCCAAATCAAAATCTTATCGATTTTTAATTAATTATACAACGCAACGAAAACAAATCCAACAACAGCAACAACCAAATTTACAAGGCCAGCCAAATGCGCACATCGTAAATAAGTAAAGTAAGCAGCACACACCATACACACAATACACACACACACACGCACACACATGCGCCAAGTCTTGCTGAGTTTTATCGTCGGCGGCTTCTCTTTGCAGAATTTTGTTTTATTTTCATAATTTGTTTTTTTTTTCTTGTTTTTTGTCTTAAATTTTTGTCGGTTTCGGTTTTTGTTTTATTTGCGCAACGTCGAAAGAAATTTATTCATTTTAATTTTGACACGCGTGCAATTTGTTTAAAACATTTTTGCATTGTGGTTTAACATTTATTCTCATTGTTGTTCAGCTCGTTCTCATTGTTGTTGCTGCTGCTGCTGCTGTTGCTGCTGCTGCGTGTTGGCAAAATGTTTTACGTCATGTTTTTCGGTTCGGGGTTTCAATTAGTCAACTGCCTTGGCTTGTCTGGAATTGTCTGTACTTGTCTCGACCTGCCGGCATGCCAAATGCAACATTTGCGCCGCATTACAAATTACAAATGCGCTCACTTCAGATCGAGACCATGTGCGCCACGGAAATACGAAGGCAAAGAGCAGCCGGTTGACGCAATATCCGCTACAACAAGTGGCTCGGAAGATTCTTTGATGCCAGCGAAATGATAATTGAGGCAGCTTTAAGATAGCCGCTTTCAGAGATAAATACTTATAATATATGTTTATTGCACCTTGAAATGTCTGCATAAATCAGCCCCTGAAATCACATTTGCTTATTATCAAAGATTTGGAGGATCTCTGGGAAACAATTTGCATTGATTTTCTTGAGAACCAAAAACAGCAAGCAAAATTGCAGCTAAAAGCCTTTTAGCTGGAAAATTGCGAGACACATGTTCGCAAAGTTCAATTTCTAAGGAAAACTTAAACTGAAATAACAAAATGCACAACTACTGACATACATTGTTTAGAGATCTGTTGAGTGAATTTTAGATAAACACGTTTTTCAGATGATAAATACTTGTACGTAGAATCCACTCAATCGACGAAACAGCTGGCAAAGATGAATTTCCAAAGAATATTTTGGGTTTTAACAAAAACGAATTCACTGAAAGCTGCAATTAAATAATTTAAGAGAATAATCTGCCAAAGACTACTTAACTACACACTTGATCATATCCTCCATATTATTTCGATCATTATAGTCAATAAACGCTTTGAAACTTGCATTTCTTGAGGTTTCTTTTAATTGAATAGTCAAAAATACTTTGTTGTAAATATTTCTCAACATCGTTATGCAAAGTATTAGCGTTTGGAATATAAGAACGAGGGGTGCAGTCAAAAGAACAAACAAATTAAATGTTTCTTTTCATTTCTTTATTCATTATTTGCGAAACCAGCTTTCATAATTCAGTCTTCAAAAACAGTTTACGCTTATTTTAAGTAAGAAAGTTCTTGAACCATCATGAACAGTTCAAGAATGAAATATTCCTGAAATCACCAGAGCACATTGATTTCTATACCATCGTACTTGCATTTAAAATGGCGCCTTTCCCTGAGTGTACATACGTACACATATGCATGTATGTATGTATATTTCGTCGAACAGACATTTTGTAAGCTGCTCTCGGAATCTCTCCGTGCGTCATACATATTTGATTTATTTTTTATTTGGTATATGTATGAAATATAAGAAATTATAAGTTTTCTCGTAGATTGAAAATCACGCGCTGCTCGCATGTCTCGCATTATAATTAACGCCTTAAAGCAAACCCGGCGTGGAGAAACTTCCGGGACAGGAGTGAAGATGCACAGTTGTTGTTGTTGGTGCTGTTGCCATGATTTCGATTTAATTTAAATATTCAAATGATTTACTTGAGCCGAGCAAACTGAAGCAGACGTTGCCAGCAATAACTCATCAGTCAGCCAGCGGGCAAGAGACGGCGAGTGGGGCCAGATGTGGTGGGCTGCCCAAACGGATGCACAGGCAAACCATTACACATACACACACATACACACACATGCCCTGACATGTTGTCAAAGTCATTTCAGTTTCGGCTCGGCCAATTTCCTTATTTGCGCAAATGTTTCAATGACCGGAAAATTACATATTATTATTTGTCCAATGAGAGATTGCAAGATACACACACTCTCACAAACACACACTCGCACACACACACACACACACGCGCGCAGACGTAAATGTCTGGCCATTATTCATAATAGTGTAGTTGTCGTTGTAGTTGTTTTTGTATTTGCTGCTGTTACAAATCTTCGGATAATTAAAAGCAGTGCCAGCCCCAAAAAGTATGCTCTGCTTTTTATGTCACCGCTGTGACATCATAAATTTTATACGCATTCAACGTGAAGCCAAGAAAATAAGCGACAGCAACTCGACATTCGAACACCCTAACAGCTGTGCCTTATGTATGCAAAGATCATAATTCTATAAAGACACGGGATTGTCAATTTCATAATGGAAAATATGACTGGGACATTTAAGCTGATGTCCTGCAACTGACCGGCATAGCGAATATACCCTTGGCCACCCTGTAAATGCATAAGATACCGCAAATTGCCAGTGCTTGGTTTTGTGTTCATAAAACAATGGGCAAAATAATGTATGTGGTATATCATAAACGAAGCCGTGCAGAGGGCGTGTCGTGTCAGGGGTGTGGCGGGGGCGGGCATGAATACAATTAACAATATCCGTTACTAAATACGTGAAATTAAAAGCCATAAAATCACAAAGTCACGTGCGAAATGTTACAGCAATAACAGCAGCAGCAGCAGGAACAGCAATTAAAATAATGTCATGAATTACCTATGCGACACACACACACACACACACACTTTGACACCCACATAGACACAACACAGCCCCCGCACGTAGTGAGGAGCAACTTTTTTTAGTGCCCATTTGGCCGTGGCAAGTTCATGAAACGCAGCCGCCGCCAGCGTAATTATTAGACAAGCAGCAGCTGCGGGGGTGGCTGCCAGGGCGAGGGTGTATCTTGGGAGGGGTGGGCGGATTATCACTCAAACATCATTAGAATTTCATAAAATGCGCTTTGCAACTGTAACAAATCGGCTAAAGGTCGAGCTGCGAGTCCTTGCTGCGAGGGTTCCGGCCAACTTACTTAATTGAATGCCAGGCCAAAATGCATTTATCATCGGGCCAACAAAAGCGGGCAGGCTGGCTAGTGTGGGCGGCGGGGTGGAGGCGGCAGCCAGCCAGTAAGCCACGATGGTTTTAAAAACTAAGCTACAAAAATCTATTACAACTATGTGAGGGGGCCGGGGGCAGCAGGAACGCGCAGCACGAACTAAGCGGCGTAGCAAATTTTACGCTGGCAAAGCAATAAAAGTTGCTGCTGGCAAAAGCGGACAGCAGTGGTCGAAAGTGATCGACTGCGAGGTATACCCTGTAGTCGGGTCGAACGTCTATGATATAAATTGTAAGTGGCCAGGGTATATATAAGTCGAACTCGAAGCGCTCTGAAATTCGAAAGCTAATAGCTCAGAAAAAGTTAATTACATTTAAAATAAATTGGTCGTGTTATAGTAAAAAATCAGATATGTTAGGCCAAAATATATATTGAAATATTTTTGGAATAATATTAAAATTTAACAGTCAAACATTTTTTTGGAAAATCATATGACAAACTAGCGAAGCGTTTATCTTGATTTGCATGACAAATACCTTCAATAGCACGAAAATAAGAGTAAATATAGTCCATAAGTCCACGTATAATACCTATACTGCTTATAAGCAGACAGATGACATTCCAGTAGCTTTCGTGGACCATCCCTTTGTGCAAACATTTTTGTTTGCTGATCAACCCTTGCGATTCGTCTGGGATTTTAGAGTATATTCATTGCAAATCGGCCCACCCGCACCACCGCCCTGAACAACCACCCACACACACATAGATAGCGAACCTCGGGCCGGCCACGCTTTTGGCTTTTGTGGGCGTGGGCGTGGAACTGTAGCCGGGATTTGAATTATGACATTTTGCATGCGAGTTGACATTTAAAGCTGTGCAAATTGTTCGAGCGTCAAATTGGCGCTGCCATTTCGTTGCTCCCGCCCCCAAGCCCAACCACCGTTACCAGGCAAAAGCACCCCCCCCCCCCCCCCCCGGGCAGAGTTTTTGACATTGCCTACTTTTATGCGCATCGTTTGATTTTCAATAGTCTTTATGTCTGCGCCTCAATTTTAACGCACAATTTGAAAAGTGCGCCAAAGTTTTGAATACAATTGAGCTCTTATTTCTTGCCAGCGCTCCCTGCCCCTTGCCTCGCCGTCTCTTGGCACCTGCCGCCGAAAACTTTGCAGTCTTGCCGTGTTGTACATGCAACAAAATTGTAACAATCCATTTGAGCAGAGGTCGGCCCGGCATCCTCGACGGTGAGGGATTCGCCCGCGACATCTTTGCTCATTTGGCATCGTCGCAAAAGTTGGACGAACTTTGCGCCAGTTGCAACCGCGATAAACTTTTCCCACAAGGAGCGCGGCGGGGCAGTGTTCCAGAAGCCCTGGCGGGCACGGGCATAACTTTTGTCGCGCCGTGCGAAGCCATTGATTTATTAATAGGCTACTAAAGAGGATCCTCTCGCGCCAAAGAGGCAGACCGTTCAGTTCGAGGAGCTTGGGTGTATTCACTGATAATTTAACTTCATTCAATTCTGTATAAGTTGCAAAAAGTACGTAAGAGTTCGTATTTAAGTACACTCAAAGAGATGAAGCCACTTACAATGTGAACTATTCGCTAGTCGGACGTTTAACAGAGTATATTCATTTCAAGTTACATCGTTAAGCACAGAGACCGCAGCTGTAACAAGTTTTCAAATAAAATGTTCACTTTAAGAATTAATTTTTACATATATTAAATTGCTCAAAAATAATTCTTATTTTTTAACTTATATTCAAATTTAAATTTTTATTTAAAAGTCATAAAATCACAAATTAATATGCATAACAGTTATAATTTTGGACCTATTTCCATGAAAATTTGATATAATAGTTATTCTATAATTTTTATTTAAAAAATAAATAAATAAAAATTAAATTCAAATATCTTTTGAACCACACGTATTTGTAATTAAGTTTATATATGTTTATATATTCAATGCTATACGCACATATTGCAATTGCAATATTTATTTTTTATAAAATGCCCTTGTAAAACACGTATTTTCTTTGAATAAGTGCACACTCAGTGTGTATTCATTAGAACTCGAATTCAATATTCCCTTAATCAAATTTACACTGACAGATGTGTACACTTAAACTATATTTCCTTGGAATAAATGTGTGAGTGAGAATATCTTCGTCAAACTACGCATATTTAATTGTTTTGGATGTTAAACATGAAATATGAATGTCGATCATTGGGCCTGCAGGCAGGCAGTAAATTGTGCATTGAATTTCTATTGCAGCTAGAACGGTACAATGGGTATCCGTCAGATGCACAATGTATCTGGCTGGAGTGCGGTCTGTTTAGTGTTCACGTCGACCAGATCGGGCCCGGTCAGGTGTAATCCCTCGCACAGCAAATCATTCGATTGCGACTCCGACGAGGCAATCTTTTCATAATTCTTGTTCTGTGTTTGGTTTCTTTTGAAATTTGCATGAATCTATTTGGCTAATAATAACAAACAGCAGCCGCTGCCGCACCCCCAGCCCCCCCCCCACCCTTCGCCCCACCCCTCCTCACTGGAGGCAGCTGTGCTTTTTATTGCTCACCATTTTTTCTGCTGGACTACGAAATTTCGGCTAATATTTTATGGCAATTGATGGCAAGTGGACGACGACGGCGACGTCGACGTCGCCGTTACGCACTTTTTCTTGCGGTCAGCGGCGAGGCGGGAGGTTAGGGCCGTGTGAGGAGGGGGAGGGGGTGGGAGGCGTGGGTGGATATTGGTGTGGTTGGTCCGCTTGCGCAAAGTTGAAATAAACAATAACAAATTGCGCTTGATTTGCTTTATGATGTTTACACTTCGCCCAGAGCCGAACTGAGTGAGTGTAAATGTGAATCTGAATACGAATACGAGTGTGAGTGTGCTTGTGCTTGCGCTTGTGATTGTGAGTGTGGTAGCAAACAGCGCGCACTGTGAAACTTCGGTTAATTAATTTTTGGAAAGCCAAGCAAAATAAATAAATGCCAAACAGATTTTAACCGTTGTAAATAAAAGCGAAACAGCCGAAAATTTAAAGCCAGAAAATTGTGCAAATTAAATGGACCGCAGGCGGCGACTGGAAATTAAACGGCAGCCGGGCCGAAACCTATATCTGCAGTGCGATTGATGGATATCAAATTTGAACAGATGTCTACATAAATTTAATTGTGTTTAATCAGTTGTACAAATAGTTTTTCCTCTGGGAGGATATATTTAGAACGAGTGGCATATTTCGCTCCATCTTTATTTATGCATAGAAAACAAACCATATACACATCACCAGCCAAGGCAATGCCCGAGACAATAGGCAGAGGTAATCGAATTAATAGCTCTTAATAGTACTTAAAGAAGAAAGAACCCCTGTATTTCGGTTCCTGAAGATTAAATACTATAAATTCTATAGCTGTGTTCGCAATAATACTTACCTATATTAATACTTAACCTGTATTAAATTGTAATTCGTTGTTGCTACGACTTTTAGACAAAAATCACATACGTCGCTGTTATCGCTAGAATTATTTGAATCAACATTTTGGGAAAACATTTTTCTGTCATTATCTGCATTTGCCATTGTTGTTAATTTTTAAACATCCACAACAACTAAGCGGTTTTTTTATTCAATTGTAAAAAACCAACCTAAATTAGATACAAATGACTCGATTAATAATCGATTAATAAGAATTTAAAATGTAATGAGTTAAAATGTATATTTTGTGAGGAGTGAGAATAAAAGAAATTTATAATTAAAAAATAAATAAATAAATAATTAAACAAAAAATGCATTAAAAGATTTCATAGAATATTTAAAATCATGTTAAATCAATCAATTAATCAACTCGTGTAACTTTCTAAAGTGTCTTATTTAAAATTCGTGTATACATAGAAAAACTCTAAAGAATTAAAATATAGTTTGTTATTTTTTAAAGTACCTTCAAGTTCTCACTTCATATGTTCTCCGAAAGCAAAACTCTTTAAAGTGGGTGCAGTTTTATTTATTCGCATGCAGTTTTTTATTATGCGCATGATGAAAGTGGAGCTTTGACTTGGCTGGCTTCGATAACCATTGGCAATGATTCACGAGCTGTCCTAATTAAGAGCCAATTTTTCAAAGAGCTCTTTCAGAGCAGAGCAGAGATACAGCGCCCGTTGTCGTTTCATTGACTGGAACAGCGATGTAAGAATTGGAGCAGGAGTAGCTCCAAGTTCCCAGCTCCCAGCTCCCAGCTCCCGGCTCCCACAGAGGGTACCAGCAGCAGCTGCGGCTCTTTGTGCGTCGGACCTTTGAATACTCACCGAGCTGTGTGCGAGTGTTCGACTGACAAGTCAAATGTGATTCAATGCGGCTATTTGGGTCGTCCTTTCGTGCAGTGACTCAAAGCAGTGAAAGGTGCTGCGTGGTAACCGATATGCCAGCTGAGTGAATCACCCAGCCTTGGAGCCGGCTACATTAACTAGAAACCAGCTGAAGCTAAGCAAAAGTGCAGCTACTCGATTACATTGTGAATATGTACTGAGTGTTTGCCACGAGTGTGATTATGATTGTGAATATGGGTGTGTGTCTCTCTCTCCCTCTCTCGCATTCTCTGAGGCTCTGTGGCTTGTCATAATGAAAATTCATAATCTCTGGCTTGGTCAATGCGCAAAAAAGCGCAGCAAGGGCCATATGGAAAATGCCAGGAACAACCCCACACACACACACACACCCACACACACATATTTCCATATGCATATGCGGGATGCGCTGCAGCGGAGTTCATATCCATAGCTATGATATGGGGCAGGATGCGTAATGAACTTGTTGTTGCTGCTATTTTTTCTGCCTTGGCCATTTTAACAGGATGCCAGCAGTCGAGCTGTGGAGTGTTCAGATACCGCACACACACACATCTGTGCAGCCATATTGTTGTCATATTGTTACTGCCACGCCCCCCTCCCCTCTCACACACACACACACACACACATAAGCGAGTGTATGCCCTGTGGCCAACAATGGACACGAGCGCCAAATGGTTAAAGTGCTGTTGTTGTAGCAAGTTATTATTGTCTGCTGTCGCTGTTGTCATTGTCATTGCCGTTGCCGTTGCTGTTGCTGTTGCTTTCGCTGTTGTTGTTATCTTCCGGATGTGTCGCTGTGTGCATATAAATCGCATTTAATTTATTGTAAATCGGATTAAATTACCAAATGTTGCACGCACGCTGCACAGTCAGCTCCATCCCAGTCCCATTCCCAGTCGCAGTCCCAGTCGCGACCCTGAGCCCCGTCTAGGCGACATGCAGTGTCAGAGTCGCCCTAAATGGGGCTTGGGCACCATCTCCATTAAAGCGCGCCCGAAAGCGGCTTATTAACTAAACAGGCCGGCAACCAACTGCTTGGGTCTGCAAAAGTGTTGCGACACACGACACAAATGAGCAGCGGCCAGATTAGATCCGAGCCAGCTGAGCGTGCCAATGGCCAGTGGCCCCCAACCTGGCTCATTTGCGCGCTCTTGCGGGTGGGCCGAGGCGCCAAATTCAGTGGCTGGCAAACGCCGCGGGTCCTCACTGTACAGTAAAAAATTAAATGCAAGTTATTAAAAAAAGCAAGCAAGATTGTTCCAGTCGGGTGTGATCGACTGCGCAATACTCGTTCACAGTACATAGACATTTTTTTATTGTTGTGACAAAGTATTTAGCGCTCATCCATATAAGACATAAAACATATAGATTTTGGTAATTCGTTGGGCTTGTTTCGGCTCGATCTTTAGAGGAAGTCATCATAATACTGTCTGTCAAATTTGGTCATTTTTGCCTTCAAGTGGGAGTAAAATAAAATAGATTTTTTCTTGATTTACAGAGGAGGTGATCAGTACATCTGCTGATGTATCTAGATTTAAAACTGAGGCAGATATATAGATGAAATATATTAAATATCCATGACCCCCATGACCCATGAGCGCAGTCGAAAAATCTCAGCATTTTATATATTCCGAATTTCAAGTTTCTAGCTCCAATAGTGGCACAAAACCAATATACTCTTTTCACTTAGTGGACGAGTATAAAAACTAAATGAGTTTGTAGTCAGCACGAGCCTCGGCTGCGATGCACTGCAAGAAATTCAAATATAAATGTAATAAAAGATATAACAGTTAGTCTGTGGTATATTTTATTTATCTATATATATCTTATATTATTTTATATTTAACATAATACATGTTATGCAAATGTCACACTTAATAAACAAAATCTTTTTTAGAACTGTCTTTATTTTATTGATATTACCACAGTCCAGATTTTGAGTTTAAATAAAAATCTTGCTATATATACAAATTATATGCTGGCAAAGAGAACAAATAGCTACTCAGAAATCATTAGAGTAACTGATATATATAGATCATCGTTGTCGTTTGACGCATGCCACACTTCTGGCCACTTGCAACAGCATTCGTTCCATTGTCAAGTACCGCGTGTGGGGCAATTTGTTGCCGTGTAGCGCTGGACAATCGGAGTCTGCCTGAATGCGGCGTGGCAGCAAAGAGGATGCGGCATAAAAGACTGCCGCTGGGGCGGCGCATTCGCACTTTCATTTGCAATTAACCGTGTGGCAGCATCGGCCGGCATTTAACTGGCAGCATGCACTCAATTTGGCCCGGCTGTGGGGGGGTTGCCTACAGTCTCTGTTATCTGTTAATGCACATTTCCACGGCTCGTAAACGTGGCGGACTGGGGAGGGTGGTGTGGCCATCATCACCCGCTGGCTGACCGAAAAACTCGATGAAAAAGAAAACTTGAAAGCAACTTAAAGTAGAATTCAAGTAGCCTCCGTGGCCATAACGCCATATTGCCGATTACTTGTGCGTGTGTGCGTGTGTGTGTGTGTGTGTGTGTGTGCCGATTGCAGATTGCATTTACGATTGGCAAAAAAGGCTTTGAAGTGCGGCCAGCACAATTAAGCTCTCATCGCAGCGCAGCTGCAGCTGCGACTGCCACAACAACTGTATCTGTATCTGCATCTGTATCTGTATCTGTATCTGTATCTGTATCTCTGTCTGTATCTGCATCTCAATGCCTTTCAACTGTTTCTTCATCGACTCTCAACTCTTGTGCTTCCTTTTTGCAGCCTGCGAGTGCCATCCGATCGGCTCGTCCGGCAAGATCTGCAACAACACGAGCGGTCAATGTCCGTGCAAGGACGGCGTCACGGGCCTGACCTGCAACCAATGCGCCCACGGCTATCAACAAAGTCGCTCCCACATCGCACCCTGCATCAGTAAGTAAACGACATACCAGAGTATTCAAGTATTCAATATAAACATAAGTCTAAACGAAATCTAGCGCTAGTTAACAAGTAACAGCCCAGGAACTAGAAGTAATCGTTGATTGCTTTCAATATTCTTAGATTTTAGGTCTATTATTTATGTAAAAACAGCAATTAAGTCTACGCTGTTTACAGTGAGTAGGACTTTAAATAAGAGAACTTCAGAGAACGTATTTAACATAAATTCTTCATTCAGAAATTCCTTTTATAAACACTTAACTACTTTTTAAATAATTAAACAAAACTTTAACTAGGAAAATCAGCCGAATCCAAACACGAGTTGTTTTGGTCAAGGGAAAATCTTAAACCCAAATATTTATATTGGCTGACCTCCGAGGCTGCATTATAAAAAAACCGCTAGAAGACAATAAACATTAAATTAAATATTTTCTTTAACAATTTTTAAATATGTAACGAATCAAGGTTAAAACTATTCGAGTTCAAGGACGAAACTTTAAGCCGCGCCACCAAAATTAGTTTTCAATTTGCAATTGCACATTTGATTGCAAAATTAAGTACAATGTGTTAGAATTTACAACACACGCCAACAGTAATTAGTTAAGAATAAAAATTAAAAATGTTCTTCGAAAAATTCAAATTTTCTTCTGCGATATTAATTTTGGTGCAAATGTTACAACTGTTATTTTTAAGTTAATTTCATAATGTTACAAAAAATTAAAAATTTAGTTTTTCTAAAAATTTAATTTTTTTTAAAAAGAAAATACATTAGTGAAAAACCTTTTGAAGTGTATCCGATTTAAATATTTGATTTGATCTGCTTTGCAGGGCAACCAACGCGCATGAACAACATGCTGGACACGCAGAACACGGCCCCAGAGCCGAACGAACCCACCGGGGGCGTGGATCGAGGCGCCTCCGCGGCGGCCGCCCAATCGCCATACTATCGCACCGAGGGCGGCAGGGGTAAGTAAGTGCTCTCTCTCTCTATCTCTATCTCGCTCTGCATACTTAGTATCAACATTGTGTGTGCTAACAACTGTTGTTGTCGTAGTTGTTGCTGTTGCTGTTGCTGTTGCCGTTGCTGTGGTCGCTTCTACTAACTATCCCAGACGGCAAACTTTTGCCGCGTCGCGTCTCTCGCTTTGTAATCCTTTCAAATGGGTGAGAAAACACAAATCCGCTAAAGTGCAGTCGGTTGTCGGTTAAGCGGCTGCCCGGAGCCTCAAGCGGGGAGGGGAGGGGGCGGGGGCGCGGCTAGCCCCAAGCTGTTAGTTGCAAGCTGCTGCTGCCTGTTGGCTCGCCGCTGGCAGTCGTGGGCGTGGCCGGGCCGCGTGGGCGGGCAGCACTTAACAGATAGTACAAATGTTTGCACGCAACTTTCAGTTACATTTTTGCTCTGCAGGCTGCAGCGGCAAGCAAACAGAATGCGCCACTACGGCATAAATCATGTTAAAGCCTCCTGCCAACACCCCCAACCACAACCCCCCAAAGCCCCCGCCTGGGCGCCCCGAGGTGGCGCGTGGCCGAAGTAAAAGCAAAGCAAACTTTACACAAAGTGCCAAAGCGAATGGCGAGCAGCAAATGGAAAGCAACTCGCAGCGCAAATGTATTAAAAAGTTTCTTTATTTAATTTGTTCATGAATGAGCAGCGGCGTCCGCCGACAATGGCCGCACACTTTTAAGCGGCACTGTGCACAGTCTACGCCGCCTGTTGCCTCTAATTGCTGCTAACTATTCTCGGAAGCCCCCCAAAAACAAGGACCTGTCCCGGGGTGCCTGACAGGCCGAAAAATTAGGCCAGTGCAACGAGAAATTGACAAGGAATTGACAAACAGCTCCGCTAGCCGAAATCGTTGGGGCCAAAAAACCCGGAGCCGGAAACAACGCGTTTCGCTTGGCAGATACAATTGCGATAAAAACAAAACACTTTTCGAAATAGAAACAAGCTGTCGGGCGTAGCCGACTGCGCAATACTCGTTTACAGTCTTAAATATTATTCTTATTTTTGCGAAATACTGAGGGAGACATTTAGATTAAATCGAATATCCCAAGTTTCAGGACTCTAGGTTCTAGCACAAACCCAGAACCCATGCCATATTCACTATTCGTAAACGGGTACAACCAGACATATCTAGGAGCAACTAATTTTTATCGCCTAGAAAATAAGTGTCAGTGTCGCTTGGAAGATACAAATTCGGTTAAAAGAAACAATTTTGATGGAAGAAGTTGGGCTTACCTAGATGAGGAGGAGTTTGTGGTCAAGTGTCGCTTGGCATTATAACTATAATTGATAGTACAATAGATATTTGTAGATTGCGCGAAAACTCTGTTTCTCGAACTATTTGCCATATTATCAAGACACACATCCGAATCTTGGCCAAATATATATTATGTAAGATGCTTAATTTGATTCTCCGAAAGTCGTGACAGTCCCAAAAGCCTAAATCTAACTTAAGTCACAGTTGAAGTGAAACTTGAAGGCAAAAAGCTAAAAGGAAAAGATGTAAAAAAAATGGAACTGCGACAAGTTCTCAGAACTAAATGCGAACGAACATTGGGCAGCCATTCAGAAGAGCATCCATCATCAAATGCAAATACGGCATCAGTCAAAGTGGCTGCGCTGCAGCATACTCCCCCCTTTTCCATCCCCCTCCTGCCAACACGCACCAGCGTCAGTTAAATTTATTTGTCAATGGCAAAGAAAAGCGCAAAGTTGGGGCTGAGAAACCCAAGTTGAAGTTGAAGTTAAAGTTTGCACGCTTGTAACCAAGAAGCGCACTAGAATGATGGACAAAAGTCTAACGCACACACACACGCACACACACACACACTGCTGAAAAGTTAGTCCTTGCATAGTGTACGCCGCGGGGCATGGGAAGGCGCAAGCTGACGTGGGCGTGGCGTGGGCGAGACAGCTCGACATGAATATTAATTATGAATTTATAATTTGATAATCTTATTAAATTAATTTGAAATTCTGTCGAGTTTGAGTTAATTTAAAGTTAGTGCCTGCCAGAACCCCACGGCCAAGTCGCCACCCCCACCCCAACCCCCACCCCCCATCGACCCAGCCTCGTATCAGATTTTGCATGCGAAATTTAATGATATGTTAATGGAATTCACAATTAAATGATTAACGAGTCACTTTGAATGAACCGCGTGCGACTCACGAGTGCCGCTCGACTCGTCGCCTTCGCACGCTGTCGCCT
The DNA here is from genome assembly GCA_035043565.1 of Drosophila robusta. NCBI lineage: Eukaryota > Metazoa > Arthropoda > Insecta > Diptera > Drosophilidae > Drosophila > Drosophila robusta. Next base: position 17,794,951 of record JAWNMW010000257.1, on the reverse strand, counting down.
GTGGGCGTGGCCAGTGCTCTTTAGCGCCTAGCGCTGCAAATAGCCGCGATAAAGATCGCTAGGCCACTTAGCAGGAAGTCGAAAGCCCGCCCAAAACTGCGTCGGCCAGAAGTGCGTCCATAAATACCAAATTGGAGGCGACGTCCACGAAATGTTGGCGCACCCAGCCAAATTTAGAAGCCCGCCCCCAGCCCCTTTATCGATCAGTCGATCGATCATTAACTACAAAGTTGTGCACTGCGTCAACTGTGTCACGATTCCCTGGCTGTGTCTATGACATTGGCAGCTACAGCTGAAGCACCAACTGGTCGAGGGTGCCCGACTAAGGGATACCCTGTAACCAGCTACGCCTACAGTCCACGCCCACTAAGACACAACTACATTCTGCTGCCCACAAGTCTTTCATAGATTTCGTAACTAGATTTATTCTGTGTTTATTGGCATTCCAAAGAAATTTAATTTTTTAAATTTCGATTAAAGCGAGGAAGTTGTCTATCTGTAGAGCTCTTGTAAGAAGAAAGATAAGATTGAAAGTCTTTAATTTTGAGGATGCGGAACTAAAATATTTTCAGTTGAACAGAATCTGTTCTATTTTTTTTTTGTACCTTATAAAACGGTTCAATTAAAAATATGAGAAACAAACATTCAAACCAAAACTTCATTGATATAGAAAACCAGGTTCAAAGCAAACCAACAAAGAGCGCATTGGTTCGAACCGTGAACCAAACGACAAACATTTTTTTTTTGGTCTTTATCTCAAACAGTACGTCTATCTACCAGATAAGCTTGTTCTGCGTACTGCTATAAAAAATACATAAAATAAAAAAATAATATAAATATATATATGATATAAAATAAAAAAAATAATAAAGATTAACAATAAAAATAAATAAGCCCGCTGGAAATATCCACTTCTGCGTCTTGCACACATTTACACAACCCGACTATACACCCTTTTACCCACTTTTGGCGACTACAGGGTATCGCAGCAGAACAGCAAATGCAGCGATTGCGCCTAAAACAACAAACGAGGCAATTTGCATTGCAGCGGGGCTAATTTTAGTAGACAAAAGGAGGCAATTGCGACCTTAGACTGCCCCATTGGGGGCGAGGGAAAGGGGGGTGGGGGGCGTTGGGTCTGGGCGACAGGCGTGTGAGCTTTAATGTAATGCCGATCGCGCCTTAATGTTGTTATTATTGCTGCTGCAGCGGCGTCTGTTGCCGTTTCTGTTTCTGTTGGTCACGCTAATTGGCATTGGTCATAAAGCCATAAATTTTGCAATTAAATTGTAAACAACAACACGAAAGGGAGAAAAAACGCACGCACGTTGGGAACAGGGGTGGGGGGGCTTTGTTGTAGGTGTGGGGGAAATCTATAAATGCATTTGTGCAGCGCCCATTACCGAGAATCTGCGCATACTAATCCACTTTGCATCTCCCGTTCTTTTCTCCCCTCCACAGAATGCCCAAAGTGCAAAATCAGTACCAAAAGATTGAACCTCAACAAGTTCTGCAAAAGAGACTACGGTAAGTTGGGAAATCCGATTGGCAAAGGCAATCGATAACTCGATCAATTCTCGCATCCGCAGCAATTCTGGCCAAGGTAATTGGCCGCGATACGAGCAGCGAGGCGGCCAGCAACGAGCGCAGGCGCGCAATGGACCCGGACGTCGACTACGAAATGGACCAGCGAGCGGCGGGCGGGCGGCCGTACGCGTACCGGGCAGCGGCCGGGACCGGGAGCGGGAGCGGGAGCGTCAGCGCGCCGGACTACCCAAGCGACAGCGAAACGGCGCGCTTCGATCTGCAAATCCAAGCGGTGTTCAAGCGCACCAAAACCAGCGCCTATGGAATGCCGAATACAACGCTGAAACGAGGTCCTATGACCTGGATCATACCGATTAAAAACCTGGAGTGTCGCTGTCCCAGGATCAAAGTCAACAGGTGAGCCCCCCACGCAAAAACAATGAGTCGGCTGTAACCGACTGCGCATTCCCACTCCCCACCCCCAAGTGGGCGTGATCTTTAGAAGAGGTCAACAGTAATCTGTCTGACATTTTTTTCATTTCATGAATCTAACTTTACAACTGGGGAGATATACAGATTAAATCGAATATTCACATCCCCTGTAAGAATAGCCAAGAAATCTTAGCACGGGTATACACGAGTATATATTCCAAGCCCAATATACTCTTTTCATTTCGTGATCGAGTATAAAGATTAAATGTGCCATATGGGTAGCTATTATAATCTCCTAAATAAGCAACAAAAAAACCTTGTCTTCAAATCAATATTCATCTAAATATATTGGCAATATTTTGAAATAAAATATATAAGAGAATGTTATGGGACAATTTATATTCCAAGCTCCATCTCTTTTAGCTATCGAGACAAACTGACCTGACTAAGTCGACTCAATCCTGATCAAGTACATATTATATATACTTTAAAAAGTTGCAAATGCGTCCTTCTGTCTGTTCCATATTTGTTTTCAGTGGATATAGGGTATACAGAGATGAGTATTATTATTATGTAGATCTTCAATTGAATCCTTCTTTATATTTTTTATCTCCTAATATAACGCCATTCACTTTGACAATGTATTAATTGTTCTATATTTGCTCAACTCCTTGCAGATCCTATTTGATCTTGGGGCGGGACTCGGAGGCGCCGCCCGGATATCTGGGCATCGGACCGCGATCGATAGTTATCGAGTGGAGGGACGATTGGTATCGACGCATGAAGCGCTTTCAACAGCGAGCGCGCACCTGTGCGTAGATGTGCCGTCCTGCTCCCACAGACTCCGTGGCCATCTTTGTCACACCTTCGACTCTATTTTTTTTTTACGCTAACCATATGTTTAGACCGTAGAGCTTAAGTGAATAATCAAAATCGCATCAAAGCGTCGCAACTCGAATGAATTTTGCATGTAATCGTAGCCAAGTTGTTTCTCCGTCTCCAATGTGAGGGCGAGATTTTCGCTGTGCTTTGTTCCCAGCTCCTATATACATACATTTACATACACAAATATAAAGCATATATATTCCTCATGTGTTTTCGTTTTTTTTTTTCTGTAACGTTTACTTAGTTTGTTTTTGGCCAAGATAAATTAGCGGTACTTTAATTTGACTAACAGCTGCATTTATTTTGAGTTGCTTAGCATTATAAGGCCTACATAGCTGTATTTAATTTATTTAATTAACTTTAATTGTTATTTGACTATCAGTGAACGAAAGTATCTATATATTTAAATAACTATACATGTAATCTATATGATTTGTATTATTTTGTACGATAAGAGCCCACTCTATAGATACCCCAACAAAACAACTACAAAATAACTTACCTTTTAACAACCGTGAACAATAACTACAATAGTCTCAACAAAACGCAAACTAGCCCAATAAGCATTCATATCTATAAGCAACGGAAAATGCAATGTGTGAACGTATATCAAATCTTGAATAACTTAACAAATAAAATAACACATAAAACACAAATAAATAGATATTGTACAGTGCAACCCACATATTATTCGTTTTACTCTAACAACATTTTAAATTTCGCGCCAAGCCGTTGAAATTTAAATGCTGCTCAGCGTTGCCACACTGGCAGCATTGCCATCAGTGCGATACTTATCGGAGACGTGAGCGTGGTATTTTTTATAATCGCATCAAAGTTGATGCAGATCTGATTTATTTTGTTTCAGGCGTGTAATTTAAATGCGGGAGCTTTCATGAATAAATTTTTGTGATATATATTTTATTTTGCCCTCAAGCTTGATCAATCGGAGGACAACGAAAGTTTTGCGGCTTTGAGCTCTGAATTAACTAGAACAATCGAGAATATATAACAAGCATTTAATAATGTTTAGCTAGGACTCGTGTCCTACCATTTTGCAGTATTTTTAGTATTTCTAATTCAAGTTTAACTGCCATATCCATTCTATTTAATATGATCATTTATTTCTGTTTTTTTACTTTTGACTATGTATGAAAACGACGTACATGACGTATGTGAAAAATATTGGAGTGAGATTAGAATTGAAATAAATACCTACGCCACACGGCACTTGGTATTTTGTGTGCGATATATCGATAACAAGTTGAAGCGATAGCAAACAGTGACAATCAGCAGCCGACGCGCCAAAAACCATTCGCCAAAAGTGGGCCAAAAATAATATAAGCGTCAGGACTCGCATATATTTTTTCTTTCCGATTGGCGCACATAAATACACACACCTTAAGCGAGGATGAGCACGAGCCTGGACGCGTCGATATGCGCATATTTTGTCGACAACACGAAGAGCGAAACGGAGGCCGACTTGGCCATCGCCGAGCAATATGCGAACGCGTTGAGGCTGATGCGCGAGCAGCTGGCGGACACGCAGATCCGGGAGATACGGCCGAGCGAGGGCTTTCCGCTGATCGCCGGCGGCGGGCTTACCAAGCAGGACATCTTCGTGCTGGCGCACTTCGAGGGCGATCTCTTCGAGCAGCTGCAGCTGACCAAGGCCCTGCTGCTGGGCCCGCCCTGCGTTGTGGAGTGCCTGCGCCGCAGCGAGCCGGTGCCGCTGGGCAACAGCCCGATCTACGCGACGGCGATGCGTGACCTGCAGATCTCGGCCAGCGGCATCAGCAGCAAGGAGAAGGAGCAGCTCAAGACGCTGATCCACTGGATGGGCGGCCACTACTTCCAGAACTTCGGGCGCAACATCACGCACCTCATCGCCAACACGATCAAGTCGAACAAGTACGAGCACGCCACGCTTAACGACGTGCCCGTGATGCACGTCGACTGGGTGCAGTGCGTCTGGGACAGCTGTCGCAGCGGCGGCAACAGCGGCGTCGGCGCCACCGACGAACAGTTCGACAAGTACCGGCTGCCCACGTTCTTCGGCGCGAACATCACGTGCAGCGGCCTGGAGACGGCGCGCAAGGAGGCGGTGATGCGTCTGGTGAACGAGAACGGCGGCATCTATCATCGCGCCTTTCGCTCCCAGCAGGTGGACATCGTCATCACCGAGCAGTCGAAGACCGACTCCGAGAAGTACAAGGCGGCGCTGCGCTACAAGAAGGACATCCTGCTGCCCGAGTGGGTCTTCGATAGCCACGAGCGCGGCTACGCCCTGCCCACCAAACAGTACGAGGTGCGGCCCCGCAAGCAGGTCTCCACGCCCACCAAGCTGCAGGCCGCCGGCGCGGCCGCGGACAACACCCAGCTGGCCGATCTCTCGCGCATCAGCTTCGTGTCCGCCCCGGGCCGGCGCATGTGCAGCGACAGCACCACGGTCAACGAGACACTCGGGAGCAACTGCAGCAGCGGCAGCGTCGGCGGCTCCGTGCCCGCCAAGCAGCTGCTGAAGCAGGCGACCGCCAACAACAAGCAGCAGGCGTACCAGCAGACGCTGGCCGAGATCAGTCCGCGCAAGGCGAAGAAGGCGGGCAGCTTCCTCGACGGCTGCTGCGTCTACCTGAGCGGCTTCCGAGCCGCCGAGCGTGAGAAGCTGCACCGCGTGCTGAACACGGGCGGCGCCACGCGCTACGACGATCCCAACGAGGGCCTCACCCACATCATCGTCGGCCAGCTGGAGGACGCCGCCTACCGCCAGTGGCAGCGCGACGGCCTGCTGGCCACCGTCCAGCTGGTGCGGCTCACCTGGCTGCTGGAGAGCGTGCGCGCCGGCCGCCTCGTGCCCGAGCACGCCCACCGCGTCTCCCTGCCCCACGGCGCCGAGGCGACCGACGCCGCCTCGCCGGCCAGCAAGCGGACGCTGCGCTCGATGAACCACAGCTTCAAGCAGCCCTCGCTGCCCATCCGCAAGAAGCTGTTCGAGAAGCAGCCCGAGCCGGGGACGGAGCCGGAGCCCGAGCCCGAGCCGGAGCCGGAGCCGGACCTGCTCACGCACTACTCGCAGGAACAGGAGCCGGCCATGCCGCTGCCCGCCGCCAGCTCCACGCAGCTCTCGCTGAGCACAGCCGCCCGATCCTCGACAGCAGCAGCGGCAGCAGCAGCAGCAGCCGCCGCTGTCGCCCTGCCCGACCTGAGCGCGAGCACGCTCTCCATCGACTTCGACAAGCTGGACTACTTCGTGGGCGCCTCGGTGTACGTCCACGAGCCGTGCTTCAGCAGCGAGCTCTACGACCAGATGGTCAGCGAGTGCCGGGCGGCCCAGGGCTGCCTGGTGCCGGCCAGCTACGCGGACCCGGTCGACTATGCGCTGGTCAGCTTCGAGCAGCCCCTGGACGAGTCGGCGCTGCCCATCCGGGCGCGCCACGTCGTCACCGAGCTGTACCTGGAGAGCTGCATGAAGCAGAACAAGCTGCTCCCGCTGGCCTATTATCATCGGCCGGTGCCGCAGAGCGCGCGGCTGGAGCCGCTGCGCGGCATGACCGTCGTGGTCTCGATCTATGCGGGCCTGGAGCGCGACTTCATCAATACGCTGGCGGAGCTGCTGGGCGCCGTGCTGAACAAGGCGTTCGTGAAGAAGGAGCGCCCGCTGCTGATCTGCTCCAGTGCGGAGGGCTCCAAGTACGAGGGCGCCCTCAAGTGGGGCTATCCGGTGGTGCACGCCGACTGGCTGGTGCAGTGCGCCCACGGCGGCCAGAAGCTGCCCTACGACCGTTTCCTGGTGGGCAAGAGCGCCAGCGACTTTCCCAGCTCGCCGGCTCTCAAGGACGCCAGCCGGAGCAGCAAGACGCTGACGCCCAAGGGCGCCGAGGGGCCCCGGAGCACGGCGCAGGAGCGGACCTACGAGGAGGACAAGGAGCAGCAGCCGGAGCCGCAGCCGCAGCCAGAGCCGCAGCCGGAGCTGACGCCGCTGCGCAATCCGCGCATCTCGGAGCTGGTCACGGGCGTGGCCAGCACGCGACGCCGCAGCTCGGGCGGCGCCAGCACGCCGGAGTCGCCGCACACGCCGCTCAGCCAGAAAACGCACGTCGGCGGCGCGTGCAACTTCGACTTCCTGGAGCAGGTGGTGCAGCGCCTGGACACGAGCCAGGCGCGCAACTGCGTGCGCCAGATCATACGCGAGATGCGCGAGAACCAGACGCCCGAGCTGGAGCGGATCCGGCGGCAGGCGTGCACGCCCGTCAACCGCCGCGCGGCGGCCCGGCCCGCGCCGGGCATACCCAACTTCTGCCTGACGCCCGAGTTCCAGCAGCGCATGGCCGACGACTTCGAGCGGCGCTGGCGCCTGCCCAAGCACCAGATCAAGCCGGACACGCCCATCACGGTCATCCGGCAGCGCGTGATGCGCATCACCTGCGAGACCCTGGGCATCGACTACGCCGGCGCCGAGGAGCCCGACGACGGCGAGGCGGAGCACGGCCGAAAGGCGGCGGAGGAGCCCCCAGTGGGGCGTCTGCTGTTCCAGCCGGCTCTGGCTGCGGCTGCGGCTGGCGCGCCCGGCTCCCCGTTTGTGCCCAGCACGCAGAGTCCGCGCACGGCCGCGGCCGGGCGCGACGAGCTGTCCGGCGGCAGCACCATCAACTTCGACAAGATCAGCTTCGAGGAGACGGCCACGGACAACTCGCTGGAGCTCAAGCAGATCACCGACTACCTGAAGAGCCGCGAGTCGCGCCGCAGCAGCCTGAAGCGCGACCACGAGGGCCAGGCGCGCATCGAGTCCCAGTACGTGCAGCCGTTCGAGTCCGAGGGCTTCGCGCTGAACGCCGCCGACGACATGGTCGGCTGGCGGGATCCCGCCGAGTTCAACGGCGGCAAGCGCAGCTGCGACGGCGACTCGCCGCGGATGCGGCACCCGGGCACGCCGTGCTTCAGCATCTCGTGCGGCGACGACGACGAGAAGCGCACGCTCCTGGCGGAGCGCATCCGTCTGCTGGGCGGCCAGATCTGCCAGAACCTGGCCAACTACGATCCCGCGTGCACGCACCTGCTCTGCGAGCGGCCCAATCGCGGCGAGAAGCTGCTCGGCTGCATGGCCGCCGGCAAGTGGGTGCTGAACCTCAACTACATCGAGCAGTGCCACGCCCGCGGCGCCTTCCTCGACGAGTCCTTGTACGAGTGGGGCAATCCCAAGGCGCTCAACCTGCCAACGCTGCCGCCGGAGGAGCAGCAGATCGCCGTCGCCGCGCACCGCTGGCGCACCGAGCTGGCGCCCGGCGGCGGCGGCAGCGGCGGCGCCTTCAGCGATCACCGCGTCATCCTCAGCCTGCAGGAGCGCAATCTGGCGGCCATCAAGAACGTGCTGCGCGCCGGCGGAGCCACCATTTTGGAGCCGAGCTCGCCGTTCAGCGCGGACGCGACGACGGCAACGGCCACGCACTGCTTCGTGGACGCCAAGAAGGCGCCGCTGGCCGCCCACGACTTCGGCTACTTGCAGCAGTGCGGCGTCCGCATCATGTCCCAGATGTGCATCAACAGCTACCTGATGGGCGGCCGCGAGACCAACCTGGAGAAGTACGTCCTGCGCCAGTAAAACCCGCAGCTGCGCGATCTTTATTCAAATTGAGTTTACCTGTTTATTTATTTCGGCGCCGCGGCCCGGGCCCGGCCCAAGTCTGATTTCAATTTAGAATTTGTAAGATAATTAAATATTCTTTTAGATTTAACGCAACCCGAACCGTTTTTCTTTCGAGTGCAGCTGGCTGCGAATATCCCAGACTCAAAGGGGTTTCAGTTTTTATGGCTGTGGACTTTCCGAAATTCATAATCTTCGAAAGTGGATTAAGCGCGGACCCACAAAGCTATTTATAAGCACACCAAAAAGGAAAATATCGTCAGCATATGTCGTGAACAAATTATATTGCCCTCTCAAATAACCCTCAAAGGGTTAAGAGCAATAAAATCTTGTATACCCTCAACCCATTTACAATGGCCAAAAAGGATATTATTGGTTTTGTGCAAATGTTTGCAACAGGCAGGTGACATCTCCGACGCCATAAAGTATATGATGTCCGTCCGCTTTTCGAGTATAGGCACGTCCGTGGCACGCGCACGGGTCAAGCTTATTTACAATCATCGACAATCTCGAATTTGTTCAGCTTATCTCCTAGATTTGGTTCACAAAATCATTTGAATACAATTAAGGTCTTAAATAAAGTAAAACAAAAGTTATATATTGCCGTGATTTTTGGCCGAAAAATATAAAAAATATAAAATTTTAAGATTCTAACTTTTGAAATTCTACTAGAGCAATCTTGCTTCTTTTATATACCTTTTTTGCTAATATGTTATTTTGGGTTTCGCAAAATCTCTTTAAACTGTGATCAATAATTCTTATCAATAATAATAATAGTTCTACATAATATCTAAATGCTATCGCAAAATAAAACAATTACCTGCATACTTCACATAATTCTTTCTAACTGAAATATCTAAAACTCGAATCGTAAATTTGTTTTTCATACCAAAAAGTAGCCGCAATCGAAATATTGGAATCTTCAATGAGTATAATCACTTGTATATTTTGCTTTTGAATTTGTGTTACACAATAAGGAATATTAAGTTGATTTTCATGTTGCGTGCATGCTTATGTATGTATATAGCTAATTATATGTATGCGTGTATGTACTATGGTTATCGCGTGTACCTACTAAGTATGTACGAGTATACAAATATATAATGCGGACATCGAAAAATAGTTCGGATCGTTGAGCAGCTGCCGCAGTTCGCAAACGTTTAGCCGTCTCCGATTTCAATATTTATAACAATTTTAAACAATTATGTAAATATCGTACATGAATATATATATATATATAAATGTATATATGTGTGTATCTCATTCGTATGTAAGTTGTTTAAGCAATAAGTAAAATTATGTTTACATTTAAAGAAGGTAGATTTATCAATCGCCGACGGGACACCGAGTTAAACAAATGGAAACACATAAATCGGTACTCGATGCAATACTTAGGATTAAACAAATATCTCAATACATATAACAATTAGCCACATCTCGCTGATAGCCACGGCACGGACTGCATTAGTCCAGGTAGTCCATGGTCTTGATGAACTTGACAACGGACCCGAAAAGCGTCCAGTAGAACTCGTCCTCGCCGTCGAGCTTCTTGCCCAGGAAGCAGCTGATGTACTCCACGGTGGAGAGCAGGTAGGGTGGATTCGCCTGCCCACAAAAAAAGAGAGAGAGAGATTAGTGAAAGCAGCAGCTGGAGCCGCGGGCCCACTCACCATAATGACCACGTAGATGAGCACGGGCAGGACATCGTCGGCGGCGGGCACGCGGGAGCTGGACATGCGCAGCAGGCTCATGATGCTGGAGATGCAGCTGTGAAGGAGGAAGAACTGGGTTAGGCAACTGAGATGTGCGTGCGTGTTCAATTCAACCCACTTGATGATGCAGTTGAGCTTCTCGCGCGGCGTCTTGTAGGCGGCCATGTGGCACAGCTGCTGCTGGGCGAACGTCCAGGGCGCCTCGCCCAGAAACTCCTGTGCGATGCAGAGCGCCGGATGCGCCGGATGAACGAAACGCTGCAGCTTGCCGATGTGCGCGGCGAGCACATCGTCCCGGGAGACATCGGCGTCCTCGTTGGGGAACATGACCTGGTCGTACATCTGCTCCAGCAGCAGGCGCTCGATGGCCACGCGCGCCGCCTCGCGCTGCCAGTCGTCCTGGAGGCCGCCCGCGCGCAGCTCCTGCAGCAGGCCCTCGACGAACTCCTCGATCAGCTCCAGGCGCTCGTCGCTGACGCTCAGCAGCGCGAACTCGGCGAGGAAGGCCTGCAGCTTCGCCTGCTGCCGCCCCAGATACAAGCGGACCAGCGACCGCAGCAGGCAGCGCTGGCAGCTGCGCGCCTCGCCGCGCAGCCGCTCCTCCAGCTGCTCGAGCTGCTCGGAGCGCAGCAGCAGCTGCTGGCGGTGCACGAGCAGGTACTGCAGATAGCTCTGCCTGCGCTGCAGGTCGTGCTGCAGCTCCAGCAGCAGCTGGGCGTGCTGCGGCCGCTCCAGCTGCGCCAGGCAGCGCAGCGCCTCCGCCACGTGCGAGATCTGCGGCAGGCGCTGCAGGCTGGTGCACTGCGCCAGCTGGATCTGCAGGTACGTCTGCAGCGGCGTCGCGTCCAGCGGCCGCAGCGTCGTCTGCCGGAAGTCGCCGCTGTGCAGATCAGTCTTCGACAGCACCGTGCGCAGCTTCTGCTTCACGTTGCTGAACACCACGCCGGGCAGCTGCCTAAACGAGCGAGAGAGAGAGACGAGTGTTAGAGCGAGTCGGAGCTATTCGCACGAGTTCAAAAGAGTCGGCGATAGGCAATAGACATAGACATGAAAAAGTATTAGTCCCGACTGACTGACTGACGGACTGACTGACATCAATGCCCAAATCTCAATGAAATAGCTATAGAAAACCTTTCATGTCTGTTTAACTTATTGTCAACAATTTTTATTACACTTTTTGGCACTTTTACATGTTTTCTCGGGAAATAAACAATTTGTGAAATTTGAATTGGCTCGGAATCTTAAATTCCGCGAGATAATCAATATTAGGAATATTAGGGAGAATAAACATATACTATTCCTAGTTTTTCTTTCTCCCTCCCTAGACCTTTTAGTGATCATTTTCGACCTTCGGCTGACTTTGTCGGACAAATATCCAAATATGCCCTATCCCTATTTATTTATTGTATTTAAACAAAGTTCATTCATTCATTGAATTGAATTGAATCATGATTGGCAATTCGATAAAATGTATTTATCCCAGTTTTAAATCTGGATGCCTTCTCCCTGTTGCACACAGGAGCAGGACATCAACATTGCTTTATAGTTTCCCTTCCTATCCTTAAATTAATTTGAATTGTAAATGGCCAGAACTGGGCCAGGAGCACTTACCCGCCGTTGATGGCCTGGCCAAGGGCGGAGGGCAGACCGTGGCCGTTGCCCGTGGAGTCGGAGTTGGTGGCCTCGCTGGAGCTGCTGACCTTGCGCCTGTACTTGGCCAGGATGTCCTCGCTGCTATCACAGAAGTGGGCGCCGAAGTTGTCGCAGGCGGCGCTCGGGTCAAAGCTGACGCTGCGATTGGGATCGTTGCCGCTGTTGTTGTTGTTGCTCATGTTGTTCATGTTGCTCATGTTGCTCATGTTGCTCATGTTGTTCTTGCTGCTGCTGCTGCCGCTGGCCAAGCGCTGGCTGGTGGACGCCTTGCTGCTGTTGCTGCGCCGGTTCTTGAAGATGCCCTGCTTCAGCTTGTTGAGGATGCCGGCGCTCTGCTCGCGCTGCTCCCGCTGGCCGCGATGCTTGTCCTTGTCGGCGCTGGCATCGAAGCTGATGCTCTTTGGTATGGCGCCGGTGGCCTTGCTGGGCTTCGCCGAGCTGGCGGCGTCGTCGCCGGCGCCGCCAGCTGGCGGATCGTGGTCGTGCAGCTGGAGCTGCTGGGCCTGGGCGCAGAGCAGCTGCAGCTCCTGCTGCTTGTCGTCGTCCGTCTTGGGCTGGGCGGGCAGCATGGCCTGCAGCATAATCTCGTGGTTCTCGTAGTTGAGGCTCTGGTGGCGGCGCTCGCCGCCGCCGCCGCCGGCCAGGATGCCGTTCCGGCGCCCGTCCACGCTCGCCGTGCGCTGCTCCATGGAGATGCGGCGATGCTGGACGCCGCCGCGCAGGTGCTGCTCGTCGCCGAACTTGTCCAGCAGCTGCTGCACCAGGCCCGGCGGCTCCTCCTTGTCCTCGCTGTAGTCGCTGAAGTCGATGAGATCGCGATGGTCGCTGGCTGCCGCCGCGGCCGCCGCCGCCGCCGCCTGCAGCAGCTGCTGCTGCTGCTGCTTCTTCTTCTTGTGATGGTGGTGATGATGGTGGTGGTGGTGGTGATGGTGGTGTTGCTGCTGCAGCGCCTGCGGCGCCGGCTCCTCGAGATTGAGGCTCTGATTGGAAATGCTGCTCTCGGCCGAGGTCTGGCGCCGCATGCAGGCGGTGCCCATGAGCGGGGTGCTCTTCCTGCCCTCCGCCCCGCTGCACTTGTACTGCTGCTGGAAGCTGCTGTCGCCGCTGTCGCCGCCCAGCCCGTGGTAGCTGGTCCGCACCGAGCTGCGCGCCAGCGACGAGGCCGCATGGTAATGGTGCGCATCCTCGTACGAGTTGACCGCATCGAAGAAGGCGGAGTCCTCCTGGCTGCGCTCGCTGGCGCTGGCGTTGCCATTGCCGTCGGCATCCCCGTCCCCGTCGCCGTCGCCGTCTCCGTCCCGGTCGCCGTCGCCCTCGCCGTCGCCGCTGCTGCCGGGCGTCTGCTCGCCGTCGTCGAGGACCACGGCCAGCGCCAGGGGCGCCGCGATGTCCGATTTGGCTGTGATGCTCGCATTGTCGTCGGTGTCGATCTCGGCCAGCTTCTCGGAGTCGCTGGCCAGCACATCGGTGCTCCAGTTCGACTCGGAGCGCTGGTCGGAGGCGTCCAGCTGCGGGGCAGCGGCTCGCGCCAGCGCCTCCACCACGAAGTTGTTGTTGTCGCCGGGCAGGACGACGGCGGATGGGATCAGCGGCGTGGAGAAGTTGCGCTCGCGATCCCGGTCGCGCTCCCGCTCCCGCTGCTGTTCGCCGCTGGCGTCGAGCGTGTTCTCCGAATCGCTGGCCAGCACATCCGTCGACCAGGTGTCGGAAATGATGCTCACGTTTTCGTCGCCCTCGAACTTCTTCAGCTCGAACTTGCAGAACTTGTCCTCGATGTCGGAGCGCGCCTTCGAGAGCAGCATCTTTTGCATCTGGGGCGTCGGACGCGCCGCATGGTGGGCCAGCTCGCCGCCGGCGCCGTCGCCGTCGGTCACCTGGGACGAGGGCGTGTCCCGCCCGCTGATGTTCGGCGTGCCTCGGCCGGAGACATTGGCGGACACCATGTCGGACAGGTTGTCATCGTTTTCGGCGTCGTGCACGTCGCGCTCCTGCTGCTCCTCCAGGTCCAGCGAGCTGGCCACCGAATGATTCGCCGAATGGGCCGCCTCGCTGATCGCCTCCAGGTTGTCGGAGTTGGCGATGGAGGCGTCGTCCTGCGGCCGCCGCATCGCCTCCAGGCTGCTGGCGTCGTCCGCATTGGAGGAGGCGGCCGCCGCGGCCACAGCCGCCGGCACTATATCCTGGCCCTGGCCGATGCAGTTCATCTTCAGCAAGTCCTCCTCGGTCAGCGGCTTCAGCTTGCTTTTGGCGGCCGCATTGTAAATGCTGAACATCAGCACCGGCTCGTCCCCATCCGGCGCGTCGGCGTCCGGCTGGGCCAGGGCCGCAGCGGCGGCGGCTCCGTTGCTGACGCCGCCGCAGGAGCTGAGGCTGGTGTTGCTGCCGCTGTGCGAGGAGGAGCACTGCTCCAGGTCCCCGTTGGCCAGCGCGGCCTGTCCGTTCGCCGTGCCGCCGTTGCCCACTTCCGGGGCGTGGCAGCTGCTGGCGCTGCTGTTGTTCGCGAAGCTCATGCCCTTGGCCAGCTTCTTCTTGGTGGCCTTGCCGAGCCGCATCAATCCCTTGTTGGAGCGCTTGCCGTTCTTCTCGCCGCCGGCGGCGGCCGCGCCCGCGCCCGCGGGCAGTGCGGCCATCGCCTCCGGCTTGGGTATGCGCGCCAGGATGCGCTGCAGGCGCTGGCGCTCCTCGACGGACACGTCGTACTCGGCGCGCGCGGCCAGCAGCCGAAAGAAGTCGGCGAACTGCTGCAGCTCGCGCTGATTGATGGCCAGCTGGGCGCGCTCGAAGTCGCTCTGCTGGGGCAGAATGGCGACGACGTCCTCGCCGGTCTGGCCGAGCAGCAGCAGCTCCATCAGCTGGGTCAGCTCGCTGGGCTCGTCGCTCAGCGCCAGGCGCTGCACCAGCTGGACAATCTGGTTGAGATTGTGCCGCATCGGCTCGCCGACGTTCACATCGATGATGCCCAGCAGATCGGCGCTGACGATCGCCGGGCAAATGAAGTGCGTGAAGACGAGATCGGAGAGCAGCTGGCGGATCGCGTGGTCGCTGTGGCGCTGCGTCTGGCGCAGCTGCTGGCCGAGCGTCTGCAGCAGCCAGCGCAGCGAGCTGGGGAAGAGCGCCCAGGCCTGCTGCAGGCTGCGCACGAACGCCTGGACGTGGGCGTGCAGCTTGCCCAGCGTCTCCGCGTGGAACCGGGCCACGTTGCGCTGGTAGGCGGCGCTGCTCTCGTCCTCGCCGAAGCGCCGTTGGCGCTCGCGGCCCGTGAAGCTCTGCAGCAGCTTGTGCGGATCGAGATCGAGGAGCACCTCGTGCTCGCTGAGCACCGCCATCAGCGGCTCGTGCAGCGCCGCCGTCAGGAAGATGCGCGCCGAGAAGAGCGACTCCACCAGCCGCTGGTAGAGCCGCGCAAAGGCGCTGCCATTGGTCCGGAGCAGGCGGCGCGGCTGCTCGCTGGTCAGCAGCTGCAGCTCGATCAGCTCGCGCAGCAGCTTCAGCAGCAGCTCCACGTCCTTCGTGTTGATCGCGTTCCCGTAGAGACCCGTCGCGATCGTGTTGACTATCTGCCCCAGCTGCGACGGCGCCAGCAACGACAGCCGGTCCGCCGTGGCCAGCGACAGCGCCAGCAAATACGGCGTGTTGTACAGGTAGTTGAACAGATCCTCGTACGCCAGGGCGTGCTGCCGTGCGAAAGGGATGCAAGAAAACAGTTAGAGCGAGCAAGCACGCTTGTCGAAGATTAAAGACTTGATTTCTAACCCACTCTTCCCATATATAAAGCTAAGCTTGGTGCGGATATCTTGAAAAACAAAAAGTTTTTCAGAGATTGTTCCTATTGGAGCTATCTACTATAGTGGCCGCATGCTGATAAGATATTGCAGATATGATGGCAGCATAGTAACAATCTTAGCTGCCAAGTTTGGTCAGCATATCTTGAAAACAAAACATTTTATATACAAAAACACATTTTTAGAGAGATTGTTCATATGGCAGCTATATGATATAGTGGTCTGATCTGGCCGCAACAGTTTTATGACGATGGCTTTACAACTGAGCAACTTCTTTCTACAGACGGACATGGCTATATCGACTTGGCCTTTGCTACTGATTAAGAAAATATACAGTTTTTATAATACCCTCTGCCAGGCTAAGAAAGCAATTCCTATTTTATTTAAATTTTGGTGAATATACTTGGCAAGTTGTGCAATACAAAATCCAGTTTTACATTTATTTTCCCAGTCCTTCAACTAATTTTAAAAATTAAAAACATTTAAAAATAAAGTTTTCTGTGCGCTGTTAACCCATAGGACAGTAAGTCAGTCAGTATACTTTCATCTATATGTATGTTCAGAAGTACTCGTATAAACCCTGGCCAGAATAGCCTTAACTAACCCAATAAACAATATAGTTATGAACATAATCAAACTTCAATAATGCCCAATGATTAATCGCCCCTTAATAGCCCTATGATATTGTTGCTGATAACTTCCAACTACGATTTTAACAATTTACGACTTAAAGTCACCGACTTGCATTTTATTTGAACGGAATAGTTGCCGGAACTGTGACGACTACGCGGACAAGGGCAACGCAATATCTACATCAATGTTTCCTCTCTATTAAATTGTTCTTTGTTGTCTGGATTTGCATGCACCCAAATCAACTGACACATATATATATATATATATATATATGCATATATGTGCGTATATGTACGTAATTGTGAATTCCCTCCAATTGGAGCACTTTGCTGTGGACTTTACGCACCTCGTAGGGCAACACCTGTTTGGCATCCATAAATGGGGCATTGTCGTAGGCGCTGGCACGTCGGCAACAGAGGAGCGGATCGTGATCTGTTCTGTCCAGCAGCAGATCGTGCAGGTTCTGTCTTTGTTGGGCGCAGATGTACGCCAGCTAAGTGAGTTGGATCGGGGGCGAGAACGGAGGGTATGCGATTAAATAAAGCGTAATGCGACGTGACATCGTTGACAAGTAAATATGGGCGCGAACCTTTGTTATTGTTGCCGCATTGGTCTCCAAAGCACCGGTGAGCTGTGCGAAGGCCGCCTGCTCGTGCTGTATGAAGAGCTGCTCCTGGCGCAGGGTGCGGGCCAGGTCCATGATCTCCAGCAGATTGCCGGCAGCTGTGGGCTCCATGGTGAGGCCCTCGCTGAACTGACGACTGAGGAAAAACGAGAAAATTACGTTTTTAAATCATTTTAACATTATATTAAATGAGTTCGTCTTTACTTCGTATTGCATTTTAAATTGTGGCCATTTTAAAATATAGAATTATTTAAACTGGCACGATTTATATTGATTACAAATACAAGTGCGCACATAAACACAAATAGTTGAGATTATAAAGTAAACATTTTTTTTGTATTTGTTTATAAATTATATTTTTTTGTGTTAGAATTTATTTATTGTCTTTACTTTATTAGATTTTGCGTCACAAAAGTGGCTCTATTTTAATAATTATCATTAAATATCATCATTTCTTAATTTTTGTAATATCTTTTTATATAAAAACTATTTAAAAGTACGTCATTTATAGTACGGAGTTATCTTAATATCGTAATTTTTAAAATGAGGTCAAATGCTCAGAGAAAATTGTGGCGTATGTACGTAGGCCTGGGACAGAATTAGATTGGTACTTCCTATTGAAGTTTGAGTGGGTCCCATTTTAAAATATAGAATTATTTAAACTGGCATGACGTATTATATTGATTACAAATACGAGTGTGCAAGTACACAACTATAGTCGAGATTATAAAATATCGCATTGTAACTTTCTCTGCTGTTATCATCAGTCAAAAACTATTTTGAAGCCAATTAACGAGCTATATAACATTCGTCTGATATATACTGAAAAAATATATATAAATAATAAATTTAATGTGTCTGAACCGTATCAAGTCATGCAAAGCGCTATTGAAACTGTCTATTGCCACAGCTTATCAACCTGTTTGCAATTCAGCCCTCTTGGGAGAACACATCGCACCAATTTCGTTTGAAAATACTGCAGGTGGAATCGGCTGAGTGTGCTCTATATATGCATATGAATATGTATTGGCGCATCTGCTATAACGTCCCCGAGCCAGATGGACATATGGTTATCAAGGACAGATGAAGTGTTTGAATAACATGTCCACAGTTATACTCGGCTCAATGTCATGCTCAATGACATGTCGTTGACAGTGTCCTTAAACATCTGTCATGTTAATGGCCAAACGAGAGAGGGAGAGCGCGCAGAGAGAACATGCCAACTGTTATTGTTTCTCCTTCTCCCGCACAGTAACTTCATGCCAAAAATGTATGCTGTGTCAGTACTTTTGTGTGTCACTGTACATACAAATATTGGTGAATTGTGAGTTATTTTGACTATCTTATCGATATCTGGGTGTAAGTTGGGTCGACTTCAAGTCTTGGCAAACAAAAGAACTTAGATAAACGCCATGACCAATTGTCAGGTAACCGGCAGGTGGTGACTGGACTGAGCCCATGGAAAGCGCTTCCTGTAGAGCTGCTGATGCGGCTGACAATTTAACAATTAAGTTAAGTACGTCTGTGTGTGTGCATAATGCGGAAAATCGCAAAACTGAGGAATGTGGTAAAAAAAAAACAATTCAGATTTATTGCGCTCATTACACACACATACACAGACACCCCGTCAAGGGGGCGTTTAAATGTGCCAACAGATTGGCTGGCGGTGATCTGTGTGTGTGTGTGCGCGCGTGGGTGTCTGTGTGCTTAAATTTGTTATTTCACGTACCATGCACCGAATACAACGAATGCGAATGACAATCAAAGCGTACGCGCTAATCACCAAATGAATGGAAATGCAATAGCAATAGCCGATGGATGGGGTGGCTGGGCAAGAGGGAGCGCAACAGAAGAGCTGGCAGCCCAAGCGAGCGAGAGGGAGCGCGCATTAGGCGAAGGCCAAGTGCTTATTTGTTTCTGTTTCTATTGTTGTTGTTGCTGCTGCTGCTGCTGCTGTTGTCGTCTGTCTTGGCGTAAGGAAAGCCAACGACTTATGAATGAAAGCGACGCGTTACAACAACCAGCAGGCACAGTGGGGCAGCAACGTCACAACAAACCAATAACATAAATAAAATCAAAATTTTTGAATATATTACAGCAAGTGCACGTAAAGGCTTACACACATGCACACACCTTAAATTTGCTTTACTTATTTTTCAGTAATTACCGAGAGACAAAAAACTAAGTGCCCGCCTCTGCAGTCGACGGCAGTAATACAACTGTTTTATAGCGCGTGTGAGGCTGCGCTGCAGTTGTGTGCGTTAGTTTGCCCGTGATCCACTGTGGGCTGAAGCTGCTGCACATTCACATACACACACATATGCATTAAGACAGACGATATCTTTTCGACTGCGTCTGTCTTTTCAGGCTATGCTTACTTTTTGGCTGTTTTGTCTGCGTTTGCACTTAATGCGTTAACAATTGATAACTGCCACAAATTATGATTTTAACATAAAAAAAACAGTACAATGGCAATAACACGCGTCGGTCAAAGAGAAATAACAAAAACAATCAACTCATTGCTTCTACGATTACATATACACTGAAATGGCAAATAAACTAAAAACATGTTATCGATACTCTGAGCAGCTATCGATGCGACTGTTTGCTGCAGCGCTGACGGGTAGTGCTGTGCTTGCTTGTAATGCGAGTATTTTGCAACACTAGCTGATTTTAGCATTCGACAGCTGTTTTTGGGCTTCATTTCTGTTTCGTAGCAGTAATTTAGTAATTTTCCTTTAAATAAATAAATAAATAAGTAAATAAAATATGCCAAAAGTTCGGCGCAGTCGTAAACCGCCGCCAGATGGCTGGGAGCTTATCGAACCGACACTGGAGGAACTAGAGCAAAAAATGCGCGAGGGTATGTAAGAATGCTACATCTGTATACATATGTATATATGCATGTGTGCAGTTTCCTCTAAACGTTTTGGGTATTTGCAGCCGAGACGGAACCTCATGAGGGCAAGCGAATAACCGAATCACTTTGGCCCATCTTCAAGATCCATCACCAAAAGACACGCTACATCTACGACTTGTTCTATCGCCGTAAGGCCATTAGCCGCGAACTGTACGACTACTGCCTGAAGGAGAAGATTGCCGACAGCAACTTGATAGCCAAGTGGAAGAAGTCCGGCTACGAGAATCTGTGTTGTTTGCGCTGCATCCAAACACGCGACACCAATTTCGGCACCAATTGCATTTGCCGCGTGCCAAAGTCCAAGCTGGAGGAGGGTCGCATTGTGGAGTGCGTTCACTGCGGTTGTCGCGGCTGCTCCGGCTAATCCATTCACATCTAGAATAATTCTGTATGTAGTTTGTAGACATTTATACAATTATTACTGCTTCTTACTGATTCTGTTCCACTTGACGATGCCTTGCGCGCAACTTTAGTTTCCACATAAATGCTACATGGTTAGTCACTAATTCCGCCAGAGAATATTCGAAAAGTGTTCTTCCTATGAGACAGGATCAGATGGCACAACGAAAACTAAATACCTCGTGTATTAACGTGTGGCTTTTAGTTTCGACAATCAAAATCGTTTTCAATATTTTAAGATCGTCAAATTAAATATTTCAATTAAGGACCGCCGCACAAGTTTTGCCCAGGTCCATAGCAAGATAAACCAACTTGTATAAAAACTTTTGTTTCTATTTACGTAAATAGAGCAGTTGGTCGTTGGCAAATTTAAAATTAAGTTGACACCTTTTTAATGATGTTCAAGGTCAATTGGAATATCCCTTGATGCCACCAGTAATTTGGAATACATTCATACATCTAAACACCTAAAGGGCCGATGCGTCATTTTCTAATCCGTTTTAGCTATCTGCACAACTCCGGGCAGATACCGCATTTGGTATGTGACTCCATACCAAGGCAATTCGATTTTTTATCAAAGTACAAAGTAAATAAAAATTATCTTTATTCGAATGTTATGTAGATTTTGGATTCTCTGAATTATAGTAGAGAACAGAGCGTCCACTTGAGGGCAAGGAAACCGCAAATATCTGTATCGCCCACAATTGCCCAAAAGAATAATAACTAAGACCACTTTCGATTCGTTGGTTTATTTTCAGAACAAACAAAAATGCATTTTGCCTAGCATCAGAGACGGCAATAATGAGAATACGCTAGAAGACATTATACGTCTTATTTAAGAAAATCACAGGGACAGAAGGGAACGATTTATTTTCCTACAAATATTAAAAAACATAAATAGTCTTAACAGAATGTGTGGAAGCAGAGTTCGCACCAAAACCTGGAAGCAATGATGTGGAAAACCAGGTTCATGCACCGAACTTAAAAGCGAGGAATTGGTTCGAACCAGCGACAGATTTTGATTGGCTTATATATATGCATATATGATAAGACAGGATAAAATGCTAAGGATTAGCCAGAGTCACAACTTACAAAAGTAAATAAATATTGATAGAATGTATATAACCCGTGTTATGAACATTTGATTCTATCACTGAGACAGCGCTGTTGTGGCAACTAATCAAATAGTTTTGACATAGTTTAGAAATAGCCAACTTGACGGCTTTTCCGTTCGCATTTTTCAACATAATGCCTGGTGGGTGTCTTTTTACTTTTAGCAAAAAGAAAGAGTTGTCAAGGTTCGATTGAATGCCTCAAAATCCTATTTTATTTCCATTTCCATATCCATGCGAGACATGTTTGGCATTTTGTAGTAAATTCTCGCTTCAAATCCTATTGGGCGTCCATCTACTCGTGGGACTGTGTCTGTGTTCGTGTGTGTGTGTGTGTGTGTGTTGTGGGTCCACGTTTTAGTCTCCGCCTTCTGCTGCGCCACAAAAATTGCATGCATACACACACACGTATCGTATATTTTAATTTAATGCCCGGAGCAATTTATTACTGCGCTGACATAATTCAAACTCAATGGCACTGGCGTTGTGGGCTTCTTTGTAGGGAATGTAGGGAGCATGGAGAATGTCGCTTTATGTGCGTATTTATGGCCACGGCTCTATTTTTTTATACTCGTTTGCGAAGTAAAAAGAGTATATGTGTTAGGTTTGTGCAATGTCCGTCTGTTGGTCATCCTTCCGTCCGTATGAACGCAATTGAAGCTATAGACATGAAATTTGTGCTCTCGTGTATAGCTACGTCAGATAAAGTTTTCAGATTTTTTGGCCCACTGAGTTCGATTCAATCTACATATCTCCCTCATTATTGAAGGTCTGGGTTTAAATTTTTGCAGACAAATTACTGATGGCCTTCTACGAAGATCGCATAAAAGAAAAATCTATTTCTGCCACAATTTAAAATCTCGAATCACCAAATTTGGGAGATAGCATTCTAATGAGCTCCGAAGTTTCGGCCACTGGTGCTCCTACAAATTGTAAAGATCTATATTTTTCCAAAATTATTATTAATTATTTTATTGTATTTGTTCTATAATGAAGACCATTTTCGACTGTTGTTAAGTTGTTATAAAGTGAACGAGTATTGCGTAGTCGCTTACACCCGACTGCAACGTTCTTACTTGTGTGTTTTTTAAGGGGAGAATGGGGAGTTATCGCGCCCACAGTCGGAAATTGTCAGCACTGGACTTGACTCAACTTGCGGTAATTTCAAGTGGCGTTTAGTTGGGCGGGAGGAGGGTGGTTTATATGCTGCTCTGGCCGGGTCGGGATTCGACCAAATGATTATAAATGGTTTTTTAATTATACTTATGAGCTGTTTTTTTTTCTTATTTGGCAGCCGGCTGGAAAAGATTCGCATTTTCTATATCAACGTTTTCCGTCGATTTGTAATATAATACATGCTTAGGGTTTTTCGGATCTGCTGCTGACAGAGCTCATCTCGGCTTTTGGTTGGGCGGAGTAAGCCAGCGAATATGGGAGTGAGTAATTTATTTTTAGACCAACAAGATATTCCATCAGGGCAAACGCGCGACAGGCCACGCCAACAATATTTAATCTTCTCAAATGTACTACTCACACACATCCTTACTTAAAGGATAGTCAGCCAGGCGCTGTGCAAATTAAAATTACAATTGCTACATTTAATGCTCCAGCGACATATTCGAGACAGCTTCATGGGCATCTTTGGCACATGGCTGACGGGCAGCTCGGCAGCTTAATGGCCCTGGTGGCGCCTCCAAAAGTTAATGAAGTGGTAATCGGACTCCGCATGCGTTAAACATTAAAACCCAAACAAAGCATACTTTTTTTACATACCCTGTAATGATAAGTAAAAAGGTTATAATAGTTTTGTGTACATACATATACATATGTAACGTCAGAGACCACACGAGCTAGGGACTTGAAATCTGGATTAGCACTTCATTTTAAATTGCCGTTAATGGCCGTGTTTTCCCGAAATTAATAAATATCAGGTTTGCACGGTTTCTAAGCATATCATACATATTATGAAATAATTTATAAAAAAATGTTTAAATGGTTAAATACTTAAGTACAGTAACTTATTTTAAAACGATTAAGTCTGCGGACGAGACTTATAGCTACATACAGCCTTTTTGACCCAAACCCATACTACATATTTTAAAAGAGTATTACTTTTAAAGAAAAAGGAAATCAAGAAAAATTATACGTAGAGTTCTTGATTACTGTTTAATCTTAAAATAGTGACTTCATTTATTCTTCACTCTAGTATGTTTTCTAATTAAATCCCAAAAACAAAAATGTGCAACAAAGCCACAATTTATTCGACCCAGCTTATAATATACTAATATAAAACAAAATTAAGAAACATTTTGGTCTATAGCTGCTTTAAGTCTCTGAGGCATAGATTCCACTAATTTTTATTGAATACAGCTAAATATAGGTGCGTCAAAAATGTACATTTTTCAAGTCCATAGGAAAACGGATATTAAAATAAAGTTTAAAGCTATTTTAAATTCGTTTGTTTCGAATTTAGGATTAAATGCGTAAATACAAAACTTGTTATTACGAAATTATGTGCTTAATTTTACTCACTTTAAAAATGTCCATACAAATCTATACACATTTTGAACACAACTCTTTTCGGGACCCGGTCGAGGGGAACACCCGCGATTGAGTCCTCTGTCACGTATGCTTAGGGTTTTTTGCACTGATTTTGTTATTGTTGGGACAAAGGCACTTAATTTAATTGTCCTGGCCATTGCTCGGCTTTTACCTGCGCGCACCGCGGACAGCGACAGGCAGCGACATGTCGGCCAAATTGACAGAGCGACCAATCCATCAATCCCCTGCAATGGCTACCTGCCGCAGCTGCAGCACTTGACCAGCCATCGGATGCGGGGCCGCAGCCGGGTTAAACCGGCTGCAGGTATCCGCCCCGGCGATTCTTGATTGGTCTACGGCAGAGAGCTTATCGCAGTCGTCTGCTGCTTGCCCTGCTTGCTGTTGTTACCCGGCTGCAGCTGTCCACCATTTTGGCCATTATCAGTGTGCGAATGCAAATGCGAGTTTAGTTGGCGTCTCCAATATTGACAGCCCGATAAGCCGCTCCGTAATGCTGCACTTGACACTGGCGGCTTATTGACCAAAACTGTTTGCTCAGCCGACTCCAAGTAGCTGCGTACTGTGCTTGCTCAGCAAGGCGAAATCGCATTATATATGTACTTACATCTGTACTACTACATATGTACTTAAGCCCCGAACAATGGCGTCTATGCGCACTTACATAAATATGTACATTTTCACGCAGAAATATTTCAACCTTTGGCACATCCAATTAAATATTTATTCCTTAAAGACATATCGACACATAAAAGCAGATATTGTCGGGCACTGTGATATTTTCTGAATTCCTAAAACGAATATAGCAAATAATAAATATGACCGAATAAATCGAACACAATTTTCTTATAACCTTGGCAGAGTACTATTTATTTTACATCTCCGAGCCCGTATATTCGTGTTCAGTATTAATAGAATAGATCTTATAGCCATGTTCGTCCTTTGCTATGCCAGTCGTCCTTGCAGCTGCCTTGATCAAGCCAGGTATAGATTCGATAACCCATTGAAAAGGTTAAATATGACAAAGGTTTTGTGTAGCAGGCCGTAAAGTATATGCAATGTACATATACTTAATCCGGCCGGCTGTTCGTCTGTCTGTATGAACGCAGCGATCTCAGAAACTACAAAAGCTAGACACCTAAATTTCTCGACTATAGATTCTCCTAAACCATACGAAGAACAAGTTTAACATTTTTTCTCCATATATTGCCCAGTTGCATTAATGTTGATAACAATCGATTTTAAGACTTGGTTTTCTTTGCGAATCTCGGAGACTATTGAAACTAGAGCCACCAAATTAAATTTATTATGTTCTCGTAAGGCAGACGTAGATCAGCACTATTCGGGTTTTGGATACATCTCCCCACTCACCCCAAACATGATATTGATACATTGGATTGTATATTTTGTTCTAAAAATAAAGAATAAATCATTCTTGATTTCATAATCAACCGTGATGTAAAACAAGTAACACAGTTTTTGTATAAGTAGTAAATACTTGTGACAAGGATTTATTCCTGATGTAAGTATGACGTTTATTTAATTGGGGACTGTAAGTGAATCTTATATTTGAAAATTATGGGACGTTTTTAAAATATAAATATAAATAAAATATAACTTTTATTCTCAAATATATCTAAGTACATGTACTTGTAATATATTTAGGTACAAG
Organism: Drosophila robusta; assembly: GCA_035043565.1. Classification (NCBI taxonomy): domain Eukaryota; kingdom Metazoa; phylum Arthropoda; class Insecta; order Diptera; family Drosophilidae; genus Drosophila; species Drosophila robusta. The sequence continues at coordinate 17,769,402 of JAWNMW010000257.1, read as the reverse complement.
ATTCTTACTTACTTCTTTAAGTAAGTACTTCTTTAAAAAATGCTTTTAGCTAAATAAATATACAAATAGGTATATATAAGGCAATTCAAATTATTGAAATTATTTTGAATAACTAAAATTATATATTATTTAAATTCAATATTATATGCAAATCGAATACATTTTGTACGGATTGGCAGCAGTGAGGAATGTCAAAGAGGCAAATATATATGTTGTGCCCCTTGTTATTCAATGGTTGAAATGGAAATTACGTAGGTAGAGCCTATTAGCAGATAAAGTCGCGTTAATCCGTTTGTTTACGTGACCTGCCGCCGGGCTGGCTTTCCTTTCCGTAGGTACTCGGTTAGGTAGGCGTTGCACGTGGCTGAGGCACAAACAAGGCCATAAAACGGCTGCAAATTGATTCATAAACGGTTGCAAGAGGTGCACAGGCAACAGTGGGAGGGGGAGGGCGGAGCTCATGTCGCGGCCTATAAATGCGGCGCGCCGACAAGTTGCCGGCAATTGCAGTTTTGATTTCGGGGCGAGCGGATCGAGAGCTAGCAGCGATAAGTTAACCAAATAACGGAGATGGAACAGAGCAACCTTTATCTGCACAAGTTCTACACCCAGCTGGGCCACTATCCGGCGAGTGGCATTAATGTGCACTCAACGAAGCTGCCGACGACGCACAGCAATAAGCCGGAGCAGATTGACGAGCTGGTTGCCGTCGAGCTGCAGCATTTGAAGACGCACTACGCCGACGAGGAGCAGCGCTACGTGGACCAAATGCTGATCGAGAATCCCATTGTTGTCGAGCGGCGTGCGCCGCCACCAAGGCCCAGGCAGCCGTGGCATCCGCGAAACAAAGCGAGGCCCAGACGCAGGCGCAGACAGCGCCCAACAGCCGCGATGCGCAGCGCCAGCGCGCCGAATCCTGCCGCAAGTCGCGCTACAACAACAAGATCAAGAAGGCGAAGCTGCGATTCCGGCACAAGTTCGTCTGCAGCCAGCTGACGGAGAGCGCCGGCGCGCTGGACTACATGCGGGAGGTGATCGCCCAGACGGAGGCGCAGCTCCTGGCCCGCGGCTTCAACCGCGCGGCCCTGGAGCGCATGCGCCAGAACTTCGGCGTGGACCGCTGTGGTGCGGCGATAACGACCATGGACCACTGAGATCGGCCGCTGGCGTTCTAGATTGCCCTAGTCTTAAGTTGTACAGAGAGGGAGCGAAAAACGGAGGGATCGAGCTATGATAATCACAGTTATATTATTATTAATTTTTTTTATTGTTTTCAAATAAATATAATAAGCAAAAAAAATAAAATACAAATTATCAGAGCTGTTTTGGTTGAATTTATTGTGGGTGAGCCCCGGGTTTGTTCTACATTCACAGTTCTTCAGTTTCAGAGTTCTTGAATATCTTATATATAAAATTTGTAGGAACAGCATGGAAACATTTAGTATTTAATTAATTAAAAAATTTGGGCGTACAAAGAAAAGTATGAATTTTTTAGAAGTGATCATCATAAATCACGAGTATAAATTGGACGAGATTTTTCCTATATCACTCGTTGTTTATATGCGGAAATCTTCAAAGTTCTCAAAATATACCAGATTTATTTTTGGATTATATTGTATTTGTTGATAATCAAAAATACTGTACAAAAATATGTTTGTTGAGTTGTTATATTGATAGAGGTAGTAAAAGTAGTTAAAATAGAAATAATGACAATAATAATTAAATACTTTTGATACATATTTTTTATCGCATCGTTACAACTTTGGTTATTATAATTATTACCACAGTAATTACCACATTTGAGTATATTTAGATGGAAATAATTTGTCGATTCACGTAGAGTATCTGATATTTTTCAGGTGGATTCCAGACTTGTCTGCGGCCGGACTGACTTGCAAATGGGCAAATGGAGTGGCAACTGTTTGCAGTGAGGATTCGTGGAACGTAATCCAATTGCAAGCCGGGGGCATTAGTGCGACTTAAAGTCGCTTCCAGGCCACACGCAGAAAGCACGGAAAGTGGCAACCCGAGCGGATGCACAGCTGGCTTTGGCTTTGGTGCCGTAGCCGTAGCCAGGTGCCAAATCCGCCATAATTGCATATTCGGTGCTTTTTTTGCACCTCCTTTCAACAACTATTTGTGTGCCGAAAGATGTAAATGCAACGGAATTTATAGCCGCCAGGGCCATGAGCTGCGCTGAGAAGCAGTTTATTGGGCTCAATTCTGCTTTTCGTATTCGTTAAAAGCGTGAAAAGAGTTTATTGGTTTTGTGCCATGTCCGTTCATCATCATGCATGAACTTACTTTTTTCGCTCTTTTAATTTAAAAGGAAAATAAAAATGTTATATGTAGAAAATTATTTTAGTTTTATTTTATTATTATAAAAATTGTTGCGTTTGAAATGTAATCAAACTATTTTAAATTAGAGAAAATGGCTCGGTTCGTTCGGCTTATGATATAAAAGATATTGGAACCAATTCGGTTCGAAATCGGGCTGCAGCTTTGATTATAATGTCAACGAGTATTGCGCAGTCGGTTAAACCTGACTGCAAAGTTCAGATTTGTTATTCTTTCTCGTTCTTTTTAGAGGTGAAATGATGTGGAATTAAGTGCAAAAATATAAGAATGCAACTGCCACAATGGCCAATGGCGGTGGCAACACCGAAACGCATTTGCCAGGACTTTGCGCTGATGTTAAATTTGATTTTCACGTGCTACGTACAAATGATTTCACGTCGCTTCGCTGCACTGCAGCTCAGTTTTCAGCCCCTTCCCTTTCCCCTTCCCCGACTCACTTGGTGCGCATTTTCAAAGGACACGCACGTCGGCGTCATTCGTTTTCGGAGCCGGATCTCGTCAGAACTTAGTGAAGTGCATATAACGGCCTCGTCATAATAATAAATGGCGAAACGTTTTTAAACTTAAAGCTTTCCAATTTGATTTTATCGCATGGTCATAAACCTCGGACGAATCCATCGCACAATCGCACCACCGAACCACCGAACCACAATGGGGCGCATGAGGCCCTCGTGATATCAGTGTTTCAACGCTTTTGGCGATTTCCCGCTTCAAGTTCGCTCCGTGCCAATTGCCTTGATGCATCCGCAATTTAGGGTAGATGGGGGGCGGAGGGAGCTGCATCAACTTTCGTGCCGTCCCACCTGGCGTATGAGCGATAAACAACCGAAACGCCGCTCCCCGCTGATAGACAACGTCAGCAGCCTTCCATTCAATGCACGTTTCTAATGCGATGAATTGCTTTTTCAATTTTCCAATTTATTTTTCATTTTGCGAGCGAAAGTGGAGAAAGCTGCGTAAGAAAAACGTAGCACAGTTTATTGATGGTTTTTGTTGGTGCAGTTGGCAGCGACAGGCGACGCGTCGCAACGCAACGCATGAGCTTGTGGATAAGGATGTGGATTAGGGGCGCACAGACGTGTCCAAATAGCCGCACACACACGCACACACACACACATCTGTGCCGATATGGACACACACAATGAGCAGCGGTCGTGGCAACAGCAACACTCAATTTCGGGCCAAAACCAATGCACATTGCACAGTGGAGCAGAAAATTTGACTTTTTGCCCTCGTTGGCACATTTCGCTGCAGTGCTCGATTAGTAAATACCCTGCCTTAAAGCATTGAATATATGAGCATATTTTTATTTCTTTTAATCAAGGTGTGAAAATCGGTATTATATGCCATCAAATCTTTTCTAATAAATTGTGACTTTATTTTGTTTATAGATAATCTATACTCTTTATATAAAATGGTGGTCAATAAAAACTTCTTCATTATATTCATCATAAAACTTTCAAAACATTGATAATAAGTCATCGGTAAGATGAAGAAATTTCCATAATACTTGAGCGACAAGTTTACAGTTTACAATATAATAATTTTATGTTAGTAAATAAATAGATGTAAGGTCAATCAATTCAATCTTTATTGCATCCGAAAGAAAATTTAAAAATAACCTTAGCAAGCTCAGCACAAATATTGACATTGATATTATGTTTTAATAATATCGGCTGTTGATAGATATCTGGTAGATATTAAGAATTTATATGTACATTTAATAGAACCGGGGTTCTCAATTTTTTTACATGTACTCGTCTGACACCCTTATACTCTTTGAATTATAGGGCATTGGGGTTTTCTTTGTTGTTCGGTTTTTCCGAGACAGCGTTTTTACTTGCACCATGTTGTATCCACAGTTATGAAAGAGCGCAAAAACGCGAACAGATTACAGCTGAGCATTGCTGAAGTTTCAATCTGATTCGTAGAATTTTGTTTTTCCACTTTGTTTGTTTTCAGAGGGTTACAGAATATGTGGAAGATCTGATGCGCGACCTCAAGGATATTTTATTGAGAGACACCGAGGTCCAAAAGTATATCAGGGTTTCTTAGACGCTCTATTTTCTAGAAATAAAAAATTTGTGTTTATCAAAACAATAAATAGTTATCAGGTTTTTTTCTTTTCAAGGATATAACACGAAATCAGAATCGCATATGGTGAAAATGTGACCACTTAAATAATAGCCTTGATGACGTTTCGACCTGGTGAAAAGTCTCACATATTTGTGGTTTGCCTTAAATGTATTGATGTTAGTTTGTTTGCTTGACGGTTCTTTGGGTTTTTTTTCGTTAACTTGACTTTTCACAGCTTTCAACCCGGGTTTTAGTGCAAACCTTTTCGCTCGCTCCATTGTTATATTCTTGAATGTAAATCAATACTCTTGAATGTTGTCCTAGGTTCGAACTTTAAGGCCAGCCATGTTTTAGAAAGTGGCTCGGTTCGCTTCATGATTTCCATTGAACTGATATTCTGGCTTTGAATCTGTTCGGGTTGCGGCCTTGATTGGCATGTAAGTCAATAGTTTTTGTTTATTTAAAAAAAGGTGTTTTTTTTGAATTTTTCAACTTTACTTTTGACGTAAAGTGCACCCTGCAGAGTGCTTTTTTATATAGCTCGAAATTCGCGAAAATCGGAAAAATAACAAAAGTATTTAAATTTGTTTTTCAGCGTGAACACTTTTTATGAAGGTAATTTCTTTTATTGAGTAGGTAAATATTATGATATGGACGTGGGGCCAGTGTGCGCAGAAGTTCAAAAAGAAATTTCCATTGAATTGGCATGCGAGTGTTTCACTTTCGATTCCTGGCGCTGCTTGGCAATGCTTTGAATTGAATTGATTTGGCAATGAATTGGCTTTCCTATAAGCCCTGTGTCGATTTGTAAGGAAAGTCGGTGTCTTTTCACTCCACCCTTCTGCACCCTCTATAAATCAGTGTCGCCGGGCGTGAGAGTCGCATAAATTTCCATTTCGATTTCCTCGATACAATAGAACAGAATGTTTGCTCAAGGCGAAGGCGTCGCCAGCTGGGAGAATGCCACCTGACATAACTGGTCTCTAATTACGTTTGGGCAAACAAGCGAAATTGCAGGTGTCAAAACATGAAGTGGACATGAAGTTGACCGCCGACAGCCGACCTCCTGGTCATTTGTGGATGCAACGCGATGGCGAACGGCGGCAACTTGCGGCCACATCCCCAGCTGCTGCTGCTGCTGCTGCTGCCGCTGCTGCTGCTGGCAATCGGCTGCAGCTGCGGCGCCACGCCCCAATTGGATCTGCTGCTGGCGGCGCCCATGCGCGGCATACCCCATCTGCATGTGCTCCTGCGGCACGACCAGCTGCAGGAGGACGCCCGCAACGGCAACGCCGCGTGGTTCCTGCGGCGCCCGGATATGCCGCACAGCACGAGCAGCTACGACGAGCGGCAGCCGCTGGCGCTGGCCGGCACGGACCTGGGCGACAGCTTTGCGCTGGTCATCAGTCTGGCCCAGTTGGTATCGAACAGCGGCGCCGCCGGCCTGGCGGAGCGTGCCGGCGTCTACTTCTACATACTGGGCGACGGGGTGGCCAGCCTGGGCGCGGCGGAGCGGCAGGCGCTGGAGCAGAGCTGCCGGCAGCTGTGGACGCAGCACAGGGTATACAATCGCTACATCATCACCGACCTGGGCATCTGGATCTACGATCCGTTTGCGCCCAGCGACCAGGGCGACTGGGATGGCACCTACGATGATCAGGTGAGTGGGCACGGGTACGAGGACTCGTTTGGCCGCCTGGTGCCGTACGGGGGCGACGAGCCGTTGCCGCTTCAGCTGTTCCACGACATGCGGGGATATCCGCTGCGCGTGCAGATCTTCAAGTCGGTCTACGCGCGCCCGGAGCTGGACAGCCGGACGGGCCTGCTGCGCCGCATCACGGGCGTCGACTGGGAGGTGGCCCGGCTGCTGAGCGAGCTGCTCAACTTTACGATGCTGCTGCAGCAGCCGGAGAAGAACTATTTCGGGTAAGCGCGAACCGCCGGCTGGCTTAGGCCTATTTGTAGCCGCTTCTTTGCTTGCCAGGGAGCGCAGTGCCAATGGGAGCTACAATGGCGCCATTGGGTCAATACTCAACGATGGCCTCGACATTTGCCTGACGGCGTTCTTCGTCAAGGACTATCTGGTGCAGGACTACATGGACTTCACGGTGACCATCTACGATGACAAGCTGTGCATCTATGTGCCCAAGGCCAGCCGCATTCCCCAGTCGATTCTGCCCATCTTCGCGGTGGGCTACGACATCTGGCTGGGCTTCATTCTGATGGCGTTCATCTGCGCCCTCATCTGGCTGCTGCTCCGCGTGGTCAATCTGCAGCTGCGCGTCGTGCGGATGACCCGACGGCTGCTGTGGGACCAGGCGCTGAGCATCGTTGTCGACACGTGGGTGGTCTGGGTGCGGGTGAATCTGTCGCATCTGCCGGACAGCTATGCGGAGCGCATGTTCATCGGCTCGCTGTGCCTGGTGAGCGTCATCTTTGGCGCCATATTCGAGTCGAGCCTGGCCACCGTCTACATCCATCCGCTGCACTACAAGGACATCATAACGCTGCAGGACCTGGACGAGAGCGGACTCAAGGTGGTCTACAAGTACACCTCCATGGCCGACGATCTGTTCTTTAGCGAGACGTCGCCGCTCTACGCCAGCCTCAACAAGAAGCTCTGGTGGAATCGGGACCTCAATGCGGATGTCACCAACGAGGTGGCCACCGTCGGCGGCAAGGCGGGCGTCTCGCGCTACTCCTCCCTCATGATGGAGTCCGTCAACTTCCTGCTCATGCGCCGCATTTGGGTGGTGCCCGAGTGCCCCAAGTACTACACCCTCTCCTACGTAATGCCCAGGGATGCGCCCTGGGAGGAGGCGGTCAATGCCCAGCTGTTGCGCCTCCTCAGCGCCGGCCTCGTGCCCAAGTGGATCCAGGATCAAAAGTTCAAGGTGACCGTCAAGACGCGCACTGCGGTCACCAACGCCGAGGCCCAGACGAGTCAGGTGCGTGTCCTGACCATCGGCGACCTGCAGCTGGCCTTCTATGTGGTCATCTGTGGCACGCTCCTTGGCACCCTGGGATTCCTGGCGGAGCACGTCTGGGCCAGGCACCATTTGCAACAAGCCGCCAAGAATCTTTAATTAATCGCATTTCTACTGCAAAACTCTTCTCTAAAAATTTACAATGCAAACATATAATAATAATATAATACAAAAAACTTCATATAATATTATTTAGTCGACAAGCAACAAATTTGTGCAGATTATAATCCAATATATATATATATATATAAAGTACTGTCTGTAGCTATAAGACTATGCTCAGCGTATCTTTTCCATACAATTTTATTTCTTTGGCATTCAATGCTGTAAGATCAATCAATTTTTTAAAAATCTAGCTACGCTTATTACTCACTTCTTTGATACCATATCATGACTTTTTTATACCAACTTAAATATACGTTTGATTATATCTTAAATCTTGCGTTTGTTTATTTATGTTTAAAAAATGTTTGAAGATAAATTTCACAAAAATTATGTCAGACAACTTAATGACAAGTCATTTAGAGTGTCTTGTAATGCTATTGCAACATTCGTATAACATGGTTAAATTTATGAAACGGCCTCAGTTTTTAATATATTTCGAAAACTTGAGAGAATCCTAATTTATCATTCCCTTGGAAGTATTCATATATTAAATTTAATATTCTTCGACACAAAATTTGATATCAGAAATTTTGCGGCTTAGATTGTTACCTAGAGTAGATGTGTTTTTATTTTGTAGGAAATTACAGAAAGAATCGCAAAGTTTATTAACTGATTTTCTTGTCAAATCAGACATCGTAATTAATTAAATTTGGAACGTATCTCCAATTATATAAGTAAAATCTTTTTCTATGCAATTTTTTAGTTTTACATATCCCAATTTTTACATTATACGTAGTGACTACTTTATGCAATTTTTTTGTGCGATTTTCTGTGGGACGTGTCTACTGCATAAAAAGAGAAGTGAATGTATTGAATGTGTTTTTAATGTATCCGTCTAAGACAAACACTATATCCATACACTGGCCTGACATTCGTATCTCTATTCAAATTTAGCCCAGTTGCGAAATATAAAATTTTTCTTTCCCCAATTCTCAAATGATATTAAAACAATCGCTCATTGCCGTTATCTGCTTAACGTTTGATGTTAGTTTCAATGCCAGTAAATTTCCAGATCAGTAACGCTTGGCATTTAAACACGCTTTACAGCTTTAGCAGATGTTTCCCTTTTCATTTTCGGCGATAATTGTAAATTTCATTTGACAAAGGCCGGCGGCAAAGTCAGACTGCAATTTCAACACACACATGCACGCACACACGCACGCACACACATACACGCGCAGCTGAATCGCTTATATAATTTAGCCATGTTAACAATGATACGCGCCAACGGCAAAGGCAATTCAGAGGCTACCTAGGGGCTGCTCACAAATCGAATTGCCAGCGCCCAAATGTATATTGCACGAGCCAAGGCTGCGTTACAAATGCAAGTACAGTGGTCTTTGCCTAACGTCAAACTCACATTTGCCGCGCGTTAATAAAAGATTCAAAGCACCCCAAATAATAAGGTCGAGTCATAAGAGTTTGCTAATGGGACCGGCATTTAGCACTATCTGGCATTTCGATCAGACATTATTCTAGCACTTAGCATTACCCATGCAAGCGATATTCACTGTGGGCACATTACGCACGCACACATCGGTTACTCTCTGTTTATTTAGCATTTTGGGTCTGCACACGAAATTACAATTAAACGGCCGCAGCGGCAACGACGACATCTCATTTAGGCATTCAAATGTGCACTTCAGCACATCACACACACACACACTAACATACACACACCCACACACAGGTAGGAACCGACGCAATTAAATATTGCTGAATTTATTGCATCTTGACTGCATCGACTGCCAACTGCATATACATAGTATATATAGAACGTTATATACAAATGTTTCCCTAATTGCAAATATAATGCTTTAACACTCGTATGTTCAGGTTGCTAAACATAATTGTTGTTGTTGTTGCAGTGTCTGTTAGTAGTGCTTGTATCTGTAGGTTATGAATCAAATCTTATCCGCATGTTAGGGGTTACCATAAATTGGCTCGAAATTGCTTGTAACATTTTGGCTTATACGCATTTTGTCGTAACTGTAAATTGACACAGAATCTGGCTCAATTGTACTCTGTTTTATACTCACGGAGCGAAAAGAGCATATTGGAATTGTGCAATGATCGTATATATTTATAACCGAGTCAGATAAAGCGTTGAGATTTGTTAGCTACGCCCACTGGAGGCGCCAAAAGTCAATTCTTAGTATTAAAACTAAATATATGCAAATTTTTGCAGACAGATTTGTGAAAACCCCTTCTATATATATATGTATTTTCCAAAATTTACAGATTATAATTTTAGCCGTTGGGACGATTTACATTCATTCATGTCTAAATTGTTTTCATTGTAAAATGAACGAATAGTTGAAAACGTTTTGCAATATTATATTCTATATACAAATAGAATATAATTGAAAGAAATACAAAACAAACAGAGATGAATGAATAATTAAGAATATTGCAAAGATGATTTTGTTGTCAGCATCGTGAAGATACAATTAACGATTAACGGAGGCCTCTCCTTCCCTTTTGGGCTGTTGACTTAAAAACTGTTGCATACGCCCCGGGGCAAAGGGAGAGGTGTGATTTCGATTGCCTTTTGATTTATTTGTATTTTATTTTTTGGCAGGTGAGCTAATGAGCTCTTGACACGCGCTGCTAGGGCAAACCTTCAAGTTGCAGCCGTCGCATTTTGACTGCTCAATTGAACAGCTCATGAAGGTCTGGGCCGGGGCGGGCCAATGTTGAGGAAGGCCCAAATCGAAGAGCGGCTCGGAGCCAGCACAAACATTGACGCAGACGTGCCGCGCATGCTAATGAAGGTGGATGGCCGGATTCTGGATTTAAATACGCCCAGCCACTTAGCCGGTCAGTCGGGGGAAGTTAGTCAATCGGCATTTGGATGTGCGGGGCCTGGCATAAATGTTAATTTGATGATCTCGTTAATAGCCAATTGAAGAGCACGTGCCCATAGCGGATGGGCATAAGTTGCAGGGTATGTGGCATATGGTATAGGGTATCTATCTCTTTCCTTCACTGAACAACACTCTTATTAGCGGTTGTCATCGGCTATGGCCAACAGCGGCACCGGGCCTTCGGTTTTTATGGCTAATTAATAGCTCGGCGCTGGCAGCTTTGATTGCCTTGTGCAGATGTTTTATGTATTTCAATAAATGTTTTAGCAGATGCCATAAGCAAATAATATTCATGTTGTTCAGTTTTAATGGGTTCGAACTAACTTGGCATGCGTATAGCGCATTCCTTATGCCAATTTATATTGGAATGTTGCAAGTGGTTGTTGGATGGTACAAGTGCTCGACCACAAGATACCCAGTGAGCAGTGGTCATACCATATTCGAATTATATTTACTTTTAAATCAAATTATTATTATTATTGTTATAAGTTTGATTTGAAATCAAATTACTTTACTGTCAGAGAAAGCCAAAAGAAACTTTTGTCAACATTGCGGAAATAAACGACTATAGAGAACTATCCCTTACGGACCGAATCAATCACGCAAATATAAATTCTAAGTTTTCCTTTCTAAATTGAATACACAAATGGCTTTTCTTTTTATTGATCAGAGAAGAAATATTCGAATATAATTTGCCCTACAAGTTGATTATTCTGGGCAACCACTTAAAATTGCTTTAGCAACGTCAATTAGCTATATAGGCAGTAAAAAAGCGCCATAAATTGAGTTATTGTCATTGTATTTGCATTCAAGTATAATCAAATTGTATGTAAATTAAATTCCATTTACCAAAAAAAATATATTTTTTATATTGAATAAAGGATTGCTACAAACATTTGAATATTTAACTGTAGGTCACGTTTAACGCTGGGCTCTTTAAAATGTAATTATCGAAGCGATATTGTGTGTACATATTCCTATATGCAATTGCTATGCAATTGAACTGCAATTTGATTAACTCTGCTGCTGATCGAAATACTATAGTTGGAACTGATTGCTCCAATTGGGGGACCACCCAGCGAGTGGCGAGTGTTGAGCTGCACATGGTAGTTGCTTAGAGTTTAATTGTTTGGCAGCCACACACACACACACACACACGCACACACATGTGCATGTATATGTTTATGTGTGTGTAAATGTATTACAAATTCCAATGTTGGGCCGTCTGTGGCAGGTCCTAAAAATAAAACAGCCGTCGCGACGCACGCATTGAACACATCAAATTTTAGTTTATTTCCGAATCATAACTTTTGTTTATCTTCGGTTTGGTCTTGTTGCTGCTGCTGTTGATTGGGTCTGATGCTGATATTAATGCTAATGCTGCTGGTTCTGGCTCTGCTGCTTCTTCTGCTGTTGCTTCTGTTTAATCTTTGTCTGCGTTGGTTGCCAACAGCTCAGTGCTGCGTCGCCGTTGTCCGGGTCCGCGTTCGCGTCCAAATTATTTATTTCCCGCCTAAGTGAATTTATTTCTCGCGTACTGCTCTGCCTGCCTCCTCCATTTACAAGCTAAGAATTGTACATGTTATTAATATTTTTGTTGCTGTTGTTGTGTTCTGTTTTTCCATAATTCTCTCGGATCAAGAGAAGATACATATGTATAAGTATCGCCCATTTGTGTGCCATTTTTTGCTGGCGTTTTTGAGGTAATTCCAAAAACGTTTACGGCCAGTCATTTGATTAGATATTTTTCAGTTGGCCCGCAGTCTCGCAGCGCGTTGCAGTCGTAGTTCCCCACGTACTGCCTATATCTATATGCAGTAGAGAGTTCAAATTATATATATAGTATATAAATTTATATAGATTTTCCATTTTAAACTCGCACTATGCAAATTTCATTTGTTAATTGTCTCGAGCGCTGCTTTCGTATGCAAATTTTGGAAAAGTGTCAAAAAATTCGAGAGCGTAAAATAAACAAATTGGTTTTTCCTTTTTCCTCTACGCATCCCGCACATTTGTATTGTAGTCGGGAGAGTGTATTTTGTTAGCAATAACTCCGATGCATTAAAGCAATAAATTATGCCGTAAATATCAATTTGATTTTTTGTGCGCTATTTTGTGTATTGTTTTGTGGTGAGTATATAGAATGAGTATATATTTATTTATTGTGATTTCATGTTGTTGTTGTTACTCGTCTGCTTTTCCATTTGCTGTCTATTTTTGATACCGCCGCGGTTTGCTCGTTTTTGTTATTATAAGCTAAATACAATACTAAAAATTCAATGCTCGATTGTGAAAAATTATGGCCATTTCTGTGGCCTGGCTGGCCAACAATAATAAAAAATGCTCATGATAAAACAGTAATGAAATAGCAATGACTATGACTAAATACCTCTTTTAATTACTTCAAAACTAAAATTGAAATTGTTTATTTTACCAATTCTAAGCTAATTGTACTCTAGAAATAGACTTGAGGGCTTTGTTTTTCATACCCTGTATCCATAGAAAATGTGTAAAAAATGTTATAATGGTTTTATGCAAAGGTATGTAACAGGCGGATTCTCTGAGCCGATATAAGGTATATATCTACTCATACTCCGCCCTTTAGCCTTAAAAGATATACTTATGTAATTTCTAAGAACTTCATCAATATTGGACTATTGACTCTACAATTTTTCGGATTGCCATTTCCATAGTGGGGCTGAAAGAAGAAGAAGCACAGTCGCTTTAAATGCTTGTTGCGATAGTATACAGCTGCGTATAGGGTACCTCTTAGTCGCTCATTTTCTGAAAGTTTTTTTTTGTCAAAATTTAGAAAATTGAAATTTATATTTTTAATTGATTGTGGATGCCCCAAATAGTATAAAAAACCACATTGAAACTGATTAAAATTGAGAAAACTACATTAAAATTGACAAAAATTTTGACATGTAAAGCTCTCGGATCCATACCTCCCATATTTCAAACGCCCATAATTTTGTCAAAACTGAACCGATTTTCACGTTTGATGGCATTTTATTCATGGTTTATGCTCTAGATTGATTCTGCATTTAAAATATTTTCATTATTGAAAATAAATTTTTTGGATTTTTTTGTCAAAAAAGCATGTACTCCCCCTTACTCATTTTGGAAAAAATGTTTTTTTCAAAATTTAGAATCCGGAACTTCTATTTTTAATCGATTGTGGTTGCCACAATTAGTATAAAAAACAACATTAAAACCGATTCTGAGAGTGTCAAATTTTTGTCAAAAATCATGCAAAAATTTACAAAAAAATTGACAGTAAAGCTCTCGGATCCATACCTCCCATATTTCAAACGCCCATAACTTTGTCAAAACTGAACCGATTTTCACGTTTGATGGCATTTTATTCATGGTTTATGCTCTAGATTGATTCTGCATTTAAAATATTTTCATTATTGAAAATAAATTTTTTGGATTTTTTTGTCAAAAAAGCATGTACTCCCCCTTACTCATTTTGGAAAAAATGTTTTTTTCAAAATTTAAGAATCCGGAATTTCTATTTTTAATCGATTGTGGTTGCCACGATTAGTATAAAAAACAACATTAAAACCGATTCTGAGAGGGTAAAATTTTTTGTCAAAAATCATGCAAACATTTACAAAAAAATTGACATGTAAAGCTCTCGGATCCATACCTCCCATATTTCAAACGCCCATAACTTTGTCATAAATGAACCGATTTTCACGTCTGATGGCATTTTATTCATGGTTTCTGCTCTAGATTGATTCTGCATATAAAATATATGCATTATTTAAAAAAAAACAGCGTGGTGATGTTTAGTGGAGCTTTACAGTGGTATATTTTCCAAATATGGAGCTCCTAGATATAGTTATTTCCGATTTTTTAAGGCGAGGGCGCTGAGGGGCGTTCTAGTGATCATGGTCGCAATCGTTGAGAGGGGTCGCAATAATCTACGTACCAAATTTGGTATTTAATATTATGGGAAATGTTCACCTCTTACTGATTTGCGATCGTCATGTTGTCTATTTGCCAGCCTCCCAGTGAGCGTGTTATAAATATTTTAACACTTTGTCTGATGCGGGTATACACGAGTATATATTCCAAGTTTCAAGTCTCTAGCGTCAATAGCGGTGAAAAAATTGCGTTCATACGGACAAATCAAAAACTCAATTTATTTTGAACTTGGGGCTAAGCTAATTTCGATTTACCAGTCCCAATCTAGGCCGCTAACCGGTGTATAGGAATACATACATATACGTATGTGCATATAATCAAATTTTAGCACAACACTTTTCTTATAAAAGTGAAAGTACCCCCAGTTAGGGTATTTACACAAAAACAATTTCGGTGCTAAGCAACAATTCTTTCAATTAGCTTGCGCTTAGCTGTTGTTGATATTATTGATGTTATTGTTGTTGTAGATGCTGCTGGCCTCCGGCAATCCGCAAAAATTTTTATCTTTACTTTTTTAGTCGACATTTGTTTGTTTGGTTAATTCAATGGCCTCGAATAACCATATAAAAAATCACAAGCGAAATGTCTTTCAGGTTTATGTTAACGGAACGAACGCTATGCCTCGAGCATGAATAATGTACACCACAAGATAAATTAGTGAATTTCTGGATCAATTTGTATACTAATCTAATATATTGAAATACAGCCGCGGGCTGAGCTTAAAAGACCGCAATATAAATGTATGTTTTAAATCGTAATTCGAGGCGATTTCTGGAACATCTTGAATATTAAGTTAACAGTCGATAGCCTAAGGGTGAGCCCTGTCATGACATTGGTTACCATTAAAGAAAGCCCAAAACTATGCTTTTTCAGAACAGACATTGTTATACTATTAATATGGCGAATGTACATTATATAAAATATAAAAATAAATGACAAAAAAAAGATAAACAGTTAAGAATATTTCAATGATAATATGTAAGTAAGCGATAAAGTAACCGCCTGAAAGATACCCAAAATGCCTAGCTAAAGCATCCTTAAACATATATTAACTGTTTGATGATTTACTAAGATTATAGATAGGTTTCATACATATACATATGTGATTGAAATATGGACATTTTTATTTAAAATGAGTTTCACTTAGATCAGGAGTATAGGTGAAGCAACTCTCCATCCTTTTGATAGACCCAACTTTATTTATTAGCCATCTTACACATTGGAAATAGGCCAGAGTAGACAAACGTGTTTTGGCATACCACAAAGCCACATCAAAGCAGCAAAGAAAAGCGAGTTTAAAGTGCTGACACATGTGACGGAGAGCGCCACAACTCCCCAATACCCAAAACCAATCCCCCACCCGAACTGTATGAATTATAATAATTAGAAACTGCTCAGTGGCAGGCAGGCAGGCAGGCAGGCGGCAGATCTAATTAAGCCGTGCCTAAGGACCGGGCCTCGGGGCCTGGCCATGGCCGAAAGTGGCTGCCAAACTTGAAGCAGCACTCGAAAATTATGCTCAAATGATATTGCCAAAGCACTCAACTTTTTACTGTGCGAAATTGCCGGACTGTCAAGCAGACAGCCTGACGACTGGCAGCTGGCAACTGGCAGCTGGCAACTGGCAACTGGCAGCTGGCGAGAACATTCAGAAATCGGAGCACTCGCAGCAGGCAGCAGGCAACAGGCAACTTGCAACTGCGTGTCACAAGTTTTGACACGCCGCTAATATTGGCAAGAGTGAGCGTGTGCTGTATGGCCAATTGAGAATCGAAAGACGGCTTATTGTCGTCGTAATATGCCCAATCCGAATTCCTTAAATATTCACGACAAACAATTACCGCTAGTGGAGACTTAAGGAACAGCATTTGCCAAACTGGCACAAGTCCAGCTATAAACAGGCAGTAGGAGTCCAAGAAGCTTGGGGGGAGGTGGGCAGCATTCAATTCAATTCCGATTCCGATTCCGATTGCGATTCCGTTACGCACCGAGTGACAATAAATAATGGCATAGATGTCAACACACTGGGTGGGTTCTGTTTTCGATATGCATGCAATAATAAAATATACGAAAAGATTTTCTTCTCACCCGAAACAATTCCGTTCGTTTTTACAGTTGCTTGTGTGTGTATACAGCAAGGGTGGGTGGGGGGCTATTTTTTAGCTACGTAAATTCTTTGCCGGATGGCAGTGCATTAACCTACAATCCCGCCCCAGGCCACTACAGCCTGCCCGTAACAGATTCAGTCCCAGTCGCCCGCCCATCGACGAGATGTTCCACATATGCGCATTGGAATTTGACAATGCGAGCAAGGAATGTCCGAGTTGCTGGCGGGCCAGGAGGGGGCGCGGGCGGCGCGGGGGCGTGGTAGTGGGCAACATTTTAGCCGGTGGTGAATGCCGAATTGATGGTCAAAGTGGGAATGCTGATGGCGGGTTCGTATACGCAATTCGAACGGAATAATAAAATGAATCGTTTAAATTAAACGTGCTATTATGCATATGAGTATTTCAAGAGTTCACTCTGCTAAAATGTATCAATAAGACTGATTTCATGTTCAAGAGTCCTAGCTTTGATTTCACCCAATCCCATGCTTAGTTATTTAGAATCTGAATATATATACAAATATGTAAACCACATTATTGAAATCGTTGCTCTGATTTCATATTACAGCTGTACTTAATTCATGTGCAAGCTATGCAAAATCTGTACAGATTTTTGCCTAAAATTGTTAGATTTAGTAAGAGATACAATTTTTCGGATTAAGCGTGACATATCACGTTAAAGAAAAAAACTTAAATAAAGTAATTTTGCTATCAAAAACGTTGTTCAAAATTTTCAGCTCTATGTTCATTTCTCTGCGTGTGTATATTGTATATTCTTATTAGGTTAAAAATCAAGGTAAATCCCGAAGATGTACATATAAAGACTTTATATTCTCATATTGAGATCGATGATCATGAAGATTTTAGCAGGCAACATTAAAAGGGAAAAAGTTAAGTATTTTGTATTTAAATCAAGAAATTTGTATGTTGACATCATAATAAGAATTTCAAGTTATTTGAATACAAGACTTTAATGCACTTAATCTAAGCAACGACGTACTAAAATTAAGTACCATATTTTATGTAATTATGTTCTTCAGTTTCTTAAAACACAATGGTTAAATTTTTCTGTAAGTACACCCAACTAAGCAGCTAACTAAACCGTTCGTGTTCTTCTCAGTTGAAGAGAGCAGCGAATGCATTTCCAATTTGGTTGAGTTGGGAGCGTTCTTCCCCGATCACACGCTTGGGTTGTTGTTGCGCGCTGAGAATACCAGCACGGCAACAAACACCCAACCACCCACCCACCCACCCTCCAGCCGCTGAAGATCGCGTTCGCACGAAGCTCTCTTCGTGCTGAGTTCTGCGCTCGTTTTGAAGAGAATGCGCACTGAAATTCCATGAGACGATCGCGCACAGTTTGGGAGCAATTGAAGGTAATGCGTGTTGCCAAAAATACAAAATATGTACTTGTGCTCATGTCCAAGGAACGGCACGGCACGGCACGGCCAGGCACGGTCGAATTGGCCGCAATGCCTGAAGAAAATGGAAAGTAAAAGCAGCGAACAAACTGACAGAGCGGCAAAGGCAAAGGCATTTACCGCACAACCGTCAACGCAAACAGACGACTATAAGAAACGGGCAGCTGGTTACTTGCACCAACAGCAGGCGGCGGCGTGAGGAGAGGGCTCAGAGCGGCGGCAAATACTTACCGAAGAATCGCGTAATATCACACGAATTGTAATCGAAATAGAATTTTGTGCTTGAAACTCGTAAAGTTCAAATATTTCAATAGCAAAACAAATAAAAATTTCTTTTTCACGTGTGTTAGTTCAGCACCTATGCACATGCATCTGTGTGTGCGTGTGTGTGTGTGTGTGTGAGTGTTTGAGTGTGTCTGTTTATAGTTTCTTGAGCCATGGTAATACTTATTTGGTTAATAGTGTGACCCGACGCTCGGTTTTTGGCTTTCTTTTTGTTTGCCTCATTTCGTTTTTTTTTTTATTTTTTTCCCGTTTTCTTTTGGACTTGTTTTTATTCGCCGTGTTGCCAAACTAATTTTAGCCTTGGCTGGTGCAATAAACTGCACCGAATAGTGTATACTACGTGAATACTGAATAAGAATGCACCCAGAGGTAATTTCGACCTCTATAAATTCCACGTGCAACTTGTGAGTGCTGAGAATTACCGAAATGCTGACCGTAATGGCAACGCCACAGGATGTTTTGGATGTCGAGATGCGTAAGTTTCGGAAAAACTTTTCACAACAGATTACGTTTAATTTAAGAAATTACAAGTCCCAGTTCGTTGCCTGACAACCTTAAGTGTGTTAACAGATACTTTAAGTATATTAACATATATCTTTGCGGTCAATTCTCAATTCAACAGATGTAAATCAAATCCTGATTTATCATAATACAAATATGAATCACAGAAATCATTGTTTAAAAGTTTTCTTTTACGAATTTTTGATATAATCTTTTAATATTTGCCACCTTATGAAAAATCTTATTAGTGTTATTATTAATGAGTTTTTTTAATGCCTTTTCCTTGATGATGGCCGTACTTCCGTGCTGGCAAAATGATTTCATTTGATTGGCGACTAGAAGGCCTACATTAGACCGGATGAAATTGGGGCTCGCCCTTCAAATTACACATTCTCATTGTTTATAAACAAAGACGCAAACAAATTTTCGAATATTATGCATAAATATTACTCAAACGCTTTGTAGCTTTAACACGTCCCAGATATGTGCGTATGTGCATATATACCACCATAATACTGTATAGTAAATTATATGTTGTGTAAACAAAATCCCTTTCAATTCATACAATAAATTTTAAATTTTATGAAAGCTATAAAGGATAAACAATTAAGAGCTGAGCTGACCTATGGGCTTTTAACACAAATACTTAAAAATGTTATTTTATCTTCAAAATTGCCCAAGTATAAAAGTCCTATTCAGATTGAGTACTTTTCTGCTTTGTTATGTTTGCAGTTTTATGTTTATACCCTATTTCCAGTATTCATCTTGCTGTCCATCCATCTGTCTGTATGTATATACAGATCGGTATATATGCTTTTTATATTATCTTGTTTGGATGTTTTTAAGTTCTCTTTCACCTCATAATATTCATTTGGTTTGTTGGCCGACTTCTTGGAAGATGCAACCAGTATTATATTAATGCCATGCTCACTTTCGACCCAATAATAACCAAAAAGACTGTTTTCTATCTCATTTCGATTTCAACCTTTCTGTTGATCTTAATGAAGCAACTGAGACCACCCGCCAGCATTAAAGAACTTTCTAAACATAATACAATTCTCAATGATTTTAAGGCAAATAGCTAATAAATCGTCGAAGGTTAGAGCCGACTACGAAATGCCCTGGGCTATGAAGTTAGCCAATAAATAATACATATAAAAAAGAATATATTCTACTTTGGGGTTGGGTAAGATGTAAATATAAAATACACTATTTAATTTTATAATTAACAATACTAGTATGTAATTTTTTGATTTATTGAGAAATGTGTTGGCTGCTTAAGGCAAATTTGGGATGGCAAATTTGGCGACTCTAGCCAAAATGGCGAATCCAAAAAATGTAATATCTTTGAAGTAGGTTATCAGTATTCTGTCTGAAAAAATGTAAGTATCCAGCATTAAAACTGATGGAGATATAGCGATTTTATCCAATTACCACGTCTACATTATTTGATGCAGGTATAGACGAGTTATATTCAAAATTTCAATAGTGCCAATAAAAATTGTATTCATATAGACGGACGGACAGCAAAACGGACGTACTCCTTTCCTAGCCATTAATATATCTATATTTAAATAGCTTCGGCCACGACCACAACACCATAACCTGGCATTCTCACTAGGATCCGTTTTGTTTAGTTGCCCTAATGACTGGGTTAATTAGACATCTTCACTGTCGAGGACAGCAAGATATATTCCTTGTCTAGTATTCATCCTCATGCATCTATTTGCCTATTGAACTCTTGTGATTCCTGTGCCTAAGTGTAAAACCAGCTAGCCTGAAGAATGAAATGTTTCCACTGGCCTGGGCCTGGGCGCGCTTCACTACTATTTACCCGATTTGTACAATTTTCACAACACGCACTTAATATACCACCCATGGCGTTTAAATGGCTTCAGAAATAGCCCTATTCGCATTAAAATAGATTCCCCAGATACAATTTCAACCCACACATACAAAGAGCTAATGGTGTTAAGATCCAACTGGAATTACTGTGCGTGCAACACGTGCGGCCATTTGGCTTGTGGCATTAGCGGCTGGCCAAAGGGTGGTGGTGCGGGGGCATCAATAAAAGTTGCCCAAAGATGCCCAGCACATGGCCGCAGTTGCAAGCCCATTTGCGATAGCCGTCCGGCCATTGCGATTGTAATTAAATTTATACAATACGAGCATATTATGTATATCAAATCGCGGCATAAAAAATAATAAATACGAGTGCAATAGAATTTGGCTAAAAAACAACAAGCGAGGCGGCAAATTTTCCATGGCACACGAAAAAACCCCGTGAATTAAATTGGGCCACTGAGTTAACGCGGCCAATTGGTCCAACATATGTTCCTCGTTTCTGGGCCGCTTATAAAGGCAACTTATTTAGTAGCACGCATAAATTATGAACGGCCCCGCCCATAAAGGTGGCAATCGCCGTTTGATGTTACTTTTAATATCTCTCTTGCGCGAATTTTGGATCCCCGGAACCCCATCACAATCGCAATCACATTTTGAAACGCAACCAAAACACAGAACGGAACAATGATCAAATGAACGGAAACGTAGATATGTATGTACGTACGTATGTACATACATATGTATTTAGGTTGCATTACGATTGTAGGAAAGTTTAAAATCTGCGCATTGTTTTCCACTGTTTATTTCACATTCGGCACGTTTAATTAACTGTCAGACAGTCAGGCCCAGGCATAAAATATCAACTCTCAGGCCATTGCCGTGTCGATCTTTTATTGATCGATTGCCTTATTGTTGTTATGATGCATTGTATATCGAAAAAAAATATCAAAGTTGCTACTCGTTTATTCTGTGCAACACTTTGCAGCAAAGCAAACAAAGAACACAAAAAATGGCTGACGTTATTTACATGAATATATTTTTCTGAAAATTATTTGAAACGTTTCTTTTTTACAAGATACAAGTACATACATTCGACTCTTTAAATGGGGAGTGTTATGTCCGGAATGCGTTTAAATAGTTTCTTTATAACAACTATAAATAGAAAAGACTAAAGAAAATAAACAAAAACAAAAACATAATAATTTTTATGCAAAATGTTGGTATAGCTTTAAATTTTACATCTACCTAAAAGTTTATTAAAGATGCCTTTAAATAAAATATTATTAGTTACACTTAATAGATGAAAAAATAGTAGAACAACATAATTTAATTTGTTTTCTTATGTTATTGCAAACGAATTTTGTTGGACAGTGTAACTTAGACAGCCATCGAATCGCAATTGAAAGCAGTTTTAAACCAGACTGTCGAAAGCAGACGGTTGAAAGATAAAAACCGAAAATCGACAAACTGAAAACTGAAAACGAAAACGAATACCAAACGGGAGATCTAAACAATGTCTGGAACATGTTTTCTCTTGCATACAAAATTTTGTTTAGATTTCGCCTCATCATAAATACATTTGCCAGCTCTTCTGCTCTCCGGCGTAGAGAAAACACGCGAATAATTGGCAGCTTTCTGGCAAACATATATTTTGCAAGCGAGCGGGGAGATATAAGGAGGCGGTATAAGGAGTAGGGCGGCAAGCAATTGTGCTCGACTTATAGACGTATTTATGCATATCATTAATATAAATATTTTTGCTCTGGCTTTTTGCATGTGATTTTATGAGTTTTGTAAAATTGTTGTTTGGATATAAAATGACTTGTTTTTCAAGCTAAATGCAAACGTTAATAAATACAATGACCAACAATAACAACAAAGGCCAACAACAATGAAACAATTTTCGGTTTTGTGCGTCGTACGAATTTCGTGTGAAGCAATAAAAAAATATTATTATGATTATTACTATGCAGACATACAGTAAAATTGTACACAGGGTCAGATCTTGAACAGACAGTCCAGCTGATATACGGGGCTATCTGAACCATCTGCTAATGACACTAATTGATGATCTACCAAAAGCCATTTCATTAAACGGTTTTCGCTTTCGATTGATCTGAATAAGAGACAGGACAAAGGATTAAACCGAATACGTACATCACTCTTGGTTTAAGGGTTTAAGCTCCAAAAGCAATAAAAATAGAAGAAAACTTATATATATATTTCTTATAAAGATTCATTTGAATTGGAAAATATTTAAACTGTATTTAGTAGCTCTAGCAACATTGTTTTTTGATTGTGTATTAAACGTACTCCAAAGATCTTGCCATTTACAATGTCAGCTATAGATAAATGGCACAGAAATAAAACAAAAGCGAAGTGAAATCCGAATCTGGAAAACACTCACATTAAGCTGTGACTACGCAATACATATGTATACTGCTTATATATTAATAGCAGAACACGGCCATTTATATTCATGGCAGCCATTTTCTCACTTATTGTGTCTAGTATTAATGGGGCGCAAATTTACAGTCCCGGCACTTAACGCCTCCAAAAACACATCATCAACTGGCAGTTAAGCAATAATTATGACACTCATTTGTTTAAATCAAAATTCTAACATATTGATGCTAAATTAATGACACTGGATCAAAATTCCACAAGCGAGCGCACAAATGACTGCAGGCGATAAATGCAATTAAGTGTCAGTCGCAATGCATTTTTATAAATTTCTAATAAGTTTATCTTTAAATTTAAACAAAAGCAATTGCATGAAACACCATTGACAATATCTTGGAATTGCCTCTAAGGTAAATGGCAAAGAAGTTGAGTTTTCCTAATCAAAATTAAGTGGAGTTGGGTATATTGAAACGAAAATCTGAATCATCCCGCTGCTGAGCTGCATATTTGAAAAATAAAATTTAAACCCGAATGCACCCATGTGCAATGCAAATATTGTGAGAACATTTAATTTATTTATACCCAGTGCTATGCACAATGTAGTAGGGTATATTAGATCAGTGAGCATCAGTTGCGCAAAAGGAGTATATTTGGAGAAAAAATCAGTATGTATTAAAAATAAAATACTTGGAATTAGAAAACTGAGCTTCGTTTGCAAAAATTACCTTAAATTGACAGGCTCAGGGTTAAAATCTTTCTTAACATCGACGGCCTTAAATTTTACAGACAGCAGCCAATTCATGTTTTAACGGTTTACATTAAACTTTTTTTGTACTTTAACAGTGATAATTCTAGAACTTAAATACAATTATTTTATATTGCTGCAGTCCTTTTCCACTGACAGAAACAATAATAATATTTTATATTGGGTATTAAAAGGATTTGGTTTCGCAAGACGTTTGCAAATCATTTTTTTTATGATTCAAGAGTTTTTATGGCAGCCGCAGGTAATTTTCTGTTGGTTATATTGGGATTTTTCAAAGGTTTAAGGGATTTCAAATTTTTGACAGTTGAGCTAAGCTGTCTAGGAGATCTTAGAGTCGTGCAGCGGCAAATTGCTGTGTGTGTGTGTGTGTGTGTACGTGTGTGCTTGTTTTGGCTGCAAGGACACTGTGAGCCAACAAATATTGCGTATACGCAGACAAGATTGTTGTGCGATTTATTTTTCAGCAGTTGGCAGTTTGTTTGGCACTTTGACGCTGACATTGACACACCAACGCGCCAGCAAACATATGCAGGAGCACACACACACACACAAACACACACAAACACACACAAACACACATACACACACATACACACACATATATATATATATGTGCCTGTGTGTGAACTGTGTTGTTTTGTGCTAATACAGCAAGTGATGGATGGCCGCACAATTGGTTGTATTGTACGGCTCTCTGGCAGTCCGGAAACTGTGCGTAAAATTTAGCAATGCCGCTTGTTTTATTTTATAATCAATTGTTTTTGTTGTTGTTGCTGCTGCGCAAATAAATGGCAAGCAAACAAAACAAACACATACTAAATAAATATAAAAAGCCCCCACCGAAATAATACGGTATGTCGCTGCAATGGCCATAAAATAAATTAAACAAGCAAATGATGAATCACACGTGCTATGAAACTAGCAGCCTCCACGCCCCGCTCCTTCCCCGCCCTCGCATGATTGCATCCGTGAAAACCAGATAAAACAACAAACAAAAAACTAAAAAAAAAAAGAAAAAAGAAAAATAAAATAATAAATAACAATCAAATATATCAAACAACTATTTGTTTAACCCCCTTCGCCTCTCCCGCCAATTCAATTACAATTGTCGTGTGCGATTTGTTGGCACTTTGAGGCACGATAAAATATGCAACACATAAACATGGCCAAAAACAGAACCGCATCAGATACGTCGACACGAGGCACCATGTTGCAGTTGGCAACAAGCCAGAAATTAGCCAGCTGCGGTTAGGATAAGAGTTTGTCAGGCCAACAAACACCCAACTGGGGGGAGAGGACTTCTGCATAGCCCCAGCAACAGAGAGCATAAACCAAATGCTCAGCCAAGGAGGTCGACATATTTTTAAAGTGCACAAAATGCTGTTGCAACAGCCAAGTAAAATGTGCCGACAGCTGCTGGCAAATAAATCAAATGACTTACAACTTGCAACCAGCCTGCTAAGTAAGTGCAAATAAGTCAGCTCAGATTCTTTACAACCTGTTCACCTGAGGCTCTCAAGTGCCATCTTCAGTATTCATTTACACCTTAAACAGAGAAAAATGCCACAAAGAGCTGCACATTCTAGGACCTTCCTACATAATTTACTCTATCACGTATATGTGAATATAGAGTCCAAGTAAGTGCATATAGAACATTAGCTTGTTATATGCAATATCGTCTTGTTATGCGATTCAAGTAATTCCAAGTTTAATTTGCATTTTCTTTAAAGCTATATTCAGTTTTTAGATAGCCTATTCAGTATCAGATTTGGGTACAGCATGATTTTAAAGCTCCCTCTTATCTTATTTATACTATATCCTCCATACACTCTTTTTTTCTGTCTCTCTTTTCATCTGAGAATCTTTGGCGATCTCTCCTTTAATTTATTGATCCTCGTTTCCATGCGATTTTCATTAATTCAAGTACGGCATGCTAATTTTTTTCTTTATGTTTTTATATGTCATTTTGTTGCTTTCATTTTTGTGCACGTTTGTGAAAAGTGTATTTTGTGTACGTATTTTTATTATTATTATCTGCGTATTTTATATTGATAAATCTAGCAATTTGGACCTGGGTACAAGGTATGCCGTGGTCGAGCATTCGTTATGGTTGCCCTCAACTATAATTTGGAGCACGAGCATGAATCAGCTCGCTAGCTCTTAAATGTTGAGCTGTGCGCTTATCACCAATCAGCACTGCCAGCACATTAGTACGGGGTATCAGCAGGTCGTCCAACGCACTCCCACGTGTTATGTTTTATGACTGTTGAGCTCTCGACTAGAGTTTCCCCGCTTGATATGTTTTGTGCACATTCTGCGCCATTTGGCACATTGCCTTGCATATTTTTTGAGTATTCCCCCCCCCCAAAAAAAAGGAAAAACGAATACATTGAATACAAATTTGAATGATTTACGATGCGAATTTCGCAACTGCAGAAGAAAAAGTATCCAAAAAAAAAAAAAAAAAACATTGTACGGGACAGCAAAAATTTGTCACAGATGCGTCGCGTGCGAAGTGGGATTTTGCCCTTTCCGATTTTGCATTTTTCTCGCTTTTAGTTTTTCTCTCGACGGCAAATCAGAAATCAGCAAGTAATTGATGAACATTTTCTTGTTTCATTGTTCGCAGCGACTGCAGCAACGGCAGCGGCGAATCCGAGCCCGTTGCAGGGCACCGTCAGCGTCATAACTATCATCAGCAGCAGCAACAACAACAACAATAATACGAATAACAACAATAATACCAATAATAATAATAATAGCAACAATCATAACAACCACAACAATAACAGCGACAACGGCAACATCGTACCCAACAATTCAACGTTGTCTACCGCCGGAGGAGCAGGAACAGGAGCAGGGGCCGGTGGAGCACTGGTGGATCACAGTTTTGTTGCGATACCGTTGCTGGAGCGTCGGCGTCGCAGTCGCAGCCACAGTCGCTGCCGCATCACGCCGCTGGCGCCCATTATTTGCATACAGAGCGGCGCCCATCCCGAGGACCTAACGCAACTGTCCCGCTCCGTATCGTGTTTCGTCCGCTTTCGCAGGAGCTTCGCCAAATGTGAGTGACCTGGCCAAATCCCAATCTGTAATCCCGATCCCGATTTCGCCCTTAGCCATTGCGTTTAACTTGACCGAACTGCATTTCCATTTAAAACCTTTCAGCGTCTATTTTCATGCACTCTCATCCACGGATTTTAATTGAATTGCGCAATTTTCCTTTTGCTTGTTTTTATAATTGTACTCCCACTTCCACCTCTGTTCACCTTTTCCAGTCTTTGGCAAAATCATGGGCAGCAACAATCCAAGCGAGGCGGATCGATATGACTATTATGATTGTGAGTACATATATTCAAATATTTTGACTCCTTAAATTAAGCATACGCTGCGTTAAACCAACGCAACATTGGTAATTCGAATTGCCAGAAAATTGCAAGAGTTTTAAAAAGTGTTACTCTATTTGATTATATTTTGATCATTATATTTATATATTACATAAATCCATTTTCAAGTGTCGATTTTTAAATTACTTACTTCTGCTGGTTTTTTAAGTCGATTCGTTATTTTTGATGCTGGGGCTACAGTATTTATTTTTTCCTGTTATATTTATTTGTTTAATTGTATTAAATAAAATGGTATTTTATTTCGCTTAAGATGGCATTGCCTCTAACTTATCAGCCTTTTACAAACCTATTGAGGTGAGAAAAGCTTAACTATAAAAACTATAATATTACCCACGGTTAACGTATTATTGTTTGTCTTCGAAAGGAATTATTTAAAGGAATTATTGACTGTTCTATAAATGGTCATTTATCAGCATATTGAATGTATTCAAAAATTGTTCAACAAATAAAAAAGAAAACAAAATCCTATTTAAATAACTTTGAAAAACAAAGTATTAGTCAAGTAAAGTTGACTTTCAAAAATCACGAGTATATTTGGGCGTATATGAGAAATCAAAATAACAAAAGCAAAAACAGATGGTTTCATAAATTTGTGTGTATTTGAAATGGTTTCCAGCAGATAAAACGTCATGGTATTTAATTGATGCTAGTGTACAATAAATTGTGTTGAGTGATTGTTTGCCAATATTAAGTATACGTCATGTAAAGTAGCTGGTAAATTAATGAAAAAAATGTGTGGTTGGTGGGTGATGGACGATGGGACGAGGGTATATTCACCATACACCGACAACATGAATCCATTACAATATTTGCATCTTTCGATTCTTTTGTGCTTATTTCGCTTTAGCTGTTTTTATACTTGTTCACGAAGTGGAAAGAGTATATTGGGTTTGTGCCATGTCCGTCTTGCTGTCCGTCCGTCTGTCTGTCCAAAGTCTTGAAATTTGGATTATATACTTTTTTTGGCTACACCCAATTCGATAAAATCTATTTATCTCCCTCAGTTTGAAGGTTAGACACATGACGTTTTTTTGACAGATAACTGAAGACCTCCATTAAAAACCGCAAACAATTTTTTGGATACGCACACTGGGGGCGTGTTAAATTGATCTGACAGGTAAGCTACGAAAATCTATAGCTCCCACAATTTTAGAGCTATACTCACCAAGTTTAGCAGAGGATGACCTCTAAAGATCGGGTCGAAAAATATTGCCCACCTTCAGAAATTATAAAAATCTATATTTTTCACAAATAGCTTTCTCAACTTGATATTAAACTGAGATCGAGAATGGCCCAGTCGGTTACACCCGACTGCAACGTACCTACTTGTTTTTTGTCTTGTTTGCCTCTCTCTCTGCCTGTGTTTGGTCTCCTTCTCACTGACTCTCTTTTCGGCTGCGTCCTTTATGCGTGGCTGGCACTTCAAACCAAGCGGCAAGTGGCTGTGAAAGCCAACAGAAAATCAATAAGCCCCCAGAGACAGTGGCAGCTGTAGCCGTTGGCTGTCACTGGTGGGTGGGGTGGGTGGTGCTGTGGTGCGGTCGAGTCGGATGGATAGCGGAGGCGGGGAGGCGGGCCGCGACATTGGGCATAAGTAGTATTTATGTTGGTATCTAAATATCTACAGTCATCTGTCAAATATCACGTTTCTTGTTTACACTTTTTTACTTCTTCTTCTTCTACTTCGACTTCGACTTCGACTGCGACTGCGACTTCGACCGCGCAGCCAATATGCTAGCGCCAATGCCTGCTCCCGTGCCCGGGACCTGGCGCCGCTGCTAACTCTGGCTCAGCTCCCGCACCTCCTCCAGCGCCCATCAGCGTTGCCTCTCGCTCTTGTATTTGTACTTGGCATGTGGAGTGTGGAGTGTGGAGCGTGGAGTGTTGAGTGCCACAGTGCCATTTGCCGTTACGTGCGCTGCTGCCAAATGCAAACAAGAGCCGCAAACAACAACAAGCCAGGCCAGGGCAGCCGCAATGAGTGTAACAAACAAAATACACGTTCTAAGGACCGCACGAATGGGTAGAGCTAAACTTTATATACCCCATAATCGGTGCTCGGTAAGGGGCATATTTAGTGGTTGCTAATTTGACAGCTCAGCGAAAGCGTTGCGAAATATTGAAAAACGGTGAACAACAACAGCTATTAGTTGATAACAAATACGAGGGAAGCGTTGGCCTTGTATTTATTTATAGACTACTTCGTAATTGTTTTATGGCCAGTAGCCATACAAAAGTTGTTTACATTGGACGAGTAGATCGGTTGTCCCTTCTAGATTCTGATTTTCCATTTTTAAATGTTGACATGGTATTTACATTTATATATTTACAGACATATATAAGTCCCGAATTACAGCAAGTCGAAAAATAATGTACCCAAAACGAAGGTGGTTCGATTAACGATCTGAAACAATTAAGGTTCGATTCGTGACTTGGCTATGCACATCTATGTGCTCACGATTCGTAATGTTATTGCTGCTTTTAAAAAGAAAATTCGTTTTTATTATTATTTTCAAGCGAAATCATCTTAATGCTGCATCTGACGAATTAAAATTGCTGCCATATACAGAAATTGCAGCATGAAAGACTAGTTCGGGCCAAAAAAATGTGTTCAAACTGAATCAAAAATCTTAATAAATTTACCTACCTTTAAAGAGAACCATCTACTTCATACAATCATTTGACTGGATTTACTGCTGGTCTGTAGGGCATCGGCCAGTCGGTCATAGCTTTTACTGCTTTTTAATGTCTTTACCTAATTATATTTGAATTTTCCTTTTTCATATTTCTTATTCAGCTGTCCTCAGTTGTATTTTGTCCTGCATGTGGCATTCGTTTAATGAAAATGTAGCCTACTTTGCGACGTCTTTCGTCATTCTTTGCAGTTAATTTGTTATGCTTCCAGGCATTATACAAATACATTTGTATAAACTGTTTGTTCATGACTGAATAGATGATTACCAAATACATATATTTTATATTTAGCAGGATGACTTAGTATAAGCCCTTTCGTTATTATAAAATATGACTTACACATGAAATATATATTTATGTTCCCTTTGCTTAATTTAAAATAAATTCACAGCGGTTAAAAAAAACCTTTCCTATTTTTGGCAATTATCAATATTAATACGCTCTACATTGACGCAACCTTGTTAAAGTTTCTTTTTAGTCCCACTCTGAGTGGATAGTAAAATTTATACTTGCAACCGCCTTATATAGATTTTTCTGCCATTTTTGGAGGGTGTCAACTTGTTGCTGGAATTTGAATCTATTTGAATTTCAATTGGAGTTCAAAGCGGCCTGTTTGTGCATGTTTTTATTTTATTGGGTAATTTAAATAAAACTCAAATTCGATTTATCCAACATTCTTTGGTGTTTAGTCCCCATAGAGATCGGAGTTTGGCGGCAGATAAATGATTAACATTTGAAATTCAAATTGAAACCACAGTCCTTGGCGCGTGTCTTATGTGCTGCTATCCGTGTTAACCGCTGAAAGTTGAGCCACCTACCCCCACCCCCTCCCCCTCCCCCTCCCCATTGGTGATGCTCGCTTAAGATGCTGACAGCGCGGTTCATGGTGAAGGTCTAAATGCCTTTTACTGCCTTTGTGTCTTTGGCGTGTTTCGTGTGTCAAGTGTTCAGTCTAACACAATCGATTGATAATCCCAGCACAATATGTTCAATTTTCAAATACACACAACATACACACACACACACACACACACTAGCGCACAATAAGCTCAAATTTGTTGTGCTTTTATCATCGTCGCCTGCGTCTTTCGTTTGCTGAGACTTTGCCTTTTGTCTTGCTCGCTCTTTCTCATTGTATCTGTATATACAGACACATATGCATATATCTGCGTGCGTGTGTGTGTGTGTGTCGTGTCTATTTCTTTTTAACACATACTCTACGCATTTAATTTACCCTCTTCAAAGGGGAACAACTCGCATGCGAATCAAAATTGCTTGCCTTCAGTTTTGCATGATTTTCTGTTCTGCTGTTTTTTAATAGTGTTCATCGTTTCTTTTGGCCGCGAACAGCTGTTGATGGGCTACGCTTTGTGGCAAAGAGGCAACATCTGTCACGGCAGCGACTCCTTGCGACTCCTCGCAGCTCCGTGCGGCTCCTTGCCAGTATTTGGCATGTTGACAATGATAATGAAGCGCGCGTCTGGGCGCGCTGCCGAGTTGCTAAGCAACAGGTAGGCCCACATTTTGGGTTGGCCTGTGAGGCTGTCCCACACACACACACACATACACGCACACACACTCGCGCACCCAGCCATATGCGGGCAGAGAGCTGCGGCATGCAGCTGTTTGGGGCTCTTCGTGCCGCTCGCTTTTGGTCTTCGTATTTGCCGCTGCGACAAGACAAGGGAAATTTTTCACCATTTGCGCACTCTCTCTCTCGCTCTCACTGCATCGTGCCGTCTCTCTCGCTCGCGCAGTTGCGCTCTCGGCTTTAAGTTGTGCTTGTAAATTTCCCTGCTCGCTGGCCACTGCACAACAGTTTTCTCGCATGCGATAAATGAGTCGAGCGAGTCGTCGTCGGCTTCGTTGAAAAATTCGCCACGAATGTGGACGCCGCTGCCGACGTCGGCATCGCCATCGCCATCGCCATCGCCGTCGCCATCGCCGTCGCTGAAATATGGAAAAAGCCAAACGCTCTGCAGTCGTCGACAGCGTCGCTGGCTCCGCTGCTTGTGCTGCTTGTGCCAGTGTTGCCTGCGTTGTGGCCGTGTCTCTGGCGCAAAGTGATTTCAGTTTCTAGTTCTCGTTTAGCATTGCCGACGGCACGACGTGTTTGTTCTTGTCTGTGTGGGCGCGGGCGCCGAAGCAGCAGCAGCAGCTGAAGCGCAATTTCAATTGCCTTTGCCTTTGCCTGCAACAACGACAGCGACAATCGGCGACAAAACCAAACAAAACAAATCAAAATAAAGCAGCAAACAGTTTGTTCATTTGGTTAGTGTTTAGCTAATTCGTGTGTGAATCTCTATTATTATTATTTTTTGTATTTTTGGTGTACCACAAGGATTTAGAGAAAATTAACATAAATCGAAAATTTTCGAAAACTCGAAAACTAACTGAAAGTATTTCAATACAAATTTTAAAATATGGCAAGTGATTTGAAGCTATGAAGATTGAAAATCTGCAATTGAATTGCAACCAAAAAAATACAATTATTTTGTATTAAATCAACTTTACAAGAAAATTATTTATAAATAAACCAAAATTTAATTTATAAAAATTAAATTAAGATTTATAATTGTTGTCCGTTTGTGAACATGCATAAATTAATATATATATTTTTTAAATCCTATAAGGTCCATTCAATACTCATTTGAATTTCGCGTTTTTTTTCAAGATTAGCTCTCAATCACATGAGCCGCTTAAAATGCCACGCAAAGAAGATTAAAATAACAATTATTTCGCAAATTGCATAAGGCTTAATATAAATTTATTTATATATAAATTGACATACAAATATACATACATATGTATATCGATATCAGTCTGAATTCTGTATATCTTTGCATAAACAGTATTGTGCTACAAATTGAAATGCAATTGATGTCAGTTTGTGTACATTATGGGCCTGATCGCTTACATTGTTCCTACATTATTTAAAATAGAAATTAGCATAGATCGGAAAACTAAGCAATGTATTTACTTATATGTTTATATATGTATATTTGGGTGATGCTATAATACATATATTTGAATTCTACGACAAAAAGAAAATAATTAATTTTATAATAATTATTGAAATTTGTATTCTTATTAATTATTTTTATTTATTTATTTAATTTAATATAAATGTCGCTTATTAATTTTCTTATTTATTTTTAAATTAAATTAATTTAAATATTGACAATAAATCAACTAACTTATATGAACTTTAATAACTGGACATTTTATTTCTAATAATGAAATAATTATGAGTGTGCTTATGAACATTTTGATTTATATCAAAAAGCTATTTGATTTTATTTTTATTGAATTGTGGTAAATTGTACTTGACCAGGCCCAAAAAATGCATCGAGCAATTTAGGCAATATATGAGCATGTTTTCAACTCAAGCAACTAACAACATTTGCCTAAAACTATGCAACAACAACTTGATGTTCGACAGCTGGAGTTTCTATTACTTTTGTGCTCTATTCTTTTGTCTTGCCTGAAGCCATTTGAGCTTGAAGTGTTAATTGCCTAGTTGTGAGTCAGGTCAGCTGGCCAGAAAAATGTTTGTCTTCTTATGGTGCTTATGGCCGATCATTGCACATTCCTGTGTGTGTGTGTGTGGATGTTTGTTGGCATTCATTCACATTCCTAAGGTCAGTTTCAGTCAAAAAAGAAAAACAAAAAATTCAAACTGTAATGACTGCCCCAAAGAACGTAAATAGTTGAGCATATTTAATTACATGGCATACCCTCCACAGCAATTTGCTTTGGACAACAACAACACACACATACACACACACACAGAGTTTATACTTGTTTTTGTTGTCTTTGTTTGTGGGCTTCTTAAATATGTCAACAGCTTTAATATTTAATTTAAATCAAAGTCAACGAAAAGAAGCAAAATTGACAACAAAATTGACATCAACATGAGGCAGGGCTCTTATCCCTGCTCATGCCCCCCACTAAAAAAAAAGTAGAAAAACAAAAACTTTTCAAGCACTTAATTTCATTGCGCTGTTTAAGTTGCAGCTGCCGTCGCAATAATTATAAAAGAATTGCACATACGCCGCGTTGCCGCGGCTGCCATGTGTGTGTGCGTGTGTGTGCGTATGGTCGTGTGTGTGCGTGTCTCGGTTGCTTTGCAAACGTTTTAAGCGCATTTCATTTATATGCGCATCTGAGAGCCGAGCTTTGCATTGCACTAGAAATAATACGCATACGCCACATGGGGCTCGTGTCTGAAATTGAAATGTACGCAAATACATCTGCACATGTGTTAGCTAACTTAAATACATTACTGTGGTCATAAATTTCAAGCATTTCCTTCAGATATCAGCCAACTCACGTGCACTCTTGGTATTGTCCTGTGGCTTTGCTCACTCATTTTTGTATATCATAAAATATTTAAAGAATGCATTACCTTAATTAGCTTACCTTATTACCTTAAAGTTTCCTCAAATTTAATTTTGGATTTGTTATTCGTTTTCCATCTGTTAAAAGTCTCATCGAAATCATTTGTTCTTAAGTACTGTATATGTTTTTTATTTTAAATTTGATTCCATTCAAGTTTGGGGTTCTGCCCTCTAAATCTAACAAAGAATGGGGCGAATGTGTTGGTTTTATATCTTTCAAAGTATACAACCTTTGTTAACTTATTGAGTCCGTTTAATTTCTTTGAGATTCTATAATCAACACAATATTGTTGTTCTCATTCAGATCAGGTGCTCTCAAAGTCACCCGCCCACTTTTCCCCTGCACTTTTGTTTTTTTTTTATTTTATTTTTTTGCAAAGTTACTGCGACCTTTTACAGAATGAAAATATGATTGCTAAAGTCACAGGTTCCGCCAGCAGGACATGGCTCGTCGGTCCGTCGGTCCGTCGGTCGGTCGGTCGGTGTGTCAGCAAAAGTTTGAAAGCTTTGCCTTTTGTCCGTCATTGCTTGAAGTGCAGATTGTAAATTGATGACGGCACAAACTGTTCACAAAAGGGCGGCCAAGTAGCTGGCTGGCTCGTAAATGCTGACATTGTTGTTGGGTTTAGACAGCCGTTTGAGGTCCATAAAAATTTGTACTGCTTCCAGCTAAAACCGCCGGCTAAATGCGAAACTGCAGCTGCAGTGCTGCAGCTCATGTAATCAATAAACATTACTTGCTGATTTTTATAATCTGTTTGAAGCATTAGCTACACCCACACACACACACATAGATATATAAATATATATATACATATATTTATATATATATATATAGCTGCATATTCATTCATAAGAATTTCGGGCGCTGCTGTTGCCGCTGGCCACCAATTCGTGGCATAAACAAAAAAGGCAGCCAAAAAGCTAAAATGAAATTAAATGAGTGTAATTTGTGTAATTCGGCTAGGCCACAAGGTGGCCGCGAATGGCAAATTTTTAGAAATTTATGTGCATAAATATTTGTAGACTACTTTGGCTTAGCTTTGCGGCCTCTGCTGCCAGATTTACAATAGACACAGAAATTGTGGCCCCTAAGCAGGTAACGAAAGGTGCTAAGCAGTTGGGACATTTAAGCGGAAACTCTTGTTGTTATTGCATATATGAAAAGCTCGTTTAAACAAAATAAATAATTTGTGTACAGCACGTTTCTGTGTGTTCTATATAGTGTAGCTGTATTATAACATCCCAGCGACAGATAAGATCAAAAACCTTGATAATAATCTTTGAACGTGCAACAAATCAATAGCGAAACAACAGCAGAGCTAAGCTATCACAAAAACAAATACAAAAACAAAAGCAACAAAGCAAAATATAAAACAAAAAAATACATTCAACGATTCCGAGCAAGGAACAACAGCATTTGATTGATTTGTGGCAGCAGCAGTAGCAGCAACAACAACAACATTAACAACAACACTTGTCGGTGAGTAGCCACACAAATAAATAATTAATGAGCCGCGTGTGTGCTTTAACAATTGCACAATCAACAATCTAAACGAAAACAATAAGAGAACCAAAACAAAAAACCCTTAAACACAACTAACAAAAATCCAGCAGCAAGTGCATAAAAATTGCTCCGCACACAAAATCACAGCGCAAAAAACCACACACAACAACAACAACAACAAAATTTAGCATAACGGTGCATTAAACGTTGCAACTAAAAAATAAATACCAAAACAAACAAGAGACAATTAAATAAGTTATGCAATTACCTTATTGCTATTATCACTTGGTGTTTTTGCTTGCTAAGATTCATGCAGCTTCCACATGTGGCAAGCTAATATACTAATTGAGCCCGTGCAGAGTCCCGTCTTTTTGTTTTGCAGACTCGACTGGATCAAACCACTATATGATGCAGTTTTCATAAAGACGATTGAGAGTGTCTCTAAGATTTCATTTGCAATGGTAGTTAATATTCGACAGCCAAAATGTCATTTTTCTGCAAAACTTGTTGAGTCGTTGTTGAGGCTGTAAAAATATAGGAGATATATACTTCAACATTTTGTTTGCCTACTAGTGGGCGTGTCAGTCAAAATTTTAACACTTCATCTGCCGCAAGTATATATACTTATATATTAAGTTTCAAGAGTCTAGCTTTTGTCCGTAGAACAGTATAGTTAGCTTAATAGGAGCCAACAGTTAATAAAGTCTCGGCTATTTTCCTGTTTTGTCCGGAATGGAATACTGATCAATGAATGAATTTAATAAAATCCAAACCAGGTTCAGATCACAATAATATAAAGCATTTCAATATGCTTGCAACGGTATTTAAACTTTAAGCCCCAATAAAATACACAAATGTGATAATACGTATAAAAAACATTAAATATAAAAATAAATACTGTCAAGCTGACATGGTTGAGCTTTCCAGGAATCATACAAAAATAAAATGTCAACAAAGGATTCTTTTATGTGAGAAAATCACGTTTAATGATTTTTCATAAAAAAAAACTGTAAATAAATATAATTATAAATGGATGCTGGTGCTCTCCCTCTACAATTTATTGTAATATTATTTCTTTACTCAATTTATTATAGTTAATTACAATAATTAATTAATCATTTACACATTTTTAAACAGCTATAATAAAAAAATTCGAGTACTTATATGTAATTCATTAGTTTAATGCAAAAAGCAATTGCAATGACAACAACAAAAGCGGCCACCTGAAGGCATTCGCAATTGTTTCGAGCAATCAAATAAGTATTTATGTACGTATGTACATATGTACAGCTCTGTGTACAGCTCTCGTACATCAAGAGCGATTTCAGACATGCATACACATGTACACATCCGGAGTACGTAAACAAAATAAAATGCCCGCAGGCATACTCAAATGTAATTTATAAATACAAGACAAAGACATGTTTTTGCATATCTGATCGGAACAAGACAAACAGCAACAACAATTGCGACAACAAAATGTTTTTCGAAAAAGAAAAGCGAATATGTATCCGACGAGGAAATACTCTGCTCATGTTCGCTTATCCAGATGCCAGATTATTTTAGTATCAACAATTATATTTTAAACTGTTTAATGTGATGTCATGATATGAGAATTTTGATGAAAAATTGTCAATAAGTGAAAGCATAAACATTTTAATTTCATTTGATCAGTTTGTTGTTAAACCATTTTCCAGCAACAACTCAACTTTGATAAAGCGATTCGTTCAAGCCTGTTTTGGCTATACTTTCTGACTGCAACAAAAAGACGCACCTGTACCAATATTAATGGTTTGGAGTCCTTTAATGTTTCATTTTATTCTAAGTAACACATATCGTGACAGAACTATAATATTGGATAGATAATTTCATCGAATAAATAAAGTCCATTCTACTAAAGGCTTACTAGACAATATTATTAAGACTTTATGAATCAATTTTAATTTGCTGCTGCCTTGAAGGCATTGAAGAAAGTAGAGTGCTCTCATACATATGACACATACATATACATTTAAATACGCTTATCGTCTCTAATAAGCATTTTAATATAGATATTGTGCATATTATATGAGGGATAGCCATAATACACATTTGATAAGCTATCAACTGGCGACAGTCAGTGCTAAAAATGTGCAACATTTTTCAATTGGCTTTATTTGACTTATGATAATAATGATAATAATAATGACGTGGGGAACGACGCTTGAGGCGCGAGCTTCTCACGCGGATTGGCAAATAAGTGAAACGAATGTGTGTTTCCAATGACAGCTAATGGGGAAAACATAGAGACAGAGACAGCAAAAGGTAAACAGAGAGAGCAGGAGAGCGAGTGAACGAGAGTGAAAGAGAGTTGGGGTAGACAAGAGCAAATAACAACAACAAATGGAAAGCGACAGGCGGCAGCAAATTTAATTTCGTAAGTGATTTTTGGCAAGACAGGTGAAGGCGTCTATAAATATAGGCGATGTCGGCATAAATTTCTCTGCCTGGGCGGCTGCACGGCTAGGCACCAAGGCTCGCTACGCAGTCGTGTCTGTTTGCGAAAACAAAATGGGAATAAAAAAAAAAATGTAAAAAAAGCCAAATCAAAGCGATTTCGAAATAATCAAAGCATTCGCGTCAAATCGAGTTGAGCGACAGATAAATATATAAAAATGCAAGTATCCATAGATAGAGAGGAAGGCAGGAATTACCAAACTGTTTTGCGTGTGGGCGTGGCAGGCAAAATAACTTCACAGCACCGCATAACTATAGCAACGTACATACATCAAATGGGCTGACTCGATGGATAAACCAAACACACAGACATGAATGGAACACGGGGCGTATGAGCAACATAAACGTAAAGCTGAGTAGCCACGCCCCGTGGGCAATGCAATATTGCAAATTGTTTGCGTATTCACTAACATCATTTTCGCTCCAACTAGGTTCAGTTAAAGCATTTAAAATAACATAATACACTTGAAAAAAATACAGTATTTTATCTCAGACACGCTTAGTTTAGATTCGAAAATTCGTGTATTGAGCATTTTATACTTCATTCAATTTTTGCAACATTTTTGGTCGACTATGAAGGCCAGAATGATTCATACTTAATTAAATTGTTCACTGAATTTTGCCGCTCGTAGTTTTCGTCTGTGTATTCATAAATTAGAACTAGTTGAGTTTAAAAGTTGCCTAAACTAGTTTCGCAACAATTTATTATATAAGTGCATAAAATAATAATATATAATTATATAAGCACGTGAAAGCTTAGCTTTATTTGAGAACGTACGAATATAAACGAAATTGTTAAATCTGTCAAGGAATGCATTAGAAATCTGTTCGAAGACTGTCTCAGACTGAAGAGAATCAGACACCCAGATATGTCTTATTGTCAACAGAGGTGCGAGTTAATTGTAGCAAAATTTATGCTTCTGCGATTGTTTTTAATTGTGTGTGCGTGTGCCTAGGCCGCTAAATCCTGACAGCGGGACAGGCAGATCCTTGACACGGACAATAACCACAGCAGACCGCAGCAGCGGCGGGCCGAAAACAGATCGAGCATTCCAGACAGCGGGCTTTGAAATATGAGCCGCATTTTGTGCGGTTTTTAGGCACGACGGCAACCAGAAACAGAACACCTAAAATCCCCACCTAAAACAGACCCAGACTCAGACAACAGGCCTAAGAGCTGGCCGCGCGTGGACCGCACGCATTTTTATTATTTCTTGCGTTGTTTTTCGGCTTTTTTCGGTTTTTTTTTACTTGGTTAGTTGCCTTCACACGAAACACAAAAAAGCGGCCTGAAAAAAAATTGACACAAAAATTGATTTTCGTGCCTTTATCATGCTGCCGCTCTCTCTCTCTCTCTCTCTCTCTCTGTCTCTCTCCGCCCCCGCTTAGTTTTGTTGTTGTTGTTGTAGTTTCTCACAGAGTATTTCACTTTTTTATATTTTTTTTCTTCAATTTTGGTTGTGTTTTTTGTTGTTTTGTTTTGTGCGTGAGCCTTTCAATTTTGGTTGTTGTTGTTGCTGCTGCTTTGTTAAACGGCCTTTCGCCCCGCAGCTTCTGCTCTGCTCTCGGCTCCCCGCGGCCCGGCTGCGCCCAGGCTTTGGCTGTCGCTGGCAACAGCAAATATTACGGCTTAGAGGCTTTCATGCCATCCTCATCTGTGTCATCCCCGATGTAGTCCTTGTTGTCGATGTTGCCACATAGTGCGTTCTTCTTGTTGTTGTTGTTGTTGCTGGCTTTGTTTTGTTTTGTTTGTTGTTGTTGCACAAAGTCCTTTTGCTTTGAAACACACCGCCCGTAAGCGTCTCGTTCAGGTTGTCGCCACCGTTGTCGCCATCCTCGCCAGGTGTAATAATGTGGTACTTGGCGACGGCCCGGCACATCCACATCCCCACATCCCACATCGCCCATCGTAAGCCCACGCATGCAGCATAATTGCCCCGCACAATAGATAGATACATATGTATTCACGGCCTATCGGAGCCATCGAATGTTAAGAAGTTATTTTAATTATGGGGAAAGCAAAGTAAAAGTTGAGCAAATTTTATTACAGTTGTGCGTGTGTGCGTGTGTGCGTGTGGTGGGGGTTTGCAACCCTTCTGTATCACACACATGCTCACACACATGGCTTCTTATTATGGCTTCCAATTGTCAGTCCATCAGTCAGTCAGTGAATCAATTGTTGCTTTTGACATTCAACAGGCGACGCATCGCCCCTTTGCTACCCTCGAAATAATGCGCTTTCAAAGGGTATATTATTGCAAAGTAATTGATATATTTTTTTACAAAGAAAACGTTCACTCCTACGCTCTTTTCATAAGTAAGTCAATAAATAATGTATAAATACCCAAGTACAAGGAATATTAAATAAAAACTATTTCGAATTTTCCTCTTGTTGTAAATATTTAATTTCGTAAAAGAGTAAAGTGTTGATTTAAGCACTTTGCTGATTTCAGAAATGTACAGTCTTATACACTTTTAAAATCTGCGATATATAGATATGCTTAAGGGCATGGTACAGGGTATTTTTAAAGCAACTCACTTAACTTTATTTGTTGTATTTTGGTAACAGGTAGGCGGCGCCAATGTTTGCCCTTTGACATTTACTTTAGCTACACCCGCGCTTCCTTCCCCAGCCCACACCCACTCTATCACTGTCACTCTCTGCCCTCTGCCCAGGAGGCAGCTTGAAAATAACGGTGTTTTGCTGAAACATTTTGAATTCGTGTCACACAAAGGACGCGTGTGTTGTATGCAAATCGAAAATCGATAAGTGACAGCCCCGCGTGATCAATGTGCATACGTACGCAGAGGAAATTTACAATTGAATCGATAACAGTTGATACTTTAAATTTAAACAAATTTCATTTATTCAAGTTTGCAACACTAGCTCAATGTTTAAATGAATCGAAAAGTGAATGAAATGAATCTTTTTTTTTGAGGCATAGACTTACATTTTTAATATCCTTGCAGAGGATCTTACAATTTTCTCCCAAAAGTGGAACACACGAAAGAGACGTGTCCGATCAGTCGATATGGCCATATCCGTATGTCTATCTGTCTACCCCTTCACAAACTCGTCTCTTCAATAAAAAAATTTAAAGAATCAGTTGAAAAATAAGTTTTTGTTTGAAAAATATGTTCGCTTTTCAAACTTGGCAATTGTGGAAATATGAGCAAATAACATAAAAAAAGAGTTCAAAAAATAGTTTACCCAGTAAGGGCATCCATGTACCCCAAAGATTCCTTTCCTTTCTGGCTCTTTTCAAAACTGGGTTCTCGTACGAATAGGCTGGTCTAACAAAGACTCCTCAGCTTGCCAATTTAGCTGGAAACTATTTAAGGTGCTTATCGATAATCGTCTTGATAAATGCTTAATGGGGCGGTGGAAACACTTACGTTTGCCAAAGCTCACACAACATGCAAACGCCAAAGCCTAAGCAAAGTTTAAGCAGCTTATTCGCATTATTTGCTTGCCAAGTACTTAGCACCCATGCATTATTTTCACACACGCACACACACACACAACACGTGTTTCCAACTGTTTCAATAAGTAATTTCTACTGCAAGTCATTTTCGGCATGCAGCAAAAGCTTAACAAATTTTCGGGTTCTTTTCAACTTAATGCAGCACTTGATTTTGAAAAGAGTTTTCATTATATATGACTAAACATTCTACATTTATATATGTTTGTGTGTGTGTGTGTGTGTGTGTGTACCGGCTTTCATTACGCTCGTTTGTTCATTGAGTTAGCAGTTTTCTTTTATTTTATGAAAGCATTTGGCAAATGTAATTTTCAATTTGAAGCGCGGCGCCTGCTGTGCAAATGGGCGTGACAAGGCTCGCCGCGGTAACCCCCCAATCCCCTAAAACCGTGCCCAGCATTATCCACTGGCCTGGACCAGTGGGCCAGTGTGCGCATTTGGCCATGTTTTATGCGTGCCATAAAAACATAAGCGCCTTTAACAATAAAATACAATAAAAACACTTTTGTTTTTTTTTTTGGTTTTTTACTGATGCGACAATATTTTCACTCCAAGCATGTACAATGCACACTTTACTCACATACACACACACACCAATACACACGCACACATCAAAGATGACGCGAGCATAAAAATGCTTACGCTTTCGCTTTCACTTTCTCTTTCTCCCGCTTTTGTTGCAATAAAACTTAAATTTGCTGTTGCCCGCTTTTGGAGCACAAATTGTTAATAAACCATACAAAATATAAACTGATTGCCAGGCGCTCATAAAAGCCTGTGCACGACTGTAGTTGGTGTGTATTTATATGCGTATGCGTGTATGCGTGTGGGAGTGGGTGTGTGTGTGTGTGTGTACGTGTGTGTGCCACAAACTCAAACGTAACGAAACATGGTCATAGCTGGAGTCAAAGTTAACTGTGAACACACTCGTCCAAAGTGTCGCACTCGAGTGAGACTTATAAATAATAAACTTATGAAAGCAGCTTGCGGGCGGTTCATATAAATAAAATAAAATAGCAAAAGCAGAAAAGCAGCAAAGGAAACTACTTTTAGAGCCTGGCGAATGCACAAAGATATTCGCACACAAAGCCGCACACACACACGCACACACACACACACACGCTCACAGTCAAATACGACGACAATGAAATCGGCCGGAAACTGGGAACTGGGGGAATGGGTGTCTGTGTTTGGGCCACGACTTCCCTTTGACATTTAAAAGCATATTGTAATGAATATTAACGCCTATACACACAAACACACGAGACGCGCACGCTACATACAAATAAACATATATATGTACATATATATGTATATATATATATGCCTAGGAGCTAGGCGTTAGGCAGGACTATTTTTTACAATCGCATGGCAATGTTATAGCTGAGGATGGAAATATGCTTTGGATCCCACCAGATAGCAACGAAACAACCCTTATATTCCACATTGAATACGTTCAATATAATACAATCTCCATATGGCTGTCTTTATATAAATGTATTGATGAACTCTGCGCAAAAACCAAGAATTTTGTACTAAATCAAAGAAAA
Source organism: Drosophila robusta (assembly GCA_035043565.1). Taxonomy (NCBI): domain Eukaryota; kingdom Metazoa; phylum Arthropoda; class Insecta; order Diptera; family Drosophilidae; genus Drosophila; species Drosophila robusta. The sequence goes on along the minus strand of JAWNMW010000257.1, from coordinate 17,726,151 downwards.
GCATATCAAAATCCGGTCAAGGTGAAATTTTCTTAGTTTGCAAATGTTATACGCTCATTTCAAGCACAAATTAACTTGGAAATTACAACATTAATGGTAAATTGTAAAATAAAAAATTACTCGGTGATAAAAAAGAATTTTGTCTCCAAATGAATATGCAAAAAGTATATAAATAATAATTACAATAAAAATAATAACATTTCTAGAGTTTGCTTAGGGTATCTTAAAAAACGAGACATTTTCCGAATTTGTTATACAAACTTTGCAACAAATCAGGAATATATATAATTAAAGGGCTTGGAAATAATTTCTTCAATGTATTACACATTTTGTTCGAATTTCCAAGCGTATTTGAAGCTGGGGCCTGCGTTTGTTATGGTTCCCAAAACTGGCATGTTTAAAGTATGTCTTCAACACCATTAGAAAGTCATTGCATATGCGATATACATTTTCTTTTTCATTTTTTCGTTTTTCTATAACAATGGAAATTTGTGCACGCAAGCAAAAAAAAGCAAATTCAAATGAAATTCATTGCGTTCTCTTCCAACGAACCAACGAACCTACGAACCTTCGGAACCTACGCTTCTTAATAATAATATTTGTATTTTCATGAATTCAATTAAATTAATTAAATGGAATTTCTATTATTCTCATAAATAGTTTTTCAGCTGAAGTCGTTCGGTTTGCGCTTTGTATAACACCGATTCCGAATTAAGGATATGTTTCCACCCACGAAGCATTTACATGGAATAACAATAATTAGTTGTCGATGCGTGGGTTGCATTTCTTTGCCATTCGCCATTACAGTTAATGCTAATGCAGTTTTGTGTGGGCCATGTTGTGCAGGATCAAATCGAAACCTTGAGGCTCATTCGCGAGCTTACTAGGGCGCTAGGCAGGGAGGGAGGGAGGGAGGGAGGGTGGAAGGAAAGTGCTTGCACATGTGCTGAGAATACAAAAAAATCAGAAACAAAGTCCTGGCTACAAGCATATTCCTGCTAATGGCTTAAGCCACGTTAATGGAAAATTATATGCGCCGCCATTGGCATCGACGGCACCGTGGGTAGCCTTGTCGTTGTGGCCCTAATCATTTCCTAGCCATATCCCTATCGATGCTAAGCGCTTAGCCTAAGCAGCTGACAATGGGGTGGCGAATGTAAAATGCTCGTTGAGCAAACAATAAACGTACTTAGTGTTAGTGGGTGCTAGGGGCCGATAGGGGTATGTGTGCCATGTGAATTTGACACTGTAATCTTTTAAATCATAATTAAAGGTTAAATCTTAATTAAATGTGCTTTGATGCTCTGAGCCAAAACCTTTGTCTGTCTATTTGATGGCTGCCCTTGGCTGGCTGGCTGCCTGTGGGGCTTGTGGCTGGCTTGCTGCTGGTGGTGCTGGTGCTGGTGGTGCTGGTGGTGGTGGTGCCAGTGGGCCAACAGAAATCTGCCTTCACTACGAGTCCAACATAAATCCCAAGTTATCTGCAGCAATAAATCAGTTTTAATGCGATTCCTTCGAGAAGTCGTTGGCGACGAGACGCGCCAAAATAGGAGAAAACTCAATACTCTGATTATATGAAAATGTCTCTCACTCGCTCTCGCCTTTTGTTTTATGGTCTTCAAGGAGTTAAAAAGTTTATTTACTGTTTCTTTCGCTCTTAAAATTTTTTTCTTTCTGATAATTCGATTTAGAGTTGCGCCAAATGTAAATATATGTGCCATAAATTTATATAAATTTTATTAAGTAGACCAAAAATGCCATGCGGAATAAATCTTGCAAGTCAAGTTTATGAGCTATACAAATACTAATCTCAATGATTTATCATTAACATAGATGATAGTAATTTTTAGCCCAGAATGCAATGTTCAAAATTAACAATATTGAGAAGTGTAAGTTTTGTTATTTATATGTTCACAAAGATAACAAGGATAATAAATATTCCCTCGCAAGACAGACTTTTGATCCCGGCCGCAATCATGTCTGAACTCAAATATGGGAACGTACTCGTAAAAAATCCAAATGGTTGTGGTTGCTGTCAAAGCTGTTCAGTAGCTTGACAGTTAGTGGCAACCCCCACCCCCGCACCTAGCCCTTGGCCACCTGCGCCAGACGCCCGCTGAGAGGATGAGGCGTTTTAATAATGACTACAAAGTCCTTGAGCGCTGACGTGGCACTCGTCAAGGGTTTATGGCTCTGCGAGTATATCTATGAGATATACGCCCACACACACACACACATAACACACACATGCGAATTGCGTAGTTTTAGTGCTGCAAAACGGCAATTGGACTGCACGAGGCTTTTGTATTCCTCATTTATGGCCAGCGCCTGCGTGTGCAGCTGTCACGGCATTAACTTGACGGCACTTTGACGCCTTGGCCTGTCAACCTAAGGGACGTGGACGTGCTCCTGCTTGAGCTATGCATGCGTCGGCGTCTCTGCTCTGATTATTTTCTTTTTGCAAGCGGAGGTGCGACTATTTTTAGAATTGGCCGCGTTTGTGCTCATGACAATGCCCGCATCCCAGGCAACCGGGCCACCGGGCAACCGGGCAACCAGTCAGCCCGGCAGCCCGGCAACCCGGATGACTTTTACATTTTTAATTTAACTGCCCAGTTTTATTTGCCTAGCCTGACTGCGTTCGTTGCCCTTGCCAACTCATAAAAGTTGCAGGTGTTTTTGCCCCACAATTGTTTGCGCTCACATGTGTGTGCGTGTGTGTGTGCGAGTGTGGCTTGTGTGGCACCACTTTAAGCCTTAAGCTGTAGTTTCACTTTCAGTCTCGTGTGCGGCTATATCGGTGTATCTGTTTCGGGTCCGTACTTAATTAACTGTGGCTCCGCACAGTGCCAAATGCTTGCCAGGCCAAAAGCCAAAGCCAAAGCCAATGGCGAAATGCATTTGAGTGCAGCTAACAGCCAAGTAATTTCAATTTGAAGCGCTCAACGTCAGCTCCCACTCACACAGCCAAGACATGTGTGTGTGTCTGTGTGTGAGTTGTGCGAGCTTTGGGTGCATATTAAAATGCTGTCAAAATTGCACGGCTAAATGTCATTTCATTTGGCAGCGTTGCCTTCACTCGCAATATGCCACATGTTTGCAAACGGCGTCTACTGCACATGTGTGCGTCACACACACACACACACACACACACGCACACACACATGTGCAGCTCGTATCTGTCAGCTGCAGTGCTCGCGAAGATTAGGCCTAATTAGGACGGCCTGTTCGTTGGATGTGCCTTGTCTTATGCTAAACGGAACGAGTGCTTCCATGGGTGGCACTCACATTGCGTATACGCCCCGTATAAGCAGCCAGCCTGAATGCAGCAATATCAGGATCATATGTGGGCAGCAGTCAAAACAGTTACTTTGCACTCTATTTTGAACAACTTTTTAATTCCCGAATCTTTGATAAGAGATGCGATACTGTTGCCAACAAATTAATTGTTTTTAATTCGGGTTTTTTTTAAAAACATTCCGATTGCATATTTGATTTGTTCGCATTTTCCTAGGGCAATTACTATCATATGGCTTGCAGGCTCAAAGTTTTATGCCGAAACTGGAGTATTAAATTTGCATGGCACCCTTGAGAGCATGAAGGCGAGCGGCGAGGAAAGGAGTTCAGGAATGGGTAGTCCAGAATTGAGTTGAGCTGAGTTGCGGGCCAGAGAAAATTCCTTACCTTAATTAAAAAAGTTTACAATTTCTTGCCTGGCTCGGCGACAACTTAACGCGCCATCTCGGGCTCCTCCCGCTCTCACTCTCTCGCTCTCTTTCTCTGTCTTTTTGCGTCACATAATCAGCAGCGAGTGAGCCAAAATACCAACTGCAAAACAATGAAAATGCGACAAGTTTTCTCCTGTTCTCGCCCTCCCGTTCGCACGCTGTCTTCCATTTCGCTCTAGCGGGTGACTTGGGTAGCCCACGGGAATCAGTTGCCAAGTTTTTGTTCTTTCTGCTTTTTGCAGCCAAAGCGGCTGGCAAAAAGTTTTAAAATAAACTTGCGTCGTAAAAAAACAAAGTTTCATTGCAAGAGCAACATCACGCGCACACACACACACACACACACACACACACACGCACACACTTGCTACTTTTAAGCAATGTTGCGTTCGTTATTTTTATTAATATTCATTTTAGTCATAAAACGAAAATTGAAAAAATGTATAAATTAATTTATTTAGACTGAGCATTATTTCAATTCAAATTTAATCAAATTGAATTAACGCGTTAGCAACTAAAACTTGAAGCTCGACGACCGTAAACTGGTTGCAGCTATTGGCAGAGGTTCGATTCATGGCATTATTTGGCTAATTAAATGTGCAATTTATGGCCATTTGCCGGTTGTTGGTTCGCGTAATTTAATTAACATAAATATGGCTGCAATAATGTACTAAGCCAGAGCAAAGTGAAGACGGGCTGCTAACTGCATTTTAATTGGCAATTGCCACAGGCAATTAGTTGCGGACAGCTGCACTACAAGTGCTTGTACTTGCAGTCGTGAGCATACATATATGTATGAGTGTGCTCACACACACTAATAACACATATATTGTGTGTGTGTACACGTGCTGCATAACATCAACAACAACGACAACAACAACACATTTGCGAGCGCAAAGAGAAAAGCGCAAATTGCAGCGAGTCTCCCTTAATGGAATAACAAACTGACCAAAACACACACACACACACACACACACACACACACACACACACACACACACACAACACACCCACTTGCTACATTTATCTAAAATCCTTTGGCATTCGCTTATATACATATCTGCAACTGCACTTCGGGGCAATCATTGCCGGCCAAGTGACGGCCTCGACGAGCAACTGCAAGTCTCTAATTACCAAGCGAACTCTGGCCCATTACTGGGTCAGTTTGCTAGCTTTAACCTTTGAGCAAGTTTGAGTCACCCGCGCGCGCAAAAAGAAAATAAAAAAAACAAAAAAAAAATAAACAAATATCTCTGCAGCCAGCTTTTTGCGAAATTTAATTGAATTGCTGTTGGTTTCATGCTAAATAATTGAATCCCTTCAAGTGCCAGCTGTTGAAATTTCATTTCGTTTATTATGATTTGTATTATTATTGGTGTCGTAATGATACTTTTTATTTTGATCTCTTGCAGATTCTAGTTATAATATGTAAAGGTCATCATCATAGTTTGCTTTAAATAAAACTTTCATTTTTTCGCTCTGCGCTTTCCGCATGGGAAGCACCTTGAAACACGTGCACGTTGTACAGTGGGGCAAACAGCCTAATTATGAGTTTTGGCTGCACTTGACATCATTTGAAAATGCAAGCTAGTTGCAGGAGATTTCCTAGATTCCTTGGCTGTTCCAATACAAGCACGCCCCAAAGAGCCGCCGCACACGGCACCCCGCAACAGCCACCTCCCCCCTCCAAATCCCCGCACTTGTCGTGTTTCCCTTTTTGCGCATTAACTTAATGAGCACAGCAAAAATTTACTTTTAATTATGTTGTAATAAAGATATTTCACCAGCGACCCAGCGCCAAGTCAAACGCGAAATGTAAAATGTGAAAACCGCTTTTGCACCCTCTCTTTTGCCATATCTTGCTCTGTTCTCGCCGTCTCTCTGTCTCTGGCGCTGTTTGCTTATTTCATGCTCTGCTCCTTACGCCAACTTTGCTCGTTTGCAAATAAAGTGCAGCATACTTAACGGCGCACAGAGAACAAAAGCCAGTGGCAGGCCAAAGCGAGCATTTATTAATTGACTGGGTCAATTATGTATATGTACAAAGGACGCATAAGGTCCAGCCAAGCAGCGACGGCAGGCTGCTCGACTGCCTAATACCCTATACTCTTTTGCAAACTTCAACAAATGAAAATGTAATCGACCAACGATATAAGAATTTGAAGTAGAGCGAAACAACGAGACTAATATAATTTCCTGATTTTACTGACTGAAACAAGCATATAAAGAAGCTAATAAATGAAATCAAAAGTTAATCGATAGCAATATATAACAAAGTGACTGGAAATTGTTATCATTTAATTCGGCTTTTCTCGGCGCATACCCTTTTCTTCCACGCACATGTTGGGTTGGCTGCAAGGTGAGAAAATAACAGAGGGTTAAGGGGTCGTATGGCAAGTGGAGTGGCCAGTGCAGCAGCTGCGAAATGAGGGCAACGAAAGTGAACTGGGCGAGCAAAAGGCATCAGCCGGAAACAGGCCAATGAAATAATTTTATATTTGTTGTTGTACATTTTCTTTCGTTTGCTTTTGTTGTAAATCAATTAAGGCTTAACTGGTAACTGGTAACTGGTAACTGGTCGATGAAGGGTGCGCATGGCTGTGGCTGTGGCTGTGGGCGCGCCGTGGCCTCAGCAAAAGGATTTTCGACCACTTTTTCTAATTGACTTTACTTGCAATGCCGTTTAACAAATTGCCAAAAGGCTTTGCCTGCCGCTGACTGGGCAGCTGTCCTCAATACTCGTTTTTCGAAATGGCCTAACTATTTTTATGACTCTATTGAAATTGACCAACGAACATGACCCGCACACCCGCTCCCCAGCCCACCCCACCCACGCCAGCTGACCTTGCTCATATTTTATGCACTGCGATGCCGCCCGCCGCAGAAACCGCAGCGCTGCAATTTGTTAGCAGAGTCCCAGACAGGCGGCCAGCCCCACGGCCTGAGCCTGAGGCGAGTGCAGCGAGGCAACAACAAGACCGTCTGGTATTTACGTAGCGAGTGCTCTATAAATATTGTTGCGCCATCGGCCCGGTCAACTCAATCAGACAACAACGCCAAACTGACCAAACTGTCCGGCAACAGCGCCAACAGCGGCAACAGCAGCTGCAGCAGCTCAAAGCAGCAGCGATGCGGGCTAGGACCATGACCAGAGTCTGGGCCAGGCCAACAACTAGCGGTGGGGCGGGGCGGGGCGGGGCGGGGCGTCGCTGACGTTCGACGTTTGGCGGCCCATTGAGGCAACGTCAATTAATGGCTACTGTGCCTCGGCCAACTTACAAATAACTGGGCCAGCTGGCGGCAGCATTCACTTGGAATGAATACCCACTGAATTTACGAGTACTCGTTATGAGCCGATATTCAATTAAGTTTTACAACTTTCTCAATTGTCAATTCAATATATACGCTTCGCTTCCTACAGCTGCCCCTGAATGCATCGCTTCATATATCCGTTTACATAAATATATACATTGACATAAATATATTTATCCACATACGTATAAGTATAGATCTATAATATTCGATGACAACTTTTGTTTCTACTTTTTAAGTTCTCATTCAAATTCTGTTTAAGCTTCAATTAATTTGACAAAAGTCTGCGTTGAACAATTAAGTAAATAAAAGTAAAGCAGCATTGAACAAACTGATTTATAAACGAAAAATTATGTTAGCTGCACTTTCATTAAATTGATTCAAAATTCAGAAAATTTTTGATATAGCTGCGATGCTATACTCAGGCAGCGAAACATCGAGGATTCTAAGTCAAGTCAGCAAGTTTAGTATCTCTTAATCCTTTAACCCTCTATATATGCTATAAAAAAAACGAAGTATGTGAATCAGGGCAAGTATGAAAGAAGTAAGCCCATTGCAGTCGGATTAAAACACAGATTAAAACAGTCGAAAACGATCTTTTTTGTTATTGTTATTGTTTTTTTGGAAAAATATATTTTTGTAATTTTTGGGGGCGAGAGTGGGCCTGGTCAACGTTTTTCGGCTCGATCTTAAACGGAGGTCATTTGAAAACTGTTTGGAACTCTAGCTCTACAATTTTTGGTGATGTGGACTTTTGCGGATTAACCCCCAAGATATATAGATTTTATCGATTTGCCACGCCCCCACTGGGCGTATCGTAAAATTTGTTGTCAGATCTTTAGAGGAGATCATAAGTAATGTGTGTTAAACCGATTTGCCACGCCCAAAGTAGGCGTATCCAAATCTAACTGCAAAAGCTAGTTTTAAAACTGAGCGATATATATTAAATCGATATGCCCCACCCACAGTAGGCGTTGTCAAAAAATGGTATCGCCTTCTCTCACAAGTTATATTCCAAGTTTCAAGTCTCTAGCTTGAATAGCGGTGAAAAAATTCATACGGACGGACATTGTACAAACCCAATATACTCTATTCGTTTCGTGAACGAGCATAAGCAAGTCTTGAAAGCCCCTATACAAGAGCCCCCCTACCTGGCCAAACGAGCAGGCCGAAGTGAAATAATAACAGTTATAATAATGTTTGCAGCTTAATCTGATATACAATTGATGATGATGACGTAAAAACGTTTTCCATGTGTCATTAGGGCTCTATATTTGGCTTTGCACCCTTCCCTCTGCACCCCACTCGCTGTGGCAGTGAATAAATGTGAGTCCGGGCTGGGGGATTTCTTAGCTCAGACCAAATTCTATGACTGGGCTCCCTATTCACATGGCCCGCACCATTAGCTGCATTAAAGTTGCAGTGCGCTGCGGCTGCGGCGGGGGCTGAATTATTGATTGGGATTTAATAAATTTAATTGCACGTCCCATCGCTTGGCCGCTTTGTGGCCACCGGGCACAATGAGCCGGACAAAGAAAGGGCTAAAGTCGCATTTGGGGATTTGAACGAAAAAGCCCCTGCCAGAGATTGCATTTTTATTGTTGGTCTTCTTCTTTTTATTCGGGGACATGTCAACAATTGTATTATATTTGTTCGTTCGCTCATTAAACACATATACGCGTTTGTTCCGACCCCACCTGTACGGGTCAACCGCAACGACCAAGCCAATGAATCAACAATTCTCTCCGCACAACGCCGGCGGGGAGAAGAGACGCCGAGCGACGGCGATAGCCGAGCGAATTATAATTTTAATTTCCGCCAAAGGATCAACGTGAATAAGGCTCACAGCGCGGCGCAATAAATTATGATGCGCAAATTATGAACCGCACAATAACAACAAATATTTAATAATTGCCAAAAGAAACAATAACTGAAATAATTATGCGTAAATACGTGCTAAGCCCAACTGATGTCCGCATGCATACCCTGTACAATAATTTACTTAAAAAAAGCATTGTCAAATGGAAGTATTTTCTCGCAGAATGGTGTTATTTAAGGATGTTATTATTATTATTTTAAGTTGTTGCAATAATAAACAAATTTCAGTCGGGATTACGTTTGTTTCATATTTGCAGAAAATCGAATTAATTTTGAGTTTATATATATATTTGATATTGGTAATGGGCAAATTTCAGAGATATTTCAGAGATATCTAGAGCTTAATTCTTTTATCTTTTCGTTTACTGTTGGCTGCAACCGATAGTATTTCCGCCGTCTGCTTATAAATATTAAATATTTTAATTATTTTCACGTGCAATTGGGCGAGTGTTAAGAGAGGGGGCGGGGGGATGTGGCAGGCCGCTGTCCGTCGTTAAAGCGAACCCATGAATTCATGTTTGCAGGTATTTTTAATAATTCACTTAACAATTGACACAAGAAATGTGCAAATTGCTGTGTCATCTAATAAGGCGCTTAATGCAATTAGAGGGGCTGGGGGTGGGGCGCCGCTGCCGGTGGCGGCGGCTCGCACGATGCGTCGGGTGGCCATAAAACAATGCCAAAGTGGCAAGATAAAAGCGCCAGATACAAAAAGGCAAACAATGAAACGGCCGCCGGCTGTGCGACGGCCAAAGAATGAAAACGCAAAATGAGCTGCGCCAAATGAAGACACACGCCGGCTGTGGGCGGTGGGTGGCCAATGGGCTGCTGCCTAACATAAAATGTTTAAATATTGTATTTTTTTTTTTGTTGCTCTCTCTCTCTTCCCTGCCTCCCTCTGGTGTTCCCCTCACAGCGCTGTTGTGTGGCATTTTGCGCATACTTTGGCGCTTTGTTAGAGTTTATCAAAAGCTTTTGATCTCGACTGTCTCGACGACTGTTCCGCTGTCCGATGCCTCGCCAAAGAGATTAGATGCTCCCAAAACCAAGTCCTTGACATACAGCCAAACGGAGGGAGAGAGAGAGAGAGAGGGAGAGAGTCAGTGGGTGCTGCTCTATATAGGAGCGTGCGTCGAGGTCCAAGTTTGAGTTCGAGTTGTTCTGTGCTTGTGATTTCAGCATAAAAATTTGTTTATTGTTGCTGCTATTTCCATGTCTCTCCCTCGTATACGAGTATTATGTCTGCTGTTTATCTTTATCTTTGGGCCCGCCTTGTCCCCCCCTCAATTTGTTTGCCAAAGCATTTGCCGTCGTGGCCTTTTAATGGCATCCTCGCAGCGTGGCCAACAGAAATTTGCCTTAAATTGAGTCGGCCGCAGAGCAAAAGGTCAGACGAGTCAAATTTCTGCCCTCATCCATAACGTGTACATGAATATGCACAATTCTCATTTACCCAATGACCACGACCACAAGTATGTGTCCAAGTGTGCGTGTGTGTGTGTGTGTGCATTTGTGTGTATGTAATAGGTCAAGAGTAGGTCACACCGAAAGTTGATTAAAGATCCCACTGCCCGTTTTCACTTAGCAGCCAAACCTTGGCCATGATTGGATTACTTACACTCAGTCTCAGCCTCTGGCTATTCATTTACTCTCACCTCATATCCCATCACATCGTATGTTATTTTATAATTTATTATCAATTCAAAAGCTGTATCCTCCGTTTGTAATTAGTGAAAGATCCCAAGTGATTGAATTTCACTTCAAAGAGCCTCTTCGGAAGTTAGGTTCACATTTTCCCACTTTCGCAGTAAGAGCCTGCGGCAATTCACATTCCATATGCCAGGTATTTATCTTTATTCGGTCAGTTTTATCTTAATGGCCAAGCAAAGCCAGTCTCGGGGATGGAGCATGAAAATCGCCTCAATTTAAAGGCTAAACTGAGAGTAAGCCGAAAATCAACTGCCTGAGCTGTACCTGCGGCTAAAGATAATGCTTGGGGATAAGGCCAATAATGCTAATGCTAATGATGATGATGCTGATGATGACGATGATAATGAAAATCTGCACAAGATACCTAAATTGACTCAGTAGTGCAATTATTACTAATAGAGCCTAATAAGCACGTCTTAAGTGCTTCTCTGCACAGGGCCAGGACTCGCAGGACTCGCAGGACTCGCAGAAGGCCGGCCAAAATAATGTGATAAACTCGATTAAATTTTCGGGGGAGAGCAATAAAAACGCGCCATCATCGCAATTGCAGGGCATGAATTGCAGTTTAAGAAATCATTTTCAGGCACACACCCACACACACACACACACACACGCACACGCACACACATTTGACCATTAAGGTCGGCGACTGCCGCAATGGCGGCCGTCAACTCTGATGATGATTCTGCTAGAGGGTCCTGGCAATGGGGAAAGCGCACGAAAGTGAGAGGGAGCGTAAGTGGGTGTGGGGGCGGGGGCGGATGCGGGGGCGGGGGCAGGTGCAGAGCCTGGCGTTGGTGTAGAGTGTGTGGCACACTAAACAGCCGACGGCGTTGCCCGCACAAAGCGCAGCCGCAACAACAAGAAAAACAACAACAACAACAACAACAACAACTGGAATATAAGCAGAAGCAGCAAAAGAACTGAAGTGCCTTTAAGGGACATTCAAATATGCATGAGGCAAGAAGTGGAAGTACAACGAGAGCAGAGGGCGTGGCAACAGGGGGCGGGGGCCGGAGCAGCAATCAGCAGTGAAATGAAGTAAAATACGTATAAAATAAAAGAAAAGCCATAACGCACATACCTACCATGCATATGGGCAACGGCTGAGGCACGTCGCGCCGCGTCGGACAGCTGCCGAATCCGGAGCCGATGCCAGTGCTGGCCTGGGCCTGGGTCCGGGTCCGGGTCCGGGTCTGCGTCTGTAGACGGAAATCTTAAACGCAAAATGAAACTAAGGGCAGCATAAAAATGAGCTTCGGCCGAGCTGTTGCTGTTGTTATGCTCGTTGCTGTTATTCACATACTCACACATACTCACATGGCACATGGCACATAATCAGACCCAAGTTCCAGTCTCTCAGAGGCTGTGGCCGGCATCTGGCATCCGAACCTTTGTTTGTTGGCTCGCAGCTCGGAGCTTGGGGCTTGGTGTCCGGGCTGTGTTGGTTACTTGGTTAGCCGCAGGCGAACGCAAAGGCAAAAATGTTGCAATAAAAGAAAAGTTAAATTGTAATAAAGCGCCCAAGGGGCACCAGCGACAACAACAACAGCAACAAGAGCGCAAACAACAAGCAACTATGTAGCGGCAGGCGCGAAAATAAGAAAACTTTTTGTGCAAAGGGCCAAACAATTGCCATGGTCTCTCCCTCTCCCTCCCTCTCTCTCACTCTTATTGCCGCGTGAGAGGGCACAACGTCATACATTGGCCATATTTAACAGCAAAGCGCTCGCAAAGGAGCTAGGACCAAGGGGCAGCCAAGGCTGGGGCTGCTGCTCCTGCTCCTGCTGCTGCTGCTGCTGATGCCTTTGGCGCTTGGGCTGTTGGCAGGGCAGGGGACGCGGCGAAGCGGGCGGGCCACTGCGGCAGGGACCGACTGCAGGACAGACGAGCTGCAAGGCAGCGAGACACACAGAAATTAAATAAGTAATTGTTGTCAGTCCTTAGAGTCGCGCGAGAGACGGGGGACCAACCGGAACGCGAAACGGGGTTAAGGACTCTTTCCTAAACTCTTCATCAGATTGGCTTCGGGACTTCCCAAGGCAACTGAAAGCTGCACGTATGCAACGGATGCGCGGACAAGAATTCAAATAAAGAAATCTGAATAAATCTGAACGAATACAACCGAATAAGTAAATTAAATTGCAATAAACTTTTTAGGTTATGCGATAACCATACAAAAAGAAAAGCAATAACACACAATTAACAAATATATATAAGCAAATCAGTTTTCTTTTCCATTTGTGTGTGGGAAGGTATTTGTTAAATTCGATTTGATTTAACTGACTTTCTTGGGTGGCTAGGGTACTTTTTCAAAATGGACTTGTATGTAAAATAATAACAAATATTTAATATTTATTTAATTGTCATACTTATATACATATTATATATGTGAGTGTCCAAGCATCCGTATAATATACTATTGAGCAAACTCTTTGGATGAATTATAATGTATTTTGCCATACAGTATTTTCGGCAAATACTCGAACCCTTTCACAAAAATTAAGCATACGCCCCAAGGTCATTGCGATCAATGCCGCATTACCGTTTTCCACTTTCACTTTCTTTTTCTATGCTAATATATAAAAATCAATTTTCGCACACAAAAACAGGAAACAATTTTTTTTTTTGCATTTCACTTTAGCCGTAAACAAATTTCACTTCGTTTGTGGCTTTTGTTTTTGTTGTAGTTGGCCAGCAAGAGTTTGGCAAAGAAATGTCCTTCGACTTAGTTTGCAGCATCAGCTGAGCTAATACTCATTTAATTTTCCATGGTTTTTTTTTTAACGAAAATGCGCTTGATAAAGCCTTTGAATGGGCTGCAGGACGGGGCCACGCCAAGCGGCATAAGCTTATTAAATTCCATAAGGATTTCACATATTATGGCAGCTACTTAAGGCAAGGATTAAACCAACATGCCGAGTTTACAAAGTTTATGCGCACCCTATGCAAACCTCTCAACCGCTCGCACACTGAGACACACACGCACACATACTGACTCACTTTCTCACTCACTTGCACTTGTACACACACACACACACACACGCACACGCACACATTCACACACACTTGGGCACACAGCGAGGCGCGGCAGGAGGTCACGCAGAACGAGGCGCAAAGCTTTTAATGTTGACCAAGTCGTTGACACATATGCTGCGGCAGTTGCTCCAACCGTGCTAACAACCGGCAGACGCTACCCGGCAGACAGGCCCGTCGTCAGGGCACAAAATGGGTATTTAGTGTATTTCAGGCCCTTTCATGGAGATTAAATATATATTAAATATAAATTCGCTCAAGAAATCTAAACATTTGAAAGCGATTGAAACAGGTACTGTTAAGAGATCGTATCACTTCATTTACAGATATATCTTTCAGCTTCATCACTCAATCGATAGCTGCACAGGGTATCAGTCAGTCGTATAAAGCCGACTCGGCTGCATACTTATAGCGAAATTTGCATTTAGATCAGCGCGATTTGAGGGCTTTCAGATTGGTACAACGCTCAGCCGTTTGTCTAAGTTGGCCTCCAGGGAGTCGGCCCACCCTTTTCACTTGCAACGGGCCCCGCCGCGGCCCCCGCCAACGCGGCAGCCGCTTCTCTTTCAAAATGGCCGCCGAGGTGCGTTGGCAGCCGAAAAATTTATGACACATTTGACGGGTAATAATTTTTGGGCGCGCTAAGAAGCCACGAACGCCAACGTGCCAAAGCCTGTCTAATTACTCACACGCAAGCGCCCACACACCCAGACACCCTCACACACACACACACACACACCCACACACAGCTAGAAAGAACGTACGCTTTGGTCTATTCGGGCAGGCGAGCCGGAAAAATTGGCGAGCGGCGGTCGCCCATTGCGTGAAATTTGACGGCCCAGCAAAAACTTTTTAGCATTTAATTAAAAGAAAATGTGCGCTTGCCCCACAGCGGCACGCCGCGCGGTTTCGAGCGGGCTCTCGGTGGCAGCAGCGGATGTAGCTGCGGCGCTGTGGCGCGTGCTGCTGGGCACATTTAAATTTAGCTACATGCGCCCCGTCGAGCTGTCAATAATGGGTTAACAATGGCATGAGACGCCAGCTTCCAGCTCCCAGCTCCAACTCCGTCTTCAGTCCGCTCTCCGGCCCCGTTTCCATCTCGCGTTCCACGTCTCAGCATCTGCGATGCTGATGCGCTGATTTGTCAGCTCTGTCGCAAACGTGTCACGCGCTTGTCACGTGTTTGTCACAAACGCGACTTTTAAGCAACAACATCAGCCCCCGTCCCGCCCCGTCCCTCACTCGTTGGCCGTGCCACCCGGCGTATGAGCAATATTTGCATATGCCGCTTGTTTGCAGTCGTTAGTTTTCAATGGAGCATGAGCAAGGGGCCTTTTGATTGTGGCTAAACTCCAGGGCTGTCTGCTCGCATTGCCAGCCAAATCAATTTCTAACGAGTAGGCGCGATTCAGCCGACTGCGCAATACTCTGTTCACAACAGCTTAATTCTGGCGACCCTAAAACTGCTTACCCAATATTATTTTATAGTATATAACAATATGGATTTTTGCATTCCTCACTTTTCTAATGCAAGTATTCCAAGTTTTAAGCATCTGGCTTAAATAGCGGTCAATACCTTGCGACAATCCCAATATACACCTTCTCAATTGGCGGACAGAGTATAAGTGCGCATAGTCAAGTGCCACAAGCTATTCAAATCCTTGAGTCTTTAAGTATTCAACTGGTTGCCTTTCAGCTTAGCATTGCTGAGAGCCATATATTTATGTGATGCCCAAGGGTTCCAGGTTTCTATTCTGTCTGCAATAGTGCAACATTGAGTTCGACAATTCTGGAGAAAAACGATAAAAAAAAACCATGCACAACTTTTTTCCAATTCAAACATGTTATTTTCAGATATTCAAATTATGTCAACGAATAAATGGCTCACATTAGTTGGATGCTGTCGAACTCTAAATCTAATATATAATATATAATAATACAACTTTTAATGATCCTACCTCCATGCAACCCGAACGCCAAATTACAAAGTTCATTTAATATCTTGTACCAATAAAGGCGGTGGAAATTTAAGTTTATTGGAATTCGGAATTCAGTGTATTGAATCAAACAAAGACACCTCAAAACGAGTTAACAATTTAGTGGCGAAAGCATATTCAAGCCCCAAAATTTCTAATATATGAATACTTCCAAATTATAAAAATAGTTGGCACTTTATATTTGTCTTCTAGTTTGAACGAAACTTTTTGATCTGATCAGACTATCAGACACTTTGTGCTGGTCAGAAGGAAATAAAAAAACATACGCCTTCCTTCTTTTATTTTTAATCGTTTATTGTTTTAAATATAAAATACAAATAATTTTAAGTAATTTGAATAGAACATCTTGTGTAGGCGTTTCACTTGAAATAAATTCAATTGATTGGCATTTGTTTGCATTGAAATAAATAAAATTGGGTGACAATCAATGTGGGCAAACTTTGAATTATGTGGTATATTTGAAGAGTTCCAATTACCCAAGCAAACAATCGAGTGCAATCTGACTTAATGAAATCCTTTAATAAAAGAAGAAGCAGCCAAATGAACTGACTGTGCAATATGTAATCAAAATATATGCATATATATAATTTGCATAACTAAGTATATAGTATATATCTTGCTAACTTATTGATTTGCAAAACTTTATTTGTGGACACACAACGTGTGCGTGCGTGTGTGTGTGTGTGTGTGTGTGTGAGTGGGCAATTTGCTATTCAGGAGCACCCCGTTCCAAAGCGTCGTCGAAGCGCCTGCCAGACTGTCCGATTGTCTGTTTGTCCGTCCGTCTATTTCTCTGTCTGACAGTCTGTTTTTAGTTTTCAGCTTTTTCTGTTATATTTATGACAACATTTTGCATATTACGCACACACACACACACGCACACAAAACATATCCAACCCATGTTTACAAATGTGCACATATATTTTTATAGGTATATATACTTGTACATGTGTGTGGGTAGATTTATAGGCACAAACGCACATCTATTGGGTCCTGTTTGCAGGGTTCAAAGAGTCAAGTTGAGCGCCCTACTCCACTTGATTTTACAGTGATACCCCTACTGATGCACAAGGAAATTAAAGATGAAATGTAGGTTGAGCCCTTTTGGTTTAGAATTTCGAAATGGCAAAGAAAAGAAATGATTTCAAAACCCCAAATTGCATTCCCACAAAAAACCATGGGAATATTTAAATTATAATTGAAATTTTTTAGGGCGGCTATTTAATGGTCGTTCAGTTAACAGTTGACAGGGCCAATTGCTCTTCGTTTTACGCACCTCAAAACCTCAAAAAGGGCCAACAGGGGAGAGAACAAATCAAAAAACCAAATTTATATGCTGCTTGCGCTGGCTTGAATTGTTCGTTTGCCGTTTCTTTTCTTTGTGCCCTGCCTTGGCCAATGTCCTGGTTTCGTTTGCCAGTCTCGGCTTAATTATATTAAGGCTTTTAGGCCGTTGAACACTGGTGTCGCCATGGTCGGCGACAACCTGTAAGCCGGCTATAGGCCTCGTAACTAATTCATGCGCAAACCACCTTACGCTTTATGCATATTCATGCCGCTGGCAACCCTTCGGACCCCGGCACAGGAGCACCAGCTGCCCGAGTTGGCCACTCATTCGCGCTCGTAAACACGTTCGCATTCATTCTCGGCTCAATACTCGTACCTGGCCGGGCCTATTGGCACCGGTGCCGGCACGTGCCCGGGCTGGGAACTGGGAGCTGGGAACTGGGAACTGGCCGCGCCTGTCTGCGCTCGCAACTTTGCAGTTTAAATAATTTACATGGGAGCTCCACGGTCCCGGCGGCGCTGCAGCCGGATGGAAGATGGAAGATCCAGTTGGAGAAATGGAAATTCAGATGCGAACGGCTGCGAGGGGCGAAAGTGTGAAATGCGAAACAACAAATGTGAGCACATTTGGCAAGCTGTCAGCATCACGTTTTCACTGCATACGCCCATGGGCGTATTCCTGAGGTGTTGCGGGGCGGTCTCCATCTAATTCATAATTCGAAGTTAATTGCCTTTGGCGCGCTAAGTCGACTCAAAAGCCCAGATCCGTAATCAATATTATGGCCACTGCGCAAATTGTAATCCCTCATTTGCCAATCTGTGGCGCACTCTCCTCCCTCTCCCTCCCTCTCCCTCCCCCTCGCTCTCCCTATCGATGCTCTCGTTCTGTCTCGAAGTTTTATGTGCTCGCTGTGTTGTTGACTCGTGTGGTGGCCGCTCGGCCGTCAAAGCTCTGTTATCTCTGTCATTAGTCTCAAATACCAATGGGTATTAGTAGGTATGCGACTGAGGATTAGCCCAAAGCTGAGAGACACGCACACAGCTACACGTAGACACGAACAATGTATCATGTTGTAAACTGTTTGCCTGTTTGCCTGTTTGTTTTGCGTGTGTGCGTGTGTGCGAGTGTGCGAGTGTGTGTGCCATGGAAATCAATAAAGTCGAATTATTCATTGAAGTTGCTGGCGCTCTGTCTGCAATTAATTTAAAATGAGCTGCCGTTTAGACCAAATTGTGTGATATATTTACATTGCTGTCACTACTCGTTAAGCTGTTGCGGCCCAAACATCCCCAGTGCCCAGCCCCAACCCCAACCCCAGCCCCAGCCCCAATCCCGTGCCCAGCCGTTCCCAACCTCGCCTTCCGATCAAAGGGAAGCGGCTGCCAAAAGCCGATTTTACGCAACGCTGCCAACGCCGTCGACTTTAAGACCCAAATGTTGTATTAGGCATTTAAGCATTTGATTAATGCGACCCAGATGCAAACCCACACCCAAACCTTAGCTCGAACTCAAGGCTCAACTCAAGCTCGAGCTGAACCGTAAAGCTCGGCCGTCCCAAATAGTTGGCTAGGTCAGCAAATGGAAGGCGTTGAGCCGAGGCGATTGATGCTCTACTCTCGACTTTGCACAGCTGATGCAGAATAATTCTGAGTCCAATTGCTCGCCCCGCCTGCGTCCTGCCACGCAAGCAAGCTAGGATACTCGGATACCATGAGATAATAGTTATTAAGCCAGAGCCGACAAAGAGGCACAATCTGACGAAGGTAACGGCAAATATTATCGTGCGGCTCCTTAGCCCGAATGCAGACACTCAACTGGCTGCTGCCGCAGCTGAGCTGGGTTTTCAGAACGCTGAAAACCAATCGGATCTGGATCCGTCTTATCTGCACTATCAACTACATTTTGCAACAATACTTAGAGGTATTTAAATAGCGACAGTCTCAGCAGTGTGTGATTATATGAAGAAATTCTTTAAGTAGTATCTGATCTCGCAGTCGGGTGCCAGCGACAGCGCAATACTCTGTATTAAAGCTAAACACTTAAAACTCGGAATATATACTCGTGTACGTCAGATAAGATGATACATTTCTTAAAATACGCCCACTGAGGGCGAAACAATTCGATTAAATCTATATATCTCCCTCAATTTTAAAGCAAGAGACGCAAAATTTTGGAGACGGATTACTGACAACCTCCTCTAAAAATAACAAATATATTTATTGGGCATGCCTTCTTGTAAGCGGGTAATTCGCGAAAATCCAACCTTCCTTAATTTTAGGGTAAGTCTTTAGTAGTCTGATGGCTTCCTCTGAAGATCCAATCGAAAATGTTCAGTCAATAATTGATATTTTTCCAAGTTAACAATAATTAAGACTTTTTTCGGATGTTTTTATACTGTGAGCGAGTATTGTGCAGTCGGTGACACCCGACTGTACTTACTTGTTTTAGGCTTGCATCCCCTCATGGGTGTAGTCGTTAAATGCCTAAATTTCATCTGACAGGCGTCTCATTTTTTTCTTCTTTATAACTATTTCATTTCCTATTACTATCGATGTCTTTAAAAGTATCGCGGATATCGGTGCATAGTTCGCAGCTTTATTTAAAAAACTGGGGAAACTCGACATTGTTGTTTTCTTTTATAAAGTTGATGTTTCATTAAATAAGTTTATATTGTATATAGTACACTACTATATGAACATATATTATTTGTATAGGGCGTCAGAATTGGGGAGTGTCCAAAAGTCATTCATGTGTTGATATCTGTGACTATCAATTCCAAAAGTTGACACTTTCCTTGGCTTTTGTTCGTGGCATTGTCGCAGCCAATGAGCCAGAAATGTGTGCGAAATAAAGCCAACACACACACACACACGCACACACAAATGACAAAAGTGCGCAAAGAAAAAAATTCATTTGGCGAGGCGTTCAGCAACAAAAAAACGAAAAAAAAAACAGGACGAAGGCCAACCAACATGTGGCCAGGACACTCCGCTGCTGCCGGCCAAGCGTTCGCTGCTCGTGAGGCTTGGCTCAGCTAATTAGGTATCGCCCATTCCGCTGCCCACATTGTTGTTCGGTTTATTGTTTCGCAAGGAGGAGCGGAGGCGGTCTGGCGGGGGCGGGGCCCGGGGGTAGGTGTTAGCTGGAGATGTCAGCTAATTGGCATTTGATTATGTTGAAAGTGCGCGCATCTATGAACTTAATTAGCGCTGCCGCTGCTCGGACAAGTCAAAGGACTCGCATCGAGTCGGCGGCATCAGGGGATGCCGCATTGATTTATGCGTCCAACTCTGGTTGCAGCTTCCTGCTTCCTGTTTCCTGCTGCCCCCTGCCCACTGCCCACTGCCCGCTTCCTGCTTGCCACCTTCTTGCTGGCTTCTTGCTTCCTGCTGCTCGCCGCCTTCTAATTGAAAGCGATCCATTAAAAAATATTTAAAGATTCACCAAGGCGCCTCACTTAAAGCTCGCCTCCTCGCTCTCCCCTCCGTCCTGGCTGCAGGTAATAAACAATCAAGGACTGCGTCGTTCGGGGCGTCCTTCAGCCTTCAATGCCGCCGTCCTCATCGATCTCTTTGGCTACAGAATTTATCAATTTATTAGCCCGCTCCGCCTTCGTTCGCCCCGTCGATGAGTGCGTTGCGGCAACAATTTCTTTGCAGCCGCTGCAACAAAGCTTCCCAAAAAAATCCAGTTTTTAAAAATTAGCCAAGGGATATTCATTCAATATGCGCATAATAAATTTCGAGTGCTGCTTTTATAAAATACCCAGCTGAAATTCTAGTTGAGTGTTTCTGAGAGGTCTCCAGAATTGAGCTGTGTTTCTTTAGGGCCATATCAGCCATCCGGTTGGAGAGCAGCTTATTAATTATACGTCAGCACATTGTGCAATTTTGCACTGCATTCTGAGAATAATGCACATTCCGCCTACAGCTTTTGCGTAGGCCACAACATCAGTGGCGCCCCTTCATTCTGCCACCTGAGCTCTAATTGATTTTGCTGCCCACGGCATTGGCTGGCATCTGAATGTGAACTTGAGCTTTAATTGCCCGATTTGCGCATCGGAATTTTATCAAAAGCTGGCGAAATACTTGCTAATGAAATAACCAACCACAAATCTGATGAATTAAGTTCCTTCTGAATTATTGAAACTGCATTAAGCATAAATAATTCGAATATATTTGGTCGCATTATTTGGTGGTATAATTGTGGAATTATTTAACAATATCACATTTTTATTCAATTGATTAATTATTAAAAACTTTGTTGAATTGCTCTGATACTTTTATAGCCTTGCAAAGTGTTAGTTAACAAAAATCGAGATTTTCCCAACAAACGTAGTGGTTTTTATGTTTTTTAATATTTCTTGTTGGATAACTTAAGTTAAATATTATAATTTCTTCAGTTTTTTTCACCAAAAACTAATGAAATTTTTGTTTTCTTTGCTTTGCTCGTTTAATTTTAATTTTGATTTTTCTTATTATTTTTTTACATTACACCCGAGTGCAACGTTCTTGTGTGGTTTTTAATTTTTCCTAACCAGCATCAACATCGAACAACTGATCATATAGTTAATATGAATTCGTAATGATTTTCTGCTATCCCAGAGGACATTATAATAGCCAAAACGGACATAAGTCAGTTTAGCTGGAATTGTTATTGCACATAAGTTGCATTAACTGTGTTAACTGGGCAACAAATGACTTAACTATCGACAATTGGATTAGTCCGCGTCTTGTGTCCGTATTCACAGAACCATTTACCATTGTATAGTTAATTAGTTTCTATGTAAATTCGGAGTCAAATAGAAGTTGAAGAGCATCAGCTGAAAGGCAATGGCTTTGGGCCATACGATCTGATTGTTGGCCAGTGCTTTGAGTTTATGTTTAAGGCCGAACGTTAGTGCCGCGTGGCACCTGCAACGTGCCGCCTGAACGTGTTCAATGGATATGCAAATGCGGCTAATTCGAGCCAGTAACGTTAAGTTTTTAATTAGGCCGCCGCAGCTGCAACTGTGCCCCTTGCGGCCGAGGCTGCACTTTAGTTGTGCAACAGCTGCCACCTCTGCCAGCCATTAGCTAATAGCCAATTAAGTAATTAAGTGACCAAGGTGCAAAAACGTGACAACTGCAAATTGCCGTTAAATAAAAAAGAAGGCTTCATGTTTGCGTGAAGTGTTTTCGGGCCCACTTTATGAGCGGCGCTTACCTGACTGCCAATGGCCATCGATTAGCGGCTGCTGCTGGTAATTAAAGTCACGTTTGACATGCAATTACGACTAGTTGTGACCCAAATTACCGGCATTAAGGAAACGAAATGCAATTTTATGATGCAAAACGAGCAAGGCATAAAAAATGCGCTAAACATCAGCAGAGCCCTCTAGCTGAAATGCGTTTTTGATATATGCTGTGCAACGCTTTGCGGCAGCAACAACGTCAGCGACAACGACAACGACAACGAGAGCGTCTCTAAAATTAGAAATTACAATTTGCGGCTGGTGGCTGCTGCTACGGTCATGACACACATTACCACTGCCGCGCCACCTGGCGGCTGGGGAGCAAAGCTGCACGACTTGAATAATTGTCGAGGCAGCAGAAACTGCTCCCCAAAGCAGTGGTAAGCCTCTGCCTAAAAACAGTGCGAAAATATATTTATATTCTAAGTAACGTAAACTGTGGCAGAAACGATGAAGAAAAGTAATGTTTATATTTAAATATTTAAAAATGTTACAGTTAAATTGATATTATATTTATTATTAATATATTAGCACTGGCTGCTGTTGCCTTTGGCTAAGACAAACAATACAAACAATCCGGGATTCGAACCTCGCTGTTCAGTTGCCCCAGTGCCAAAAAACACTTAAAGAACTTCTCTTCCGAGGATTTCCGAGAAGCGTAGCAGAGTGCAAATTTAGGTTAAATAACGTTCGGTTGAACCAATTAATAACTTCGCAGAGTTCGCACATATAAGCTCTTAAGATTGGTTGGCGTATCGGGAATAATGTAATTAAGGTTATGTTTTGATGCAATCAAAGGAGCTGATTTTGTTGCAAAAAGTTTTGCTCAAGCTTTGCGTTCATTAACATGCGGCGCTGAACTTTCAGAGACCACTTTGTGGCAGCTGTTGCTGCAGTGAATTGCGTTGAGTTGGTGCCACTGTGCGGCACAGGCTGTAATTAAATCCAGCTTCAATTTATGATGGGGCGATGGCCCAAATGGCATGCGGCATAAAGAAATTACTTAAATCCATCAGCGCACGGAATGACATCAGCCGGACGGAGTCGGAGTTTCTGTTTAATACGCAGCCGGAGCAGGAGTCAAAGCTGGAGCTGCAGCTGGAATCTGCCCATATACATATGAGTGTATAAATGGGCAATAATTACCGAGTCTTAAGGCCTACAACCAAATGCTTCCGGGTCTGTGTATGTTTTGTCTCTGTCTCCATCTCCGGTCCTGGCTCCGGCTCCAGCTCTGGCTTCGTCATCATCTCTGGCGACGTTTACGTCTCGTGTTCGTCTTAATTTGGTTTCATGTTTTCATTTTGAGGAGCCATTGCCAACAAAATTTGCGAGCCAGCGGCAATAAAACTGAACAACAACAACAACGGCAACAGCAACAACAACAATGACAGCAGACAGCAGCAACAACAACGCCGACACCAACAACAGTTTAGCATCATTCAGATTGCCAGCGTCGAACTCTGGGCATGGAACTCACATTTTGCCACAGTCACAGCCAGAGTCAGAACATCATCATTATCGTCATCGTCATCGTCATCGCGAACGCCATCATCATTATCATATCATGGTCATCGCCATCATGGCCAGTGACAGCGCAGTCAGAGTCAGCGCTGTCAACGACCATGCCCCCGCCGCCCGCCCCACTCCGAACATTGTCAGCAACACGTGCAGAGCTGGGATTGGATTCGGGTTCTGGCCTGGGTTTGGGTTTGGGGTCGGATTTGGGGTTGGGGCTAGCCGCTTGGCGCTACGATTGGAACTGGGACTGCTGGGACTGGGACTGGGACGGGGACGGGGACGGGGACCGGCACGGGAACTGCAGATTCCCCGCAGTCCATGTCTGGTGCTCTATTTTCGCCTGCTCCCGCTGTAACCCTATGCCATGGCGTGGCCGTAGTCGTTTTTTGCCCTACTTGTTGTTGCTGTTGTTGCTGATGATTTTATAGCACTCGGCCAACTTCAATTTCATTTTCATTTTGTGCTATTTTGATTTTGCCCAACGACCTGCTCATCTCAATGGCGACAGCGAAACAACCTTTTTTCCCTTTTGTTGTATTTTATTCATACACAAATTTAATTCAATTTTCGCAGAAACACTTGAGCTGGGAATCCAAGAGCTCTAGCCCTGAGTGAGTGCTGGCGCCGGGTCTGATTTTGGTTGTCGTCTATTTTAGGCACACGGGGCGCACAAAGCACAGCACAGGACATCGACCAAAGTGGGTTCTATTATTAGAAACAGTCCAACTCAGCTTGTACCTCTTAGCTTTTAATTGAAGAGTATATACATTGGCAAAAGCAAAATATGAATGGCATGCTCTGTGTATACTTATGCATCCATCTAGTTAGTTAGTATGCAACATCTTGGCCCGAAATTTCTTCTTAGCACTTGAAAAAATTCTATAAAATGGAGAAAATGCGGCTTAAGAATTGTATTGAATTCATTCAATTACAACGCTACAACATACATATATGTATGTATGTGTCTTAGTGTCGGACGGACAAACAGGAATTGACATCACTTTATTTTTTTGTAAATATAATTTGTACATTTTTTTTATTTATTTTGTAAATATAAAGAATCAGTTGTAAAATGATAAATAAATTATACCATTAAAATTGAATTTGTTGTATAATATTGTAAATTAAAAAGGCAACAAAAACAAAAAGGGCTTTAATTTTCATGCTTTTCCATCGAAATTATGATAAAGTGTATAAATTCACACTTTAAATTCTTTTTCGTACATTTTTTTAAAGCTTTAATTTGGTAAAATATTTTATTTCTCTTCAATAATAAAATGTTTATCTCTGAAACTTTAAGTGAAAAATATTATCTATGACTATCTTTTCGCTTTCAAAATATTTTTTCAGTTATACTTTAAGCAAGTTAAAGAAGCAAGAATGCAAAAAAAAATTTCAAATTTTGCAAACCTTACAGCAGCAACTAGCTATTTTTTCATACAAATGCTTACTGCTGCACAATTGAGAACTGTCTGCCCACAGGTCCCCGCCACAATTGCACACAAATGGTAAATTTTGTTGCTTTAGCCATGAGAAATCGAAACGCAACCAATTTGCCTGGTAGAAGTATTCGCTTAGCAACTGCCAAGAACATGTCAAAAGGGCCCCGAAAGTGCTACATCTTTTTGGCCTTATTACATCATATGCTAAATGCTTTATGTGCTGTGCGTGTTGGGCTTCAGAGGCAAACTTGGCTTAGCGTTGCCTTGCATTACGCATACGCCTCGTGTGCTACACATGTACTCAACGCGTTTTTAGCTCGACTCGATGCGCGTGCACAGCTCGTAAATTAATTTTTATATCCCTTTCAATTACATTAGCACGTCGATAGGCCGAACAACTATCAATGCATACTAATGAAAAATGGTCTTATTGACCATGGCTAACATGAGGGCCCGCAGAACGCTTATTGGCCGCTGTTCGGTCGCTTCCTTCGATCGCCCTATTCAAGCTGCCTGTTAATTGCTGTTGTTGTTGCGGCCATTAAAAGATGTAATCAATGTTGGGCAAAGCAAAAAAAAAAAAAATGGTTGGTTTTTTTTTTTTGCGAATGCATTAAGTGTTCAACTTAAAGCTATTAATTTTCGACCAGCCGGCTGTGAACGCCTTCCAATACAGGCAACTGGGGCTGCCTTGAGCGGGAGCCCTCAGACTCATGATAACATCGGGAGGTAAAAATAAATAGTATATAAACGGTTACGCAGCTGCGTACATTAGCCGGTAAAGCCAACGGCTGGCGTCGGCGTCGTAAAGGAAATGCTATGCTTGCCTTTATGAAAGCATTTGAATTAATTATACCAAGTAAAAGTTGTGAAAATAGAAAATGTTTTGCACCTGATGTCTGACAATGAATGCCAGACAGCCTGACAGGCAGCCAGGCAGGCAGCCAGGTTGGGCAGCCAAAGCAGGTGCCACGGATGGTTGCAGGAACAGCAGCCGATGCCACAATTCTTGTCGGCCTGGGCCCAAGCTGCACGTTAATGTGCTCCCGGCAGCCTCTCAATGGTTTACACTGCGCCCCCTTACGGAACGCTGCTGTGCTGGCATTAAGCGTCTCATACAGGCACAAACGAACAAACAGCAAAACTAACAAACGGGCAAACTAACAAACGGACTAACAACCATTTAAACATAAATGAAGCTGGAGATACTCGCTTAACTCGCCCACTTGCCTCCAAGTAGTTGATGCCAAACTTTCTGCCTATGGACGTGTGTGTCCCAGTCTGTTTCTCCAACTGCCTCTCTTCCATGGGGATCCCTGTTGATTATTTCCACAAACAATGCGAGCGTCTAATCATGTACTTATATACGTTTCAGTACCCTCATGTACTTCAAAGTACTTAATAAGTTTTGATTGCGCTGAAAACACCACAATACTAAGCTGCTATGTTAATCCGAGAAAAAGGCAATTACTTTAACATTTCAATAATAGAACATTTGAAATGCTGATAATAAGCAACCGAATTAAATATTTTATATTAAATATTTGAACAGTAAGCACTTCAATTAAGATTGCAAACCACGGAGTGTGATTTCCGGAAACTGAGCTCTTGTGACTATCCAGCTGATAAAACTAACCACCTCGGCTTACAGGCTTTCGTGGTTTTCTGTATGTGTGTTCTATATGCGTGTGTGCGTGTGTGCAACTGTGTGTGAGTTTGCATTGAAGAACGTTTAATTCAACAAATTTGTATGCAACATTTTAAATAAATTATTAACTCGCTAAAATATACGAATAAACTAATAACATGAGATACATATTTAAAGAGATATTTTGTGTTTATTTGGATAAATATAAGTCATAGTCCTGTCCATGTTCCCTTGGTTCGCCTTGAACCAAGGCCTCGTCTTCAGGTTCGGTTCGTGCACCTCCATTTCCACAGCCATTGATGTAGTATTGACCTAGAATTTCATTTTAAATATATATATTATTTTGTTCATTGATTTTCTGTAATTTGTATTTGTAACGCTTTTTATGGGTACATTGTACAGGGTATTATAAACGTTTTGTCCCATTCTCTTAAATTCACACAAGCGCAGAAACATGTACAGGATCACGTACAGGTA
Source organism: Drosophila robusta (assembly GCA_035043565.1). Lineage (NCBI taxonomy): Eukaryota > Metazoa > Arthropoda > Insecta > Diptera > Drosophilidae > Drosophila > Drosophila robusta. The sequence continues at coordinate 17,698,884 of JAWNMW010000257.1, read as the reverse complement.
AACAAACAGGCGCTCACTTGAAAGCGAACCCCACTTGACAGTTTTCAGTATTTTTTTATTTTTGCCAAAAGATACTCGAGCTCTTCAATGGCGACGTTGGCGACAGCGCAGACGGAAACACGTGCAAACTCATAAATATGGCCAGCAAGTGTTTGTTGGGGGCGCTCTTTTCAGAAGGGTCTGTGGGTGGGTGAAAGAGAGGAGGCGGGGGGCTGGCTGGAAAGGATGCGGATGCGGTGCCAGTTTAGCCCGAACTGTTGCATTGGCCAAGTTCACTTTTGAGTTTTCGCAAATAAACGTGCGAAAAACGCAGCGCACTGCAATACGATAAAGGCGTTTGGCAGCTGCTGCCCCACTGCCCCACCGCCCCCCCTGCACCACCGCCATTCACAACAGCTCGCATTGGGGGTGCGGCCGTTTTCCCAAAGTGTGCCACAGATTGCAGCTGCTCACGTGCATCCTGTGTACGCGTGTCCTGTGAGTGTGTGTCGTGAACTCTTGTTGCTGCATAAGTCACATAGTTTGCCCACTGACGACTGCCACAACATTTTAAATCTGCAAATATTTAAGCGACCTTCCGGTCCCACTTCCCTTTTCGATCCAAGCGCAGGGATAATCAACAGCTCAATTGTTTTTAAAGCTTTCACGCCACCGGTTTTCCGCCGATCTAAAGAGATATGTTTCGTATACATTATTTTTTGAGTGTTTCGAATAAGTCATTAAAAAACATTAAAGGATATTTGCTGCTTTTGTCCGGCTTAGCTCGGCAAGTTGTTTTTATACTCCTGTCATCTCCGATTTATTTATATTAAATAAAAAAATAAATCTATATCTTACGATTTGACAGTTTTACTGCTTTCGAAAACTAAGCCATACTTATCAGAGTCAAATACATTAAGTGATCTACCTTTACGTAGGTTTAACTTAAAAAAAGTGTGGCTTTATATTATATCTTTATTATTTTATTTGAATTGCATTTCTGCTTTCCGAGTTGAATGAAGGTTAAAAAGCAACCAACCCGCAATAAATATTGGTATTCATTTCAATGAAATAAATCAGCATTCAGGATTAAATTGTTGCAAGTTCGAATTTCAGCGATGAAATAAAAGTAAATAGAATAAATAAATGATGAAAGCGAAACGGATCTGGTAATTGCCGCTCATCTATTTGGCACACACAGTTATTTGACACACAATAGCTCAGGACAGCTGCGGTCATTCGAGTGACATTTGGCTTCCCATACTCTGTGCTCATTGAAAGTGCATAAAACGCGTAAAATATGGGTATGCAAATAAATATAAATATATCAGAAGCGCACAGGGCCAAAAACATAAAACTTTGCATAGACAAATACAAATATTTAAACTTACTGAGTAAGCCCTAATTGGGCTCTTGCAGTTGGAAACACCTGTTGTTGTGCTCGTCACTACTCGTTGTCGCGGCCGCTAACCGCATGACCTAAGGTCAGAGGGCATTGGCTCGTTGGAATAGGCGAAAGGTGAAATGGACTGCATGCCAAGGTATTTCAAGTTGCTCGGAAAACGAAAACATTGTTTGTAAATAAATCAAACACGTAAATTTGATTGGCTTACGCAGTTGACAGGCAACATATGCACAATCATAAATATGTATGTGCTCGCTACTAAGGGGTATTTTGTGCAATTTCTGAAGCATAAACAATAGAAGGGCAATGCAATATCGAAAAATGCCAGGCACGACAGCAACAAATCAAAATGGTATGAAAAGTACATCAGTAGCTCAAGCAGCCGAACAGAAGCAGTTTGTGTCTGGGCCCTCGACTTGTGCCGGCGCACACAGCAATTTATTATGCAAAATCAAAATATGTTTACCGCCATCACCCACACACACACACACACACGCACACGCCAGACTTGGCATTTCCATTGAAATTGGCCAGGCAGCCTCAGATGCTGCTCCAGCTTCCACTTTCGGATCGGATGTGCTTGAGCAGCAGCTCGCAAATAACTCAGTGCACAAACTGGAAGCCAGTGGTTGTGCCTGGGCGTGTGTTTGTCTGTGGTTGGCTAGCCAGAACTGCCCAAAACAACAGCAACGGCAACGGCAGCAGCGGCAGCAACAACTGTAAGCCCATTGTTATCGCTATTTGTACGCCCGGATATTTGTAAAATAATGTCAACAAAAATCCAATTTCCTTTTACCTTCCCGTTTGAATATTGCGCATATTTCCAGAGACGCGGCCACGCGTCAGCTGCGCAACTTGCGGCATCGTCGCTGCGCTGCCACTCAAGCATTCGGCGGCGCTGGGGCAGGGGACACCGCCCCGGCAAAGTGCACTTGACATCTTGCTGGGCGTGTGTGGCAGTGTCTGACAAGTGCAAGCACCACTCAAATAGCTGTTAGTTCGCCTGCGGTACGTGCTATCAATTAGCAACTCAGGTATATCAGCCAAAGTAACGCTCCTTGGCATCTCGACAGCTTTATTTTCCATCATCCCTTTCTGCTGCCCGTTTCCGCTGCAGTCGATGCGTTGCCAGACCTGCCCAGTCTATTCTTTTTTCTACCCGTTCACCAAAGTGAACAGAGTATATTGTTTGCTGTTCGTCAATCTTTCCATACGAATGCAATTTGCTTCGCCGCTATTGAAGCTACAGACTTGAAATTTGGAATATTTAGTTTGCCCACTGTGGATGTAGCAAGTCGATTTAATCTATATATATGTAACTGTTGAAAAACTAGATACATAAACCCTTGAGACAGATTAGTGGAAAATAGATTTAATCTACGTATTTATCTCCCTCAGTTAAAAAAACCAGATGCATACAATTTTTTGAGACATTAATGATACTTTAAAAAATAATGATTTCAAAAAAATGTTTAAATTGATTAAATCTATAAATCTATAAGTCCAAGAAAATCTATGTCTCCCACAATTTTAAAGCCAGTGTCATCAAATTGGGCAGACAGTTTTCTAATTACCTACTCCAAATATCGGCCACGTTTGCCACTGTTTTAAGCTGTCATACTGTAAACGAGTATTGCGCAGTCGGTTACACCTGAATGCAACGTACTTGTTTTTGTTTTTGTTTTTTTTTTTTTTTGAGCGGCATATCCGCTTTTCGCCTTCCGGCTTCCGCTACACTTCATCAGCGGTGGCGAAACCCACAGCTGAAGCCAGGAACTGGGGCGGAGTAACTGCAGCCGCACACGATTACTGTGTATTGTTATAATAAATTTCAGCTTCATTTCCTAGCGTTTTGCTTTCTTTTCTTATGCTCAAGTGCGTCTAAGTATGCGAGTCCTTTTGTTGTCCTTCGCATTATATACAGCAGCAATCGTCCCTCAACGCCTCAACGTCGACTCGTCCTCGGCAGGTACGCTGCCATGCACTTAATTTCCTCTGTTCACGTCGTTGATTTTGACTTCCCATCGAAGTGTTTGCCTTGCACTCCAGTGCCCGCCCGGCTCGGGTTGAGAACACCGCCCGACCTTCATGTAGCCTATAGCCCTGTCGCCAACATGCCTAACCCACTCCATCACCTCATCCTGGGTGCCAGCGTTTCCTTTGTCCTTAGCCTCAGTTACCACATTATTATTACCGCTGCTGCTACTGTGTAAACTATAATTTATTTCAATTCAATTTTAATAGATATTTATGCAATGTTTTTCATTCGTTTCACTCGGCACTTTAACGATTGCGACATTTCCGACATGCCAATAAATTAAGTCTTCAGTTTGATTTCTTGACAGTTCGTAATGGAGTAAAAGGAAATGGAATATGTGTTTAGCATTCACATAAGTGCAAGTAAATCCTAAATTTTGTACCATCTGAATACGAGCCGAACTAGGTAACTCATTTGAATATCCAAGTTTTCCCATAAAAATAACACAAGACAATGTAAATACAAATAAGAATATAGCTGGTCATCGCTAGTTCACAATTAAATACGAATACTAAAAGTATTTTTGTTAAGTTCTTAGACATTAAAAAATAAAAATTAATCAAAATTACTTAGGTTTAGTTTGAGAGCTATGAAACTCAGTTTTTGACTTGAAAATAACTTGAAAAATATCCGAATAGTTGTTAAGATCTTAAGTGACTACGAATGCGTAACAACATCTCCATGATATCCATTGAATGCCATTATCCGCCTTAAGTCTTTATCACTCACTAATGGAATCGACAAGCGGGGCTTAAATTGACGACAGGCAGAACTCAATGGAAAGTCAATTGGAAAAGTGAAAACTCGCAGATAGCACGATTTGAATCGTTTAGGCTGCATGGAAAAAAAACAAAAACAACAACAAAAGCGGGCATCAAGCGCTTTAATTTGCGAAAATTAAAACTGGCATAAAACAGCGAAGCGAGTGAAAAACGTTTTCTAAGAAACACTTTTCCAGCTGCTCGTTCGTCTCCATTTAACAAGAAAATCACATTAAACATTGTTGCTGTTGCTGCTGCTGCTGCTGATGTTATTGCTGTTGTTGTGTGAAACGTCGACAACAAACGGGTGAAATGCATAAATCATTTCGCGAGTGGGGGCGGGTGGGCGGTCGGTTCGACGCGGTGGCCGATGCAGGTGGGGGAGCGCAAGGTCGCGTGGAGAAGCAGGTGTGGGTGCTGGTAAACAGGTGCTGCCAAAGAAGTCAGCGTTAGCAATTTTGCCAAGTGCTAGGCTATACAAACACACAGACACACACGCACACACACACGCATGCAAAAATAAGTACTTATAAGGAAGGACTCTGCGTCTTCGTCTGCGTTTCTGGCTGCTCCACAATCTGCTGTTGTTGCGCACTTGCATAAGTCTATCAATAAATAATAAATTTGTACCTCATTCTATTTGCAAGAGCAATACGCTCGAGGAACGCAGTGGAGCGCCTTGATGCGATGCCAATGGAAATTGAAACGGCAAAGCTGCTGCTGCTGCTGCTGCGCTGCTGCTGCTGCTGCCGATGGTAATGCTGAATTCTGCTGATGCATTACTGTTGATAGCGTTGCATTAAAGATGCAGATGCAGCAACAGAACAGCAAACAACCGAATCAGCTGGATTTAGTCAAATCGCAAAGAACACCAGCTGAATCGAACTGGTAAACAAAGGAATAGATTTCATTTTAAAATAAATATTTGATATTAGGACTGAGGCAATCCTCAATCTAATTTTTCATTCTAATTTTAATTGCATACTTTGCAATAATAACTCACGATGTCACTTAAAATTTGTTTAATTCGGAAACCAACAAATTGACAATTTAGTTTGTGTTGTCCTTTTATCCGTACCGACAATTACTTGCTGCGGTCATAGCAAGGATACGGTGCGCAGGGTTTGGATGAATTTGAGCTGTTAAGTCCATCGACACCTCCGCCATCAGCATTCTTTCCCCGACCATTATTTGCCTGACCCTCGCCCGGACTTTTCGATTCGGTGCAGTCCGGCGAGCATTGGCGGGGCGGAGTTTCGGGAAGTGCACATGCCTTGCTGGGATGTGGACCAATGTAGAATGGATTGAAGGGTTTGTCCTCTTCCATATTGCTCTCCATTTCAAAAAATAAAAACACCAACTACGGATATAAAACAAACAATTAAAAACGAAATTTTGAATTTTTGACGAACTGAACCGGATGGACTATATAAAATAACTGAGCTCCTAAAGCCCAAATTGAACGTAATTGTCCTCTGAATTTCGTTACGTGGGCGACTGTGATCGAAAATCATTTTTTCAATCACTGTATATGTTTACACTGATTTAAGTCAGAAATGGAATAATTCCCCCTAAACATAACTTCCCCTACCATTTGCTTACATATTGGATAAACACTTTTGTATGCATAATATCGTTATTTAGTGTGATTTTATTTTCAATATATACAAATAATAATAACAATAACAGCAATTATAATAATAATAAATAATAATAATAATAATAATAACAATACCAATAATAATAATAATGAGTTTAAGTATAATATAGAAGTATCACACAAGTAACAGGCAAGCAGTCAAAGGAACTTAACAATGGGATACTCTCATTATACATAAGGGCTAAAATATTTTGTCAAAAGTCATACAAAAATTGGCAAAAATTTTGACATGCTCCTATAACTTTGTCAAAACTGAACCGATTTTCACGTCTGATGGGATTTTATTCATGGTTTATCCTCTAGATTGATTTTGCATTTCAAATATATGCATTATTGAAAATAAATTTTTTTGGAAATTTTTGGGGAAAAAAGCATGTACCCCCCTTACTCATTTTAGAAAAAAATTTTTTTCAAAATTTAGAATCCGGAATTTCTATTTTTAATCGATTGTGGTTGCCACAATTAGTATAAAAAACAACATTAAAACCGATTCTGAGAGGGTCAAATTTTTTGTCAAAAATCATGCAAAAATGTACAAAAAAATTGACATGTAAAGCTCTCGGATTCATAGCTCCCATATTTCAAACGCCCATAACTTTGTCAAAACTGAACCGATTTTCACACCTGATGGCATTTTATTCATGGTTTATCTTCTAGATTTATTCTGCATTTAAAATATATGGATTATTGAAAATACCATTTTTTAATTTTTGCTAAAATATAATGAACGTGTTATTTCCGATTTTTAAAAGCGGAGGCGCTGTAGGGCGTAATAGTGGACGTGCCGGGATATCAAGGTCGCAATGCCTTGGGAAGGTCTCCTGCAATATACATAGCTTTAAAATTGTGGAAATAATATTCATGTTATCGATTTGGACTTACAGGTATATCGATTTTAGCTATTACGGGGATGGAGGGGGTGTGGCTGGAGGGCGCGTGCCTGGAGGGGGCGTGTTATGTTTGGGGAGCTTTCCAGTCATTTATATTCCAAATATAGAGCCTCTAGCTTAAAAACTGTCAGACATAACCCTTTCCGATTTTTAAGGCGAGTGCGCCGGGGGCGGTATGGTGGGCGTGGCCAGAATATCGAAGTCGTATTCTTTGAGGGGGACACTAACAATCTACATACTCAATTTTGTGACAAGCTTTAATATTGTGGGAAATATTCACCTTTTTTCGATTTGCGATCGTTATGTTATCGATTTGCCAGCCGCCCAGTTTTAACACTTTATCTGACGCGGGTATACACAAGTATATATTCCAAGTTTCAAGTCTCCAGCTTCGATAGCGGAAAGAAAATTGTGTTCGTGCGGACAGACGGACGGACAGCATGACGGACATTGCACAAACCCTCTTTTCACTTTGTGAGCGAGTACAAATATAGAAAGATAATGCACTGTATATACTTAAAACTAAACACAATAAGAAAACCTTACTTGATCTCTTGAAAATCGCATAGAAGAGCGTTTTTGCAATTTGACCAGTAAATCTTCTATAGGCTCAGAAACAAAAACTTATAAAAGTAAATTTGCAGATTTCCTGAGAGAAGGAGAGCGAAAGAGAGAGAGGGAGCGAAAGAGACAGAGAGAGAGAAAGAAAAAGAAAGAAAGATAGAGAGAGACAGAGAGAGAGGGGGGAGAGAGTGGAAAACTCGAGACAGATAATTAACGTTGTATACACTTAACTTAAAGAAATGTCAAAACATGTAAGCCTTACCTGAACTCTTGAAAATCGCATAGAAGGGCGATTTGCAATTTGACCAGGAAATCTTTAGATTCAGAAACAAAAACTTATAAGTGAAAATTTGCAGACTTCTAAAAAGAGAAAAAGAGAGGGAGGGAAAGCAAGAGCAAGTGAAAGAGATAGGAGAGAGAAAGAGAGAGGGAGGGAGAGAGTGAGAGGAAAAGAGAGCGAAAGTAGGGCGGCTCTAGTCGGAAATGCCCACTAGGGGATACCCTGACCCCTGCGCTTAACCCCTTGCATTCATACATACATATACACTTCCTGACGTACACACACACACAGCCAAACGCACGCCGCACGCTGTGAACAGCTGCTGCGCTTGTCCCCCACTACGGAAACTAAATAATAATGAATAATTTCTAAACTAAGAGTATGATCTTAATGAAGGGCCTGATGTACCCATTTTCAATGGGTTCAGGGTATAAATAAATTCTTATAACTTTTATAAACAACTGTTTTACGATTTTACATATTTAAATTAAATATACAAAACATAGATTTTATTGCACACAACCATTTTGAATGGGTTGAGGGTATGAAAATAAACCGAAATATTTGTGGCAAAAGTACCAAAAACATAATTTCAACCATCAGCAACCATCCATACTAATATATTTAATGGACTTACAACACCCTAAAAGATATTTAACTACTGGTAAATTTCATGTCAATATTAATGCAATGCGTTGTTCAGTAGCCCAAATGCCGAAATTCTTAGAAAACTCTTCTACCGAAGACTGCAACAATGCAATTACTTAAGGATTACTTTGTTTGCATCAATGAATAAAGTCTTACGGTAGTCTTAAAGCCGTATTGTAAAAAGTGAGATTTGTATGCATTTGTATCTAACATATATGTACATGCACACACACTTCCACACGCACACACACGCACACTCACACACACACACACACGCAAATGCAACGCTGCTGGCTGCAAATAGTCAACTAACCGAATACTTGAAAACTAATTTGAATTAACCACAAGCTTCTGATATTTTGTCTTGTTCTCTTCCAATCTTTCTCTCTTTCTCTATCTTCATGCAGATGTTGAGAATTTAAAGTTTAAGTTGAAGTTGCAGCGTCTGCCGACTGCCAGGCGCAAAAAACGCTTAGCGCCGATTTCAATCGAACACTAACGCCTAATCCAGCAGCCAGAGATTAACACCGCAGGTCGCCAGGACCAAAATGTAAATGCATAAAACGATCGCAATGCAACTAAAACTACTAACCCGTATCGACAGGCGCCAAACTCGCAACTAAACGCGGCGACCCCCTCATCCGACTGCGACTGCGACAGCGACAGCCGCCGATTCCCGTTGCAAAGTTCAAAGTGCGCAATGGCCGGGCCGCAGGTGCAGCACACGCAGCGACCGAATAGCGCCTACTATACGGGCCTCAATGGCAGCGGCGGCGGCGCAGGCGGAGGTGGCGGCGGCGGAGGGGCTGTCGCTGGTGCTGGGGGCATGGCCAGCAGCGCCTCGCACACGGGTCTGGGACTGCACGCGCTGCGCCAGGTGTCCAACGAGACCGAGCTGATCTACCGGGGCAGCCACAGCAACGGCACGGTCAATGAGCTGCACGGCGCCGGCCAGGCCCGCCAGCTGTCGGCGATGAGCAACAGCCGGATCGTACAGCAGCAGCCGGCGCACAGCTCGCGCGACAACATCGTCAGCAGCATAGCGGGCACGGGCAGCTGCGCCACGGACGCGCTAATTGGCACGATTGCCACCAGCGCCGGCGCCAGCGCCGGCGCCAGCAGCAGCAGCGCCTTGGCAGCGCTCGGCAGCGGTGGAGGTGGCGGTGGCGGCGGCGCCGCAGCCAGCGCCGGCGTCCTTCTCAAAAAGTCCAGCACACAGCGCAGCATTGAGATCATTGTGGACGCGACGCAGTGCGGCAAGGAGGCAGCGGACACCGACGACGTCGAGCAGGGCGACGGCGGCCAGGAGTCATCGTCATCGGTGCGCAAGTCGTCGCGGCACCGCCACCGGCCACTGCATCGGCGCCTGCTCAGCTATCTGCGCAGTCTGTTCCAGGGCAGTGCCGCACAGAACGGTAAGCAATGTCGCCCGGCTGACCTGTATCCAGCCACATCCACAACCCATCCCGTTCGATCTTCAGTTTTGCCAATCTCTTAAGTTCAACTTTTTCTCTCTCTCTCTCTCTCTCTCTATGTTCCTTGTGTAGTTTTGACTGCGCTCCTCTTGGCCTGGGGCTGCATCTCCAAGCGTAAGCGGTCTCTAATGCAACTAACTTGGCTCATGCCACGCTTCTGTTGTTCCTTTCGTATCCATATTCCCGGCATATCTCACCTATGCATCGGGTACTCGAATGCCTTGCGCTTCCGTTCCACAGATAAAAAACAGCAAAAAAAAAACATACACAAAAAAGAAACAATAACAAAATTCATGCACTGTCGACTGCTGTGGCCGTTGTTGTTTTTATTTCTTGCATTCGCTGAGCGGCGATAATATTTTCAAAGGACTTTCTACCCGATTCGACAATTGTTTTCGCATATCCAGCGATTGTCGTGCGATTTTATACGCTGTACTCCAAGCGCGAGAGGGTGAATGCGCTTGGAAGCTCCACTTGCAACGCTCTCCATAAATACTCCATCTACTGAGTATCTGCTCGTTGTGTTGATTCGAATTACAATTACTAAATCTTTTAATTCATGTTTATTGTGTGATGTATTTTATTTAAATAGATATAAATTAACTGGGTGTCCTTAGTAAATTAATTAAATATTTACCTTCGTCTTTTGTCCAATATAAGGCACTTAGTAAATTAATTAAATATTTATCTTCTCATTAGGAACGATTTTTGCCAGATATTAGACAGTCTAGGCATAGGGTATCTTTAAAATTTCCTTGTGAGTAGTCGAAATATCGTTGAATGCTTTTAAGTGTCATTGCATAAGCCCGAGGAGAACTGGCGTTCTGTTGCCAGGACTCCTTTGTTATTTCCCCTCCACTTCTGGTCTCCGTGTGCTTTGCCGAAATGATGAGCTTAACATAAAACTTGCATGGCTCGTGCTCAAATTGAATGCAGGTTGGCCAACGAGCGAATCGATGGGAAATACAATGCGAGTAGAATATCTGCTCCAGACGGAATTGTTTGTGGAGCGGCAAGGGGGCAGCGCGACAATGACAGCTTGAAAGCAGACATCGAGAACGTTAATCGAAACACTCGAGTGGAATTCAGCGGATCTGACAGTCGGCGGCAGCAGAAACTTTTGCATGGCCTTATGCAGTGACAGCCGGTCGGAGGACATCCGTAGCTCCATATCCAGCCATATCCGTAATTTTGGCGCAGCGTAGACAAATTTCAATCTATTCCGCCACATGGATCGCTTTTTGGCTTTTGGCCACCTCGAAATGAGCGCTGGATTTGTAGCTCCGTTTGGTTTTGGCCAGCGATGAGCAGCGCAAAAGTTTTATTGAAAAAGTTTGATGAATGACAAGTTGGCTTCCGCGCCAGCTCGTGGCCCCTGCCCCTGCCCCTGCTCCTGCCCCCGCCCCTTCTCCTTGCCCCTTGTCAGCTTTTTTTTTTAATATTCAAAATGATTTTGCACTTAAATCATTGCCGCATTTCATGAATTGAAGTTTCATTTGCAGGAGCAAATTTTGGGCTAATGCAGGGAATCCAAGTGATGCGCTTTACAGCACTGTCACAGCAATATATTTTGTTATTACGAGCACTGGCTGGAGCTATTTGCAATAGGATCAGTACTTCGCTAATCTCAAAGACTAGATATAAAATAAGATAGATTTATTGAACTTATGCTACAACTATTTATCCCCAAGAAGTAAGCGATAACATTTTTCAAACTTTTCCCCCAAGAATGATTTGATTTAAAAAGAAAACCATAGGGATATTTGTAAAATTTCATTGGAGACAGATCTAAACTCTAATTACTAATTACCTAATTTATTAAAAATCGTTTAACACGATAATTTTTATTTTTCCACCGGCAGGATATAAGTGGAAAAAATAGTATACAAAAATTATCCAACAAAGCAAACTAAAATTCTAAAAGACAGAGCCCCAAACAAAGCAAACTACAGTTGATCAGTCAGCTGTAAGGTCAGTTATATATATATATATATAATCTCATATATTCAGTTGATTAGCTGAAATGAAATGTATAGAAACGTTGCAGTTCGTTTTAGCCTTGGCAATTGACTTCCTGCTTTTCTGCGGCCTTTTCTGTGAAACTTTGCCGCTGGCTGCATTTTATTGTTTCCTTCGCCCCAGGCAAGCTCAATCTCCACAGCCAACAGCACGAACAGCATCTTCAGCTTTATCTCAATTCGGACTGAGTCCATTCACAGACTTCGTCTTTGTTTAGTGGTCTTGTTGTTGCTCGCCTGTCTGTTTGGCCTTCAGCTTGTCTTTTTGCCCGGCAGTTTGTCTTGACTTTTCGTGCGCTTTGCCTTTTGGTGCTGCACTTTACTGCAGTTCATAATTTGTTCATTACCGCCACGCCCACGCCCACGCGCACACCCACGTCCACACTCGCCCTAATTGAATTGTGCGTCTGCATTTTGTGGTCGCTTCAATTTGTGCACTTTATGGCCAACAACTGAAGGTCCTTGCATTGCCCAGAACTGGCCCGCCCGCCTGCCCGCCTGCTTTTAATTATCATTTCATTATTCGCTGTTTGTTGTTTGATACTCTATACATAATTTTTAATGGCAACTGCGACATTTTAAGTGCTTGTGCGTCGCACGAGGGCAGCGCCAGGCGGGGGCGGGGGCGGGGGCGGCGGCGTTGGCGGGGGCGGGGCCGGATGAGGCGCCCCGTCTGCAACTGCTTAGTGCGACACCTGCAGTTGGCACCTTTGAGGCCTCTGCAGCAGACAATCTTGACAGCTGCCTTACGCCCGACGCCTTTCGCTTTCTTGGCACACTTTCACTGCCTTTCACGGGCATTCTACCGAATGCACAAGGATGCCAGGACACTTTGTCCTTTGTCTGTCATGTTTGTTTTTGCCGTTTCACTTATTATTTTTTTTGTGTGCGTTGTTTGTTTTGCACTCGTTTGTATGTATTTAAGTGTCAGGGCTACCACATTTTAATTTATTTAAGCGCATTTCTGTGCGGCTTGCAAATGAGTTAAGTGCATTTCGCTTTTCAAACAATTTTTTCACTCTCTTTTTTAATATTTAATTTTTTTTATTTTATTTTTTTTTTGTATTTCCTTTTTTGCGCAAAATAAAGTTTTCGCATTCATTTTCGGTGGGGCCCATTTGCGCGCGCGTGTGTGTGTGTGTGTGTGGCATGTATGTTTATCTTGGCATTTGCAGCAGCAGCAGCAACTGATATACCTGCAGATTTAGGTGCCGCCCCTGTGCCCACGCCTTGCAATTAGTTGGTAATTGTCTGGGCAGCGGCAACGCGAACAGACGTAAGACCGCAAAAAGCGCAATAAAACAAAGCATCAGCACAACAACAACAGCAACAGAACGTTGCCCGAAAAAGGAAAATAAGAACTGTTTCATTATTGCAACTTGCAACTTGCAACAATGTGACGAGCAACGCGCCACAAAACTTTATCCTTTGCATTTCCTTGCAAAATGCTCCACATACGCCGTGTGCGCGCACTATGAAAAAATAAAGGCCGTAAATTACACGAAATTTAACGTGATAAGAGCAGCCATTGTCTAAATGAGTTTCAGTCCAAATTTCATTGCCTGTGAGGCTGCACGAAGGATAGCAAAAAGCACTGCTTGACGTTGCAGTTGCAGTTGCTGTGCCATTAAAATTTAACATCTTCAAATTGTTGAATTTGTAGCAGAACTTCCCAAAAGTTGCATAGCAAATGTGCTGCTGCGTATTGTAAAAATGTTAAACCTTTACAAATGTAGTCAAGGACCACGAATACATGCACTCAGAGAAAAACTTTGTTCTCTATCTTAGCTAATATTTCCAACAAATTTTCTTTTGAAATATTCATAAATTAAATATTCCCTTACTACCCTATTTTGCATTAATTGGAACAAAATTATTTTGAAATTAAATGCAAATAGGTAGAAAGCATTATAATAAAATTACAACGTTTCTTTGATAAATTCCTGAGTTTTTGGGATTATCAAAATGTGTTTTAATTACATATGTTACTTTTAATCTAAAGGATTTTTAAATTGACTACATCTTTATATTCGTGCACGAAGTAAAAAGAGAATTTTGGGTTTGTGTATGAACATAATTTTTTATGACGCTATTGAAGTTAGAGACTTGAAATTTGGAATATATACTCGTTTACACACGCGTCAGAAAACGTGTTAAGATTTTTTGGCTACGCGCAATGTGGGCGTGGTGATTCCATGTATTCTATGTATCTCCATCAGTTTTAAAGCTTCTCCAGATGCCAGCGCAACATTTGATATAATTCTTGTTGTTGTTGTTAATTAATCTGCGGCGCTTTAGTCCGTATTTCGTTTTCGTTGGAATGTGTTTGCAGTTTTTAACGCATGCTTTTAATTCGTTTTGGATAACTTTAGTTGAATTTCGCCACATGGGAAATTAAGTGGTTGGTGGTGCTGCTGCCTAACGCGCTGTTTATGTTTGCGGCTGCAATTGGAACTTTTTAGTTTTTAACGATTGCGTATAATTTTTGTTGCATAACTTTTATGGCCTGGTAACACGCAGCTTGTTTTGCGGTGGGTTCTAAATTCAAGCTGATGCAAAAATATTATTTTTATTCTCATTTTATTTATGTGTATAAACCAAGTAAGAGTACAGGTGTTTGTTGTGATTAGTGAAAGAGTATTGCGCTGTCGGTTACGCCCAAGTGTAACGTTCTTACTTTTTCGCTGCATTTATCATCTTTTGCGCCAAACATTTAAATGAGTAATAATATATTAAAAAAATACGAGCCACAAATTTAGATCTTGGCACATCTGACAGCTCATTGAGTTCGGCAGTAAATATTATTATGGAAAAGGGATTTTTTATTGGCTTTTGAGTTTTAATGCAAATGATTGACTTATAAAACCAAGTCGGATGCATTTTCCAATGCCAACCTGAATGGCGAATACACGTATATATGAGTACATGTTTTATGGGCACATATGAGAGGCGCTCGTTTTGGCCATGTCTGTTGCTAACTTGTTCATTACTCGTGCAGCGGCGGGGCGGGCAGAACAATATCTGTTTGTTTTTTACGAGGCATCGCATTTACTTAGTTTTAACGATTTCATAAAATTTTTTATAGATTCTTTTCGCTTTGACTGACAGCCAAGTTATCTGCGAGCGTTCGCCCTTTCTCATTCTGCCTCTCTCATTCTCTGTTTTTCCTCTTTGTGTGTGGTTTAGTTTGCCACGCCTTTCAGCTTCTTTTAATGATGAGAACGACTGGGTTTACTTTTCTTTTCTTTTCTTTTTTTTGGCGGCTGCTTATCGAAAAGAGAACGAAAAGCTATAAAACTGCCAAAGGCGTTAGCATGTGTGTATGTGTGTGTGCTGTTTGTGTATCTGTGGGAGAGTCTATCTGTAAACGCTTCGATTGAGCGCGTATCTTCAAAGGATTGTTTGCCCATTGCAAGAACATACTCGCTATCGCATATATAGCTGTATATTTTGATATACAGTATATATATTTTTTTTATTAATTTGCACTTTTCTGCGGGGTGGCAGGACTCGGTCGGTGGGCGGTGGGCGGTTGTCTTTGCACTTATCGACACTCGGCACACTTGATATTGAACGAAAGTAAATATTTTTGCAGTTGCAATGGAAAAACAGCAGGCATACCTAATAAAAAACATATTCACAGTGGCTGCCGCCAGAACGCACACTTATACACACGCAGACATAAGCCCACACACATATACAAACACACACACACACACAGAGAGATGATGCGGTTTGCAGCAGCATGCAAAAATATTTGCGCTTCGCCGCCGCGGACTACTGCAGCAGCTGCTGCTGCCAGTGCTGCCAATGCTGCAGCGGAAACGGAAACATGACACCTGCGCAGCCACACGCACGCCCACCCCGCAAGCCAGGCCAACAGCAGCAAACAAACAAACAGACAAACAAACCGAGTCGAGATAAACAGGAACTTATTATGCGAGCGCATGCCACATTGCAAGTTGCAAGGGGCGCACGTTGGGCTTGCCGCATCGTGCGAGTGTGTGTGTGTGTGTGTGTGTTTGCGGGTGTGCGGGTGTGCGTGTGCATGTGCGCTGTATCTACAATTACAATGACAACACTGCACAGTGGTTTGAAGCTCCACTCACGCTTTGTTTATTGTTATGGTTGCCAATTGCCAGCGACGCCGCTGACCAGCGTCCACCCACCGCCGTCCGCCGGCCACTAACCACGCCCCCAACACGCCAACGCCCCCGCGTTGCAGCCCACACGCAAATGAGTGGCATGCTTGCACTGCCGTCGCTATTCACGTTCTTCACACCTTGACCTCAGCTGCAATGGTGCAAAAATATCACACACACACACACACACACATACACAAAAACAAACACACGGTAAAACTGTGGCCTGTTTTTAGGCGCTGGCGCTGGCGCTGTTTTCGAATTGCGAGACTTGTAGTCTGGTCCCAGCTTCAACCCCAACTTTAACCCCAAACGTGGCTGGTGGGTCGAGGTCGCACAAACAGCTTTGTTATGCTCGCAAATAATTTAGACGTTTTGTGTGAATATTTTTCGGCTGCTACTTGTTTGCGCACTGATAATAAAATGCAAACACACACATTCAGTCAAACATATAAAAATGTCACTCGGGGCAACTACACAACTAACTAAATAAGAGCCAAACAACAGCACATGAATATATATTCGAATTAATGCATTTCGTCAACAGTTGCCACAGAGTGGCAGCTCCGCTAGCTGTGGCAGCTCGCAACTTGCAGCCATAAAACCCAGCCCGGGAATGCAAATGCGCTCGAGTCCAACAGCAGCAATGCCTGCGAATTTAATGCAAGCCATAAAAAGACATAACGAACAGCCAGAAGCTCAAGAAAATGCAAAAATTGCATTTCATATGAACAGACAGCTCTGATACCATGACTCTGAGAGCAGGTACGAGAGCCCGACTCCAATATCTGCAAAAGCATTTAGGACACTGAGCTGCGTGCGGGATTTGGAGAGTATCTTTGAGCTATGCAAATGCATGCGGAACAGATTTCTTATTACAGATAAAGATATTTCTATCTTTTTTGATGCGTCTGGCCATGTACCAACATTGTTATAGATAGCAGATAATAAGTTTTCTTATGTATTTCGACAGTTTATTAAACGCAATCAAATGGGAACCACATTTCAAACCTTGTAAATTATCAGATAATACAAATCTTAATTTTATGTACAGATATATATGTTAAGATGCCTACCTGCAGGATATTTCTTGTATTGTCAAATAGCTTTAATCCCCCAGCGGGTCTATAATCTGGGAGGGGATATTAAAAAGCTACATTTTAACGCCAGATCCAAAACAAAAAGTATGAAATGATTTTTTTGCCTTCATTTTGGTTTGCTTGCTGCGGGCGCTGAAATTTATTTTTATATTTTATCCATTTTTGGTCAAAAAGAAAATGCATATTAAACAATACATTTGCATATGCATGAGAGTGTGCGTGTGCATGTGTGTGTGTGTGTGTGAATTTGTTGGTATGTGGCTTATGCCGCAGGCATGCACAGGAATTAAGAATGATTTAGTCAGCGAAGGCACCCAGCAAAATACCCGGCAGGCACTTGGAGCAAATATACCAATTATTCCGAAATTAGCCCAAAAAGCGATATTTATTAACAAGTAATTATGAAAAAGTATTTTTTAGGGACTTTTTTCATACTCCGAAATTGAATGTGGCATAAATGTGTCTGCAGAAAGATATAAACAAGCCATGGCATGTGCACAGATCTCTGTGAATAATGTATGCTTTGCAATATGAGTATTTCATGCTTTGAATATACCCAACCGAGTACGAGTATTCGTTTATATGCGAGCATGACTCCGGGCGCTTAACAAGCCAAGCCAAACTGGGCAACTTTGTGCTAAATATGGGCGTGGCTAACAAATAGTTGATGCGCTGCCCCAAACACGTCTCCGCTCCCCCCTCACCCCCTCCCCCTCCCCCCTTGCAGCCTCCATTCCGTCACGCTGCCGGAATTCAGTCGCTGCGCGTGTTTCATGCATTTTTAAGCAGCCATTTGTCAAGCGCGCGAAAAGTGTTGCCTGCTTTTGGGCAACTTGGCCGCACACTCACGCACACACACACACACACACACACACCCACACTGACTGCCTGCAGCTGCTGCCTGCGTGTGTGTGCGTGTGTGCACTTATGAGCTGAGTAAAACTTTTAATTAACCAAAATTGAGGCTCTGCAGCAGCCACAAAGATTTTTAATACAAAGCCAAAAAGGCGCATTTACCTGCACAAAGTCGCGTTGTCATGCTCAAAAAAAAGCAAATATAAATATACATATACATATATATATATATATATATAAGAAAAAACTACATGAAAAGCCTGCAAAAGTTTTCAGACCGACAGGAAAAGTACTTAAGGAAGTTGCAAGTCAATTCAGCGCTTGCAGCGACTCAAAGATCAAAATCGCGCCAACTTCTGCACGTTGTGCGTGTGAGTGTGCGTGTGTGAGCGTGAGTGTGGTTGGTGTTGAGGTGTCGGTGTGTGGGGTGTAGCAGTGTGCATGTAGCAGGTTACTTAGGCAAACAAGTCAGGTAGACAGAAAGACAGATGCGAGACAGCCAATGATAAGAAAACTCGTCATTCGAGTGGGGCATTGGAGCCCCGCTCTGGCTAATGAGGAAAATGTAACGAAAAATAAAATACTGAAATCTGACATCAGCCGCAAGGCATTTGCTTCAGTTTAATTTTTTTTTTTTTGTTTCAACACAAGCTTACAATCCAAGTATTTTTGTATAACCTCTTAAGTATAATACGACAACGGCGAATATGAAGCTGAGGAAAATGAGTGTCACAGGGAAAATTATACCATCAGATTGAACGAGCTTATCGGAAAGACAAGATTTTCATTCAGTCAAGAAACTTATCGCTTTATTGGTTACATTTGACCCGAAGGAGATGGAAAAACGTTTTGTCTCAGAGATATATTTACAATAATTTTTATAAAAAAATATATATAATCATTTTTATTTTTTTATTAATATAGTCACGAATTGTGTAACCTTTCCGATCCCATAATATATAAATATTCTTGATCAATATTACCAGCCAACAAATACGATACGAAACAAAAACCCAAACTTACTATAAAAGTTTCGCTCAGAAATAATGCTTGGGAATGCTTTAAGGTCATTTGGGAAATATTTAAATAACTGTGCTGAAAGTATTTTCATTTATTTAATTTCATTCATTTATTTTCTTAGACTTCATTTTGCTTGTAGTCGAAAATGTAATAAAAATCCCACAGCTTCTGCTTGATAAACAAATTCACTCATGCATCGCTTTCACTCTTTCTCTTTTTTCTCTCTCTTTCTCTCTCTCCCTGTGTGTATCTGGTGCTTGGGTCCGTCCATGACTTTGCAGATTCCGAACTAGAAGAATTCGAGACACCGGCTCGATACAGACCAGACTCGCTGAGCGCCTTGAGTCGGGCCACCCGCTTCACCGAGGACGAAATCAAACGAATTTATCGCGGATTTAAGGCTGAATGCCCCACGGGCGTCGTCAAGGAGGATACCTTCAAAGTGATCTACTCGCAGTTCTTTCCACAGGGAGGTTCGTGCGGTACAGTATACTTTGTTTCGTTAACATTTGTGACTTGAACTAGTGAATTACTAACGCTTGCCTATATACTCGTTTCTTGTTTACTTCCATTATTGAATACACAATCGCAATTACAAATACGGTTTAACAAATACGATAACAATTTCGATAGCTGTGCATATGTATGTCTACATCCATTGCTTGTAGCTCAGATTGCGCATTAGAACTCATCGCAACTTGCAACTTACAACACGCTCAGCGCCATCGAATGCAACTAAATTCAAAACTTACATCCAAAAACAACTGCAACTCGATTTCAATTTCGATCTTGATGTGTGTTATATATATATACATACACATAAATATACCAATACAGTGTTAGCTATGTCTATGTAGTAACTATTAACATATATATAAATATATATCTGTATGTGTGTGAGTGTATGTGTACCGTAAAGCAACAAAAAATTAGCTAGTAAAACCATAAAATATTCAAGCTCTACGTATTTTATTTAGTTGTTTATTCAGCTTCTTTTCCGTTGTTTGAGTTCATATATTTTGGCAAAATTAATAAATTTAAATGCAATAACAAGTAAGTATAACAAAGAGTCTTTGCTAAAATTCAACATTTGGCCTTTGCATATTATACTATTGGAATTTGTATAGTCTGAAAACATATGCGGAAACAAACTAGTCTTGTTTGAATCCATTTCTTTATAACAATTTCTTGGCTAATCAATTTTTTAACTGCTAGCACTTATTTGCTAAATACACTTTTATAAGCAATAAGCAATTGGGAAAGTAAAATAAAAGTAGTTCACTCCAGGTTTGGCATAACGTTGATTATAAATAATAGATTCCATACAAGAATAAATTGCTCCTTTGAAAAATTAAACCATTAGCAAAACAACGAAAAAAAGTTTTCTTTGGGGTGCCGACAATAAAATACCTTTATTAACATAGAATAAAGCCACAAACAAGACAAAAATGTGTTTCTAAGTGATTGCTCCGATAGGAAATATATGACATATTGCAACGATATTAATTTGATTATGAAAAACAAGACTATTTAAGTTTAAGTTTTTATTTTAAAGTCGTACTAGTATTAAAACACAGATTGCATAGGAATAACATAAAAACAGCTTACATTGAAAATTCTTAATTTTATATCAAATATAAGTATGCTATTGTTCAGACCACTTTCATCCCAAATCATTCAAGCTTCAACACAAACTTGCGATGAGGCCAAAAGCTGAGCCTGAGCTGACACTTTGTGAGTTCTAAATGCCAAACTAACCGAAAGATAATCCTTGACATGCCCATTGATGTTGAGGTTGACCCATAAATTCGGCGAGCGGCTCAATTGATTTTTATTGTTATCTATTATCAATCCAGTGAACATGGAGCATCGTCTGGATGGCTCGCATTCAAATGAAGCCCGCAATTGGCTCAGTGGTAGCTGATGCTTATGCCAATTTCATTGCCGGTTTCATTGCCATTGACGATACCAATGGCAATGGGAATGGGAATGGCAATGGCAGCTCCAAGCTGTCAATGCCGGCATGTACTAGCATGTATTATCGTTATTATTGCCTCTTTTGTCGGTGGCCAAAACAAAGGCCAATGGCAGCTATTGACCGAAGCTGAGTCTGTTGGCCCAAACGGGTTAGGCATTGATAAATAGATAAATAAAGAGCATCAACTGGCGCTTTCAAAGAGTTGGCCAGAAAAGGCTGACTTGCCTGTGCCTTTGCCAAGTCCCAGCCGCAGCCGCAGTGAACAGATTCCAGCGGACCCCTTGCTTTTAAAACTGAAATGTTGAGTGAGCAAATTAGCAAAAATATAAAGAGCAAAATCATGTTTCACAAGTCGCGACTGGGCTGGGCTCGGCTCGGCTGTGAGCTGAACGGCTGAACGGACAGGGCAGGGCAGGGCAGGGCAGGGCCGGCCTAGGCAGCGGCCAACCAAGCATCACCTATTCCACCCACTTGACCTCGTTTGAATAACAAGTAAATTTGCTCATTTACTTTTTACCACGCGGCCGCTGCCATAAATAAAAGCCTCGCCACAAAGCGTCCCAGGCCGAGTCGAGCCAAATTGAGGCGTGGATAATGAGCTGCTGGACGGTGACTGACTAACTGACTAGCTGACTGACTGACTGACTGACGGACTGACTAACTGACTGACAAGCCGATAGCATGAAAACGATGAAAACACAAACGGAATTGCCTTGTAAGGGTTAATGCCAGAGCTACAAAACTATTCATAAATATCCTGCAAACGAATTAAATCAAAAGCAGTGGCCGAGTCTTGTAAAACTCCAGTTGTGAAACTATATCGTTATCCTTGCCTAGATAGTCAATATTTTCTTATCGCGTGTGTTCTTAAACTGTTCCCAGCACCCGTTCTGACGAAGATTAACTGTCTGCTGTTAATATACCCGTATTTGCCCAGTCTTTAGTTACCCAGAGGGATGCAGGCTTGCAGTGCAGGATGTGTAGAAGCTTCTACTACGATACTATGTACACTTGTACACTTGTGTGGGCCACAATAAATTCTACTTAAAATCCATGATTGTGTATGTTTTTTATTTTTTTGTTTTTTTTGTTTTTTGTTGTCTCTTCTGCTTGGCCGTCATGCACTAATCCCCTCGGTCAGGACGAGGCAAAACACACAGAAATATTGCTACACATGTTTGGCACTAAATTATTATAATAAACTTATTTGGCTGCCTTTCAAAGTGGGAGGCAGGCAAGAACATGGAACGTGGAACATGGTAATGGCTGTAAGCATGAAGCTGGGCCTTCACATGGAGGAGCAGCCTGAGCTTGTGGTTGGGGGCGGTAAGCTGACAAACAAGCATTGGCAGCGACAGGCGGAAATGCTTGTAAAAAGCGGAGTAAACACGAGACATGCTGCGCCTCGGCTATCTGATGAAAAATAAATAATGAAATCATTTTTTATTTTGATAAGCCGCTTTGCCACTCCGAAAACTTCGCAGCCACGATGCGAGTCGAGGCGCTGCCTAATACGAGACGACAGCCGGGCAGAGCAAAAAAAAAAAAAAAGAGAACAAAAAAATTACAGCCCAAAAAGAAGAAAAAATCATCATCAAAGTTGGTGATTTATCACTTTTGGTCCCCAGTCCCAGTCTCGGTCCCAGTCCCACTCTCAGTCCCACTCTCAGTCCCACTCCTAGCCCCAAACCCAGTTGCCCAGCAGCCTGTTTTTCCATACATTGTGTCGTTTTCTTGGTGTCGTGTTGCGAATTTTCAGCGCAAATTTTATAACAATTTTTACATGACACATTTGCAGTCATTTTGATTGGCCAACGCGAAAAACAATTCTGGCAGCAGCGCCAACAACAGCAACAACATATGCTATCTTTGCCTTTGAGCTTTGACCTTGCTCTGCTTTGTGGGCGTGTCTGCGCGTCATGCGTCATAAAAACACATTAAGTATCAAACGGCGACAATAAACTTTGACAAATACATTTTCGGCAGTACGCTAAGGCCCCCCCCCCCCCCATGGCCCGTGCCCACGCCCTTTATCAGTGGGCGAATACCACGGGCAAGCACGTCAATAAAATTGTTCTCTGCCACACATTTGGTGAGATGAGCGAGTTCCATTTTATGAACTGCATTCTTGTCCGACTCCGAAGGAGGTGTAAACATTGTGCGCCCATAAAGGGCGGCAATCGAACTGGGGGCGGGTGTTGCAGCTGCAGCTGAAAGTGGAGCCTCAACTGTAGCCGCAGCCATCAAGTCATAATCATAAAAAAGAGTACAAATGAGCGGCTGCTCGGCAATAATCCGAATGTAATGTGATAGCCAGATAAGGACATTTGAGCCAAGTGCCCACCAGAGGCGCGCCGAGCGCTAAAGCTGGCCTTAAAGATGCCTCGGGCGTACATTTGCCGAGGCAGGCAGCAACAACTTGACTGCCAAATGTCCTGTAAGATGATTAGTGGAGGAGCTTGAAGCTCGCCATGTCCCATGTCACATACGTTGCCTCAGGTTCAGTATACCCTCTGCCACGTGGTATCTGGCTTATCACACATGCAGCATAATTTGCTAAGCATTTGGCAACTTATCCTCTTGCCCATACGGCCACATTTAATTAGCTAAGCATATTTTTCAGACAGCGACATGGGGCGGAGGAGGGGGGGGGGGGGTGGTAGAGGGAAGTCGAAAGTTCTGTTTCGAGTCATGTTGACTTTCGGCGATAAACAAAAACTTTGTGGCCGACGAAACGAAAGTTAAGTTGCAACAATTTTTTCTTTGTTGCTGGGCTGACTGTTGAGCCTGCCACAAGTGCACAGTGTTCAGCGAAGGGCAAGGACAACAGGGTCGGACCCCCATAAAAGTTTTGACCCAACAATGACACAGCAACGTTAGCATTCCCATCTTCATGCTGGCATCCCAACAAAACAAAACAAAACACGACACAACACAAAACTTCACTTTCACTTGCGCATTCGCCATCGCTTTCGCTTTTACTTTCAGTTTAAGGTTAAGTTTCGCATTTGTATTTTCGTTCCCAATCCCATTACCATTTCCACTCCTATTTCCATCCAACATCTCTCATTCCCACGCTCAGTTTATGTTCTTCTCGCATAGTTTATCGAAGACGCTGACGGAGCACTGGCAAATGTAATCGCTTCTACATTTCAATGTGTGTCTGTGTGTGTGTACGTATACATATTTATGCCTGTGTGTGTGCGTGTGTTATGTATTTAAATGTGAATACGCATATGTATGTGTTCTTGTAGAGTTAACAGTTGATGTAAACGCATATAACCAAAAGTTTTTAACTTGAAAGTCAAAGTCATAGGCTTTTATGTCTTGGCTTCTAATATTTATACACTCACATTTAACGCAGCTCTTCTCTTGTTTTCATTTACAACTGCCACAATAATTAAAAAAAAAATCAAACAACAACAACTACAGCGAATCCAACCTTATATGCACACTACGTATTTAATACCCTGGATCAGGATCACAGCGGCATTGTCAGCTTTGAGGTATGTAGTAATAACACTAATAATAAAATGTGAATAACAAATATAAGTATATAATTTATAATTTAATTTAATTTTCTTGGTTCACTATCTCCAAAATAAAAGAAAAAACTCTTTAAAGTAAAAAATGTAAATCCTTATTATCGATATCTGGGGTACCAGATAGACCAGATTATCGATACCAAAAGTAAATGTATTCGTAAAAAGAAATTAGTGAATATGTAATTTAAAGCGAAACTGGACTAAAAGTTAATAAAAAATTATTAAATATCCTTGCCGGTACTAAATAAATTATATATTTGATCAGGTAATCACGAACCACGTCGATTTAGCCATGTCTTAAATGTATGTAAAGACAGGGTTCAGGGTATCCCCCAGGCTCTCACTTGTTTTATACAGTTACAACAAACATGAATTGGTTTTATCTATGTGGCTATAGATAGTTTTTAAGCAATTAAGTTTTTTATTACAAGAATGCGTCCAAAACTTGCTAGCTATTAAAAAAAAAGTTTACAGATATTTGGCAATGACGTTGCCATAAGTTAGGAACAGTTTAAGTGCAACTTTAACGTCGGTCCTGAACGTAAACGAAGTTGTTAAGCCGCGCCCGAGCCGGGTCAAGTTAGTGCTCGAGCTCAAAAGCTCATAAAATACTGTTAGTTCAAGTAAGAGCGTATATAAATCTGGGAGCAGAGAGTTCGCAAAGTTTGGGCTATCTGTAGTTGTAGACGGCAATACAACCGAGGTAAAGATTCAGATTTGGACTTAAAAGAGTTATGCTTTAAGTTAATGCTGGCAATTGGACACTTGAACATTTTAATGCGCCTAAGCACTTGGCAAATAATTCAATTTAATATACTTAGTTATGTACTCGCCCTGGCCGACCGGACAATGGGGCGGAGAAAATTTCGCTGTTTCGCTTCGCAGTCGGTGGGTGGGCTCAGTGGTCAGCCAAGTGAGACGGCAGTCAAAGCATCCATATCCCCCAACCGGCCCCAACTCTACGCACAGTCCTCCAACAGCACCAACAACAACAGCAGCAAAAAGCGCTTAAGTACAATGAAATTACTTTAGACATTTTAAGCATAAAATATGGCTGACAGTTGAGTTGAAACTCCAGGACACAGTCGAGTTGCTTCTCGCTGGCCTGTGGCCGTATGTGTGTGTGTGCGTGTGTGTGTGTGTGCGTGTGTATGTATGTGTACGTGGTTGGCGCCAAATGATGCTGCAAAATGCTCGAACAGAAACAAGCCGCAACCGCAGCAGCAGCAGCGGTCTATGAAAAGACGCGTGTAGCGCAGCTCATTTAGCCGCGGTTGCCCAGCAACAACAGCAGCAACAACATGTCGGGAGCAACTATGGAAGTCCTTTGACCTGATGTCAGCGCTCTATGGAATGCTGCTGGCCAGCCTTAAGTTGTAATTTACAAAGTTGTAGTTAAACGTCCACGTTCAACTAAGTAATACGTATACGACAAGTTGTTCAGAGTTTTATTTCACTTTTCCCACACACACACGAGCACTGTATCGCCTATTCACTGTACCTCAGTGTGCTTTAATGCGGAGCAAAAGTTTTGCCAAGTTTGTACGCTGAAAAGTACTTGTCATTGATGGGTCGCAAACTTGGCAGGAGACAAGATCCAGACAGCGACCGAATTGCTTTAAACATGAGCTGCACAGCTTTAAGGGTGCTAAATAAGTCAGACCATAATAAACAGCGCTCTCGATTTAAAGTTAATAGAAATTATTTAAGATAGCAGACTTAAAATTTCGGCTATTAACGCTGCAATCTAATAACTTGTAATATTATGATAGCGTTAAGTAACTGAATTCTTGAGAATAACTTAGTTCTTCCGACACTCTGAAAAAGGAAATGTCATCATTGTAGGAAATATCGCCATAAAAAATCAAATAAACAAAATATTCAAGCCCCCTAATTTCTGATATCAAATTTTATGACGAGGGATATTCAATTTAATATATTAACAATTCGAAATTAGGAAATTCCTCATTGTAGCAGCAGTAAGCACTCAGAATATTCCCAGAATGTGCACTCTGTGCTTTTTCTCTCCTTTGCTCCACACTATGGAAAAATACATTAATATTTTCTTGGCTCTTTGCTCGCCTCAGTTATTTTTAGTACCTTAGAAATCAAGCACTTTAAAGTACACAGATACTGTTTTAAACTTTCACTTACATTTCTATCTTGCAGATATATTTGTACTATTGTGACAGACATTTGTAGTCT
This sequence comes from Drosophila robusta, assembly GCA_035043565.1. Lineage (NCBI taxonomy): Eukaryota > Metazoa > Arthropoda > Insecta > Diptera > Drosophilidae > Drosophila > Drosophila robusta. The sequence goes on along the minus strand of JAWNMW010000257.1, from coordinate 17,672,321 downwards.
TTCTTATATTCAACCATATACACGGTATTAATTGATATAAGTCTGTTCTCACTTCATTCAAAAGAACTCGTTGCGTTTTCTAGTACTGTAAGCCCCAATAACAAAAGAATGAACGAGAGCACTTAAGAAGCCTGAGAGGAGGTTAAGATATTTTTAATCGAAGCCTTGTGCCATGCACAGCAGCCGCAGGCCAGAAAATAACCGTTGACTGTTTAATTTCCATTTCCATTTAATTTTGCATTGCCTACTTTCGGGCGCAGGAATTTTAGGTATTTCGCCTGCGTCCGTACTGGTAATGGAAATGACAGAACGAGCGAAACAAAAGCCAAAAAATCAAGTGAAATGTCTCAAAATTGAAATAAAATGCAGCGCAAGTGGGTGACGAGCGCGGTTGTTGATGGGGGGTAGGGGGGTGGTGGGGGTGGTGCGGTTGGAGCTGCTGCTGCAGTCGCCTATCTCAATCTGCTCTCGCGTGCGGTGTTCATGTAGTTGTATCTGTAGCTGTCGCAGTCGCTGTCGCTGTCGCAGTGGCTGTTGCTGTCATTGTCAACATTTCTATTGCAGGCGAACAAAGCGAATGGAAGAAGAAAAACGGAAATCAAATAAATATGCGCATGCAAAACGTGGCAAATGGCGGTGGGAGCGTGGCAGGCAGCACTTCGCATGCAAATTGCAAATAATTTTGCAGTTTTGTTCGCTGCCAACGTCCGAACATGAACTTCACTTCCGGCATGGGGGCCACGCCTATTGGTTATGCTAAATGTGCCAGCGGGAGCTGTATGTGGGTGGGGGGGGGGAGTTCACCCAGCACAATGGCAGCACGTGTTGGCTAGCGATGCCATTGAAACGATGAATTATGGCGATTTTAACGCCAACTCGCCGGGGTGGCCAAGCCAAGACACAAGTGCGATATAAAGCAAAGACAGGCCAAACAAAAGGCAGCCAACTGCTGCAGTTACAAACCCACACAGACACACTTACGCCCATCCACACACACACACACACACACACACAGCATAACTACTGAGAGACAGCCGCTTATCTGGCTACGAAACAAGGCACATCGCGAGCTTCGCCTTTGCCTTTTTGCCCGGTCGCCATTTTCGTTTGTGAATAATGACCTAAAATTGTAATGACTACAAGGCACGTTCTCCATATAAAGCAAGCATATACATACGTCCTCGCATGTATGCACACCCACAGCTGCTCCCCCTACCCCCCTGCCCCTCCCCCTCCCCGTGCGAGTGTGTGTCGAGTGACGGCTGACTAAGTAGACTTCCGCTTTTCAATTAAGCTCACAAATTGTTGCAAGGTGTTTTATGCACGATTTGCACGACAGTTGCTTTTATTAAATTGCCAACTTTGTTCAACAACAACATCATTCCAACTTTAAAGTTGTTGTCAAGATAGATAAAATAATGACATGATATGGATATACATATGCATGATACCTACATGAAAGTACCCAAAGTGTAACCCATTTATTTGAAATTAAATTTCAACCCATACGGAAATCTATTGCACCGGAATTTGAAAAGAATTTTATACACTTTGAAAATGTTTTCAGAAATAGCATATTAAGAAAATCAAAGATGTATATGCTATAACCCTCCTGCTTTTAATTTATTAAAAAAAATAATTAAATATTTTTTAATAATAATAAATTTGTAAAATCCATCATAACTGTTAATCGCAAAAAGGGGTAAATTATAATTTACAATAATTTTGAAAAGTGATAACTAAAATCTGAAGACAATCACTTGCACCGGAATAGAATAGGACATAGAAACTTATTCACACTGCTCGTTTTCTCATATTTTGATATGAAATCTACATCTGTTTATTATAGTGCTCAATTTGTTAGCGGCTGCTCATTTATAAATGCAGCTGAGAGGGAATCCTGTTCGTTTCATTCGTGCTTTTGACTACACCCATTTGTCAGCGTCGGGGCTGCAACGCCCGAAAATAGGCAGCGATATTTTTGGTTGGCTCTGTCACGTGCCCTGCACATTGATAAATCAGCCAAGCGCCCACTTCAACTGTCCAAATGGGCTAAAATGCTCCAAAACTGCAAATAGACCAACAAGTTGGAGTGCTCTTATCGATAGTGACCGACTGACAGACACCCTGTTACCACACGCGAATAGCCAAAGATTCCATTTACATTTTCTTATGTAAATATATGCCCAATACACAAACAGCTCACCATCACCTTGATTATTTTGCCATTATGATGATGTGGGTATACTGTGTAATTTATGAAGAGTACATAAAATCAGGGCTTTACCCCCAATTTCAGAAGAAATACCTAAAGCAAACAATGATAAACAGAGGAATGGTTATAGCCCCCTTCTGTCTGTTACATTTATGAACACAACTTGAACATACTTCAGGGTATAACGAGCGGAGATGCAAAGAAATCTTAGTTTGCTCTTGGCTGCGTCTAGACCATCAGTTGCTCAGCTCGAACATCTCCCCCGGGCCGCAGATCGGTTGCGGCATCCTCGACTCGGCGATGGCTGGCGTAGTTGTACAACTTTTTCCACTTGCCAGTTCTTATCTAGACACATTTGTCATACAAAGCACTGAAATAAATGTCCACTTCAGCAGTATCTTACGTTGTGGAAGCACCAGCTCTTAGTTGGGCAGTGCTCGACTTAACTGGAGGGGGTGGTGGTGGTGGGGGCAGCTCCTACGTGCTCACAGGCTGTGGCTTACGGGCAATTTCTTAAAACATATTTTCAATTTCGTTTGGCTCCGTTGTCGCATTTATATTTCGAGTGCCCGCCTGTCTCATTGTGTGTCTCTGTACACTGAAAAAACAACAGTTTTTGAATCTGGTGCATCTGTGTAGCGTGTGGGAACGTTACGACCCCAATTACTGGAGTTTCACAAAAGTTGCATTATCAAATCACATGCTTGAACTAACGTGTCCGTTTCAAGAAACGGAATTTGTGCTAATTAAATTGCCTTGCAAAAGGCATTGGCCAAAGTAGCAACATTGAGGAACAGCAAGAAGTATTACAGTTCATGAAATTGTATTAAAACCATCTCGTCTTATTAGTTTGTTTGATTAAATAAGCAAACTACTTTAGATAGTGCCATTGGTCGAAATTAAACCCAAGAGCTTTCGTTTGATTCTAGCTTATTTAATTGACAATTTGAATGCAAAGCTGCTTTCTCGTAACATTTACAAATTAATTATTTTAATACCCATCTCGCAATTGATGTTAATCAAAATCAATTTAAATGCTTTCAAACGAAAATTCAGTTAAGGGCAGAACAGACGTTGATGCTTTTAATTGATATAATGTTTCTGCTGAAATGAAGAAACATATATTCTACTTGAATTAATTTAATAAAATATTTCAAGATATTAGTATTATGTTACGATTTGCAAACGTGCGCAATTAGTTCTTTTATTCGCAGTGCATCCTTATTTATAATAGTATCTGTATCTGTAAGCGGTACTTTAACTGTAAGCGTATCTGCATCTGTAATACGTACTGTGTACTTATGCTTACTTATTTTTCATTTGGCACAGGATTTCGTTCAAGGACTTTCGATACTGTCGCGCGGCTCCGTGGAGGAAAAGCTTCGCTGGACCTTCTCGCTATACGACATCAACGGCGACGGCTTCATTACGAGGGAGGAAATGACTGACATTGTGACTGCCATATACGAGCTAATGGGCCGCCTGCCCGACGAGTGCCCCGAGGAGGAGAAGATCAAGGGCAAGGTGGAGCACATCTTTCAGGTGAGTGGCCACACAGTGGGCCCGCCAGCTAACGCTGGCCCACAGTTGTTCGGTTCAGTTGAGTTCCGTTTCAGTTTGGCATCAGTTCAGCGAACAACCGGCATTACTTATGTTAATTATGCAATTTCAATTTGCGCTCGCCTCAAACTGGCGGCTTAGTTACTCTGCATTATGCAAATCAAATTATGTATTTCTTTTGTTGGCCATTTCGCCAGACAGCACACCAAGTGGAAGTGCAAATGAATAGGCAGCATAAATGTGCGACTGAAACTGCGACTGGACATAGTCGTCACGCGGTCTATTTGCCCAGATTCTGCTGCTTACTGGCTTCCTTCGTTTGGCTTGCCAGTCACGCATTGTCATTAGCGGCTGTGGTCCTGTTGAATGCCTCATCTTAGTCCTCATTCAGGCGGGACGGCAACCTGTGCAAATTGAATAGGCAGGATCAAATAGCGCAGGGGCTGGCAAACCAAATATTTGACCTTAGTCTTAAAGCAACTCGCATTTTAAGCAACTATTTCCCATTACCGATTTTTGGATTGAACAAATGACAGATTACAAAGCTGTTTTTAAGTAATTCAATATTTTAAAAAACCGTTTTATTTGTGTAATTAACGAATTCGCAAAACTTTCCGCCATTTTCAAACTTTCAAACTTTTGTTAGTTTGAAGCAGACTTTATAGGGAATTATGTTTAAGGCCAAAGAGTTCATATATCTTACAAGCATAATAAAACTTTGTATAAATTAGTTTAGTACAAATATTAAAAAAAAAAGTTTTCATGTCAGAACTCAATTGTTGACCATACGCCAGATACTTATAGTTGAGCAGTATTAGAGCCCTATCTAGTTGGCCAACTGGCTGTGATTTGTGATTCTTATAACACTTTCAACTATATAATGCTCTACAGAAAATGGACATCAATCGCGATGGCGTCGTGACGCTGGAGGAGTTCTTGGAGGCATGCCGGAATGATGAGGCTATATCCAGATCTATGTCCGTCTTTGACACAGCATTCTGACCATATCCGACTGACAAGGGCGATGAGTATACGGTTCGCAGGCGGCGACGTAGCCGCAGTCAACAGCAGAAACAAAAGCAACAACAGCAACAACAACAACAGCAACAGCAACACAAACAGCAACCAGAGAAACGTAAGTCAAACTGCAAGACGAAACAACAACAAATGCAACAAATACATAGCACAAGACACCAGGCGGCAGCCAAGTGCTGTCATGTCATTGACATGGATGGCGCCAGCACAACAACAACAACAACATCAACAACAGCAGCAGCAGCAACAACAGCAACCAACTGCACAAGCAACAACAACCACAACAAGCACAACAACCACAAAACTTATCACAGGCCCCGCGCTCCGAACGGACGCGCCTTCGATGGCTACGATGAAAGGCTTGAGGCGGAGGCGGACGCGGAGGAGTACGATGATGATGACCAGGACGACGATGAGAACGAGCACGAGGACGAGCACGATGATGAGGATGAGGATGAGCAGGACGCCGACGACGCAGACTTGGATGAGTACGAGAGCGGCGGACGCCTGCTGCTGGGCGTGTCCCAGCGCAGTCGTTTCATTTGCCGGCACTGCCTGCGCCCCCAAACGGAGCTGCAGTCGCGCCAGTTGGCGGCGCTGCGGCTGCGCAAGTCGCATTCGAAGTCGCGCCAGCGCAAGCGGAGCAAGAGCAAGCAGCGGAATCAGCATCTGGATGCCAGCTGCCAGTCGCGCTGGCCGGAGCTGAACGTGGCCAACGAGCAGGCCATACGCTTTCGCTGTCCGCAGGTGGGCCCGCAGGTGGGTCGCGATCTGCACACGCCACAGCCCTTGCACTTCCACCATCCGCAGCAGCTCAGCCAGGGCCAGGCCCAAAACCCGGTGCCGGCCCCGATGCCAGCCCAGTCGCAGGCGCCGTCCAAGCCGGCCAAGAGTAAAAACAGGCACAGGCAGCGATCCAATCGCAAGCAGGTGCAGGCAGCAGCCACTGCCAACGCAGCTGCAGCAGCAGCGCCGCCAATGGCCGCAGCGGCAGCGGCAGCGACGGCAACAGCAGCCGCAACAGCTGCAGCGACCACGCCCCTGCCGACCATGGCCCTGGCCCAGGAAAGCAACGGGCCGGCAGGCCAGCCGAACACGGAACTGCCCCGCACGCCGGACTCGCCCTCGCTGGTGACGGTCAGCACCTGGTACACGGTGGCCAAGCAGGGCGTCTCCTGCTAATAGGCATTTACATGTTGGTAGTCGTTAACTGCAGCTAGCGCTCGCCGTCAGTGAGTACCTTTGATATCCGCATAAGTAATTCCGAGACTTTCTGAGACTTGGGTTTCATACTTGCATGATGGTTCAAACAATCAAGCCAAGCTCCCCTCTTGCTGCCCAATTTCACGAGGCAAAAACGAATTGTAAAGTTGCGCGCAATGGGGGTTTCTAGGATGGATTTAATATTACATAATATAGAAATGCAACTCAAGTGTTTTAATTTGTAAGATTTACATTCAATGTACTTCCTTATACATGTGTGTGGCTATATACAAGTAATATGTTTTTCTTCCTCTTCATAGACATACATAAAAAAAAAAAAGAATAGGTCAGTTTAAGATCTGGCAAACCCAAAATCTGTGTGTATGTTGAATTCATGTTGAAAATGTAAAATGTGTTATAGTGTTAAATTTAAATATAAACTCAAATTAATAACAGAATATAACTACATCATAATTGAACTTTAATCTAAAAAAAATAAAAAATAAAAAAAAATGAAAACAAAAAATAAAATTAAAATTCTGATAAATTGTTGTGTTTGTTTTTGCTTTTCTTTTTAAAATTTCTGAATCGGAGACAACAAATTAAATATTAATAATTCAAGAAACAAAACAACATAAACTAGTTATCATAGTAACAAAAATAAAATTAACGTTAGCTGTGATGAAAATTAAAACTACTTTTAACTGCAAATAAAAAAAGAAAAACAAAGGAAAACAAGACCACTAGCAACTAAAAAATCAAAGACGTACTAATAAACTAATAAATAAGGTCAGATAAATTGCTCAATAGCCATAAATAAACACCTAAATAAATGAGCTCTTAGTCGTATGCATATGCCTGTCTGTGTGTGCGTGTGTGTGAATGTGTGTGTTTGAACGCGTGTGTTTAGATATTTGAACTATTTCTACCACCTTTCAAAGTCCTTTTTGTTATACATTTTCATATGTTTTATTGCCTGTATACAACAAGCATTGGTAGAATTAAGCTAGTTGTAATTTTTTTTTTATTCACACACACATACCCTGTGAAAGAAAAATGGAGGAAAGTATGAGAAAATTCAAAAATATATTGTTACAAAGAAATTAAAAACTTATGTATTATTTGACTATAGTACGGCTACTATTAAATTGGAGCAGTAGATAAGTACCCGATATAATTAAAGATATACTCACTAAAATAATCGTACACTTTTTTATTGGTTAAAAGTTCGCAGGGTATGTAGGTGTATGGTTTTACTCAAAATGTTAAAATGCTAACTGAAAGACAAAGTTGTTTTTATTAAATTTTCATCGGGCTTGTTGAAAAAGAGCAAAAATTGATTACATTTTGTTTTTAATTTTCTTAATGGATTCCACAAAATATAACGTTGCATTACAGCCAATTTGATGTACAACTATTTTAAATAAGTATCTTAAACAAAGTTTACTCGAATGTGTGTAGTTACATAGCTCGAAAAAACAACCAAATTGTTATCGATGTATATTTACTGTGCTCGTAAGTGTAGCCTAACACATTCATTACTAAAATATATATAATAAATATATGTATGTGTGTATTTTTGTGTATATGTTTTTGTATTTCTATTCAAGTGTCGCTAAGTGCAAAGAATTACGATTTGGCTGCGCTTGGAGCTGGAAAATGAAAACAAACAAAAAATAACAGGAGAATAATAGATGCAGTTGCTCGTTACCTTTTGCTAACTGTTATTGCTATCTGATTTGGTATATTTTCTGATATGATTTGTTGTTGCTTTCTTTTGCAATGAACACACACACACACAGAAACTCACGAACAGACAGACACATAGACGCATGAAATTGAAATTCTTGTACGCCAATTAAAATATGTGCTTTTCTTCTTTCTTTTTCTCTTTCTATCTCTTTCTCTTTCTTTTTTAACATTTATTCTGCCGTTCTGGCTGCTAACCGTTGTTGCTGCTGCCTGCTGACTGTTTCAAATGCTGCCGGCCCTAACACAGAAACACACAAACACACACACCAGCAAACACAATCTTGTGCACATACACAAACAAACAACAGAAATTTGCATAACAACAAAATGAAATATGAGCGAACCAAATGCGAAAATGAAACCGAACGCGAATTGTCAAACTAGCTACGAAAAGACCATAAATATGCAATTATGGTCAAAAGTGCGGATGTGTTTATGTTTGTCACTTGTGCCACGTACATCCACACGCACACCCACACTCACACCCACACACACACACACACTCACAAACAATGGCTGCGCACTGCAAGACCTGCGATCGATCCTCAATATGCAATAAGCGTAATTGCATTAAGGCCAAAACTTTGGATTACCATGCCGATTGACCGGTGGTGATTATTGAATGTACATATATGTATAACTATGTATGTATATGTATATGCGCAAATTTTAATTGTTTGATGTACTCGACTGAGTGCGCCCACAAAAGTATGCAACAGCATTTTTACCGATGACTGCATGCGTAACTAAAGCTTTATACCAACAAACTACCGACTAACCAAAAAAAAAACAAAAATTAATAATTAAAATTAATACGAATGCAACCAAAAAATATGATAAAAAAAATCTAACCAAAAGAAAATTTATAAAAGTATACCATAATTAGAGAAATGCTATATTTTTACGAAATGAAACTAGAACCGAGTGTCCCAGCTTTTTCTTTTTTTTTTGCATTGATGTTAAAGTTCTGGTACTGCCCAATAAATAATAGAGTAACTAATTAAACAACATCATTTGAAGCATTATATCTTAGACTTCAATGAAACAATCTCTTACAAACCATAGCTTTCAGTTTACTTCAATATGGTAAACATATCAACAGTTCAAGTTAAAGTTTACCATTTTATAGCTAAAGCCGTGAAATTAATTGAAATTTAAACTCGATCAGCGTAATATATATATAAATATATATATATATATATATATATGTATATATATATACAATACCTTTTGCCGAGTCCGCATTTATGTTGATTGTGCTTTTAAAGACACAAGACTTCAATCTGAACTAAAATCCAAAGTTTTACTTGGATACGAATACCTACGGTGGGCATACCAAACAAAACTCGACTATACAAAACCTTAATGAAATTAAGGTATAATGGATTTATAGATTGTATGCAGCACATTTCAATATGCTAATTTCGGTTAGCGAAGTGAATTTCAGCCAATAAAAATAATAAGCCAATATATACCCGTATATTAAAGAATATTAAAGACAGTGACAACTTTTCTATTTTGTTGTTGTTTTACATTGTTGCTATTCAAATTTCAATCAATAACTTCAATATAAACACTCATACAAGAGTTTCCAAGTCTATTTCGACGAACCTACATACTCTGCATACATAATATGCATACATATATATACATATTTAGATATGTACAATGTACTTATATATTTGTGTGTTAAACAATAAGAATGAACTAAGAGAATAAAAAACTAATGCAAATCAAATGAAAATCAATGTTTAAAATCAGAAATTGGACCAGCAAAACTATGCAAAAGTTAAAAGTAAAACAAAAGAAACAGCAAGCCAAATGCTTAATTGTAGTTCTATTCATAAATAATGAGAAAATGTGTAAATAGTTATATGTATGTTTGCATTACACTATGCAACATTAATACAATATTTATCATATATATTGGTGTATTGTATTTTTTAAGTAGAAATAAGACACACAACATACACAACTATTAGGCATTAAATTTTTAGCAACAACAAGCATACACAAACAATAGAAAAGAGGGCGCAAAACCAACCCGTGTAAATAGTTTATTATTGAAAAAGAAAAATAATACCCAAATGTTCAATGAATTTCCAAACTCAAACCAACGGAACTGGACCTAGAACTGGAATTTCAGTTATTTTTTAATTTTATCTGTTCTTAGTACTACTTACTCATATAATGGCATACTTGTATGAACATCCTCGTGTGTACATACACATGTGTTTACTTAGCTGTAGTCTTCCAGCAACAATAAATCTCAACAGATTTTCAATCTGCCCTGGCCTGAGGGCAAGAGCTAGAGCGAGAACAATAACAAAAACAAGAACCAAGAGAGAGTGCAAAACAATTTCCACTTAGATAACCTGTAGCAAATTGGTACCTTAGCTGAAACACCCAAAAAAGCTTTCAACTTTACAACTTAAAACTTACTTACACCACACAATAACTGCACCAAGTGCGGTAGCAAAAACACAAACAAAACTCAACATTTTAAAAACACAATGGGGAAAACAATAGAATCTAAAATGAATTCAAGATTTGTCACACTAGAAAACTATGTCCAAAAAAATACGTTTTAAACAATAAGTGTTGTCTTCAAACAAATAATAATAATTACAGCAATGAAAATAATACGAAGCCAATGGAGAATAATAAAATATTATAGATAAAATTAAAAGAAAAATGAGATAGACAAATATTGTATTATTTTTAGATAAATGTTGCCGCAGTACGAATAATTAAGAAGGCTTACATCTTTACAAAAAAATATATAAAAAATAAAAAAATTCGTTCAATTCTACATACCAACTGGTCTTTAACTATCCGTGTATTTACACTTAGATTTCTAACCTCCTTCACACTTTGAACACTAAATTACTAAGAAAAATAATTCTTATCTAATCTCTACAAGTATAATACTAAAAAATCTTTAAGTCTAACTAGCTAATACATTACTTCTTGACTAAACTATTGGTTTCTTGTTACTAACACAACTCAAGACAGATAACACAAACGAAAGCAACTTATCAATAAAAGCATCCACTATTCAAATGATGCACATGAACACACAAAATACACCAATTAAACACCTCCTACTTGTACTCACCTCTAGGCGGATGACGACAATATACCAACTGTTGAAAGTTACCCACGCAATGCCAAGCAAATCGATATTCACCCACGTTTAGCTCTGACCCACCCAAGCAAAGCTGCATTCAAGTCTTGCGCCACAATCTCTCTCACACAAGCCACAGTTTCAAAGAAGATGAACAAAGTAATAGTACTAGCAATAATACCTACCAACAGACCCTACCAGAGATAACTATGTTTATAAAGTGGTCCATATCACAGCAGGCAATCAGAAAAATTGATCTTGATACTCCCCCAACCCCCCTCCCCCTCTATACACATGACAAAAGGTCTTAAGAGCATTAAACCAATAAAAAGTGTCAAATTTAAAAAAAGTAAATAAAATAAAAAAATTGGATTCGTGGCATGTTAAACAGTAACAGAAAGAAAGTACAGAATGTTTTTTTCAGAAACAAGTTGCATGCCACATTTATTTTCCAGGCCTAAGCCTTATCAAATCAATAAATGAAAAAGTGTTACACATAAATGTATATAGTCTATATATATATTCACGTTGTTTTTTTTTAATCAAAATTTTATAAACTGTTAAAATCAAATTTTACCAAAGCGAGAAAATACATAGGTAAACCTTTTGGTCAGTAGAGAATACGAGTAATTAACAAGCCAATGAACAACTAAATGTGAACAAAAAGTCTCGTTTTAGAGAATTTTCTATTAATGTTGTTAATTTCATATTTTTATTTATTTTTTTTTTGTTATTGTTGTTTACCTGTTCTAACATAGAACTGGAAACAAACATTGTACCAAATTAAATGTAAAAAAATATCCATTTATATAATATATATAATAGATATATATATATATATATTATAATAAATGTATATTTTTTTGCTTTGTGAATTACTAATTATTAATTAAGAATAGAGTGGAAAAAATACATGTCATAGCATTAGATTAAGTACAATTAATTGTATTCACTATTTCAGTGTGACTTTAATGAAAAGCAGGACGGCAATGTCATGCAGACTATTGAAAAAAAAAAAACTCATTAGTTTATATATAGTATGTGAACCGAGAAGCTCTTTGTTTAATAAAATACAAAATATCAAAAACACAATTGTTATCAAAAGAACCCAAAGGAACGAAAAGCAAAGCAACCCACACAAGATATTGCATAACAATGTAGTCTTTTATCAGCCGATTTAAATGATTAATGAAAGTATTATGAAAGTATATCAATGTAAAAGTTCGCTGGCTTCCTTCATGTAACAGCGAGCATTGCGAATAAAATGACTTGAAAGAATAGAGAAGCAGTTCGATTTCAAAACCGAAATCCAAAACGAATGAAAATAAAAAAACAAAAAAGATAAAAGTAAAAGCAAATTGATAATTACAAATATATTCTAGTTGTAATGCATGATCTTTTTGGTGTACATTTTAAATGAAAAACTTTCCATAAAACGAAAAAATTGTTTTAAAACTTTAAACTAAATCGTTTAAATCCAGCTGCATGACCAAATATGCAAACCAAATACAGAAAAATTAAACAAAAAGGAACATAAACAATTAAGGAAAGTAAGGAAATATTTAATTAAAGCATAATAATTACACAAAGGGGAAAAAATTTTTTGTAAAGTTAAAATATGCATATAAAAAGAATGTACGAAAAATAAATGCGTAATAAAATTATGAATCGAACATACATTTTCATTTAAATAACTGGAGGCAGTAAAATGGTTTTTTTTTTCGATACGATGCAGTTTGTAAATCATGTTGTAAGTGGTTTCTGAACTTAAAGGATGCTCAAGCCAGGAACTTTCTTCCAAGGAACTTATTCAACCACAACTTGTGAGGTTTGGTCGCAGAGGGCATTAGAATCGGGTGGCGACACGAAGTTGCACGACGCACTGTCTTATGTCGTAGCATAAATCCTAACATCTGAATGTAGTGAGAAATTGCCAACTTTCACAAAACAATTTCTAAATTTCAAAGTCTTCAAAATATGTATAAGATCATTGATATTGAATAGATGAATGATTGTCAATGGTTAATTTAATAAATATGAACTATTTAAAGGCTACTTTTCACTTAATTTCCTGTTTTTATATATACTATATATTTTTATAAAACCATAAATAAATACCTTTTATATATATATACGTACGTGTATATACGTACAAACCAAATGCAATGAAGAGGAAAGCAAAATTATAAAATTATAGACAACCTGTTTAAGAGATATCTACGGTTATAGTCAATATTGGAAATCGTTTCTATCGTGATGAAAAACTGCGATACGCGCCCGTCTCTCGTAGGCACCGACATAAAAAAGCTGATTACATTTTCCAACGCTTTTGCCGTCTACGATAATTTCGACGTAATGCGCTTAAATGCGCCTATTAGCGGACGACAGCCGGACTGTGGAGAGCGGCGGGGTCCCACTGGCTTTGTGCGAATGCAAATGTTGTTTGGCTGTTTACGCCGCATTGTGCACTTTAACATGGCTCGTTGGGCCACAAAGTTGGCGCCTCAGTTTAACTGCATGTAAATTAGCTAGACGCAGCAACGCGGCAAATGAGCTGGAGCCTGAACTGGGCAAGAGGAGGCCAAAGCAAAGCGTGCAGCAGTCTCGATGTTCAGCTGGCCAAATTGGTACCATTTGAATGTTCTATCATTGATTATTGCACTTCAAATAGAGCAGGTTTTCTTTTAAGTGTTTTTGTTCACTTTTAGTAACTAGAAATAGGAGATCTAGATAAAATGTGGTATCTTTTTATTGCGTTAACAAACAAGAGCAAATACATAACTTACTGCTTGGCAGCCACGCTTTCCCCATACTCCATACGTGCCTGACCCACAGTTGATGTTTGAGGCAATATACTCTGGCAGATGGCAGAGTTACCATCGCCCGAACAACGCCACGTTTCAAATGTTCATGCATGTGCATGTCCATGTGTAGGTCCAAATTTAATGCGGTTAAACACATGCCTGGATAAAGATTTCGATTTCCGTTTCTATTTAGCACGCACACGCCATACGGCGTCACATGCGGCTAACGGGCGAGAGGAAAAGTTTTGTAAGAGCGGTCAACTCGATAACAAGTTGGATGTTAACCCAAAGCGACAGGGAAACTCACTTAATTGTTTCATGCCGAGCAACTGGGACAGCGGGCACATCCATTCATTGGCCCCATCTGACCGAAAAGGGCAGCCTGCGTGCTCCTGCTTATTGTAATCGTTAATTAAATCACGTTGTAGTGGAAATTAAGTTATTGACGGCATAAGTGCCGCCCATCATACACCTTCCACCGCCCCATGGCATCTACACTTTTAATGCGAAACGTGGCTAATTGCTGGATACGAGCATTGGAGCGGGCTGCGTGTGTGTGTGTGTGCATGTGTGTGTGAGTGTGGAGCTGTGTATGTGTGCCATGTGCATTGTGCTTGATTAAAGAAACTGGGCACATCTATTCGCTTTGGCTAAGGCATGTATTTCACTCTAGCTTACAGTAATACAAATTCTACAGCGATAAAATTTAACACTAAGCCACAGAGCCCACAAAAATGCCGATGAATGTAGAATTGCCAGAAACCGCAGTGCAGCCTTTGTCCGGAAAACACAGACGTTGTCAAAGGAGCTAACCAGAAACTAAATCGTGACAGCGCCGAATGCAGTTACACAATAAAATTCTTGCAGCAATTGTCAAAAAGTAAATCCCGATTTAAGCACAATTTTATGCACTGGCAAAAAAATGCACAACAAGTCTTAAATAAAAACCATTTATTACGGAATGATCTGTGGTCATCGATATATGAGAGAAATAAATAGATGCTGATTTCACTAAATAATTTAGATGCCACATTTACCATTGCCAATGAACAATACGATAATTGTTTTACTTTCAGCCAAGTGAAATACCAGAATGGCATCCAGTTTGAATATCGGTGCAAATATGACGTTGCAAATCCCAATTTATTTTTGTATTATTTGCTGGCGAAAATACAAGTTGGTAAGAATCGAATAAACGTTTCCATTTTCGTTTTGTTCAAATTGCATTTAAATGTCTGCAATGTCAGGACAAAAATAAAAAGTGCAGCTCTGGCTTTCACCGACTGCTCAAAAGCAGTTCATTTCGTCGAAATGGCAATTGACCGAACTTAATCTGTTGGCAGCCCTTAATAGCCATGGTTCAGTCCACTGGGCACCCTTTGGGAGACCATTCATGTTGTCATCAGTTGTAAGCTGAGGTTTCCTCTCAATCCCTTTTGGTCAAATGTGCATAAATATTTATGGGCTTAACTAACGGTTGGAGCAAATATTTAGGCGATTAAAGTGGAGCGGGCTAAAATTAATTTGTTGTTGGTAGAACCCAATAACACCATTTACATTATTTTATGGTCCATTAAAGTCTAGGTGCAGTTGCAGCTGAAACTGCAGAGATAGTGTTCAAAATTAAATTGTTTTGCGAATTTGAAAAAAGGGTTTATTTATTATGTTTGCTATTGTACATATCCGAGTAATATAATTAATTATTTATTGTGCATTTTTTTACACTAAAGGTAACTAGGTGCATCAGAAGACAGCCGAGCCCAAGACTAAACCAAAGCAAATTTTTTTAAATATTGGTTTGATTTTTATGTTTACAAAATATAATTGCGACAGTCCCATATAATAAGATAAGATATTTGATTCTGACAAGAGAAAGCATCATATATACAATAAATAATAGAAACAACTCCTTCTTCTTCACGGATACGAAAAACCGGAATCACGAAACGCACCTCAAGGAAAAGCACCGAAAAATTAAAAACAAAATGCGTTTTCTCTGTGTGTTTGACTTGCATTTCAGCAAAAAAAATTGTTTAATAAAAATAAAATTTCTCTTTGCGTCACTCTTGTGAAGATTTTCAAGGCAAGAAAATAAAAGCATAAGTTTGACTTTAAATTAAAATAAAACAAACCAATAAACATTCCATCAACTAATAACAATATGTGGAAGAACTCGACAAGATACCCTGTAACCACGCTTTTACCGTATCATAAAGTTTATTATTACATATTATAGAAAAATATTTAATTATTAAAAACATTTTAAATAAGAAGCTTATAGCCGCAAACACCTCCGAGAACGACGTGTTTATGCAGACAGGCAAACAGACATCGACTCAACGGGTAATGCAGACCAGGAATATATATACCTAATGACTTCGGAGAAGATTACTTCTCACTTGCATGCTTACCTTGAACTTGATATTTGACCACCTTAACAGGGTGAATCTATGTTAAGCACCTAAGCATCTGTATATATACACATCTAACGCCTAAGCTATGGATGAAATGAGATGCATTTCGCAAAGCACCTTTGAACCATGACCAGGGGTCCGATTCGAATCTCAGCATGTGCTCAGTGTCCACATAATTGCATTCTCGTGTGCCCATCAACGGTAATGCCCCCAGCTATGCCTGGATGTCTGTGCGGAATGTATGCGTGTGTGTGTGTGTGCGTGTGTTTGTGTGTGCGTGTGTTGATGTTGGTCTGGCCGTCTGCGGTGAGCTGCGTGCTACGTGTTTATCAGGCCAAAAAGTGTTCGATTAGAGCAACGAGAATTTAATTTCGGTTTCCACTGCGACTTGACAAGAGTTGATGTGCGTCGCCTGTCAGCATTTGGGAATCGCGTCTTCGCATTAAGCTGCTCGGACAGCACACATGTAGTATATACGATGCGTGTCTCGTGTGTAGTTATTCTCATTTGCCATCATCCAAATTCGATTCGCAGAAATCAATAAGTCTGTGTGACATTTGTGTCACATTTGTGTCGAAATTTGTGGCGTTAATACGTTCGGTTTATGGCTTATGGCGAGGCTTCTGTTTTGGGCGCTGTTCTTGCTGTTCTTGTTGTTGTTGTTGTTGTTGCTGTTCTCGCTCTTGTGGCCATAATGTGCGTATTTATTACGTATACGTCACATCGTTTATGCCTAAAAGGGCATTTGTGTTAAATAGATACAGACATTTATGCCATTCACTTTGATTTGCGGCGCCTGCTAAAAATGAAGACATAAAAACTTATGAAATCTTTCGGACCAACAACAACAACGACAGCAACAAGCAACTGTCATCAGTTTCGCCTGTTGTTGTGCTGCCGTTGAGCAAAAAATTTAATGTTCGGAAAATCTATTGGGCGCCACGAGGCGTGACACAAGAGAAAAACACAAATTAGAGCCACTGCTCGCCTGCACCTTTTAATGCAGGCCACCGAGCTGGTGAGAGACTAACGAAAGAACAAATAAAAAGAAGCGCCAACAAGTTTCATATATTAGTCTAAAAAACTATGTTCATTTTAAGTTAAATAAAATTCCTGTAGAACATACTAAATGCAATAAACTACGGCCAACATATTGGCTGACTTTTTCTTATAACAATTCAGCAGCCACGTTTTGAACTTAAATAAAATTCGTTTAGCCATGCGATTGGTTTATTTGAAAGACATAAAAACAATAATAAAAAAAGTTTTTTACAGAATATTCCACTGTAATATATGTCTTGAGCTTCAGAGTTAGTTGGTAGCTCACCTGCAAAATTAGCTCTAAAATATTGCCCAATACCAAATTAATTTTTTCCTTCTTTTTATGTGGAGCCATTTCAAGCCATTAAGTTTAGATTGATAATAAAGATAGATGAAAATTCAAATTGGTATTTTATGTCTTGTTTTAGGACGTTTTTTAAGACGAAATTTAACGCGTTTCGTATTTGCAACTCGTTTTTATTTTCGCCATAATTAAAGCCTTTTAAATAACTCTGACACGCGCTCAACTCTTTCCATGTAATGAATAATATTCCAGATTATTTTTCTTGGGTGATGCATAACCCTTTTAAGCCACGCAACTTTTGGCCCTAATCACCGAGCCTGCCCATGGCGAGCCATGAAGCCTGAAGCATTTCCCCGCCCTTGTCCACAATAAGCGCATTAAAGACAGTAAATAAGCCAAGTTCCTGTGTTCTGTGCTCTGTTTGCTCAAATCTGCATAATGTGGTAGCAGAGCATTACGCTCCATGGGCGGCACGCCCCCACATCCTATCGCTTTTAGCCCGTTAAGTTGGCCACCCTTGATGCGGGACTGGGTGCTGCTGCTACTGCTACTGCTACTGCTACTGCAGCTTGCGCAACTTTTGCTATTCTTTTTAATCACTTAATAAAGCGCGGCAACATCATCAACAGCAAATTCATTTGGTTCTCAGCTTGCCGAGGCTTTTGTTTATGCCAGCGACAACAGCAACTACAGCAACAACTGCAACTAGTCGAGAGAGAGGACAACGCGTACCAACAATTAAGTCGCATTTGTGCTAAACTTTTGGATTACGAAAATATGTTAAGACTTTTGTTCAACTTGTCCGTCCGGTTGCAAAAGTTTTGCCACCCCGCGCTTGCCACAAAGTGGCGTTATCATGCAGCACAGCTGCAGGGGGACAACAAGGATAGGTCGGACATGGGTTCGGGTTCGGGTTCGAGTTCGGGTTCGGGTTCGGGTTGGGGTTCGGGCGCCTTTCCGGGGCCTGAGGGTAATTTGTTGGCGTTGGTTTTGAGAGGCGTCGTTGCAGTTGCATTTCATTTGCCACACAGCAGACCCAAATGGTTGCCCTCAATAAAGTTGTACATATGAATTTAGCGACTTTGCCAACGGGCGCCCCGAGCACTGAGTCAACATTTATGACATGTCTTATGCCCGCTTCACCCCACCGCCCCCGCCCCCGCCCCCGCCTCCATCTCCCCAGTGCCATACCCTGCCTATCCGTCCCTTGGCATGCATATATAGATGCTGCCTTTTTGCAAAACTTTTCAATTGCATTTAAACTTGGTCTAGCATAATTTGGCTACGCCCACGCCCAAGTCCACGCCCAAGTCCATGACCATGCCCATGCCCATGCTGCCGCCTCTGGCCATGCCCTGTTTATGCATTATCCTTACGTTCGCTTGCATTTTCCCCATTGCCTTTCACTTGGTTGCGTGCCTCGCTTTGTTCACGCTGCGTTTGCTTTGTTTCTGTTTCGTGTGCTACTGCTTTTTATGATTATTAAATTTGTTGGTTTTTCTGTGTGTGTGTGTGTGTGTGTATACATACATACTTATACCCTACAAAGTTGCAGCAACAAATTTGCGCTTACATATCCTTGGGATACAATGTATCCAACTAATAGACAACTTAACTCCTTATATCCTGTCTTGGGGTAACACTAAAAAATCATTAGGAAGTTCAGATATTAAAGGTGCACAAAAATAAAAGAATACTCACCGGTTTGGCGTAGGGTATCACATAGTCGATTATAGCTCTTTTAGATATTTTTCTTCGCCTGCGGCAATTGCTTTATAAGTCCATAATAAGCAACAAAGCTTTAAGCTTTTAATACCCCGTACTCATTAAAAATGCGAACAAGTGTTTATTAAAATTACGCAAATGCATCTGACGTCCACAACGAGCTATGAATTATATATACTATTAATCAGCATTTACAGCCCCAATCAATTTATGTTCACGTTTTCTTTTCGAAAGTAGTTGTGCAATAGGCTTAAGAGCCAAACAGAAATGGATGAGGATTATGTGCAAGTCATTTATGCATGCCAATTCAGACCCCGACAACTTATTTATACTAATATATACATATGTGTACACATCGGGAACCCAAAAATAACTGTTGTGATATCAGACTTTAACTAACAGAAATCATTATGAAGAAAGTCTTCCACAGAAACAAGGATTACACCAATATTTATATTTTTACTCGTTCACAACGTGATAAGAGTATATTGGGTGTTGGAAAATAAATAACATGGCGATCGCAGATCAATAAGCTGTGAATATTTCCCACAATATTAAAGCTAGAGTCACCAAATTTGGAATTTAAATTGTTCGTGACCTCCTCAAAGATTGCGACCCTGATATGCCGCCCACGCCCATTGAAAAGCAATAAACTTGTTATAAAAATTTGTTTAAACATTTATTTAAAAGTAAAATAATACTAATGAAATTTCAATTATTGTTTAAAATTCATGAAATAACTCTAATTATTGATTTTTTTCTAACAGTCATAGCATAACAGTTATGTGCAACTTTCACGATAAAAATGTGTTAAAAAGCTATCTTGAAACTCTAATTTTAAAAGTTGAAAAAAATTTAAAAATTTAATTCACTTACCTTTTGAACCACAAATATTTGCATTGGCGCTTATATAAAAATATGATGTTAACGCATATATAAATATTTGTATGTATATATATTCAATGCCTTTTATTTATTTTATTTTTATTTTATTAAATTATGTGTTGAGTAAAATACTCTTGTAAGTTTATTTAGGCATTTTAGGCTCTGCTCTTATGCCACACTTTATTTGACACACAGGGACACAAAATAATAACAGCGTCTATTTGGCCGTTAAGTAAGGCCCATCAAGGACGTCGAAGAGGAACTGCAGCTGCAAATTGAAATAGCAAAATGCCAAATTGCACCCAATTATTATGTTTAATAACAGGGCGATGGGCGTTGTGCAGATAATGATAATGACTTGGACGTGACCAGCCGGAGGAGTACAGAGTACAAATCACAGCCTTCGGCGCCAGCAAAGAATGTGATGCGATGGAAGCCGACTGCAGCCACAATTCCAATTGCATTGTCGCCGCCACTGTCTCTCCGTCCGTCTCTCCGTCCGTCTGTCTGTCTGTCTAGGGCAGAGTCGTGGCTGAGTGTCGCTAACGCTGTCGGCTTTGGGTTTTCGCTTTGGGTTTTGGCTTTGGTAGGCAGGTGATGATGTCTAACGAGCCAACGAACCGGGAGCCCAACCGTACGCTGGGAGCGACACCGGCGCCCGGCACAGGAAACACACAGCGCCATAATAGCTACAACTATGGCCGCCTCGCACAATGGAACGGAAGTGAAGCTCGGCGAGCAGTCAACGGATTCGAATCCGCTGTCATAATCACGATGCCTGGCTATCTGGGGAAAGCGCATGGGCATTATCAACCACCAAGCCGGTGCCACACCCGGCAAAAATACACAAGGACACAAAAACGTTGCAGGTGATTTAAATAGACAATTGGCACAAACTACGCTCAGCCACAGCCCATGCAGTCGCTGCGGCGAAACTGATTGATCTCGTTAGCGTGGCGACGCCCGCGTGGCATGAGTTATCAGCTTGTACTTAATAGGCGCCGTGAGCCATTTATTTAGCAGCTGAACGTATAATTATGGCACATTATCCATACGACCAGTAGACACAGGAGTAGTTAAATAATTTGTGCGACAAAAACAGGCTGGGCGCTACATTTGCTGCCATCTCCCTCTCATTGTCGCTCTCTCTCTCTCTCTCTCTATTATTTTCAGTCACAGTCTCGGGCTGCCCATGTGTGCATGGGTAAAATTTATGCGCATATGTTAAACATAACTCACAACTCATAACTTACAAAAATATGCAATCAAAATACATTAAAGCAGCTTAATAGACGTGCCACATGGGCCCCGACCGAGTCTAGGCTGGACATGGACATGATTCATGGCTCTAGCGGCTGGCCAGAAGATAACTGTGCTTTCGCAAGTCAGGCGAATCGGGGAATATCTCTCCAGGTGTAATATAATATATGCCATTTGCTCATATTTAATGTAAACACCGCACAACAAAATATTTCGAATAAATACTATATATATCTTACCAATAATCTAATATTCGTATTTACTCGCATACTTATCTATAAATACAAATTTTTACTTATTCTCTTATATACCTAAATGCGGAAAGGAAATCATTTTTTGTCAGTTTATGTTATTTCGACGCTTAGTGATCATAGATCAATGATCATGCTAGCTATCAGGATTCACTTACTTCCATTTACTACAGCAGCCTGCCAAGCCCAAGTTGTGTATATGATTGTTTGTCTACTTATATGTGAAACCCTGCTTGTGCTTTGAATTGCGAGTGTATATGTGTGAATATTAATAAAATGATTCAATAACATAACACGTAAGGTTTGAATGTCACAGAACCCAAAACCCTTGGGCCCCAAATGCCGCACAAGAAACAAAAACTGGGCTAGCTAAACGTGACAAAACCCGACACACCTACAAAACACACGCAGACACACACACACACATGTGCATGTTTGAATACAGATACTCGCACTGAAGGGTGTACAGGCGGCATACATACAGAAAAACGGACCAACAACAAACACAAAATAACAATATTATTGTAAGGCAGCAAAGCAAAAAATTCACTTAGTTGGGGCTAATAAATGTCAACGATAATGTTGGACATTATATATGCATACCTATACATACATACAAACAAATGCGTATACGCAACGTATGCCTAAATAAATATATGTAGAATATACACCAAAACAAAAGGGGTTTATGTTTTGAAAATTGTTTTGTATTTCTTTATTCGTTCATTTTATTATTTGGTACACATATATTACTATTTATGTTATTATTTTCAATATTACTCTTCTTTATTCGTTTAAATTATGCTTGAAATATATATATAAAATATCACAAAAATGACAGTCCCAAACCGAGGACCCAGAGATTTTTCAGATAGTTAAAATTCTCATCTTTAATTTTGCTATCTCATGCTGGGAATATTTTAATAATCTTTATTGAATAAAATAGCAGACATTGCGCTTTGGTCGATTCCAAACTGCTCGTCATCTGCATTGGTTTCGCAGAAAATATCATGTTCATGTTTATAATGTAAATTAAATTCATGAAATTCTCAAATTTTCCTGATTGCTTGAAGTACAACATTATATATGTGTGTATATATGTTTCAACTTCCGGTTGAATTCGTTCATGAAAGATATGATAGTTTCTGCGTAAAAAAATATTAATTACATTAGAGTAAATTCGGATACATATGTGAACTATAGATAACATTTTTCTGACAATACATACACTAGGAAAAAAAGCTTTGTTATTTGTAATTAATCCTGAACTTTGTTAATACTTAACTTAAGAATCGATTCTAATTGCAGCGGTAAAGGTAAAATAACGGAAAGTTCTTAAAGTTTTAGGGACAAATTCTATACTTGGATTTAAATGGCGGTTTTCTCCGAGTGTAGTTTCGTAAGGTTGTTGCTGTTGTTGTTGTATGCATATGCGCTACATATGGACACTACAACATAACATATGTATGTATGCATATGAACGACCTTGTCAAGGGGTTTGTTTTTGCTTTAGTTTTTATTGTCGCCGTCCCTGTTGTTGTAAATATATCCCCCTCGCAAGTTAATTTCACTAGAAGATTTTTGGGCTTTGCCGTCGCGTTGCGTCGCGCCGCTCTACTCTAATTTAATTAATTACACTTGCCGGAGTAGAAGATAACACATGTAAAAGCGGCCAAACGACCGCGCAATAAACTGATGTTGGCATATAATCAAAAAATGAAGCTGCCCCCCGGCTGCCCAGTCCCCAGTCCCCAGTTTCTAGTCGACAGTACTTGGCTCAGTGTCAGGCTGGGCTTCAACTTGGGATGTTGCACGTGCCGCACTGCAAATGTTGCTCTGACTGTGACTAGTTTATGACATGGGCAGGCTGTAATTGTTGTTGTTGTTGTTGTTGTTGTTGTTGCTGTTGTTGTCGGGTTGGGCATGGGCCTGGCCAGCCGCTTGGCTTAGCAGCAAACTCATCAATCTAATCCTCAGTTATTTCCGTGACATTTTCTTTGTTAACGCTGACGCAGTCGGAGACAAGCGTCGGGCGACATCCGCACCCATTTAACTCTTACGGGCTTAAGGCCAGCGACCAACCAGCCCAGGGACGGACGCACACAATGAGACACATTGAAACAGTTTTATTTACATTTTAGTTTACGTCTGGACAGGAGAAGCCGTCGCCGTTGGCTTCACCGTTGCCTCAGCCAGGCCACAGTTCCCGCACCGTTTCCGGTTTTATGTTACCACCTTGTTACGCCATAAAAAATATGTCCACCATGCGGCACATAGCCTTGAACCGGGCGCAAGTGGCGAAAGTTAAGCAAAGTCTCCTGGCAACAGTCCCACAATATGAACATGCCGTCGCCTGTCATCGCCGGGATGCGCAGCCAAAGGCGTGAACACCGGGCCACGGTCCAATGGTCCAATGACAAGCGCCGTGGGTTGCGGCCGGGGCGAGGGGCAGGCGAGGACGGGTGGGCCTCTCTTTCGGCCACAAGTGGAAGGCCTGATTGTTTGGCGCTGATGTTATTATAAGCCCTGAACGAACGCTGGAAATTGCCCTTTTACTGTTTCTATCTGGTAATCCAATTAAATTATCGGTAAATAACAATAACCAGCAGCCCGGCACTTGTGTAAAGTTAGGATACTAGACCTGATTCTCACTTAACTTTATTGAATTTTAAATTTCAAACCTGCTGTTAAAGTTCGCAACAACTAATGTGCACAGCAAGGCCGATAACTAATGACATTCTTTAACCCTTCGATGGTGGTGCATATCTGCAACATACCGTTAAAACTGGAATATTTTAGTACAAAAAAATATATATATATACTTAGGTTTTAAATGGTTACACTGCAATCTATAACATGTCAATAAAATTTTGTGACTTGGGAATTTTATCTTAACGGCACATTTTGTTGTTTAATATTTGTTATAAACAAATTGAAGTATTAAGTAAAGGTGACATAATTGGAAAGATAATTAATATTTATTTTTAAAATGTCCATCATTTTATTTATTTAATACCAAAACCAAAATAAAGAGTAATTTAGTTGGCTTGCAGCAAATGCAGCAACATTAACATTCTTATTATTAACATTCTTTATCGATGATATTTTCAAGAGTGACTCTTGCAACCAACCTTTTATTTTTTATAAAATATTTTCAATCTATAAATATTGAGTATATCTGTTCTGTCTGTTCTGTTTAGTGATAATCGCTATGAGTGAAATCATTTGCAATAGAGCGTGAAATACAAAACGCAGTTTTTCAAGGATTCCCCATAACGAGAAGGCTGTCAACTCTCCACACCTGCGTTCATATTCCCAGTGCCCACAGTTGCCAAGTGCACATCGACAACAATACAATGCAGCAATAAATATGGGCACAATGAAGTTGTTAACCATTTTGGGCGTTTGAAGAAGGATTAGTCCACACGTCACAGGGCCCCCGGCGTATGAGGCGTATGCGCAACGCTGGGCGGTCAGGTTCGGGCTCGCTAACCCTCTGCCAGCTAATGCCATTTTCTTTTCGAAGCTAATGCTTGACACACATTTTTAACGCTCGAACGACTTTGCTGTCATGCTTTCTTCTATTTCCTTTTTATTTTGCTTGCTTTCTTCTTTTTTTGTTTGCTATATTTTTCTTGCCTTTTTGTTTTTTTTTTGGATAGGTCCGCAGGCCGCAGGAGTGGGCAGACAGGGTTGGGACCAAGTTGGTTGACGCCTGTGTGAGGCTTAAAAGCAAAGTTATGTCAGGCTCAACTCAAATGCATTGCATCAATTAAGTGCGGTGCGCACATGTAGACAGTAAAAAGTCATCGACTGGCAAATAGTCAACAGGGCTATATCGGCACACCGCACACCACGCGCACACACACACACACGCGCACACGCACACACGCACACACTCACGCACAGCTTGGGTCTAAGCCGGAGCTTAGGCTGGACAGGATTACAAGCACACGCCACTCAGCCACTCAATGCAATTGAATTGAAATCCAAATCTGGTCGCATACGAAGCAAGAGCCTCAACTATTAGGCGACGGCGGCAGGTTTTGGGTTCGGCTCTATGGCAATTTATATGCGAGACCCGAAAAATAGTGCGGTCGCAATCAGCAAATGGCCAACAGAGCAGCCTGACTAACCATGCCGGCGATAATTTTGTGGCCAAGGCTCCGATTTTGGCCGGGTCCCACGAAAACAAAGCACGTGCGAAGCCAGCGAACGACCGACCCAACGGCCAAGTTCATTTGGGGCCTTATTGTACGAGTGCGCATCTTGTGCCCAAAATCTCTGGCATACTGGGCTGGACATCTAAATCAAATTGTTGAGCCAAAGTCAATCAAAAATGTTAATTAAAATGACTCGCACTTAGTTTATGCTGATTGCAAAATATTGATAATGCAATCGTTAAACGAAGAGCAAGTGGAGAGGACTACCTCTTGAGCAGCTATCAATTCAAGTGCAGCTCTCCGTTGTTTTGGGCCACTCGACTTCATTGTTCGTCATGGCCCAAAGGACACACACAGGCGGCATGGACTGGCAGGCAGGTGAATGCCCCAGCTGGCGCTGCCCTGGCAACCGCACCGTCAGTCCCAGTCCCAGTCCCAGTGCCAGACCCGGTTTGAGCGTGCATGTGACCAAAATCACAACAACCGCAACCACAGCAACAGCCGCAGCCACAGCCACAGCCACAACCACAGCCACAACCACGTCCACCACCAATGACGATGACGACTGATCTCCCTGGTGGCATTTGAGTGAAGTGCGGCGTTATGGCATTTGAGCTACAATGAACTGTGACAGGCCCGCACCAAATCGGAATCGGAAGTGAGCCCAGCTGCAACATTGAGAAATGTATGTGCATCAAATGCGGCTGCAGAGCGACATACGGCTTAGGTTTATTTATGAGCAAGTATATGCAACATGCTTAACAAATGTATATATTATTTACCAATGCGTAACTTTATCGTGGTCAAAGCCAGCTTGCATTAGCTTTCATCTAAATCCGAATCCAAATGCCCACTATTTATCAACTTTCAATCAAAAACCTCCTGGGTCCCAGTTTCAGTTTTTGATTGAATCAGCTTTTAGCAGAGTCCATAATTTAATGCCAACCTTTTACATACCAATTTCACTTTGTGTCTGCATTTTTTTATGGTATTGATTCTTTATTTTTTAAATAAATAATATTATTACAATTGTATGCTTTATCCCAAACGTGACTACAAATACTTCAATTACTATCAATTCTACGATTTTGGTTCACAACAAAAATAAATGAAATAAATATAAAATATTGAATATAAAAATTAATTAAAATAAGCAATATTTATGTTACTTCAGTTTGAATTCTCTGGCAATATCACCCTATAGTCGTAAGCATCAGATATATGAGTTTATTCAACCAGTTTGGCAAATGGAGTTGATTTTGAACGCTGCTATCAGATGTATCCACTTGACGCCATTAGAAATGTCCCTGACCCTATATGCTAATGCTGCGATGAGTCTCCATATCTGTGTGTGTGTGTGTGTGTGTGTTTTTTTTATGTGTATTTGTCCGCATTGAATGCTGGCGCTCAAGTGGCTATGAAGTTATTGTTGTTGTTGTAACTGCTACCCTTGTGCTAAAATGTTCAAAAGTTTTGTCGTTTAACGCAGTTTCCACTGGGCACACACACACACAGAGCAGCACACACACACACCGTTGAAGTTAAGCAAGTGCAAGCCAAAAGTGCGCTTGTATTGGTGTTTGTATCTGTGTCTTTTGCTGTGGCCGCGTGTGGCAGTCTCAAAGCGTTTACCGCTGGTATTAATGTTTGGTAACTTCTCAGCCTTTTCTGCTCCTATTGTTTGCTGTGTGGATAAAGTTTTAATAGTATAATTTGCCATATACATATATGTCCCTATGTCCTCTGGTTTGTGCACAAATTCAGGCCCGGTCCCAACTCGTATAACTATTTTTAGCCAAACAAAACCTAAATAAAACGAATGAAATATTTATGAAAATAGCTGTAAGTGTTTTGACCATCTGTGTGTGTGTGTGTCCGTCCCGGCGGATACCTAATCCTATACCACTACACTTTGTGACCTTTGACATAGCGTCTTAATGAAAAGTATTTACAAAAGTCAAAGTCTATTTTCCAGCATACCCTGCAAACATCAGAACATGGGCAACCGTCAAATATGCTCGATACCCACATACAGGATATCTTCGAGTCGTGCACTCTCAAATGGACTTGGCTTTTCAAACATAGTATTTGTTCATTTTTCCGCAGCTCCCATGCGTCAACAGGGAATTGCAGCTGTCTATATATGTACACAAGTACTTGTTTAGGTGCGTGTGTGTCTGCGGCCTAGCCTGTGGTACGTGGCAATTCCCAAACTACAGTTTAGAGCGTTAAAGTGCCTGCTGCCTGCTGCTGGCTAAAGTCTTTAACAATTTTGCGTTGCCTTTAAACCGTCCGGACAGCGTATCCCCCGGCTAATGGCCAATCTACAGCGCCCATCAGTCACTCCCGTTCGTTCGTTAATATTTTCATTTGTTCATTATTCAAATTCTGGTGTTTTTTTCTTTTTTTTTTTTGGCCCACAACTCATTTAGGGCAATTGTCGTTCCATTCCATTCCATACCATTTCAGTTGACTCCATTCCCCACTGATTTGTTTTGCGTTACGCCTAATAAATTTCATTTCAGCTGCCCGCTTTGAGGTCTTTATTTATTGACGCCGTCGCTTCTGTTGACTTATTTTTGTACGTTTTTCAGTCCATCAGCTTGAAGAAGGCGCCAAATTAAAACTGTTACCATAACACTGTAATCTTAAATTTTAAGGCTGTTCAACAGCATTGTTTATTTTATAACACTCGTTTATGAAGTGAAAAGGGTATATTGGTTTTGTGCAATGTCGATTGAAAAACTTAAAACTACAAGACAAAGTGGAAAGATATTTTTGATACGATAAATTGATACGTATCAAATCGATCAAATTTATATATTATGGGAGTGCATAAACCGCGAAAATTTTAGAACTACAGTTACAAATTTGGCAGACAGTTTTCTGATGACCTCTCCTAAAGATTGAGCCGAAAAATTGCAGCCACGTCTACTCCCGCCCCACAAATTACAATAATCTATATGCTTCCAAAATGTTTTAAGTTCTTATTATGCTCTGAAAGAGTATTGCGCTGTCGGCTACACCCTGCAGCGTTCTAGCTTGCTTTTATTTCCGGTTGTGACAAAATCGTTGCATTGTGACATATATGTTTTCGGCAATATACAGGATTATATCTTTTGTACTTTAAATAATTTATGATAAGCAGCCATCCAAATGGGTTGAGACATCTTGAGCTGATTTTTTCCTGGCACTAAAAGTGAGGTAAATTCATAACAAAATACTATAAATGGTTGACAAAAATACCTTTGACATTTGTGCCTATATATATTGCAGAGAACCAAAATTGAATACCTACATACTACATGTGAACTAACACACCCCACACAAACGGCATTGAAAATTGATAAACATTCAGAGAATCTTAATCCATCTTAATTCAATTGCTACCGTTTTATTTTTAAAATTTCAAAAACCATTTTGTTCTAAACAACACTTAAGGCTGCATAAATCAGAGTAAAATTGTTCAATTAGGTAAAAATACTCATTACATTTATTATGGTACTTGAAAGAGGCTTGAAATGTTCCTTATTGAAGTAAAACGCTTCTTAGATTGAGTACTGTATATCATATTTAGGAGAGTGGCGATTATACAAAACAAAATATGATAATGGTAAGGTTTGTTTCCGCGAATCTTTTTTTCTCAACTTAATAGGTTAATAAATAAAAATATTAATGCCTAATTAACGTCTATAAATGTGCGCAATTACCACCGCCTATTAAACATTTGTGAATAGACTGTCGCACATACTGTCTGTGTGTGTGTGTGTTTGTTTTTGTTTGCGAAAGTTCTCTATGATTTGGCAGTTCCCTAGTTTATTTTATGCAATTTGCCTATGTAAATAATATTTGCGTAATTTCGCGCATTTCGCAAAGTATTGTCCCACCTTTGCATATGAATACAAGTGAATGAATTTATGTGTAATTGTGAAAGTGTGCGAACTTGTGTGTATGCGTGTGTGTGTATGTGTGTGTGTGTGGCTATCTGTCTGTATAAAAGTGTACGCGAAACTATGCGCCATGCCGCGCATACAATTAAAATTGCGGTGTGTTTATTCAGGCGTTTGTCTACTACGTTGCAGGCGTGTGTGTGTGCGAGTATGTTTATTTGTATGGCTGTGTGTGTGTGTGTGCGTCTGCCTGCAGCTTAATGAATTCCATTTGATATTTTAAGAGTAAGCGTGTTTACGCAGTGTGTGTGTGTACATTTCATATCTTTTTTCGGCAAGAACTACATAAGCATAACGCGTTTAGAAAAAAAGAGGTTTATTAAAATATTTAAATTGAATATTACAGGGGCATTTTAATAACTATAACTATAATAGTTATTATGACTATCGTTTGCTCGCAACTCGCCAACGTTTCAATTACTAAACTTTAAATGCAAATACATGCAAATGCAATAATAACCGTATTCCTTTTTAAATAGTGCTGGCACTTAGACTTTTGTAAGTTACCAGTGTTTATTATATAGTGTGTTTATTATATTATATTATTTTTTAATTTCTTCTCTTTCATATACTAAATTGGTTCCAGACCAAAAAAATCACCTTAAAATTACAATAAACAATATTAAAAAGTCCTTATTAGAGTTACCTTGTTATTTTTCCCGTGCATAAACATTTTAACGCATTAAATATATTATAGGCAATGATCATAATTGCATTAATATAAAAAAGTTAAACTAAAACAAAACAAAGTTTTTTTGCAAAATAAATAATAATTTGTAAAGGGTGAGAATAACACAGACTCCGAAAATAACAAAAAAAAAGTCTTAAAAAGATATCATGGAATATTGAAAAATAGGGAAATTTCCACATTTAAAGATGCTATTTCCAATTCGTGTAAAAAGGGAATTAGGTGCATTACTATTCTGGCAAGGTAGATTGCACAATTGTGGTAAGATTGCATGTGACCTTTTCTCGAGCGTCAATGTCACGACAGAACTCGACGAGTGTCATTTATTGGCAATTAAATATTCCGAGTGGATTTTAAAATGCTTTTTTACCCAATCGAGCATCAGAGACAAAAAGTATCCCAGCACTTCAGGTGCCCCGCTGCCCGCTGCGAACATTCTTTGAACGTTCTTCCAGGTCAGATGACAAGTGCTCAGCATTGTCCGCTGCCTACCGCCTGCAGCACAGCTGGCGCAATGTCACGTATGGAATAATGTTGATTTTTACCCAATGTGCAGGCAACGGCAACGGCAACGGCAGAGGCGGAGGCAGATGCGGAGCCAAAGGAAACTTGACATCGCCTGCTTGGACACTCGGAGAGCTACCGCAAAGCATTTTAGGCCAAATTGAAAAACTAGCAAAAGCAGAAAAGAAATAACATGGCAACAACAACTGCCACATTGGAATTCCTGCACTGCTGCACTTTGGCATTGAGTATACGCAACCGCTTCAAGCGAAAGGGAGAGCGAGAAACAGAGAGAGAGGGAGGGAAGGAGAATAAGGGGAAGGCAGATGTATGGTAAATACTAATGGGGCTGTGTGCAATACGGAGCCAGGGTTTGTGTGTGTTTTGGGGCTAAGGTGTTGCACTGGCGGACTCTGTCGACAGCTGAAACATTTGTCAATGACAACCAGTTAGCCAACAAGCACAGTGGTCGTTAATTCAATATATAACGGGTTAAACTTTAACATTGGAAAAAGTAAAGCAAGATATTAAGAAATAGGTGTACAAGACTCCCAGCTTAAACATGAAGCTGATTAAAATTTATTGTATACTAGCAAGTAGTACCTGGCGTTGTCCGGCCCAAATGAATAATTTAAATCACGCAAGTGGCAGCTTAGTTGTTATTCATCTCATCTTACGACACTGAGAAAAAGAAAAATAAACTAATGCGTTTATAAATCTTCGTTAGCCCGACATACCCCTATTTATTTATAATTTAAGAACAGTAAAAACACAAATATTTAATGTCAATGTTTGTGCCATATTTTTCTTCTTTTCATTTAAAAACACGATGTCTAACAATATTGGTGGAGTGTTTTATACACTTAAAACAAAAATTATTTCTTATTTAATAAATTTGCGAAATTTAAATTTTTATAGATAAAATAAAATTATAATAAATAAAAGATTATTGCCTGTATAAAATATGATAAAATTACTTCTGAAAAAAGGGTTTTTATTTTTTAAAGCTAAAACACTTTTTTTCGTTTTATTTGCAGTGAAAGTAGTTTGCCTTCTTGGAGGTCGAGTTTAACAAAGTTCGGAAGCTGCTGGCCAAATTTTAGCTCCAAGTCTCTATTTGTCTTTCATCAAAGCTATCTAGCTGTTTATTATATGCCCCTTACCTCCGTGTACAGCTGCTTTGACCTCTGCACAGCCATGGCACTATGGGCAAAGTTAATATATTTGCAAACTATTTCAAAAATCAATAAAAATACGTAGCAATAAATGCGAACAATCTTCGGTAAAGTATAAAATTCCTGCTAATGAAGAATGAAATTAATTTGACTTTATCTGGAAATAATCTACAGCCAGCTATTTTTATGATTGTCTAATACTTAATACAAGTATAAAAAGTATATTTCTTTTTTAAGCACACATTTGGACCACATGACAAGGAACCGTGTTGAACAGGAGTGTTAAATTTTAACGGCACGAAACGTATAATTTTCTGCCACAGTGCACAGCCGCAGGCTTAGTGTGCTAGAATTGCAGTATCGTCACCATCATCATTATGTGCATCTCCACACACATGCACAAGAGCACACACACTCGCACACATACACGCATGTCGACAGGCCCGGCACAATTGGCAAACTCGGATGTGGCCAGCCAAGGAGATGCACGCCTCATCTCACAGTGGCTTTAAGCGGGCCATCTGATTTGCTGCACTTTGTGATGTCATGCAATTTTCAGTTATTCGATTTACAACAGCAAGTGTTCTTCTTCTCTAGTGCTGGGCCACAGGCACTCAATCACAAATCGCCCACACTGACTAACAAAGGCGCTCAATTGTAGCAATTACGACCGAATGTCAACTGATTGCCACTTACCACGCGCGTCCACTTGACCCGACCCGAACCGGCCCTCAGGCAAAGACAAACGCCGAGCATCAAAAGCCACAGCCCAGCTGCACACTCGAACGAATGGCCTGTGTGAATATTCGATTGTCAACTGCGGTTTGCCAAGGCCCCAACCCCGGCACCCAGATCCCAAAACAGTCGCGCAAGTCGCTTAACTATTTTCCAGCCATCGATTAACCAGTATAATAGTATTAAATGCTTCAGGGCTGTTTGAGATGATCTGAGTCGATAAAGAAATTTCCATCAGATTGCTCTCCAGACCAATTATGTTTTCTCCTAACTCCTAACTTTTTTGGCATACCTCATGGATATCGAAATTATGACTTTTTTAAATGAAAAGTCCGGTCTGCCTTACTTCGAATTTCAGCAATGGTGAAATTCTAAAATTGGGCAGCCCGAAAAACCTATCACTCAACATTTTTATATTTTTTGCGGGACTAAAATAAGGTCCAAAAACATGTTACCAAAAATAACACAAAATACACAACGAGACAAACGTTGTTCAAAATCCAATTACAATTGAGATAGAATTCGAAGTGTTTTGTTTCTTATAATTTAAGAACATTTTGATATAATGAAAAATTCTATTCAAATTATTCAAGTTTTTTACGGTACTAATATAAGGTTCAACAACTTTTTACCAACATACCACAAAATACACAAAGAGAAAAACGCCGTTCAAAGTCCAATAACAATCGGGATAGAATTCGAAGTGTTTTGTTTCTCAATTTTCGATTCAAGAACATTGCGTTCTAAGATATTTTAAAATTTAGTACAAAATCTTGCTCACAAAATACTAATTAAAAAAACTTTCGTACTTCAATCTATATAATATATATACTTACACTCTCTTATGGGATGTACAATGTTTCTTATATTTAATACTGTTTTTGAGTCTTATATTTAGGAATTTGTAATATTATATTATCCCCAGCTTAAGAAATTAAATTAAAAAATCAAATTTCTTGGTATTTTCTCCAAGTGTAGACGAATCCAAGTGCGTCCGTAAAATTCATTTGAATTACAGCTCGTTTCGACCACATTCATGTTTGATACGTTTTCCAATTTTGAGCTGGCTTATTCCTGTGTGCAGAGCTCAGTGCCAGATTTACCGCTGGCTTCTGTGCTGGCACTCGACGCGTATACGTACTTTGCGGTTCGCTGCCCACTAATTTGTCCAACAACAACAACAACAACAACAAGAATGATGGCATTGCGGACTCAAGTGGGCTGCGTTTGCTTCGCATGATTTGAGCGCAAACGCAAAGTCATTTATTTGCCTTCAATCAAACGTGAAATTGTTTAGTGCATTAAGTGCCACACTCACACAATCGCCAGTTATAATACTTGAACAACGTGCCCCACTGCCCCACCCCCACTACATATCTTTATCAAATATTGACATATTGGTGGCGCCGACACACAAGCTCAACTACATAATAACTCAAAATCAATTGCATGCGATTAGCTTCCCAAAAAAAATAACAACCAAAACTCCCAAATACGGTTTGTATCTGGGTCCTGGCAACAGTAACTTTCAGGACCCACTTTACCTTTACCTCCATGCCCCTTGACCACGCTTCAATGATCGATGAGCCCATAAATATCATCATTTTGCCTTTAAATTGCGGCGATATTAAAATATGCATGCAATTTGCTTTATTATTTATTTACATTTATAATTGTATTTACATGGGGTGGCACATAAAATGCTTACCGATACCTTTTCAGTGGGTAATACCCTGTCTACGGTCTCAATTATCATAAATCAAAATAAGAATTCCACGTTCTAAAATAAAAAAAAATGTATCTTTAATAAATTTAAGCTCACAACATTTTTTATTTAATACTTTTCAGCTCATATTAAGCATAAAAAAGAGTGCGAAAAAAGTTGAAATCAACTGCTCAATACTCAGTTAACTTAGTTAAATTATTACTTCAGAAATATATCTATATATTTCTTGATATATATCGAGTTTGTGATTTATCTTTAGAGGAGAGATCTTTCTCAAATTGCATCTGTCGTTTATTCAACAATATACTCTTTTTCACTGTTTGAACAGGGTACAAAAATAAAAGTTATTGTGAATGGCATTAATTTAAAATAATTTAAAATAAAATTAATTGCAATATATAAACCATAATCAAGCTCATAACTCTGTGGAAACTGTTTTGCTTTTGCAAAAATGTTTCCGTGTAAAGTCTAGTTAATATCAAAATATGTCCCAAACCCCAAAAATTCAATTTATTTATTTAATGTGCGTCTTATTTCGATTCTTGCGAATGTAATTACAAGTATACAAAAGAATTCAAATTTAAGCTTTAATTAATTAAGTTTCAGTTTAACAAATACATCATTAAGGCAAATCAAAGTTGATTGAGATTCAAATGATTTATCTCAGGCCTAACAGTTTGAGGCTTACCTAAATAAAATAAGCAAAACAAATTTTTAATATTCCCATTATGCGCAAGGCATCGCATTTCCTAGAAGTCCTTCTTTGATTTTCATTTAACGAGTGATCGGTTTTCACCAGCTTGTACGCCTAGATGTTCAGTATATACACACTATATACGATATGGTACATATTTCTGAAATTGAGCCGAGTTGCCAAAAAGTCCAGCGAGACTCTCGACCAGCTCATATATCAAGCCTAAGAAGCGTTAAACAACAACGACAACAACAATAACAATAACAGTCAGAAAAATTAAAGGCCATTACAATTACGTCGAGTCGAGTGTGTAGGCGGGAAAAGCAAGCGAAACCAAAACTGGCTGACTCGATGAAAATTCGATGACAATTAATCACAGTTAGGCGCGAGGCGTGAAAATGGCTAGGAAAACAGCAACAGCAACGGGAACAACAACAACAACAACAACGGCAGCAACAACAACAGCAGCAACAACGACAGCGACAAAGGCCATGGGCAGGCGGCATAAATACATAAGCGTCAGCAAATTATAAATTAATTCAAACGCGTTTAATGAAGAAAAACGCCAGAACCAGAGCAAACAAACCAAGGAAGAGACACGGACCCGAGAAATGCAAATGCGACGGGAACTAAACACAGCGCCCGGGCAGACGTTGAATTAAATAAATGAAATACATAAATAAAAACAGATGAGCCGTCGTCGAGTTGCGAGCTGTGTGCTTCAAGCAACCGCAAGGCCAGCCGCCAAACCGAGCCCCAGCCGCCCCAACACCCACAGCCAAAAATGGAGCGAAAAAAAAAACAGCCGAAAAAGCACATTAAATAACAACACCCCAGCAATTAATCAGTGAAATTGCAAAAGAGCTGAAGGCGACAGCGACGAAACGACGACAGGACGACAGGACGACGACAGCAACGAACCCGGCACCGCGCCCATTGGCATCCTCAAAGGCGTTAAAACCGAAAGAAATTTGGCAGCGCCAACTGCAGAATATTAATTAAACGATTTTCCATATGACTAAATCACTTTTGTAACAATTCAAACGGTTATAGTATAAGAGTTGTCCCTTTTGGGCTCAATTCCATTAACAATCAAATTTTGTCCAATTTAACGCACAGCGAACTCGACTAGTTGATGCCCTCTGCACAAAAATATATTATTATATCCCTACGAATGTGAAAAGTTTTTAATAGCTGCACTTAGCGAAAAACGTTGTTTAAAATCCCTGTAAGAGCGGGATAGATTCGTACCATTTTATTCTATAAATTAATTAATTAAAAAATAACAGCAAAATTCAAAAATGTTTGTACTTGAAATTAGTAAACTTAAAACAGTCTTATATTTACTAGTTGTGGAGTTTTAAGAAACGTTCTTAAAATCAGAACTTTTTGATATTTATTTGTATGCTTAAGGTATAACTTTTTGTTGGCTATTCGGTTTGCTACAGGATATTTGTTAGACGAGCACTCACGACAAAAGTTTTCTAATTTATTGTCTCTCATTTATTAGTATTTTTCTTTTTAAAAGTGTTTTTCATCTTTCAAATTTCGTCTGTCAAATTCAGTAAACAATCAAATCGTTAAGATAAATAAATTAAATACAATTTAAAAGATGCGGAAATTGCTTGGCAGACAAATAATTTAACTTCAAATGCGTAATAAAAGACTTCTGAAACATATTTAATAATGAAAATAAACAAAGGATATTCTGGCAAATAGCTAATTTTATTACCATTTATAATTTTCAAGCTTATAACAAATGAAATAATTGAATTCCCTTTGTTGATTGCCAGTTACTCACATACTTACAAACAACAAAAACCAGTCGTAAAAGCACGACTTCGAGTTACCCTGTAGATAGGTCAAAAGCGAACCAACTTTGATAACATTTTCACTAGCTATGATAGGGTTTTCATGGGTAATAGACTTCCAAGTCCATACAAACAATAAGATAGATAAACTGAAGAACATGTGATATATTTGCATAATCTTATCATACCTTTTGGCGCATCTCGCTGTGTAGAGGGTATTAAAACACTTTCGACTTTTCAAATGAATTGCAAGAATTTAACAATTTGGCAATAACAAAAAGTTGTTCGGTAGCGCAAAATGCTGACGCTGAGTATATAAACAGAAAACACAATCGAAATGGAAATGAAAATGAAAATGATAATGGGAAGCGCAAATTGTATCTGTGCTTGTAACTTTTGGCCAGAATAACGTAACGCGCTCTGTTGTGGTCGTAAATCTATCTACAAACATTTAACTGATTCGGCAGTGAGCTGTGATAAAGCATACGTGGGGGAGAGGTGGGCAGTCAACCCATGGATTTATGATGCGAAAATCCCATTGCCATTTTTAGTGAGCTAAAATGTTGTGGAATGTCGCTGGCAGCATCGCTTTACGTTTGCCTGCTGCTGTCAGTTTTGTTGCGCCAAACACTTCTCTAGTTGCTGGCATTCAACAGCAATTTTGACAAAGTCAGCAAAACAAACAGCGACAGCCCCGAGCCAGGGACAGAGTTTTGTGATTTTCAGCTCGAACGCCTTTCCGTTTGCCCAACTTGCCTTGCCCGATTCGTTTTATGTACATTTGCTTCAACATTGACGTCGAAATGCCACAAGAGCTGCCACAAACTGTTGCCACATACTTTGGCTTGACCGACCGCATTCTTAATTGCCATGCGATAAAAAATATCAAAAAAAAAAAAAAAAACGAGCGCATAAATTGATTGGCGCACATTAATCAACAATTTTGCCCCACTCCAAACGCAATTTGCATCTGCCCCGAGCAATTTGCTTGCATGAATTGCATTATGGCCGCATAAATGTCGAGGTCCTGGCCGGTTCCAGCAACAAGGAAGTTCTCGTCCACTCAGGTGTAAAGCAACGAAACATTACCTCATATTATTGCCCAAACCAATTAATTTCCGCATCGATTAAAGCTCCTTAAAAGTGCAATGCAATTTCAATACATTATAAAATATGGATTCAGTTCATGCAATTATACCAAGAATATGAGGGTGGCGTTGTAAATTGTTTTTCAGCGTACAATATTAAGGGCAAAGTCATTATATTTAATACATATAACTCAACTGCTTATCGATAACAAAGTTCAACTTCGTAGCTCACGTTAACTTCTGTTCTTATTCAAAATTTAAATTAGTGACAGAAAAGTAAAGTTGAAAGTGGGCAAACAAGAAGGGTATAAGGGTTTTATATAGGATAAGGCCGATCAGCTGAGTCGATTTAGATATGTTTCTCTGTCCATCTATAAGTCTAGTATTAAAAAAGGTAAAGCCTGATCTACCAAATTTAGTACTTATATTACTATATAACATAAACAAATCAAGAACGTTTTACCTTTCGGAGGTAACCATATTTAAGTACAGAAAATTACGAGATCTCAAT
This sequence comes from Drosophila robusta, assembly GCA_035043565.1. Lineage (NCBI taxonomy): Eukaryota > Metazoa > Arthropoda > Insecta > Diptera > Drosophilidae > Drosophila > Drosophila robusta. The sequence goes on along the minus strand of JAWNMW010000257.1, from coordinate 17,633,700 downwards.
TTCAGGAAATTATTTGGTGTGAATTTGATTTAGTACATGTTTAAATGCAACTTCGAATTACAGCAGCTCGCAGTACACGGTATCTCGTAGTCAAGCAGCCCGGACTAGAGCACTTTCTCTTTGTACACTTACTTACTTACTTATCGAAGGATCATTTGTGGCTATGACTATATCCCTTTGTGTAATTATAGCAAAATATTTGCAATATTGTCGCTGCTAGCAAAAACAATTTACAATATTGCCGCCGCTAGCAAAAACAATTAACACAAAATTTCGGCAGGCTTCAAGGCAACGTCAGAAGATAGCAATAATAAATGAAATCAATTAAAATAATAATGAGAAACTATCTACGGCGTGCAGTAGGTTAACTATCGTTGTGTATCTATTAAACAAATAGCTCCCATGTGAGTTATACTGCAAAAACACATGTTCTAAACACAAAAAATACATATATATGATGGAGCAGACTTTGGTGTATGTATGCGATATATGTATGTGGTTATGTCAATCTATGGCAACCGATTCAATTTTATGTGCAAATAAAACCTCAATTCACAATACAACAACTAAAATGCGGAATAATGCAGGAATCAAATTTTAAAAATGTTCCTTTGGGATTTTCTTTTTTTTTTGTAAATTTCTACTTTTTTATTTTCAACGTTTTTCGCTAGGTAAAAAAACGCTTTCAAAACAATACATTTCCAAAAAAAAAAGAGACAGCTAATAGATAGACAAACAATTAGGTATTTTATTCCACTCGGAATACTCTGTTAGATAACGGATCTTTCTAGTGTTTCGTAATATTGTTTTGTTTAAAATTGTATTCGACTTTTACATGACAGCTACTTAAGTAGTGTTTGCTTGTGTAAGTCCTCAGACAACTGAGCGACGAAGGTCCTGGCTCACAAAAATCGATGATTCGCCAAAATAAAAATCATGATTAAATTCCCTTTTGACAGTTTTAAGCTCTTATTAAATTGCGAAGTTCTTGGTATATGAGTTGTCTAAGTGCTCGGGCTTTTAGGCAACTGAACAACGAGGATTTATCTTAGCCGAAGGCCACAGCAGCCCGCGCTATTTAAAAATAATTAAGTTGATAGCTTATAGCTATATCCTATACTTTAACAATAATAATATATTGCGAACAATTACATCCGACTTCAACTTTATTACTTGTTTTTTTTAAACGTTTTCCGCTCTTATAGCTTTTAGCTTGAATTTATTTTTGAACTGATTGTGTCTCTATTAGTTGGTTCAAATGCCACTGTTGTCTGCGAACACCTCGCGAGACCTTGTCCATTATTCAGTGTCATCTTTCCCGCTCCCTCTCTCTCTCTCTCTGTCTCTCTCTCTCTCACTTTTTGTGACCGCTGTCATCGCAGTCGTTTGTTGTTGCTGCTGTCGTGCAAGTAGTTGCTGGTAAGTTCGGCAATGCCACTAATTTATGCGCATTCAGTTTAAATTGCAAATGCGTGCGATGTGGGCGCCGCACGGACAGTTGGTGGTTTTGGGTGGCTTGGGTGGTTTGGGTGGTTTGGGTGGTTGGACGGCTGGCTTGTGCCCCAACTGACGTTGACCAAATTGGGCATTTTGTGCAGCGTGTCGCGAGCTTTGGGTTTAGCACTGGCCAGGACCTGGGCCTGGGTCTGCAATCGGGGCCTGTTGTCTGCAATCACGTAGATATACATACCAATGCACACACACCCACACCACACCCGCACGCACTTGGGGGCATGTATGCCAAAATACATTTCATGTTTATTGTATTGCATTTTGCTGTTTTCGTTGTTGTCGTTGTTGATGTCGTTGTTGGTGTCGTTCTTGGTGTCGTCGACGTCAGCTTTGTTAGGCATATGCAGCACAATATTCCACTTAGCCGTCTCGCTCGCACCAGCGCCAAGTCGTGCCCATTGAAATGCAAATGCAATGCACATGTCTCGGCAGCACACTGCATTTTCCATTCTCATGCCACAAACATAATTGTTGTTGTTGTTGTTGTTTTTTTTTTGTTGTAGTTTGGCTTATTCCCCGCTCTGCTTCTTTCTAGCCCGAAAGTCTGAACAGTTAGTAATTACACGAACTAATTGTTTTTCGGGCTGCTGCCAGTGTCCATATCCATGTCCTTGTTCGTGTCCTTAGTGTGCGCTTAAGTCCTGCATTAAATTTAGCCAAGTTAAGCACTTGAACTTCCTATGTTAGCTGCCATACTATGGCCAAAAGTAACTGGAATCATTTGGTCAAAAAAGGTCAAACGATTGGGGAAATTGTACACAAACACAATCATTTTTTATATTTCAGTTTCGAATTTAAATTTTATTTTAATAACATTTAGTTTTGACTAGGGTTTATTCTCATTGCAAACAAAAGTTGTTGAGACAACTTGACTAAAAAGTATACAATTATAAAAAACATTAGAAAATTAATTTGAATAACCATATTACCAAATTAATTTAACCAAATTACCAATTACCCGAAATAATTAGGTCGCAAAATGCAAAGGTTAACTGAGGACCCGTGATTGCCCCTGCGCTGGTTGTCGGAGCTGTTGTCAGTTACCGTTGTTGCAACGATACTGCAGCATATTGATTCACAATTGTTATGGGTTTCCGCCGCGAGACACATGTCAACGTGGCATGAATTGAGCGAGGAAGCCGGGTGATTGATGTGCCGCATATGGCCAGCCAGGCTCGGCCAGCCAGCGCACATTTTTCTTGGCCAAGCTCCGCAGCACTTGATCAGTGCGACGATGCCCCGACAGTTGTTGCAACATGCGGAGGCGCAAGACAAACACACTGAGCTTCTCGCCTCAATCAGCGTATCCTGTCAGTCTAACCAGCCGACGCACACAGCGCACACAACACAAACAAACACACACACACACACACACGCACACACACACACACACTGGCACGCACAAACACCAACACAGGCCTCTTTTTGCTTGCACAAGTGCAGCATTTGCATTTGTGCTAACCAAACATGCTCGCTCGTCAATTTGTCAAGCCCAAAATGATGGAAGAAAAAAAGGCACTGCCTGCTTTTTAGCAGCGCCTTTGCGAACTTTACAACGTTGCCACATGGTGCCAGAGCAGTGGCATGCGGCGTTGATGGGCATATTAGCCCGACAATGACATAAATAGGACACAATGAGCCTCATCATCACATACCACATGCTGGCGAGAATGTCACCGACTTGGCTAACCAATCCTTTTGCATGAGATGCATTCCTATTGGCAAGAGGCCGTTTAAGTGGCAATGGCCAGTTTTAACGAACAGTGCTAACTTCCAGTTTAATTGACATCCAATTAGCAGTGTTGCTAAAGCTAGCAGGTATACAATTGCCATTTTGCTTTTTAGACTCCGATAATCCGAATTATTTCGAAATACTGGCTTTTGTTTTATTACCACAATTTTGTAAAATTTCAAATTTCAAATTTTTTATTTTGTTTTCTTTTTTTATTTAGGAGACTTAGGAGCTCTGTCACTTTCCCAATGCTTAGCTTTCGCGGATATTTAGCTTATTTATTCGTTGTAAATAATAAAGTGCCAATGCATTTAATTTGCGTTTTTATGGTTTATGGGAAATTCGTCAATAGAAACGTAAAACCGAAAAATTATAGACTAGCTTTTCACTCCAGGCTATTCGAATACACTTTAACAAGAACAGAATTATGGAGATGGGGCGTTGCACCAAAGGTTGCAAGTTCCCCGCTGTGACTTCCGTCGCTGGTGCAGCAACAAAGTGGAGACGGAAAGCATCCAACAGCTGCTGGGCGACTGTCCGGCACTTCGAAGAAAACAGACCCGTTTTCCAGGGAATCTGGCTCTGATTGTCGACGCCACTGGACGGCTTCAGAGACGTCTGGCAAAACCGTCGAGGACACAGATACAGATAAAACAATGCTCTGTTCATTTGTCCCAGTTACTGGTTTGCTGACTCTCAGATTGTAACCCATTACACACCACATTGAACATTCTAGCCCCGACCTTTGGAGCCGTCATCGAATTGAGTCAAGCTTTAAAACTGTTGACCAAAAAATATGTAGTGCAATTATGCCATCTGCGGAAATATTATATTCAGACAGAAGGCAATTGTTCGCCTTTTCAATTTGTGTACAGAGTATTAAAATGCCAAGATTCATCCCAACCTTGAGAATAGTTCCTTCACTCAAACATGCGATTAACATACTTGAGCTTATGTTAAGTGTAAAGTTTAAAGTTAGGATAATAGTGCTTACTAGCTTTACCAAAGTTTCGACTATAACTTAACTAGAGTCTAGAGTCAGCGTTAAAGCGGCTGCCAAGTTGAGTAAGTGTGAATATAATGTGGATAAATGGCATAAAAAAGCTGATCTGCTTTTAAAGACCTTAACAATTTTGAAGTTTTTTCCACAATCGTGGCGGAATCCAAGCTCGGCCAAAATATGTAAAAGTTGTGCGCGTAATTTGCTAATTTGCAATATTTCTGATATTACTGCTAAAACTTTGACAGTGGCTTTTTGAACAAAACCAAAGTTAAAGTAAAGCCCAAAACCAGGCAGCTGTCGGCAGCAGCAAGACAGGCTGTGCATAATTATGTGCATTATCGTTAATAGAAGGGCAAAACAACAACAGCCACACACACCAAGAGAGAGAGAGAGGGGGGGGCAACCATCAGGTTTAACGAGCAGCACTGAAAAGTGGCAAATCAAATGCGCCACATCAGATGGCACCAGACAGGCCACACGCTGAGCGGCACCATTGACGGCAACTAACCAGGCCATCAAAGTGAGCATCGACGCAACCAGACGCAACCGACCGACCGGATCATATTTCAGTAATCTCAATCTCAACTTTTCGCAGCCAATTTCAAATTGAATGCCAGTTCGGGCAGACAGTTAACATAAATTTTGGCCTGGCCAGGGCCCAAAGCAGGCGGCCAAGTGGCAATCAAACTTCGGAGGCCCTGTCCGTGGTTTTGATTAATAGTCGAACATAAATCTGTAACACCAGGTAAGTAACTTGCATAAGTTGGGCGCCGCCAGTTGTTGGCCACCGGTCGGCTACTTGTTATGGCCACACGCTAATGAGCGTGCAGCGAACGTCGGGCCAAGTGGCAAACGAGGGCCCGTCCATGTCCTGTCTGTTACGCGATCGCGCCTGTCATTTTTTACCATCGCCATCATCCAACAAATGACAGTAATAAGTCTGGCGCCGGGCCCAGCCAGCCCCAGCCAGCCCCAGCCAGCCAGCGGTCCTTTGTCTCTCGGAACAGGAGCTTCTATAACAAATTTTCCAATTACCGCAAAAAATCCATTCGCTCGATAGAAGACAATTAAAAATGACTTATGCTATTGTTATTGTACGCCATTGACTTGTCTGCAGGCGGGATTTTACATGGCCAACGCGAGTCTAAGCTACCCATGGCCACGGGCCACACATCGGTAGTCGTATACGCACATTCACAATCACCTACCCACCCAACCACCCACCCACCCAACCACCCAGCCATCCACAAGCGGTTGCGGCCCTTGCTGGGGATCTACTTTGCATTGAAAATTAAATAGCCTTTAATAGCGTTCGAGCCCGGTTTTGTTGGCTCGTGTAGCACAAGTTCTTAGCATATTCAATCGAGTGCGTAGCACTCGTTATTTCTCAGGCACTTTAATGATTCTGACCAAGGTTGCCGCACCGCTTTTTATTGAAATAACTGAAAGGGCTCTCGTCGAGCATGCTTAAATATGGATATCCCGTGCCCAAGTCAAATTATTATAATAACCGTATGTGTACGTTCATATATACCCACTACACATAACATTTTCAATTCCACTTCAAGGAAGGAGCAGTGTATTAAAAGCATATTAGGGTCCGTAGTAAAAAGTTCAATACAAAAAAATATTATGTACTATTTTTAATCATCAGCCCCTGAGAGAAAAAAGTGAAATTACTCTAATATATGGGAATTACATAGAAAGGTAGTTCTTAAACATTAATTAATATTTTAAAAATTTGTTGTTATTTATTTTTTTTTGTTAAAAAACGTAAACTTATGCAATATGCAACTTTTAACAAATAACCGTAATAAACTAGATTAGTGTAAAACCTACTTATTTAAATATGTAAATCTTCTTGAGTATGTGATCGCTTTCGCATTCGGATAGGTAAAATAAATCTTAGAAGTTTATACTATTATTTGTACACATTACTGATAAAATGTAAATTGTTTTTTATTCAAATATTTGACGCTGCGTTTTTCTCGCTGCTTTTTTTTGCAAACAAATGAGATTAATTTATTCACAAATACATATTTTCCATTAATTTAATAAAGCCGTAATAAATGTGTAAAGTTTGCACTTTAAAATCAATTTAAACAACAAACTACCCCATATCTAGATTTGCACAGTAGAACTTATAAAACAACTTTAATATCGGCCCGAACATGGGAGCCCTAATCGTACTAAGTACTCAAAAGCAACTTGTTCTGTGAACTGAATGCAATTACGGGCAGCTGACGGCAATGATATGTGACTGTTGCCGTAAAAATTGCTGTTTTCTTTTTGTTTGCCTATTATATTACACACATGGAATTTATGATAGGGGCTTTTTATTTTATATTATTTTTTTTCCTCCTTTTTTTTTTGCTGTTGCTATTTTTTGTACGCTACTCCCGTCGTGGCAAACGCAATCAAATGCAAATGTTTATAGTGCTGCACTCTGGCCCTGCCTCATAAGCTTCACTTTATGCATTTTCCATTTTGCCGTTGGCTTTTATTCATATTCAGGTAGCTGGCAACTTGGACATGCAGCAATTGCTAAACTTTTAAAGCGTTTATGAAAATTTCATAACTTTCCGCTTGTCTTGGAGCTGATTGTGTAACTGCCAGAGGGCCAAGAGCAGAGCTTCTGCACTCCAAATATCAATATTTCAGGTATCGATCTCACATAAACAGGTGAATTAAATATAAATATAAATACAATTACAAATAAGTAATTATTTGTATTCTCTGAAAATATTTGAGGAACCTGCATTTTTTGAACACTTTGTTTGGGATATCTATTTGTTAGCCATTAACAAGTTATATATCATTAATCAATGAAAATGCAACTTAAATTTGTACTTTATTCAAGTGTCGAATCAATAATAATTGCGAGACAATATTTATAACATCTATCCATTAAATGAGACTCGAAAATGTAAAATGACCAAAAAAGCTGGTCGATAACAACATTAATTATCTATGTATCTTTTTTTTCTTGTCGCTTCGTTTACTGTCAATTAACTGGCATCAATAGCTAGCAACTGTGCCAGGGCCTACGGCCATTGGATATCGACTCCGCCCACTCGACCCATTCGCTGAACATCCTGTTGCTGCATTTAATGCGCATTAATTGCGCATAATTAAATTTCTACAATTTTATTATGCACTTTACAGCCTGACGCGTTTCGACGTTTAACATTAAAATCAGATTACAGCCCACGGCCAACATATTGAAGCACGACCTACAGCAGGACAATAAACGCAAGGCGTAATGGAGACGTGTCCCATAGACATCGCTATTTTGATTATTTGGGCATCGTTGGCTCAACATTTTGGAGAGCACAGCCGGCCCCATCCTGTTTCATCTGCCAAAGCGCGAAATCTTAGTCATGGCGCCATTGTTTGCACTCAAGTGGCTGCCCTTGCGGCGTGGGCGTGGCATGAACACTGCACACCGCATTTGGATGGTCAAACTAACAGCACAACAGCAGCGACAGCAACAACAGCAACAACCGCATTTTGATTGAATGAAGATTTGAGGGCTTAGTCATCGCCACTTAAAGCTAATGCGCTTTTGACGTCTTAACGTTCTCATATTTATATTTTAATTGGATTATTTTTTATTTTTTTATTTTTTTTTTTTTGCATTGCACTCGCTTCGGACCCCATGGGGATCCCACGCTCAGTATCTACGGCCGGTGGGTTGGGGACGCCATGGCAGCGCGCCATTTTGTTTCGCCTGTCACTTTTTATCTGTCATTTAACAGCAATGCGTCAGTTTGTTGTCATTGCCCTTGTTGTTTTGCAGTTGAATTCTTCATGAATATGAATATTTCATTTAATTTAAATGATGCTTAAGCGCCATGAAATTTAGCACAAAGCCATCAACCACACGCACTCCTCGCATTCACATAACAATTACAGTTTCCTATTACCCTCTATTTATAAATGTTTGCCCTAATGTTCTCGCCTAATGCCTAAAACGCTGCAATTACTCTATTAACTAGTACAAGAATAATTAATGGCTTCAAATCAGTACAAATAACAATTAGTGTTCACAAAATAGAGTCATAGATCAAATGAAAACAGGTAAGAATGTTGTGGTCGGGTGTAACCGACTGCGCAATACACGTTCACATTGTAATCACAGCTTAAAACAGTCGAAAATGGCCTTAATAAAAACACCTAAATCTGTTTTTACACGGTAGATTGGTTCCAAAGAAGCCGTGTAAAAAAAAACCGTGTAAAAAAAGACATTGATCGTATACAAAAATGGGTGATTTGTTCCTAATCTCTAAAACCTATTAAAATTAGTGAAAAACAAGAATTTTTAAGAACAAGAATTCATGTTTATTTTATTAAATCAAATATATAATGCTTATTTTCACAAGCATAGTAATTAATGATAAAAAAGATATGCACTCTAATCTTAAAAGTACATAATATAAATTAAATGTATGGCAAGTTCAGGAACTAAACAACTATGTTGTGAACGAAAAGAATAGGTTATTCAATTTTTAAGGTAAAAAATAAAATAAAATAAAATAAGTGATAATCATAAATACAGCAACATAAATTTAATTGCTGTCGTCATCAGTTATTCGCATTCGCTTGCTTCGAACGCGTATACATTCACTATCATCGCTGGAATAATTATGAACTCAGACTTTCAGACTTTTTTCTTTCATAAATACTTTTTTGTGATATGAACATACTTCGCAAAAATTAAATTTGACAAAAAAATTTTAAGTACATAAAATTTCAAATCGTGCTAAATAGAATAAAATCGTGTAAAAAAATTAAAAATATTCAATTTTCAAACCGTGTTATATCAAAACCGTGTAAAAAAAGACCATGTAAAAACAGACTTAGGTGTACTGTTATTTTGAAACAATATTGATTTGCGGCTCATCCCAAGATATATATATTTTTAGTGAAGAATTTCAGTAATATGTCTGTAAAAAAATTTTATGTCTCCAGATATAATTTGTCAATTGTCAATTTTAATACTTTGTCGGACACGGGAAATACACGGGTATATATTCTCAATTTCAATATAAACGGACGAACATTTCACGAACCAAATATACACATTTCACTTTGTGAACGCGAACAATTCAGAATTATCTAGTCGACCACAAATGCCCAGAAAATATCCTGTAGCCGGGAATTTCCACAACAAATATATTTCTATTAAGGTGAATGCTGATCAGAAGCTTATTAGCTCTATAGAGTAGGTAGAACAAATTCTAAAGCGAACATTCCAAATCTAAAAGAGAAATTGGGAGAGAGACAGAATGCAGAGCACAGAAAAGAAAACCTTAAAAATTGAGTGAAGTTGATTCTTAGATAAAAAAAAACGTGTGCGACTAATTTGGTAAAGGAAATAATTCAATTGACTTTGAGTTGCAAATCGTATTAACTTGGTGTCTCCACTTCTTAAAGTCCCTGTCCCTAATTAAATAAAATTATTTTACAGTTTACGGTCTTATTAGGCTGTTTTAAGTCGTATTAAATGGGTAACATATACATAAATGTAAATGTGCATACGCAATAATCAATTGCCTCGAACTTTGGAAATAAAACAGCATTTAAAAGTAAATTTATATGTTGATAGTAGTAGTAGGGCCCGGTTAATATTCGAAATATTTTAAAACCTTATCCCGTGATTGCGATCATTGTAGTGGCATGCGATAACATATGTAAATATACGTATGTAAATTAAGCAAAGCCAAGTATCCATATTTATAGCATGCGATAAAATACTCGCACATTGGGAAATATTCTCTCACGCTTGCAGCGGAAAAAAGTCCCAGGCACTGTGTGTGTGTGTGGGTCTCTTGTTCGGGCATATGGAATCAGTGCGAAAGCGAGAGAGGAATATGCGAAGGGTGCAAAAGTGCGAAAGGGAGAGAGAGAGACAGAGAGAGAGAGTGGGCGAAGGGAAATAGAGAAAAAGAAGCGCTAATAACCCAAAGGAGGCGTGCGTCCGGGTTTTCTGCTGTTTATACGCATTTTTTGGCGCCGGTAAAAAGTACGTTATCAAAATTATTTGACAGCACAAAGAGGGATTTGGATTTGGCTTTTGAGGCTAAACTAAAAACACGCACACACACACACACACACACACACACACTGTACGATTCACACTTATGTTCGTGAGTGCGTGCGTAGATTGCATGGCTAATTAGGCATTAGGCAATTATTAATACATTTCAAGTGAAACGCACAGGACACAAGCAAGCATGGCTAAGATGCTTCTTGCTCTCTCTTTCCCTCTCGCTCTCTCGCTCCCTCTTTCTCACTCTTTCGCTCCCTCTCTGTGTGGGCCGGCACCCCCCGTTGCCAAGTGGGCCAACGCCTTCAAAGTGTTTACAGCTGCGTCATTAAAAGCGCCCGTCGCCATTTATTTCCATTTTTCGTGTGGCAAGGGGCAGGGGGACGCACAGGCAGCGGGTGGCTGCTGTCTCAGTACATGGTAAATGGGCGCCAAGTTGGGTGGTGTGGGTGCCACCTCGTTGGCGATGACGGCTTCTCACTTTTGTTTTATTTTTATCACATTCTTATTTGTTGTTGCCGCTGTTTTAATTGCTTATGTTGTTGCTGTTCTTCTTGCCGTTGTTGTTGCTGTAGCTGGCATAAATCTCCTTCTCTTAGTCAACGAGGCGCACGAGGATCCTTGCCGTCTGCTTGCCCACATCCGGATGCCGCCAAACTCGTATTCATTTCAGCATTTGCCACACGCAAAACCATTTCGGCTTCGCGACGCCACAGAGTTTCTACGGAACCCAATAGCTACCAACACCCAAATTCAAACGAAAACACAAACATACACACACACACACACACGGATATGTATATATATGTACATACTTGGCATTCATAGGGCCCAAAGACATTCAAAGTCCTAACTTATACCTAACCAAAACAGCCGGAATGACTTTATTCTCTTAGTAATTGGTATTTAATGGCTAAGACTAGCTAGCTGTAAACTACTCGGCAATGAAATATTGCCACCCAAGAATGTATCATGAATTATTTTACTTACCTGTACTCGAATTAAAACCAGAAATTGTTTTCTTCTTGTTAGATGCACAACTTGCCACATTAAAGTATTTGTTCACTTAGGCGTTATATATATAGTTCTTTGAGCCTGGAATTTATCAATACTTTTCAAAAATAAAAAATACTTTCAATTCTATAATAAAACTAACAATTAATTGTCTACGAAAAAGATGCATTTTTTTTATTAAATCCCTTATAATCGAATGCTAACGACTCCATTATACTCTGTATCTAGTGTAATAAACAATCAAAATTTACCTTTAATAGATTTTATTTTTTTAGTAAATAATAGTTCCATTTTGGGCTAATTAAAAAATTACGTGTATTGCTTAAAAAGAAAATTAAATATCGAAAATTAAAGTTAGATTTACACTTGATTAGATTTAATTTTCATGGTTGAAAATTAATGTTAAACATAAATAACAAACTTGCAAAATGTTGTCAGATTTGAATACGTTTTTTATATGTATATTTGAAAACCTTTTTCTGTACATCGCTTATGTTTGGGATCGTTATCGTTTGTGTAACGGTAAATAGCTCCATTAGATTGATTATAAATCACATTAGCTATTCTACATTTAAGTGTTATTGTTACATTTGGGAATCACTTTTATTGCCGCGCACTTGCTCATTTTGACTCCGGAAAGGCGCAACCCGACTGCCAAGGTCAAAATGCCAGCATTAGGCACACCTACATAACGTGCGCCGACACCACCCCCTGTTCCCCCCTCCCCCTGTCTCCAGTCACTTTTTCGCAGCCGCACGTCGCTCTAGCGGCTGCCTAATCAAGCCTAAAGTCCGCTACGGTAACAAGGGGCAAGCAAAGCCACAAAGGGCAATGACGGCTGCGGCAAGGACCTCATAGGACTCACCGCCATGTACGGGACAGCTCTTTTTTGGTCAAATGTGTGTCATGACCTTACGCACACATGACCAGCAGTAGAACCACGTAGATGGCAAGTTCTTCCGACGACGCACAAAAGTGAAACACCAAATATTTCAGATAACGTATAAATTCCAAACTAAGACATAACTTTAGCACCAGCTTACGTTTAAATTTTAGGAATATATATTTTAAATTAAAATATAATTAAAGTCAAGATCAATTTAATTTTCTGGTAAAACCGATAACTAAAAGACATTCCATGTGTAAACTGGCGTTAAGGTATTTGGATGCCCATTAAAAATATATAAAATCATTTGTTAATGGAGCAATTTAGGAATCTGTTTTAATGTAGCCTATATTACATACCATATGCCCAAGGACAATTAAAAATGTAATTTATTATTAAAACTTTTTATTAAAATGAAAATAAAAAACAACAGCAAGTAATAGTATTGCAGTCGGGTGTAACCGACTGCGCAATACTCGTACAGTAAAATAGCAGCTGAAGACAGTAGAAAACGCTGATAATTATTATTATTATTTGGGAAAAATATTAATTTTTGTAATTTGTGAAGTCGCGTCGATCTTTATAGTGACTCTAGCTCTTAAATTGTGGGCGATATATAGGTTTGCGAATTAACCACCATGACATATATGGATTTTACCGATTTGCCACGCCTCCAGCGCAAATCCAAAAAAAAAATTTGTGCGATCTTTAGAGGTAAACTGTTTGAAAATATTTTCTGTCTAGCTTTACAACTGACGGAGATATATATACTCTTTTCAATTCGTGAACGAGTATAAATATAAATTTCTATACGAAACGAGCAAAGAATAAATAATGAAAAATGTTAGTAAAATTTTGAAAACGTTTTATTTATTAGAGTCCGTATACGCCTTGTTTTGATTGTGAGTAGCTGTTGCCTAATCACTCATCTTTGTACTTTGACTTAAAGTACAATGCAGACTCTAAGGGACGCCACACGCATACATTCGCACTCATTTGCACACTGAGCGAGTGTGAGAGTGACGAGAACAATCAAATATTCAAATATGCTGCTTGCCAATCATTCACCCAAGTGTTCAACCGCAAACTAAGACGCACTCACGCTCCGGCCGTGACTGACTGAATGACAGCCTAGGGACGGGCTGACAGCCCGTCCGACTGCGCCACAAGGCAGATTCATGCGTCGTCTAAGTATGCTATAGATATTCAGCAAATGTTAATCCAATCGCATTGCGGTCTTTTTGTAGTGCGTCTATGTCAATGCCGCCAGTTGGGAGCATGTGTTGATTTTTGTTTGTGCCGCTCGCTCGTATGGGGGCACAGAACCGAGGCCCGGTTCGTAGGCCACGCCTATCGAAATCCCTTTCGCAAATTCTTTATGTCTTTGCGGCTGCTCTGCTAATGAAATAGTTGACTAAAATTGTATGCGTGTGCGTGTGTGTGTGTATCTTTTTGAAATGACAAACAGCAAGCGCCAAGAGACACAGAAATGTAGGCAAAAAGGGTTAGCACTGTTCCTTTGCGTCTGTGGCGTTGTCCCATTAAAATTCAAAATACGTTCGCCAAAAGGCAAAAGCCAATTTCAACCTTCGCTGGCTGGGAAAATTCATTTGGCAATCGACGACGACGACATCGTCGATAGTCGAACCCACGAAAATATGGCAACCAATGCGTGGATCACGCTCCTGAGGCTCATGCATAGTCAAGCGGTTCATTTTGCCAGCCGTGGCTCAACGTTCAGCCCTCAGACTTTTGTGCGCAAATTGTTTGCTGCGTTTAGTATGTTTTAGTTAGTCAGCTGGCAGCTCCAAGCTAAAAATTGCACGCAGCAACAACGAGAAATAACAACTGAAGCCAAATCAGCCAGAACTAAAAAAAAAAAAACGAAGCAAAATACATTTATGTTACCCGTATCTGAGTGTGGTTTATCTGACATTTACGCATTGCAAAAATTTTTATGCTTCATGAACTTCTGTCATCAATATTCTGTTGTGTGTGAGTATGTGTGTGTGGGTGTGCGTTTATTTTTGTGGGTCGATGTCCAGTTATGTGCGTTTTGAACACGTAGTGGCAATAAATTTTGCCATGCTGCGTTATTGAACCTTTGAACCTTATAAAAAGAATGTATGAAATTCAGTCAACTTGTGAAGGTCAGTGCACAAATAAAAACAACTTTAATAACTCATGAGCCTCAAGCCACTGTCCAGTCGACAAATATCTAAGTTTTTCGCTAAAGCTCATTTGGCTGGTTTAAAATAAAGGCAAGCTTTGGGCTAAGATACGGTTGCTGCAAAAGACGCTGAATCTTACAATAAACAATCATAAGTGTATACCCTATACGCACTGGGAGCTAAAAGGGACTTGTAGACTAAAGAATATCATGTGCACAATATTATTTAAAATTAATTTCTATGCACTAATATATTTATTTTATAACTATACATGATAAAGACCAGCGCAACCCTATTTGGTGAATATATATTTTATTTTTTTATAATTTTTTATATTTTCAAATTAGAAAAAACTTGCTGATATTTGAAGAGTAGTTTCAGCTTAGAACGTAAGTGAGGCTTAGAGGCAGTGAGGCACTGAGGCTGTATTTTAGAAAATTCGATTTCCAAAACCCCGAAAAATGGGGAAAAACGGCTGTATGCAGCTTTTCCGTTATTTAACCGATCAGGTTCAAACTCACTTTGAAAGATCTATAGGAAAATCCGCGTGCAAGTTCGGAATATTGTTGCAAACAACATTTTTTGCTGTCCATTCGGACAGATTCAATATCATTTTATAAAGTCTTTATGGAAAAACACGATTTTCACCTTTTTTATAAACACCCCGTGCGCGGAAGATGGGCATCAGATCCATTCATATTTTCAAAGCTCCATATAAAATGTATTTACAACGTGATTTAACAATTTTTGAAAATCGGCCCCCGATTATCATCTTCAAAATCAACCACAATTTGATTTAACGCCAATAAACAAAACTTAATTTAGACTCAGATTAGACTAAGACTGAAGTACTTTCTCGGAATAACTAGGTAAAGAGAAAATTTAAAAAAAAATGTAAGCACAAGAAAAAGAATCGTTATAATCTTGACAGTATATTCCTGCTGTCCTGGGATTCGAATCCGAATACTCTTTGTTGAGTTGCCTAAAAAATGTCAAAATATTTAGGCAACTCATCTACAACACAAAGCAAATAGTTTTGTGACAAATTGTACATCAGTTTTGTGTTTGTTTGGTTTTGTGTTTTTTTAATCATTAAAATTCTCATCGAGTTTAAGCTTCAAATGATTTGCAAAGTGTTTGTAAACACAAAGTCGATAGCAAAGTCTGCTGATGATAGAAAATGGTATGATTTCACAAATTCAGAAAATAAAATGTGCTGCTGCAGCAGCAACCACAAAAGCAGCCCGGCAGCATGTGGCAACAACAACAACAGCCAGAAACGCTTGTACTTTAAACATATGTGAACATATGACATTGACATTGATTTCCTTAAACATACAGTCGTCGGCATAAGTATTTTGACAAAACTATGCGCTATGTTCTTTCTTTTTCTTGAAAGAATTGTAAAATGTAACGGTTTCATTATCTACTGAAAAGTTAAGTACATTTATGCAAAAAGGAAGATGCAAAGTATTTTTTTAATTCCTTTATGCGTTTTCTTTGTTTTACGCATTCTTATCTTTCGCAAGCTGAAAGCAGGTGGACAAAAGTATTTTGACATTTGCTCTATTCAGTCGGTGTTAAACTACTATCGATCTTAACGCTAAGCTACGCATCTATTAATATTGTCTACTGATTCAAAGTGCTGATAAGAACAAATTTGCTTCATAGATTTGCTTAGCTATGGGTAAAACAAATGAATTAAGCGACTTTGTGAAACATGATATGGTGGCGAAGTATAACTCTGGTATTTCTGTAGAAAATATCAGTAAATTATACAAATTACCTCGCCAAACTGTGTATTATCAAATTATTAACTATAAAAAAACCACACCACACAAAACTTGGCGCGTTGTGGCAGACCGCGTAAGACAACAGGTCAGAACGATCGTTTGATTCTAAGGAAATTTAAGAATAATCCTTTAGAAAATCCTAAAACTGTTGCCAAGGAGCTTTCTTATTACTTCAACATTAACATAAGTGAAAGGACAATTCGCAGACGATTAAAGGAAGCTGATTACGGCAGCTGTTACGGCATTAGCCAGAGTTATTCCTCAAATAACCATAGAAATAAAATCAAACGCCTTGAATTTGCCAAAAAATATGTAGGCAAGCCCCCATCCTTTTGGCATAGTGTTTTGTGGACTGACGAAAGTTCTTTTAATTACCACTGCTCTAAAAAAAGTTTTCGTAAGAATGCCAAGAACAGCACATAAAAAAAGAGTCCCCGTTTGTGACAGAGAGTAAGCCATGGAGGTGGAACCGTAATGTTTTGGGGATGTGTTGCCTATAATGGGGTAGGAAACTTTATTCCCATCGATGGTACAATGGATAAAAATAAATATTTACATATTTTAAAGGATTACGCTTTCCCTTCTGGGGAAAATTTGATCGGAGAAAACTTTATATACCAGCAGGATAACGCACCGTGCCACAAGGCGAAATTAGTTACTGAATTTTTAAGTGAAGTTGGTGTTAATACGCTGGATTGGCCACCACAAAGCCCCGATTTAAATATTATAGAAAATATTTGGGCTTATTTAAAGAAAAAAGAAAAAACGATGTCCAAATCTATCAAGGACGCGTGAGGAAACAATTTCAGAGGTAGAAACACTCTGGAAGGATATTTCATTGGATTATATCCGAACTTTGGTTGATTCCGTTCCCCGAAGACTGCAACAAGTTATAAGTGCTAAGGGAGCTTATATTTTTTATTAATAATAAGTAAAATTATCTAAAAACATGTGCATTCATAATTTTTTTAATCTTAAACAATATGTAAAAATACTTATGCCACCATACATTTCTGAAAAATTATTTTTGTTTTTGTTATTAATATACTCATATAATATTTTTTTATATATTTTGAAAATAAATTAACTCATCGTTACACCGTATTTATTTTAAATTTTTTTAGTGCTCATTTAAAAAGTTATTAACCGAAACGCATGGTAACTTCTTTGTCAAAATATTTATGCCGACGACTGTAGTTGCCTCGCCCTTGAAAGCGAACACCCGTTATCAGAAGGTCTGTTAGCAACCTGTTTTAAGCTCCTGTCACACTGAGTTGATTCCCCCCGTTACCATTGTAGAAAGAGCTTAAAACTGTTTGAAAAAGACAGTTGAGGGTTTTAGCCAGTTATTTCAGTGTATAATACATGTGTTAGCAACAAAGTCACTCAGTTTGGGCTGATTTTAAATCCTTTTTATTTAAATGGCCAAGCTTATAGCAGCCAGTGTAGTATATGTGATCACATATATATATATTTATATACATATGTACGCAATATATATATAGAAATAGCAGAAAGCTGAAACTTCTCAGGTCTTAATAT
The DNA here is from genome assembly GCA_035043565.1 of Drosophila robusta. NCBI lineage: Eukaryota > Metazoa > Arthropoda > Insecta > Diptera > Drosophilidae > Drosophila > Drosophila robusta. The sequence goes on along the minus strand of JAWNMW010000257.1, from coordinate 17,615,998 downwards.
TGCCAAAATAAGCTAAATTTACAGCAAAAATGCGGCGAAGTTCGGCAGTTAAACGCTTTTTTAAAAGACATTAATAAAAACTCACTTTGTGGTGCATAAAAAGAAAAAAGAAACAAATCGGGCTGTAACCTTGAGGACATAAAGCAGCGCTAAAGTGCGCTTTATTTCTGGCTTTATTTTACTTCTACTTAACTGCGTTTACGGCCGCTTGATCCAATGCGAGGAAGCTATATAATATAGAGATCCGATATTTGTGTTAGATAAGTGAGTTGTAAATGTCGCAGTTGATAAGTTTGGTTGGGGTATATGAAAGAGAATATGATAAAAGAGTTCAAGATAATAAGAAAACTGAGGAGACTAGCTTAGAAACAGATACACTGACAGACAGGCATCGATTGCGTTCGTCGTGCTGATTATGAATATATATGTATATGAGTCTGCTTTAATGCCTTACACATTTTGTGATAAAATCATAAAACCTGCAGCGGTATGAAAATCAGAAGCAAGGAATGTAAGCCCAGTTAAGAGAAATGAACGACAGTGACGGCAGAGGACATGTTGCACAAACGGCATCTGACGCGTCGCAGCAGCAACAGCAGCAGCAGCAGCAGCTGCCGTTGCAGCTGCAACGCCAGCTGCTGCAGCGACGCCACTTGAATGCGCAAACACAAAGACTCGCATATGAGGGGGAGCCGTTGCGGGCCTAGAGTCACGGTGGCTACGGTGGCGGCACCCAGGCCCAGATACTAGGTGCACACGCTCGTAAACTTGAACATAATTCGCCTGCGTCGCGTCCTTGACGGAATCTTCTCTAACTTGAAGCCGGCAGGGCAGCCAGATGGACGGCTAGTCGGCCAGCTAGTCGGCCAGCTGTTTATACCCGTGATGCTTTATGTATTGCACACACACACACACACACACACACACACACTCATAAGCTTAGCTGCAGTCCTCTTTACATAGTGGGTTATTTTGACTGTTTTCTGGTAAAAAGAGCACACCCATACCTCGCTTTACGGCCGTCTCTCTTAACGGCATCTGTGCTTAGCGACCTATGCTTATTTTATACCAAAGTTAGCGTCTTTTTTTCGATTAACAGCGAACATTTTTTTAATTAGTATAAACTGAAGTTTGTAATTTTTGATTAAGTTTTAGTTTTATAAATTTTTGAAGGTTAACTTTTCTGTTTCGATTTATGGCATTTGCAACTTTGCTTTCGGATTCTTTTGCAAATAACAAATACTTAAAATAACAATTTTGATTTAATTTTGCGTTTGTGGACCCAATATTTATAAAGTTCAGTTTTTAAATGTTTTAAATCCCTTTTGGCTACCCCAAAAGTGGCACTTAATTTTAAAGTTACAAAAAGTGTTCAAATTTCCCACAGTACAGTCATACATGAAAATACTCAGAAAAACCTGAGCCAAGTTCAAGCGTTGTCAAATCCTGACAAAATGAACATTTCTTGACATGATAACCTATTTCAAGAACGATTTTTATTACTCTTAAATTCTTCAATATGAGACCTCCACTAAGAATGTTTTACTTATATTTTAAATACGAAAATTCTTGAAATGCGTATAATGTAAAAAGTCTATTCTTTTGTAACATTAACATTCATATATAAAATCAATAATTACGTATACTAAATGTATGAATATTCAAAATTGAAATGATCTAAAACTTTTAAGAACAATACAATTTCAAAAGTCTCTGTTATTCGATTAAAAAGAGTGCAGTTTTTCTCGCAGTGGACATACTTTCATTCAAGGCTGCAGTCAAAAGCGAATATTTAAAAAGGACAATACTAAAGTGTCCTTTTTTCTACTCGTTTCTCTTCCCAACACCCCATCCGAGTCCAAGTCTGGGTCTGGGTCAGACTCATATGTTAGCCGCTTGGCTTTGCTTATTACAAATGGTTGGGCAGAAAAAAAAATGAATAAAAAAACCCTCGTTAAAGAAGTAAAACCTTCTGCTAAAACTTACTCAAGTGAAAAATGTTAAAACGTCCACAGAAATGAACCGAAGTCGGAGCAGGGCAAAAATAAGAAACTTAAATAAAATAGTTTGATTTTATCGAAAATTAACTACCCTATTCAATTTCTAACAACTGGTAGATACGAAAAGCAAAATAACTAAAGAAAAATTCGAAATTCTTAAAGCTTAAATTCAAAACAATTAAGATCGTAGCAATGGGTGTGTAATAATAATTTATAATTATTGTAAATTGAAATCAGTGAGTTTCGAATTGCAATTTTTGTTATTTGTGAGGGCGGCAGTAGGCGTGGCCGATCTTAACACTTTATCCGATACACGAGTAAATATCAGAAGTTCAAATTTCCTAGTCGGAAAGACACACAATTACAGTCAAAAAAAATGAAATATTTCAACTCAAAAGTGAAACCGGGCAAATTAACTAAATATCTAGAATAATAATATCATGGCATCATTGCAAGGTTCCTAAATAATATACGGGCCTAGGCTGTTTCCAGCTTCTACGTTTCAGACACCGTATGAAAGGAATAATGAGGGTATGAGGGTAAAAGGACGAGGCCATGCGATAGCTGTGAGCCAGCCGAAGCCGCTAAAGAAACAGAACCAAAAACGGAAACGCACGTAGGCCATATTAAATAAATTGGCAATGCCATGTGATGCGGTAAGACAGCGGCCAAATGAAACTGGCGAGCAACTGGCTAAACTTGGCTAAGAGCAAGTGATTATGCGGTCGAGACACGGTCAACTGGCAGCTATTATAAGTTGGCTCTCATATTGGTTTAGTTGAATGCATAGTTCATTCAGTTGTCGTGCATAGGCAATTTCGAAATAAGTATAAAAGAAAAGAAACTCGTTTGCCTAATCAAGAGCAAGGTATTAGCTAAGACTGTAAGTGATAGATAGCTAAATACATAAATGTAATAGATATACCTATGTATATTGACCCTGTCAACTTGTGCTTTGCACAGCTTTTAGCCGTCTGACGCTTTGGCCTAAGTGCTGCCAATTGACACAAAGCGCCCAAAGTCAACTGCCAACTTAAACGACAATGCCTGCACATACAAACACACACACACACACACATACATACACGCACATGCGAGCACAGACACATGGTTAGCGAGCATTGTGGCCAAATCGGTTTAGGCCAACTGAAATAACAGTCAAGTCCCTAAAAAGCTAAAGCGTCTGCAATCTTCTAGCAAATCCAATCCAGCACCGACACAATTGAATTTATGTTAGTTGGGCAGCGCGACGCTCGAAAAATTCAGCTGATGAACTATGAGATACCCAGCATGCACTTGCCGACTTTAAATTGAAATTTAAAATTTTAAAAGTGCAACAGAAATTAGCACTAAGAGCCAAGTTAACCGTAAGTTTAAAGGCCGCAATTATACGCTGGCCGTGCCTACCCTATAGCCAACTAGCTGCTTAGGGTACGCAACCTGTAAATGTGAACTTTGGCAAACGCGCTGCAAGCCAAGTTTGGTGCTGGTGTTTTCGGTAATTATTTTGCCAGTTTTTCAAGTGGCCAATGCAGCCGGCCAAGTTTATTCGGCTATTGCCACTAATGGCGGGGGCACACAGCAACTAAACAAAGACAGCTGCAACACCCCGTGGCAACATAATGCGATTGCCCAATTCCAACCCCCAGCCAACAACAATTGCAACTGCTTACATATTTCAATGACCCACCCGCGCCAAGCACGGGCCACTCCTTTTGGCCGTGGTATGCGTTTGTTTGCCAACTTGATGAACTATGTGCAGGATGCTCTAGCTGATTTTTGCTTTGCTGCTGGCTTTGGCATAGTTCAACTGCCAAGCACTCAGCAATGAGCACAAGCAATTTATACACTGATTTCATATATATATATATATAGACATATATATACGTACTGCAACGCACAAGTCGCCCTGGGCCAGATCATAAAAAATTAACACAATTGATCACACAGCTCTAAAACTCACTTCTATCAGCCCTTGGCCCGCAGTCCTAAACTATTCATTTTCAAATAATGCTTTTGCCCAAAAAAAAACATGAATAAGCAATGTGTTCTGATTGGTTGGCATCCCACCAATATTGAAAAAATAGCTAAAAATAAAATGTACTATGTAACATAGAAGACATACACATATGTATAATATTTGTAGCTATCGGGAATATTTGGTTTATTTTCATGTAAAGAAAACAAACTTTGAAGTAAAGCTTCGATTGTACAAAAAAAAATAAACTATTCAAATCAACTTTAATGTATAAGAGAAAATTAGTATTTGAAATATAATTTTAGGTAATTTTTGCAGCCAAAATTAAATTCTTGAAGAAGTTTTTATATATTTAGCTAGTTTTGTAAACTTTCAATTATTGGCCTATAATAATTTCTCTTCGAAAATCTGCTGAGTGAGTATGCCAAACATATGAATGATACTGAGTAGTACTCAGAAACATAGTGCTTATTTCAGAGGGTATCTCATAATGAAAAATTAACCTTCAACTCGTACTTCTTATTTATAAGGATCATTAGTTAAAGCGAAATCGTTTAATCTTTGCAATTCAGCGAATTGTCGCCCCACTTTTTATTATTATCTTTTTTATTTAAATTTTTTTTTATTTTATTTTTCTTTATTTATTTTTATTTTCATGATAATTTTTTATGGCTTGTTGGGGTCTGATTTACTAGGAGCGACGTCGTCGAGGACAGGCAATTTAACTACAACAGCCGCTGCTGCAGCGCCAAGGACACGGACATAAACATGGATATGGACAGGGACACAGTCTGACAGTCGTTCGTCTCTAGACTCAGACCCGGCGCCCCATTAGGCGTGTGCATAGCTTTTGTCTTTGCTGTCATTATCAACACCGCCGCTTTGCGTTTTCATCTTGTTCGCGTTGAGTGTGTGTGCGTGTGTGAGTGTGTATGTGTGTGCGTGTGTGTGTGTGTATTCTCTTCTGACTTGTTTTGCTTTTGTTGCCTGTTTTGCTTTCGCCTTCGTTTCCACTCAGTTCAAGTGTTTTGCATTTCATGCACAAGATAAAAGACAACTTTCCTTATGCCATGTTGTTGTTGTTGTTGTTGCCATGTCTTCGTCATTATCATCTGCGCTGCATCATGACAGTTGGCGTCCTTTTAAAAAATTAACACAGTAGCCAGCCAACAATCCAAACGGCAAGGATACGCCCGAGACAAGGCAACATTAAGTAGCACAACAAAAATTTAAAAAAAAAGTACAATTATTTAGTCCAAAATATTCGACTATAAGATATTCTGTATGTCTGAACAAGCCGACTAATATAAGCGTATACAAAGAAGTTCGAATCTTTCAAAAGCGAAAAGCGTTTCAACCAGTTAACTCTTTAACTGTGACTATTCACATGAGACTCTAATCCTATGACTCAATAACTTTTAATTTGAGACTAAGGGTGATTTTATTTGTATTATTTTGGTTAACATTTGTTAAGAAATAAAACACATCATCAAATGAAAAGATCGACAGACTCACAAAATTCGAGTGCGTTAGACAACAGAGTAAGACTACTGTCTAGTTTAAAATTAAATTATTACAACTTCAATAAGGATTTAAAAGGAATATATTATTAAATATGATTATAATGAAATTAGTTATCATCTGTTGAATATGGCAGAATCATTCATATTTGCATTATAAATATTTTATTTATTCATAAATTTTACAATCAATCAGCCTATTACATACATTGTCATTTTTTATAAAGCCCGCCTACCCATTTTTATTTGTGCAGGGTATCGGAACCCATGCAAAAAGAAAAGAACTGCCATTTATAACCATATAAAATTTTTATGCTAAATACTCAGCATAGAATGACCTGAATTAAGAGTAAGTAAAAGTCCTGCTAAGCAGCACAAACAGCATTAGGCCAAGTTTTGTCCTATATCCTCCATTTGCCACCCTCGTCAGTTTTTAGTTTTAATTGTTACTTAATATAAATTGTGAACATATTCTATATAGTATGTATGTACATAATATTAAAATAATTCCTTATATAATACCAAGTATTTGTTTTATTCACAAAGGGACAAAAAGTGTATTTAATTTTGATGACAAAAAACTCTTTTGGGCTGTTTAAAGCTCATTTCACGCTGTGAGCAGAGTATTGCGCAGTCGTTCTTATGCCCTGTAACCATTACAAGAGGGTTAAAATTCCATTAAAATGCTTTTGTGGAAATGTGTGTGACAGACAGAAAGAAGCATATTGTGCATACTATTGGTCAGCATCGAGAGTCCACTCGGAGACTCACAACTAAAGCACTCTACTTAAAAATAAAATAAAAAATGTGAAATTTGTGGCACAATTTTCTTAAAGGTAGAGGCACATGGTATGTTAAAATATGCAGTCCTCACATGTTGCCTGCAAGCCTAGCTGGCAATTCAAAAACCAAGCCATGGACCATTGCTGGATGTGGCTCTGGCTTTGTTCCCAATGCATTCCACAAAAGTCAGTGACCATAGTCAATAGTCAACTTGGAATGGCAACTGGTCTTTGTTCGACAAATATTTGACGTACGCTCCGACGATACACACGATGCAAATTGAGGAACCCGAGCCCGTTCAAGTGGCGACTCTTTGTGCAAGACTTATTACTTATTTGTTTAAAGCAGACGCAGTTTTATTGATAGTCCTCAGCATGCAGCCTCTTGGCAACGACAATGGTAAATATTGCTGGCCAACTTGTGCATATGGTGCTTTAATAATGCTAAAATGCTGAGCCGGAAAAGTGCTTCAAACCATCCTATGCTAATGAATGCTAACCCCAAGTAGGACCGGTATACAATTCGTATACTCTATAAATTAGCTTGAATATTATTGAATTACATTTATATATTAATATTGGAATATGCCATATAATTAAAACTTGTTGCGAATCATTGTTATAAATGATATATCTGTTACTGCATCAACAATTACAATTACAATTTAATTTAATTATGTTGAGATAGGTTCACTTTTTGTTGTAAGCCAAGCTATGAGAAAAACTGAAAACAAGCAATTTTTAAATGGTGCTCGAGATGTGTTTGAACAATTGAGCAACTATGTCGTTAGCTAGTTAAGTAATGTCGTGATCATACATATATATTTATCATAGAAACAGGCATGCCTATAATTGGGTATGGGGCGTGTTTCATATACTTAAGTACCTGGAAGCAGAAATCTGGATGATACTTACAAATACGTGTCTTAGTTAAATTGTAGTAATTTTCAAATTGATTGTCACTTGGAAACATCATTCTTTCCCATATATTTCCTATCTTTCTTCCAATCTACAATCACAATCTACGTTTAGCTGATAATAGCAATCTGCTATTGCAACTCCTCAAACTGCAAACGTATTTTGACATGTTTATTAGTTTATGATTGTACTCAAGCACTTTATAGTTTATACATACATACATTCTCACAAAAACGACACATGAATTTAACCCCTAAAAATATTTAAATTTCACAAGTTGGTTTTCAAATATTCATTCATTTTCCCATTTATAATTTTTAAAAGTTATAAATTTAACGTATCAAAACTTTTTCCATATCTAATCGCTGTGAAATCAATATGCTTGACGAGCTGTTATATTTAAAAGTCAATTGATAATTGTATATTGTATGTATAAAACCTTATATTTAATTCATTTATATATAAAATTACATATGTATATTTTTTTATTGTTATTATTAATATAGTTATTAAAATTATATATATTAATATTTTAGTAGTTTACAGTCTACATTTGAATGTATATTGAACATGTACTTAAAAACAGAGCTACAAACCACAACAACAACAAATTTCGTTTCGGTTCATGAACCTGTGTTGTGAAATTCGTCAACCCAAATTTTAGTTCGAATCTCGGAACTCGAATTGAAAATTGGTGGCGTGTGCTACAATCTATATAGAGATGTACATATGTATGTATGTAGATATGAAGTGCATAAACAGTGTGTGATTGCTTATGTATAGCAGAATTAGCAATCATTTTGTCGCACTTGGTTTTCTAGTCAGAGTGTGCCAAAAATAGATAAAATTCCAAGTAATAAATCCCAACAATTGGAAATATAGAAGCTGACAGAATTTCTCAATGTTGCGAAATTCATACCATACATACACCCATATACTTTTTGTCTGTATTTAACTATATTATATGGTGGCATATTATATACATTGTATATTATGTATGCACGAGGCATGTATAAATAAATAAAATAAAACATATAAGAACGTTGCAGTTGGGGGTTACGCCCGTTCAGAGTACAGAGTAGTTATTATTGTTATTTTGGAAAAATATATCATTTTTATATATCGTGGGGACAGAAGAGACATTTTTCAGTTCGACCTTAAGAGAAGGTCGGCCAAATATGGTGACTATAGCTTTAAAATTTGAGGAAGATATTAATTTTTGCGATTTGACCTTTACTTGTCAAAATCTATGTCAATGACCCACTCAGAAACACTTTAAAACTTGCACTTTACGCTAATTTTGGTACCCGCATTCGATTAGTATTAAAATTTCGCGATTCAAAATTTAAAAAAAAATTTTCCCAAATAAAAGGGGAGTAAAGGATTTTTTTTAGAAAAAAATCAAAAAAAATGTATTTTCAAATAGGAATTAAATTTGAATGCAGAATTAATCTAGATGTCAAACCATGATGAAAATGGTGAACACCATGAAAATCGGTTTAGTTTTGACAAAGTTATGGTACTTTGAAACCTGGCAATTATGGATTTGGGAACTTTACTTGTCAAAATCTTTGTCCATTTTGGCATGATTTTTGACAGAAAAATCGACCCCCTCAGAATCACTTTTAAAGTTGCGTTTTATACTAATTTAGGGACCCGCAATCGATTAAAAATAAAAACTCGCGAATCTGAACTAAAAAAAAATTTTTTTTTTCAAAATTAGTAAGGGGGAGTAAAGGATTTTTTTCGAAAAAAATCAAAAAAAAATTTATTTTCAAATATGAATTAAATTTGAATGCAGAATCGATCTAGATGTCAAACCATGACGAAAATGGTAAACATCATGAAAATCGGTTTAGTTTTGGCAAAGTTATGGTACTTTAAAACGTGGCAATTATGGATTTGGAAACTTTACTTGTCAATATCTTTATCAATTCTGGCATAATTGTGTGGGAGGTATAGATTTTCAAATAGCGGGTGCGGGTTTTTTTTACCGAGCTTTGAAGGGGCTGAACAGCCATCTACCTTTAAATTTTAGTGACTCTAGCTCTAAAACTAAGGGAGATATAGGCAACTTACAAAAATCTATATTTTTGCAAAATAAAAATTATAATTAGGACCGAGTAGTTTATAGTTTATTGAATTGTTTAGTAGTTTACAATCTACATATGTACATATATTGAGCCTATACTTACGCCGACATTAATAGGTAGATTTCATTATTAATGTAATATAATTGGGAACAGTGAAATCATGACAATCATAATATCTGTTACCCGAACGTTGCCTTTGAACGTTGACTATAAGCAGAAAATCGAAACTTACACGGCACACCAGGTCATTAGATGAATGTCAAGTGATATGTACCCACTGTCAGCGAAACGTGGGTGGTCGTGGAGGGGGGTGGTCTTGGGTGGAATGGCGCTGGTATTCGCTAATGCGGTGAGGGCGTACATTGCGTCAAGTTGCGGCGAGATGAGTCAGCAGTTCTCTGGGATTGACAGGCAGAGAAAAGTGCTCGTCAGCAAGCGAACAAACGAGAAGGCTACTTGTTAGTTAACGCTCACTGTTTATCAATAAGCTCAATTAAATTTTCAATTAGTTTGATAAGCAGTCGCACGCGACCGCTGCGCCGCCAACCCGTTTATTGAGCGCCCACTAAACCCACACGCAACGGGCACATCAATAGATACTAGCTATGGCCAGCCGGACGGTATATAAACCGCTGCTTGACCGTTTTACAGCCGCAGATCGACTCGAGCATTTCGTCTAAGTGGTTAATTTGGCAAGCAATCATGGATCGTTGGCAGAATCGCGTTGCCGTTGTTACCGGCGCCAGTTCCGGCATTGGATCGGCCGTTGCCGTCGACCTGGTCAATGCTGGCCTCGTTGTGGTAGGGCTGGCGCGACGCGTCGATCGGGTTAAGGAGCTGCAGAAATCACTGCCGGCCGGACGCAGAGACAAGCTGATACCGCTGCACTGTGATGTCGGCAACGAGGGCTCCGTCAAGGAGGCCTTCGATGTGATTGAGAAGCAGCTGGGCGGCATCGATATACTGATCAACAATGCCGGCACCCTGCAAAACGGTCGCCTCGTCGACATGCCGATCGCGCTGGCCCAGCAAACGGTGCAGACCAACATTATGGGCATTATCAACTGCACACAGCGCGCCTTCCGCTCGATGAAGCAGCGCAAGTTCGATGGCCACGTTATCGTGATCAACAGCATACTGGGCCACAAGCTGTTCGCGCCGCAGGCGGATAGGGCGCCGGATATGAATGTCTATGCGCCCACCAAGCATGCGGTCACCGCTCTGGCCGAGATGTATCGCCAGGAGTTTATAGGTCTGGGTACGCGCATCAAGATAACGGTAAGCACGATCACTTTTTAACGAAATCCGATATCAAATTCGCTAACTTCACCAATACTCATGCCCAATACAATTGCAGAGCATTAGTCCTGGTGTCGTGGACACGGAGATCGTCCCAGATAACATTCGCGATGCGGTTAGCAAGACAATGCTGAAGGCCGAGGACATTTCGCAGGCGGTCCTGTTTACGCTCGCCACGCCTCCACATATGCAGGTCCATGAGATGATTATCAAGCCGGTCGGCGAGCTTTTGTAAATGTAGTTGGGTTTCATCCAATATATTAATCTATACATTTCTTGACCATTTTTCTCTGTCTACAAAATTATAATACACACATTGTAATAAATTAGAATATGAAGCACATCAATCAACCAGTTTTACATTTATTTATATAGAAACAAGTTTTTGTTAGAATTAAAAAATTTTATTTTGCCTTGTACCCAAAAAGTAAGAGCTAAGTAACAGGCAGACATCTTCCCAGAATTATATATATCTTCTTGATCAGCTTAAAAAGCTGAGTCATAACTCTGTTGAAACACATCAATCTCAGAGACTAGGAAGGCTCATTTGTATGCCAACTTGCTTATACTATATGCAAATCAAGTTTATTTTCGCCTTTTGAATATGTTACCCACTTCGCAAATTGAAAATCCATTAATTATTTTACTCTGTGCCGCCTTTATGCAATGAATGCAATTTTTATCGGTGCTATTGACGCTAGACTTGAAACTTGGAACTTGAATATGCACTCGTGTTTACCCGTGTCAGATAAAGTGATAAGATTTTGTGGCTAGGCCCACTGGGAACGTGACATTTCGATTTAATCTATATATATCGCTTAGCTCAGTTTTAGCTATATAGCTAGGCATTTCGGATGACTTTTTCTAAAGTTAAGGCCAAAAATAACCTTTACGAGAGTTATGGCCAAAAACTAAAGATGGAAAACAAAGAATTTCAAAATTTTGAAAATATTTTTTAAAAACAACTTGCATACGGTTATGTTAAAAAATCCATTTCGTTGTTAGAGACCCCTTCCTTATAAGAAAAATGTCGATTTCATTAATCGCGGTAACACGGTACTGTGAACGCGTATTGTACAGTCGGCTACACCCGACTACAACGCTCTTACTTGTTTTATTTAGAAATGATGATAGTTGAAATTTTACAAAGTTGTCACTCAATAAAAAGTAGCTTCGTTTAAGGCTCCGGTGCTTCGCAAATAAAGTTTAGTTAGCAGTGCATGTGACATCATTCATTCCATCAAATTATGAATTTTGCGCAGTTTTAGTTTTTTTCCTAACTTAGTTTCCACTGCAAACCAGAATTGTTTTCCTTTCTTGGCCAGGTCTGTGGCTGAAGTTTAGTACCGCCAATCATCATTCAAATCCTTTCGATAACGACCAATAATTTCATTCATCAATAGTTTCAAAACTTATCATTTATCTGACGGCATCGTTGGAAGCCATCGTAGGAAGACCTAGCAAGCATACCCATAATTTATAACGATTTATAATCTCTAATAGTTGTTAGTACTTACCATCCTCAATACTACGACTGCCAAGAAAAATACGTGCTTTTATATAAGTCAATATGAACGATTTGTGTGCAGAGATAAATGCCTACTGTATGCCATATAGTAAATAGGAAAACTGATAAATGCATTTTTTTTACATTTTATGTTAGCCTTTTTTGCTACGTATCACGTCTCGACAGTTTTATACCTCGTACTTAACTAGGTTTATAACAAATATTTTCGTCAGACACTTGATTAAGCTTAATATTATTGTAAGCAACCTCATATAATGTATGACGTTATTAATTTGCAATTATTGCAAAACTCATCGCAAACTATTCGTCAAATACGCCGAGAAGTTTTGCATTAAATTGAATTTCTTGATATAATGACAGCTTAATTGCTGCTTATGACAGCAAAGAATGTGAATTGAGTTTGAGGATAAGAACAGTAGAAAAAGTTGGCCTTGGACAAAAGCTGGCCCGTCAAAACAACTTTGACAGCACCGAGTACACAGTTGGAGAAACAAACAAACAAACAACAACAAGGAAAAAACAGATAGATTTATTAGATTACACAGATACAGACGAACAAAGACACACACAATGAAGCTTCATTCAAAAAGATATGGCCCGAAGCATACATACAAATATCGAAACGAGTATCAATACACATTAAACTTGGCCTCGATAAGAAAGAAAAAGGAAAAAATAAGGGAGACTTTAGTAGAAGTGTTGTCAGAATAAATAATATTAAATACTACAATTCCAATGATTCGGTAATGATGTGCTGATATGTGGAGTCCAGCCGACTCAGCGATGCCCTACCATTAGATGCAGTGCCATAAATAATAAAAACCTATTCTAAATCTATTTACAATAATTAATATTATACATGATAGTAATATAAAGGAAATATGAATTTTTGTGTCAAGATAAATAATAATTATATTTAAATTAGATTAGATTACATTTTTAATCAGCTATTTCAAAAAATTGCATTTATTAGTGTTTTATATAATTTAAAAAAACAACTTTGATAATAAATACATATAGACGAAGAATATAAAAAATATGTTGATTGTTAAATTTATTCAATATAAATAATATATGTTTATGTTCTTATATTATTTATATATTTGTATACGCATCTCTATCTGAACTGATTATTAAATATATTCCTTAAGCTGGGCATTCAAACAATTTTTGTGCGCGCACAGCATTCCACAAATGGTTTAAATAATTGTCTGGCTTAATGGTTTTAATTGACTTTTTGCCAACGGAAATGTCAAAGGCACAACTGCAAATGACCGGATCCGCAGTACTAAAGCCAACAAAACAATTGAAAAGGCAGCTGAAAATAAAATTGCAATGGTCGAAAGTGTCCTCGGCAATCGGGGCATTAAGACGTTAAGAAAACTGTTGGCAATTACATTCTATGGCCAAAGCGACTGTCTGATTTTGGCCAAAAACAAGTGCATTTAAGACATCACAAGTGGCGCATTTTATACTCATTTTATATATATACATCAAGTCCTGTACCACAAGCATACATGCACATATATAAGCTCTGTGTACCGGAAACTCAATTTGTTGGACAAATGTGATGGCCATACATCAACATGAACGTCTACTTCAGCGTCAGATTCTTGAACGCTGCTCTCGTAAATGGCAAAGCAGCAATTGTTTTTACTTAGTGAAGTTACAAAAAGTAAAACTTTTAGATACGCTGTAGTTAGACAGAACTGAAATCCGCAGATATCCATAAGTTAAAAATTACTGTGGAAATTACGCCCGATTACGCAATATTTTGTTTACAACCGCTAGAAAACAAATTGTGCATTTTAATCAAAGACTTAGCGAAATATTGATGTTTACAGTTTGTGGGGGCGGTAGAGGGCGTGGCGCTAAAAATGTCGGCTGTGGAAGCTAATGATTTTAGCGATTTACCTATTTTCTAGCAGAAGTTGTTAAAGTATTTGACAACTTGTCTGACGTGAGTGTAAACGAGTATTATATTAAAGTTTCAAGCTTGAAAAAAAATAAGTAATATATAAATACAACAATCAAATAATCAACCAGTTTAAATTCAGAAGTGCAATTTTTTTTTAAATCAGCTCAGAAATCAGTTGAGCGAAGCAATAATGATAATTGATATGTTAATGGATGTAGAAAACCAGGTGTTTACCACCCCGAATCTCAAAATGAGGCTTGAGCTCGAACTGTGAACCAAACCATCAACGTTTTATTAATACTAACATTATATTTGTCAGCAGATCTCCTTCATTATATATTCCTTGTTATATGGTTTTATGGAATGGTTTTCAATAAAAATAAATATATAATCTACCATATTGCAATTTCCATATTAAGTTTAAATAACGAAAAATAGACACACGAAAAAATGATATATAACATGATGATAGCTTTTAGCTTATAAATCCATATTGTAAACATAGATGAATTTTAGGGTCTGCGATCGGAATACGCATCGCAACTTAGGGATATAATTATAGTATTTTATATAATCATAATTTTTCTAAATTCTGTTAACTCATCGACTGTTGCTGTTGCAGAACGCAGCTTATAACAAACTAGCTCAACGAGTGTAGGGCATAACGTGTTGTGGCCTTAGGCTGTCTTAATCATTGTGTAGAGATATATACATTCGCATATAGTTTTTTTTGGTCTGCCACAAATTTATGCAAATTAAATTAGATCGATTAATTTCCATGAAGCATATTTTTCGCTGCTGTAACTAATTAATATTATATTCACGTGTCTGCGTCTGCCAAATGCTTCGTGCAGAAAATTAATAATCACAATGTATTTATTTGGATTTTTTTGCATAAATTATTTTCGCATTAACATCATTGTTGTTTAGTCGACGGGTTTGTTGGTTATCCATGTTATCAATAAGTAAACATTGCTGTATATTAAAATCAAATAAATGGAAATACAATTTGGCCATCCGTTTGGATATCGGTATTGAAATTGTAAATTAATTTTTTTGTGAATCAAACTAATTGTGTTATCTGCAATATCTAAATATAAAAACTTTACCTATTGTGAAAAAAATGACTATAAATTATTTATTAGCCAATTAAATAGTCTAATATAAAATTTTATATCTTTCGATGCCGAAATCATTCATTTATTATTGGATATATATGTTGAACAAAGTTGTGCAAACAACAACAGGCAGAAAAATGAAAATATTCATAAATTTAATGAACGTACAGATTTAAATATTTTTTGTACAATTGGCAATAAATTGTTTAATTAGGCTTACTTTCTCTCTGTCTCTTAATCTTACAGTATCTACATACATGGCTGCCAGACGTGGTAGAAATGTAACAAAACTTTTACTTTATTAATCAAACTAATTTTTCTAAAGTGTTAAATGTAGTGAGAGAGATTTGAGAATTTTGACTGCCATGAAAAAGGTTACAAAATATTTATACATGACACATTTGACAACTAATATATGATAATGTGAAAAGCTAAGACGATACTAGTACGGATTCGCAATTCAATTAGATAAAGATAATTAAGCAAGTATGCAACTAAATTTTTTGAATGTTGTATTGATTATGTTCGTAGTATTTGAAACCACATGAAATTAGAAATACACTACTTTGATATAATTTAAATTTAGCAATGTTTTCCTAATTATTTTATTTTTACTATCGAAACTGGTAATTTTTTGTAACTACTGGTACATAACTAACTTAACTATCTAACTAACTAACAAATTCTCTCTTTTAGTGCATTCTTTGGCTTCTCCTACGCGTTCGCTCTTGTTCTCACTTTTACTCTTCTCCATCAGTCTCTCGCTATTTTTCGCACTATTTTAAAAATATGTAAAAATTTTATTATGAATTCGTTCCACTTAACACATAATGCTGATATGTTTTAAGGACACCTTGCTCCTCCTTTGCTCGTTGCGGCGCTGTGCAAACTTTAAAATTGAATCCTGTGCTGAGGACCATAATGTATATGCATGTATAGATGATTTAATAGTATATTATGGCCAAACTCAAATTTGAACATACACGAACACAAGCATAATATACACAAGCATGGATACGAGCGTATGGTGGTGTATGTAAGTGGATGCAGCTGAACATCAAATCAAAATCAATGTCAATATTGAACTAAATCCAGGCTGGCATGTGGCAAAGTCTGGCAACGCCAGCAATAAGCGAAATGAGCACGTAGCAGCCGCCTGCCATCTTGCAGGACGTAACAACAGGACACTGCAGAAGGGCGCGGAGAGCGAGGGGCCAAGCGGAGCAGACACACAAGTTGGCAACAGTCGAAGCGCAAGGATGAAAAGCTGAAACAATACGAGTAAGTATCAAACAAAGTAGCGGCAGCGGCGTCATCATTTATCAAGCGCGCGCGCACACACAAAGGTCAAGTAAAGTGTTATCCTTGGAGCTATCAAGGCAAACATGGCCCAGCAGAACAACTGGCAGCTGTTCCTTTGACGCCAGTCGCCTGCCTTCCTTTCATATTTTCAGGCAGGGCCCGGGCCTTGGGCATGCACATGCCAGCAATACCCACATGCATATGTATTCTATATACTATACACATACATACGCACAGACACACTCGCATTGACTTTTTGTGAAAATCATTATCGAAATGAAAATATCAATGATGTGAAAATGTTATGGCCTGCCTCCATGCTGTGCGCCGTTTTCTGCCTTTGAAACTTGATAATCATTGGCTGCGTCGATGACAGCAACTGGAACATCATTAATAAAAGCCTCCACATCAAAGGCATTTGAGTTCCCGTTCACGTTATGGCCTACTGCATACTGGTCTTGGCTGTTCTCAGCACCAGGGCGTTTCACTTCATGCATTTCCGTTTCCGGTTTGCCACTTACGTTTTGGTCTTAGTGCAGACAAATTCCGGTATATTATCTAAACTCCGTTTTACACGCTTACCGAATTTATCTTTCAATTGGAATATTCTCCCTTTGTACACAATCGCATTTTAATACAAGTAAGACTGCTTTAGTCAAAAGTGCCGGACTACGTTATACCCTGTGCCCAGTAGCACGCTGCCGTAACACAACATATATGTATATAGTACACACAGAAATATACGCATATCAAAAATTTCATGATTCTAGATCGATATTTTGTATGGCTTGTTTAGTGCACCTAAATGCATACTATCAATGCAGACCACTGGATTATTTTTTTCGATTCCAGGTAAAATCTCGCGATTCTAAATTTTAAAAAAGTCCTTATATAAAAGTTTAAGGGATGTTTTTGGTTGTTTTTCAAATACAAATTAAATTAAAATACAGAATCAATCTAGAGGTTAAGCCATGGCGAAAAGGAAAATAATAAACATCGTGGAATCGGCATCTAGCAAGTATATATTCGGAAACTTTACCTATTTTCAAATTCGATATAAAAATAAATTCTGAATACATGGTTTATTGAAACCATGATGTAAATTGTAAACATAGGGAAAATCGGTTCATTGAAATTTAGAAACTGGCGCTATAACACAATTACAAAAATAGTTGGGCATTCGACACATCGCTAAAATTGAATTTCAAGTACACAGAAGGTAAACCGGTATATTTATATGACATATTAGCGATTATCGCATAAATGAAACGTTGAATTTAATGCATTTTAGCTGTTGCATATAATTGGTATCTACTGTACTTTTAATAGTATTTAATAGTATTGGAAGATCTAGAAAGTTTCCCTGGTTTTTATGTAAGTATTCCTTGACTTCTGAGAGATCTATTAAAATTTGTTTGCTTAATAAATAAATATAATCGCAAACTATCCATCTATCTAGTAACTAAAAGGCCTGTTTATATAAAAATCCAATATTCATTTGTTTTTTTTTATTTTTTGCAAACTTTTTATTGAATTTTTAATTGTGTTTTTTGTCGTTTTTTTTTTTGTTTTGTTGCCGTTGTTGTTGATGCATTTGATATTTGTATATAGTTAAATGTATGAATTAACATTAGGTTTTGTTCTTGGTTCAAATAAATATTCAACACTTGTCTTATTCTTGTTGTTGCGGCTGTTTTTGTTGATATCTCATATGATGTTGCTGTCATTGTACTAATGTAATTTTTGCAGAATAAATACCATACATTGTCAATTTAAATAATTTTCACAGTAATTTGTTAATACGTAATACAATATTTATTATATGCAATAATTTTGTTTATACATAAAAATAGATTCTGTAGCACAAATTTGTAAATTTTTTAAATTTTTTATGTTTTATTATTATCGTTACTGTTTCCACCTTCCTTTTCGACACACAGCAAAGAGCGAGAGGCAAACAGAAAGCCGATTCAAAAATGAGGAATTATTCATTACTGCTTGCGATGGGCTTATGGCAAAAAAAGTAGTTGAATTCAATTTGGTTACATTATTCGCGAGGTTTTTAAACTTTTATTCTTTGACCAAATATACAAAAGTACAAACATCGTCTCTTCTCGCTCTGTTAACTGTTACAATTTATAGTTTTACTTTTTAACTTGCGGTACACAAAATCATAATTAAAGTGCCAAAATATAAAATTCAATCAAAACCAAAAGAATCTTGCTGAGTAAGCATTGATCAGTAGTTAAGATATATCGTCATTTCTTTACAATATATGTGCAGTTCAATTTAATACATATGCTTCTCAAAAAGTTGGGGGATTCTAGGCCGTATTGTAGCGATTGTTCTTGAATACTTCAATTTTCTTGCGCATTACTTTCAACGGAAAAAATAATTTCAGTTAAGTTGATCTTGTTGTAATTTAAAATTGCTTAGTAAAATTAGTTTTTAATAGTATCTCGTTTCGTTATTTATTTTTTTTTGTTTTCTTTTGTTTTGTTTTTATTTATTTTTTTGTATACTCTCTTTATACTATATTAATTAAACGCGTGTGGCTTTGAGCGAGAAAAAAATAATAATCAGACTATATTAAAATCAAAAGTTTTTT
Organism: Drosophila robusta; assembly: GCA_035043565.1. NCBI lineage: Eukaryota > Metazoa > Arthropoda > Insecta > Diptera > Drosophilidae > Drosophila > Drosophila robusta. The sequence continues at coordinate 17,596,934 of JAWNMW010000257.1, read as the reverse complement.
AAATAATTACAACGAAAAACAAAATGTGCAACATTGGGGAATATTTTTCATTTAAATACTTATTTAAATTTGTTTATTTATGCTGTTTTTCATGTTGCGGTTTCTGTTGTTGTTCTTCGTTTTATTGCTACTCCTTTGTTTTCTTTAGGACGCAAAAAAAAATGTCTATAACAAATACTACATAAAGCCAGTGTGTGTGTAATTAATTAATATAATTAAAAAGTACATACAAGCTATCAACTATAGTTAGTTGTAAGTGGGCGTGTGTGTGTGTGTGTGAGTCTCTGTGTGTGTGTGTGTGTGTGTGTGTGTGTAAGCAGTTGCCATGCCCTCTGGGCGCATTGGGCATGGGCTTTTTGAATCTCTCAGTGCGCAACAGCACTGCACAGTTGACGCGTTCTTAATTACATTTTAAAAATTACATAATTTAAATAATTTAAATATACACATGTGGTGGCCCCAATCTACGCTAATACCAAACGAAAAAAAAAACATATATATATATTTTAATATATATATAAATTTATAGAATAAGCACATGCATGTCAGAAAGGAGAAGCATGATGAGGAAGCGCTGTCCCCTCTCCAAATGTTTTCACATTTTGCTAAGCTAAGCTGTTTAATAAATGTTTTTTTTTTGTGTTTTTTGTGTGAGTTTTGTCTTATATTTTCCATATATAGGTATATTATCCGAAATCTACATAATGCCCAGCCTTCGTAAAAGATCAACAAAATGCAAAACGCAACTATATAACAAATCATTGTCTGCGTTAATTTTAACATTTCATGGCTTTAGAATAAAACATAGATATTTTTTTCATTTGATGTATGTATGTATGTATGTAACCCGGCATGGCCTAAACCGGTGACAATGCGTTTTTGCCCATTGTATGTGCAGCAGCTTTGCCACAAGTTGAGTTTCATAATTAACCATGGAAGAGTTAAGATCTGCTGCAGTGTGCAATCTAAATGACATTTGTTCAATTTACGAGACTGTGCATGAGTTCTTTTCGATTTGCGTTTTAAATTACTGTGTGTGCTGCTGTTGCGACTACTGTTGTTGTTGCTACTACAGCTGCTGGTGTTGTTGTTGGGTTGTAGTTGTAGATGTTGTTGCTGTTGCTGCTGTTGTTGTGTCGTAGGTACGCATTCAACACTCACTTTGGGACAAATCAATATCCTTCTTAACGCTGCGCGCCAAGCGATCCAGCTCGGCAGCCGCATCCGAGCGCACAGCCAGCTTCTCAGGCGTCATGAGTGAATCGGTGCCATTGGATGTGCGTGGTGTGCCCATGCCGCCGCCTGGACTGGCAGCGCCCGCCGGTCCACCAGCTGGTCCGCCCGACTTTTTGTGCAGCAGCGAGTTAAAGAAGTTGGCCAGCACACCTTCGCCACCGGGCGCGGCGGGCGTCAGCTTGGGATCAATCTGCAATTGCAACTAGATAAGCACGAGGCAAATATGCTTTTCTGCCCAGGATGCGGCGCAGGACTAACCTTTTTGGGCGAACTCTGACCGGCGCTGCCGGGTGTACGTGGTCCGCTCTTGTTGCCGCCAGCGCTGGCGCCCTGTGAGCGCAACGGCGACTCGCCGCGCACCTGGCCGCCTTGCTTGAGTATCTCCTGCTGGCGTGCCAGGAAGGCCTGCTCATCCTCGGTCTGCACCTCCGTTTCGCGATTGGAAACGGTCTGCAACAAAAAGGGAAGCGTGTTAAGTTGATTTAGCAAATGTCGCGCTCTCTTTTACACGCACCTTTCGTGTGGGCGGCGCCTTGATTATGTCTGTGTAATGATTCTCAGCCTTGACCGCATGCATGTTCTCATACAGAATACTTATTTTCTTGAGGCTATCCCAACCCGCCGGACTGCAAGGAGAAATGAAATTGTAGGATAAGAGACAATCAAATGCAAATGATTGGGAACAGAACGTACATGAGGACCGCATCTTTTTCCACGACTAGCGCTGGCGTACGGAATGGCAGACCATAAATTCGATGCGTTAGATATTTGTAAAGGAGATCACAGTTTTTGTCCTCTTTCACGCTCGTGTAGAAGAGCGAAGTGCCGTGCCGCAGGCAAAAGTTTCGTATCCATTGCTGTATGAAATCGAAATGCTCGTCGCGGTACTCGTACTCCTTCTCCAGTGTTGACATGTAGTCCGTCTGTAGGAAGAACGACAATGATTATTCATTGAAATGAGAAGAGTTAATTGTGTATGCACCTTTGTGACCACAACAACAATGTCCAGGCCCAGATTTGTTATTAGTGCGTCCTCTGTCAGCGGCAACAGATCATCCTCATCGATCGAATTGTTGTGCATGGTGCGTTTAACCGGCGAACCGGGATCCAGATCATCGCCCACCTCACAGTAGCTTTGCCACGTCGTTGCCAGGCGCTGGCGTGCCGCCTCCTTCTCTTTGGGATCTAATTGCAGGCTCTCAATGTGCTGGGCAAGCACCTTGATCCATTGATTGAGCTGCTCGAGCCAGCCCCATGGCTGCGTCATCGAGACTGTTAATATGACGAGGGTGTGTGCATAATTCGTTTCGTTAAGCGCATAGTGCAGCAGGTTTGTGTGTCCTGGATCGCCGTCCAGCACCCAAACGCTCAGGCGCGTCATGTCTGCAATGGCAATACGAATATAATATGATAATCATCATTATTATTGATTATTGATTATTGATATTTGATGCACTTACCGTCTCTGTACTCGTCCTTGACATCAATGTACGCATACTCCAGGCCAGAGCCCTTCTTCGGATCCTCGACGCCCTGTAGCTTGGCAATGAGCGTCGTCTTACCAGTGGCATTATCGCCTAATACTAGTACAGATTTATTTGACGGTAGTTTTGTGCTGCCTTGTGTTTGTACTTCGTTCAATATCGCTGACCTGCAACGAGAAGAGCGAATTGGGTCAGTTCCGTTGGCTATCAAATTTTTGCAATCTACATTAACGCTGCCCCAATTTCGTGTCAACAAAGCCGGACAGCCATGTCTACAGCCAGCCCGTGCAAGTCCCGTCCCCATCCCCATCCTTTTCCCCACCCTGTGCCCGTGCCCATAAACCACAATTCTCAGCACTGTGTCATGCCACGTAATCAAACTAATTGCATACCTTTGCTATTTATGAGGCTAACTGTGTTTCTTAAGTCCAGTATAGTTTCTATATAGTTCATGTCATGCACAAGAACACGTATACAGATATATATATATATATATGTATATATATATAGATTTTTTTTTTTTTTTTGAAAACGTCCCATGCAATTTCAATTGGACATTTATGCAATTCAATTAAATTCAATTAAACATTTCGATTGAAAATGGGCCACTGGTGACCAACTTACCAACTGACTCACTATTTCACCCACTTATTTGCCGACTAACTGGCCAACTGACTAACGGACTGACTGAATGACTAACTGTTTGACATGCAAATGGCAGTTACTTAACGGAGGCAACTGGACGGCAGCTCCTTCGTGCCAAAAACTGCGAGCTGCGAACTGCGAATATCGATTGCCCGCTTTTTGACTTTTAGCTTTTAACTATTCTCATCTATAGTGTGTTCGAAGTTGTTGCACAGTGCACAGTGGTTCGAAAGCTGCAACAAATACCAATGTGTAGAAAAACCTAAAATCTTAACTATTTCTTATATTCCAGAATAATTAATCGAATATAATAATATTTTATAAGACAGAAGACCCTTTTGAAACTCCTTTTAAAAAGGATTTTTAATATTAACACTATATATTTATAAAATTTAATTTTTATATGGATTATTTATATGAAAAGCCTAATGCAAATATTCCCCATGAATGATTCAACAATATTTAAATATCTCTTTAAATATTCAAAATAGCTATATAGAAATATGAAAAATCGTACATTCCGAAAATAAATTAAATTAAATAAATAAATTAAAGAAAAATGTGAGCTGCAATTTAATGTGTACCTTTTTTGTGTGCCATTAGCATATTATAAAGAAGATATAATACACACTTCTGCAACTTTTGCCCCACTGTAGCTCGGGTGGCGCTTGGCTAAGGGGGTTGGCTCGCTCGCTTCACACTTGACATGCAAACAACCCGGCACCGGTGCCACCCCCTAGCCGTGCCCCCTGTTCCACGCTGGTTGGCATGGTGCACGAAAGGCCCAAACGAAAAATATTTTCCAAGCTTTCGCAGTTCGCCTGGCTAAAAGGCAGGCCAACAGGCCAGCCAGGAGGCAGCACATCTGGCATTAGCAAAGCGCACTTTGGCAGAACCACGCGTAACTTGTGGATCACAAATTGTTCGAGCCGGACCCCAGTCCGCGAGGATTCCAAGGATTCCACATACAAGTGTCAAAAGTCGAAATTGCAAATATGAGTTTGCTGCTGAAGCGACGCTCGCGCAGCGAGACGCGCGCCCAGCCGACGCCAGCGCAAACAAAACAGGAGCTAACCAAAAAGCAGCAGCAACAACAGCAACAGGAGCAGCAGCAGCAGCAGCGGCTGGCGACGAGCGTCGGCAGCGACGGCGAGCAGACACTGCAGCGTTTGGGTCTGGGCGCTGGCATGGGCAGGCGCAAGACGTCCGCCGAGCTGATCAGCGAGGCCAAACACTATCTGGGCGATCTGTCCGCGGCGTCGGCGGCAATGGCGGCCGTTGGCGGCGCCCGTTTGGTCAGCACGCGGCGCCCGATAACGCCGCGCGAGCCGGGACGCGTGCTCTACGGCAAGGTGGCGCTGGCCGGCCGTCCGCCCAGCGCCTTTTCGTAAGTTAACGTTAACAAAGGTCTGCGTCAGCTCAACCGCCAACCGCTTTCCATTCACAGCATGCGTTATCTGCAGAACGAACAGCCGCACAAGCCGCTGACACCGCCGACGCCGGCCGTGAGCACGGACCTGCTGTTGCAGCGGCGCAACGTGAACAACGCCAAGTTGGCGCCGCCGCGCCAACTGCCGGCGCTGCCGGGCACGGCGGCGGGGCCAGCGCCCGCGGCGCCGCCCGCGCGCAACGGCGCCCTGCTCGGCCAGTGCAGCTCGGAGACGCTCATCGAGATGCTCAAGCAGCACGCCGGACTCAAGGAGTGCAGCGCCGAGACCGTGCAGCACATCAATGCGGTAAGTTGTCGTGCGGCGCCATTTTGCGACGCGTCGAGCTCTGAGGTTCTCCTCCTCCTTCCTCCATTTTGGCGTAGATTCTGCTGGAGCTGTACACGCGAGTGCGGAAGCAGGAGCGCAACTTCAAGCGCGCCTTTATCCTGGGCGGACTCTATGGCCTCGTCGAGTGCACGGCGCCACGCATCCTCTTGGCTGTGGCACGTGTCGTCCTTGCGGTAAGTTCGTGGGGTTCCTCGGATTTAACTTCGATATTGCTTTCATAGATCGAACATTTCATTTGATTCGGTATTTATATATATATATTGGTTTGCTACATATTTAATCGATAGTTTATCATTTAAAGTTTGATTTTTTTGATTTTCAAATTAATTTCACTCTCAATACTTGAATCACAAAACTAAATATTGCAGAATTAGAAAGATAGATAGATAGATCTCATTAAATTGGATTTAGAATAAGCACTTCCCTTTTGATCGGGATTGATCTTTGTGAATCGATTCGAGTTCTCGATATATTCGATAGTTTGTATTCTCGCTCGCCCTCCTTTACAGTTACGCGTAACGGGCAGCAACTTGACCGGCGCCTGCAAGCTCATCTTCAAGGTGGCCCGCCACGAGCAGAACGACGGCCTGTTCCACGAGAACGACGTGCTGGAGCTGCTGATCGATGGCCTGGGCCACGCCTCGCCGCTGGACGAGCCGGAGGCCTGCATTTACGCCTACGGCTGCATACGTTTTCTCACCGCCAGCAGCGCCCAGGAGCGCGACGATGCGCTCAATCGCAACTGGGCCGCCGGCCTGGACGCGCTGCCGCCGCCGCCGGCGCTCGCAACGATTGTGGCAGCCACAGCGCTGACGACAACAGCGACAACAGCGCACGATCCTCGCAAGCTGAATGGCCAACAGACGCTAGTGTCGCGTCTGGCGCGCCACGGCGCCGTTGAGCTGATGATACTCCACTTACAAATGCTGAACGAGGCGGGCGCCACGCGTCGCCTCAGCGGCCCGCCGCTGCACACGCTCTATCAGCTGTCGGCGGCGCTGCGCGCTCTCGCCGGCGTTGCCCAGCATCAGCAGCAGCCGCGGCTGCAGCTGCAGCTCCAGCTGGCGTGCCCGCATCTCATACGCGCCGCCGAGGTCTCCATGGGCGAACTGGAGGTGCAGGCGAACGTGGTGCGCACTCTGAGGTAAACTCCCGCCACGAACGTTCTTGTCCACATTGTGCTCACGCTTGTGTCTCCCGCTCTTGTTTAGCGTGCTGTCGGAAGATCGCGAGTGCTGCGAAACGCTGCTCAACTACGCGGCCCGCATCGGCATGCTGCTGGGCCCGTACTCCCAGGACGGCCAGTGCAGCGAGCGGATCTTGGCCGTGCTCAGCCGTCTGGGCTATATGCTGGGCAACATTCTGGCCAAGCACGAGTCGGCGCGCGCTCAGGTGGGTGCAAATATATTGTTATAGTTACGTTAGTTCTTTTCATTTATGTTATTCCGTGTGATTTTCATCAACATTTTTATATAGACGAAGCTCATTTTATTTTTTATATTTTGTTTTATGTGCACTATATTATTAAATATTTATTTTTTGCTGCTACTTAAAATTTAATTTTTTTTGGTTTTTTATAGTGTATAAGCTTTAAATATTTTTTATAATAATTTTATTATATTTACTTTTCGTGCTAATTTAAATTTAGTTTCAATTTGTTAAATATTAATATATTATATAAAAATTGTATTATTAAATACTTCTATTTTTGATTCTGTTTTTTTTATTTAGCTTTATTGAATTTTATTGTATATACCATACATATATCCCCCACGAAAATTATTTATCTACAACTTTGAAGGGATTAATTTTTCTAAAATCCTTTTATTTTTTATTTATGTATATTATATATTATATTAAAATGTTGATTTTTCGTTGTATAGTGCTCAGAAGATTATCCATTTTTCTTGCTCTCAAGTTTTGTTTTCTAATTTGTTGGGTATATTTTTCTGGTATTTCCCATATGCACATTGATCCATTTTCGATCTGTTTCCGTTCCCCGGCAGTACTATCACAACGACGTGGCCATGGAGTACCTGCTGAGCGTGCTGCAGCAGCTAAGCGAACGCTCCCCGTCCAGCGAGGCGCTGCTGGATGCCCAGATCAAGCTGATCCGCGTCGTGGCCAACATGAGCGTGAACGCGGAGGTGGGCGCGGGCCTGGGCAATGTGCACGCTTTGGGCGCCGTCCTGTTGCGTCTGCTGCAGAACGCTGCGGTGGCGCTGGACGCAACAACGCAGTCGGCGTCGAAGGCAGAGCTGCTGGAGCTGCTGCACGCCACGCTGGGTGCACTGCACAACTTGTGTTTCTACCAGGAGAATCAAATGGCACCAGCAGCAACAGCAACAACAACAACAACAACACCAACATCAACAGCAGCAACAACAACAGTAGCAACAACAACACCGGCAGCGCCCGGTTCGCTGCACAGTCTCATCGCCGAGCTGTCGACGGCGCTGGCAGCCGCCTTGGAGCGCTGCCAAGCGGACTGTGTGCCCACCAAGGTGGAGCTAGCCCGCGTCCTGGGCAATCTGACGCGCAACGAGCTGGCGCGTCGATGTTTCTGCGCCGCCGGCGGCTTGCCGCTGATTGTGCAACAGCTGACGCGACGGCAGGCGTGCGGTCAGGATTACGAGCTGCGCACCTGCGCCATCGGTGTCCTGGTTAATCTGCTGGGCGATGGCGAGCAGCGGGCGCCGTTTTTGCAGCTGCGCGGCGCTGAGCTATTGGAGCTACTGCTGCGCGGCGCACTGGAGCAGGAGGATTGGTTCCTGGCGAACATAGTCTGCCAGGCGATGTGGAATCTGCTGATCGATGCCCAATGCGCGACGGCTCTGTGCCAAAGTGGCGGCATTCTCGACGATGTCAGCGATCTGCTGGCCGATTATTTGGATGAAGACCGTCTGACCGTCGGCGACGAGGCCAACGACGAGGAGGCCGAACTGGAGGAACCGGACAAGGAGCGAAACTCGGACCTGGAGCCGGAGGATGTCGCCCCGGATGCGTTGTGGGAGGACTTTGCGCTGGTGGCCACCGATTTGTTGGAGCGCATACAAAACAACTTCGATAGGCAACAGCCACGAGAGCCGATACATATCGATAACGACGATGACAACGATAACGACGATGTGTTCATCGACAATATGTAGAACATGTTTACAAACCTAACGAATACTCAAATATATGCATATATATTAATCGATTATAATCGATTTTGTTTATTACTGCTAGCTGAATATCGGAATAGGAGTCTATCAGAGGCGCCTATAGCCTGACGAAGACATCAATCAATCATATATCGATTTTGAACTCGATAACTATCGATCACCGACAAATAAGCCTAGTGACTTAATTAAACGTTAGCCAATTTGCAATTATAAATCCGAACATTGTGTAAACCAAACAAATGCACAAATATATGTATACAAACTGAACAAAAGTCAATTTTTGATAAACGATAACAATTAACACCACTTAGGAACATAATACCATTGCGTATAACAACATATTTGTGTAAACAAAACGTAAACAACAAAATAATGTTTACATCTTACACATTATTTGAACTGGGCCAAGCCTGCCAAGAGCTTACAAATATTACAAGCTATCAAAGGTATTTCTGGGAAACTGCGATATGTTTTGGTCTTTTTGCAGTTAATATAAATAGATTTTAAACACATGTTTTCTTTGGCATCGCTCGAAATCGATCTGCGTCTTAAGGTGTTCTGCACATGCGCGCCCCCTGACGGCCGACTGTGTACATATTTGAGTGATGACAACATCGCCTACACTCATACGCACACATACATACACGCACACACGCACAGACACGACCACTTCAAGCAACTCTTCGCTCATTGGGCAATGCAAATTCAAATTGGATTGTCAACAGTCCAAGTCGAACTATCGATAGCTCGGCTTATGGTTTTGCATGTGTGTGTGCGAGTGTGTGTGCACATGTATGTGTGCTTTGCCTATTAGACTTAACAAAAAATTGATAAAGCAAAAGGTGTACGCTGCCGACTGCGCAGCCGGCGACGCTGCCCTCGATTTTGCTGCCTTATGAATCATTCGCAAATGAGCGCTCTCTCTCCCTCTCTTTCTCTTACACACAAAGGCACTGCACTATTATAATTGTTGTTTTAGCGTTAAAATTGTGTTTATGCCACAAATTCATTAAATTAGCACAAGAGAAAATTGCCAAAAATATATATATATATATATATGAAATGCGTGTGCGTGTGGGTGTGTGTGTGTGTAAGCCAAACGTGGTTTGAGGTTAGGCAAGTGTCGTACAAAATGACAACATGCACTAAATTTAACAGCGGCATAAAATCAGCTGCTTTTTTGCCCCAAAGTAAACGTTGTGCTGGGGCGTGGTGAGTAGCACCTGCAGCCGGCCCACACGCACACACACACACACATACGTATGGAGTAAAAGTGAGACGGCAGTAACCAAAAATTTATTGCAAACGTCAGCTAACGAAAGTCAATAGATGGCCATAAGCAGCTGTTTTGCCCCACACCAATGACCAATGCCGATGCCCAACTCACCAGAGGTTCTCCTTGTCGGCGGCATCCTTTTTCTTGGTCGTGAAGGATGATGTCAGCGCATTGCTGCCCGTCATCGTTTGCGTGCCGCTGTCCAGTGCCATTGCAGTGTTGGTTAATGGCTGCGCCAGGCCTCTGCTCTTGCCCTCTCGCTTGTTGCCGTGGGTTCAGTGGACAGCTGCTGCGGGATGCACGTAAAACGTTAGAGCAACACAAGCGCACACACACACATACACAGCAATAATAACAAAAACAAAAACAGTTGCATTGAACTTGGCGATAACGGGCAGCGGGCAACGGCTGCAGTTGCTGTTGCAAGGTGTCTGTTTTAGTAACACCTACGCCAGCAGCGACGCTTCCGCTACTCCGTTTTGTTTGCGTTTGTGGTTACGTTGCAGAGGAACAGCAGCAGCAGCAGCAGCAGCAGTGACGTCGACGCCGACGGCGACAGCGACTTCGCGATTTGACGGAATGACAAACACGCAGATTATTTCTATTTAAATATTTTATTGTTCGCTGTTGCTGCTACTGTTGCTGCCTGCTGCTGATGTCTTTGAACAATTTGCAAAAAATTTCTTTGCGTTTGCTTTGTTTTTGCTTTTCTTTCTTTCTTTTTTACGTACTGCAGCTTTTACTCGAGTTATTATTGTGCACGCCGCTGGCAAATGTGATCCGTGGCACTAGATATGAAGTTTAGCGTGTGAATTACTGCATCTGACGTTCGTTACTTTGTTTTGAGTTTTTTTATTAAATAAAAATAACAACAACAAAATTCACGCCCGATATTGAGATGATGAATTTTTCGCTGAAATAATACAACGAAACTGGACACAGTGTGTACATACTGCGCCACAATGGAAAAACTCATGTAAGTGTTGTCAAACACAATGAAAATTTTAAAGGTCTGGCAATACCAAACGCACTGTTGCATTTGTCTTAAGTTATTCATTGCCAAGTGGCAGCCTTGGTCCCGTTACAACAACAAGAAGTACACAACAAAAGCAACTTAAACTCTCACTACATGTAACGCTTTTTAATATTAATACATCAATTTAAATACTCATTTTAAATGCAAGCCTCTGTGTTCATTCTAACTGTGATATTCGCTACAATCGCTAGCAATGCGCCACAAATAAACGGTAAATCCACTCTGCGCAAGTTTGCTGCTCATTAAAGTCTTTTGTTCAACACACGCACGCACACTTAACTGTAACTGTAACTGGAATTGCAATTGCGCATGTGTGCGTGCGGGTGCGTAATGCATTTGTGAAAGACCAACAAATTTACGAAATTAACTTAATTTTCTCTTTGTTGGCAGCGCTGCTGCGTCGGTGCTATCAATGCCGCTCCCGCGGCGAACTGGGCAGCTGCAAAGATCCGTTTACCTTCAACGCGACCGATGTGGACAGGGAGCCGGGCCTCGCCGCCATTCCCTGCGCCAGCGGCTGGTGCGGCAAGGTGATCGAGGGCGGAGGCACCTATGCGCTCGACGGTATAATACCCCTAACCCCCATTCGCTATCGTTATCAAATCGTAATGCTTTGTTTATCTGAACTCCAGACTACGATCTCGCCATACAGCGCATGTGCGTACAGCGCGGACCCGACGACAATATGGATCGGTGCGCGGACACTATCTACAATTACAAAAAGGTGTACATGTGCTTCTGCCAGGGCGATCTCTGCAACGGCGCCCCTGGACGTTGGCAGCCCCCGGCGCTCCTGATGCTAACTTTGGCTGCTTTGACTGTTTGGGCATCCGCAATTCTCTAAATAGTATATTGTAAATGTATTTGCAATGCTTGGCATTGATTCTGTAGGAACATGGCAATTAAAGGTATCAACCGTTAGCGCTGTGATTCAATTCTGCCTAAACGCAATCATCGTTACGGTTGCGAGATGCTTGGCGCGTGCAGGACGGGCACAGGCGGTGTGGTTGCCGGCGACCCCGGTCGGCATGGCACTCCTGGTGAAACTGCTGCCGGCAGCGCACGCAAGGATACTCGACGCCCTCGCACAAATAGCATTCGTTGCACCGCAAGGCCGAAAACGAGAGCCGCGACATCTCGAAACGTTGCGGCAAATCCATCAGCCAGAGTATCATCTTGTGCAACGGCTCTTGGCGCGGCTGCTGCACTATCTGGCTCTCACTGTCCAGCACCCCAGAGATTCTACGCTGCACCTGCAGCAAATTCTGCCGAAAACAATACGATTTGAATATTACGCTAGCCATTCGGATGCATTTACATACGCTGTGCAGCATTCCATAGGGATTGCAGCGCTCCTCGCGCAGCGTCTGCCTGGTCTGCCTGGAACTGTTAGTCCGGGTGCTGCTGCTGCTGAGCGACTCTGATGCATTCGATACCTTGGTCATGCCCAGATTGGCCATGAAGAGCTCCTTGGCCAATGGCTCCGGTAGGACGGGCGGCAGCTCCTTCACATACTCAAAGTTGTGTGCCGTCTCTGTTCGCTGCACATCCTCCTCCGCCTGAATTGTCCCGTTCTCGTTTAAAAATAAGCTCATACTTAACTAGCTCGATTACACACGATTGGAGTTGTTTCTTTGGCAATAAAAAAAGGCTGCTTCGACCTCAAAATGGCAGGCAAATGAAATATTCACATATACATGTACATATACATACACATACAAATATATATGTAGATATATATTATATATGTGTATATATATATAAATATACGTATGTATATATAATCACATTTGAATTGTGTTAATAGAATTACTCGTTGGTCTAACGGACCGTTGTTTTTGGAATATTGAAACTCTCGCGGTTTAACTTGCCAGTGTTGCCAGCCCATCAAATGTTATGTACTTTACCAGAGCTGGTCACATTCACTTTCATATTTTTTCACTATGGACGCTGGCGGCAATCAGCGCCAAAAAATATTTACACCCACTTCGCGATTAGGAATTATATGCGAATTCAATGGAAATATATACAAATGACAACTATTTGAACTATTCCGGCAACTAACTTTGCTTGTCAATACTTTTGACAGTTCCCACCGTACCATAAATATTATAGCTGAGCAAATGTCGGTCACAATCTTTTTTTTAATTCTATAAGGTGAAATGTTCCTGGAACTTTCCGGGATGCTCGAATAGCAATATCATGTACCCATATTATGACCCTGCTTCTAAAGCAAAAGACAATACAATACAAATACTAGCAATATTAATTGAAAAAGTAGGTGCTAAACATTTTATTTTTATTTTTCTTCGGTTAAATAATAAGCAAACATAGCATGAACGTATTACGTATGTATGTACATAAATCCATTTTTGGAACATACATTTGTACATGTATGTATGTATGTATGTAAAATAAATGTTTGTACACACATGTGTTGATTAAAGTCATTCTTCGATATTAATATACGTATTTTATATATTTAAATAAGTCGATTTACACTTTTGAAAAAAAGAAAGGGAATTACAGGTCCAAAATTTATGGCAAAAAAAAAGTAAAAGGGAAGAGAGAAGAAATAAAAAATATATATGTACAAACATATGTAGGATACAACGATCAGGATACACTGTACAACAAACGGCGAGCGAGCCCACACGGGAGCAACAACAACTGCTTCCACTTTCCATATAAAAACAAATCTTAGCAACTAGTACGAAGCACATTTAGCCCCCCTGCCCGACAACGTCCAATCTCGCAGGCACTGCGGACATCGGCTGCTCAACTGGGACGGTGACGGCGACTGCGACGAGAACGGCTGCTGTGTCCTTGCTTTGGGTTCCTCGTGACAATCCAGATGATACTGGCCGTGGCAGCTCTGACATGTTAGCAAATTATCTGTAAGAGTAAAAATAAATTGACTTAATAAATATATGTACACTAAAACTAGTTGCACAAAATAATAAGTCGTTGTTTTTGCTTGTTTAAGTTCTGTTCAGTTAGTTGGCGGTAAATTGAGGATCCTTTACGGACTTTTTGAAATTCATATTTGATATTTTAAGAGAAAATTCCTTAACAAGCCTCTTTCTTAAGAAAATTTATTTCCTAATACTCATAATGGTTTTGTGCAAATGTATGCAACAGGCAGAAGGCGTCTCCGACCCCATAAAGTATATATATTCTCGATCAGCATCACTAGCCGAGTCGATTTAGCCATGTCCGTCTGTTCGCCCATCGAACTTGGCCTTTTTAAGTTCGTGTATACCATACGCAGGTCAAGTTTATTTCAAATTGCCTCTAATTCATCTCGGTTTCTTATTATCAATATTTATAGTATTTTCTATATATTACAAGGGCTAGAGCCGCCAATGATGGCGTGAAGCATAAGAATATTTCGCATATTGGATACCTACCGCCTACAAACGAAGTTTACATACTGGCGCTTTGGGGGTTATATATATATATGAATCGAACTAGCTCTAATATTTTTAGTCATGCACCGAACCTGAGTTCATTGCTGTGGAAAACCAAGTTCTCGAAGCGAACGTAGGGCGTGACATCGGTTCGAACCTGAACCCTAGTGCAATAAATATGTTCTAATTATGATATCGAATAAAGACGAGTAGAGACAAGATTCTCAAACTGGTACGCATATTAATTGGAAGATCTTAAGGAGCCATATCTATATATATAAAATATCGTTGTTCTAAATCCTACAATTTCTTATAATACAATTTCTTATAATAAAAGTCACCTATATATTATATTCGAGATAAGGACATCTTAGAGATGGCCTTGCCTCGTTACCTGCAGTTGGGAACTTACCCGAACGCTTCTTGCACTCCTTGCACTCCTTGCACCTCTTGTGCTTGCCGACCTCTGGCTGACTGTTGCCCAGCGCGTCCTCCAACTTTTCGGGCGTTTTGCTTTTGCTCTTGCGATTGGCCGCAGCGGCAGCCGCGGCGGCCGCTTTGTGGGCCTTCTTGGCCTGCAGCCGCTTATCCTTGGGCGACAGCAGAAACTCCGGCTTATCCTTGAGCTTCTTTTGGCGCCCCGCATCGATGGCGGCCAGCTGCTGGCCGTAGTGAAAGTCGACGCCGCTTGCATTTTGGACGGTACGGCGCTTGCGCTTGGAGTGGCGCTGGCACAGCTTCTTGACCACGTCGTGCGTGTAGAGTCCGAAGAGCCGCAGGAAATGCTCGCGCCCGTATTCGGTGGGCAGCACACGCGTCTCGCGCGGCTCATCGCGCCACTGCGCCGCCGAGGCGCACAGACGCTGCTGCTCCAGCTCCAGCTCCTGGTGCGAATCGTCCGAGGAACCTGACGAACCAGATGACCCACCTGCTCCTGCTCCAGCTCCTGCTGCTGCTGTCGCCACCGCCTGCTGCGGTGCCACCAAAGGCAGCGGCGGCGTCATCGGTTTGCGTCCTGCGCCATGCGCATTCCGCGTCTTGTACTGTTTGCTTGTCGCCTGCTGCGCTGCCTTCTTGGCCATCGGAGCCGCAGCACTGGGAGCCGCCGCTGCTCCTGGTGGTGGTGCAGCTGCTTCCACTGCCTTGGCTAGTTTGCTTTTAATAGCCGCTGTGCTTAGCTGTTGGGGCTCTCCGCCACCTTGTCAGCGGGCAGCTCCAGCACGTCCTCCTCATCGAATTGGCGCGGCTGCTGTTTCGTCTTGCGCGCTCGCCGCAGCGCCTGGCGCAGATTCATGCGGCTCTGCGCGACCACCTCCATGTCTGTTGCCAGCGGTGCTTTCGTCGTAATCGGCGCCAGCGGCGGCGGCGATGTCGAAATGCGTTTCACCGCCTGCTTAACATCCGCACGCGGCGCACGCGGCTTGGCTGCCACCAGCGGCGGCGGCTCCGTTGACTGCGCCGGCTGTGATGAGGGCTTGGCCGTCAGCTCCTCGGTTGGCGGCGCAGCACGCGGTATTAGCAGCGACCGCTCCTTTTTGGCCAACACCGGCGAGAGGGACGGTGCCGGCGGCAGCTGCACCGCTGGTAGCGTTGGCGACGGCGACAGCTTCGTGAGACCGTCACCAGATTCGGCTTGTTCATCGAGCTGCTTCAGCTCGTCGGTGGCAGACTCCTTGACGCCTTGGCCGGTGGCAGTCGCAATTGCTGGTGGGTTAACGAGCATCAGAGGCACATTGTCGTCCAGTTCGCTGAGTTTCAGCGGCTCAACGCCAGCCTCCTCGTCCTGAGAGATAAGGAAGTGCTTGCGTATAAGCATCTCCTCGCTGTCGCGCGTCAAGACCGACTGCGGTGAGATCTTGTAGCTGGGATCGCTGATCAAAGGCACTATCAGGCTGGATATGTACTCGTTGCCCAGCTCAGGTACAGTCCGAATGTTGTTCTCCTCCAGTTTCTTGTAGAAGGTGTCCAGGTGATGGTCCAGGCGCAACATTAGATATTGCTGCTCCGCATTTATCTCGTACACCTCCGACTCGAGTTCCTCGAGAATGCGCCGCATCTGCACTGGATCCTGTAGGTGATTATGCAAAATTATATTTGTATATTTTTGAATAGATTTTTCCCCATTTTAACTTCATCGAAAACACATGACTAAGTGTCATAAAACAACAACAATATTCGACTCGAAATCAAATATACATCAAACACGAGCTGGAAGCGTGTCGTGTTTTAATACCCTGTACCCATTGAAAGTGGATATAATGGTTTTGTGCAGATGTATGCAACAGGCAGAAGAAGGCGTTTCCGACTCCATATACATACATATATGTATACATATATTCTTGGTTAGCATTACTAGCCGAGTCGATTTAACATTGTGTATACCATATGCAAATCAATATCAAATTTGGGTTTTTTTTTGTTCGAGTTAGAGCGAACCAATAAGTTATTTGGATGCCACATTTCAACGCTGAAAGTTTCATAAAGATCGGGCAATAAAAACAGAAGCTCTTCAGGTTTGCACTTTCCATAGTTTGGGGCTGCGCGAAGAAGAAGCACAGCTGCTGAGAGAATTGCGCAGTTGCCGTGTATATTTGCACGTATATATACACAGAAACATATGCATATACATATATAGGATGTTCAGCCTGCAGCTAGGTACACAGTATACCTTAGTCGGGCACGCCTTACTTATTTTATCTAGCACGTGTCCACAAACTCTTGTTGCACAACCAACAAATTGATTGAGAAAAAAATCGAGTATATAAAAAATGCTATCAAATATTTGGAAATAAAAAGACAAAAAACTATTGACATACTAAGCACGTAAGTTTGCGAGCTCAAAGATACCCTGTAACACACCCGTCACACATATACTACTTCTGTACATGTGTGTGTACACATACATACATACATACATACACACACACACACAAGCATACATAGCAGCAATTCAACTCAAAAGCCCCGCAATTCTAGGGGCCTGCTTTTGTCTGCCACATTTTCATATAGTATTTTTCTTCTCAAGAAAAGCCAACGTGCAAAACTCTCAAATACCTGTTGTAATTTGTGCACAAATGTTTAGCTATATATTTACATATAGAGAAATTGAAGAGTTGACATTTGTTGCTTTTCCTTTTTATTTTATTGCGTTCAGGTATTTTATTGCTCCTGACGACACGCGCTCATCTTTTATCGAACAAAAAAACCATGTGAAAAAATTGAAAATTAATTAAGAAAGCGACAATTGTACTAGTATTTGGGTAACGGGGCTGTTAAGCCCCAAGTGAGCGGACCGTGCTGGTTGGAGTTGGCAACCCTGCTACTTTATCAGCTGCCTCTGCCTCCGCTACCTTTACTGCTCGCGGGACACATTAAGCTGCTCCAAACAAAGAAAATATGCATACATGTATATTCATATATACATATATACGTGTGCACAACTATACATATGGCCGATATGCGTAATACAGGACAACAATTAAATAGAAAAAGAGGAGCACTTACCGCATCGGCCTGCTCCTTGAACACGTCGGACACCAGCTGCCATCCCAATGAGGTGGAGGAAGATAGCGGGGAACAGAAGTTGGAGTTAGCCAACGGTCACATAGGCTGGTTTTTGCTTGTTTGTTGTTGCTTTTGCTGTTACTCACCCCGTGCACTTTGAGAAAGTCGCGCATTGCACGCTGGCAATAGATAATGTCGTTCTTGAGCTCCAAGGGCGGCACGTAACACTTTTCTATGTAGTATTTGAACACTGAGGAGTCCTCAGTTGTGTCGTCGTTGCTGGCGCTCATCTTGGTGGTCTTGGAAGGCGACGAACTTGATAGAGATTCGTTACTTGGCATGCACGTTCCAAATATAATTTCTGTGCTATGTTTATGTGTCTCTCTTGTTTTTTTTTTTCTTGTATTTTTTTCGTTGGCCAGTTTTCAAGCAGAGCGATTTCAAAATTCGCGACCTGCTCGCAGTTCAGTCGGCGCAGGCAGGCAGGCAGCAGCAACAACAACGCGACAAAGCAACAACAGGCAGCAGGAAGCTGCAAAATATATGAATTAATTGCAGTTTGAAATATCGATATATCGATAGCTGAAAATTACGATCTGGCAGCCTTGACCAGCTATCGCGGTATCGATACTTCAGCATTTGTCTTGGACTCAGTTTCGTGGTTCGGGCTAAAGCCAAACATTATCATTTTCATTTTCTCATCAGTAAATAAAAATAGCAACTAAATAGAGCAAAATTAGCAGTCTACAATAGTAGCTTGCAGTGCACACATAATACACAAATATAAAAAAAAATAAATAAATATTAAATACAAGCAAATAGTGTGAAGTGCATCAAAGCAAGTTGCAAGCATTTCCAAGCGCCAACTAATTATCAACGTTCCAAACCCAGAATGTGTAAGTGTAAAAGTGAGCTCGAGAAAAAGCAACAATTTGCAAAAATTATAAAATAATTGCCTACAGCAGCAGCAGCAGCAGTGCAAGAAAAAGCGACAGCCCAAGAAAAATGTTGCTGTCGTAGTTGCTTTTGGCTCTGGTGCAGGCATCGGCATCGCTCAACGATTCCGTTCCCGTTTCGTTTTGTGCGGAAGCGAGCGAGAAGCAGCTTGCTGACGCCCCAATACGGCAGCAACGACAACGAAAGTAAAATTTCACCCAAATTTTGTTTGTTTTTGCTGGTTTGCCAACCACAATCCCTCCTCCTCCCCCCTCACACACACACACATACACTCCACTTGATGTACTCGCACAAAAGCTGGGCAAACAAGTTTTTGCTTTTGCTGCCTTTTTATTTATTTTTTTTCTTTCTGTTAACCCTTTCTGTTGGTTTGTTTAGATTTATGCCAGCAGCGAGAAGCAGCCGGCTTGCGCGAAAGTTTAAAACGGCATATTGCCCTCCTTCCGTTGCCTTCAGCTCCTCAAACAGTTGTATGTGTGTGTATGTGCCGTTAAACTGGTTTAATTGCACTGCATCATCGCTCCATTTGTCGCTGTTTGTTGCTCAACTCTTCGCAGTCGAGATATAAAGAATCTGGCAAATATTTCTCAAAATTAGTTTAGGTTTACGATTATTGCCTTATGTATATACATATATACAATGTATATGGCCACGCTAACAGATGTGTAAAATTCTTATCAATAACGGCACGGTAATGGCTTTGCTCAAATTCTATTTACTCCAATCTGTTTTGCAGTGTTACCAAGTCTTGTGTTCTTTTTTTTTGTGCACACAGAGGCACGCTCTCACACACACACATACATACAGTTTGTATATAAATGCATACTCCCGCAATGATACTCAAGAAATCTTTCAATACAGTTGGCAGGGCGGGGGCGACATTTTTTGTTGCTTCTCGGAACAAAGCCAACGGCACGACAAAAAATGTACACTCATTGCTTCAAAGTGCAGCAAACACATGTATGTATATGCACACAGAAATATCTGCGCACAATTAATAGGCTGCAGCTGCTAGCGTTGCGCGTAATTCAATTTTGACTTATGCGCAGCACGCAACAGCTTTGTTTAGGCGACCACGCCCACGCGACGCATTGTTGCAACGCACAAAAGAAAGCATCGCAATTGCCGATCAGCTTTCTCGATGTATGTGTGTGTGCATATGTATGATCGTATATACCCATGGGTACATGTGTTGCATAAGACATATATATGTTGGAATTAGAGTTGCGCCGAGTCGTTCTTAAAGAGTTCAATTGGACTACTCACTTAACTGAACAAATGAACTACGTCCCGGATTAAAGTTCATCTCTTTTTGCTACGTTGCCTCCCCTCATGATCATCGTTCTTTAAGTATTTTGTTTACAATTGTTGATTCTTAAACTTGGTATGTCCAAAAGTTTAACAATAAATAAAATGAAAATATACAATTTGCTGAATATTATGATAATACTTATTGCATTCTTATTGTTAAATAAATTTACAATATCAGATACTTAAACATATTATTGAACGATATTGGGAGTAATGCAAGAGGCAAACATTAACAGAATTGAATAGGCTAAGTGAATGTTTCTTTCGTTCAGTAAAAATTGAACAACTGAACTTACTTATTGAACTGAACTACGTTGTACAACTCTAATTGGAATTATCTATCAGAATATGTGATTGATGTATCGATACATTGGTTTTCGATTATTCACGATACTGATTTTTGAGTAGTATACAATTTAAAGTTGTAAAAACTTTAAAATATATATTTATATATATATATCGAAGAAATATTTTTATGTAAACTGATTTTGGCGAACATTATCTTTCCTTTAAAAAGAATTCTAATACTTAAAATAAGAATTGACGAAGTGCGAAATCAACTTTTCAAGAAGAGCAAAACGAAATAAAGAATTGATCTATGCGATGAGGCCATATAAACAGACGAAGTACAAGCAAGTGAGCAGTTGAAGATGAGGATGAGCCACATTTGATCATTTTGTATTTTAAATTTAACAAACGACAAAAAAATGCCCACCTACTAACTGCGTGTAATTTTTTTGTTTGTGCAATTTATATTAAAAATAAATGCGATTTTGAAGCTTAAACAAAAAAAATCAGTTTGGGCGCCCAAACAGTTTTTGAAGCCAGTCAGTATGTCAACATCAGAATAAATTTAAATTTACACAATTTCGGGAATACCTTTGCACGAATGCCTATGGGCGGTATTATAAAATTGTTATCGAACTATTTTATTGCAAAGCAAACTTTATTTCGCAAAAGCGTTTTTTATATACATGTTTTAAATCCGACGACTTGGCAGGTTGGAACCACAAATCTACATAAATATGTTCAAGCGTATGTATTTGACTACTACATAACAGTAATTGTTGAATGTGTCACAGACGTTTTTGTATCAGACTTTAACAAATTTGTGGTGTATCGGTTTGCACGCTCAATGAAGGTCGAACAGGTGGCGGCACAAGCGGTTTCAACTGCAACTCAAGATATAGGAACAGTTGGATTGTATTCGACTACCACTACCAGTCCCGATATACTTCCAGCTGACGATATCATCCCAGGTGGCGGCAACAGCAGCAATAACAACACCACCACCACCACCACCGATGGCAGCCGTTTCGGTGGCAAGGATGTCAATCAAAGTGCCATTACGCAGGAGCTGCTAAACAAGTGGCGCGAGAACTTTTACAGCGAGCCAAAGAACCTGCTCGCCCAGAATGTGTGCTCCCGTGTGGATCCGTTCGATGTGTGCCTGTCGCGCAAGACGCTCGAAACGACCAATCATGTGTTCAACTACAAGGTGGAAACGGAGGGCAAGCCGGTGACCAATCAGCGCAGCTCCGGTCGTTGCTGGCTGTTTGCGGCCCTCAATTGCATACGCCTGCCCTTCATGAAGAACTACAATCTGGACGAGTTTGAGTTCTCGCAGGCGTTCCTCTTCTATTGGGACAAAATCGAGCGCTGCAACTTTTTTCTCAATAACATCGTGAAGACGGCGAAGCGCGGCGAGAAGGTGGACGGCCGACTTGTCTCATTCCTGCTGCTCGATCCCACCTCCGATGGCGGCCAGTGGCACATGCTGGTCAACTTAATAACCAAACACGGTCTGATGCCAAAGAAATGCTTTCCGGAGAGCTTTAGCTGCGAGTCCAGCGTACGAATGAATGCCATACTGAAGAGCAAGGTGCGCACCAATTTCCCATATCCAACCAAAAATTGCTTCTATAATGCCCACATTTCCATCCTAATTGCAGCTCCGCGAATACGCGCGCCATCTGCGCGCACTGCTGGAAAAGAACCCCAGCGATGAGGAGATCGCCTGCAAAATCCAGGAGCAAATGTCCGAAATCTACAAGGTGGTTGGCATTTGTTTGGGCATACCCGCCGAGACCTTCACCTGGGAGTATTATGATAAATCGAAGAACTATCAGTCGATTGGGCCGATCAGTTCGCTGGACTTCTACGAACGCTATGTAAAGCCCCATTTTAATGTCGAGGACAAGGTGTGCCTGGTCACCGATCCTCGTCCCACTAGCAGCTACGATCAGGTCTACACAGTCGACTGTTTGGGCAATGTTGTCGGCGGCCGGCCGGTCCTTTACAACAATCAGAACGTCGATCTGTTACTGGCCATGGTCACGAAATCCCTGAAAGCTGGCGAAGCCGTCTGGTTTGGATGTGAGGTTAGCAAGCGATTCGCGTCCAAGCAGGGCATTGAGGATGTGGATGTGTAAGTAACCTTAAATACCACTTACATAACGAATGCCATTTAATTCAAATTGAATACAACCTTCTCTTTCTCGCATGTGTGAATGGTGCCATCTCTTTCTCATCAATGTGCAGCCACGATTTCAAGCTGGTCTTTGACATCGACATTCAAACAACATTCTCGAAGGCGGATCGTCTCATTTATGGCGAATCGGCCATGACCCATGCGATGGTCTTCACAGCCGTCTCGGTAGACGTAAGTGAAGCAAATTTCTTCTTATCGCTGTGATAATTATTGTGTTGTTTTGCAGAAAAATGGGGAGGCGCATAAGCTGCGCGTCGAGAATTCCTGGGGCGAGGATCGTGGTGAAAAAGGCTATCTGGTTATGTGCGCCGATTGGTTTAGGGAGTTCGGCTTTGAGGTGGTCGTTGATAAGAAGTATGTGCCCGATGATGTAATGCGAGTTTTTGACATGGACCCGATTGTGCTGCCCGCTTGGGATCCCATGGGCACGCTGGCGCAATAAATGGTCGTCAGCCAAAGGAAATAGCTTTACAAGAACAAAACTAACAATAACAACTAGTTAGAACTGCAAGCAATAATCCACAAATTCTGCAAATTATATGTTCAGTTTCAGCGATAATCCAATTTTAAATTTTAGCCAGATTTTTATATACGTATTTTCCGTATATATATATATATTCATATACATATATATGGTACACACACACATATATATTTATATATATATATATATATATAACAATCAGTTAGAACTGCAAGCAATAATCTAAAAATTCTGCAAATTATGTTTAGTTTCAGCGATAATGCAATTTAAAACTAGCCAGATTTTGGTATACTTTTTTTTTGTATATATACATATATGTATGTGTATAAATATGTTTATGCATATGTATATATATACATATGTAACTTGGCTCCGCTGATATTCAGTTAAAAGGCTCACGTTAGAACCAACACACATATGTATATGTATATATATATATTGTTATATATCTACATATGCACACATACACATGTAACGTCAATTCGTTTGGTAGCGTTTAAATTAATCTACATATACCCCTAAAATGCATAGAAACAAAACTGCGTAGCTTAAGTAAAAAATGTTTGGATGTTTTGCAATGGCGAAGAGAATAGTTTTGCGTGATTTGGTGCCGGCCAAGCGCAGTTGAAATGTTGAAACGCATTTGATACGTACATATACATACAAATATAAAAATATTTATACATGCATATACATGTATGTAATATACATAAATAAATATATTGAATACAAAACTAGAATATGTAAATTGTATATTTCTTTCCCTTAACAACTAGCAGTAAACCGAGAAGACTTCATTTTGTACTTAAACTTAAGCAACAGCAAACGACCCGGAGCTACAATTCCCACTTAACCGCCGCCGCCGACGCTCCTCATACTCGAAACGCAATCGGAGCCAAATGCCCAAACACATGCGCACCAGACGCTGATCGTGCTCCTCGTGCCGCTTCGCGAATCCATACTGGGCACGTATAAGATTCTTGGCCTGGCGCAGTTGTCCGCGCTGGATTAGCGATATGCTGTAGTATAGCTTGCATCGCGCTTGCAGAAATGGATCGCCCAGGCGCATGCCAATCGTTAACTGCTGCAGAGAGATTTTACCCGCCGTCTGAGCCTGCAATTTGACAATTGTCGGTTATTTTCGTGATGGTGCTCGCTCGGTGTCAGACCAATGCCGTCCGCCTGTCCAGTGCATGACTTACACAACGTTCGAACTGTTCACCCAACGCAGAGAAGCCGCCACCCAGCGTGGAGAGCCACGACATTAAATGCTCCACCTCGATGTGTTCCCATATGGTATGCGCCAGCATATCCGCCCATTTGTAATCGATGGTATCGCGTTCCGGCGGACTCAACTCAAGCCATAACAGCTGAACTCCATGCTCACGCGCTAGTCGACGGCGCAGTACACTCTGCTGCAATATCTCTCGCAGCCAGTAGTTGGCAGTGATGGCATCCAGTTGCAATGACAGCCGGCGAACAGCCTCCTCCCGGCTCCTGCCAGTGTCGCCAGCTGGCTGGATTAGCCGATTATAGTAGTGGCGGCGTTGCCAATAGTCGCAGACGCACACTGTTAGTGTCATGCTGTGATTGGCGGGCGAGTTGTAGCTGTTCTCGCAACTGAACTCATTAAACACAGCGTGGAATTAGCAAAAAATATCTGTTAATTGCAATATATCAACATTTGGTCAACCATCTGATTTAACGCGTACTTTTCATCAGATGGCAAGGCTCGCGATAATTGAACTCGACATATCGATAGTTCCGATAGCTCTATTTCAGTGTCCGAAAATTCAGTTGAAATTGAAAATATTACAGAAATATAATTATTAGAAATATTATTATAATATTAAATGTATTACATAAATTAAGATCACAATGGAAATTCGAGGTTTCTATGAAATATTCAAATGAGTAATGGGAATGGAGCAATA
This sequence comes from Drosophila robusta, assembly GCA_035043565.1. NCBI lineage: Eukaryota > Metazoa > Arthropoda > Insecta > Diptera > Drosophilidae > Drosophila > Drosophila robusta. The sequence goes on along the minus strand of JAWNMW010000257.1, from coordinate 17,572,221 downwards.
AGAAGAAGCGACCATTGACTCCGAGCTTTTATTACAGTTATGTACTTAATCTTTGCTAAATTTGTTTGGCTTACAAACCCAAAATCAAATACTAGATAATTTGCCATACGATGCAGCACAAATCTCTGAAAAACAACAATAGTGCACAACAATATTCGCTTTCGAAGATAACGTAATTTGAGCTTTTGGGCGAATCGCCATCTCTTTCTTATTACTCAGTGGCCCAGTGAAGTAGCTTTGTTGCGTGACGTGTAGACCTCATATACCTATATGGGCTTTACCTATACATATACGGATACACTCCTGGCTAAAATAATAAGAACAATTTCATATCTTTACTTTTTGTTTAAATATCTTTAACTTTAACACTCCAGGTCAAATTAGTAGGTACAGTTTACAATTTACCCTTTGAACACTTTGAGTAAAATTTGTATAATAGTAATATGTAATGAATCCATTAAATATGGGTAAAAAAGTTTAATGATTTTGTGCAAATGTGTGTAACAGGCCTCTCCGACCACATAAAGTACATACATTGGTCATCATCACTAGCCAAGTCGCTTTAGCCCTTTCCACATATCTGCCATTCTCAGAGACTATATGAGCTAGCGATTTGATTTGAGCTTTGGTAGCCCTCCCGATAGCCCTCCCTGTTTTTGTAAAATCGATAAATATTTTTTTCCAGCATATCTCAGAAACTAAAAGAGTTAAAGACAGCAAATCAGTAAGTTTACGTATAGTGTACGCAGAATTTTATTAATAATTAAAAAAGAAAACAATTAAAAACTTTGCAGTTGGCTATAACCGACTGCGCAATGCGTGGGCGCGGGCATAGATTAGGCCAACAAATTTTTGGAGCGCTCTTTAGAGGGGTCATCAGTCAACTATCTACACAGTTTTATCTATCTGGCTTCAACACTGAGATATCAAATTGTAACGCCCCCTGTGAACGTAGCCACAAAATCTGAACACTTGACGCGGGTAAAAATATACATGTATATACCAAATTTCAAGCCACTAGCTTCATTACGGCGAAAACAAAGTGCGTTCAGCGAACAAGTGTAATAATGAAGATCATGTTCTTCGTCATATGTGCTCTTATCAGCACGGCGAAAGAGAATGCGAACTCGTTTATATGTATTGTCAAAGCGCGGTCGGCAATTTCAACAGCGTTCAGTTTGTATCTGAGCTTCCAACCGTGCGCTTCGGCTTGTCGCAGTTAACTATATCGTATATTAAATTAACGGTGTGACAGATTTAAATACTCAACATGAAGTTCGTTTTGCTGGTGATTGCTGCAGTTGGCTTTTTGGCCTACGTCAGTTGTGGTAAAGCCTAATATTCTTTAGCTATTATTTTCCTATTTTTTTTTACGAGTGCATGTGCTTATGTAAGAATTGGGTGCTTTTTGAACTATTTTGTTTTTTTTTTAACTCTTATCTTATCTTTTTGCATATAGGTTTATTGCTTATATATGTATGTCGATAAGCATAACAGTTAAATTTGTGTGAGTGATATACTGTTTCTATACTATATATGTACATACCGGCAAACACTTGTGTTACAAATGTTGCGAGCACATATGCACATACATACATACATACACATACATGTATGTACCGCTTTGTACCGCTTTTTATCGGGCCACTTGTTGCAGCAATGAGTCATTTGGACGATTTTCAAGGTGGATTTGCACAAGAATTAAATGTGTTTTCTATTTTTTCACTTTCGCTAGTGTGTCAGGTCGTATTCGTCACTCTCTGCTAAAATAACTTCATATTGATATGATCAAGAATTTTGCTCAGAAAACAGCTAAAAGTGTGTAAATATATTAAAACAGTCGACAACGGTAAAACTTTAAACTTGAAATTAGGGAAAACTCGAATTTTGCAGTTTGTGAGGGCAGAGGGTGGGGCAACCCTCCGCCAAGTGGGCGTGGCCAAAACGTTATCTGGCTTCAATAAAAAATGGTGTCTATACGGGCAGATGGACGGACGGACGCACAGCAAGACGAACTTTGCACTAAACCCAACATGTCGCATCACTTTGTGTAGAGTGTAATAACAGAGCAACTTTTTTCCTCCAAATTTGTTTAAATTGGTCTGGGGGTCCCAGGCAAGAAATTGTGTGATTCATAATGGTAAATGAAAAGCTTCGACCAGCCCAGCATTGCACATTCGAGAAAGAATGTACTAATATATGTAATCAGTACATGTATTCGGCATATGTCTGTGTATATGTTGTGTGGGCCTACGTAGATGCATATATAGATTGACAAACACACTTTAATGGGTTTCATATCTGTGCATACGTATATAGTTAATGTTACACAAATGCACATGTTGATATTGTTTTTCTTTATTTAAAAAGCAAATTGCACAGCTGCTTTTAGAGAGATGGAATAAATATTTGAAATGCATGTTTTTGGCCTGGCTGGAACAGGCTGGACTTACACGTAGAGCTAATACTATGTACATAAGATAAGCGAATTCTCAAGAAACGATATTGTACATATGTAGAGAGGTGTTCGCAAATAAAATCAGATTGTCAATATATTTACATGTGTTTGTGAGTGTGTGATAGATTTTCATATTCGATGACTCTTATTATAGTTTGAGTATGTAGCTTGCAGTAAGATATAGCAGGTATGTATGTAGAAATCAAATGGATGTTTGCTCGCACATTTGCTGATAACAATTTATTTATAAATAGTAATTTTCCAAACTCATTAGTTCAGATAAGATGTGAGAAAAGAACATGGAAATAATATTTTACTTGCTCATTTGTAAGTTTTATTTCTTAAAAACAGGCACCGTGAAAAGTTTTAATTTTAAAATTGCACTTTAATAAATATTTGCTAATATTTGTATTATATAAGTGTTGCTTTTTAGCTTATATCTAAAAGTTACAAAATAGTATTTAAATTTGAATTGTTTTTAAAATTTATGAAATAACTTTTATTTATTTTGGATTTTTTTAAATACTTAAAATATGAAATCTATTTGAATGTCATTAATAAAAGTTATGCCCTAGCATTTATTTATTTATTAGTTTAATTCATATATCTTTGAAACCATTTAAAATTATGCATGTTTAATTGCATATAGTATATAAATATTTGAATATATTTAACGCAATTATATGTGCTTGCATATTATATTCATATTCATTTATGTGATAAGAAAAATATTCTTGTAAAAGTATTTTTGCGCTGATGAATATTGATTAGAGTAGAATATATGTTATTAGCATATATTAATATTAGAGGAGAAAAAGCTTGCTTGTTGGCAGCTACTGATGAAAATGCAAATTTATATCAAAAATTTATATTTAAAACCAAATCTGACAATTGTCTTCACAGACGGCTGCGTCCAATGCCACTCGAAGACTGACGAGCGCTGCGCCACCGAGCCGATCAACATTATGACCAAGGATTGCGCTGTCAATGGCACCCTGTGCTATACGCGCGTGTTGAGTAAGTGACGGGGCCGGGTGTCTGTCCGGGGATTGCGATTAATGTACGCTTCTCGGTTTAGATGGCTACACGATCCGTGGCTGTGCCAGCGATCTGGATAATGCGACATTGAAATCGTGCAACAACGAGCTGGAGTGCCTCACCTGTACGTTCATGGAGGGCTGCAATCGCCAGATCTTCCCACAGTATCGGCCCAAGTGCCTGCAGTGCTCCGGCAACTCAACCAATTCGAGCTGCGCTATCGAGAATCACGCGTACAGCAAAGTGTGCCCGATTTATCGCCTGGGCGACAAGTGCTACATTCGGAACAGCCAGCGCCTGGTGAACGGCTCCTTCCAGCGCGGCTGCCTCAGCACCGCCCAGGCCAACAAACAGTGCGTCATCGATGGCAACTGTTACACCTGCGAGGGCCACGGCTGCAATGCTCTGCTGGCCAACGATACGCTCATTCCGCTCGCTCGCGATAGCGCCGTCTCTGTCCTCCTCTCGTTGGCCCTGCTGCTGGCCTGCGGCCTCGCCAGCCTTTTGATGTAGAACGCCAGCGGGCTGACCAAACGCTGACAGTTTCTAATTCCATACATATTTTTATAATTTTTATTTTATATCGTTTGTTTTCCTATACGTTTTTTTAATAAAATCGAAAAGGCGAAGACCAACCAAAACTTGTAATGCCTATTATTTCGCCTTTGATCTGCAACAACAAAGATTCTCCTTTTCAGTCTCAATATTTTGTTGCAGTTGGCAGCCACTTCCACTTGTCGGCCACTAACGGTTGACACAACTCTCCCTCTCTCTCTCTCACACACACACACACACATCCATAATCACATTCACACATCCTCACATATGCTGAGCCGAATGGCACCGGAAGCTCCGCCAATGGGGTGCATAAATTTATCAACGCCTTCAAAGCAAACGGCAGTCGCCCAATTGACTCTGGACGAGACAAATGCGGAAACAGTTCTACGGGGAGCATCCATCACACACACATACAAGCGCAGAAAGATACTATAATAGACACTGTGTGTGTGTGGGGAGTGGGGAATAATGCACTTAGACATGGAAAAACCAAGTAAGAACCTTGCACTCGGGCGTATTATGGTGCTATTTTGTAAAAAGTATCTACTTTGCTAATTTGGGCGTGGCCGAAATTCTTCGGCTCGATTTTGAGAGGAGATCATCAATAAACTGTTGGCCAAATTTTTTGACTCTAGCTCGAAAATTGTGCGAGATACCCCCAAGTGGGCTTGCCAACTAAATTTTTTCTCGATTTTTAAAGGACGTTATCAAAATGTCTGAACAATTTCATATATCTAGCTTTTCAACTGAGGGAGATTATTGATTAGCCATGCCCGCAGTGGGTAAATACAAAAAAATTGTGTGCGATCTTTAGAGGAGATCATCAGAAATCTGATTGCAAAAATTTGATGTATTAAAAACTAAATGGAGCGAGATAGATAGATTAAATCGAAATGCCAAGCGCCCAGTAGGGGTAGCTAAAAACTGACACGATTATATATTCCACTTCTTATGGACAGATATATAGACGGAAAGTAAGACGGACATTGCACAAAACCCAAATACTCATTTCACTTAGTAAACATGTAAAATTATTTAAAAAATTGTATAACATTATATATAATAAATTTCTTGAATAAAAACCCCTAGGCTCGAACTCAAAATACATCATGAATTGCATGGTATAAACATAGTTTTGTGAAAAATTCAATAAAAATTAACAGCTTTCAAACTGGAATTGGTAGACATATTTTCGATTATAATTTTTGCTTTCTTCTTCTGTTGTTGTTGATTTCCCAATCTGTAAAATCACAGCCGATGCTTTGAGTTTTATTTCGTTTATGAAACAGCCAGATTAAAAGCTTTCACACAATTTCAATAGTAAATTAAATTAAAAACAGACAAGTTGCATATATCATTTCTACGTGGACTGTTCGACAAGACCTACCCATTTTAGATGCACATTCCAGTTGCCATTTGTAAGATGCGCAAGTTGCAGATCCAAGTGCTGACCCGCGACGGTCGCAAGAACATCTACGAGACCGATCGCTCCCGGAACGTGGCCGATTTGAAGAAGCGCATCGGTCGCAGCATGAACGTACCGATGGCGTTCAGCAGGCTGACATATAAGGGTCGCCTGCTGACCAACGACAGCATCCTGGAGGATGAGGGTGTTAAGCGCATGTCGACGCTAGAGCTATATTGGCAGCCGCTGGTGCTGACGCCCAAGCAGTATCGCGAGAAGGAGCTGGAGCTGGACAAGCTGGACCAGAAGCAGCGCCATGTGTCGCGCATAGCCGAGAACTATGACCAGACTGTTAAGAAGGGCGGGCACGAGCGTACACCGAGTGGTCTGCGCCGGACACGGGACCATCTGAGGGTGAAGCGTTCGCTGAGCGCAGATGATATGAAGCTGTCCGCGAATAGCTTGGCCCGACAGCCGGACAGGCAGCTCGAGGACTGTTTGAAGGAGGAGGAGCTCAGCTCAACGTCATCCGATGAGCTCGACTTCCTCGCTGCCTATTGGTGCTGCTCGAAAAGTACCGTCAAGAAGGGTCGCAAGCCACTGGGGCCCAACTTGCTGCAGTACGTCGATGTCGATGCCGATATCGATATCGATGGCGATGGCGATCGATGGCGATGTCGATGTCGATGTCGATGCTGCTGCCGAACTGAGAGCGAATGTTGAACAACTGGACGTCAGTTGCAATCCACAAAGTTCCGTCAGCGGCAACGACTACTCGTGCAACATGCTCAAGGACAATGAACTGTTGGAGGACCTGCTGGAGCAACGTTGCCTGAGCTGCAAGCATCAGCCGTTCCGCTCTGGTCTTCGCCTGGCAGCTGGCCGCATGTCTCGCAGCATCATTTCCAATATCAGGAAGAACCAAAAGAATTGCAAGAAATAAAGAGCCATGCGGCTACCCGAAACTGGCCCACAGTTTGGATCAGGAATTGGACAATTGTTTACTTTACTATAACTTTTTTTTTTTTTGTAGTTCTCTTTTGGTTTTGGTTTTGATTCAAATGACAAAATTGTAATCTGTATGTCCTGCAAAATGCAGGAAATCGAAAAAGTCATTATCATTTTCAGTTGATTCTAAATTCTCGTTATAGCCATGATAAAAATGCATTCAAAGCGGAAACGGATGTTATATACTATAACAATAGAGCCCAAAAGAAGGTACAAAAATCCCAAAAAACGTTAAGATCGCCAATATTTAGACCGTTTATAGGAACAGTTAACAATTATTATTACTATTATTATTTTGAAAGTTCGCCCCAATCGTCCGAATTCTAGTCAAAATCTGCATCAAATGTGCAGCTGAAAATTAATTACCACGATTAAACATAGTTAAATACATCCAAGAAAATCACTGAAATTTATTATTCTATCTACAAGTGAAGTACTTTTTTCAAACTGTTATACTATAATGGTAGTCTCGTCCGATATATGGGTACATGGGTCGTATTCACTCTTATAAATATTATACGATGTTGGTCGTCTAAGCAATTGCATTTTGGGATTTTTGTATTTACATATTTTTTAGCAGGACCTCAAAAAAATTAACCTGGCCAGAATGGGTTTCTAGATGGTACATATATCCCATATAAATCGGCTGCATGAAGAGCATATGGTTTCTTTCCATCGTAGCCAACAACGCACTAGCTTTATTAAAATGTTTTACCCAGAATTATTGAACGGCTTTTTCCGGTTTTTCTTAAAATTTATAATCAATTTACAGTGGGTTGCATTTTACGAAAGATTTTTTTACATTCGTTTTCCACCATTCCATATATTATAAAACATTATTTAAAAAGAAAAAGTAAAAGTCAATTTATTTATTTTAATTTAACAATATATATATATATATTGGACCCAATCCACGAAAGCGAGACATTCATAGAAGTTATCATTACCTTTTTAAATTGCATTTTGTAACTCATGTTGCGAAACGCCTTTCTATGCACTTCTCACAATGATATTTTAGTATTTTAGTACCGCACGAGCTGCGAATTCGATTTAAATGTTTATGATTCGCAATTTGGCAGAAACGATTAATGAATTATGGCAATTAAAAAGTAATAACAATATGCCATAACTCAGAGAACATATATACACCATTTATGTACTCGGCTGCTTAGCTCTCTGTTCAGATTGGGTTCGGACTGCGGATCTGCTTCTTGTTTGGGGGTCGTGGCTGGGGCTGAGGCAAACAAACCGCAAACCACTTAATTCCAAATAATTGTAAACAGCGCACGGAGAAACAACAGAGCACCCAAGCGGGCAATGTGAATCCTGGGCGTAACTGGATGTAAAGATTTATAACGGCATTGCTAGAAAACAACAGAAGCATATGTTCATAATTATACATACATACTGCTATTGTGTGATTGTGTGTGTCTGTGTGTATTCAACAAAAATGCAAACGTAAACAAATAGAGCGTGTCGGGGGTACAGGTAATACCCAGGTGGGGTGGGAGGGGCTGGGGAGGCAGGAATCAATTCAAAACTGAAACGTTTTGGGGCAGCAATGGCGGCCACATCTGCATTTACTGTTAATTGAACGAGTGTGGGTGATGAAAAGCAGACACCAACAAGCAAAGCCGACAAAAACAACAAGCGGCATCGTAGAGCCCACTTCCAGACAATTTGCCGCAGCCTCCGACGTTCGCTTTGATCGGCCCAGGCGCAGTTCCCAGTCCCCAGTTCCAGTGCTGGGCTAACGCTAATGGCCAACAGACGCCATTTTTTTTGTTGATTTTTTATTTTTGTGAGCCAACAGCAACGGCAACGGCAGCCAAAATGTTAATGTTCGCCGTGGTTGCTTACAACGATCTGATCATCTTGGGCCGCATTTTTTACGGTTTATTTAGTGTCGAGGTTATGGCGCAATTTGTATTTATGGCCCCACCACCAGCACCACCAGCACCACCAGCACCACCATGTGGTAGCAGTCCAATTAAAAGCATTTCCCAAATGAGGGCCATGTGAAGCGAATGCCTCCGCAGGGCATACCGCATCCCATGAGTCAGCACGCCCACTCAAACCGCTGAGCATCGGAGATGCCGACGCCTCGACCAGTTATGAGACGTTGGGGGCGTGGCCTCTCTGCTCCGTCAAAGATCAGCGATCGCGTACGCATTGAGATTGAGAACTTATAAAGAGATCGAGCACATATCGCATATGGAGCACACAGTGAGTGCTGCTTACAATGGACGAAAGCGAATTACGAAAAGCAGTTTCATCGCTTATTTGCTTCCATAAACAAGATATGACAAAATCTAATTTGTTTTAATTTTTAAAGTTTCAGAGAGGTTTTATAAAAAGTTCGTTGAATACATCCTATTATTATTTAAAGTATAGGAAATATTTTTAAACTATCACTCGCTGTTATGGCCCTAAATCCATACCATAAGCTTGGACTGCTGGATCATTTTTTAAAATAAATAAAATTCAATTACTTTATTTATTAATCATAAGAGATTTTGGCAGGTTCTACTAATTTAACATTTTTTCTATTATTTATTAAAGCTTAAAATGCCAATATAGACAGAAAAGTAACTTGCTTTGGGCTTGAATAAATAATAGCTTACAAAAAAGGATTCAATAAGAAAATGTTCGATTTATCAAGTGCCCAAAATTATATATTTAATCTGACCAAAATCATGCTCTAAAACTCTCGCTAGTCGACAGTTTGAGTACAAAATACTTCATGCAAGTGTCTACTGTAGCTGATGCCTCAAATATTCTTGCCTTGTGTATACCCTACAGCAAACAGGTTGGGCATATCACTTGTTTTGCATTTTAGTGGGCAAAGTAAATAATTAAATGTTTTAAATAAATAAGAAATAGGAATAATAAGTGTATATAAGTATATACATAAGTTTACAGGGTATTCAAAAGCGTTTCGAAGTAGCGCATTCGGAGACTGGCACTGCCCGATTAACCCAATCGTCCATGAGCACAGTGAAGCTCCGCTGCCATTGGCCACGCGAGGCGCACACACTTGGTTACACACACGCACACACGCACACACACACATGGGCAATGCTAAATTTGGATGCTGATGCTAATGCTGCTGCGGCGGCTGGTCGTGAACGTCTCAAGTGGCGCAGCGATTGGTGAGCAACGCTGTCAGCGGCTGCAGCATCGTGATCCCAGCCCAGCGAGCATCCATTGGACGGGCGCGAGATGCGTCTTTCTCATTCCGCAGTCGAACTCTTGGCAATACGGATGCGAACGCGTGTGCAGCACCAGAAGCAGCGGCAGCCAGTGGAATTTCTAATTGAGTTCGAGTCAAGTGTCCACAGTCGTGTGCAGCGCGGTATCACGGATCACGGATCGACATCATCAGTTCGCACTTGGCCGGAAGGTGGCAATTGAGACACCTCAACGCTTCAAATTCGCAACAAAAACAACAAGAACAACAACAACAACAGTTGGGCGTGCGGCAGAGTCTATCATTCAATCAATCGTTCGCTCAATCAATTTGTTTTGTGTCAAGAGAATTGGCATTCAACGCGATCGGACCATAAAACGCCAAACTCTAAAAATTCAACGGGAAATCGAATAGAAACAAAAAAAAAAAGAAATAGAAAAATTTAAAACCGGGAAATCGGTGAAAAATATTTGAAAATTGCGTTGAGGTGTTGAAGCGATTGCAATTTTTGTGTATGTGTGTGCGCCGCTTTTTTTTTCAAATTCCTTGCCTTTTTTGGTTGGTTGTTCTGATTGACACACTGACAACTTGAACGGCAGCTTCGATTTTTCAACACTTTCGCGGCCCTCATTTGCATTTTGTTTATAGACCCGATTATTGCCCCTTCATTTTTTGCAGTGTATACACCCGGGCGCGCTTGTGTGTGTGCGTGTCCGTGTCCGTGTGCAATAATCAAATTTGACAACTGCGCGAAAAACGTTTCAAATCAAAACAATCTTCGAATTGAATACCTAAACCAAATCAAAATAAGTGATTCAGTCATTTTCGAATTGTGTGTTTATTTTTTGATATTTTTTGAATACAATTTTTTTGGTGGGCTCATTGGACTCTGAAGCCAAACGTGCACAAATTGCCCAAATGACACACATGATGGGCCCCACGGAATGCGCCGGCGCCATGGTGGCCACAATGCCATTCCTGGACAATGGCCTCAACGGCAATCTGGCCGATTATGGCTGCTACGCGAATGACTATTGGACATCACCCTATACAACCGGCGGACTGAGTCCCATGAAACAGATTGAAGGTACGTCGATGAATGGCGAATGTTGGCTGGCATTATATTAAACAGATCACTCAACTATTCGATTGTAGATTAAATAATGCTCACATGAATAAAACAAATTGGGCTCTTATCTGTCGCCGTTCAATTGGCATTTTTGCTGATAAGGCTAACCAGAAATGTATAGTTATTTAGGTGTAATTTATGACATAAGCTAACTGAAAGAACTTCATTTAGAAATATCTTTCTTGCTAAATCAAAAGTTTATTTAAGCAGTATTTACAATCGAAGATGAGATTGTTTTAAGTTTTTAGTTTAGTTTTTAATACCAATAACAATATAATAATAGCAAGTTGAAATTTCAGTTAAAGCTAATTATCAATTTTATAAACAGCTAAAAATTACTAACTATTTATATTCACTAAAGAAGTTCAAGTTGATTAAATACCCATTGAGACTATATAGGCAAAGTTTTCCGCTTTTAATCAAAAACTGTTCGTACAGAGCTCTGATTAATGCAAAGAAACCTTACCTTAGTTTCATATTTTTCAAACATAGATTGTACTTTATAGATATTCGTAATATTTACCAATCATAACCACATATTTGATATAGTTCCATAGCACACTAGACTCATTAAAAGAGATGAGTTGCAATGATATCTGGTACTTTCTTTTCTCATTGAAAGTTAATGTTTTTGTGATATATTTTGGCAACTGAATAACGTTGATTCGTGTAGTGTATTATAGAGGATTTTGAAAATATTGGTTAGTAGCTTGTAACTATTATTCAATAATAAAAATAACATTAATAATAATAATAGTAATAATAACATTTATCACTACAGAACTTTAGACTTCTTTGTAGCTTGATTCTTCAAAAAATATTAAATATCATAAAATTATTTAATATGATATAATAATTACATATAATTTTTTGATTGTATTTGTGTAAATGTTCTTATATCTCCGATAGTCTTCAAACTTTAGCCAGCAAGACTTCCAATAACCTCCTTTACAAAGCCCAAAAACAAAAAAAAACAACAATTTCGACCAACTTCATGTTCAGCCTCACAAATGGCGCTGAGGTTAAAATTATAAAGAGAACACAATTCGACAGTCCTTTGCAATTATTACTCTGTGAGCGGAGTTTTGCAATATGCCTACTTAACTTTAATTAAGAAATCTATACCGTTTGTCCGTTATAGTTTTATGATTCCTTTCATCATCATCATCGATAATCACGACAATCACCATTCAAATGACATTTATCACAAGCGATCATCAGATATTATTCAAAATTTGAAAAATGTAGAGAATAAAGTTTAACAATAGAGCCTACCACTAAAAATCCAGTTTTCAATCAAATGAAGCTATCCTCGTAATATAATTACTTGTATTTGTAGAACCTGCAAATTGAGCTGGACAAAATAATAGGTATGTTGTGGACAAAATTTAAAGGAAATAAATGTAAAGTGCTTTTTAGTTGCAAAAAAAATAACTTTGAGGAAATAAAATTAAATGAAGCATTAGTTAATAGTTATTCTAGTAATAATATGGGATGAGCGGGGTCTACAGCTCATGCGGTGCTCAGAAGAAAATACTTATTTATCAACCCTGAGTTGAATAAAAAACTCACAAACCCATTGACACATCTATATATAAGACGGTGAAACAAATTGGCGTAATATCGTCTTGGTAAAAATGCGGAATGAAACGTTCATTAACCAAAAGGTTAAGAATTTCATGTTAGGCTTATAAAATAAAATACACTGAAGCAAGGAGATGGCAGCAAAATGGTATGGGGCTGTTTTTTCTGGAAAGGTATAGGTTCTGTTCATCCAATTGATGGCATAGTGAATAGATTCGAGTACAAGGATTTGTTAGAGAGTAAAAGGGTCAAAGAGCATAATTTAGACGTCCTTGAGTGGCCAAGTGAATCCCCAGACCTACATATATCCTACTGAGTACTTGTGGAAATTTAGAAGTCAGTTTTCCAAAAATAAAACCAAGTTTAGTGAAAAAGTTTTATAACATTTTTGATAATATGCTTACAGAAAGTTGTCGGATCAATCAATCAATAAAGTTATCAAGAGTAATAGCGGATAATCAGAATATATATAGAATAATGCGTGTTTACTTATTTAACACAAAACGTGACTATTACCTGTAAAATTTCAGAAATTTCAGTCAGAAATAACTGATTTTTACAAATTGTGTCAATACCAAGTTTGTTTTTAGAGTCGAATGGGGAATGTTTATGTTGAAAACTAACTTGTTCTTTGAAGAACGCAGAACTTCAGTACAGTTTTCGATAGATGATTTGTTCCAGTCAATTAGGCAGCTGAACAGCAAGGATCGAAGCTGAAATCCCAGGTAGTGTGTGAAAATAGTGTTGTCGTTGCCAGTGATATTTAAAATGTTTGATTGACAATTAAATCAAGATTAATAAAAAATGCAATCAGGCGAACGCAGCACGCGCTGATAAAACATAATACCAGATCTTGTGCATTTATATTATTTGCCTTCTTGAATGGTGATTACATCTGCTGATCGTGCCCATCTATCAGTTCTGTGACCTGGCACAATTTTGTGCCCCGAATCAGAACTGAACCGAAAGAGGAATTACCGAAAATACTTTGAGCATAGCGCTAAACAAGAATATAAACAAAGCAGGCAATTAGCGTAAGACTTCTTAAGATTGTCGAGTCCCATGCGATAAAATTTGGTTTGACATTTTTTTTTTCGTTTTTATTTATATAGTTTTCGTTTTCGTTTTCTTTTTTTTTTTTTTTTGATGGTTGGGTTGGCGTGACAGAAAAACGATTATTTGTGCCAAACGCTAATTGATTTTAGAATTCATTCGTGAAGCGCTCGCCGGCAAAATCACTGGCGGGGCAGAGCAAACAAACAAAAAAAATTGTCTCATTAAACGACAATTGATGGCGAGGCGTGCGACGGCAACGGCGACGACGACGGCGACCTGTCATGGGTCAGTGGCGGTGACACCAGCAGCCAGCGGCAGGCAAACGGAATGCAACTGCAGCAGCAGCAACTGCAACTTCAATTGCAACGCCTGGCACTTGCTACATGCGGCAATTAATTGCGAAATTGCTGCCAGGCCCAGCCCGAGGCCGCGGCGCCTGTTGCCTTGTCTTGCAACTCCTTGCCCAGCTCAAGGGCCACTAAATTTAGCCGGCAACTCAATCAACAGTCGCTGCTCTGACGACTTTTATAATTGGATCGGCGTTGTTGTCGCTGGTTTTATACGTCGCTCATTATAGCCGCCCGATCCAATTTGTCGTGCGTGTGTCCGCCGTATTCCCTCCAGTGCGCCCGCCCGTACTCATCCTGCGGCCTGCGCCTGCGCGACCTTCTCCTGAGCCATCTGTTTGATGTCTTGCTCGGCGTGGCACTTTAAATCAAATAAATCAAATGATATATGCAAACGATATAGAAATTGTTGACTAGCTCTCGCTGCTCCATACGAATTTCATAATTATTTATTTTTGACTTATGTGCGACGCTTTTTCGCTTATTTGCTCTGCAAATTTTTGCACCATGTTCTACTTGAAAGATAAAACCTCATATAACATATTTTTGGTTTTAGATAAATTTAGAAATTTGTTTTGCTTGACTGTGAGAGGCGCAGAATAGAGCATAAATTACCTTTTATATATACTTCACATCCATACAATAGTTGTTAACGGGTTTTGTGTACTAAAAATTGTAAACAAAGTTTAATCAGTTAATCAGTTACTAATTTATTTTTAAACTACTTACGGCTTGCTGACAAGAATGACGAATTGTTTTGTTCCAGATTAACTAAGCAAACACAATAAATATTATCGCTTATGAAACTGGCTCTTATCGCAATAAAATATAAATATAAATAATATTAAGTATTCAATACATGACATGTTATATAAGAATATATTGAATTTAATTCAATAAAAGAAATCTACAAAAATATCTTTACTAATTGTGATTGATGGGGTAGTTGCCAATCCTAAAGTATAAGTTAATACATGGCAATTATCAATCATTTTAAACATCGAGAGTCAAGTTTCAAATTTTATTAAATAATTGGGCGATACTCTAAATAATTCGCATGTCCCCAATCCATTTGCTAAAACATAATATGAAGATATAGTTGAGTTGTAAAAAATGTAAAACAAAAGTTTCATATATATAATCATATCTTTAATCATAGTTGACAGCATCTTTTGTTATATTTATTGATTGCTGGAATCGATCAGTGCCTTTTGATCTTCACCAAGCGAATAAGGAGTTAGGTTTATGCTTTTACAATTGGTAGCTTTAAGTCTTAGCATTTAAATATTAAAACGGGTTATATCTGAAGTTGAAACTATTATTTTGATTAATTCTCTATTTATTATCTTTAAATTAAGTATTATGAATTTTTTGGGTTTCTTAACGTTCTTCTGGCAGAAGATGAATAAGTTTTTTGCAACTGTGCTTTATTGTTTTTTTCCGCTCTATTAAGACAACCAGTTAATAAGCCTGATAGTAGCTACTTGGAAACATGTATATTAGATAAGACCTTGATAGAGGGTATTCTTACAGTTAGTTTGTTTATGTAGCGCCCTAATACATACACACGCACACACACACACACACACCGTTCAACTAGCCATAAACAAATCTGTCAACCCAAATCCGGTCGTACCTCATTCACAGCTTGCATTCAAACGGCGGGCAAGGATCGCACCTCGTACAAGCCACTTGAACAGATCGATGCCAAGCTGGCGGACATCGATGCGCAGAGCACAGGTAGCAACAGCACGAACAGCAGCCAATTGAGCAGCGCCGGAAACTGTCAGGAGCAGACGTCGACCGTTCCTGATTACCCTGGCAGCAGCAGCAGCAGCAACAACAGCAGCAGCAGCAGCAGCAGTGAAACGGCAACGGGTGCAGCATCAGCAACATCATCAACAACAGCAGCAGCAGCAACAGCAGCAGCAGCAGCGGGAACAGCAACAGCAACGACAGCTAAGAAATATAAAAACAGCCACAAAAAAGACAACAACAACAGCACAACAAACAATACGTCAAGCAGCGGCAACAGCAACAAGAACAACAACAATAACAACAAAGGGGTAAGTGTCAAAAGAATCTTCAACACGAAGCGAATTTAATCGATTTCATTTCAATGAATTTCAAAAAATATTCAGTTGTTTAAGTACCGTTTACGCATGCTCATGTCAAAGTTCATATTGGCTGGTAAATAAGTTGGCAGCATCTTATCGACGAGTTGGCAGGCCGTTTGCGATTAAGAAACAGCTGAGGAAAACTGCATTGTAAACTTTGACATGCGAATAAGATAAAGTTCAACGGGAACTTAAACGTAACGTAGATGTTATATTTATTATTATAAACAAAAGCCAAATGCCAAAAGAAATCGTACCGTTTTGTTTATAACGCTTTTAGGAGCATTTCGTTCTTAAATATGTTTAAATGAATTTAATAAAATCGATGTTAAATGTTGCCAAAATTCTTGAATTAAGAACTATTACAAAAAAAACTTTCCTAATGAGTTCGTATATGTAGAAATTTGTAATGAGGATTTAGCTACGAAATTTCTAACCTGGCCGTAATTTCACGATTGTGCTTGACTTAACTATAGTATAGTTAAGTGGAAACAATCCACTGAAAAAAAGACAGACACAAAAGAATACTTCCTTAATTTTACTTTCAAAACGAGCATAAAACTAATAAATCGAAAAATACGTGACTTACATTATATAATTAGGGAAAGCTAGGGAAGGGGGTCGCCTAAGGAATTAGGAAAAAGCTCATCAGACCAAAAAAGGCATAGAAAAGTCGAAATCAGTTCAGAAAAAATAAAAGCAATGCTTTTAAATCTAAGGTTTTTTTAAGAAACGAAAAGTAAAAAATTTGCAAAAATGCAAATCAAATAACAATTGATTACTTTCAATACAATTTATTTATTTGTACATTTAAAAAAGGGGAATACCTTCGAAATCGCATAAAAAGAGGGTTGATTGTACTTATTTTTTGCTTTCTTTTCGCTGAGCATATATTTAGGTCTATTTTTCAACCTTCATGTATTCCTTAAGTTTAAGTCAAAATATTATATATTTTTTATTTCTCACGTTCCGTCAAATCGTTAGGAACCGGAGCCTGTGCATCCATCGCTGGCGCAGGCGATTGTCGTCTTGGAGACGAAGGCGCTGTGGGATCAGTTCCATGCGCAGGGCACGGAGATGATCATTACGAAAACGGGTCGTCGCATGTTCCCCACGTTTCAGGTGCGGATCGGCGGCCTCGATCCGCACGCCACCTACATATGCATGATGGACTTTGTGCCGATGGATGATAAGCGCTATCGCTACGCGTTTCACAAGTATGATCCAGTTGGCAAGATGCAACTGCCGCGCAATTTGATCAACGTGATGGTTTCTCTGTCTCTTCTGCAGCTCGTGCTGGGTGGTGGCGGGCAAGGCGGACGCCATATCGCCACCGCGGATACATGTGCATCCGGATTCGCCAGCCGCCGGCGCCAATTGGATGAAGCAAATTGTGTCCTTCGACAAGCTGAAGCTGACCAACAATCAGCTGGATGAGAACGGCCATGTGAGTGTACGGCCATTTATTTGGCCCATAAATTTATGCTTGGCTTTGTTTATGCGGCGAATAAAACATTTGGTCGCCGCCCGCGCTAAACAACGTTTATTTGTTGTTGTTGTGTTTTTGAAAGCGCTAAACAAAAGCCGGCAGCCGTCATCCGAAAGCACTCTGCACACATACAACATATGTCTCTATCCCCCCACCCCCATCCCCCTCTCGAAATTGCCATCCACAGATCATACTGAACTCCATGCACCGCTACCAGCCGCGCTTCCACTTGGTCTATTTGCCGCCAAAGAACGCCTCGCTGGATGAGAACGAGCATTCGAGTCACTTTCGCACGTTCATATTCCCGGAGACCAGTTTTACGGCGGTAACGGCATACCAGAACCAGCGAGTAAGTAGATGGGCATGCGCTTTGGGTAACATGGGAGCGGAGTACGGGACGCGGGGCACTTGACCCACTTGTCATCGGACCCACTTGTAAACGACAAGCGCCAACGCTGTTCAGTTTTCAAATTTACATTTTCAAACATTTGGTCGACAAGATTTTTGGGGCACCCTGCTTGCACCCTACTGTCCCGCACCCGCGCCCATATAAACATATATAATTATTTTACAAAGCTTCTGTTGGCATTTTCTGCCAATTTGGCATTATTGTTTATGTTTTCATTTCTTGTGTTCTTTATTGTTGTTCATTTACAATGCATAGCCCCCAAGCTGAAGGGAATCCTCACCAAAAACAAACACACAGTGCTAACAAAAGAGCATGAACCAGTCAAACGTATCATGATCATCGACTGAAAGATACACTTTAATACCAATCAAATCAAAGCAACTAAAAAACGAATCAGCAAATTAACATATTGCTTTGTTTTTTTTTTTTAGCTAATTATAGACAACAAATTTAAACGCTTTTTTATTTATAGCTATTTGGGCATAACTAAGAAAAATAAACTTGTAAAATCATTCAGCACACTTGTATATCGGAATCAGTGATCACTGATTTTATCAGTTTAAAATCATGTATCATGTTGTTCAGAATTTGTGTATAAACAATTTTTTAATTTTGTGGTGTTTAACATTTACTTAAATTAAAAATCTTGGCAGTACTTTTTTTAAAATTGCATTTAAAATCATTCAGTAATAAAAACAAAATAAAATCAAGAATAAAGAATACATGTATTAACTAATAAAAAGTAGTTAAATTAACTGCATTCAAAAATGTTGCTGCATGAACAACGTAAAATACCCTTCGTCGAACATTTCCAGAGTATAATTCATAATTTTCCAAGTGGTGGACAGCAACAACAACTAAAACGGCAACAAGAAAAATCTCTGGCATTTTATTTTTAGCGGCATTTTTTCGAAAGTATTTAAATTATTTATGCGCTCAACGTGGGTGTTAACACTTTTCGTTCCACAATTTATTGCAAATCAGTTTGTGCGTGTGTGTGCGGCTGTGTGTTAGTTGTTGTTGTTGTTTTTGTTGTTTATGTAGTTGTTGTTGTTCTCTAATGCTTTGTAAACATTTTCTAATTTGTTGCATTTATCGAAATAAAAGCAACAACAGCAAATTTGAAGCGACAACAAACACCCAAAATTATTATTAACATAATTGGGGCCAAAACAATTTATACATTTTCTAGAGAAATTAAATTTGTCATATTTTGTGCGTGTGTGTGTGTGTGTGTGTTGCAGGTGACACAACTGAAAATATCGAGCAATCCGTTTGCCAAAGGATTTCGAGATGATGGCACCAACGATGTGTAAGTAGGCCAATACATTTATTTTATTTTGGTTGGAGAACATTATAGACACAAACATACCCAAAAGAATTAATATAAAATCTACGAAATGACTTCGACAACAAACAAATCTTTTGTAAGCCTTAACAAAATACGACATAAAATTTTAAAGTAATAAGCTTTAAACAAATTTATTGGAAAACCTGGGAAAATGCTCGTTTTAAAAGTTGCCGCAGAATAAATACCCTTTCTCCCCATACGACAGATAATTTCCATTTTTAAACAAGCGATTTACCTATATCAATTTTTTATGGCTGCACTCAGAGAAAAATGATATCAAGATATTCTTTTAAAATGCAAATATTTCCTAAATATAAGACTCAAATACAGTACAATAACTTTATTTAATAGAATTGAAAATAAATTAAACAATATTTGTAGAACGGAGTTATATAGAAATTCTTAAAACATAACGCTCTTCGATATTATTCGATTATTGTCATGGGAACTATTTAATACTCGTACATAGAGATTCAAAGCCGATCAATTAAGGTTGAAAGCAGCTAGGAAACTTATAAATTATGTTATTTCCACAACTTTTCACCGATCGCTGCCATGTTATTTATATGATATACTGATCAAATTCGTGCAGACCGGGCGAGTCATGATAGATAGACGGATAATTTGTTATGAAATTGACCCACTTGCAGCCGGCCAACGTTGATCACAATTCAGATCCAAGTGGCCCACTAGACAGTCCGTCGACCGCCGCTGTTAAAGTCATTCCGGGAATTGCCGACGCGTCGCATCTACAAAAATAAAACACAAGCAACAATAACTCAAAATGGGCGCGAGAACTTCAACTTAGAGAATGTGGAGCATTAGCAGCTCCGGCTGGCTGTGATGGGCCAGCTGACAGATGTGCCTGCCTGCCCCGGCGGCGGCGGCGGCATAAACAATTTTTTGGTCTTTGCCTTTTCATATTTCGGCATTGCAGCCGAGGGTCGATTGTAAACAAATCAAAAAGAGCCGCGACTGCAATGTTTATCAAAAAGCGTTTTCAATTTGAAATTTCAAATTTTAATTGCAGCACCAGCGGTAGTTTGGGCATGTCCAGCATGAGCCATGAGAGCCAAGCACGCATGAAACAGCAGCAGCAGCAACAGCAACAGCAGCAGCAGCAGCAGCAGCAGCAGCAGCAACAGCAACTACAGCAGCAGCAGCAGCAGCATTTAAAAGTTAAGGACAGAACGCCGCCGAACAGCTTCAGCTTGTCCTGCACGGAGCTGGCGGAGCAGCAGACAGCAGCAGCGTCGGCGGCAATAGCAGCAGCAGCAGCAGCAACAACTCAATTGGCCATGCAGCTGCCAGCGACGCCCTCGAGCAGCTCGACGTCGGGCAACTCGCCCGACTTGCTGGGCTTTCAGCTGGAAGCGTCGTCGCTGCAACAACAGCAACAGCAGCAGCAGCAGCAGCAACAGCAGCAACTGCACCAGCAACAGCTGCAGCAGCAACAGCCAGCGCAGCAGCACTTGCATCAGCCACAGCATCACCAACAGCACCAGCAGCAGCAGCAGCAGCAGCCGCAACAGCAACCGAATCTGCACCAAATGAGCGCCAGCTATGGCGGCAGCTATCATCATCCTTATCAGCACCATCAGCATCAGCACACGGCAACGCCGCTGACACCGCTCTCGGCCAGCTCGGCGTCACCGCCAGCGTCGTCGGCTGCTGCTGGTGGTGGTGCTGGTGGTGCTGCTGCCGCTGCCGCTGCCGCCACTCAGGTGATGGCGGCGGCCAACATCTACTCCAGTATTGGCCAGCCGTATGGGAGCGAGCAGAGCAACTTTGGTGCCATCTATCATCACAATGCGGCGCACTATCACGGCCACGGATACGGCAGTCCGTACGACAAGCTCAAGGTCACCACGGGTCACATGCGTCAGGCGGCAGCCGCCGCGTACGGCATGAGCAGCTATCAGAGCTTCTACGGCTCCGCGGCGGCAGCACATCAAATGATGCGGCCCAATAGTTACATCGATTTGGGACCGCGCTGATAACCAGCTCTAAGGTCGCTTTGCCAAGTATTATAGTCAGCCTGGAGCCTGAACTCAAGTATTACAAGTATTTTCAACTAAACCAAACTCAATTTAATTACGTTTTATTAATGTGTGTGCGTTATTTTTTTTTGCTAGTCTTAAGCGATAGTTTTGTGTCTAGTTCAAAAGTATGCCAAAATGTATCGTAATTGTAAACAAATATTATATTAAGTAACTACATTTTTTTTTCTGTAACAAGTTTTTCATACCAAATGTGCTTGCATTGTCTTTGAATTGTTATTAAACTGTAATATCGTGTAAGTTTGCTTAGTGTTCCATTTTACTCGTATCTCGCCTTGTTCTATGTACATACAAACAACAGAAATGCTGCAACAGTTTCAACAATAAAAGCCAAATATAAATTAACCAAAAACTACAAATGAAATTTTCTTAGCTAACGGTTAAGTGTGCACACGCAAACAAAATGGCGGCAACAGCAGGCGGCAATTGGTGCTATCCTTTGTTTACATTTTGACTGCTTCCACTCACGCTCACTCGCCGCCTCTCTCTCTCTCGCTCGCTCGCTCTCTCTTTCTCGTATAAACAAAAAGTGCCATTGTTTTAATTGAGATAAACCAACGAAAGAGTGTGTACACACTTGCACAGTCAAACCCGCACACACTCGCACGCATAAGTGTATGCACACCTTGGGAACAGCGCTTGACCGCGTCGCAGCAGCGAAATCAATTCGTCTTTGTTGTTTTCACGCTCATCATCCCCATTCCATCTCCACACATCGGCAAATGCAGTATCAGAGTTCACTTTTCCATTGGGCCAGTGATTTCCATTTCCCTATTTCTATATAGAGAATACCAATTATTATTCTTATTATTAATATTGATTTTTTAGATTTATATTTAAGCAGATATTTATACTCATAACGCCTTCCTGTTTAGGTATAGGTAAATATAGGACAACAATTAGCTGTGCTTAGGGGAAAATCCGGCCGGACATTCTCATCGTGTCGGTTATGTTATTAGAAATGTTCATACGTATACATATTTATATGTATATACTTTTATTTTATTTTTTGTTGTACTTATTTACTTTCGTTAATAAATAAAAATTGAAAATAAAAACAACTATATCTTATCCCTCGATAAGCTGCACCCGCCTGACAGATGAAATCTAAAAGCTGGCAGCAGTTACAGCTGTTGAAATCCACTTTTTATTAATTTTTAAATCTATGTGCACTGTTTATTGGTTAGTCAGTGGTATATGTTGAATACATGATTATATACCGCTCAAATATCAATTTTTTATCGAGACAAAATTTAACAAGTTTGAGGAAAAATATATAAAATAAAAACACAAACATCAGGTTTCGGTAGAACAGTTGTCTAAGTGTTTAGACGTGAATAACGTAGATCCGGATTTGTCTTAGCCAGAAGCCATAGCAGCCAGTGCTATTTTAGATATGTTGCTTGTTTATAACTGTTTCTAATAGTTTGAATAAAAGTAATAAAAAATACAAACATTTAAAATCCAACTCACGGCCTTGCAGACGTTATCTGTTATCTTGTTATCTAGAACGGTCATGTCAAGGTCCAACGAGATAGCGCCCGAGGACAACATGAATTCCAGAGAAGCCTGCGTGATATGCAAATATCGTTATTGGCAAGAACACGTTGATAAATTTCTTTTAGTCACACATAGATATATGTATGTTTGTATGCATGAATTTACAATACAATAATTTTGCATATTTTTATTGCAAATCATTATAATTCTTCTTATTAAGCAGGCATACGTGCAAAATACATAAATTAATACTAGAAACTGATGTGGGTATGTTCTGAAAAAATAAAATAAAAATTAAATTTGCGAATCATTTACAAAGAATATATATATAATATATTTCATATATAATATATTTCATAACCCTTATCCTTTCATTGCCCGATTTGTTTTTTAGTTGTTTACCCTATTACGTGCCTGCCATATCTACTAACTGAACAAAACACAGCTTATCAATTTGTGTTGTATTACGCAAACATTTCTATGTACTTTCGATTCGTTCCTACAGATAGTCAGATAAGTAGTAATATCTTATTTATTGTGAACAAAGTGGTTACCCCATGATCCTGGGATTGTATCCAGATTCATTCACATTGATGATTATAATTCTAGTTGACAAATGTGCTCGTGAATCACAACACTGACCACACCTATGACTAAATGAATGTATGTTTGTGCGTATGTGTGTGTGGGTACAGTCACGTTGATTAATCTAATCACTGAACATTGGTTAGATATCAATACGTTTCTTATATAGCTGGCTTGCAATCGATTGCGTTCAAATCTAGTTTGTGTGAACGCTTGTACATTGTAAGTATGTATGCGTATATAAATATGTATGTAATAAGTAATTCCATTTAAAGGTGGGAGACCTTAGCACTGAAGCATGCGACATGTGGTGCCGTTATCATTAGTAACGCCGCGATGTGACGTGTACCTATATGTATATACATGTATACATATGTATATGTATGTGTGTACCAAAGATTGGGGGGCTCTGCGTCGGCCATCTAAGCGATTTCACACGTTGTCAGAGCTGTGCCTGGAAAACAAAAAAACAAAACAAAAATTACCAAATGACAAGCCGTCAAAACGCGACGTTCATTAGTCACAATAAGCATACAAATCCATAAAAAATAGCTCAAAAATAGCCAAAAAGTGACGTGTAGCATGAGCCGGGCGCAACCTGCGATTGGAGATTGATAACATCGCTTTTGAACTTTGGCCGTGTCGCACAGCAAATGTTCCGGGCAGTACCAAAAAAAGTCGAGCATCAAAGAGCTGTCACAGATACGTCACGATCGCACGGGGCCCGTTTATCCCAGTTTTTCGCAGCGTCTAAAATTTAATAACGCCATTTGCTGTTGTTTTTGCCGATGCCGCGGCTGCTGTTGTTGTTATTGTTGGCACCATAAATAACAGCAAATTGGCATGCATTCGGGCTTCCAGTTGAGGCACGGCCCGGGAGCACATAAATTTCTCAACACTTGCATAAAATTCATAAAAACAATAACACAAAAAGACAGAAGCAGCAGCAGCAGCAGCAGCAACAGCAACAGCACAACAACAACAACGAGCGCAGCAGATGTGTCGTAGAGGGCAAAAGGCATCACAAAAGTGTTCAATAGACACATGGAACAGAACAGACAGAGCAGAACAGGATGGGATAGGATTGGATTGGGGGTGTTGCACACCACTCGTGTTCCCTTTCCAAATTTAAGAGATTTCAGATTTATGAATAACACAACTATAAATTAAGTTTTCCATATGCATGTGCAGCTGATCTATCAATGGAATCAAAAGCCTAGGCAGGCCTTGAAAAAACAGTAATCAAATATAAAATGATTCGATTAACAGCTCATATTAATTACAACACTTCTCTGAGCACAATCACAGTACGCATCTTGAAGATATTCCTCGCGATATTAACAGAGTGACACAATTTATTTACCTCAAAATGCATTAAATACAAGTAAGAACTTTTAATTAATTTCATAAAGATTTTAGTACCCAAAGTTGATTGACGCTCACAGAAGGATATGTGTCTGCCATGTTTATGTTCGGAACCAAAGACAATATAAATACTATTTATTTAATTTTATTTTTTATTTTAGTATTTGGCTCAAAATAAATATTTTCACAACAAAAAATACAATTTTAATCAAGCATTCAAATTAAAAATCCGCTCGAAGTTTGTCATTTTGAAAACAAATGGTTTTTAGGTAAAGACAGGACTTAAACTCATGGCTGCAGATCGAAAAAAACATTGCTCTTTTTGCTATATTGATAGGGTTGTGCTTCGAACTCTGGTTGGTCATATTTTTTACAATTAGATGAGAAAAAATGTAACTTATAATTTAAAAACGTGTGAATTACATTTAAATTTAAAATTAACACACACCAAATATGGTTAGACAAATGTTTTTTTTTATTATAAACAATTTTATTTTGGTTCCGGCCTTTGTTGGTTGTTAGAGAACAGAAAAAAACAAATTGAAATTCCGGGTAGAACCGTTTTGGCTTAGATCCGTCAGATAAGATAATAATTTGTGGTCTTTTTTTAGGTAGAAATCGCACCTCAACAAATTCTTCAACGTCCTGTTCACATTCATTTTAATCTGCCTATAACTTAAATTTTCGCCTTAAAAATACATATATGCATCACGTATTGTGTTACCAAAATTACTGGAATTAATGTATAGTCACCTGCTATAATCGACATCGGAATTAACTCTTCATCGGCTATTGTGATGAGTAGCTAGTGTGTGTCAAATATGTGATTCACTATTACAAAGTTCACGCAAACAACAGAGATTAAACTTACAAACTCGCCAGTATTAACGAGTAAATATGGATATATAGTCGAGAGTGTAGTAAATAAAATAAAACTTAATCTGAATATTCGTGTGACACTGTTGCACAATTTTAAATTAAAAAGTGCTTAAAAATATGCATATAGTACAAGTTGTAGGCTTAAGTTGTTAAGCTTCTATTTGGCAGCTGCGACTCAACGGCGACTTGTTATCGCCGCCGATAAGAGTTATCAGCGAGTGACGTAGCTTCCAATGGGCTCAGCCCAACAACAGAGTCCAAGTTATATACAGTAACATGCATAGATATTGTGGCCCTGGATAACGATTGCGCATTGGCAGCGCCAGTCGATACGATGATAATCATGGCCGGACAGACGCCAAGCACTTTAAAAGGCTCGGCGAGACCGAAGGCTATTTGACAGATGATTTCGGGATGCCACTGTAAAACGAATATGGGCATTGAAAAATTTCAATATTTATTGCATGCAGGCACTGCGGTAGGTCCACACTCACAGTGTGCGTGTGTGCGTGTGTGTGTGTGTGTCACTGTCGTAGGTGTGCGGTGTGTCGCCTGGTCGATCGATATATGCCTTCGTTCGGTCGCCCCGTCTAATGGTGTCAAATGGCTGAAAGAATTTCAAGTGGCATAGCAACAACGACAACAACAACAACTGGGAATGCGACTGTTATTCTTATCAACTTACCCAGCACTGTTGTTGTTGCTGCATTTTCCGCACAAGTTCAAGGCGCGTCCATAGCTAATCGCTTTGAAAGTGAAACCGTGTTTATATTTTGCCTTATTTTTTCCGCTTTTTCATTGACACTTGAACCTTTGTTTATGCGAGCGTCGTGTGTTTGGTATTATTCATTCCTTTTTTGTTTCTTTTTTTTAAATACTCTGCAACACATGTAGGTACTTAGGTTTAACAGCAGTAGCCAAAACCCCCGCAATTTAATTATATTAGTTATGATCAAAAGGCTTGGGAAAACAAGTTTACCATTAAAAAATATATTGAATATATCATCCGACGCAATTTTAACCTAAAGGAATAGTACAATTTAATTCACATTAAAAATGAACCAAACAAAAATAATTTAATTACGAACAGTATTTTTGCAGTGCGGATTCCAAAGATAAAAAAATGGCTTAAAAGTAACAAGTTCAGGCAATTGCATCAGTTAATAATAAGTGAAAATTTATAAGTATCTTGGACTGGGTGAGCAATAGATTTAATGTACAATAAGTATAACTGCGATTTAAAGATCTTAATAACAGGTCGAGCAGGGTATTTGATAGCCGCTTTAATGAAGTTTGTGGTACTCACACTTGTGAGTCTTGAGATCCCGTCAGAAGTGGAGTGCCCGCAACCCTTTGTGGCTACGCCTTCGAGTCAGAAACTACCTTTTCCGGGCATTTGGGGCGCACGCATGCGCGACTCTCGAGTGGATAATGACATATTGCCGACACGCCCACAAACAAATCTGTGCCCCTTTCATAAACAACCAGGCCAGACGCACGTGCCCAGCGCCAACGACGATCGGTTGTAAAAAAAAGAATGTAAAGAAAATGTAAAAAAAATGAAAGAAGAGCTGCAGATGAGGACGAAGAACAAAGCTGACAGGCAACAAAGTAGCTGCGTTTATGGGCCGTGAAAATTATGAAATAAAAAGTTGACAAAATCGTGAGTTAAGTGCAAAATGCTTTTGCGCAAAATATGTATTTACAAATTATGTTTTGATGGTTGTCGCGTCTGGCTAATTAATATTACACAATATTGCAGCAGGCCATCAATTAAAGCGGCATGTTGCAGTTGCAGCGATGTCAGGAGTCGCGCTCTCGGTCTCTTGTTGATTCAACGGAAATTGAGCGAGTAATTCAAGAAAATGTTGCTCGGAAATGTCGTGCCATAAAATTCGTTTGCCAGTGCGTGTTGAAAAGCGTCTCTTCAACTTCTACTTCTTCGGGCCAGCCCCCGCCTCGTGCCCAGTGCACACTTACCAAAATTAATGCCATCGATGACAACGCTGCCTGCAACAATAAAAGGCCCGGCCCAAAAATAGACCGCATATAACATTATGCTGCCAGCGCCCAAAGCAACCGAAAAGGGACAAAGCAGCCACTGAAATTATGACGACGTTCCCGCTGCAGCACAATTATTGCCAACTGTTAACAGATTTGTTGGCCATCCCAGCGGCAGGAGGAGCCGCAGGAGGAGCTGCACCAACTGGCGCATCAGCGGGGCAGTATTTGTTTGATAATGATAATGGCATGTTGATGTCGATGGCATTCCCACTGAAATTGAGTCATTTTCAATGGAATTATTGCCATTTGTATTGTGAAAAGAGAACTGAATGCATTTCAAATCGATAACATACGTGGAGCATGATATATATAAAACAGCGAAATGAAGAGAGCAAAAAACAATAGTAAAAAGATTTGTAATCGCAAGTAATCAGAAATAATATTCAAGGTTTTCGTCCGTTTTCAGCATTCTAGCTGTTTTGTACATAAATCCTGCTTAAGTTAATGTACTCAAGGAATATACTTAATTAAGTATTAAATTGGCACCACGTTGTAACAAAAGTTGTAAGATTTCATTGTTGAATATTCTTGGATTATGTATTTATTTCAATTATTTTATAAACACAAAATTCTTGAATTCAGTACAAAGTACTCCATCCAAGAAATAAGCGTAAAACGTTTGAATAGAAGTAAATGTCTTTTAATTCCAATATTTTAGAACTTTGTTTTTAAAAAGAGGTTATTCCAATAAGAATTTTATTCTCAAGTTAAGGAAAAGCGTCACCTTGATCAGATTTGGAAATCGCAAGGCTTCATCAAGACACTCAGGGTAGTTTCAAGAGAAACAAATTTGATAATCGTTCACGAAATGAAAAGAGTATAGTTTGTGCAATGTCCGTCTTGACCGTCCGAATATACTTAGAATAAGTGTTACGAATTTTTGGCTACGCCCACTGAGGGCGTGGCAAATCGATGAAATCGGTATATCTCCCTCAGTTTTAAAGCTATATACAACAAATTTTGCAAACAGATTACAGATAACCTCCAAAAATCAAGAAAATATTTTTGGCACGCCCACTTGGGCGGGTAAACTGCGAAAATCCATGTTTCCCACAAATTGAGTGCCAATATCAAAGTGCGAATTCGGTTGACAGATTTCTGACGAGCTCGTCTAAAGATTGAACCGAACATTTTCGGCCAGTCCACATCCGCCGCGAAAATCCATTCCCAAATTGGGAGATCTATTTTAAAGATCGCGGCGAAAATTTCGGCCATCCCCATTTCCGCCCCCACGAATTACACAAAATAACAATAATAGTTAAGACGAGTATTGCGCACCCGACAATGTTCTTACTTGATTTCACTGGTCATCTTTAACCGAATCTATATACTCCACGCCAAAGTTAAAGTATGGGATTTTATGAATATACGGCAATTCCAATCGTATATATATATATTACATTAAACGGTATATAACAATTCTGTGCGGAGTGTTGAATGATCTTTGTGGTATTTGTTATGTTTTGTATGGTACAGTTGTGTCATGCCAAGTGCTATATGGAACCTAACTGTAATCTACTGGTCCTAGTCGACGCCCCATTGGTACTGCTGGTGGCTCGTCATTATTTTCATCGGGAACTGGACGCCGTGGCCCGATCCACGTACTGCTCCAATGCTTTACGGGGTGGCGGCAATTCGGGCAGCTTTCACATTGAATCAGCCAGTTGGACAAACACTCCTTATGGAACCAGTGACCGCATGGCAAATTGTGGACGAGCAACACTCCATAAGTCTTCAAGTTTTCAAAGCAAATTGAGCACATGGAACACTTTGGCAGTCGAAAGTACGCCCATTTCAGCATAACGAGGCGCAGATACCCTTTGAGACGAGTATTGAACAGG
This sequence comes from Drosophila robusta, assembly GCA_035043565.1. Classification (NCBI taxonomy): domain Eukaryota; kingdom Metazoa; phylum Arthropoda; class Insecta; order Diptera; family Drosophilidae; genus Drosophila; species Drosophila robusta. The sequence continues at coordinate 17,542,788 of JAWNMW010000257.1, read as the reverse complement.
ATAATAATTAGTACGACAGACACGAGAAGGTAGGCAGGAAAACACATATTTGTGAAATCGTCCAAAGTTAAGGCGTCAACCGATTTTTGAGAAATTTTAAAATTTATATTTTAATATTGTTCCACTTTGAGGCAAAAGACTCCAATGACAATTATTATTTTATTATTGCTGTTGCTACGATTTGGAAAAAACTACTGGGTTTCGAAGTAAGAGCTATTAAGCATAATTTTTCACAGTGTAAGTGTAAATAAACCCAAAAAAAGACCAGCACGGATAAATAATTTAAAAAAAAACGCTTGTTCGAAATTTTTACCGTTCGGCTTTAAACATTTTTTGTCATGCCTATGCAACAGTTTAAATAAAATCCTGTTCGATTAGTTTTAGGTTCATCTCTCAGAACATGTGTGAATTCCTAATTTAACCGTTTTTAGGAATATCCATCCTCCAACCCGGGTAGAAGGCTGTCTAAATAAAGCCGCATTTTCAATCCCATCCAAACTCTTTTTTTAAAGTTCTGCATAAAAAACAATCTTGCATACAATTTTTCGAAATTAAATTTACTTTAACGCTATATTGGCGTATATATACCAAGTTTCAAGTCGAAAAAAATTGTATACTATATACCAATATACTACTCTTTTGACTTTGCGAACGAGCATAAAAACAACATTAAAACCGATTCTGAGAGGGTCAAATTTTTTGTCAAAAATCATGCAAAAATTTACAAAAATATTGACATGTAAAGCTTTCGGATCCATACCTCCCATTTTTCAAACGCCCATAACTTTATCAAAACTGAACCGATTTTCACGTCTGATGGCATTTTCTTCATGGTTTATGCTCTAGATTGATTCTGCATTTAAAATATATGCATTATTGAAAATAAAGTTTTTTTGAAATTTTTGGGGAAAAAGCATGTACCCCCCTTACTCATTTTGGAAAATTTTTTTTTTAAATTTAGAATCCGGAATTTCTATTTTTAATCGATTGTGGTTGCCACAATTAGTAAAAACAACATTAAAACCGATTCTGAGAGGGTCAAATTTTTGTCAAAAATCATGCAAAAATTTACAAAAATATTGACATGTAAAGCTTTCGGATCCATACCTCCCATTTTTCAAACGCCCATAACTTTATCAAAACTGAACCGATTTTCACGTCTGATGGCATTTTCTTCATGGTTTATGCTCTAGATTGATTCTGCATTTAAAATATATGCATTATTGAAAATAAAGTTTTTTGAAATTTTTGGGAAAAAAGCATGTACCCCCCCCTTACTCATTTTGGAAAATTTTTTTTTTTAAATTTAGAATCCGGAATTTCTATTTTTAATCGATTGTGGTTGCCACAATTAGTACAAAAAACAACATTAAAACCGATTCTGAGAGGGTCAAATTTTTTGTCAAAAATCATGCAAAAATTTACAAAAAAATTGACATGTAAAGCTCTCGGATCCATACCTCCCATTTTTCAAGCGCCCATAACTTTGTCAAAACTGAACAGATTTTCACGTCTGATGGCATTTTATTCATGGTTTATCTTCTAGATTGATTCTGCATTTAAAATATATGCATTATTGAAAAAAAATTTGTTCGATTTTTTGATAAAATATCATGGTGATTTTTCGTTTGGTGGAGATTTCTAAGTAAATATGGATCCACTAGTTATAGGTTTTTTCGTTTTTTTAAGGCGAGGGCGCTTGGGGGCGTTCTAGTGGGCGTGGCCCAGTCCAAAGAGATTGCAATCTACATACCAAATTTGAATATTGTGGGAAATATTCCCCTTTTATCGATTTGCGATCGTCATGTTATCTATTTGCCAGCCTCCCAGTGAGCGTGGCATATAAATCTTAACACTGTCTGAAGCGGGTATACACGAGTATATATTCCAAGTTACAAGAGTCCAGCTTTAATAGTGTCGAAAAAATTGACGGACGGACAGCAAGACGAACCTTGCACAAACCCAATATACTCTTTTACTTTGTGAACGAGTATAAGAAAGTGAACAAAACGCAAATCAGGGCTACATTTGTTTCAACTCCAAAACTGTTAACAATGATTTCAAACAGCGAGAGAATGCCCTCACTGTTGGCTCTATTGGTAATCGATAGCTATCGTTAGCTATCGCTGGCGCGATAGTTGTGCAGCTGTGTGGCAACCCTCCAGCTGACAAACGTTTGTTCGCTTGTGATTTTGTTTGGATTGAGCAACGTACAACAAATAATAAGTTCAAAGGGCTTCCAACATTATGGCCGCCACACCGAACACGCCCAGCACGCCGGGCAGTCAAGCCGTAGAAATAGCCAAGGCGCAAAACAGTGCATTGGCGGAGTTCAAGCGTCCATTGGCCAGCAGTGGCGACCGTCGAAAAATTAAACCCAAGATCTTAACCGAAGAGCGCTACATTGAGGAGATGTCCAAGATCATACAGCGCGACTTTTTCCCCGACTTGGAGCGGTTGCGGGCCCAAAACGACTACCTGGACGCAGAGTCGCGTCGCGACTTCCTGCAAATGGCCGAGATACGGGCGCGCTACAGCCTGGGCCGCGACTCCGCCACTGGCAGCAGACGCGGCTCCAATAGTCGCAACAACTGTAAGCTGTTTACCGTCCCAGTTTCTAGGCCACCTACTAATGCATTCTTTCGTCCTGCAGCCATGTCACCAGCCACATTTGAAACGCCATTGAGCACGGCCAATGCCAGTCGAACGCCGCGTCCGCAAACGCCGCTCTCCGGCAGCAGCAGCTGCAGTCAGAGCGTTGTCGAGGGCGGCAACCAGGATGGCATCGGGCGCAAAATGTCGCTCGATGCCTTTCTGCAGCACTTCACCAGCGAGGACAATCAAAGCTTCCAGGAAATAATTGAGACGGCCGAGGCGAAGTTGCGCCAGAAATACGCCGTGCTGTACAACCACGAGAAGCTGTCCGTGGAGCAGCTCCAGCAGGCGCTAATGCTGCCCAGCATTGAGCAGCAGTTTGACGAACCCGATCCGTTGCGCAAGATCGAGACGTGGAAATACACGAACATGAATTCGGTTATGTACGTGCCCGATGGCGTCGAACTGACCGAACAGGAGCGCGTCCAGCTCGCCGAGCGCAAGCAGAGCATCCAGCACAACGCCACCCGACTCTCAACATTGTCACAGCCCGAAGCACAGACCGCCAATGCGACTGGCACCGCCAATGCCAGTGCAGCCGGCGAAACGGCCGGCACGGGCACGGGCACGCCGCGCATTCGTGGCTTCGATCTGCTGCGCTCGCCGTCGCCGCGGCCGGGCGAGGCGTTCTCGCCCATCATGACCTGGGGCGAGATCGATGGCACACCATTTCGGCTCGATGGCGGCGATACGCCGCTGCGCAACATGCCCGGACCCTCGTTTCACATCAACGAGAACTCGCGCAGGGAGAACATTGCCATTGCGCTCGCCGAGCGGGTCAGCGAGAAGATGCGCAACCAGAAGCAGCAGGCGCTGAACACGGCGCGCCGCAACATCGGCTCGCCCTTTGTGCGCTCCAGCATGGAGCGTCTAGCCAGCATATCGCCAGCTGCACGCCGGCTGGCCACCAGCAAACTGGGCCTACGCAGCCACACGCCGCTGATGACGCCATCGCCAGCGATGCGCAAGCGCAAGATTACGCCCAGCGTGGTGCGCAAACAGACGCCGGTCAAGGCCACCTCCGGCCCAGCCACGCCCATCGATACGGGCTCTACTCTGACGGACGACCTGCTGAAGATACCATCGAAAAAGCGCAGTGCAGCTGCCGATTTCTTTTAAGCATATATATAAACCCGATTATCCAGCATTCTTATGCTTTATTCGATGTCGATTAACGTTAGCCTAATATAAATCCCATGAACCAGATGACAAAAAAGAAAACAATTGAGTAGTTGACCTAGTCGCGGTAGTCCACATGATCGCCGGACTTGAACTTTTGCGCCTGCAGCACCTGGACAAACTTGAGCACCGTCTGCTGTGGTGTTAGCATGGTTTTGGACTCGCGCTGCTCTCGGAAGGCAGCCGCCAGGGCCGGATCGTGCGACTCGCTCTGCACCTGGAGCGTCATCTGGGTGTCAATGACGCCGGGCGCATAGTTGACCACCAGCGTTTCGGCCGATGGCTCCTCCAGCGCCAGCACACGAAAGTACATCTCGCGCGCCGCCTTCACCGTACAGTAGTAGGCCATCGAGGAGAACGGCTCCAGTGCCGCCAATGTGCTCAGATTCACCACCAGCTTGGGAGTGCCGGCGAATGTGCGCATGAACTCGGCGTTCAGTGCCAGCGCCGAAAACAAATTGATGTGATAATACTGCTCCAGTGTCTGCGTGTCGCCCACTTCCCGGGCATGCTTCGAGGTGTCGCCCAGCGTGCCAGCATTGTGTACGACAATGGCGCGCTCAAACTGTTTGCCCTGTTGCGTTTCGGCCAGAATGCGCGCAAAGTCGGCCGCCTGGGACGTGGCCAGCTCCAGTGAGTACGTATGCACCGACAGCTCACCGCGATCGGCCAAAATCGATGTCTTGGCCTCCGCCAGCAGCGGCTCGCTGCGGCCCAACAAGACCACCACCGAGCCGGCGGCCTTGATCTGACCCGCCAGCTGCTGGGCCAGCTCCCGGCCAATGCCGCGCGAGGCGCCCGTCACCAGCAGATAAGTGCTCTGATCCAGATTCATGGCGAAAGGCAAGTTTAATGCGGAGTCCAAGCACAGCGTCAACAGTTGGTGGCAGCTTAATGACTGTCCATTCGAGGCAGCTTTCAAGCAGCCCCGTCACAAGCTTTCAAGTGTGCGTATGTGTGTGTGTGTGTGTGAACGTTTGTACATGAACATATGTATGCGTGGAGTTGCCAATTGCTTTATGAGGTTATGACACTCAATTTAACTTAAGCAACTATCAAGTGTCATCTATTGACAATTAAAAAGAATATCTTTTCGCTGTGATTTATGTTCACGCTGAGCTTTCGCCTTTTCGTGCTTAGTTTGGAAACTTTATGAGCTTTCCCTTGTATATATAAATAGTTTTGTTTGTCTGATTATTGCAGCAACCAGATTCGCTCGGAATGACATCGACATATAAAGGTTATCGGGGCTACATGTTGTGCGCTTTTTAATGATAATTGTTTATTAATTGTCGCACTTAAGATCACATAATAAAGAACAGTAAATGAATTTAAACAGCGGCCGCTTATCACCGGCCGTACAGTGCGGAATGCACTTGCAACTTGTCAAGGTCAAACAGCATCAAGCGTTCAGCTGGACCGGACTTCAAGTTGCGTTAGCTTTAACCAGCACATAGCAAAAACTTGAAAAGCTGCTAAAACTTAACTAAACAATGTTTATAAACTTATAAACTTATGAACTTTATTTTTTAATAATATTTTTTAACAAGTCAAAGCAAAAAAACAATCTAAAACATTAAAAAAATCAATTTTTTAAATTATAAAATTGAATAAGATACTACTTTTATCTTGTAAATATAAAATTCTCATTTCAATGCGGCTTTTGTAATTATATTTTCTTATTAAGTCTTGTAAATTATATAAAATATTAATTATTCAATTCATCCAACTTTTTCCTAATGAATACTATAAAAAAAATGCATACCCTTAACACAAAAATCGAACGTTGTCAAAGTCTAGATTGACTATCGATAGTTTCTAAGCTCTCATATAAATAAAAAAAAATACCTGTATTAATAGTCGTTTTTTCTTTCAGTGTATTTGGCAACGAAAACGAAAACAGCTTTGGCTTTGCTTCATTTAACGAGAATCGTAGCAATTACAAAATTGAGCTTGTTTAGCTGATGAAACTTTAGTCGAACAAAGCCGATCGATTAACACACAGAAACATAAATCCAATAAACTGATAAAGCCAAGTGCTTTTTACTAACGATTCCGATTACGATTTTCAATACAATGTATGTGAGTGGAATGTAATGAATATGCATGTATATATACTTTGTATGTTTATATACATTGCACATACACACAGCCTCCTAGCGAATGTACACACTCTTCCATTATACCGTCTATGGGTCATTTGGCTCGCGCATAAAAATAAGCAACATTGTTGCTGAGCCGGCAATCGCGATTGGTTCTTATCAGCGATATTGTAGCTGCGTGTGTCCAAAGATTTCACTCTCTTTGTGAATGGTTCATCGACACTGGCGATAGCGATCGCTGCCGTTAAACTTTGAGTCATGCATAATGTAGGAAAAGTGAGAAAAAGAAATAATAAGAACGATGCAGGGACAAGGCTTCCAATAACCCATTTTCACTAACAGAATGTTGCTTGTTTCAGTTGTCCTGCTTTAGCTGTTCCTTTCCGCGCATCAGATTGGCCAACTATGCTGAAGTGAAAATTCAAAAGATAAATAACGAACTGATTAAATATACGAAATATCCTTACTATTTGTTAAAATAAAATCGTGGAAGCTGTTATCGATTTTACAATTAACAATAAAACAAAAGTATCATCTCCATTGATGCAACGATGCATTTGTATGGAATCGTACGAAATGAAGGTATCATTGTATGCGTAATTTAAATGTCCGTGTGAGCTTCATCTCGCATCGCAATCAGAGAGCCCAAAATTAAACTGCTCTTGATATTTCTATTTCATCAGGCAGTATTCTCGTTGCTAACTGATGCGCTGATAATCAATTTGCACAGGTTGTTCGAGGAACTCGGCGCTCTTGGCATTGTGACGTCACAAATGCGAAATTCGAGCACGCGTTTATATGAAATAAACGACAATTTGACGCTTAAAGTAGTTAAACTAATAATGATGAAACTTAGCATAGTTCCGACTCATAGGTACCGAATTGAACTACTATGTTCTATAGCTATAGCTATTGGATTAAATGGATAAAAGCTCAACCCGAATTCAAAGCATAATAGAATTAGGCTATAAGAGCTCAGCTCCGATTCCCCCACCCCAACATAAATAAATAAACAATAGTTAATTTGTGTTTCGTTTTCATGTGTTCCGTTTCCGAACCACGGACATTGTACCGTTAGTCGCACGAGGGTCGTCAGCCAAGTTTTATTCAGTTCCGTCTGCATTTGCACAAAATCTTGATCAGTATCGTCAGCCGTGTTGACATGCGTGTCTGCAGCAGTGCGTGCCAGTGCGAACCACCTCCAATCGCCGGGTGGATGCACAGACCACGACTGCATTGCTACTCATAAGAAGAAGGTGTCGTAGTAGTCGACATCGTGGCCGGAGACAAAGGCGGTCTCCTCCAGAATGTTAATCAACTTCAGTGCCGACTGCAGCGGCTGGACGCGAGGCAATTCCTGCTGCTGCTGCGTCATGGCAAACAGCTCCTCCGGCTCGACAATGTTGCCGTTGATGTCGCACTGGGTCTGGTGCGTCCCAAGCAGGCCCGGCGCATAGCTGAGCACATGGACATTGGCGCGCGCCTCCTCCGCGGCCATCGAACGGAAGTACATGTCGCGGGCGCGCTTGCACGAACAGAGCAGCGTGCTGTACACCAGCGGACGCACCTGCAGCGACGAGGTGACATTGATCGCCAGCTTCTCAATGCCCGCCAGCGCGTCGGCGCTCAGCCAGCGTTGATTCAATGCCACTGGGGCGTACAGCTGACGCTGCACATAATCGGTCCAGGCCTCTGCCGTCTGCGGCTCCAGCAGCATACGGGTGGCGGCGTCGCCCTCGTTGTGCACGATGATGGTGCGCTGGAAGTCGCGACGACGACTTTGCCGCAAACCCAGCTCCAGCAGCTGAGCGCCATTGCTGTGCTGCTCGTCCAAAAGGCCCGTGAGTATTTGAATCGCATCCGGTTTCAATTGCTGCTTCAATTGCTCTTCCAACAGCTGCAATTGGTCCGCGCTGTCGTCCAGGATGAGCACCACCGAGTGGGCCGCCAGGCGGCCGCACAGCTCCTCGGCCAGCGTCTGGCCCAGCGAGTTGGAGCCGCCGCTCAAGACCAGAAACGTGCGCGCATTTAAATCCATTCTTTTTGCTGCCATACTAAAGCTTTAACTTCAAGGATGCCCACTACTGATCTGGAATAGGATGTTGCTGCTGCTGCTGCTGCTGCTCCTGCTGCTGATGCTGATGTTGCGAACACTTGCGACTGTTCAACTGTACTAAACCAACGGCTGCCGTCCAGGCTCCCAGCTAGACTCGTCTACGACTGATAAGCTGGCTATAAACGACGTATACTATAGGGAAATCTCAGTTGGTTGCAGGTCGACTGTACGACAGCCACTATCTGTTGTCCCGCCAGCGATGAATCTTTCCGTGTTCGCCACTCTGAGCTCGACATTTCGCGCGCTTGGCGCTTTTATACTTCACGCGGCTGGCGATAAGCGGATCGACCCGACTCTTGGCTACGTTCTCCCCGATTCTGTTGCCGTGCGCATCCGTTGCGGGCCATGGGCATGGCCATTTGTAATTAACCAACTGGGAGACAATCGCACAGCTCACGCGCTCAGCTGCTGATCGCCGGATTGAGTTGGTCATCATAAGCCGTTGTTTTTCTATTTTTTTTCTTCCTTTTTTTTATGGATCTTTGCATATCATTTAGAAACTGTTGGCTGGCGTGTTCCGGCCTAGACAAATTGGCACTGATTGTGCGGCAATAAAAAGGGGTCAACCGCAAGTGATATCAATGAAGCAAAACAGGTGCTTTATTTATTCTTTGTCTCTTTTTTTATAAAAATTAACAGCTGTTTTTTTTACCTTTAGACATTTTATAAAAATACTTTAATCTGTTGGAATTAAGATTTAAAAATCATGGCGAGCAATATATGCACGTGTTAATGCCAAGACTCGAAGTGAACTATAACTCTATTTAGTTTAGTAGGCAGGGAGGGTTTAGGTGGTTAACTCCCCATCTAAATATATATTTATTTGTAAAAACACAGCGACAATCTCAATATATTCAACGAAATATTTATTTTAAAACAACCCCCCTTAAAACAAATCTGCCTACGCGCCACTGACTATATTTAATTTTAAAACTGAAAATTATTTTCAGTTTTATTACTATTACTATTATTTTTATTATAGGTTTGTATTTTTGTTATTTTTATTATAGTAGTTGTAAACAACATCCGTGTACTCAGTACCTACGGATTCGAACCCTTAGAAGCTCATTGTTTAAATACCCAAAATGCCAAAATTAAATTATTAAAAAAAAACTTAATTCTGGGAAATGTTATATATCTTGTTTTTAGTGAATAAAATATACACATACTATTATAGACATATGTTCTTAAAACTTGGCACAGATTTTATATTGCGCCTAATTAAATTTGACGGCACTTGAACGTCATTTAGCCGTTATATAGTACGCCCTATGATCCGCCTAGTGGCGATTACACATACACATACAATTATGATGAAAAAAATCAAAAGTCTAGTTATAGTTATATATATGTGTATATTAAATGAGCACATTATAGTTTGACCTATTATGATCGCTCTTAAGTCATCAATAACTTTTCATTTGTTGTAAGTACCTTCCACGTGCTTATATTAGGGTATATGCAGTACAAATATAATAGGTGTATTGTGTATTTTTCCCAAATACAGAGAAATTGTTCATTGAACGTGATTTCAATGCGCACTTTCGATTACAGCTAAATGTCGCTTATCGATTTCGCAATATTTACACATTTTTGTTTTCAAGTATATTATTTGCCATTATGTACATACTGGCTAGTTTTTTTGCTGCGCAGCAGCCATTAACGAATCAACGTCGCATATTTCAAATCCCGTCTGCACATACTAAATACTTGATAACTAGGTCAATGGCCTAATTCGGCTCCTTGGACCAATCGAAATCGAAGACCCTGACGTTGAACCAAATTGAATTGGGAACGCCGCTAATCGCGCGCATCGTTCTCGCAGCGCTCTCAATTTAGCGCAACTTTTCTGGCAGTGGCAGCGGCGTCGACGTCGCCGCTGACGTTGGCGTCGCCGCTGGCGTTGGCATCGGTAGCGATATGAATTTCATGGAATTTGGCCAGTTTTGCGGGCTTTTTGGTTTATCAACACATCCCCCGCCACTCGCTGGGGCACTGGAGGTTGGGCAAAGGGCACGTGCAGCTGCCAACGAAAGCGGCAGGTGAACCTGTGCCCCAAGCGCGACCCTGTCGAAATGAGAAAGTGTCCCCGGAGCGCGGCCAAATTTCATTTATGGCGAATCGCAGACAACCGCGAGTAACAATAACAATCAAAGAAATAAGCATTAACAAGACATGTTACCACACAACAACAGCAACAACAACAACAGCAGCAACAACGACAGCTTTTGATCTTGGGTATAAAACGTGTGGGTCGCTGCGGTGTCAATTCAAACGTTTAACGAGCGCAGAACCGCACGCGACCGATAAGAGACCAGAAAACCGTAACAATAATAATCACAGCTAAGATGCACGGCTGCACATGGATGTTGTCTCTGCTGCTGGCGCTGCTCTGCGGCCAGGGTGTAAGTACATATATATAGATCGGCATATCGCCGCAAAAAGAAGACACGACGAATCGAATTTTTTTTGATCAACTTGCAGCTGCTGGCGGCGTGCGTCTGCTCGGAGAAGGGCACCGATTACTGCCAGAGCTGTCAGGGGGCGGCGATAGTGCGTCCGCGGCCGCGCTATTACGAGCCCAGCGAGGTGAACCTCTCGCCCATCGGGGACAACTGCTGGTGCAGCAAGCAGCTGATCGAGCCCGCCCAGCTGCCGAAGACCTGCGGCAAAGTACGTGAGCTCTTTCAATATGTGCACGCGTTTAACAATCTGCTGAGCCGTCGCATGCTCGAGGGCGCCATCGAGGCCAAAACGCTGGCGGCACAGCGTCTGGCCGAGCGGCTCCACCGCTTGGAGCACACCGACTGCCACAAGAGGCGTGGCGTTCACGTGCTGCCCGCGGCCAGCTACGGCTACGGCCTGTGACTAACACCAGTGGCTAACACAGTTAACTTAAGTATCGTAGCCCAGTAACTTTAAAGACTAGTACTAAACGCATTCCCAGCACCACACACACACACACACACACAGACATGCACGCACACATGCATACATCCTCTGCAGCAGCGAGCAACGTTTCCGCATGCAAGCGCTATCAGCGCCAATAGGCCAACAGCAGCAGCGTTGAGCTTGCGTCACCATCAGCAACCATCATCATCATCATCATCATCATCATCATGGACTTGGGCATCGCTGTCGTCATTATCATCCCGTACGTGCGCCAAGCAGCGACAATCTCTGCCCGCTTTGATAGAACGAGCGAGCACTCAATTTCGATACAGATACCCAAAACTCTCGTCATTTCCACAGAAGCCGCCATGCAAGCCCACCTGCGGCTGCCAGCACGATAGCAGCTACAGCAGCACCAGCACCAGCTCCGCCTACAACAGGTGAGTGAAAAGTGAAAGGCTACTGTACTCCACTCTGGCTAACGTTGGCATTCGCTCCACTCAGCATCGGGTATGCGGCCGAGAAGCAGGATGACAGCTCGCCGGCGGATCCCATTAGCGTCAGTCTGGCTGCCCAGGCTGGCAAGGCCATCAGTGTGCCGGAAGCGAAGCTGGCCTACGGCTTTGCCCAGAAGCCCCTCGACGGCCAGCAGAAGGTTTTCTTCTCCACGGTGCCCGAGGAAAATCTGTTCAAGCTGAAGAGCGATGTCATCACCCTGAAGAAGCGCAACTATGCGGCCAAGCAGGAGGAGGAGGAGGAGTACATCGAGGAGGAGGAGGAACAAACCGGCGACGATGATGAGTCCGCTCCGCAGCTGACATACAAGCAGCTCGGCTACATAACCGAACAGTTCAAGAATCCCAAGTTCAAGAAGATCAGCTCCAGCAGGTCCACCTACAGCTCCAGCTACAACAACGACAGCAGCTACGGCAAGGTGGCCGGCAAGGTGTCCGTCGACTGCGGCTTCAAGCCCGGCCGCGTCGCCTCCTACCGCAATGCGCGCCGCCAGGAGCTGGAGGAGCGCAGCATTTATTAGGCGCCGGGCGGCTCCGTCTGTAAATAACTGTATATGATTAGCGATGTATGGATTAGTGCGTGTATGTTTTAGTTAGTTAATACCTTTTGTAAGCTGTGTAACTTTTGATAATCGGTATTCGAACCATTCCAATAAAGTTCACATTTGTTTGAAACTGATCAGAATATTACATCAATTATCAGAATAGTTGCAACCAAAGATTAATATGTATTTAAGCAATAATTATTCACGGCATACTCCGTTAATTAACGATTAAAAAATGCGGCTCAGACCCAAGCGGTATTGTGTGCGGGCTCGGGGAGACCCGATATTGAAGCTGTCATTTAAAACTGGCCTGCAATATGATAGGCATCTTGAGCAGCACGCCCGATAATACTATTTTAACGTCTTTTCCACGTTAAGTTGGCAAAAAGCTGTAGGAAAACAAAAACAAAGTATTTCCAAGTAAATTTGCGATAGGCAAAGAGCTTGATTGAGTGATCATTATACTCGTTCTCGAAGCGAAAAGAGTATATTGGGTTTGTGTCCGTATTTGAAAATCGATTTAATCTATATATCGCCCTCGGTGTCAGTCAGCTAGACACATCCAATATTTTGCAGACAGATTATTCTGCACCTTTTTTACAAGATTTCGAAATAACACGTATTAAAAAGTTAACATTTTTCCCTCTTACTCGCATTGTTTTGTTTTAACACGATTGTGAACATTCGATGAATTCGTTTTATGCATTTTCATGAAGTTCTATGAATTTGTTTTTTTTTACCGCTCACAAATTATACATATTATCTTCGCTTGATACTGAATTATCAACAGAGCGAAATAGAGATGATAATAGTTCAAAATAATTCGGGTGTTAGCAGTGATATTGCTATTGTCAGAAAGAGACATGAATAAAATGGTGTGCTTATATTAGTTTTACTTTTTTTAAATATATCCTATTTACATATATCCTCTCGGACTTTCTTGTTTTTATAGACATTTTTCCTGTTTTTAACGATTGCTTATAATTCTTATAAGCATAAATTTTTTTAGACTTGTTTATTATTTTTAATGTTTACATGTTTTAGTTGTTATCACACTGTGCACGAGTATTGAGCTGTGGGTTACGCCCGACTACAACGTTCTTATCAGCATTTAAAAAAAAAAATATTTTTTTTGCCCTAAAAGTATACAGCACATAATGTGCACATGGTGAAATATGTACACACTTTATATATATGTATGCACAAAATATCAATAGGCAAGCGCCTGTAACGGCAGAAATTTGAAGCATGCGTTGATAGAAATATCGATTAATCGATAGATCAGCGCTGCGGCGCACGCAACAGAAAGCAGTGCAAAGCAGTTGGGCATCAAACGCAAATGTGAATATTTAATATTACTTTAATATTTGAGTGCCGCTTAGCCCCAAGTCCAACGCTCGCCTCGGCACTGAAATCAACGAAAGCTGGGAACATGACTTTTGACAGAAAACATCGCAAGTGCAAATTATTTGAAAAGGTCAGCGCGAGCGGCAGCAACAACAAGCAGTGAAAGCGCATCAAGAGCAACAACAACAATAAATTGGAGCTAAATCCGAACAAAAAAACATTGTTCAAGTTCAAGTTCAGCGGCAGTCGTCGCCGCTGGCCACAACAGACGGCGCTCCAGACGTGGTCGCTGGGGCTGCGTGAGAGATTGCACTGGATGGAGGCAAAGCCGATATAAAGAATGCGACGGCCCAAGCTTTGGCTAGTTGCCACAACGCCAGATACCAAAGCAGACGCCACACACTTATATATATATATATATATAATATAGATACATCCCGATTATGCTGGTGCTGCACTCGATCACAGTGCTGCTGGCGCTGCTGGGCAGCGCTGCGGCCGCGCCGACGCCCGTCCAGGTTGTCTATACGGGCGAGGAGGGCTGCGCCTGTCCGACCCAGCTGGGCTATCAGCTGAATGTGCCCAAGCCGACCAAGCCCGGCAGGTACGCGGGCGGCGAGTACGGTTATCGCGTGGAGAAGCCCGTTCAGGCCAAGGCCAAGATCAGCTACAGCTTCGACTTCACCGTGGAGGAGCCGCGCACGCCGGCGCCGCCCTACCAGAAGCCGGCCAAGCTGTACGCCAAGGTGGATCGCGTTACGGCCAACAAAGCAGGTGCGTGCCAAACGGCTGCCATTTATTGATTCCGACTAACGCACACACACACACACAGATTGCCGCGCCCAGCACAAGGCCAGCTGCAGCTGCAGCAGCTGCTCCACGGCGAAGCCAAGGTACGTAGCCCCGCCGTCCGGCAATGCGATCCGGCGCCGTCGTGATCTGCGCTCGCACGGCTCGCTGCTGCGCAAGCGCCTGATGCGCCAGCAGCAGCTGCAGGAGCGTCCGCCACGATATGTTAAGTTCTATCACAAGGATCTGACCGCTCAGGAGCGGCACAAGATGCGCCTGTTCGGCCTGATCCCCGCGCACGAGCTGGACGCCGCTCCGGCCAAGACCAAGCGCAAGACCAAAAAGACGCCCGCCTCGGCTGGGGGCCACGGCAAGCGCTGGCTGGGCCTGGGCCGGCGCCTGAGCAAGCGCGACATCAAGGGTGAGTATGATCTGCTGGAGCGGGAGCGCGCCAACATCGATCTGACGGCACCGGAGATCATACAGTTCATGCCGGAGACGCTGAATCCGGGCTTCAAGCGCGGCCAGTGCCACATGGGCTGCGGCGCCATCACAGCCGCCGCACCGCCCGAAGCTGGCGCGGATGCGCAGCAGATGAGCACCGGCTCCGGCAGCACCGAACAGCCCGAGCTAACCGAACGGACCGAGCAGCCGGAACAGCCGGAACAGCTGGAGCAGCCGGAGCAGCCGGAGCCATCGGTGCAGGCGGAACTGCCGCCCGCTCCGTCGCTGGTCAACTCGATACCCGCCAAGCGATCCGCGTTCAGCTATTACCCCCAGCAGATACCCTCGCCGCTGAGCGGCGCCTACAACGACTACAAGTACGTGGACGATACGCAGCTGCGCTCGCTGCTGTCGACCACGTCGGTGCCGGACCCGTTGGAGCAGAGCTCGACGCCGCTGCGGTTCGCCGGCGATCTGCAGTCGATCAATCCCAGCACGTACGCGACACCAGTGCTGGGCATGGGCGGCGGCTATCCGGTGGAGCACATGGCCGACAATCATCTGGACAGCATCATCTCGGGCATTGTCTACCAGCATCCCGATTATGCGCATTACGGCGGCGCCCTGGTCGATCCGGAGCCGGAGCAAAAGAAGCAAACCACCGAGTTCCTGAAGAAGCTCTTCGATGGCCGCCTCGGCGGCTGGGGCTTCGACACCGCCACGGAGCCCGAATCGGCGCTCAGAGCGGACTACTCGACGAGGCCGGCCAAGACGTACGGCTACAATAGCCACAACCACGACGGCTACAGCGTCGATACCTACAACGTGCCGCCCATCAGCGACTATCTGCGCGCCTGGTTCTAGGCCCCCGCCCCCATTCCCCCTCTTTGTAATATAGCGCAGTTGTTAGGGAGCTCTATTTTAGTCGGCTAGTTTAAAATAAACATAAGAAACTCATCGAAATTCGAGACAAACAAAAAACAAAAAAATAACAAAATAAGTGAAAAATGATTTTGGCGTTTTTTTCACTCTCTGATTCGCTTCTCATTGCAGCTGCTACGGCGACGGCGGCGGCGGCGGCTACGGCTATGGCTACTAAAAGAGATGACCCGGCCCGGGCCCGCATTCTGCTGAGCCCGGCGAATATTGGCGTGCTTTAATTTAGGCCACTGGAGCAGTGCCCGCTTGTGTGTGTGTGTGTGTGTGTTTGATTGTATATACGAATATGTATGTGTGTGAATTGTATTTAAATTTTGTTTTCTCTCTGTTCAGAGTTCCGTCCGTCTGCTTGTGGCGCGTTTTCTGTTTACGCCAACTTCTGATTCAATAAACTGTTTTCCCAAAATGTGCCCCTCATATTTCTATTTTTCTATGTTGGCCAAACCTCAACCAGCACAGAGTTATGTCCATCAAGCGGTTTATCTTTTAACTGAGATTTACGGCGTACTGATTCAAAATATCTCATTTGTGCTCTGTAAAAAAGCTAAGTGCATTTATGCATATATTATGCTTATATACATACGCATGCCTAAAGCTTTTCTTTTCAAGATTTACACTTTAAAATGTCTCTTATAATTAAGCAAGAATTTCAAGAATTAAATTTTTTCCAAACAGATACGCTCGTTTTCACGTATTCCTATCAAGGTTAACACAACCGCTTTTATACCGCTATTTATCTAGAAAAATTCTTCATTTTGCTAATTATGCAGCTCCAAAATATTGAAAATAAAGGAAATTTATTGCGGGGGAACAAAAAACTGCTTGCCTAACAGGAAATGAGCAATTTATCGTCACCTATCGTTGTTGAATTATCGATGTTCAATTATCAAATTTAAAGCTACTTTCGAACTTCTACTTGATAGTTGAACTGGCAGCTTTCGTAGAGCCCGTGATAAAATACCATTTGCATTCCGTTCGTTTACACAGCTGAATAACTGTTTGGCTTTTACGTGCCAAATAAACGCTAAAGTTAACAAAGTTCGAGTACAAATGCCAACATTTTAATTCTGGTAATTCTCTTTCGCAGCAATCGCTAATGATTTCATAGATACCAAGACTAACAATTTGGCCACGTTTTTGCTTAGTTTAGTTTGCTTTAGTTCCATATTTTCGTTTTTGATATGGTCTTGTGCAAATTGCGGTAAATAGAAGGCATCTCCGACAGCATAAAGAACAATTTTCGAATATATATCCATTAGGTTTACTTTAAATGATCGATAACCCCAGCCGTTTTCCCGATATCGATATAAATTTACAGCACTTTTCAGCTTATTTCATTGATTATACATCGATTTCAAGTTATTAAAGTGTTGTATGTTTTATAAAGAAAGGTTCAGGGTATCTGGCAGTCGAAAATGCTCGACTGGAGAGCTTTCTTAATTGTTCTTGAATCTGTTAGGCGGAAGTGGAAATGCCAAACTTGCTCTGACGTTAGTTAGAATTAGCTTGAGTTATATCTGGACAGTTGGGACAGTACAGTTGCCGCCAAAAGTGCGCAGCCGGAAATGGCCGCCATGTTGAGCGCCATGATGATCAATGACAGACGCACTAGCTCGGCTTTGGGGCATCATTGCGACCGTGCGCGCCCATTGAACCGCAAGTGCCGCGCATTTGTTGACCCTGGGCCGGCTGACGCATCCAAAGCTGGCGCAAGGTTGACGCTCGATGCTGTTGATGATGCATCCGATATCTGGGCATAGATCACGTCTGTGCGCGCGCTGCTCGACGGCCCGGCGTGCCGTCGCGTATTTAAGTCCAGTTCGCTGAATGCGCTGGGTTCAGTTGGGCAAAACCGGCCACACATCGCACACACATCGCACACACACCATCCACATCACAATGGGCGCGCCCGCCAACTCCGTTTGGCTGCCGCTGCTGCTGATGGCCATGGCCCTGGCGCCGCTGGCAATAGCGCAGGTGAGTCTCCAGCGCGCTGCCGGCCAAGCACAATGATCTGACCCAATCCCATCCAACCACAAGCAGAAAAATGAGACAACGAACAGCAGCAACAGTGAGAACAGCAGCAGCAGCACCACGAGCAGCCCCAATCCCACCGAGGCCGACCTGCTCGTTGGCGGCGATCTCAGCAAGGCGGCGCGCGTGGAGGCGCTGGACAAGGAGCTGGAGCCGGGCCTGGGCGGCGATGCGGCCACGCCGCGCAGCGTCGATGGCGGGCCGTACGACGTCATCGATGTGATGGCCAGCGCCGGGCCGGGCCGGTCCAAGACTGGCCAGACGACGCGCATCTACACCACGGGCGATGTGAACGACGACTTCTGGCTGAAGCATCTGGGCGAGGACTTCAAGCACGCCATCCACCTGCAGGTGGGCGGCACCAACGAGGACTACAACCGCATCGTCAACCAGACGAGCAACGGTGTGCACGAGGAGGTGCATCACGAGTATCTGCCGGGCGCCGAGCGGCCGCCAGAGGTGCAGCAGCATCACCAGCAGCAGCAGCAGCATCAGCAGCAGCAGCAGCATCCCAATCTGGTCAGCCAGTTGAGTCTCGATGGCGAGGCCATGGCGCTCAAGGACAGCTATCTGCGGCAGCAGCAGCGCTACTCGCAGGGCTATGCCATGCACAGCAGGCACACGTATCCACACATGCACACGCGGCACGACACGGATCACACGCACACACACTCGCACACACACTCGCACACACACACGCGCGCCGGCAAGTCGCGGCAAACGCTGCGCGCTCGCTACAAGCCCAGCTATGCCCAGAATGGAGACGCGAATCCGGCGCAAACGCAGCCCGGCGCCGGGTACATCAACTCCAGCGAGGACACGCTGCACGCGGCGCCATCGCAGGCGGCGTCCACGGCGGCCATGTCGCCCGGCGGCACACTGGAGGACAACAGCCAGCTGCCGTTCAAGTCGCCCTTCAACGACTACGGCAGTCGGCCCACCCGCGATCTCACCTATCTGCTGTACAAGCGGGGACTCTGACCAGCCCCGAGCGCGGCCTAACGTAGCCTAGCAACCCACACTTACCACTAACTTATTCATAATTTGCTCGTAATAAACTAAAACAAATACCAAATAGCTCTATCTTCAATTCCTACGGTGCACGCATGCGTATTGGTGAACGTGCACGAGAATTAGTGTGTGCACTGCTTGCTGCGGCCTTGCACTGCTTTACGCCTCCACAGCGCCAGCGTCCGTGTGTCCTGTACGTGTGTGCTCCACATTTAAAGCCGCTATTTGTGTGCCCTGAACCCCCTTGAAAATGGGTAAAAATTGATTCATGTTTCTTTGCAAATGCCAAAAGCGTCAAGTAAATACATTCTGGGCCGAGTCCATCTAACCATTTCCCTCTGTCTATAAGGAGGCGTCGATTTCGTTCAGCTCGTTTTCCTAACATCCATAAATCCTAGATTATGAGAGCTGAAGGCACCAAAATGGGTTCACATGACTATTTGTATATACTATAGCACTTAAATCACATATTGCAAAAGCTTGCATCAAGATCGGTTAAGAATCACAAAAGTTATTAAGGCAAAAGTATGTTAAAATATTTTCATTTTTGTCATAATTTTTTGCCAAAAATTAATCGCCTAAGAATGAGTTTTTAGATGGCATTTTATGCTCATGTTGATACCAGCAATCGATTACAAATAACATTTTAAGTTTCGAAATTTAATAATAAAAAAAATATGTTAAAAATAAGTAATCAAAAAAAAAAAATTCAAAAGAATTAATTTTTTTCAAAGCAAAAACCATCAACAAAATAAAATGCAATGAAAATTGGACAAGCCAATTTTTGTATGCGTTTTATGGGTTCGGGGTTCATGGTTCAGAGTATATTCCCCGGTCAAGTCCCCTCGACTAGAGACCTCTAGCTAAATTAAGCAAAAACATTTTAAATTGCAAATTATAACTATGGCCTAAAGAAGAACAAAATAGTACGTGTATATTCTCGATATGTAGTTGGATATGCGATTTTCTGTATATACATATCTTACAAATTACAAAAGAAATATAACAATTGTGAAAGATACGAATACTGCACCTACCGATATATGAGAATACGTTGACTGCCAGCTAAAAATTGGCAAAAATTATATATACGATATCTATTCGAAAAAGAGGTCTTAATAATATGTTTAGTTTGCTATTCACGCACAAACCAAGAATGGAAAATAAATAAATACAATTTACGATGATTTCAGCAAAGTTTGCGAATGGGAAACTGATTAAGATTAGATAAATGAAGAGCAGATAAATCACTTTCACAAAATATAATGAATACGAAAAAGAGCTGGGATTATAGCGTGGCAAACGCATTCCACATTTGTGATTCAATTGCAAATTGATAAGATTAAAATTGATAAGACTTAACACCGATCAGGTAAACTTCGTCACTTGCAGATGCCGCGATGTTGTGGCTTAATTATCCGCGGCTGATTCTGTGGGATTGCAACTAAAGGCAATAAGAAGCTGCTGCTGCTGCTGCCGCTGCTGCTGCTGACAGCCCCGAGGTGTTGGCAGCCAAGCCAGAACAATGGGCAGGGCAGCAAGAACAAGAACAAGAACAAGAACAAGAACAAGAACAAGAGTCGCGTCTGTTGGCGATGCAGTGCGACAAACATATATGCGAAATCGGAAATGGAAATCGGTGGCAGTGGCATCGCAAAGATCACGTAGCCGGGCCCGGGCCCGGGGCCGGGGCCGTCGCGGTTACGGTAGCGGCAACGTGAGCGCGATATAAAAGCGCCACAGCGCTGCCCATAGGCCGCTATAAAGAGCTAGCACGGTGGCCATCCAACGAGCAGTAGACATCTGGGAGCTGACACATCACGCATCACACAAAATGCAACTTGGTCTCTGGTTTGGGCTTTTCGCCGTCGCCGCCGCACCGGTACGTTGCCCACAGATTCCCCGCTCCGGCAGGCGACTAATCTCTCTCTCTCTCTCCCGCTCGCTCTCTCTCTCTCCCTCTCTCTCTCCGGGTCAATCTGTAGCTGGTGAGCGCTAATTATGGTCCGCCAGGCGGTGGTGCCGGCGGTCAGATTCAGTATCTGCCCGGCGGTCCGTCGGCCGGCTTGGAGGAGTACGTGAATGCCGCGACCGGGGGCTCGCAGCCGTCGTCCAGTCAGCTGACGGCCCAGGCCGAGATTCAGCCGTCGCACGAGGAGGCCCGTCGTCTGGGCCGCGTCCAGGCACAGCTGCACGCGCTGAACAACAATCCCACCTACCAGAAGCTGAAGAACTCCGAGGACATTGCCGAGTCGCTCGCCGAGAACAATCTGGCCAGCAACATCCGTCAGGGCAAGATCAACGTTGTCTCGCCCCAGTTTGTCGATCAGCATCTGTTCCGTTCGCTGTTGGTGCCATCCGGCCACAACAACCATCAGGTGATCGCCACCCAGCCCCTGCCCCCGATCATTGTCCACCAGCCGGGCGCACCGCCCGCCCATGTGAACAGCGGCCCGCCGACCGTGGTGCGCGGCAATCCCGTCATCTACAAGATCAAGCCCTCGGTCATCTATCAGCAGGAGGTCATCAACAAGGTGCCCACGCCGCTGAGCCTCAATCCCGTCTACGTTAAGGTCTACAAGCCGGGCAAGAAGATCGATGCCCCGCTGGCCCCAGTCGTTGCGCCCGTCTACAGGGAGCCCCAGGGCTACAGCCCGCCCCAGGGCTACAACCAGCCCCAGCAGTATGGCAACTCTGGCCCATCCGCCAGCGGCGGCGCCTCCAGTTCCGATAGCTATGCCGCCGGCGCCGATTCCCCACTCTACGCCAGCCCCGCCCCCTACGGCTCACCCAACTACTAGGCGGCCCTTGCCGCTGCTGTCGCACCTCGCACAGCGGCCGTGCAGTCGAGCGCCCACCTGGCGGGTGTTTAATTTAACAGATTTGTTTTTTTTTCTAATGCAAATAAAAAAAGCCTAAAATACAGTCAAACCACATATTTAATTATATTCAATTGGATCCAGCAAATCACAAATTACCTACTTGTGACATGGAAAGGGAAAGGTTTAGACCCATATATATATATAGATATATGTTATATGTATTTCTTATGGCAATGCGCACCGCAAAATATATATCGAAAACATAGAGAACAAATGGGCCAAGGTCAAAGACCTGCAACTGTTTGGCTTTTCAGCATTTTAGCTTTGATCAGTTTTCGTGACAGTTATAGAAAATTCTGCTGCCGTCGGCGCGTTATGGAAATCCGATTATGAATGCCAACTCTGGGTAAAAATAGAATTTGTCGCTGGCGAAATGATTACTTATCCAAAATCAAATTGAAACGATTAAATAAAGCGGGTAGTAAAGAATTCGGTTGAAAATGCCAGCAAAAACTTAAAATATATTTTGTGCTTATGTTACTTAGCCACAAATTGGAATTACATTAATTATCATTATTTATTTTAACTTTTATTACTTGAAGTTGATTATTTATAGGCGATATAAATATATTTTATATATTAACTGCCAACTAAACTGATTAAATGCGTCTCTTACTCTACTCATCTATTGAATTATTTAATTATTCACAATAACCGAACTTTGAATTTAGCACTCATAGCTCGCTATATGGGCGTCTCCATTAACGGCATCTTTACATACTTTTTTTAGTAAAATTCAATTAACGGTCTATTCTTTCGATTACAACTATTATTTTTTAAACAAGTATAAACTCAAGTCTGTTGTATTATATATACTATATATCTATATTAATTTTTAAATAAGTTTTGAAATAAATATGTAAAAAGATGTTTGATTTTATAAATTTTAAAATTTAATTCTACTTTATGGAGCTTTCTGGAGGTATGGATGTTATGATATGATAATTATTGTATCTAAAATTTAGCCAAGGATTTGAATCGAATTTTTATAATAATAACTGTTATTTGAAAATATAAAAAGATGTATATGTATAAAAAAAACTTTGTTTTATTAGTGCTATTGGTTAGTTTTAAATTGAAGTCAAATATATTTTTGTAAATTTTTACCTAGAAATCGTTTGTTACTATTTTGTTTAATTTTTTATTTCCTTGAATATACAACTTTGCTCTATCTTTAATATCTTTATCGGAAGCCTTTGCTCCAACAACTGTCAGCCAATTGCGTGCAGTGTATACTTGTTGCAAGCACCTAGAATTTATGATATAATAAAATGTATTTATGGGTGCAATTATCGAGCAGATATTCAAGCGCAATTATTTGCGTTCACGATATGTGGAAGGAGCTCCTTGGTGTCGCTGAAGAGCAGCTGCAGCTGGAGGCGAATCTGTCCAATCGCTCGGAGCTCTCAATGCGGAACTGTGTTGGCTGCCAGTTTGGCAATCGCAATCTCCGCAGACGGTCGCGGTGTTGTACTGAAAAACCTCGATATGGGTTATGTGTCAGGGCACGATGCGCCAGATGAGAGCTGCGGATAGCTGGCCCGGTGATCGTATTGTTCTTGCTGTTGTTGTTGTTGTTATTGTGTGTTCTACGTAACGCGCCGAGATATGCGCGACGAGATGCGTGCGAGCTATCAGCGTTTGGCCATGTTCGCCAAGCTGGCGTGGGCAACAGCAAAAGCAGAGCAACAACAACGGGCCGTGGCTGGAGCGGAACAGCGGCAACCGGCAGCGGCTGCCGACCGGGCCAAATGTCACGTAGCAAACGGCGACCGATCGGTGCCAGCATATTTAAAGAAATCTCTGGCCGGGCTAAGGCAGCAGAAGACATCAGACGGTCGCAGAACGAGCCCACTCGAGTTCGAACCGCCACTTGGGACTGGAAACGATGAACAGACACAGCTTCATATGGGCGCTAGCCGCCTGCTTAATTGTACGTACCCAGTTGCTCCACATCTCAAGCGAATCTCAACTCACTCTCTCTCTCTCTCTCTCTCTGTTTGTGTCCATCTCTGCTTTGCAGGCATGCGCCAGCGCTAACGGCTACAGCGGTCAGCAGGGCTACAGCTCTGGCGGCCAGGAGGGCTACGGCTCCGGCGGACAGCAGAGCTACAGCTCCGGCTCCGATGGCGGCGATGCGGCGGCCGCCGCATCCGCTGGCGGTGCTGGCGAGTACGGCAATTCCAACGCTTTGGGCGATGGCGCCGCCGCTGGCGCCTTGGCCGGTGGCGCTGATGCCGCTGGCGTTGCCCACGCCGGACAGGGCAGCTACGGCTCTGACCAGAACATTCCCTATAAGCCGGTGAACACCAAGGGCAACACGCTCACTTCATCGATCACATACCCGCAGAACAAGGGCGAGATTCTGATCCATCGTCCGGCGCCGATCATTGTGCGTCGCCCGCCCACCAAGGTGCTGGTGAACCATCCTCCATTGGTTGTCAAGCCCGCCCCAGTTGTGCTCCACAAGCCCCCAGCAATCGTGCTCCGCAAGGTCTACGTTAAGCACCACCCACGTCGCGTCAAGGTCGAGCCCGTCTTCGTCAACGTGGTGAAGCCCCCAGCAGAGAAGTACTTTGTCAATGAGAACAAGCAGGGCTCCTACGGCCAGGGCTCGCACGGCTCCGGACAGGGTCACGGACACCACATTCTGAACAGGCCCGGCCCCATCGTGTCCGGTCCCCAGCAGCACGGCCCCGCCGGCCAAGCTCTGCCCGCGTACGCCTCCGGTGCCGACAATGCCGCTGCCAGCGCTGGCTACCAGCTGCTCCAGGGCGGCAACCACGGCCTCTCCGCTCTGGCCAACATCGCCGGCGAGCGCGAGGGCAACTACGGCAGCCACGGCAACTACGGCGGCCACGGCCAATCCGGCCCCGGCTACTAAGCTCCGTCGTACTAAGCGCCACGCTTAAGACGCTAGCGATCTCCCGGTCGCTTCCAGCTGCCAGCTACCAGCCCCCCAAGGGCTGGCCTTAGTTACTATGTTTCCTACACGGCTTGGACGCCCACAAGGCGGGCGCGCAGGTTTCTTTGCAAACAAATAAAAATTTGAAAAAAATATCGAACATTTTGTTTTTATTTCAAGTATACGATCTTGTTAAGAAAAACTATCAAATAAATTAATTTGAAATCGGAACAATCCACCCACAAAATGAGCGGAAAAATTACCAAGAGAAATAGAAAAACAAGACAGAAAATAGGACAAAATTTGTTGCCAAATTCATTTTAATTTTAAGAACTCCACCTTGGCGAAAAACAATTATTTGAGCACTGCAAAAACCTATCGGAGTTTGGTCAAAATATATTGGCGGCGAGATTAAAACATTTGTGTATTAATAATATAGAAACGCTTGACTTCGAGCCGGCTAAACTCACTTTCCTAATACACACATAATTCTCATTTTGTACGTATTTGAAATAACACGCTTTAAAAAATATTTTGTGAATTCTTTTATAATCTAAAAATTTCTTTTATTCTCACAAATTATATTACACCACAAATAACACTTTTTAACCTTTCATTATAAATTATACTGAATTATCAAAAATGGTAAATTGAGCTAATAATAGGGAAGCAAAATAATTCAAGCGAATTATTCAGTGATATTGCAATTTTCCGCCATAGTATGCGTTTATTGGCAAAAAAAACGAACAATGTGTTATACGTATTTATATTTGGTTTTACTTTTTTTATAATATTTCACTTCTTTTTTCTTTTTATGGCTTATAGACTTTTTTAATATAATTATTGCACTTTTAAATTGTCTTTTTTTATGTATAAAACCAATCTACAATTTTTACATTTAGCTAATATCTATTAACATCTTTCGAGTACCTTTTCTGCTAATAAAAAATAAAAATAAATAAATTTCTATGCTATTTAAAGCCAAATGTATTAAGCAGAGCACAGTACACAGTAACAAGTAATTTTTTTTAACATAATTGGCACAATCATTTTATTATTTAAATAGTCATCATTAAAATTCTAGATATTTGATTATTAACTGAACGTCAAATTTGATGCCACTTAAGTTAAATGGCTGCCAGAGATACTGCCAAAAGTATTACCAATTTAATGTATAAAATCGCAAATGAAAATATTGTAGAGGTTAAAATTTCCATGTTGAGTTAATGTTTTAGTTAAGAAACTAATTGGAAAAAAGATTCAAGCAGCTGCCAACCATTTCATCCCATTCATTTTGTCAGTTTTCTACAATCTGACAGATGTCACGCTCAAATAACAATAAAATGTTGCATATACATTTGTAAAAAGCGAATTCTCACTGATTTCTTAACCAGCAGCATTGAAATATTAACTTAATTTCGCATTTAAATTAAATTAAAAAAATGGTAATTTCGCAAAAAAAAACAAAAGTTCTTAAATTATTACGAAAATGTTTCTTTACATTTAAAGTTTTTAAATAAAAACTATAAACCATAAACTAGCCTCTTAAACAACTATTTATTTTATTCATTTATTATTTTTTATTAATTATTATTATTTTAAATTAATTATTTGAGCTATTTTGAACAATAATAACAAAGCTGTAAGAAAATATTCTCTCACATGCTCCGAACTTTGATAGCTTAAAACGTGATGATATAGCATTCATCAGTTTTTTTAAAGATAAAAAACAGCAAAGTATTAACTATTATATGTTAAGCTGTTTTTCTACCTTAGCTATAATTTGATATATGAATTTGATCTTGAATAAAACATTTCAATTCAAAAAACCAACTGAAATGTGACTGGAACTTAGTACTTAATGGGCTTATATTAACGTTAAATATTCGTTTAACTTGTATCTGTATGCTATCCAATATACTGACATCTTCCCTTATGTTTATGATGAATGCATTGCGTGATCGACAGCCCGCTCATGAATTGAGTTAAAGATGATCATTAGTGTAAAAGTGCCTCATCTGGTGTCCTTCCGCAGCGAGAGGTCGCTTCGAGCGTTCTGATTCGCCACGCCTCCTAATGAAAATTACAAATATTAAAAGAGCTTCAACTGAGTTTAGCACAATTATCGAATCTGATTCCGACATTCAAAAGTAGGTCGCCTGGTGCCGCCCATTTGTCGATTTGAAAATTCAGCATAAAAATACGACACTTTTGTGAAACGCTTGCAGTTTGTAAGCAAAAATAATCGAGCACAAAAATACAAAAAAAAAAATTCGCAGTGCGCACTCCAAACTATAACGAAAAACTGTTACAAGTTCAGCGCGTGCAAAAACGCGTCAAACCGAAAACCGCGCGCGCTTTCAAGATGCGATTTTTCTCGTTGCTGCCGCTGCTGCTTTTGGTGGTGTTCCTGGGCCACGCTTATGGACGAAATCTGGTAAGCCTCTCATATCCTCTGCTTTCTTTTTTTCTACAACATTTTTAACTTTAATTAGCCCGTTCGGATGCGTGACCAGCGCCAGATTCCCGTCGACGCGTTTCCACATTTTCTCCAGTTTGTTATAAGCATTATGACAGGACTACACAAAGTATAATCGTAAGCAAGATCAACAAGAGCACCTTCTTCCAAATACTTTGGTATATTTACAATTTTTACGTTTAACATATTTCCCTATTTAATCTCCTACACATTATACGTTTTATGCTTCATAGTTCTTTAAAAGTCAGCGTTATTTTTATCAGTACCAACTATTTTTGGATGCCCTCTCAACTCTATAAACTGAGCTTAAGCGAGTCCGCCACACAAAAGATTACGGCAGCTATCAAAAATCACGTAGCAACGAACCATTAACAAATTTCTACAATAATTCACATTTCCGTCAGTTTTGTATGTGTCTGTGGGTTTGAATTTTATTAGTTAGTTATAAGGTTACATTTTTTTTTTGGAAATATATATACTTTTTTTTTGCTTTTTTTGTTCAACATGTGTTGCACATTTAATTTAAAGAGTGAAAAGTTTAACATTATTTGTTAAAAAATGCAAACAACTTGACGTTTAGATATGGTCTACTTTAGGAATAACTTTTAAAAATGTATAAATAAATTGATTGTAAATGCGTTTAGTTGCTGCTTTTGAAATTTAAGTTGTAAATTAATAAAATCGCATAAAATTGCATAAATTACATATTTAAAATTGTGTTCCTGTTGTTGCATGTTAAATAATGCGATATATATAGGGATTTTATTGTGTATTTATGTAGTACCTCTTATTTGTTTTTAGTTATTATGGAATTTGTTCAAGATGTTTTAAAAATTATATATTATACAAATTTAAAACGGTGAATAGTTATTTTGGAGTCGTTGCAATGCAAATGTGAAGTTAACTTTTAGTTAAATACTTAGTGTGAATATTTTGTATGTCGTATATATTGTAAGTTTACATGGAGCATGTAATATATAATGCGCGTTGTAAATTGCATATGAAGTTGAAATCGTCTCGGCACTTTAGTGACGTTGTGCTCCATAACCGGCTGGAGCAGACTGCTGTGCATTAACAGCTCCACTCGCCTCCATGCTATAGTTGTTGATCATCTCGTACGGCATTCCAACCATGTTGGCAGCTGCAGCACCCGGTGGCGGAGCCATGCCCCAAGCATAGGGATTCTGCACAGAGAACGGGGAGAAAAAACAATCGATTAATAAAATAAAGTTACAAAACCATTTGCATTTTAGTTCTAAGTTGAATGATTAACTTGGTTAACTTCCATTTCAACCATATTGTAAAACTGCTCTGAGTTTGTTATCAAGCTTTCTCTGTGCTGCGTCTAAATTAAATTCACTATAAAATGTAGACAAAATATTTTAAAAATTTTAAACGTGAAAATTCGAACTTCGCAGCTATTAAAATCAGCATAAAATGTTAGTTTTAAACATCATTCTGTTTTAAACGTAGAATTGTTTCTGTATGTTAAAAATTCCGAGAATTCGACTTCAAATTTGACATGCACTTTTTAGATTTATTTATCATTATATATCTATTTATGTATTTTAGTTGTATATAACATAACGTACCTGTCCACCTTTGTGGGCGGCAAAGAAAATCGGCGGCGGCAAGGGTGCTGGCGGCAATCCCTGCTGAGTTGGTGGAGGTGCCTGGGGCGTTGGATAAAAGTTAAACTGATTGCCGTTGCTGTTGGGCGATGGCGTCGGCGTCGGCAGCAGCATTGCATGCGATAGATGTTGATCCTTGGCGAGATCGGGCAGCTGCTCCGGTCGCTTGGAGCGCCCCTTGTTGAAGGCTCCACGCTTGGCGCGACCACGTGCCTTTTCCCCCCGGTTGGCTCCGTACTGGAAGATGTGTTGGCCATTGCGGCCGCTGCTTCCGGCGAGGGCGGTGGTGTCGAGTTCGCTGCCAGAGCGACTGTCTCATCCTTGCGTTCTTTCTGCTGTTGTTGGTCCGTGTTGTGGTGGTTTTGATTGTTATTGTTGTTGTTGGTGTACATTCTCATCTGCTCCTCGGGCGTTAGCATATGAGACATGCGCATATGCATATCGACGCCCATGTTGTAGAAGTAGCGCAGGGTGCCCAAATCAGCTGGCAAATCCTCGCCATTGGCATGCAGCGAGCGACGCGGCTCCCCTTGCTCCTCGTTGCAGCGCGTTGCGATTGTGCTGGTGGTGGTCGTGGTGGCGCTAGTGGTGCAGCTGTTGTTACTACTGCTGCTGCAGCTAGACCGTGCGCCCATCGAGGGCAGCATTATAGAGGGCGGCCCCGGCGGCGGCGGCGGTGGCGCAAACATATATGGCGATGGCGCCCCAAATGGAGGCTGCAATTGCAGCGGAACTGGCGGCGGTGGCGCATAGCCGCCGAAGTGCATAAACATGCAGCCATCCGCTGTCAGCGGCGGTCCCGAATAGACCCCGCCCGGATAGTCCTCTGGCATGGGCTGTGGCGAGCCAGGCCACGGCGCTGCCAACTGACTAGGTCGCCCAGAAAGGGGCATATAGTTAACATACTGAGAAGCCGGCGCGGTTGCCTGTGCCGGTGCCTGGACTGAGCCTGTTCCCGCGGTAGCCGCTGCAGCCACTTGCAGTTGCTGTTGTGACTGAAGACGCAATGGCTTCTCACGTGGCTGAAAACAACGCTGCTCCCGCGGTTGTTGTTGCTCCAACACGACCGGCTCGTTGATCTCACCCTGTTGTGGTTGCTGGTAACGATGCTGTTGCTGCTGCTGCTGATGATGATGGTGATGTTGCTGCTGCTGATGATTGTGCTGCTGCTGCTGATGTTGCTGCTGCTGGTGGTGATGATGATGCTGATGCTGCTGCAAACTTGCAGACTCGTTTAACAACGGCGGACAGCCGTAGTAGCTATCTAGCTGCAAATACTGGACAACCTCGCACTTGCTCGCCTCAAAGTAATTGGTCACATCAAATACCTTGGCCTTCTTCCATCTGGGCTTGGGCTTTTGGACCAGTTTGGCCAAGTGCATGCGCTGCATTTGACGCTGATAGCGATACGGTACTGCCCACGGTCTGAACTCGTCCGGCGGCACTGGATGCAGCGCCTCGTAGGGCACCTGGTGTAGTCATGACAAAAAGGAAAAATTGAAAGCCAATTAGAGCCGGGAAATATGATAAAGTGGAGCACAGAGGAGGGCTGCGATTTGTGCGTGGGGAGGCAGCTTTAGTTGGCTGGCTGAGAGTGTAAAATGGGGTCTTGGAGCCTACCAGAAATTTCTTTCCAAATTGCTCGACATAGACAATACAGTAAGATTTGTCAGCGCCAATTTTTTGAATGTGACACGTGTACATGTGTCTTTCGGCATCGGTCAGCAACTCCACGCGGCATTTGGCGCCCACCTGAAAATGAGGAGCAGGAGTCAGGATTGGAAACATTAAATTTGGATGTGGATTGAATGTGGACTGGATGCGTTTCTTGTTGGTTTCTATCAGTGTCAGCTTTGGATTGATCAAGCACCCACCTTGAAATTGTAATCGTTGGCATAAATATTGTAGCGCTTGGCCTCCTTGCGCAGATCATTCCAGCTATCGAACTCAATATTCCGATACATATAGGGATCCAGCGACTTGGCAACCTTGTACGGAAAAGGTGTAATGCCTGTTCAGAAGAAAACGTCATTACAGTTTATAACCTATAAATACATATATATCTAATCTGCCCTGCCATCGGCCTACCATCGTCCAGCAGCTGACGCACACAAGAGTTTAAGCGATTGGGACACATATGCAACATCTCTGTGCTTTCGCTGATCATCATGTTGTTTAGCGGCAGTTCCAAGCTCAGTTTTCGATCGCGCTTAGAAGTCGACTCCTGCGTGGATAACGCAGATGAAGAGCTCTTGTCACGCAACGATTTTTGCGGCTCCTGCGGCTGCTGCTTAGCATTGCTGTGAAAATTACACAGCTTGTAGTTTTCCAGTATGCACTTTGTCTCCTCAGGGAGATCCAGCGAAAAAGTGCGACCATCGCAGCAAATAATGCGCACAATATAACCCCTTGAATCGAGCTCCATTTCATAGCTGCCCCAATCAAATGTTTGCGGATGCAGCATTGACTCAACGGCGAAATTCACGTCGGGCAACTTGAAAAACATCTTATAGAGCAGTTTAAAGCTAATCGCTGCAAATGAAATGTATTCAATTTCCATGTGTTTCAACTTTTAGATTATAAACAACTTACACTGGCAAATGGCCGCCATTTCAATGTGTTCCACCGTGTACACAGAATCAAAATGAAACTCATTGGTGTAAAACACTCGAAAGTTGTCTTTATAGCGTTCGTTATAGGTCACAGCGGTGCCCAAATTAAATGGCTCAAACAAGATAACATTGCGGCTAAAAGGGATTCAAAAAATCATTTCACAGCTCAATTCTGGCTTCTTTGGGTTAGTTAGAAACTCACCGATACATGCAGCACAAGGCACGCAGCTCCAGCATGGTACCATAAGTCTTCGGCTTGGCCATGTCCAGCATATAGCCATCGAAATCGCCTCTCACATGCTGTCAAAATATGATAATACATATATTGGAATCTACATACTTAAGCAAAATAACGGCCTAATAAGTTTGGATCAAAATAGACTTCGTATTCTGTGTATATTTTTGCAAACGGTTCAAACTAATGTTTGGCCTTCAGATTTGATTCATGAACCTGGTTATTTATTTGTAGTTAAAAATAATTACACTTTATTTATTGATATTATAAAAATAAAACAAAATTTGCTTTCGTTTAAAAATCTTGTTGGCTCGGTTCAAGATTAATTTTAAAAATATTAGCAATTCGGGTTCGAATCGGGAATCGAATGTAATTTAAAAAAAATGATTTAAATTAATTTTTTTTTTACTTTAATTATTAATAACAACTGATATTAACCGACTTTGCTCGGTTCAAGTTTTTTTTCCTTAAGTTTAGTTTCTGTTTTTATTGGTTGGTATGTAAATGGAAACGGAGGAACTTTGGCTCACTTTAGATGACAATAGGATAAAATATTGTTTTTTTTTAAACAATCGTCATTTATTGCGGGTGCAAATTAGTTCATGTTCGCTGACGACATTTACGACATAGCCAAATAAAGATAGCCAGATCAGAAGAACAGAAGCAATATATATATTTGTATTTTATATTATATTTGAATAGTTACCTGCTCGAAAATTCGACGCTTTCGTGTCATGAAACGCACGCACTCCAAACGCACCTCGTAGTGCAGCATCTGGGTGTCGTACATTTGCTCCGCTATAACACGGAACAGGCACGACGCATCCCTGGCCGTGTGCTTGCGGTACATGAAGCGGCTCTCCAGGAACTGGTCGTACGGATCTGGCGCCTGCCGGCTGCCAGAGGTAATCGGACGTCTCAGCATCATGGCGTGGTCCCGCTTGGCAATGTGAGTGGTTATGTGCTGCATATGTAAGTGTTTACAACAAAACTTTACTAAGGGATTCAGTTCAAATGCTGCACACACACAAATGAAAAAAATATATAAAAAAAAAGAACATTTAAAAACTACAACATAAAACATATAGGAAAAATATAAGTTTTAACGGAAAAAAAAGTTTAACACAAAATGTTGATTAACTAGGAATTAGAATTAAATAAAATTGAAGGAAAGCAAATAAAAAGTCCTTAATAAAAATAATTTTACATTTTCGCACTTCACAAATATTTCGCTAACTTTCAATTCAACATGCACCCATCTCTAGTAGCTGTTTCTAGTTTCTCAATTCTGTCACTTTATCGTGTTCTTTGAAATTGGTGAACGACGCCATCTTTGAATTTGTTGGTCGTTCACTTTGTGCAACTATTGTGCTCTTTTGTTTCTTCTCTATTCGCTTAAGTGTCAATGCGGCTGGTGCAACGAACGCTCGAATTGAAAAGCACCGTTACATTTTCGTCGTATGCGTACATCGCATTTTTATGTGTACACACGCGTACGTATACATATACATATGTATGTTTTGCAGTACTTGTGTGCCGCGGACCTTTTAATGTGAAGGCACAGCAATCTCCACATATATGAACATATATATATATATGTATATATATATTTATGTGTACGATATATATACATATCTATGCACATGTAGACATTTTGTACGAATTTAATTACTACAACAACACAACGTACGAAAAACATGCAAAAGTATACTTACCCGCAATATGCAAAAGCAAATTGGTTAACTATTCAAAATTGTTTGAAAAACACAGATTTTTTTAAGCCTGGGGCAACACACACGTAAAGAGAGCGAGCAAAATATATGTACATATATGTACACAAATATTTAAAAAACGAAGAAAATATTTAAAAAAAAACAAGACAAACGAGTGTTTTTTTGCTGTTATCCCTTGCCCGGAGCTTAATATACTGTGGCCTAGTCGCTAGCTTCAACAGACCTAGTCCTAATTATTTTTGAATCGGAACTACACTGCCAGCATTGCTGGCTGCTATGAAGATCAAAGGAATATCGATTTAGTATTCAAATATCGATACATTGCAAACACAAGGATGCCAGAAGCTTCACGGAATTTAAATACCAACAGCCGTTATTTTAAAAATTTAACAGTGACTGATGTGTGACCAAATCTGAAGTCTTGTAGCGATTGCGTAAACTTGCTGTTTTCAAAAATAGCTTTAAAAAAACAGGATTTTCATGAATGACGCATTTGTATGGAGTTCATTTTATAGGGATTTTTATTGGGTGTGTGAGGGTTTATGTTGAGAATCAAATGGAATGTTCAGCGTATTTAATACACACATAACAGACAAATTGAATGACAAAGCGTGCAAAATGACCATAATTATCGATATAATGGATATCGATATGCTTTCGATATGCACATCGCAAACGAAAGCGCCTTTTTTAACTTTGCACACTGTTTTTGTTGTTCCTTGCGTTCACAAAATGGGGTGGAAAGTGTCGCCGACGTCGCGTCGTTGCAGTCTACGCTTTTCATCGTTGTTGTTGCTGCTGCTGCTGTTTCAGTTTGAAATTGTAAGTCAATGAAGCGAGTAAACTTCAAGTTCGCGCTGTTACCGCGACTAAAGTTGTCTGGAAGAGATGTGAGTGCTCTTTTGCAATTGTTAAATGTTGTTATTTTTGTTGATTTCTTTATCTCTAGTAAGTGTACATTTTTGTTTGGTGTTCAAGTGTCTTTCTATCTCTCAATGTCTCATTCTGTGTTGCCATTTCCTACACCTTCTTCATGCACAAATACAACGGCAATGCTTTTGTTTTTGTGCCTATAAAAAATCATATAAATCAACATAACTATAACATAACCAACAAAACAACCAAAACAACAACAAACAAACATTCATAATAACACACGTGTTACTGCCACCAACGACAGCTTTTTACCAAAACTTGTGAATGGCTGGTTACCGCATTTAATATGATTATGAAATTCGGGGAAACCTTTTTCTGCCGTCGCCTGCCCGCGTCATCGTCGAGCTGTCAGCTGCAGTGTGCAGTTATTTTCCCACGGTACTTTTCACCTCGCATTCGCCTCCTGCTGGTAAAAATCAATACGATACGAAGAAAATAAGAATCAAGCAACTTGCACGTGTAATGCCTGTCTATGTGTTTGTGTGAGTGTGTGTGTAGACGAGTGTCAAATCAATAAACAGTTAATCAAATAGGGCAGACAGGCGGGGAATCCTCAGCCTACTTTTGGACTCCACTTTGTTTACACGGCCTAACAAGCTTTTGTGTGTGTGTTGTGTGTGTGTGCGCGCGCCATGTGCTCACACATACTTGCACACATTGAGCGGCATATATTGTGCTTTGTTTTTGTGATGAATGAAATTGAAATTCGCTTGCTCGCTCTTGCAAGTTTTCTTCCTTTCTTTTTTAAATAATTGTATGTATGTATGAGTGTATCTGTGATTTTGTGTAAGTACTTGTCAGCAAATGGGTCAAGTTCAGTTAACTTTATTTGCGTGCCAATGCATGTCTTATCGTCGCGATTATCGTGAGGTGTTAAGGTCAAATGCTGGCAATTTCGCCATACTTCGCAAAGCCTTACACCCATACACACACACACACACGCACACGTTTTGCTTTTCTTTGTCTCTCTCAGTCTCGCTCTTTGTCTTCTTTTTTCTTTTTGCGTCCACTGGCAAAAGTTAATTGATTAAACAAAATCATATTTACTCTTATCAACAACTGCCGCTACTGCTGCTGCTGGCGTTGTGCAACCCACAATTGTCCTGCACACGTATATACATATGTATATACATATATACATATATCTTATCTGTCTGTTACCGCTATGATAAGTTCATATTAGCGAGACATGTCCCTCTCGCCTCTTTGTTTGACATGTGTCATTCAGGCGGGACTTAGACTTGGTTCGGGTTTGGTTTCTGCTTCTGGTTTTGTGCTTTTTTACTTCTGTCCTCTCTCTCTCTCGCTCTGTGCTGTTCAGATAAATTTCCCTTCCTTTTGGTTCGCATTTGTTATTATTGTCTTTCGTTTCTGCTGCTGCTGCGGCTGTTTGTCGATCGGAGGCAGATTTTGCGTTTAGTTTTCAGTTGCCGTTCAACATTGAAACTTGTCCGCGTCAGCAGGAAAGGTAGTTTGCTAAATATAATATTTTATTGTGAATGTTTGTTAGAAAAGGCAGTCGACAGCGCAGTCGTAGTTGGCGTCGCTGTCGCTGTAACCGGTTTAAATCTTTTTTTTCGGCAGTCGACGCTGTGTACATTGTTAGTACAGTACAGTGCGTGGTCGGTATATTAGTCTTAGTTTTATGTGCCCGAATGCTATCTTTAGCCAGTGCCTTGTTGCATTGAGCTTTTGTGTTGGTACACCTAATATTTTTAGCACGAACTGTACGACTGTACGAAATAGGCTTCGTCTTAGTTTTGCTTTGGAATTACAACATACATACGTACATATCTTTCTTTTGGTTCTTTTCTTTTTACATATTTTCGTTGCAAAATTTACGCCCACTTGTTGTTGTCAGTCCTCATCGACGTCGTCGTCTTCGTCGTCCACTACGTACCCGAGGGCATCATGAAGCCGATTAACAGCAACATTAACAGTGGCGGCGAGAATAGTGCGTCCAGAATGCGTCGCAGGCCCATACGTAAGCTATTTATATCATTGTTCTTTTATTTGCTATCCTTCTTATTTATAGACACATATTTAGTTTAAGTTGCATTTCTCACATCTAGTAAAAATAATCGTATTTAATGCTTTAATTACATTTGCTTTGGTTTAAGCTAGTTTGATATTCCGTTTTTGCTTCTTTCATTGAAATACATTTAAATGCATGCTATTTTAAACATTTCACAACGTAAATACATACATACCTATACAATACGTATTTATTTATTTGCTTATTATTATTTATCAGTTATTCATTTAAATGCATACTTATCGACATGCTTGCAATTATATTCTTCGTCAATGGCTCGCCGCTTGGCCTAGTAACATTTGGTGTTGTTGCAAAACTGTTTATCAAACATTAAGTACTCCGGCGGCCCTCTAATCATTGCCATTGTCGGCTATTGGCTTCGCCATCGACGTCGCCGCCGTCGTTGTCGGCGCACCGGCGCATAACGGGCCACAGCACAGCTGTTAAAGTTGTGCTCGCTTGCTTCAAGTGTTTTTAGTCATCTGCGTCATTATTCTATTTACTATTTTTTGCGTTTGTTTGGTTTGCGCTCTCTCGCTCTCTCAAGGGCTTACATGCGCGCGCGCGCGCGAGCTTTTCGCACGCACGCGAAACTATGAAAATTGTGTATTTTGCGACTCAGCTTGCTTAAGCGCTTGTACCAATCGTATATGGGTAAAGGGTATATTGGTTTTATGCAAATGTTTGACCGTCATCTTCGATAGGGTATAGATGTTCTTGTTCTTGTATGAAAGCAGCTATTTCGGAAACTATAAGAGCTATATTCTTGAAAATCTCCTATTCCATAACGCAGAACAAGTTTATAATTCTTTTTCGATTTCTCGCAAACCAAATTTGAAAGTTATTTTCTCGTATAAGCTTCCTCAAGCTTTTGCTATATCCCGTAGCAATTTTAAATGGGTAAAGGGTCACTCTGTGTTTATTACTTCGCACAACCAAAAAGCGAATGCATCTACTCCAATTGTAATTCAGGGAAATGTGTCTCATTTTTGCTAACGGATTTGTTTTTAGTGTATAAACCTTCAAAATAAATACAATTTTCCTTCAATATACATACCTCATCATATCCATTTGTGTGTTTGCAAGGGTATTTTCACTTGTTTCTTAATAACTTTTTGTGACGTCAATAACATGACTTGAGTGTATCAATATTTATTTTACCACACGGAGCCATTCGCCGTGCGCGGCGTTAATTGAGCTTCAAATATGATTGGATGATATGACACCTGTCATGCCAAGACCTTTAAATCTATGGTTATCAATTGTATTGCTTCGTGGGTGCTTAACAGCTAGGGAAAAAGATTATAAATTTCTTAAAAACCAAAGTATTTCATTCATACACATACATTAATTTTGAATGTCACCTTGTTTACGTAAGAAGTAACGTGCGTATATCTTACAAATATTTCTGAATATCTGCAAAGCCTATTTAAAGACAAAACGTATTTTAAAATGTTTTTTGAATAGCTTACTTTTTTTATAATCTCAAATGACCGACCGTGTCATATTCAGACTTCTTTCAGTTCTTTATTTTAATTTTATGAATCATGCTCTTAGCGTGCTGTGATCATTCTTAATCATTCTTTATCATTCTTTTTTTTGATGCACATTTACGCATCCACCCACAAAAAGCATATTGTGAGCCAGTGTGGTATTGGAACGTGCGAATTGGGATAAGCAGTTGATCTTGATTCTGTCGCTCTCTGCGTATAGTTATTGTTCTTGCTTTTGGCCAAGTCAAATGGCAGTGACGCTAAGCTGGATGCTACGCGTCGCGAATGCGGCCCGTTTGACACTTTGACAGAGCAGTTTGGCTTTTGATGCGCAGCTCAGCTGACAGTTAGCCAGTTGTTAGCCAAGTTCCGTTGCTTCACTTTATTTTAACATGTGAAATACTTGAGAAATATTGAGAGCGCCAGACAGCAAAAGCACTCACACGCACATGTATGTGTGTGCTTGCGTGTGTGTATACATGCATAGAAGAAACAGATTAAACAGTAGCTGCCCAACAGCATTGAAAACAACAATAATAATTATTGTCGCGGCGACAATCGCAGCAGCCACAGCGGCACAGTCAACTTCAAATTAGCGCAGATAGCAGATAGACATACGTTAGCGGATGAATCAACTTTTTTGGATGGCTGTTGTTGCACTGCTCGGTGTTGGGTAAAATGTGATAACATTGAAGCCAAGTTATTTCGAGAAAAAAGAAGACGCAGCAGAAGAAGAAGAGAAACATAAGTGACTCGTACAGCCCTCCCCATGGAAAAGCTGCTGCAGTGCACGGTGCTGGGCGGCCGTGGTCGCCGGCGTGACAAACATTGCGGCTATGCCCCGCTGCTGAATAACGACGATAATGCCAGCAGCGATGAGGGGTGTGCGGCAGGTATGTTTAAATGCTTATACCTGCAGCTGTATCCAATGGGCTTGCATGTAATCGGTAGTAAATAAGTTCTAACTGATAATGATGGGGATTGAAACTGTGAAGCTTTTTGACAAAACAAGTTTCTCTTTGTTAGCTATTTGAACCAAATAAACAAAAGTCAATTCCATTCCGATCATAATTACTTGCATAAATAAATTGT
Source organism: Drosophila robusta (assembly GCA_035043565.1). NCBI lineage: Eukaryota > Metazoa > Arthropoda > Insecta > Diptera > Drosophilidae > Drosophila > Drosophila robusta. The sequence goes on along the minus strand of JAWNMW010000257.1, from coordinate 17,504,187 downwards.
ATATTTCTGTTGGTAATATTGCACTGCCATCGGGATTTTCCAATTCACTATATCGAACATTTACTGTATAGTATTATACATAGATAAACAAATTTTTGTATTTATTTTTTTTATTATAAGTACAACACTTGTGCTGAAGATAAAGTTTATTTGCCAGCATCTAAGATAAGTCCCCGTTCAGCGTAAGCACCTTCAAGCTGTCCAAACTAGTCACAGTGTCTGTTGTACACATGCTTATTTACATAGAAAAATGTGTATATACATAAGAAGGTATTATTATGATCTGATATTAAACAACGGAAAGTGAAAGGCGTCTCCAAAAAAGTACAGCTATTAAAGTACTCATTAATAGTACGAAATTAAATAAATTCGAATTATAAAGTCATTTCACGCTTTAGAAATGCGCTAAAATCAGCTGTTTTTAATATAATATATTTTTCTAAGAGATATTATTTTAATTTAATTTTTAATGTTATACGGTCCGGCAACAAGAGATTCAACAGATATTGCCTTAATTGTGTCAAATTACAATTGATATATTTATTATCTTATAGATGTATACATATATGTATATGATGATTTTGTGTTTTGCTTCCTAATCAAACAAGAACCTTAAGTGCGGTTAACTAAACCAGTTTTCTTAACCTTTCATATTAGCTTTCAGTATTAACATATGAGCAGCCGGTATAAACAAAGATCTTCAAGCTAAAGCAAATAAAACAATTTGTTTTTCTACAAAGCAACGAACTTATTTCATTGTTAACTACACCATAAATTAATTTAAAGGCATGATCTCCATTCATTTAATATTTAATTTAATATTTTATATTGATTTTATACCAAATTTTAGAGTACGTGTTTTACATTTGTTAGAGCATACTTTCGGGCATATTTAAATTGCAATGCCAAACAGTAGTGCAATTTTTACTGTAGAGAGACCTAAAATGTTGAATATATGTTCTTCTTTTTCTTACGCAATACAAGTTAATAATTATTATTCGATTTCTCGCCGCATTTCCTTAGGATCGATTTATATCGATTTTATGACAAGGCTTTTTAGCATGTCTCAATGACTATTAGAGCTAGATCCACCAAGTATGGTACACAGAATTAGAAATTGATCTTTAGGAGGTAAATAGTTTAATATGTGGGCTGAGGGAAACCGGGAATGAAGAGCAGCTTGCAGAGTGTGTTTGTGTGTGTGTATACGTAATTTTGTGTATGTATGGAAGCAAGAAAGAGCGAAGCTCGGTAGTTCGCAGCTGAGAAGAGGGTATCTCCAAGTCGGTCACGTCTTACTAAAAGGACTTACTAATCATACCCTCTAAAAAGGTACTTGTATTTATTTATGGCATGTGACAGGTATATGACAGATATATTAAATCTATTAAATTGAATATACAATTGCTAAGTTATATGCTTATTATTTTGCTAGAGTATGCACGCTTCGGCTTGCATTCAATTTAGTGTTCCGCTCGTTTTATATGGCAGTTATTATCATCATAAAGTTATTACTTTTTTAATCTAATTTATGGCTAATTTTCATTGTTTGTTGCACATACATACATTTGGGACAAATTGGTTGTGCTTAACTGCGTACTCGCATTCGGGCGGGCAGACCGCCAGCCGCCCGTCGATATTGCGCCGGAATAATGATGAGATATCAGGTGACGGAATCGTCTACGAGTCATCGACAGCAGCCCATGCCTAGCGGATTGTAAAGTAATTCGCATAGCTTAATGCTGTTCCAAAAACATTTCCTTTGAATTCCTATTCATTGGTAGTGCTCCCCCTAATGCCGCCCCCGTCGCCCTAATAGCCTGCTGATTACGGCGCATTTGACAATGGGTTTGCAGCAAGTAAATAACTAAAGCGTTTTTCTTCACGGCTATGACAACATTTCCGAGGAAGACCTCTTCGAGACGCATTTATCTATTGTAAACTTTATAGGTGCGCAATTCCGATGACTAACTGCACTCGAAATATCGTAAACAAACGACCGTATATCGTACATTAACAATCTATATTCATCTAATATTAGAACTAAATTTCACAGTTTGAAATTATCACAAATATTTTCTAAAACATTTTCCTCTAATTGTTTTTTACTTTGCGCTCTCGAATACGATGAAATCGGCCTTAACTGCGGAACTTCTGTTTTATAGCTCTAGCACCGATTTGGTAGCAATTAGCTAATGTGGCCCATATAATCAACTGGCGTCCCAAAGTTCTACCAAATGATAATGTTTTTATTGCCAATTTTTTTTTTAAATATCTATATAATGTTCTATAATCTACATAGTATATTAATTTTTGTGTTGATTAAAGCTAGGCAGTTCACTCTTTAACGGTAGTTGCCCTTCATGTCGTAAATATTCTCGAGGGCTTTTTTAAAACAGTTTGAACAATGGTTGTATACAAAGTTTCTCTTGTCTTTAACTGAAAACTAAACTAAATATACAATATTTATGTTTTATAATACAGAATTTCGAATTTTAAAAGTTTAACTGTAATAGTTTTCTTATTTTATTTTATGTAAAACTAATCGAGTTACCAACAAGTCTACGTATATATAAAATAAATTGAGCATTTATTATTAGGAATTTGTTGAAAGTCGGCTAGAATTTTGGTAACAACGATCATGATTCTTGATCGATGTTATCCATATCAATATTGATAGGAAGTCTTATATGGACGTTAAGTTTCGTATTCAACATGCTTTATAAGACATAATTTGCTGGCGCCTAGCTATCAGTTTACTCGCTTGTTAACAGTGTGGGAACCATCGTTGTTGTTGTTGTTGTCATCTAATTGTGTATGGGTTGTGTCTATTTGGCTGCCCTAACTGAAGGCCCAGGGGCAAGGTTGTTGTTACGTCGACGTTGTCATCGTTGTTATTATTATTATTAGTATTGTATCGGTGTAAGCAAACACAATAAGCCCCGAGGCGCTAGCATAGGCCCAATATACTTACATATACATATATATGCTACCAAATACTTGTACACCAGTATATCTGCAACGATGTATCTATGTATCTGTGCGCTTTACGTATCTCAGCTGAGATGTCGCCTCACATACTAATCAAGTCAAATGACGCGTGTCGATTACCGCTGCGCTCTTCAATTAAATGCGAGTGCGCCAAGACGAGTACTATATGATTATTAACTGGTTTATTGACGAATCACTGCAAAAACACGCACGCAGGCAGGCAATGCTCGCACCAGAGTTACCCTGTACAGGGTTGAAAAGTTAATTATTCTGTATAAACTGCAAAAATTCGGCTATAGCTATTTAGATTATGAAATGTATGCTTGAAATATAACAGAGAGACTATATAGTTACTTGTATCATCAAATGCATCCTTCTTAACCCATTGTACAGGGTGTAGCAATGCCCAAAAAATATCCGAAAAGACATCGACGTGTTAAGAATCACGTGCAGAAAAAATTTAAATAATCAGAAGCATGAACCGAGAAGACCTGAGTGTAGGGTCCTCAACACGGGATCTATATGTAGAATCGTTTTGATTAATTTTGGGCTTTTGCTGAAACGGCTGATATGGTTTTTTTTTATTTTGTTGTTGCTGTTTTTGCTGTAAATGCCCACGTCAAGGTTTGACCATGTAGGTGTATACATAAGCATGTTCATATCTGTCATCTACTTCACATCAAGATCGCACTTTTCGAAGACAACAACAAAATGTAGCAGAAGCGTAAAAAATCGAATTTGTAATACCCTGGAGTGAAAACAATATTATAATTATTTCAATTGAAAATCAAAAGAATATACAAAAGTTGAATAGAAAACTATAATCGATCTGTCCTGTTCATATACTTACCCCAGATGATTAATAAATTTTTTCTAGATGTATATTAGTTAAGAACGCTACGTGAGAGATTTTAAGTGCACACATTTATATATATATAGGTAAGGGCGCCAGTGGGGAGGGGTTGGCCTTTTTCAAGCAACAGTGGTTCGATGTTAAACACTCGAGCCGAGTACTGAAACGATTGAGGGTTTTGGTACCCATAATCTATGTACGTAATATCTTTATCTGCTGTAGTATCTCAAGTGACTTGGCGAATTGATTGGAAAGCAGACAAACGCTAAGTGCAAAGAATCGAACAAAGTTAACAGACTGTGAATCTGGTTTCTTTTTGCGTCAGCATCGCCCGTACTTAAGCTTTCATTTCAGTGTGCTGACAATACCGTATTTTGCCAAACCATGATACTCCTGTCCGAACAAACTGATAACCATTATCGTCGATTTATTTTTGGCTATATACATCTGCTTCTTTCAATTTAGAGCCTGAGTAATCTTGTTGACACCTGTAGAATGTTCTAGGAATCGCCACTCCCATTTTATGGCACTCAGTCAGGCTATTTTAACGAAGATAATCTTATAAAGCAATGCTCCAGAGTCTAAGATTAATATGACTGCTACAACTCGAATTCCAGTACCAATTCTCTAATTCTGATAAGGTGTCAACTACTTAACCAGGCCGTGTAAAATGTATAACAATATGGACGTGCTGTAACAAATTTGTCAAAATGATATATCAGTTTTTTTAAGATATAAAGCATGCTCAAAATTGGTAACGTTGGTAAATTATCGCGCGTTTTGGGCATGTTTATTATACTAGCTATTATTTTTTCCACCCATTTTCCACTGATGGCATAGTGGCTGTGTTTAAAATAGCGTTAAGTTATTTTACAAAAAAAATAAATAAATCCCGCAGCTGATACTTTTAAAATAAGCAAAAAAACAAAAAAAATAATCTATTTTTATAAAGAAATATTCTAAATTTCTAAACTTCTAAAGTAATTAATTAAATCGTGTCAGAAAGGCTTTTTCAAAATCATTCTTCTAATGAGTTTTAATTGTATTTTTATGTTTGAAGGGGATCAGATAAAAGTCATTAAGACTCATACAACAGGTTTTTTTTTGTTTTACCAATTTTGCAATTCGTATGTTAGGTATTTTCCAAAAGGGTAATCCCTCTTGTCACTTTATCACTCTCAATGGGTAATATTAATTATTATTAGTATCTTAGCACAGAGTGTTTGTTTTTTCTTTAATATATTGATACTGCTATTGAGTGGTATAATAATGAAGAGAATTAAGAAACCATAAACTAGAAAAAATAACAAACATAACGCTTTATCAGCGTTTTCGTATATTTTCGTTGAAACCCAACAAGTGGGAAATATAATTAAAATGAATTTGGTGGTGGCAAAAAAAAAAATAATTATTTTTAAATTTCCAATTGTAAAACTTAGTTAAATTATCTGATTAAAACTAAAATTATTGGATCTGATAAAAAGTACTTGCTGTTCATATTTGTATGCTTGACTTGATTTAATAATTACGCCAATTTAAGACATTTAGGATTTCCCCAGGCATATTCAACTGTTTACTTGGACGACGCGCGTCATTTTCAGATAAAGATAAAGATTTCGATATTTGGCAGCACGAAGCAAACGCTTTAAATATAAGGACGGGAATATTTGCAATCAACGTGCGTTTTCCGAATAACCGATTAGATTGCCAATAGAAAGTGACAGGCGCGACGCTGATTGCCACTTCAGTTTTCGAGTGGAGGGGCCCTTAAATGTCCGTTGTTGTACTGTGTGGCCTGGTTTCGGTTGAGTTTAGTTGCAAAGGTTGGCAGCGAGGCCTTCGACTACGGCAAACGGCATGTCAAACATATTTCAATAGTCAAAGCTCCCTAACACACAATAAAGCACATTACATGTGTTTAATTGCCTGTGGGGTAGGGTGGGGCGGCAACGCTTGTTATAATGCATATAGCAATTGCAGCTGCTAATTTTTCATAGCGTGTACATAGGACCCGGACAAGTGCACAGAACAAACATATAGGGACACGATCATAGCGGAACTACTTGCCTATTAAATAAGCCGCCGTTGCAAGTTCAAGTTTAAGGTCTATACTCGCTATGGTCGTGCTTAAAGTGGGGTGTTAAAGGGGGGATCCTCCCCCCCCTCCACCGTATTGACATTTGCATGGCGAGCCCCAAGCAGAGACAATAGAAACGTTGCAATTGATCGCTGATAGAGACTGTATCGACGCTGGATCAAAAGCATCGTCGGCGGCTGTTGATTGACCATTATCCAACAATTTGATTGACCGCCGCCCCTTCTTAACCCCTCCGACAATTTGTCAATTGTCTGTCGATAAACAAATACGAGTAACTGCAATGCAATTCGTTCAAGTAATTCACTTAAAATTGCCACCGCCGCCCACTCCAACACGTACCGAAAAAAAAATAAAATAAATAAAAACGAAACGTATGCCGCGTGTAAGTCCCCGCCCCAGAGGCTTCTTCTCTCATGGCTCGAGACAGGTGATTCGCGGGCAGCGAGCAGCAGCGTTGTCTGATAAGCGTCAATATAAGTACACGCAAGTTGCTTTTGTGCATTTCCCAACTGTTTCCGCAATCACTGAGGCCACAGGTCCCTAGTTATTAAGAAAGTACATAATCTACTGGCAGGTCTCGTATCCATTATCTGTGAAACGGAAAGTCCCATAGTCAAGTTATTTTTGCAATCGTGATCGTCCTATGAGTATCTGAGTCATACAAAACATATCTTTATACTTATGTATCTTGAGATGTACCTCCCCTTTATCAAATCAAAGATGTGCTTTGAATATAATTTTGTGTACATTTTGTCAATGTATTTCCCAAATACGAAACTTTTTCGTTAAGTCATTTGGTTTCGTTAGAAGGCGACAAAGTGCAGTGATAGTAAAATACATTTGGCATCTTACATTGCTCGCTAAAAATATAGCTACTATAAATGTAAAGATTCGCAATTACAATTGGCATATAAATTTGGCAAATAAATATAATCGATTTAATTTATAATGTATGATATCAGAAGCACTTACATTTGTTCCGTAACTCTTAGAAGTTTTGAAATAAAAAATACACTTTTATAATTATTTGCTAATTGATATATTGCTTATAGAATACTACCTCATAGTTTTATTTATTATTTTAGTTGCAAAATTAAAATAAAATTAACATTCTATTTAAAAATTGAGTTAACTTTTCACTTAACTTTTTTAATAAAGTTAAATATAAAGAATTGGATACTCTTTAATCATTTATTTGATATTACCCTTGAAATAACAGTTTTGGGATAGCTTAAATCATTTAATGTTATTCTTTGTTCATAATTCGTAAATTTTCTTAAAAAAATAAAAAATGTGGTATTTTGATTAACAAAAATTCAAATTAATTTAATCGGAACTAATGTAATTATTGTAATCCATATATTTATAATTTTGTATATTTATTGTTATCAATCGTATTATTAATCATATTATTTTTATTATAACATACATATTGCTTTTATATAGTTAAAACACTTTTTACCATACACTTCTGCCTAGGCCTTAAAGCAGTTATACTATTACCCGGGATTCGAACCCGGAACCAGATGGCTCATGTTTTGCCTACCAATTAACGTGGGTTCTGTTGTTGTTTTTGCTTGCTTTTTTGGGCATTTTTATTGGCAAAGTAATTTTAAAAAATTGTCGTTTCTATAACAGATATTTAACAGGATGTGTGATATGTAGCTCGTGAGTTGCAGAAACTATTAGAAAACTCGTTGATCATCCCGAGTTCTTGAATTTTAATCTGTTGTACAGCTAGAACAAGCTCTTGTGGTCTTTAATCGCTAGTAAGATCTGATTTTGTACGCTCAATTCTTTATAATAGAATCAAGATTTTTATAAATTTATTAAGGAGTTATTATTTGTGATTGCTTAAAGTATAAATAAAACGGCAGTGGAACTAAAATGCTCTACAAAAATAATACACATTTGCTTATACATATTATGCATATTTATAAAATTTGTTGACTTAAATTAATTGTATGCCATCATTGATTGCTAATTTTAGGTTTGCCATAATTAGACACAATTGTTTGGTCATTTGTTTGTTGTTGATCTTATTGATTGCTTATTATTGTACCATTTATTTATAAATATTTATTTATGGGTCTACTTGTCGCCACTCCACAATTTCGCTGAGAGCCTCTTTTAAATCCCACCAATCCAATTTGCAATTATATCAAATGAATGAAACAACAAACTCTTCAGTCTACATCCTGCACCAATTCATTCTTAAGATGATTTCGGGCACAACAAAAATATGGTGGACAAAAATTGTATTAATTAAAGCCGCGGGGCTTTCGCATGCGCAAGCGAGATGGCTAAAGAAATGGACAATCGACAGAGTTTTGGGACCTATGCGGCTCGTATCAATTATCCGGATGCGGGCAAACCAGTTTGTTGTTGTATTTTTACTTATTTATTTTTATTTTTTTGGCAACGAACATGTCGATTTTTGTAAATTGTTGTATTCATTGTATGCTCTTTGAACGTATTCGTATATATTTGTGTATGTACATATGTATATATTGTTTATAACAATATGCTAAATCCAATTGTTGGGCGCATAGAGTGTGTCGCAGTAGTGCGTCATTTTGGGAGGCCCGGACAGGTAGTAATTGCCTGACCCAAAAGCTAAAATGCTTTTCATGTTTTCTCACATGCGAAGCTTAAAAAAAAAAAATAACAACAGGGCGAGGGGAGGATACGAACTGATCTGTACGTGTACCTTTATATTTCTAGCTGCTTAACTATTTTATTTAATTTTTTTTTGTCAAATATAACAACCATAACACTGCATCTCAGTGTTTTTGGACGCTGCCTAATGCATGGTCCGTGCCGTATTGAACTATCAGCTTAAAGTCACGTAACGTCCTCGCATCCGTGGGTTTTATTTAGCCATAAATATTTCAATCCTGAACAAAACAAAACTGGAAAAAAAGTGCAAAGAAACCTATTTGACAAAAACTCGTAAATCAAAATGCAGGGCAAAGATCTGTATGTGTATATGTCATATATATATATAAATAATTTTGGTTTGTTTCGTCCAATAACGGGGCCTGGTGGTCGTAACTCTTTGGCATTACCCATACGCCCCACGCGCCGGCACACTCGAGTTGACAATTAATAATGAGTAATGAGGCAACTAACTGTCAAAAACTGATGATTGTCGAAGCCGACAAGCCGAGCCGAGCCGAGCAACAGACGAAAGTCGTTTGTGTTCTAACGGTGTGCACGACAATGCTGCGTCGCCGCCTCTGCCGCTGCCACTGCCGGCGCTGGCAGCATTTTCATTCATTGATCTTGTCGTATGAGTGTTTTTTTTTTGTCGAATTTCTTTTCGGATTTGAACTTGTTTTTGCTGTTGGGTTTTGGCGTTTCGGCTTTGGCTGTGACTATCATCAACACAAACTTGATTCCGATTGATAAGAAAAGGCGCGAGCAGCGCCAACGCTATCGGGCCACCGCCGCCGAGAGCAAGTCTTGGTAAAGCTTATCAACGGGCAATGCCGCCTCGAGTTGGCTCTGGCCGGGAGGCTCGAAGTTTAGCCAGCTGCGGCTGTCGAACGTTTAGTCGCTCGCTTGGCTTATTGATTCGGCCAGATCGTGGCGGTGCTGAGCGTGCGCTCGGCGTCGCTGTCGCCGTCGCCGTCCGCTGCCGGCGTCGCTGCGACGCTAAATGAAACGCTTTGACGCGTTATAATAACAAGTGTTTGCCGTCTTTGGACATTCAGTGTACGATATCCCGGCGTACGGTACAGACGACGACGACGCCAAAGAGAGAGAGCACATTAAAATAATAAAAACAAAAAAACAAAACAAAAAAAAAACGAAAAAAAATATTACAGAACCCACTTACGGAAGCCGCACGGCGAACCCTTTTGTCACAAATTGAATTGTGTTTTTTGTTGTTTTTTGTTTGTGCTAAAAAAAAGAAACATCAAAATAAAAATAAAAAATAAGAAAAATAAAAAATAAAAAAGTTTATTAAATTTAGTGCCGAGATCGTAAAGTATCGCATATCGCCCGAAAAAAGTTTAAACTAAGTGCCAGTGTGAAGTTGTTGCTACAAAAGTAAGCCCAGAAAATGTATAGAAAAAAACAACATTAAAGAAAAAAAAAAATGCTACAGATTGCCAGTTACTTATAGCACATACAGATCTTGTAGTATGCATTGGGCTGGCAGTAGAAAGGCAGGCGGAAATCAATGGAAAACATGCAGCTCACTAAACGCATAATTGGCAGCAATATGAAATAGGTTTATAGATGTAATTACCTTATTAACTGGTAGTAGCATGTGTTGCCAAACAACTATTCAACAAAGAATGGGAATATTTTATAAAAATACCTACGGGAGAATTGATTATTAACGAACTTTGCACCAAGAACTGAAGGGGCTTTAACTCGTTTTTTTCTTAATATCAGAAGGGAATCCCTAGCTATGCATATATTAAGGCTTGTTGATGGATCATATTTATTGCAATTATTATATGATATCTCGCATTCCTCTGTTGCACCTTGAATTGCTTGATCCTGGTTGATCTATCCTGAGGGACCTATAAAGTTCTTTCCTCCGTTGAACAGGAGTCGGCAGTTCATATTGAAACCTTCGATGCTTCGTTGATGCTTTTGACCTTCAAACTGCAACTTGAACTTGTAAAAATACATTACAATCAAAAAAAAATTAATATTTCATAAACAATTCTTAACTTCTATAAATAAATGTAAATCGCATTTAAGAAAAAAAAAAGAATGCCCGCAGCAAGTTCACATGCAATAAATTATAAATACTAAAAATACAATAAGAAACATAAAAAAGCAATTAAAATGCCTTGTGGTAAAACATTAAACATAATACAGTACAAACAATTCGCTGTTGCTAAAAAATTGTTAATTAATAATTTTAAATATGCAACCTTAACATTCGCACCGCTTTTAGGCGACTCGGGGTACGGTTTGATGGGGTTTTGGAACTGTTTCAGGCCCTGCCCTTTAGCATAACCGAGTGAATTGAAACAAAACCAACTGAAACAAAAACCAAACGAAACGAAAGGCTAAAGCAAGACAACAAAAAATACAACAAAAGCATTTAATTAATGCATAGTTAATATTAATTTGCCCAAGAAACAAAAAAATATATATATATATATCTATATATTGTACAATACAATATACAAATAATAATAATTAATTTATGTTGCTGGCATTTCGTTTTCACGGCCAAATTGCATTCGTGCTTGTTGTAGTTGTTTGCAGTCGCGCTTGCCTTATACACAATGTAGTGCTATGCATTACCATAATCGATGGATCGCTTAGGGTCGCCAAAGCCGCTGCCGTTGCTAATGCCTTGTCTGCAACTAATTACTCAAGTTCTACGGACAGTTTCAGTTGCTTGGCGAAGCTGTTACGGCATTGTTTTGGAGCCGTATGTCTCTTAATGTCGCGACATGCTTTTGTCTATTTCGCTACTCATTTGGCCAGTTATTGGACTTGATCTTCTCGTTATTCTATACTCTGCCGGCACTAACCGGCTCATAGAGTATTTGCAATTCCTAATTCTTGTCATTTGCTTGAGCACTTTGGGCATGCATTTAGACTTGTCATCAGTTTCGCTAAGTGAACTGTTTTACCCCAACTAAAATGAAGCAAAACAAAAAATTCTAACATCAGCTGTTTGCTTTGTGTGCAATTTCTCATTATTATATTTTCTTAGTTGAGCTGCTGCGTGTGGTTAATGAGCCAGGCACAAGCCTAGACCCAGGTTTGCCATATAACAAGATTTATTGGGGAGTGCTGCTGTTTACTTTCAACATTTTCTGTACTCTCAGATCTGTGCTAGTTCCATTCGTAATATCCATAAAGTGGCGAAGCGTGCAGTTGCATAGACAATTAGGTGATAAAAAGAGTAACACAAAGAACAATTGAGGAGGCACAAAACATTTGTATTTCAATTACTTTTTATGTATATCTGGAAGAAGCGATTGTCTTGCGTTTCGGACGGAAATACTTTAAAGTACATCTGTTCTGTTTCAACACAAGCTATGATTACAAAAACCAATTCTCACATTTTTAATTTCTTAAGATTCAGATCGTTCTAAATGTTGCCACAATGACAATCGGTTAAAAAGAGTCAGAAAGGGTATTTAATCTTCGCTCTGCCGAGATTGTATTTCAGCATTTAATTTCGCGCATGGAAATCAAAGTGTTTTTTATGGACCTCCCAACTAAAAGATGCATTTACGACAAATGTTGCTTTGATAGTTTATTTATTTTAAGTATCGATTAGATAAAGTTTCTTTATATGACTAGATTGGATTAATATGCGTGTACTAAAATACATAGAGATTATTGCCAATTATTATCCTCACATTGAACTAATTTCTCTTTTTGCATTTTGATGTTGAAAATTTAAAAAATAATAAACTTAAATACTTACATTAAATGAATCAATAATATGAAATTTAAATGTTTATTTCATAAAAATAAATACACATATTTCTTGGCCAAAAGCTGTCATAGTCGTTATATTAGTCACGATAGTAAAAGCCATAGTGGATTGATGACCCTTATATATAAGTGCCTGGCTGTATATATGTAAACATTTCGGCTGTGTACACACACTTGCAATTTTATTTTAAATTGCGAGTCTTTTTTTTCGTCAAGTTGAATGACATTTGTTACAGTTCCAGTTCGGTTTTTATCAAATTGTTGCGTATATATATATATATTGTTGACTTGTTGCATTTGACACTTTTTCTCAGGCGGATGACGTATTTTATACCAAACAATTGATTGTTTAGGGCTCGCAAATTTTAACAATTTTGATTTCTTGGCTTTTATTGTTACCAAAAATTTGTTTGCTTCATCCATTCATTGAGAGATGTCGCTGGCTCCATAAATAAATCAACATGAACAAACAAAATAAAAAATAATATAATAACAGATCCCATGGCTCAGAATCTCCAGCGATTTCACCTGCGTCATCAGAAACGCTTCGGCAAAAGTTTTGTGTGTGTTTTATATGTACTTTTATATATATGTAAGATTTATACATATATATATATATATAATTTTTTAAATTTTTTCTTTTGAATTTGTATATAGCATACAACAAATAAATACAAGCATCAGGCAAACTTGTTGTCAAATAAATTGCAATAAACTTAAGTGAAATAAAATTAAATAAGCAAACAGGCAGAGCCCACAAAATTTCAATAGAAAGACTTTTTGTGCTCAAGGCGTCAAGAATAATATAAACATAAAAAAATATTATTATGTTTGTAAATATGTATAATTTCAATTAGCATATCGGTCATTCCTAATCCCAGTACTTTACGCTGACCATTGACTAATGGCCAGTGCCCATTATCCGCCCCCGGTAACAGCTATCAGAACAACAGCAGCCTTACCCCATCTGGACATCTGCTCGCAATTGTTATCTATCTTGATCAGATTACTCGACTTTATTAAAAGTTCGTTTACATCAAAATTCAAATGCAAAATGCTAATTAATATTTATATTCAAATCGGCTTAACTGTGCGAACCAGGCGCCCCGCGCTATATGCAACACAGCTGGCCCACTGAACTCAGCTGAACTGAACTGAAAAAAGCAAGCGAGATGGCCAGATGTTGCCGCTTCACGTGCTTGGGGCTCTTGAATTTGCATATATGCAGGTTTATATCAATATATTATTACGTAGCCGACACGTTGGTCACACGTTTTAATGTCTAAGCTCGTGAGCAGCACCAGAGCTATTTAACTGATAGCTTGTTAGTATCGGGGAGGGTGGGGAGGAGGGTTAGACTATTCATATGTAGATGACGTCGATTTTATTTATTATATATGCAATGATACAATTAAACGAGTAATCTGCTTGACTTACTTAACACGCGTAATCATTAAATGAATCATTAAATTGCTCATTTAAATTGTGAATAATCGTTGATAAATAAAACACTAGATCGATCGATAGACCGGATATTCACACAAATATTGTCTGCCTAAAAAAGGCACATACGAATCTATGTTTATATAATTTAAAACTGAGTTAAGTACTTGACACACACGGATCATTAATTTTCTCATTAATTTAACTTTGCGAATTTTGGGATTTCTTCGAGTCCCCGTGACTCAGAAATGTAAAGATAGTTCAGACATAACTATATCTCTTCTAGGCATTCACTTGCTCTCTCGAGAGAGTGAACTCACGCTTTTGCATTCGCTTTTGCCACATGTTTAAACGTTTTACTGGCAACACCGAGTTTTGCAGGAGAGTATCTACTAGCTGGGCATTTACCACTCAAGAATCCTCGTACACGTTTAATTTGTGCAATTTAAAATAATTCAAGAACTAAAATTACAAATTTCGCGCGCGTCGTTCACAAATTAACGCGACAAGACACCGACTCAACAAATGCAAGCGTCCAAAGCGTCTAAGCCTGGGAACTTTGCGCCTATATGATATACAGAAATATACATATGTATATATGTACGTGTATCTGGATACAGTGCTTAAGATATGGGCAACTTCAAGTCGACGACAACGCTAAGGCTTAATCACAATAAATAGAAATAAATAGAAATTAACAGGCGGCGCACATTTAGCTCACGTTTTGCAAATTAACGTCAGACAGTACGACAACGGGTTTCCTGGGGTTAAACGGACAGCTGCCGGTCCACACGGCCATTATACGACGACAGATGCTACATATCATATTAGGGACTTACTCTATAGGCGAGGGTTGCATCTAACGTTAGGTTATTTATTCAGATATATATATATATGCATTGAATACCCTCAAGTGTAAATTTGTGATTTTTCTAAAATTTTCGTTCTATCCATATTTGTTTCATTTATAAATACTTGCGTTAATTTAAAATTCATTTGTGAAAACAAAATGTCGTATGTGTTCGTTCCACAACTCATGTGGCCACCCTTGCAACATTTACTTGTGTATGGCAGCGTCAGAGACAAAAAATTATTGCAAAATTAAAAAACAAAAATTTTTTGGCAAATTGCTTGTATTTTCGATCTATGCTGATTTCCATTTGCCGTATCGGGGAGTGTTTCAAGTACGGCTGCAATCCCGAGCCCGTCAGACGTCTGCTAGTTTCCATTTGCGATCATTTGTAATCTAATCGGCGCTGGTGTTAAGCAAATAATCAAATGCCAACGGAATTTCTATTGGTAGTTACCTGTGTTTCGGCTTGCTTTTTTTTATTATAAGTTTTTTAGATATGTACCGCCCTGACAAAAATTCTATTCACTTCAATTTTATGTACGGCACAAGAACAGTAATGCTCTGAATAGATATGATCTTCGAATGGCAAATATTGTCGCGATTTAATAATCACTGTATATCATAAATGAATTCAGATCTCACCGTTCAGCTTCAGACGATGTACGCTAATTTAATTGCTTTTTTATTTCTGTTACGCCTTTTCTTTTTTAAAGTTGATTTTTAATTATTAATTATTATTCAGCATAAGCTGGAATATGTATTACTATTTCCTCTGCTTTACTGCCTTCTTTCAGGGTTTTCAAAACCCACTCTAACAACTGCAGAGTTGTTCTCCAGATGTTCTTTGAAACTAGCTTTCCCAAACTTAAAAACAATTAAATCATCTGCAGAACTTTTGGTATTTCAACAATTAAAATTTAGAAAAGTTTTTTTTAGATTTTTATTGTATTGTTATGCAAGGTCTCGCCTTTGAACAATACGTTAAAAATTATTATCGCCAGGTTTTTACATAAGGTTTAACTTAATTTAGAAACTTAGCGAAATTAAAAAGGTGAAAAAACGAAACTTTGACGTAGTTAATGGTGCTGGTCTACGATAAAACCTGTGCAAAAAAAAAACTTATATTTATGTTGAAAAAGCGCTAAATTTTATTTCTATTTAACAATTGAGCATACATAAAAATTGGATGTTGGAAAAGATTTTGATTACAATTTTACTGCCTCCGTGATGTTAGATGAATCAAGTTGTTAAAAGCGCGAGATTGATAGATAAATTAATTATTTTTGGTTGGGTCATGACTATTTTTATTCTCAGCAATACTCTCTGAAATCAACGCATTCGATGGACTATTGTAATACTATTTTAAAACATTTTTCCGGTAAAGGATATAAATAAAATGAGAAATGTAAAGAATAGCCATAACAAATAAGCAAAGCAAATCCATTAGGGAGAATCCCGTCGCCTGTAGCTCCTTTAATTGATAATACAGACATAAAACAGGTATTAAAAAATAGATATGCATGCACTCTGCTTGTAGAAGAACCTGTGGCGCTGTTTTGTCTAGTCCAAAATATTTGAGTGCATTTATATGCGTGACAGCGTTTGACTGGCAATTAAAATGACCCCTTCCCCTTTTCCGCCACCATTGCTAAACAATTATACAATTTGTGTAGTCATCGCAAAAGTTCCGCATTTTAAATCGAATCTAAAGCCACTAAATTATGTAGCAGTTCAATTGAGAAACTAAACAACAATGAAAAATTCAATTAGGCAACAAACTAAACTTCGGTCGACAATAGCCCCATTTGTTTGATTTACTAGTTGGTTTAGCCCAAGCGTAAATTTGCAGTTTGTCAATTTTTTTTTGTAATTAGTTTCGTCAGTTAGTTGCTTCTATGTATTGACTTTGAACTTGAGTGTGGCAGCGTTCATTTAACTAAATTGTCATCGTCTGAGCTGTCTTTATCTTTATTTATCCGTTGTATATACGATGTGTGGGTCAGTACGTAATTTTGTTTTCACTGTAACTTTTAAAAATGGCAACAGAAAAAAGCAATATTAAAATCGGTACAAAATTCGCTTCGATTTTAGCTATTTGTCAAGCTGTTTGTCAAGTTTATCAGCTGTCAATAAAAGTAATGAAAAACTATTGCAGTTACAATTACTTCTTGGCATTGTGAATGGTCTGGCTGAATGTCCCGTGGCCAGGGCTGTTACTTCAATGTTGTCAATTTCAGTGTGCGCCACAAAAGAGCTTGAGAGATAAGAAAGCAAAATAATTCAGTATTAAATACGGCGATAAACACACTTAAAGTCACATTTGAAATATTATCGGTCTCAAGTGCTAAGCACATGGAAGGACACACATACACACACACACACACACGCTCAACGTTTTTGTATTACCAATATATACTGTCTTTAAAAGCATTTATAAAAAAATATCAGACAATTTTTCCATTTTTATCATCTTAAAAATTGGATTCTTTTTTTCAACACATTGGCAACAGCCAAAAGTTTTGTGATACATTGAGGCCATAAATAACGGAAATCATTTTTTAAAAATTTGTTAATTTTTTAAAATTATTTTAACCTAACCTATTTTTTATCTTTTGAGACTGGTAAATTCATATACAAATATTTCTTACGCTAGTTATGGTGAAGTTTATAAACTTGCCTCTCAAAAAAAGAACAAAATAAAAAATCTGATCTTGAAAATAAAGAAATATATTTCTATAGAAAAATATTATAAAATATATTTTATATCATTTGGAATTCTCAATCCATAAGTGAACTAAAATTGCACTCTCACAACAAAAACACGTTGTAGTACAATTTTTTGTGTAAATCATTTTGAATGCAGTCTTTGATAACTGCCTATGTAGGACATTTCCTAGTTATACAAAATTTGTTAGTTAATTTTAATTTGAAAATAATCTACGCCTCTTTCAATATTTCATTCAAAGTGTCAAGCAACAATTGGTTTTTCCATTGTGTTATCAGCTATCGGTACTTCCTCAGACTTGGTAACTGGTATGTGAGGAAATGTGCTTTAATCTGAAGTGCAGAAATATTATTTAAAGAATTTGCACGTGTTAGCACTTTCCAGAGAATATTACCCTGCCTTTATTATTATTTACTATGAGGCAATTGTTAACAAGCTTTACACTGATTAGATTATGCTACTTTTCGGAAATTGTATTTCGACTTGTTTACTTTCTTTTCCACACATACGAATTGTAAATTAATCATTTTCAATAGTAAATTGAAATGTCTTTATGGGGGATTTTAACGTCATAGAATAATAGTAGATACGCAATTAAATCTCGCACTTTTTAAAGTTCATCATAATTGAATCTTTTTATGCTTTCCAAATCTTTCCTATATAATATAACAGCTCAGTACAATTGGCTTTGGCACTATCACAAGCCTATTATGAATAAGTTACTAAAATTGTAATGAGTCTAGAATCGTGTTTAAGTCTTTAATCATTTTTAGCAATCGATATTGATCTTTCTCGAACGATGTTATGTTATCGATGCAGGTTTCTCAAGTTTGTCTAATCGTATATCTCCTATCTGTCCTAAACGTGTAGTAAAACTATATGACGTTATTAGTTAACTCTTTTTCCACTTTACTCTTTATCTTCATCTACTGATATCGATCTCTTTGAATTTGTTTTTGTGGATTTGCGATGAGCTTTTGTCGCGTGACCGAGTTTCGGATCGTTTTGATAAGCGTGTGCATTTTGATTTTTTGACTGTTAAACGATTTGTTGGCCAGCTGACACTCACCGGGGTGCTATAAATAGCGGGCTTTGTTGTCGCAACAACGATCGCTGGGATTCCAAATCTAATCGTATAACCTGTCAAAAGTCCATAAACTTGAAAACGCCACACGCTGCAAAGCCTGGCTATAATAGTCTGCTGTTCGATTGGTTTGGATTAGTTGGCACCGCTTGGCAACTAACTGGGCTGGTTGTTTGGTTGCTGCACCTGCAGGTTTTTCACTTTAGCACACATTTGGATGGCCGAAACTGGTTGCTTTTCAATGTTTTCATTAATGCAAATGCAAATGCAAAATGAGTGGGCCGGCAAACACGCTTCGAAAGAAAACAGGTCCCCAACTTCCCAACAGTCGGCAAAATTTGAAGAAAAAAATATATATACTAATGAAAACAAATGAACTGAACAGACGCCGCTGTCTGCTAGCCAAAAAATAATACAAATATAAACAAATAAAACAAGAAGGAATAGTTAACTATAGCATATCGAACTTTAAATACCCTTGCAGACACTCAATGTTAGTTTTTTATACAACTAAAAAACAGATATACTGTTGCTGGCCAATAATACGTGTAATATATATTTATATATATATATATATATATATAAACCAATAATATAGTCAATAACCATTTAGTAACAAAATCATTATACTCTGGCAAGAGTATATCAAACCAAACTACAAATATAAATAAATTGTTTTCAAGTGAGTTGGTTTAAAGGAGAAAAAGTCGACGGCATTTGGATATTGTTGTTTGTGCGGAAGTGCAAGATGTTTGCGCAGGTCAAAACCTAAAGTAAAAGTATTGCTGCTAAAATTTTTGTTATTGCAATTTTAATTTTTTTTTCTGCTTTTTGTTGTGCGTAACATTTTTTTATACTCATTGATTTTCGGAGCTGTGGCATTTTTTTTTTAAATATTTAAATTGTACACTAACAAATACATAAAAACAAATACTTACTTCGAGAAGAACAGCAATATATGAACGTTATATTGTTGCTTGCAGCCATATCAACGGTCCGGTGACTAAAGCTCTGCCCTCTCAGCCCCCAAAACATTTGAAATCCACCACCCCCCACCCGCCTCGAAGAACTGGACGCACAACAACGAACTGGACGTAACACAGACACTTTACACAGGATACACAGACACACGCACACAAAACACACAACACCACCCACACACGCATACAATGTAAACCAAAAGGCCTTGGTTTTTTCAACAACAATTTTATTAAATTTATATTCCTTACACTTTTTCCAAAACAAAAGAATAATTATAATCAAATAGACTCACATTCATCTATAATTTATTAATTTATTTATTTAATCTTTGTAAAGGAAGTCAATCAAATTGTGTGATATTTCGATTTTCGATTTTGTTTAGTGATAGTTCCAATCGAGAACCTTAAGCAAAAGGCTAACTTTTGCTCAACGCAGATATGCCAAAACGTTAAAGCAATATAAATAAACAAAAAACAAAAAAAAAAAAGAAACTTAATAGATATATACGCATATATATAAATATATATATATATTTAATTACAGTTGCACCTCAATTAGCTGCAACTATATTTTTTTGTTTGTTTAGTTTGAATTCTAGTTAATTTAATGAATTTCCATTGTGCAACTCAGAATACTCACAACAACAACAACAACAACAATAATAAAAACACAGCTGCAATTTTGGCTTTGCCTTTAGCTGCTGCGCACGCTTAGAGCCAAGCAAAAACACACTACACACGCACACACACACACACACACACACCTACATTCCACGACAAATGCAAAAATGTCGCAGCCGAACGAACAGACAACAACACACGTGCAACACAATCAGAACACAACAGAAACAGGCAACACCATAGACCACAACCACCAACACACAATCCACACACCACCCAGCCCAACCATACCAAATGAGCTGAAGCAGCGGCAGAAAACTGCGCTCTCACCGCTGAATGTGCGACGACTTTCCTCTTATGCCGCCCACAATGATGCCGCCGAGTTTGGGGCTGATGATGGTGTGGCGCCGCCTTTGTCCACTACCATCAACATCCATCCGATCGGCAACAATATCACCAACACCACCAACAACAACAACAATAACAACAGCAACAACAACAACAACAACAATAACAATCACACCAACAATAATAACAACACATCATCAACGTCCTCATCATACGCCACGCCACCAATATACCAACAACAATTGTCAACAATGACCACAACGACGCCGCTAGATGTGGCCCTGGATGATAAATACAAGTTATTTACCATCTACAATGGAAACGGTGAGTGACGACAATTGAGGCGGCAGCAGCAGCGGCAGCAGCATCATCAACATCATTATAGGCATTATAGATCAGTTTGTCTCTCGGTCGATAACGATAGCGATAACGATTTTGCTAGCGATAGCGATAACGATAACGATATGCTGCTGCGCCACGTGCGCTGCGCACTGAATACTGTTGCCCCGTTTCATTATTTTCTCTCAGCATTCTAGCTCTTTCTCTCTATCTTCTTTATTAATTTGCCTCTTTTTCCTCTCTACCAACCGCCTTAAACTTTGATCCCATAACCTATACAGTATGTTGTATATATTATAGTTATTATTCAAGCCTTGCAGAGTTGTAATTGTATCTTGTATCTTTATATACATGTCTGAATAACCATCATCCGTTTGTCTATTTAATCGAGCGATATGTATTCTTTCTGGTATCTTACAAGGAAAGTGATAGTTGTGGTAGAATGTAAGTTATAGGGCAAGATCAGATCATAATGCCAAAATAAACATTAAGTGATCGCAGCTCAGTTTCTAAGTTTTCCAATCCTGGAAAACCACATTTCCTCAAGTTTTACCTAAATAAATAGGTTAAGAAATATTTTGCTCTGTACTTTGTACATAATCAGAATTTCTTTGTCGCTTTAATTAGCTAGATATGTATATTCATATACATATAAAGAAATGTATAGAAAGTCAAAATACCATCCCATTTTGATGAACCCCAATTAGGCAAAAATCCTTATTTTATAATATATATAGAATACTCTGCAAGTGCATTCAGAGCTTCGGTCCAACCGATCTTTATATTTTCTTCAATCTTTTTCTATGATTATATGCATATTAACATATCAAATTTTCATATTACGCTCAACTAGATTTCGAACCATAAAAAACACACAAAAATATCAGAACCTCAAATACATCGGTTACACGAAGACACATTGTATGATTACTTGATGTATTTTAATGGCATTTCAAAAGAGCATCAATTAAAATTTTGCGCCAGAGTATTTTTTATTATTTCTTTTTTATTATATTGTCTTATTTTACTATCGCACAATCACAAATCCTATGCATGTTTATTATAGATGATAAACACATAAAATCTTTATTAATTATTGCATGCTATTTGTTGCTGTAGTTGTTTGTTTGTTTGTTTTGTTGTCTGCGCTTTTATGGACGAACGATTTGTAATTTATTAACTTGGCGCAATGGAAAAAAATTCCAAAAAAAATAAAAAAAACTAAACAAAAAACGCACACCAACAAATTGTTCTACTCATTTGGCAGCTAAAAACTCGTTTAGGCCAGCAGACAAAAAAAAAAACGCAGCAACAACAAAAGCACAAGCAGAACAAGCGCTTTTTTTAAGGGGATAGGGTATAGGGTAGTGCTTGTGGTCACATTCGTATTTTATAGAAACGTTAATTAATTGCCTTGCTAATTGCACAACGCTTTTGAATTTAGTTGCATGCCACACACACACACGCAAACGCTCACATACACACAGACATACGCAAATAGCGACTGTAGCGAGATATGCCCATACTAACTGCATCTCTTTCTCTCCCAATTTCTGTTTCTTCCACCAATCAAATTGCCCTCGTACCGCGAAGACCCCGACAATGAGAAGTTGTCCGGCCTTCCACATTCGACAACTGGTTCACTAAGCTCAATCATCACGACGTCCATAGCATCCTCCGAACCGGATCCTGGTGCGGCGGGCGGTGGCAGCGGCGGCGGCAGCGGTGGAGGTGGAGGCGGCCATGGCCATGGCAACAGCGGATCCGGCGCACTGGCAGCAGATGCATCCAGCATTGCGGGCATCAATGGCAGCTCCGAAGAGAAGTTGGCACTAAATCGGCCCGGCATCAAGCAGGAGAAATGGACAACCATCCTGCTGCAGGTGTCCATACCGTTCTTTCTGGCCGGCATCGGCACCATCGGAGCGGGCATTGTGCTTGGACGCGTCGAGGTAAATGTGCTGTTTGGCCCATTAAATACATTTAATTTGTCCGGCTCGGGGTTTCACGGTCTGGCTAATGAGTTGTTTCGCTGGTTCGCTGGTTTGTTTGGTCCGTTTCGGTGATGGGATTCTCTTTCCCTCGCTGAGCTGATAAATCTCATAAATTGCCTCATTGACATTGCGCAAGTGGCAAAGATGTAGATAAAAGAGTTGCGCACAATCAAAATGACACGCAAATTAAATTGTAAAATCTAATAACAGAGTCTGTCGTCGACTCATTAAAGTTACACATCACAAGCCAAAGCTAAGCATCCAAATCAGAGTGAGGTAGTAAGAGAGAGAGGGGGAGTGGGGGGAGGGGAACAAAACAAGTCAAACAAAACAATTTTATTGCCGTCCCCATCGTTGGGCTCCCGTCTGAGAAAACTCGACAAATCTCACACAAAAGAAACAGACACGCCATCACCACCTGCCCTGCAGCTGTTCTAACTCGACAACTATTCAATTTTCAGCAAATGCTCAAAACTTTACTTTCAAATACTTCAATTTATTCACATTTAATTCTTCAATCCCTTTAAATTCTCTACTTCAAACGATTGTCCGAAACTATTCTACAAATATTTCAAGCAACATTTGCATTACCTTTGAGTTAATGAAATGTGTTGAAACAGATGAGAAAGTTTTTAAATGGACAGAATCCTATTGAACAGGAAAATATCGTCATTATTTTGTTTCGAAAACATTATTGTATCCAGGTTTAATAGTTTTAGATGGGCCTGGATTAATTCTAGTCAAGAATATATCGAGTTATATATATATTTTGTATGTAACTATAGATGTGTTGTCTAACTGCTCAGGCTTTTTGTGATATTTAAAAATAGCTACGTTGATAGACCTATACTCTAATTAATAAGAATAATATTTTATTGGGTCGGACCTTGCTGCATCTATTAAATCTCAATGTTTTTGACCTATAATTGGTTTAAAACGTGCAAAACTTTAATTTTTCAATTTAAAAGTCACAATTTTAATTGTTTAACCAAATGTTATTACACCTGACGCCGGGACGTAAAGAAAAGGCTTTCAGTTGCGATTTTAAATCGTTTTATAGATATAGTGTATAAAAACTTTAGAGAGCCGAAAAAAATGTTCTTAACAAAGTGCATTAATTACGAAAAATATATAAATATATAATATATAACTTCTGTGCGTATATATACACATAAATACATGCAAAGTCCCAGTCAAAATCGTTCAGCACTTAATAAACATTTATTTGACTGCTAATTAGCCTTAAAATTCTGGTCTGAACTAACGTCTGGGCCAGTTACAAGCGGCGCTTGCCTGTCCCAGCCAATTCTAACTGTACAGAACCGAAAAAAATAAATAAATAATAAAATAATCCAAGACAAACCGAACCGCACCTGCAAACCAATCCAAAAATAATAATATATAGCCTAGCGTCGCTCGATTTGATGATGTCGTCACTATCCGATTTATAATCGAAATTTATGTGCAGCCATAAATCGCATTATATATGTATATATGATGGCTAATATATATTAGTCAAGCAACTAATTTATATGATGCTTTGTGATCGCAGAAATGGTACGTCTTCAAAAACGTTAGCGAGCTGTTTATTCTGGTCCCAGCGCTGCTTGGCCTGAAGGGTAATCTGGACATGTGTCTCGCCTCGCGCCTCTCCACGCAGGTCAATCTGGGGAACATGTCGTCGCGTTCGAATGTGGTGCGGATGATCATCGGGAATATTGCATTGGTGCAGGTTCAGGCCACTGTCGCCTCCTTTCTGGTGGCCATGTTTGCCACAAGTGTGGGCGCGACCATGACCGGTAACTTCTACTTTGAGAATGTGATGCTGCTGACCGCATCGGCCATGTTTACGGCCACCTCGTCGTGCTTTGTGCTGGGTAAGCGAACCCTTCCACTCAACCAAATTGTGCCCGATTTCTCATAGATTGTGACATTGCAGATTTTGTGCTGGTGGCTGTGATTCTGTTCTCGCAAAAATATCGTCTAAATCCGGATAACCTGGCCACGCCGCTGGCTGCTTCTATAGGTGACGTTGTCTCCATCAGTTTGCTGTCGTTCATTGCCTCGCTACTCTATGAGAATATAAGTATGTCCATCACATACTTTCAACATAAAGCACGCTCTAACGTATTCCCAAACGTCTGTTGCAGAAACCCATCTGTGGATCACTTTCATTGTGGTTACCTGCTACCTGGTGCTGCTGCCCATGTGGGTCGTCATTGTGCTGAAGAATGAGTATACGCGACCGGTGCTAAAGAGCGGTTGGGTGCCAGTGCTGTCAGCGCTCTGCATCAGCGGGTAAGATCTATTTAGATGTTGTCATCGTCTCCCTCACTCGCACTCAGTCCATCTTTCTCCCAAGCCTGGTCAAGTGCACTTGGGAACTGCCGCCTGAATGGGGCCATGATAAGCACAATTTGAACTTCTATTTCTATACTTGATATTTTTGTGCCATTTCATGTTCAGTAGGTGGCATTAGGTGTGCTAAATTTGGCAACACTTTTTGATTGATCGGTTTTTGTTTTATTTGTTTCCATTGTTTATTAAGTGGCGAGGGACAGCAAATCGCCAGCTTAGCCAATTGCCATTGTTAATTGTTGTCCTTGACTGGCAACGTGATGGTCAGCGCGGCCCAGTTTTGGCTTAACTCAGCTTATTAATAGACGGGTCGGATATTAATAAACCTATACTACATAAATATTTTATGAACTGTATTAGAAATTAACAGGCGTTCAATTTGTGTATGGTTTTAATAACTTAATGGCTTTTATGCCAAAGTAGTCTACACGAACACGAGGCCGTTTCGTCAGCTTAAGAAACTAGATAGAAAATCAAGTCACTTCTAGGCACTAATGTTTATATAAAGTATATATATATATATATCTTTATTGATTATTTAGAATTAAGAAAGGTTTACATCAGGACCTATAGGTCGTTTAATGCGAGCCCACACTAACATTAACTTATTACAAAATCCAATCTAAATCTAAATTTTAAAATAAAATTTTACCCTTTTGCAGGCTTGGTGGTCTCGTATTGGATGCCGCTGTGGATGTCTTCAATGGTTTTGTGGTCTTTCAGCCGATTATTAATGGCATTGGAGGTAATCTGGTGTCAGTGCAAGCCAGCAAGATATCGACAATGCTGCATCAGAGTTCAATTATTGGCATTATACCACCGCATACAAAGATCGTCGAGTGGCCGTGGCGAGCACTTTTCAAAGGCGGTAAGTTGGACACACAACATTATCTAATAGTAAATTTGCGAATAATATATTTATACTTTTACTTTACCGCACAGTGCCCTATGCTAAGACGGCACGTATTCTTATCGCCATGTCTATACCTGGCAACATATTGTTCATATTTGCGGCCGATTATATCAACATGAACGCAACCACCGTAACGTGGGTATTTATGCTATCCTATCTAACCGCCAGTTTGCTGCAGGTGAGTTTGGCTAGTCTCCGCACATTAGAAGTGGTCAACTAACATGTTTGAATCGTCAACAGGTAATGATGCTGCTGTACATTGCGCACATCATTGTGCACGCCATGTGGAAGTGGAAAATCGATCCGGACAACTCGGCTATACCATATCTGACAGCGCTGGGTGATCTGCTGGGCAGCAGTTTGTTAGCTGTCGCGTGGCTCTTTACGATGTCGGTGAACAAACAATACGGCTCCAATTTGGATACACTGAATGCGCCCAACTAGCGGCATTTTACTCACACGAAAATATCCTACATACATCATTTAGCTGTGGGGCGGCATCGTTTTTGATGACGCTCAGTTTCTTAGTTAGCACGCAATAGGATAATGCAAATTGAGAATGATCTGAAATTGCAACCGCAGCAACACAATACAAAGAACTGTAATGTACCTAACTTCTAACATAGATACTGTATGTATGCATGCATGCATGCATGCATGCATACATACACAAAGATAGACACC
Source organism: Drosophila robusta (assembly GCA_035043565.1). Taxonomy (NCBI): domain Eukaryota; kingdom Metazoa; phylum Arthropoda; class Insecta; order Diptera; family Drosophilidae; genus Drosophila; species Drosophila robusta. The sequence goes on along the minus strand of JAWNMW010000257.1, from coordinate 17,477,474 downwards.
AAAACCACACATAAAACACAAAATATCCATGCAAATATTTTTAAAATATTTCGAATGTTTAAACTGAGGATGAACCCATTTTTTTGTAGTTTCACATGGCTTTTGCTTGTGTTCCTTTGCTCTACCAAGATATTAAGTACGAGAGTATAATGTACATTTGGAAGGTTTGGCCTGTGTTGGCCAAGTCAGGCACATGGCCGGACACAGCATAATATTTTTTAAGGCTTTTAGGACAATATTATACACATACAAATAAGCTTCTTCAAAACAAGGGCAGTCGAGTACATACAAACTGTAAAACTTTAAACCAAACAATATCGGATAGTTCTGTTTTGTTGTTTGTTTTCTGATTGATTTTCTGATTCTTTAAGCAGCTAAACTAAAAATAATTTACATTAAAAAATAGTCTTAAATATGGCCTACTTAATTTTTATAAAATCCAATTGATAGTATTAGCGCAGATTTGATTTTTGCAAATCTCGCTCTATTGTTTTAAACATATTTTTTCCCCTAATATTAGCAACAATTTTTTTTTTGCTTCGCGCATCCGAAAAACAACAATAAAACACTATTATTGTCTGTTAAAAAGCATAATTGTAAAATTTTTTTTTGTTTTTTAATTTTATTTGTAAAAAATAATATAAGTTGAACATGCTTGTGTATTTGTATGTATTGAAAATCATGAATGTAATATAATGTATCTAATTAATGTATTGTTTGTGCGTTATGTGAAGCGAACAGGGAAAGATGAGACGTTCTGAAAGGAAATGTGATCGATATTTAATTATAATAATAATTATAAACTAATGTAATTCATAAACATAGCATGATTATTGTATAACAAAGAAAAACAATAATTAAAATTAAATAATATGTTGGAATAAACGAAGGAAGTTCGTAAACATAAAGGATCGGGTTTTATTTATTGTGGCTGAAGTGCGAAAAGCGCGCCAAAAACAAAAACTATCGATTTTTTGCTTAGAGTATTTTATCATTTGGAAGTTTACTGCAGCCCTGAAGATCAACACTGATATCGATATATCGATAATATGCAGCATTCTGGTAGCCATTTTGATATTGATTGTAAATTTCAAAGCAACTGACGCGCTAACTAAAGTTGAAGCAGGCCATTGGATTGTTGGCTCTTGTATTTCCAATTGCAATCTGTATGTTTGTAGTGTTATTAGAGAATGTATCGTCCACGACGGACCTCGGAGTTCCACGAAGACGCTCGGGAGGATGGCGGCATCTTGGGCAAACGACAAGTCAGGCAAGTATCAGGACAATGAGCGTATAGAGGAGATAGAATCAATGTTTTCTACTTTGTTCGCTCTGCTTAGGCCGCAGTTGCGCTCCACAATGGGTTCAGTGAACAAGCCGAGCCAGCTGATGTCCCGCGTGAGCCAGGATCGTGGCACGCCGCTCCGCACGGGCGGTCCGCCACCGACAACGAATCGTAGTCTGGCCAATGGGAACAGGAATAGCGTGACGCCGCTGCGACATCGGCAGGTGTCGTCGGTGGAGCGACCCGTCGTGCTGCACACGGATAAGAAATGGGTGCAGGAGCAGTCGCAGCTAATTGCCGAATATTTGGATGAAATGGTGCACATTCATGTGCTGCAAGGCTTCTCCAGCGAGTTCTTCAGTCGCGGTGGCTCGGCCCTGCGCCAAATGACCATGAAGCAGTTTGTGAGCATTGTAAATTTCTTTCTGCAGTTCATTTGGCGCAATCGCATCAGTGTGGGCACCAACCATGTGGAGGATATAACGAGCGCCCTGCATAAGCTCAATTATCCGTATCAGGTGAACAAGTCGTGGCTGATGACGCCCACCACACAGCACTCCTTCGGCCATGTCATTGTCATGCTCGACTTCCTCAAGGACTTTGCGCCGCCGTCGCCCGCATGGAAACAAGAAGCTGGCCAATTCGAGGAGTTTCCCTTTATGGAGACCAGTGAACAACCCAGCTATGTGCAGAACACCCTCGACTCCATAGTCCTGTCCAACACACAGGCCAGCAGCGTGATGCTTAACGAGGAGACGATTCAGCTGTTGTTCACCAGCACGGCGGAATGCTTTGCGGTCTGGGACAAGCAAAAGCGGGAAGAGTATGCGGTGCTGAAGCGCGAAGTCAGCGATAAAATCATAAAAAGCCTTTGTGACTTGCCTGATAGCGCAGCATTGGATGCGGAGATCACTCGCCAGCAAAGGGAACTGCAGCAGTTGGAGGAGCAGCTGCAGCTGCCCGCCAACAACAATCTCGAGCAGTTGGAGCAGCTGAGAGCCCAGGATCAGTATTTAGAGCAGGAGCTTTTGACCACGCTAAGCCATATGAAGAAAGATCGTGAGCAGCTCGAGCAGCTGGATGGCCGCAGCGCGAACAACGCCAAGAGGATAAGGGTGCTGCGTAAGGAGCAGCAAAAGCTGCAGCGCGAAGTGGATGGCCAAAAGTGCACGGCCGAAAAGTTCCACCGCATGAAGGTGATGCTGAGCGATCTGGAGAACGAGGATCAATTCTATAAACGGCAAATGCGCGAATTCTCTGAGCGCGGCTACAATCAGCAGGTGAAACTGTCGCGCGGCAAGAAGCATTTGCTGGATCAGGTGGAAAAGTTCAATACGCACGCACAGAACATTGGCCTCGATTCGGATATATGCAGCGTCAGCGAGAAGGATAAACTGGATCTGGTATTGCCGCTGCCGTCGCACCATTCCGATATCCAGGCGCGCAGCCGGCGCCTGACCAAACTGGCCGCCTTGCTGGCGCAGCGTGGCGCACAGCTGGAAGAGCGGCATCGCGAGCTGGAGCAGCACAGCACTGAGCTGACGCATCAAATCAGAAATCTCGAAGCGAACATCAACCTGCTCGATACACATGTCCAGTCAACCGGGCAGCAAATGACGCAACTGCATCACAGCTACGAGGCCAAAAGCTGCATGTGGAGGGAGCATCTAAAGCACTTGGATGTCCGCAAATTCGAACTAAACGTGCAACTGGAGCAGCTTCGCCAGGAACACCACGAGCTAATGGAGCTTTTGGAAAACAAAAGGCAAAAGAATGAAGAGTACCTCAGCGCTGCCGAGCGCCGGCAAGAGGAGCGCTTGGCCGCCAGAGAATCCTATCTAAAGCAATACCAAGAACAGCTGGCCCAAGCCGAGGAGCAGCTCAAGGAGCTCAATGCGACAGCTGACCGTAACGACGCCGAGTTGGCCAATCTAATGAGGCAGCTGGAGGCCACCGAACTGCCGGCATTTGAAGACAAATTGAATGCAGCCTTCAAAGATGTCAAAATATTTTAAATCATTTTGTATTATTAAAAAAGTATAATGTAAAAACGAAGTAAAAGTACGTATTAATTGTTAAACAATTGCAGAATTGTTCAAAAATGTGTTGAGCGCTAAAGGAAAGATTTCCGTTTCCACTGAGTTTTCTTCTTTTTTTGTTGCTAAGTGTTCTGAGCTTAAGGTAATTTTATAAGTACATATGTTTCAAAATTTATTCAATTCATTAACTGTTTTAATTTGCATGAGAAAACGTACAAATGAAATAATTACATTTCGATTATAAGTATTATAAGATGAATATTTAAATTCTTACATAGATTTATTTCAAGTCGGGCCTGTGAACAGCTTTCAGTTTTATTGTACACACAGGTACAGAAATAGTTGGGCTGACCAGCTGCTTGCAGAGCTGACTGAGAAATACTCTATAAAATATCAATATGAGAGAGAGAGCTACAATCGCTAGCTTTGGATTCACGCGCAGTTAATATCCACGCGGATCAAATATTTGGATTACATTGTTATAAATTGCACTTGGTACGGTTTAGGTTTAGCTTTACATTGTACTGTTACATGTATGCGAGCACATTGGGGCTTGTGGATGGCGGGGGGTGGGGCGGTGTTGGTGAGGCTCTTTGGGTTGCTTACATACAAACGAATACACATACATAATATAATATTATTTTTGGCCAATTTGAATAATGCGAAACAGAAAAAAATGCACTGAAATAACTTTTTGTTGTAATAAATAAGTGTGTATGGTTTAGCTTAGGTAAATTTATACAGTGTGTGTGTGTGTGTGTGTGTGTGTATGTTGAGTTGTGTCCTGTATTCCTGTTGTTCTAGTTGCTGCGACTACGCTTGTGCGATTGAGGCTCAAACTATAAATACATCGCCATTGTTGCGCTCCACGGCGGCCGCATTGCCGCTGGATAGTGCAAGATCACCGCCACAGCCGGCACGCAGTGGCTGAGATTGGGCTTGGGCGGTTGCTGCAGCTGCATGCTCCCCGTGGGTGACCTTGTCCAGCAGTTCGGCCTCCCTGCCAATCTCGACGATGCCCTGCGACTTTTGCGGCGAGTTTCCGCTCGTTTCGTGCACCTCTTCCAGACTATCCTCGCATACCTGGCTAGCCATGTGTATGCTAACGCCAGCCGCGTCCAGCTGCACCTCGTCCTTATGGTTTTGGAATGTAACTGAGATCTCCTGCGACTGCTGTGATGCCGAGACGCCGTCGATGCCCTCGTCAATGTGACTCAAACTGTGGCTCTGACTGCTGTCGCTGCCAGCACCAGAGCCGGAGGCCGCGGAACCTGTACTATTAGCGGGCGCAGTCGTTATGGAGGACCACCAGCTGGAGAAGGCGCCCTTGGCCTGCGAGATGGCGCCGCCAACAGCACGGCTGGTGTTATTGACCGCCTGGTTGATCTTTCGTCCGCTTTCGCTGTTCTGCATGGTTCTGTACAGGCAAACCCATAAATAAGTTATCTTTTTATTCGACTTTACGCTCGGGACGCCCCCGGTACTTACTGCGCCAGCTTCAGCTTCATGTCGGCCACGGACAGAGTGCCAGCAAATGGATGACCACAGGGTAGCGCATCGAAAAAATCGGGTTCAGGTCGCACATCAAACCACTCCTGGTAGCACTGTGTGCGCTTAAAGGCGCTCATGAAGTGCGGATTGAAGTGATCATTGTCCTTAATATCTATGCAAAATGATTGAATAATCCATAATTAAATGTGCGCTGTTAGGACCCAATTTCAACTAACCGGGCGCCACCGCGGTGCGCAGGAGAGCCAATGTGTAGCCCTGGAATTGTTCACGGATCCAGTATTCGCTACCTTCGGCATCCTCCTTGGGGGCTTGTACGTGTTTCAGGATGTAGTCCATGTAGCGCAGGTCCTCGGTGCTGAGCACCAGCTGCCGCCGCAGCTCTGGATCATGAGCCTCCAAATTGGCCGCCTCGATGTCCACGAGCACGTCGGCCAGCTGGCGCTTCTGCTGGAACAGCACGTTGGAGGTGCCGATAATGTAGGAGAGCACCATAGGATCGCTGAGCAGGTCCATGTAGGGTAGCGACAAGTAGGGCAGGCACAGATTGCCGCTGGCAAATATGCTGACGGGTGCCCGGTATTCATCAGGATTAATCGCGCACAGCGCGGCAAGATTGGCTATTCAATGGGAATTGGAGATTGGGGTTAGTATTCGAGCAAATACGCCGACACTTACAGGCCAAGGTGTCGACGCTTGCCTCGCGAGTCAATGAGCTGCTGCGGCCGTTCCGTTTGCCGGCGCCGCCGGCGCTGGTGCCGCTTTCCGTTGAGTCTACGCGCTGCAGCTCCTGGTGCGTTGGCGTTGTGGTCGGGCAGCTGGAGTCCTGCGACTGTGAGTTTGGTGTTGTATGCGGCGAGGTGTTGCCGCTGCTGTTGCAGCACTGTGAGCCAGCCGAGGCTGCCGACGAGACGAGCGTTAGGTCCTCCGCTTCGGCTACGACGTCCACCTCGGCCTCAGCCTCGGCCTCCGCCTCGCGTTGCAGTGAATCCGTAAAGTCGGGCATGGGCGAGAGTGGGCGCGAGGTGCGCACGCAGGCCACCTCCTGGAAACCCTTCTCCAGTAAGCGCGGCACCAGCGAGGCCATGCCCAGTATTAGCACGCACATGCCGCGCACCGGGGAGCCAAAGCAGACGACCCGCCGTTGGAGCAGCAGCAGCTTGAATAGCATCAGCATCTTGTGGCGCCAGTGGAGCACAATCTCGCGCAGCGAGAGGCCCACATGGAAGTGGCGCAGCGGACGGCGCGTCTCCTCGTCCAGCAGGCAGGCGTTCAGCTGCTGATACGCCTTCACCAGCAGCTCGGTGCAGCTGAAGTCGCCCTGGTCGAAGAAGGCGTCGGCAATGAGCGCCAGCTTGACCTCAATATAGCCATAGATGGGCAGGCGTGCCAATATGCACACCGACTTCTGTACGGTGCTGCGCGTCACGTCCGCGGTGCGTATTTTGAGCTTCTCCACCGGGATTTGGCGATAGCAGGAGACGCCGTAAATGCTGGCCGCAGGCTCAAACAGACTGGGCAGATTGAAGAACACCGTATCCTCCACGAAATTGTGCGAGCCATCCGGCAGGGCCAGCGTTGGCAAATACTTCCACCCGGACGGGCATTCGTTTCGGCCGCTTGAGCCGGCGATCAGCGGCGGATGCGAGAACTCCACTTGACAGCCCAGTTTGTGATGGAAGCCAACGACCAGAATGTGCAGTATCGGCGGCTTATTCTCTGGCTCGCTGGCCATGTTTACGTTTCGACGTGACGCAAACTTTATAAAATTCTGCGACAAATGCGTCAGTCAGGCAGGAACAACAACGACAGGCGCTGGTGGGGGGCAACGGGGGGAAACGGAGGCACGTCACTGTGGAAAACACAAGCGAAGGGCGAGAAAACAATTTAACAACGCATCCAGCAACAACGTAAATTAACACGTACGAGTGGGTTTGTATGTTTGTATAGAGATATCTTATTTCGTTGTTCTTCAAAATTTGCAAACAGAGCTGCAGAACTATCGAGGAAAGCCTGTGGTGGCCGGCCGATAAGATGGAATAATCGGAATTGGACATTGACTACGATAAGCTGACAACTATAATTGGCCGATATTAGAGTAGCAATTATCGAATATGCTTCAAAACACTGTTATTTTTGCCATCCTCTTTACTGTCAGTTCAAAATTTCCAGGCTGCTGTGTTTTTTATCTAACATGTAAATATTAATATGTAGAAATGCGTTGGAAAAACACACACCTAGCCTGAGGGGATTGCCGAATTAAACTAAAATACTAAAATAACTGCTTTTCAACTGACAGGCGTCCAAACGAGAAAACATGCCATGGGAGTCAAATCAGTTTTAAAAACTTTTTTAAATGTAAATTTTTTAAATTATATTATTGAATGCGCAAAAAAAAGAAATAAGAGTGCTCTAGTCGGGAGTTCCCGACTAGGAGATACTTAGGGTATACTGTATACTATATATATATACTCACACATACTTATAAAACACAAGTTTGGCCCCCATTATGAAAACTAAATTCTTGAATAACTTCTAAGCTATTCGTATGAAATTTGCAGGACTTAAATTGAGCATTCAAATGTATGCACGAACAAAATCGCAGTATTTGTGGTATTTGAATTACATTTATATCATATTTGGGGCGAAATATTCTTGTTCTACGTTTGCTTTACAAAAATATAATGTGAAGTATTACATTAAGTTAAATTTATACGAAGTGTGGAAGAATCTTCTCTTTCTATAAATATTCTTGAACTGTATTAACAGCTGAGTAGACGTAGCTTTTTCAGAGCGATGTTAGACTATCTGTCTTTCTGTATGACTGCGGTGACCTCAAAAAATTTGTAGAGCCGAGAATTCTAATTGTTCTGTGCAGATTTTTTTTAACATTAGCAGTTATGACTTTCTGAAATGCGGATTAACCTTCTATGTAAGATATCGAGTTATAATTTTTCAATGTTGAAGAAAATATGTTAAGTGGCATCTTCTAGTCGTGCACACCCTCTGGTTCTTATTGTATTCATTTACAAAAAAATTCAGAGAATCAAGTTTCTTTTTAAAACGCTTTCCATTTCAGAATTTATTTATTAGCAAGTTATGAATTTAATCAGAGTTTTGTATCAAGATAATAGTTGTTTTGTAAGAATTGTGTAAGTACACGGTCTATATATAAACAAACTGATTTATGTAGTTATGTACAATGTACTTATCTATGCTATGTTTAGGAATAATTTGTAAATTTTATTTTAGAATTCAATATATATTTGGTACAAACTCTGTTCATATTCAGCCAATGGGGTTTCATTCCAAAAAACTATAGTTCTGTTTCTAAAAAGCAAACATATTTTGTAACAAACAAACAACTCGTTGTGCGCCAAATTTAGAATACATACGTGCGACGTTTGGTTTAAAAATAAATTCAACCAAATTAAACGAAGCGAGAAACAGCAAAATATAAGGCATTTACGAATTAAATTAAATTGCTGTCTATAATATTCAAAAGAATTACAAGAATAGAAAACTAAAAAGAATCCTGTGATATAAGCATGGAATATGTATTTCAATACAAATAACATTTACACACATAAATTTGTATTAAAAATAATATCTCAGCGTTTTTTCCATCTACTTCATTTACATTTTGCATTTTCATTTTGTATTCGCAGATGTACCAGATATACATATATGTATGTACTTAATTGGGGCTTTGCACAACATTGATATAGCTTTAATGCTTTATTTAAACGTTCTCATTCTCGTGAAATAGATAAGATACATACCCTACCTCAATTAAATTAAATTTAAATATAATGCTCCAGTATGTTACATGCAACGTCCGTCTTGCTGTCTATCTGTTCGTGTGAACATAATTTTTTATCGTGTATAGGTCAGATACAGAGATACGATTTTTTTTTAAATATTGTCAAAATTCTATATCTCCCCAGTTTAAGAGCCAGGCATCAAATTTGTTAGATAGACTACTGATGACCTTCTCTAAAGATCAAACTAAAATATTTCAAAAATCGCTTTGAAGGTTACAATAATTATTAAGACCATTTCTGTCTGATTTAAGCTGCTGTTATACTGTGAAAGAGTATTGCACAGTTGGTTCCACTCGACTGCTACGCTCCTATCAGCTTGTTTTATTGTATGCCATTCTGAAACGTTTTACTGGCTGCGCTGCTTTGCCAAATACAACTAGGCCAACGACAAGTTATTGAGGTTTTCAAGCCTTCAAGCCTAATATGCTTAACAGATTTCAAGTAATTTGAACTTAATTTGAAACACGCCGAATTTAATAACATATTCTGTATGTTTATGCTAAAGTTGTGTGCATCCGCTTGATCTGTAAGAAAGCGTTAAAGAAAGCAGCCTCCATAGATAGACATTTAAATACATTGTCGTAGAGCCGATACGGGCTACGCACATACATATGTATGTACCATCCTCAATGTAGGTATGTATATATATGCTGAGACGAAGATATCCGAAGGCTGGCCGAGCGCATCTTCGCCCACACCAGAGCCCCAAAAATAGCCCAAAACCCGAAACATTGCTATTTGTTTTCCTTGATTTTGTTGATGTTGAAGATGATGCGAATTGAAATTTAGTTGAAGGCAACAAAAATATATAGGTATGTGCGTATGTATCTACATGCCATATATTGTATCTGACATATGCACATGTGTACATGTACTATATGCAAAACAGATTGTTGAAATATTTGGCTTGGTCTCTCTAAGTTCAAAGTTTTTAATGTACGGCCCCAAAAATTGGCATATGGTAAATGTATATTTACATATACATACACGCCCTGTTTGAAATTGATATAAGTCTGTATATATACAGCTAATGCCGACCAAATGGGGCTTACGTGCTAGAGTGAGCTTTTTCCGATTGGCATCTAAACAGGTCAATGATTCGGATAAACAGTTATACTTGATCAAAAAGAAAACTGATTGTAAAACACTCAAAATGTATATGTACAACATAAACATACTAGATTATATTTTGGAAATTAGAAAAAAATAACTATATAATCTACACATTGGTTATGCAATTGCGAATTTAGTGGGTCAATCTCAAGCTGACTCTTGTCGTTTTAATGTTCTGCACTCGATTCAATCGTGCCATCTGCTGCAGGTGTGTCTGCCTTCCTACTCGAAAAGCTTTTTGTAATCGTCCCGTTGTAAATTGCTCCGAGTCCCGTGCTGTCTATATCCATTTGGCTTGCACACATATGTACGTATTTATAAATCTAATACTTATACCGATGTGCACATATACAAGCAGGTCTAAATTTAAGAAACTAGCAGATACTTTTACCCAGTGGCATGAAATGCGAAACAAAACAAATACAAAAACTCGATTAACACTATTTATATTACGAGAATAATTATTAATATGCGTATGATTGAGTATACCCGCTATTCCAGCCAAATGCATGGCATACATTATTTAATAATATGTCTTATATTCAAATGTTAAGAGCCCGTCAAATATATAAAACACACATGTAATTAAATTGTCTTTATTCTGAACACATTATTCACCAAATTAATCAATTATGAAAACTTGTTGAAATCCGTTGTTTGGGCATCAATCATTTTAAGTAAAGACTTTATTCAAAAAATTAAATAATATATTAAATAATATATATCAATAGCTATATGTAATTATTTTTAGTGAATTCGAAACTGTAGTTTTTCCATTTATATTTTGATCAGCGTGAAAATTATTTATCTGATTTTGTGTGTTATTCATGTTGAAACGATTTTCTCTTTCGAAATAAAAAAGGAAGTGTGTTATAGCCGGCTGTCACCAACTACGGAATACTCTGTTAATAGTATCATAATTGGTTAACAGTCGAAAATGGTTTTCTTGTATTGTAATCTGTACGGATTGATTTTAGGACACTTTATTATATTTCGGATTTTGCCATTTGTGGCACATAGTACCAATACACTCCTTTTCAATCTGTGAGCAGAGTATAAAAATTGACACAGATATTCAGTGTGCCGAAGTTTAAATACCTTTGCAGACAAATGGAAAAGTCTGCTTGCACATAGAACATAAATTGTCAACCGATGTATTTTGTAGTATTTCGATGTGGGTGATATTTGATTCAGGATATTGTAAAAAACAAAAAAGTTTTTCAAGCAAAAACTCTCACAGTGATAGATTGTTTCTATGGAAGTTATCCAAACTATGGTCCCATCTGGCCGACTCCGATATGTATAAAGTTTTATGATGATAGCTTAAAGACTGAGAGACCAGTTTGCATTGAAACCGAAAGGCAGACTCGCCTGTTGATGCTGATCAAGCCTACATAACTTTCAAAGGTCGTAGACGATTCCTTTTATCTCTCTTTATATCTCATGACAAGGGTACAGAAGTATAAAACTTTATATATACTAAATGATATACTAAATAATGCAATTACAAAAAAAATTATTATTATTAATGAAAGTATTATAAAGATAAAAACGCTCAGCCCAACTATTTTTAATTAGCACTGGCTGCTATGGCCCTCGACTATCAAAATAAGTTGCTTCTGATGGCATCGGAGTATTTGCCCTCATTCAGCACATGAGGCACCGTGGGGTTCCCCCACAGCCAGGGCCGTTGTCTTTGAGTAGGGTAATCCCTTAAATATGTATATATGATTTCAAATACATTCTAATGGAAAATTTCAACAAAATGGCAATTATGTTATATATTATAAATTCATCGTGATGCTGATGCCTATATATAAAATTGTATAAAATAAGAGATAAACTTACATGACTACAGCGACTAAGCAGTGGAATATATATATATATAAATATTCCTAGTATGTTTGTGGTTGCTTAATAAAAGTAAAATATAATCTTTTCATGTTGATTAATTGTTAAATTTTATTAAAACTCCTAAACACAAACTGAGCAAAGTATTTCGAAAATTGCATTACAAGCAGGGTATGCTGCTTAGAAATGAATCAAAAGTGTTTAGCGAGCAAATCTAATGAGAATCAAAAGCAGAACAATGACGAATAGATCGAACTTATGGGCAGACGGACGGAAAGTTAGACGGACAAATAGCCGCAGTGCGCTAAGGCCGGCTATTTGGCAGCCAATATCGACGTCAGCATACATTTGTATATGTCTGTATGTGCGATAAATATAAATATATTATATTTCTATATATAAAGTCTAGTGTACTGATGATTGTCTGAAGCTATAGCTGCTAAATCGTTAAGATACTTGGGCTTAAGGGCATGCACTGCGCTCAAAAGATGTCGCAATGTTGCAACGTTGTTTTTTCCACTGCTAAAATCATAATACATACACACACACACACACACACACACATGATCTAAATATTCAAATGTATTTGCACGTATTCAAACAAATTTCATTCTACGGCTGCGATTTAAACTATGTACAATACGCTGTGCTAGCCTAGTTATGTGTGTAAGTATGTAAGTATCTATGTATGTATCTGCCTGAATAAATGTAGTTATATATATATACATATGTATGGCAACAATTTAATGGCTGTGAAATTTATGTTCAACGATATTTGATTCCAAAAACAACTCAAACGCCAACGCATAGATGCGCTATATGCCAGCTATATTCACTATATACATGCTTGATCTGGCTATATGCATACATACACACATGCACTGTGTATATATATAGTATATAGCACATAGCCTAATGGAAGTATTCGGTTTGGAAATCTCTGTTTCGCTCTGCTTCTGTGTGTGCGTTTTGTTTATTCAACAAGTTTATGTTTCAGCCGCTAGAAGGCGACGTCTCGGGCGGATGTGGGCGGTGGCGGGCGGCCCACCTGAAATTGTTACTGCTACCAAGCTGGCACACACGCACGCACACACACACACACGCACACACACATGCCACCGCCGCCCACGCTAGGCCGCCAAGTCCCCGGTCCGTGCATAACTATGCGCTCCTGCGCCATGGTTGCCAAGCATTTTGTAGCTCGATTGCATAGTCGCCGTCGCCGTCGCCGTCGCCGTCGCCGTCGTTGTCGTTGTGTGCTCCTCTAAGCCCCGCCAACCGCCACTTGTTGGCCATCGTTGGGGATCGTCAGCGGACCGGCATATAGCTCGCCTTTTCACGCCCGTTCGTTTGATCGAGTCTGCTAATATGTGCATATGCGTATATATGTTTGTGTGTGTGTGTGTAGAGACCTTTGTCGTCTCTCTCTCAATGTGTGTGTGCGTACGTGTGTACATAGCGTAGTGTGCAGTGGTAGTGGTGGGAAATGCTTTTCATTTTCCGCAAGCTGAAAAAAATTCTTTAACATAACGTGTAGCATCGCTTTGGATCGTCAGTCTGTTTAGTCGAACCGCAGCATTCGCTCCTACGACGTCAGCTGCTCGGACTTTAGTTGAGAGTTCAATTTGTTTCTTTTCCCTAAGTAAGTTGGCCAAGTGTGTTGCCGTTGCCTGAGACCAAAAGCCAAAAAAATAAGAAAGTATAATAAAATCAAAACTTACAAAGTTTATCGAACAAGCCAAAAACTTATGAAAAATCTCTAATGAACTTAAACGTAAATCCTTGCGTGTTGAATTTATTTAAAACGCATACGAAATTCAAAAAAAAGAAGAACAGATTATAAACAAATGCATTAAGATTGTTCTTATATAATATCCTGTGTGCGCATATTCTTGAAAATTCACATTTTTTTTTTATTTTTTTAATCAATTTTTTTTCTAAGTGAAAAACACAGAAACAATTGACGTACGCAGTGTGTTAAAAAAAACTCAAAAAAAGAAAAAAACAGAAATGATTTTCGAATTGGAATTTGAATATCGTATAATTTTTTTTCTGTTCTCTATTTTTTGTTCATTTTTTTGTTCAATGCCTGCAAGAGACTATAAATAATTGCCCTAGGGCGTATAACAATAACAACAACGACAACAACTGCAACAACTATAACAGCAGCAACAACCAGCAGCTCCCAGCAGCAACAGCAACAACATAACCAGCAGCAACAACAGCAACAACAAGCAGGAATACGAACAAATTCAAACGATCTCCGAATGAGAGCGCTTTGAGAGCCAAGTGTTATATGATCTCGCAGATATAAAACTAAAGCATTCTTTTTTTTATTTCTTCGTTCTAAAAATTTTAAAAATAAGCTGTGCGCTTTTGCGTGTGTGTGTGTGTGTGCGTGTGTGCCTGGCAGTGTTTGTTTTTACCTTGGCAAAATGGCCAACACAGATAGCCCAACAGATACAGCGATGTGCGTCAAAAATGCGCAGGCGTCTCTGAACAGCACGAGTTGGCCAAGAATACACCCACACACACACACAGATCCATGCGCATATTCTACAAAAGCCCACACACATACATAGACATAGACACATATTAATACACACATACGGTCTCGCACAGATATCTGCCATATCCAAATCGGTGCTGGAAAATTTCTATATTTAGTGCTCAGCACAAAAAACGTAATGTTCCTTTTTCTATCTCAGCAGATCGCTGTGGTCTAGTTTCAAGATATTTTCAATATGTTGCAAATAAGTGTGGGACAAAAGCTCTGGGCTTATGAAAAGAATTTTAGAGCTAGACAAGTGAATGGGAAGAGGGAATTGAAACTGCGTGGGAGTTAGAATATAATATATTCTTCAACATTAATGTCGAGCTCTTCCTTAGTATCTATTTTCAATCAAGAAATAGTTGCCACAAAGGATTAAGGATTATTGGCTTTATTTCATGAATTCAATTGCTTAGCTAAATTGTTGTTAAAGCTTATTAGCTCATAGTTAGACGTTTTTCATGGGTGGTCTGACTTATAACTAGGGTTTTAAAGTACAACAAACTGTGGTTACTTGGTATTGATCAAGTATACGCAGCGTGCACCTAAACTTTCTCATAGTTTTTAACTTGCAGTAAAAAAGTCAGTTTAAGTAACATATATATATGTAAATATATGTATTTTCATATCCATTTATAATTATATATATATATTTATATATATTTTTGTATGTAGTCATATTATGTGACCTAATTTTGCTGCATTGAAAAATGCATAATTATATCGGAAAACTTTGTAATTATGAAATCGTAGACAGACACACATGCACACAACCAAACACACACACACACACGCACATGCACACAACCACCAACTTTCGCAAAACATTGCATTTTTCTGTCAACCTTTTTTGACAGTTGCATTTAACTTTTTGACATTTGCTTGTCAGTCAGAGTTTAGCAGATTTTGGTTGGGTTAGTTTTTGTGTTCGGCTGAGAGTTTTGCGGTGCCTTTGATTTAGTGCCAAGGTAAAAATCAGAACGTTCCTCGATCGAAACTCATCGTAAAAGCTCTTTTGGCGCTTCGTGTACTTTCGGCTGCCGTCAGGGAAATTCAATACGCGCGTCTATTTTTAACAGTTAGCTAGAAAGCCAAAGCATTTCACACAAAACTCAACAGAAAAATTAAGCAAAATAAGATACACACATACATATATAAAAAAAGTATATATATATACATATATATGCGAACATATAAATATATATTTATATATATAAATATATAGCAGCTAGACAAAGCGAAGAGTATATAAAATTAAATAACCGAATTTTGTAAGAGGCACACAAATTATGATCCGATACAATATTGTCGCCGGCTATATAAAAATAAAGATGGCCACATGTGTGTGTGTGTGTGTGTGTGTGTGTGTGTGAACGTATGTATGTTTGTATGCATGTCTTATGACAGCATTCAGGCACAGATATACCATAGATATACAGATACAGCCACGAATACTGCCCCGTATAAATATGTGGTGTCTAAATATAGCGCGATATCAAGGCGAAAACAACAAAGACAACAACAACAATAGGAGGAGGCTGTTGCTATTTTGGTTTTAGCCATTGTTGTTGTTGTTGCTGCTGCTGGCGTTGCTGCAATTCACAATTAGTGGTTAGCAGCACGAACAGTGAACAGTAACAGTGCACAATAACAGTGAACAGTGAACAGTAAACAGTGAAATTACAGTAACAGTAGAAGTACAAGTAACAGTAACAGTAACAGTAACAATACGATTTATGTGTGACTTTTAATAATATGCATTTTCCGTTTGCTTTTAGGTTTTTTCAACCCTAAACCGTAACCATGTCCGACGATGAGGAATACACGTAAGTTCAAGTCTGGGCAGACAACAGCAAGAATATTAAGTATGCGCCATGTGCGCCGCGACACGTTTATTATTATTATTATTATTATAAAATCATACTTCACTTCAGTTCAGTTCAGTAGTAAGTTAAAATGTGACTTTGGGTATCTCTAAAAAATTAATTTAATAATCTTAAAGTAAATTAAAAGCCTTCGTGAACATCACTATGGATAATTTGTTACGGAAACCTTTCTTGACTAATTATTGAAAATCACTCGAGTTGATATGCATATTATTAGCGTTAATTTGTATTTCTTTTTGATTAACTTAAGCACACATGCAGACCATGCACAGTTTTTGTAGTTGTGTGTGTGTGTGTTTGTATACGTTTTAATCACTAGGTTTTTGTATTTTTTTATGGCACATGTTTGATTTGTATTCCTTTTACACAATTTCTACTTTCATCACACCCCCTTTTTGGACCCAATCACCAACCACCAACCACTTACCATATGATAAAATGAAATATGCCGGCACCCGTGACCCTGTGAACCAAAACACCCAAATTCCAAATGTTTTAATCAATCAACTGCTAATGTTGTCGTTTTGTTTCTCTCGAAATCAATAACAAACAACTTGACAACAACCAAACAACAACAACAACAACAACTCGTACAACTATTTTGCATACACACCAACCAATCGAAACCAATCGAAACCAATCGATCCAATCTATCAACCAATCGAACCAAATCGCACCTGTGATATTGTTTTTTGCACAAAACCATACACGAAACTCGTTTAATTACGAACACGCCAGCAGTTCTGAGGAGGAGGAGGTTGTCGAGGAGACCCGAGAGGAGACGTAAGTAGTTTTTGTGGCCAAAATGAGCAGCTAAAACTCGATTGGTGTTTTAACAATTATGATTTGATTTTAATTTCATACCAAACATTTTCTATATGTGTGTATTTTATATTTCAATTTGTATTTGTATACGTCCTTGTATTTGTATTTGTTATGCAAAAAAAAAGTCAATGTGCAGACGCCCAAATTATCCCCACGCAGATTTTCTGTTTTGTGTGTTTGTCTGTAATTAATTTACTTTTCTTTTCATTTCTTTTTATCATTTTGTACATTCGTTATATTTTACTTTGTTTTTCGTTTTTGTTTTCAATGTTGTTGTACTCGTTTTTTTTTTTTAAGTTTTACCCCTGTACACATGAAATATTATTTGAAGAAAACTTTTGTACAAAATGTACTAACTCACATACATATCCAAACAAGCAATGAAATCATATATTTTAGAATCCACACAATAATACAAAAATAAAAACCGCACCCAAACATATCAGAATAAATTCCAAATTCCAAACAACTAAATTGGCAACCGTTATGTACATATATAAAGCTGTGTTTATGTGTATCCCACCTATACTATTGCCTACTCCACCTACCCCAACCCCTGTCAAAATTCAGTATACATTTAAATATATATATAAATATATATAAGTACATGTATTGTATTTGTATTTGTAATCGTATTCGTAACATGTCTTTCCCTTTCTACCAAAATTTGAAAAATGAATAAAACCATTCAAAATTTCTGAGAAAAAAAAAACGCAAAAGTAAATTTCGCCTATCGCTGGCCTGGCTTCTTGTTCAACCAATTAAGAATTTAAGACATGGAAAATTTTAAATCACATTTGTTTTTCTCTCTTTTTCTCCCCATTTCTTTGTTTCTCTTTCTTATTACAGGAAGTAAGTAATTGCGTTACCAAATCATGCTCATATTTGTTTAAAGTATCTGAAACGAATTTGTAGGAAAATGTGTAGTGTGAGATATATATGTACTTAATATTTGATTTCAGAGCGGCTCGGTTGCTGCTAATATTCAAATCAAAAATCAAACTTATCGCTGACAATAGTTACTTCAAACTTAAATGATATATATCAGGAGCAATAGTTCAAATCATAGTGAATTTTTAAGAGTGCTTTGTGAATGCATAAAATCTATATATATATATATAAACACACACAAAAACAAGAAATAGAAGAATAAAAAAATGTGTGCAATCCTGAAAAGAATAATAAACCGGAATGTTCGAAAACCAAAATTCGCCTTTTCAAAATTTAGTTCAATTCGTTGCTCGAATGTCATTTCCAACAACTATACCGTTCAATAAAAACCTTTTCATTGATTTTGTACAAAGCACAGCAAGATTGTTAAATTTTTTGTTCATTTAAGACCAGCACCAGTTCCAGTTCCAGTTCCAGTTTTGAGTTTTGAACATTTGTATAAATAGCTTACAGTTCGTTGCTTGGAATTTAGTTTTAGAATTTACAATTTACAACAACATGCCAGAAAACAACAACAACAAACAGCAAATACGTACTTATCTTTAATTTATTGTTTTTCAATTGTTTTCGTTTCGTTGCAACAACAATAATTTTTTCAATAATTTTTTTTTAAACAAAAATGTTTTTCTCTTTCTTTTCAACGATTTTTTTGTTTGTATAATAAAAAAAAACTATAAATATTTTTGTTACATATGAAAAAAAAAAAAACAAAACAAATCTCTCAACCCAACACGTGTTTTTGCGTACTTCATCGTGAATTTGTGCCAATCTATAAATAAAAACCAAACAATTTTTGAAACACAAAACCACCAAATATATCAAACCACCTCCATGTTTGCCTCACGTATAGAAAACCACCTCAGACACCAGCCGAGTAAGTTTATGCCATACGAAATGTGTATAAAAATGATATGTAAAATTTAACCCGTACTAAATTCTTAGTGATATCTTAAGCTGACCCATTTGAAATACTTATTAGTATTATATGTATGTATTTTAACTTTTCTGCCTGCTTATTGAATACTCACCAAACTCACCAAACTCACCATAGTCGCAATGAAGACGACCCCTGTAATATGCACAATTTCCCACATATGTTTACTAGACCTAGTTATAGGTTATGTAATTTTGTATATAGAAGACTTTTTCACACAATATGTGCATTACTTACACATCCCATAATATTATTTGTATTATCTACGATTTTGGTGTGTTCTTGCCTTACTTTTTATCTAGTCTAGTCTAAAAATATAATATATGCCGTGCGGCTCCAGCTGCCCAGGCCGGACTCTGGGGCCGCCCTGTAGATCTAATGCTTACCAGAGATGGCCACTAATTGTTAAGTCTTAACCAGTCCATAAATATATAAATACCATCTACTATGTAGTTATGCAAATATATACTAGTACACCCATTTTAGCTGAGTGTAAACATTTATATTACTCGTAATATTAATAATTCAATTAAAAGTTCAAAGCAATTTGACGTCAATGTAATTAATTATAGGCCTAAATACCTAGATATAGTCGTACTAGTCGAACAGCTTAGTTATATTAGCTAGCTAAACGATTTGTGAATAGTTGAGGCAATTACTAATTCTTTGTACTGTTTGATGTGCTGTGCAGAGGTGAGGGCGATCCAGAGTTCATCAAGCGTCAGGATCAGAAGCGCTCCGATCTCGATGAACAGCTGAAAGAATACATCAGCGAATGGCGCAAACAGAGAGCCAAGGAGGAGGATGAGCTGAAGAAACTGAAGGAGAAGCAGGCCAAGCGCAAGATCTCGCGTGCCGAAGAGGAGCAAAAGATGGCCCAGCGCAAGAAGGAGGAGGAGGAGCGTCGCGTCCGTGAGGCTGAAGAGAAGAAGCAGCGCGAAATTGAAGAGAAGCGCATGCGTCTCGAGGAGGCCGAGAAGAAGCGCCAGGCTATGTTGCAGGCCATGAAGGACAAGGACAAGAAGGGACCCAACTTCACCATTGCCAAGAAGGAGACAGGCGTGGTAATTATATGAAACTCCATAAATGCAGCCTACTGATACACCTCCCCAAACCATTCTCGTATTTTGCCGTTTTCCACCTCTACGTTCTATGTATATTTCGTAATTTCCACAATTTTCCGATTCGTATCCGTTCGTTGCCATTTAAATTATTTAATCTCATTTTACACACAAACCCACACACACACACACACACACAACAATGTTGCTAATCTATCATTTGCCATACATGTCTTTTACTCTAAACCGTACCTGTTCCACACGTACCACCGTAACCCGCAACCCCAAAACCAACCACAAATTGTTGTTGTTCTAAAAAAACAAAAAAAAAAAAAAATCGAAACACACAAAAAAAAAAATCAAAAATGCACACAAAACACAACGAAATGTGTCAATTTAAAATGGAAAAAATCGAAAATTGCACGCATATAGTTGGGGCTGTCGTCCGCCGCCATGGAACGTAACAAGACTAAGGAACAATTGGAGGAGGAGAAGAAGATCTCGTTGTCGTTCCGCATTAAGCCCCTCGCTATCGAAGGCTTTGGCGAGCAGAAGCTGCGTGAGAAGGCCCAGGAACTGTGGGAGCTCATCGTCAAATTGGAAACTGAGAAGTATGACTTGGAAGAAAGGCAGAAACGTCAGGACTACGATGTGAGTACACAGAAACGGGCCAATAGTTCCCATCATCAGAGATGGCAATAAAATTCCGATCGCTTGCAGTTGAAAGAGCTGAAGGAAAGACAGAAGCAACAGCTCAGGCACAAAGCCTTGAAGAAGGGTCTCGACCCAGAAGCTTTGACTGGCAAATACCCGGTAAGTAATACGCCCTTGTCCAGTATTGATCTGATCTGACAATGTCCATCTGTTGGTTACAGCCCAAGATTCAAGTCGCCTCCAAATATGAGAGACGTGTGGATACCCGCTCATATGACGACAAGAAGAAGCTCTTCGAGGGTGTAAGTATTCGGTTTACCAGGGCTGACTAACTTTGGTTGGTCGCGGGCTGCTCTAAGAAACTCTAGCAAAAAGAAAAACAAAACAAAAATCGGGTTGTTCTTTGTATTTTTCTCTATGTACCACCTATATAGGGCTATAATACGGTGTATGCGGAAAACTTAGAAAAAACATGGCAAGAGAAACAGGAAAGGTTTACTCAGCGCACAAAATGTAAGCGCGCACAAAGCAATTCTTTGCGCTCTCTTCAAACTGAATGTTTATGCATATTATATGTCTATGTCTTTTGTACTACTCTGTACTATTCGTACCTGCATACATACTATGTTTTATGTTTACAAAGGCACCGCCAAAGTGACCAAAACTTTTATCCATTGTGTCATTTTACCGGCAATTGAAATATTGCTCAGTTTAAGAAGTATTTTAGGTATTGGGGGCCGAAACACAAACTCAAACGATATCACACTTAACGTCTTCTCTTTTTTATTTCTTTCTATGTTCTGTATACTTTATTTTATAATTGTCAACTGTACTTGCGTGTTTCGTACTGTTTCGTTACATTCGCATAACCTACAAAAAAAAAAACAAAACAAAAACAAAACTTTTTTAAAACATACACAAACGAAAACACTTTTGGGACACAGGGCTGGGATGAAATCTCGAAGGATGTGAACGAGAAGATCTGGAACGAGAAGAAGGAACAATACACCGGCCGCCAAAAATGTATGTACATCAATTGCCTAGCTCTACACTTGGCACTTGTACTATAATCTGGTACTTCTGGTTACTTCAATTGTAACTGTAACTGCACCGCACGGAAAACAACAGCGACAACTACAAAACACTATTAACAGTCATTATTTTGTTCATTGTCGTGCCATGTTTTCCATGTCTAAATATCTATATATGTCTACCTACCTCCTTTCGTATTTTCGGCGTATGTTAATATTGCAATTTTTCCCCTCCCTTAAAAATCAATTTAGCCAAACTGCCAAAGTGGTTCGGCGAACGACCAGGCAAGAAGGCCGGTGAGCCCGAGACACCCGAGGGTGAGGAGGATGCTAAGGCCGATGAGGACATCGTCGAGGATGAAGATGAGGTCGAGGAGGAGGTCGTCGAGGAAGAGGATGAGGAGGCCGAGGAAGATGAAGAGGAAGAGGAGGAGGAAGAGGAGGAAGAGGAAGAGGAGGAAGAAGAGGAAGAGGAAGAAGAAGAGGAGGAAGAAGAATAAATAAATAAATTTTTTCGTAAAACTACATTTAAACAAAACCAAAGAAGAAAAACCAAAGCCAACAATTTTAATAAAAGTAAAAGAATGAACTAAATAGTTATTATTAGCTTATTCAAAATACTCAAAAAGAAGCAAACATGAAAAGTATCACTTTTTTTTATTGAACAAGAAATGTAAATTTCTTCCAAATAAAACATCAACAACACCAATTAAAAAACGTAAATTACAATAGCAAAAAAAAACAAAAAAAAAAATTAGAACATTAAAGTGTTATACCATCATATCTATGAACAATTTATTTTGTTTGTGTGTGTGAATGCTGTAACACTAGTCCGGGCCTCAATACGATAATCTTCAATGATTGTCATAAAAGTTGTTTGGGGTAGCCTCTTAAGGTACTGGGTGACATCCTCTGGACAAAGAAGTTGGGCACAAGTGGTGCATGATTTTTGGAAGAAACAAACACCATACGAGTGCTCTGGCCAAGTTCACATCTTGGTAAAACTGATATTGCCCGGCCGCGATAATGTAACTGGCAGAGGGATGCATTATCTGACAACATTAAGTGTATATATATATACCATGTACAAATGGATATTCTCTTCTTTACCTGAAATCTCTGCTTGGAATCACGTTGTTAAGAGGCTTCTTTTGTCTAACTCTTACTAGCCGTTTCTTTCTTTGAGTGCGTTTATTTCAGATCTATACAATTTTAGATAGAAAGGACTGTGCCTGTTATTTTTCCAGCAGTTGATCGTTTCAAATGTTGAATTTTAAATAAAGTATACATCTCAATTTGATTAGTTTTTAAATCAGTGAGACTTAAACTTGAATTTTTTAATGTATCTCGGTGGAAGGTTCTCGTATAGCTTTTACCGGTCTTTTGGATACCACCACTATCTTCAAAACACATTTTTAGACCTTTAGTTTTGAATATGCGAATATGTATTTCAAAATGTATGAAACCGAATCCATTGTTAGCATCCCAACTACATCTGGAAAATATAAGGATAATTCTGCAATCCGCAATCGATTAAAAATAAAAATTCGCGATTCTGAAATAAAAAAATTTTTTTTTTGCAAAATAAGTAAGGGGGAGTAAAGGATTTTTTTGGAAAAAATCCAAAAAAATTTATTTTCAAATACAAAATTAATTTAAATGCAGAATTAATCTGGATGTCAAACCATGATAAAATTGGTAAACATCTTGAAAATCGGTTCAGTTTTGATAAAGTTATGGGACTTTGAAACCTGGAAAGTATGGATTCGGGAACTTTACTTGTGAAAATCTTTGTCCATTTTGGCCTGATTTTTGACAGAAAAATAGACCCTCTCAGAATCACTTTTAAAGTTACGTTTTATACTAATTTAGGTATCCGCAATCGATTAAAAATAAAAATTCGCAATTCTGAAATAAAAAAATTTTTTTTTTGCAAAATAAGTAAGGGGGGAGTAAAGGATTTTTTCGGGAAAAAAATCCAAAAAAATTTATTTTCAAATACGAATTTAGTTTGAATGCGGAATTGATCTAGATGCCAAACCATGACGAAAATGGTAAACATCATGAAAATCGGTTCAGTTTTGACAAAGTTATGGGACTTTGAAATAAAACAGGTATGGAATTGGGAAATTTACTTGTCAAAATCTTTGTTCATTTTGCCATGATTTTATGGAATATAGATTTTCGCAATTTGCGGGGCGGGAATGGGCGTAGCCGGGAAATTTGAATCGATTTTTAATGAGGGTGACCAACCGTCTACTTTTACAATTTGGTGGCTGGGGAGCGTTGAAGTGGGTATGGCCGGGATATCAAGGTTGCAATCTTTTGGAGGGGTCACCAGCAATCTACATAGCAAATTTGGTGGGAAATATTGACCTTTAATCGAGTTGCGATTTCAGGTGTATCGACATGTTATCGATTTGCCAGCCTCACAGTGGACGAGGCACAAAAATCTTTACACTTTCAAGCAGATAACTAAAGGTATATATTTAAAATTTCTCTCTATCTTCAATAGCGTCAAAGTTGCGTTTATTCCGACAGACGCACGGAAAGTATGACGGACATTGCACAAAACCAATATGCTCTTTTCACTTCGTGACGAGTATAAAAAGAGTTTCTTGAGAGTTAATTTATATAGGGTGTAACTTTTATTTTCTTTTTCAATTAGAATATATTTAATATATTATTTATTTATTTGTTTTTGTAGTGTTTTTGTTTATGTTTTGTTGTTGGTTGCCATTTATAAATATTGTACAATTTGCTTAAAGTTTATATTATTTTGCATGTTTGTATAATTATTGTTGTTTAAAACACAATTCGTATTGATTTGATGACAGTTTTCTGGCATTATTATTATTCATTATTATTCAATTATCGTTGGATCTTGCAGCGTGTGCACGCAAACAGCTTAGTTAGAATTTTGATAGACGTATTATAAATTTGCTAAACATTCATTTGTAGTTATGTATTGGATTTTAGTTTCTTTGAGCTTTGATTGTCTGTCAGATGCAAGCACGCTGCTCCCCCTTTACCCACATTTCAGATGCACATATTTCATTGACATTCACTTATATACATAGTCGTACTATTTGTCTTATGATACGGTTCTTTTTATTGTTTTATTTTTTGTAGCTGTAGCAACTGCCAACAAATAATGGTTGGGTGAATATTTAAAACATAATTTCTCCCAGAAGCTAACAAAATTAGATTACATTCACATACACAATTGGGTTACACATACACAAATATCAAAATAGTTTTTATAAACTTTGCAAAGTTCTTTTTTATATACCATTATTCGTTTAACGCATGTATGCCACGATAGTGAGGCAGACAACAATATTTGACATTAAAACAAGTATATCCTGTATATCTTTCTGCGGTCATCATTAATTTTTGGTATGCAAATTCATTTTCATTTATTGTCAGCAACTGTTTTTTAACAATGCGCAAAAAAGGAAGATTTTCAAAATCAAAAAAACAGTAAAGATTAAAGCTAACAGTAAGTACTTTCTTGCTTTCTATCCCTTTCACGCGCACACACACATGCACGCATACAACACGCACACGAGTGGGGACGGAGAGTGCAATATGTGTGAGCGCGTGTGTGTAACACACTGCCGGTTAAAATAAAACATTCACCAGATCGTATTGTAATTAAAACTAAGTCTTATGACATGAACAGCTCTTAGATTTTAGGCCTAGGCGCACTTTTTTTTTACTTATACGTTTTTCTTTTTATGTCACACATATACTATTACAACTTTAATTTACATTAGACATTTATATGTACGTGTATAAGTATATATGTAGTATGTATATTTTTCTATATATATATATACATATACATATATGCATATTTATATATATATATATGTATATATATTATACAGTCAGTCAATTTATTGCAACAAAAGTTAAAAAAAATTGTTTAAGGCTATGCTTAAACATGTTTTCGTATATTTCAAGCTAGACTTTTTAATTATAATTTTGTTTACATACATACACTTGTGTGATTGTATTCAAAATATTGATATTAAAAGCTCTTTAAGTTTGTTTTATTAGATTTTCCCAACATTATAAACATGTTTATAGATCTAAAATCAGTTAAAAGCAAATTCTTGTATTAAAATATAGCTTAGCCATGTGTATATAAAGAAAATGTATGGGAAATTCTGTATTTATACTTCAAGCACTCAGTTGTGCCTTTTAGCTCATGCCTGAAGTGAATTTAAAAGGTTGAGATTCAAAAAAGTTTTGATTGGCTCAAAACAGCAAAACTTAGCTAAAGGATTTGTATAATTTTATTTAAAAAAAAGCTCGAATTATTTCATATCCGTACTGTACAAAAATTAAATTACATTTGTGTCTTAAAGGTAGCAAAAAAATAGTAATAAACGATATTAAACGGACACAAGTCTCGAAAAACCTTTCAAAACGGCCAAAGGCTGTATAAAAATTAAATATGTATGTAAATGTACAAGTTACTCGTTTTAACAATAGTGTGGGGATAGTACTTAAGAGGAGCTTAGCAGTGAGCGCCCTGCAAACAATTTATCCTTTATTTAATTTTTTTCTTCATACATTTAATTTTTTTTTATTTATTTTTTTTGTTTTTTTTGTTTTTGTTTTGGTGGTATACACTTATCATCTCTAACTATTGTGTACATCAATAATATGTTGTATATATATAAATGTACTTGTATATTATGTCTTGTATACGGCAAACGAGTCTTCAAGTCTGATACTTAGTTTTGTTCACAACACATAACAACTAAAAGCATATAGTACATGTATGATTTAACATATATACATATATCTGCATACGGGCGCAGATACATGCACGCATCTGTGCACTCTAGATAAAACAATTTGAAATTGGTTTGCTAACATTTGATGGTTGTCTGTTGCTGTTGCTCTTGTTAACGTTGCTATTGTTGTTGCTGCTGCCGTCATTTTGCCGTTTGTCAGTGCCTGTCGTCTCAATGTTTGCCGCGCGGTAATCTTATGGGTATATGCGGATATCATGTGTCCTCCAGTGCACCGACATATTGTTTGCCATTGCTGTTGTAGTTGTTGTTGTTGTTATTATTGTTGTTGTTCTTGTTGTTGTTTCTGTTGCTGTTGTGATTGCTGTTGTAGTTAGACGGCAGCTGTTTTATCGTGATGACATCCTTTGGTTTTTGTTGTTGTTGCTGCTGGCGTTGCAACAGCTGTGACTGTTCATGCTCCAACTCCTGCTCCTGCTCCAGTTCCTGATCCCCTTGCTGCTGCTGTTCTTGTTGTTGCTCTGGTATTATTTTATTGATATTGAGCAGGTTCTTGTTGTTGTTGTTCGAATTGATGTTGCTATTGCTGTTGTCAGTGTTATCCTCATTATTATTGTTATCATTGTTGTTGTTGTTATTATTATTATTGTTGTTGTTGTTTTCATCGACTTTTGGATCCAACTGCAGCACTTGCTTCGCCTTACTTTCCCATAGGATACGGTTCGCCTTTAGCTACATGGAATACATTTCACAAAATATAAACACGGATGAGTTACGAATATAATCCACATATAATACAAGCACATATATACACAAAATTTAGCCATGTTTATGGCACTAAAAACTACATACTCCATTTGCGTGCATAATTGGACGCTGTTGCACGCATTATTTAATAGCTGTCAGTTGTTGTTGCTATTAGTTGTTGTTGTATTCGTGTTGTGCACCTTAACTAATTCATTGTAATGCCAGAGCTCTCCCTTCCCCCCGCAGCCACACAACACATATGCAAACGGCAGCAACATTGAGTGCAAATACGATGTGAACGTCGCAAATATTTTGGTGTAATTATTTATGCACTTACCACATTGCGCGGCAACATGCATAGATCATGCAGCATGCAACACCTAAAACCAAACCTTCGTTCATTGCGTTGCAGACATCGCCAGGTGGCCTCTTTAAAGGCGCATTATCGGCGCAATATGCGCTCGTGATCCCCTTTAAAATAATGCCAAATACTATATAGTAGACAACTCAGTGCCACAGCTAATTGACCACGACGAGAGCTGTTCCGCGCCATGGATTTAATCAAATATGCCAGTTTAATTAAATTGCTAATTTAATTTTTCATAGTTGCGTAATATTTAAACGCCAAAAGCTTTGATAGCATATTTCTCCCTATCCAGCTACCCCTCCCACCCGCCATCCTGCTGCCTGTCTGCTGGTAAAAAGAGCAATTTATTAAAATATTTTGTAATTAACATAAATTACGCGCATAAAATATAATTGGCAGCCTTTCAATTGATTATAATTGGCGTTGACGCCTTAACAGATCGACAATTCGACGAACCGACACGTGGGCGTCCCTCATTCAATGCTGTGCGTGTGTGTGTGTGTGTGTGTGGGTGTGCGTGTGTGCAACACCAGCCTTCAAATAGCTCAAGTGTGGGAGGCATCACGTTGGAGCCTTGCAGCTCAATTCTCGCTGTGCCTGCGGCTCTGTTGCTGGCATTTCAATTGCAAGCAAATGTGTGTACACACACGCGCGTGTGTGTGTGTGTGTGTGTACAGGTATATATCTGCAGCCTCAATTGGCATTTACGGCGCCGCCCGCGCCACCCAAGCGCACCACATACGCAATTGCAACTGCGAAAATACAGAAATTGCAGTTGTGACAGTCGAGCTGCCGCATGACAGCATCGAAAAAAATCAAAGCAGCAGCAAAATAAAGTCGACTGTTGTCCTTTCAACCGCGCGGCGTGCCACCTGCAACTGGCAACTGGCAGCGGCAACTGGCAGCGGCCGACCGACCGTCCGACAAGCAGCTCAGGCAGCAGCTGCTTGTCAGTTGCTCGCAAATTTTAATTTATGAGCTGTCCTCGAGCAAATGTCGAGCGTTTCGGGTTGTCAAGCTGAAGGGCGCCCTGCAATGGGATGCCGCTTCGGCACTCTCTCTCTCTCGCTCTGTCTCTGCCCGCCCACGTTCACGCCCACCGACCGCTGCACTCGGAGCTCGACTCGAGTGTGCGCTGAGCTGCTCTAATTAATTAGCCGCTAATTTAACGCGCCCGTGGAAAGCAGCTGCGCAGCACTTCACTTCACTTCACAGGATGTGCAATGAGCCCGCTTTTGCCGCTGGATGCCTACTTGTCGTTGCCACAGACCAGCTTCATGTAGCTTATTATTTGGCTCATAATGGAAAATTCCCTGCCAGCCTCTAAACTGCAATAGCAGCCGCTATTTACCAAGCTCCTCGTAAAGCATTGTTTATTTTTGGGCTTTAATCTGTACTTCATATTTCTATAATATTTTTGGCGCTTGTCCTGATTACAAAATTAGCTACGCTAACGAAAAATAATCGACCAATATTGCAACAGGCGGCAAATGAATGCGGCCAAACTGAGCTCCATTCTTTTTTTTTTACCATTTACTCTATATATATACCATTTATATGTACAGACCTAAACGTGCCCTAAAGCTATGTATTTAAAAACCCAATGGAGAGCCAAACTTCATTATTATCATGGTTATCGATATGTCTGCGCAGTATGCATATGCACTTTCCTATATAAATATATATACAAGTGTGTGTGTCAGTGTGTGTATTTGTGTGCGTGCCCCCAGGAAGCACAGCATCAACAACAACAGCAACAACAACGATGCCAGCAGCAGCAACGCATGTTAAAGTGGCTGAAACAAATAAAAATAAAAAAACAAAACAGAAAACAAAAGAAAAAATAACAAGTGCAAAAAGGCGAGTGCAAGAAACAAACAAACAAACGAACAAAACACAAACCATATACAAAATCAAGTGTAACAAGTAACAATGCTATATCCGAGTTGACCGGACTGGCAGATATCTAGCGAAAGCGTTTTTAAACTATAGTCTAAAGCATTCTCCCTGTTGGCCTCAATTAATTCCTATGCAGACTTGTGTAGATCCTTCGGCATTTACAATGCCAATAAATAGGCAATAGATTTTTCACAATAATTTCTGTGCTAAACAATATTTCGGATATATCTATAAAATTGCATGTTTTGCAAATGCAAATTGAAAAGTAAGTAAAATTCATAGATTAATTGCATAGCTCACGATTACAGGTCAAATCTTCTATATTTAGCTGTTACTGATTCGATTCGATTAGATTAGGTTGGCTGTTGATGCTGATAAAGAAAATATATGCAATTTTTCAGTGTCTTTAATAGCAGGTTTACCCACAAATATGCGTACAGGGTAAAAGTTTTTACGAATGTGCGCCCCGCAATGCTGAAATCGTTGCCACAAAGCAAAAGTGCAAAATATGGCAATGACAGAAGCCAACAGGAACGACAGCGACAACGACGACAACAACAACACCAACAATAACTAAAACTATGGCAGGGGAGGCAAACACACACAAAAACTGACAATGAAGATGGCAACACAAAACGTTAACTGGAGCGACAACAAAAAGGTTGGGCGCCATGTTGAATGCTTTGGGGATATCCGGATCGGGCATTTGCTGATGGTGAGCGGGCATGGAATTGGATAAATGGTTGATGGTTGATGTTTCTGTGCGCAATGCGCCTGCCCGATTGGCTGTCTGCCTGTCTGCCTGGCCGCCGGCTCGTCTGGCTGTCTGGCTGTCTGCCTGTCTGATTGTTTGTTGCACATACCTTCGATGTATTGTCCTGCACCCATGCATCTGGCTTACCGTAGTCCGGCGGATTCGCATACGGATCGTAGCCCAGCACGGAGAGCATGGGCGCGATGTCAGCCATGTCGCGGACCACATCGCCGGGTATATGGCCCACCCACTTGGACAGCGCCTCCAGATTGACCGGCTTGATGACCTGATCCGATGACCGCTCCACCCTGTGCACCAAATCGACGGCGGCAAAATGGAAGCGCAGATTGCAATTAGTTGATGCTAGCAGCTGATGCAAGCCATTACTCACTTGGACAGCGGCACACCGTTCGGCTTATTGATAAACTCCTCATGGTGCAGCACTGCGTCGTTCCATGGCACATCCAAGAATTTCAAGATTTTGCGCATCCATTCCTCCGGATGCAGCACCAGGTGCTCATAGTACACCTGTAAAGGAAAGCACGCATGACTTGCTTTTACAGTTTGAAAAACATTTAATTGAAATTATTGCCGAAATGCATGTGTCTGGTGTATTTTATAGATAAAATACGCTTCAATATAAATGCTCACTGCATTTTCCCCATTGCATATAATTTAGTTATCAAAATATCCAATTGAATAAATTGAATATCCTTCGACACAAAATTTGATATCAGAAATTTTGTATTTGCTTTCGCCACTAGATTGTTGCCTCGTATCGAAGTGTTTCTGTTTGATTTTCAATTACAATAACTAGCTTAACTTTTTGGTTGGAGTGTTTTTGGGCCCTGGCTATCGAATTAATACCATAACAGTTACTTAAGCAAGTTTACCCAGTTCTTTAATTACCAGACTAAGTTACATAAGACAAACATTATTGACTTTAGTAATTAAATAAATGATTGCTATCGAATTAATACCATAACAGTGACTTATGTAAGTTTGCCCAGCTCTTTTTTGACATAAATTCTCATTAGGCCGTGTGCTCAGTAATATAATACCTTTAATTAGTAGGCACACATGTCGTTGTTTGTCTCCGAAATCCAACCTTTGACCGAATCAAAGTTGCAATAATGTTTCTACTATCGAACAAAATGAACCAACATCAACTACAAGGACTTTAGTAATAATCAAAACAGTAATTTAAAGTTAATTGCTATAGCAATTAGTCATGTGTTTATGGTCACACATGTATAATTGCTACGGCAATTTGGCAAAGATGTGGAGGAAAAAAACGTCGGATATTGGCTGCCCGGCGCGCTGTGTGTCCGGCAGTTTTCGCTGCCCGGTTACTCACCATCATGCAACGGTCCTTGCCAATGTCGCGGCACTGTTCGTGCATCAGCTCGATGGCGTGATTCCACTTCTGCATGCACTGCCGGTAGCTGCTCAAATCGAAGCCGGTGATTGTCACCTTGCGGGATATAATCGAGTGAACCGTCGCCCGTCCGTCGCGCACCATGAACAGGAATTTCGCCTGTGCATGCGCATACATACAGTTATAGTTAAGTGAATATGCAATATAAATGTATGTGTATATAAGTGAATGTGTGTGTGTGTGTGAGTGTGTGAGTGTGTCTAGCTTACATTGGGAAATAGCTCGATTACATAGGAGCCCATTTTGAGCGTCAGCGGATCCTTGTTACATAAGCGCGGCGCCGGCTCACCATGCCTCGCAATGATTTCCAAGCAGAACTGCGCAATGGCGCTGTTCATGACCTCCTTGGTGATGCCCGCCTCCTGCAGGCGCAGCGACTCCTTCTCGGACTTTAGCCAGTGCGAGCGCAACTGCAAAATGCGCGGAATGACGCGCGTCTCCTGCCCGCAGCTAAATGGATGAGACATACAAAAGCGAATTAGTGGAGGACACAGCGCCGGAAGGATGCAAGGAAGGAAGGTAAAATGTGAGTGTGCATAAGGACTGGGATGGGCTGCCATGTTACAAAACAGCGAACAACAATGATGTTTGATATCGCATTGCTGGCTTAGAATGGACCTCGCTGACTGCCGGCATATCCCCCTCCCCTGCCCCCCATTGCCCCGCATCGCTGCCAGCTGCAGCTTTCGGCCTTTGCTAATGCAATCGACTTAATGGAAAACCCGTACTCGACTCTGATGTTCTACAACATAACTTAAATAGAGAAAAATGCTTGCCGCGATTTGGACCAGCATCCGCGGCTTTAATCGGTGCACCATGTTGCCTCGCAGTTGATTTGTTCTGCGACGTCATGTAATTCCCAAATTAACAGCATCAAATTCACGGTTAAGATTGAATTTGAATTTCTGCTTAAAATTGAGTTCAGCTCATGCTATATATATATGTATATGTATATTCAGAGCTCAGCAATTACCAGTGAAATTTGAGCTAAAATAATTCATCCGTTTGATCGAAAACGTTGCTTCAAATCCAGTCAAAGCGGTTCTTGCTCGAATATAATAATTGAATTTCAATTGTACAATGATTGTAGAGTTCTGTGGTAAATGAAAGGAATGGGATGCATGGATATTAAATAAATGTACATGCATGTCTGCTTGGAATGGAATATTTCTCAGATGCCATTGTCAGAGCTTTACGAAATTGAACACTCAAAGACATGTATGTACTTCTAATTGGATCGATTTGTTAGGAGACCTGAAGACAACACATATACACAGCCAAACACGTTTAATGAATGAAGGAATAATTACAATAGATAGGGACTTCACATTTGTCGAATTAGATTGCGTTCGTTGTACGAAATTGAATTAATTAAGGCTGTTTGCTGTCGAGCTTCGCAATTATCCAAATTGAAAAGCTATTTTCAAATTCAATTTATTTGTAAGACTTAAAATGTTGGAGTCCTTGAAAGCTTGTACTCGAATGCCAAAAGAAGATCAAAATTTAATTTGCCATTCTAGGATACTTTATCCTTCGGTACAGGATATTTTTTGTTTTTTCTTTTTCTTTAAGGATTTAATTGCTTTCCAAAATTCATTTTCTCGGAATTGAATAATGGGGTTTTTAAGCGCATTTTCAATTCCCCCCGAAAGCCACACAACTAGTTTCTAGTTTTTCGAGGGCATGAGTCATATAGAGTCCACACTCTGTTGTCGACTCCCTCGAGTTAGACAAAGGCAGCAAAGCTCTACAAATATATATAATCTTCGAGCAATTACATGCGCGTGGCTTATATGCAAATCGGATGAACAAAAGCTAACGAGGCCAGCGCAAAAACAGTGGATCCATCCCTACAGACATACATTCAAAACACACACACACCCACTCACACACACACTCGGGCGCACATAGATACTCGTATCTGTATGTGCAGCTATTGCTTTAGCTGTATCTCTCGCCCTATCTGCGTTGGCACAAATTTAACTAAATGCGTCCCTGCCTCTTGCGGGGCGGAAGTAAGTTTTTAAATAGCGGAAATTGTGCTGTGCAGCCATCAGAAAAAGTGGCGCTGACTACTGTCAGCAGCCAGGAGCCGCGACCTAAGCAGAAGAGTCAGAACTCGGGACGCGGCAGACAACAGTCAGCGCTGTGAAAAAAGCAAATTGTTAATAAAATAAGCAGGCACAAGTCGACCCCTAGCGCACCCTTCCAACCCCCTCCCCCGCTCCGGGCGCACTGCCTTTCCATCATATCGCACTCTCTGTTTCTATGCCCCACTCCGCGTGTCCTCGCACAGCTCGCTCGGTATCTCCGACTAAGGGCACAAAGGACGTCAGCAGCGAAAAATTCATTGCTAATTACTCATGCGTAACAAAAACTTAATAATCTAATTCATGCTGTGACAGGAACCGCAACGACTTGCGAATAAATCCAACCACGCACAGACCTCTCCAGCAGACCCAAAAATGGAGTGAGGCCTCCATCCATCATGTCATATAATAAACAAGCCTCGAATGTGAGTCGATTTTCTTCTTCTTCTTTTGTATATTCGTTCACGAAGTGAAAAGAGCATATTTGGCTTGTACAATTGTCCATTTGCTGATATCGATCTAATCTTTCACACTTTTAAAGTTAGATACGCTAAAACTGATGACCTCAGAAAGAATTTATTTAGCACACCCGCTTGGGGCACTTATCTATACCGGAGGTATTTGGCAAACACTTTTCTGATGTCTTCTTAAGATAAAAAATCTATGTTTTTCCAAAGCAAAAATAATAATTACGTTAGATTTCGACTGTTATAAACTGTAAACGAGTATTACGCAGCCGGTTACACCCGACTGCAACGCTTTTTTTGTGTTTAAAACCCTCTGCTGTTACATCACCATACTTGTTATCGATTTGGATGTCAATAAATATTTAAACGATAAAAGATGTATATATTTAAATGAAAAATTTGCTGTTTTGTTTGAAAAAGGAACTGTGGAATTTCAGAAATATATCTCCACAGTAATTTCGCAAATTCTTATAAAGCTAAAATAACAATTAAGCAGAATATCACAAGTTGAACGTGAATGGACGTGTTAGACGCATAGCTAAAATATATTATTATACCCAACCAAAAACCAGCAAGTGGCTAAAGGGGCTTAAGCAAAGTTTGGATAATCTGTAAAGCTTGACCTGTTGACTTCAACTGTTTCACCGCAAATTGAAATGTAGCCAGCGCCGAGCGTTGCAAACGTGGCATCCGCCCTGGAAGGGTTGCATGTGTATGCGTGCACATAGAGGGATGTGTGTGTGGGACGCATCGGAGTACGTGTTTGGGTGGGGAGGGGGGTAGGGGAGGGGGAAGGACAGGCTGTTGCAAACTTACCGCACATCGGGATGAGCATCCAACATGGCGCGCATTAATGTCGTGCCAGATCTGGGCACACCGCCTATGAATATTAATGGCATATCACGGTTGTATGAATAGACGCGTTGATTGTCATCTGTGACGTATTTCTGGTCGCGTCGCACAAGGGACAAGAAGGTGGTGAAAGCAAGAGCAGAAAAAAAAACAGAAAAAAAAATATTAAATTAGAGAAAAGTTACAGGCAAAAATTACGTGTCTCCACACGATGATTATGACGATAATGATGATAATTATGAGGATGAGCAGCTGGCTGTGAAGGTGCCACAGGCAAGTGACGCTGATGCCAACTAAATTTGCGTGGGCACACATTCACATGTGTGTGTGTGTGTGGTGTGTGTGTGTGTTTCTGTTGGTGAAGGTGTTCGGTAACAGCCGCCCGTTAACCTGTGGGGCGCCTTTCGCATTAATGTCAATTTAAAGGATTTTCCTGCGCAGTTAAAAATTGTTGAGGAAAAGCGTTCAACTCAAGAATCTGAGCCCATAATATGTGACGCTCAAAACGCTGACTCATTGGGTCGAAAATGTGCGTCACATTATGCTAAAAATAAGAATGCGAAAAAAAGGAACGCACGCTGAGAGATTTGCCAACTGGTTAAAAATGTTATAACTTTCGCAATATGGGGCCGTTAGTCAGCACTTTTAATCGATCTGATAAGTCTGAACTCCGGCTGTCTGATTGGGGCCTTATCGGATGTCCGCTCTGATGCGATAAGAATGCGACAAGCGCAAACAGAATGTGGCCTAATAATGAATTATTGATCTGGGCAATTAGAAATTGGGGCCAAGCACTGTTGGTGGGCGCATTTAGGGACAGGAGTTCCGGCCAAGTCTGATGAACGCTAATTGAACACTCACAATCAACTTGTGAAGTCAGTTGGACAGCTAACTTTTTCTATGAAGAAACCATAGACGGGACATTTCTGTTAAAACTATTAAATAAAAATCGATTGATTTTTGTTCGACTCACTTTCAAATAACTGTTGAAATACATACCAAGAATTTACCCTAGGGCTGGTTTTAAGTTAAATCTTCGCAGCTCTACACAATAAATTTAACTAAATGTGATTTTAAAAAAATCCGCTCGTAAATGAATGGGAATGCTGATAGAGCGAAAAAAAATAAACACTTGGCTCGGGCAAAGACGAATGGCAGCTGTCATTACTTTAACTGGGTAAGCAAACTCGCATTCCACCTGTTCAGGTGAATGTCAGAGTGTTTGGACTAACAGTGACTACCAGCAAATCAACCGCAGTAACAATGATTACAACAACAGCAACAGCAAGTGTAGCACTCGTTGCCATTTGGCCAACTAATGTCTACAAAATGGTGTTCGGCCATCCGATAACCAGTAAATCCCCCAATGACTTTGCATGGCTTGCGGTTGGGTCAGCGTGTGCAGTCAACATGAAATTAGTTATCCTGTCCTTTGAGTATAAAGAGACGAAACACAGCAGCCACTGCTGCTGTTGAAGTTGCTGCTGCTGCTGTTGCTGCTGTCTGTTGTTGCTGTTACTGTTGTTGCAGCTGGTGTTCTTGCCACAATTTGATTTATCATTTGTAATCGTCGCCTGGTCACTGGTCGCTTCTAAATACATGCCCTCAAGTGTAAATAAACTTGAGTTGATTTTGTATTTATGTGTGGTGATGTGTGTGTATTCCTGTGTATATGAACATGTTTTTATATATAGTATATATATGTATATTGCTTACCTCCACATGCATCATTTGTGATGGCAAATCGTTTGTGACATCCACCCTGAATAGACAGGTTGGGCGCAGCTCGGTGAATTTGAATAGGAACATGGTGACGACAATTATGCCAAATAGAACCCAAAGGGTGACCTTCTTATTGCGATATGGCAGCCGCATCTTTCTAACTGCCTGCGGCCAACTGAGGTGTGAAGCTAACTGCTTTTTGATTTCGAACGGGCCGTGCCTTCAATCCTCTATCTTCAGTTCCGGCTTCAGTGCACTCGAACTGTCTATTTATATTGCCTTATTGATTCAAATGACTGACTGCCCGACTGACAGCAGTGGGTTGGCTACGTCCGCTTTGTGCCGCCGGACGTTACGAGCTTAAATATGTAAATTGGTTTCTTGAGCTGCTGCCGACAGGCGCCTACGAGTTTTGGTTTACTTTCTTCAACAGTTGATGCTTCTATTTGCACTTGGCTGCCTTTCAGCTGCTGCTGCTGCTGCTGCTTTGGCTGCTTCTGTTCCGGTTAAGGTTACTGCTGCTGGCTGTGCTCGGTGTTGTTCCTGTTGTGGTTGTTGTTTTATAGCACGGCAATGATTGCGTCTCCTGCTCCTTCTTGCTGCTCCTGCTGCTTATGACGTTGATTACTTTGCATTTCCTCGCCTTTGTCTCAACGTCTCATCAGCACTGTGCGGTCAGCCTGACCACCACTCGGCAGAGCAGCAACTAACTCTCTGATTTCAATTTCAATACTTAACTACAAATTTTTAACAGCTGGCGCCTGGGTTCTGGTTTTCTTCTTTTTGTTTTTTGCTTTTCTCTACTTTTTTTTATTTTTTATTTGCTGTTTACCGTTAACTCGTTGCTTTGCCGCTGTCTTCTCTCTGTTTTTATTGCATTTTAAACATATTTACTTAGGCAAATTATGTTTAATATTACCGCCACTGTACGGGGACATGCGCTTCAGGATCTTTGGCTCGGGCTGGTTAAAACTTATCTCGTATTCTTTCTCTCTTACTTGTTGGATATCTCACTGCTTCTATTTTTTTTGTTTGGTTTTTGTTTTTTGTTTTGCAAGGAGTCTTTGGGACAGGTCCTTGTCAGTGTCTGCGTGTCTGCAAGTGAAAAACTTCAGTCATAAGCATATTTAAATAGTTTTGAAATTATTTTCAACCGACTTTGTTTGGCGCGGATGCCTACAGCTTGAGTTGGGCTGCGCTCAAGTATTCAGAGTACTCCTCCTCGGTCCTTTGGCGCACTCGACGACTCTCGACTGACAGCAGCGACTGCCTTCAAGTGACTACGCACCTTTTCGAACTGCAGCGGCGGCTCGATGACTCGCAGCTCCCGACTTCGGCTCACCCCGCAACTGCAATTCTAATTTCAATTGTGATTATGACTCCTCTTCTGGCTGCCGGCTGCTGGCTGCTGGTTGCTGGCTGCCGGCTGCTGTCTGCCAACTGCTGTTGGCTGTGTTTGGCTATTTGCTCAGTTGTTCACGAATAGCTGCCAGCCCAAAAACTTAATGAGCTGAAATGCCAAATAGACTGGAACCAATGTTAGTGATATGTACACATAATAGCTCCAATTCTCGGTTATTTCCTCCGTCATAGCTGTCAAAGAAGAAGAAGAAGGAGCAGATACGCACAGAAGAACTGTTAGAACAATTGCCAATATGCAAACAATCAAAAATGATACAAAAAAAAAACTACTTTGATGACAGGCAACAGACACAACACACGCTAACACACACACACACACAAATACACACACAGACGACGTTGCCA
This sequence comes from Drosophila robusta, assembly GCA_035043565.1. NCBI lineage: Eukaryota > Metazoa > Arthropoda > Insecta > Diptera > Drosophilidae > Drosophila > Drosophila robusta. The sequence goes on along the minus strand of JAWNMW010000257.1, from coordinate 17,439,088 downwards.
TCTCAAAGAATATGCTCGAGCTGCAAAGCGGCCCAAAACAACTTGAAATATTCAACAATGATATTTTATATACATACGTATGTGCTACAGTCTGTTTGTGTAAATAATGTGAAACATATTTATTATGTTTGCTGGGGATATATTTGATTAGAAACATCTATAAATTCTTTTCACATACAATACAATACATACAACTATATGTTATATGACAGATGAACGTGACTCGTGGCTAGCATTCCACTGAGCGCTTAAGCTGCTTACTGCTTACTCAACCCCCCTCCCTTCCCCCCTTCCAAGCCGCCCCCAACCCAGCCCCAGCGGTGCCATGTGACAGCAGTTGTGCAGTTGGTTTCCATTCAAGTGCTCAAGTGTCGACCATATAGTGGCCATATACTTAGTTGAGTGTACGATGTCGCCGCGACATTCGTCACAGCATCTGCCCCGGCGGGGCGTGCTCCGGTGAAAAGCGGAAATTCGCCGGGGCAATGGCGGCACTTCAGGCCAGCCATACAAGTCTCTACAGCTCAGCACCAACTTCAGTGGCAAGCCCATTAAAGCTCAGTCAAGAGGCGTGGATGCGTTTCAGTTGTTCGACATTCGCGGCTCAGCCAGATGCACTTTGACCCGACACTGCGATTAAGGAATTAAGGACTTAGCCCGCTGTCAGCTATGTTCCTTACTATATGCTAGCTGACATGACCCAGCTTTGCGCGGGCCAAGTGTTAGGTTTAGCTTTTACTTATCCGCTCAATTATATTTTACTTAAATATTTGAAAATTAATTTGAGTGCCAAAAATAATAAAACACGTCTACAGTGAATTAACCTTTATAAATGAATTTTAAAGGCGAAAAAAGCCAAAAAAAAACCCTCCAATTTTGTGTACTTTGAGCAAAATTCTAATTCGATTAAGGTGATGGCGTTGGCGTTGGCAGATATTTCAATTAGTTTTCAATTTAAAACAAAAAGGAATCGTAGCTTCAATACAGACACATAGAATATACGTATACGATAGGAAATATTTTAAATTTTATACTTTTATACACATTTTTACTCAGCTTTAAGGGATACAACCTTCATTTATTATTTTATTCTTATGTAAAAAAAATATCGCTTGTTGGCATTTCCGACTAACTTTTAATTTATGTTCAAACGAAATTTTATCTAACTTTTTTCAGGTTCTGTTTCTTAAATACACTTCGTGGTAGAAGATTTGTACGTGTGAAAAGATTCTATATATATTTGGAAAGTGCACATCTTCTATATGTTTGCAAGGGTATTTGATCTCCGACACGTTTTTTCTTATTGTTGTCTTGCTTATGTTTATTTAATTTGGCCACAATTAAGCATATCCGCTTTATTGTTTTGCAGGAACGTTGTGGCTTATTTATAAATCTCCATTATTTTAATTTTTTACTCGGGTTTTTATCTGTGAGAATTTTCTTAGAATTTTTTTCGACTTTTTTTTTTGACTAGAATATGAGTGTTATCTTTATGTTTAGGTATTTGCTCGCACTTATTTACATTGTTTACTGCTTGTCGTATTCTAACTTAAATTTAAAGCATTCTTATCATTTGCGAGAAGCCACAAGCTAATCGTACTTGTATTTTTAATCTTTTAATTAGTATTTGAATGCTGTGTTGTATGCCGAGAGACTCGTGTAACTTTTATCACACTCCGCTTTTTGCTTTTGTGATTTGCAAACTGCTTTTCAAACTAAACGTATTTTGAAAGCATCCAATTTGTTTCGTTTTTTGTGCACCTTGTCTGCGTTGGCTTTCTCTATATAAATTCGACTACACATACGCTCCCAGACTGTGTGTGTGTGTGTGTGTGCCCAGCAACGGTGTCCGGCTACTTGTTGGACATTCCCCAAGCAGCTCTTAGCCAACTAGATGGCAACTGAGAACGGATAAGAACTCCCAGACAAACCTCAAGTTTGCGTTGGGCTCTGTGCCGCCCTTTCGATGTTGTGAGGCGTGGATTGTGTGTGTGTTTGTGTGTGTTTGTGTACACACATGACAGAAGGTCCTGGTTCATATACTTTCTGTCTGGTGTTCTATGTCTGACGAAAGTTTCGAAATAAGGAAAAATTTTTTGCTATGGCCATATTTTGCATAGCAAAATGTGGCTTATGTATTTACATGCAAGCCCAAAATGCTGCATAAGCTTTACTACAGCGTTGACCTCTTCGCACCTCTCCACAGCTCCTGCCCCATTCCCCTCCTGGCCACGGGCGTCTTTCCGTTCCTCTGCTCATTCCTCAGCCAGAGCAACGCCCAAAGGGCTCGAAAACTTTTTAGAGCAAAGTTACTAGAGCAATGGAACCGCCCCCAAAGCCCCTCCTACGCCACCGGCCGTGCTCCCTCCTTTGCCTTTGTCTCTGCTCTCTTTTGCCCAGCAGCCAGCGCAAAAAATATAAACCAACAGCAAAATATAAGTTGAATTTTTGTTTGAAGAGGTGCCTCCCGCCGCCCGGCTCCTGACCGTCAGGCATCCAACTACTTTTCAATAGCTAGTGTGCGTGCGTGTGTGTGTGTGTGTGTGTGTGTGTGCGCGTTTGTGGGTGAATGGTAAACACGATGGAACCGTACAAAAGGCACCTCCGTTGCTGCTGCTTTCGTTGGTGTTGTTGTAGTTGTTGTAGTTGTTGTTGTTGTTTTTGTTGTAGTTGTTTGTGTTCATCGCTCATGTTGCCAGCGGTTCGCTCAAGTGTCGGACAAAGTCTTGTAAAAATTAATAAGCGTGTAAATTTTATTGTATTGCCAAACAGCAGTCCAGTCCTACAAGCTCACACACACACACACACACAGAGACACATATGCGCCACAAAACAACATAATACACACACACACACGTACACCCACATCTACATTAAGTTGTATGCATGTGAAGAGTTTTGCTTTATTTGATGGTTTTTCTTCTAGCACTTTTCATCTTTTTTTCTCCCAACTTAAGCTTAATGGCATCGCATTTGGCTTAGCCCTCCGCACAGTGTCCCAAAAAGTGAATAAACTTAAACGCAAAATTACAAAGAAATTAGCATAATATTGGGTAACTTGAGATTATTATAAAAGAAAACTTTTGGCACATCTGTTATAAACACACCTGTTATACAGAGAACGAGTTAGTATAAAAAGCATCATTTACTTGATATCATGAAAATCGCATAGAACGGCGCTCGCCAAAAGTGGGAGTTCAAAGCAATTTCATACAACACGTCAACTTGAACACATGTTCTCTCTCGCCGGGCATAAATTGCCAGCTAGGTCACGGGTTGACAGAGCGTTAAATAAACATGATCTGCGTGTGATGCAAATCAAAATTAATTGCAAAAGCGTATTTAGTTTGAGATTATAATGGAGCATTAAATTAGCAACAAACTGGGCGCAATCAAGCCGGGCTAATGTCAATACATTACCAAATTTTCTAATTTATTTCAACAGACTAATTTGTGTTTTGGGCAGATTTTAGTCGCGTTTTAGACGTGACTCAGACCAGTGTGGCCGGCAGTGGCTGGCGCTAGTTCTCACGCTTGTTGCGCTCGGTGCGTTGACGGGGACGTTTGCGACAGTTTAAGTTGGAAGCTTTTGTTTCAAAAAATCTGCATAAATAATGTTGCGCTATGCTTGAGGGCTGCAGCCGGGAAGTGTTGATGATTTGATGGCGAATACGGAATGCTGAGCCGGAACGTAAAGTGCCTTAATGGCAGTCTAAAGACCTTGTTCTAAATTGCAGTTGGAACGTTTTGAAGGCTTCCACAGCGACGCACCGATGCGAATCGCTGGCCTCTCCGCCGTTTCCTAGCTCTCTTTCGCACACTTATCGCCCCGTCCTGCTCGCTCGCATCTGTGCTCTCTGCTTCTTCTGCTACTCTCTTCTTTTTTTGTTGTTTTGGTAGGATTGTCTAAGTTAACGCGACTGGCTGGTTAATATTTAGCAACTGGCGCAACGACAGCTCATTTATCAGCACGTCGCTCATATTATAAATTACTTGGACAGTATGCACGACGTGCAGCAGCTGTTGCCTCTGCAGCCTCAGTGCTCGGTCCCAGTGCTATCTGGCGTGGCCAGACCTCCGGGGATTCGCCCTTCGATACGCAGTGAAGCGCAGAGCGCGCGCGAAAGTGAGAGAGGGAGAGAGGAACATGGCACTCCAATCCGCAGAGCGCACTCCACGTTTGCACAGTGAAGCGTGCCGAGTTTTTAAAGTGAATGAGTCGAAAGTTCGAGGCAGCAAATGTGTTAATTAAAACTGAACGTTTCAGCGCATGCACGATGCCACGAATAAGAACGGGAACCGAAAGATAAATATTGGTTAAAATGTTATAATTCAATTGGTGTTGTCAACCATGGTTATACATTGGGCCAAGCACCGGCTTCTGGGAAACTAATTGAGCTATGAAATAAGATGGTGCATTGAACTTGATCAGGCCAGAGAGACTCTGTGTTCTGTCCGAGTTATTAGTCTATATACTCAATGAGCTTTTATCATTTAGATTGTATCTGTATAATCTTAAGTTATGTATAAGAAAACAAATCTATTGAAAGTTGCAATAAGATTTGTGGCTACAAAGCCGTTTTTGCACAGAAACAGCCAGATGGACGCAGCTTTCGATTCGGGCTGTGAGAGTGATCAAGAATATATTTGCGTCACACATCGGGAACAGAAATGAAAAGAAAGCTTGTCAAACAACAGGTGCAGCGTATATTAGTGGTATTACCCGAGCTATAAGGCAGTCAGATTTAACAACTTAAATCGGTGGTATAAAAGGGAAATAATGTTGGGACAATAAGCTTAATTTAACGCTGCACGCAATGCTTTTTCTGACTATATATGTAACAGTTATGGCTTATACATTTATTTATTACTTTTTTTTGCGATCCATCGATAAATTGACAATTAAAACAAAAAAGTAATTAACACTTCGGCAGCAGGCGACGCCTCTAGCAGCAGCAGCAGCAGCAGACACCAGCAACAACATTCGAAATAACATCAAAAACAAATGTTTAAAGTCAATGAACCCCAACCGGCATTGTAACGACCACAGCAGCAGCAGAAGAAGCACCAACAACAACAACAACAACTACAACAACAACAACAAAGATAAACCGGGATGGCACAACTGTTGGTTGTGTATCAATCAAAACGATTGGCGGCGTCAGTGTCAGCTATTTTACTGTACTGCACGGAGAGGGAAATTGAAAGCCCAACCATCCGCCCACAACATAAAGTACAATATAACAAAATGGAAAAAACTGACTTTGAAATTGTGCAACAAAACTAAATAAATAAATATAGAAAAACCAACAACAATAAAGAGTGCAAGTGCAACACCCTCTAGTCGAGTGACTGTTGCACTACGAAATACCCTGTAGCGTTTGTGATGACAAATTCATTTTTAAAGCACTTCTGTTCGATTAGATTAGATTTCATTAGAAAACGGTCAGAACATGAAGACAGCATAACAGTATTTTTTTTAATCTAATTGTTTACGAAGCCTATCTACAAAAATATGATAGTTTTCTTTTGCTATCTTAGAGATAGACAGGTTTAAGCTTATAATTTATAAATAAATTATATTGTTTTGGATATGACTCAGTTTGGCTGTAACAGATATGTAGCATAACCATTTTGTTACCACTTTTAATGGGTATTAAAAGGAGTGTGTACGTACAAAATGCATAGCAAAAAGTCGCAGCTTAAACCAAGCTGTGAACTGCATTGTATGCAAATTGGCAACAAAGAAATTTTCAGCTGGCATTTACTGACGCCTAGGAGGGAGGGGAGGGGGGAAGGGGGATGGGAAATCACAACAGGCTACGCGGCTAAAATTGATAAGCGTGCTAGATTTTGATTTAATTTGAATTTTCGCGCAACGTGCCCCGTTTGATTCGCTTTGCCCGCTTATCATTCACCAGCTCACCAAATCATCATCATTGTGAGCATCGTTATGATGTTGCCACATTGATTTTGAAATGTTAAAGGGCTACGTGTCCCATTTTGATAGCAGCTGCGCGCGTTGCCACGGATGCCCATTAAAACTTTGGGGCTGGGGGGGGGCCACAAATCAGCAGCTCGATCAAAGCCGAAAGGAATTTCGACAATTTGGCCAAATCGATACTGTGTTCAGTGCAGTTCTTTGACACACTCGCGTTTCACGCATTACCACTAAGAAGCAGTTTGTACAATTTCCAATTGAAGTTTGCTCGGCCTGGCCTACTAACTGGTCTAGCCTACGACGTGGCCGCCAACTTTTGCACAGTTTGCTTAATTATTTTCCGGGCCATTGATGGGCCTCGCTTAAGCTCATTCATAAAAAACTGCTGATACGTAAAGTATGTATATGTGTATATATATGTTGACACGTTCACGCATATTTGTATTTGAATGATAATGCGTGATTCTCAAAACTATTTGCGCACTTTACGTTCGCCCAGTAGCGATGTTGAATGTATTTACTTTATAGAGCAACTTGGCATATTTCAATTGAATATAAAAATTTAAAAATGCCAACTTGCTCTATTAAGTAAATATATACAACAACTGTACGTATACGAAACATCTATAATATTATCGATTCAGAGGGTCCGCTCGTTAAATAAATATTAAGCTAGACAAATTATCTTTCAGGCGTTGAAGATAACGCACCCTTACAGACAATGTTGTTATCAATATTAATGTTCAATATTGTTGTTCTTCATTAAAATTAACTTTTGAATAACAAAAGTGCTCTGGTCGTGAGTGACCGACTGGAAGATACGCTGTTCCCAGCTGACGTGAAATAAATTTAAGCTTTCTTGTATTCACAGCAAAACAAACTCTCTCTAAAATCGATATTTGTCAATAATAAGCAAATGGGGAATATAAACGTAACTTGATTTGCGTATATGTATTTCAAATTTGAAGTGTGCAAAGCAGTATTAAGTTTACAAAAGTTAAAAGTAAAATATTTAAACGGCAATTTCAAACAGTCTTCGAAACAAATTGGCTAGTTATAAACTTTAATTTTCCATTATTGCCAGACGGTACATAGGACAAGCGCTTTGTAAAAGTTTTCTTGTTGATGCAATGAAAGGAAGAGGCAACAATTTCCCAAATTGTTAAATTACTTTGTTAAGCATGCTTTGCTTAGCATTGAATTAAATAAACAAACTTTGAGCAAAATTTTCGAGTATAAATGCTATCTCTTTTGATTGATCATAACATTATTAATGATTTAATGCAAGACAGATATTCGACAGCCAGTTAGTTGGTCTTACAAATATAATATGCATGAAGACTCAATTATCATGAAATTAGATTATGAACTATTTTTAAACCAATTGTTTACACATTTTAAAGCAATTCAAACACACCCTAAAGATAAGATGTTTGGAATACGTGTTTTTTTTCATTAATCAATAGCCCAACGTTAGTTCTATACAACAATTCAGTTTTGCACCGATAGTAGCTATATCATGCCGATGTAGAAATTCGTTTCAGAAAAAATCGACATGATTATATTATAATGTAGCAGATGTGTTCTTTGAAGCGAAACAACTTTGATTTATTTGAAATAATGGTTCCAGAACATTTTTTTTATCACAAAAGCATTTTATGTCGAGTGCACGGAATTATGAATTACGTGTCTTTCTGAAATGACAGTGGGCTTATGTAATTGCGAAAGGTTCTGACAGGCGCGCCGGGACTGACAGGAAGCGTGGGCGACGCAAATTTTGCTTACAGCATCTTCGATGAGTCACAAATGTAACATAATATTATTGATTATAATTGCATTAAACTTGATTTGAGGAAAGCAAATGATGAGAGTACCTAAGGTTGTTCTTTGCATTATGTTAAAAAAGTTATTTTTATAAAAGTTGAGCCACAGTTTCCACGTAAGAGCCATTGCTATATGATACGTGTGAGTAGTACGTGCTCTTTACCGTGTAATATTATTAAGCAAAACTAATAATGTTTTCACAGCGTTCATTACGAAAGTCAATTGCAACCTGGCAGGTTGGCGATTGGGAATTATGAAGGCACTAAATCACGATAGCGACTTCAAGTTATGTGAAATACATACTACATATATGTATTTAGGTATTTCTCTCGTGCGTTTGGTCATTTAATTTGCATGGCAATAAGCCGACTTATTGAGTTATTCAGTGCAGGTCGACTCTCTGCTGTCGAGCTGCAGCCTAATTTCATTTGGGAGATGGCAAACGTTCGTTTGGCTGAGCAAAGATGAAGAGATGAAGTGACGTTGCACATGCCGCATGCCACATGCCACTGAGTATAAATATAACAAGTGCCAAGTGAAATATGTACATAAATAAAACAAGTAAAAACTTTGCGTTCGCAATTTTACGACCATACAATACCCTGTACCGTTAAAACGATGACGAGAATTATGATAAAGTTTACCCGTTAGCTTTTGGCCAAACTTGATCAATCTAAAACTGCTGTTGTAATTTAGATTTTGGGTTTAATCTTAGAAAGAGCTTATCAATAAATTATAGGAATAATTTGCCGACACCAATATCACCTTCATCTCTCTGCTGCACAGAGTATGACAAGCAGCGACGAACGTGGACGAAAGACATGCAGATGTGGCGGCAGATGCAGTTGCAGTTGCAGTTGGAGTGCTGCATTTGGAGTTGGCGCTAAAGCTGAAGTACACGAAGCCCCCAACAATGAAAGCTTTTGTCTGTTTTCGGGGCGACTAATTGTTGCTGTTGCACGAAGACAACCAGGGCTGTGGCGCAGCAGGCGATGCAGATATTGAGGAATGTGGCAGCTGACGTTGACAGCAGCCAAGCAGGCAAGCTGGCAGCAAAGGAGTAGCCTCAATACAAGCTCAATGTGACTTCTATGCAACATCGAAAAGTGCAACAAACTTTGTTGACAAAATAAGGCAACAAGCAACGATGGCGACGGGTGGAGCTCTGGCGAAGGGTCGTGGGTGGCGGACAAATGAAGCGCCGGCAAGTGCGCCTCTAGCTAACGCGACAGCAACTCTTCAAAGCATCACACACACACTCACACACACACTCGCACACACACGCGCAGCAGGTTTGAGGAAAAAATACCGCAAGAGAGGCGAGTGCATTGAAATTGCAGCACTCTTATTATGCGGCTGCAGGCAAGGCCAGTATTGCCAACTTTGAGAAAACCCAACGAAAAAATTAAATACAAAAATCTAAAGTTTTTAATGTGAAATTAAAAGGAAGGCGTATAACAACCAAGGAAGTACAAATAGTATAGCACAGTGCTGCCAACTAACTATAATTCATTGAAACTAGCTTGTGGAGGACAATTGCAGAGAATTGGCAACGGACAATGACAGTGTTGTCAACTTTTAAGCAGCAAAAAACCAAAGTTTTAAGGTTAAATTAAATTATATCAAGCCAAATAATGTTATAACAGCTATAACTATTATACAACTTACTAGTAAGTTGTAGTGCATAGCAAGTTCGTAAAGCTCAACAAAATTATATTCGAAAATGTACAAAAAAATATTCTTCTATCTAAATCTATTTTGATTTCATATTAAAATAATTCTGTTAATAAAACGTTTACAAATGTCATCCAATTGCATAAAGTTCATCTTTTTAAATTGTTTGGTTTCATTTCAGTAGAGCCGAAAATTGTAACCCCGGTTATTTTTATTGCCTAACGTCCCGTTACAAGATATTCTCCCTCTTAATTAAAAGAAAATAAAAAGAATACAAATTAATATTTACCTCCAATTAAGCAAAATAAACAACTTTTCTCTTAAATTTAAAATGTAACGAACCAAGGTTGGAACTTAACCCCAGGCTAATTGATGCCACATCAACCAGCTTCACGACACGGACCGAACTTAAAGACAATAGTGACAATTGCGAACCAGTAATTTTAGCTAGATTCGGTTTAAGTAAGCGGTAAAATACGTAAAATATTGCAACTTAATAATTTAAAAACAAAAAAGCTTGGTTCTTACTGACTGAGCCCTGTATCGAGTTTAATTATAGCTAAAAACAAATGGAATAAAACTTTATTTTTTATCGGGTAAGCGAAACATTGGCAATAGTCTCATATATCCAATTTACAAACTGAATTCGGTGACTCAGAGTTTGAATTTTTACAACCTTTTAATGGGTATTTGTGATTTTTGTGCGCCAAAAAAAGTGAACTTTTTATCTCGAATGCGGATTATATAACAAAATGCATTAATTTACGAAGTTTGTGTCCATTTACAGTTCGATCGCTCGGAAATTTTAGATTTCAGATAAAAAAATTGCTATCGTTTTGTTTTATAACAAATAAAATCCATTTAAAAATGACCAACAGAATTTACGGGGCGGGAGTGGGCGGTGCTGGTACAAATAAATCGACCCACTCAGAAACACTTTTAAAGTTGCGTTTTATGCTAAAGGATTTTTAGGAAAAATAATTTTAAAAAATTTATTTTCAAATACGAATTAAATTTAAAGGCAGAATATATCTAGAGGCCAAACCAAAAAAATGGTAAACATCATGATAATCGGTTTAGTTTTAGGCAAGTTATGGGACTTTGAAATCTAGCAAGTATGGATTCGGAGCTTTACTTGTCAAAATCTTTGCCCATTTTGGAATGATTTTTGACAGAAAAAACGACCTTCTCAGAATCACTTTTAAAGCTGGGTTTTTTTTCTAATTTAGGTACCCGCAATCGATTAAAAATAAAAATTCGCGATTCTGAACTAAAAATATTTTTTTGCAAAATAAATAAGGGGGTAAAAGATTTTTTTCGGAAAAAAATCGAAAAAAATGTATTTTCAAATACGAATTTAATTTGAATGCAGAATTGATCTAGATGTCAAACCATGATGAAAATGGTAAACATCATGAAAATCGGTTCAGTTTTGACAAAGTTGTGGGACTTTAAAATCTATCAAGATTGAATTTGGGAACTTTACTTACCGAAATCTTTGTCAATTTTTGCATAATTTTGTAGGAGATATATATTTTCGTAATTTGCGGTGGCGGGAGTCAGCGTGGCCGATCTTTTAAGGGGTGACCAGCCATCTACCTTTAAAATTTGGTCACTCTAGCTCCAAAACTGTAGGAGCTATAGGCTTTCGTGATCGTCGGTCACAATTTTTGGGGGTGGTCACCAGCAATATACATACCAAATTTAGTGAGTCTAACTTTAATATTGCGGAAAATATTCACCTTTTATTTATTTGCGATTTGAGGTGAATCGACATGTTATCAATTTGGCAGCCTCCCAGTGGGCGTGGCACAAAAATCTTAACACTTTGTCTGAAGCAGATAACTACAAGTATATATCTAAAATTTCAAGTCTCTATCTTCAATAGCGCCAAAAAAAGTTGCGTTCATCCGGACTGATGGACATTGCAGAAAACCAATATACTCTTTTCACTTTGTGAACGAGCATAAAAACAGCTAGATCTGGCGGGAAAAGTGAATAAATCGGCAGCATTGCTGCAGGCATTGGCAAAACAAAATAGAAGAAAAAAACCGCAGCGCTAACGGCAGCTGAAGACGACAACATAAAGAAGAGCGGCAGAAAAGTTAGAGCTTGTGCGAGCGCGAGCTGACGCTGACGCTGCCCTGCCAATAATGCCGCCCCCGGCACTTGGCCTAGGTCCGCGTCCACATCCACAAGCACACTTCTCGATGTTCCCCGCATTACACACGCATTCGTTCTGGCTTCGTTGTCGCTGTGATTTTTAGTCAAACTAAAGTTCTATGTTAATACTTAGGCTAGTGGCAAATGCCGCTGGCGTTGACGTTGCCGTCGCAACGTTAGCTACCGTTGTGCGGCCAATAGATAGATGGGCCAATAGTAGAACAACATGTAACATGCCGGAGATTGATATAAAATTGATATTTACTCGTGCGGGTTCTGGGCGCATTCAATTGTGACTCGCTCGCTGGGTTGTTGGCTTCGTGGAGCAGCGGCAAGGCGGCGGCAATAACAATAGTAAGAGCGTCAACAACAGTTGAATTGTGTTGACGTCGTGTTGTTGCTTTGTTGTCGTGTCACAGACGGAGCGAAGGAGTTGAGCTAAAGCAGAGTTCTTGCCGTTGTTGTGTCGTCTATTGACACTTGTGCTTGTCGTTGTTGTTGTTGGGGTTCCCTTTGGTTTTTAATCGAATTCAATAACAAACACAGTTGCATTCGCATTCACTGCACGCTCACGTATAAACAAATGCAGCACACGTAGTTACTGTTTGCAAGTGTTTGCATTTACAAAAAAAATAAAATAAATAACCACGAACACGTCCGACTTTTGGAGCCGCAAAAAATCTACTGAATAAATACGCAAGCAATCGATAGCATGCCAAATATGAGCGCCAGTCGATTAAATATCGACTACTTGTTTGCGTCAACAGCTGATTAATATGTGCAGTCAGGTGGCAACGTCGTGCAGTTATTTAAGTATTTTTTGCGTGGCTCCATTGCTCTTAAATTTAATAATTTCCTTCTAATATAAAACAACAAATATTATATTTTATATCTATATAATTTATGGCAGCCAATTTAGTCCATTTGACTTTGCGCGCTATACATTTGAAATCAGCTGGATGCATTGAAAATATCGATATATCGAGCTGTTAGCACATATGAACGGTGTTGCCAGTGTCGTTGACCGGCAACCCTGTTTTGGTATTCGCAAAGATGGCGCTGTACCGTAGTTTGTATTTATTCCGCTAGGCGGCGCTGTTAAATTTCAAACTGAATTCATGCTAAATCCAAAACTTTGGAAGCAGATTAAATAAACCAGCAAAAAGAAGTAAAAACGTTTCAGTTGGGTATAACCGACTGCGCCACACTCGTTTACAGTGTAATAGCAACTAAATACAGTCGAACAGGTCTTAATGATTATTAATACGAAGCAGGGAACTTCAAAAAATAACGATTTTTTGAATTAGCAGGGGGAATATGCCAAGTTACAAGTCAATATAGGGCATTGCACAAAATCAATATGCTCTCTTCACTTTGTAAACGAGTATTTGGGTACATTAGGGAAAAGTATTCGAAGCGCATGACAAACCCATTTGAAATAATCGGATAATTGCCCAACATTTATGTCAGTCAACAGTGAATTTCTATTACAGGTCTTATCGATATTGGCAATAAACCACAGACAGACGTTTCCGTAGCTAACCAACTAATAGTTGCCGTGGCCACTAATTTATGGAGCCGTAGATAAAAAAGTGTCGACAAACTAAAATTCAATCTCGCCCATGGGGTATATAGATTACGATTTGGAATTTTGACACAGATGTTTATTTGAATGGCTTTGTTTATGTGCGCACAAGGACCTCGTAGTGCTCCAGCTTGACCTCCTCGCCGCCGAAGGGTATGTAGATGCAGCCGTGCGAGGGATGAATCTTGCCAACAGTCAGACTGTCGCAGTGGCTGGCGCGACCCACGTAGAGCGGCTCGCCGTCCACGTTGGGACCGGAGGCCACCGCGTTGGCCGGCACGCTGCCGTGCGAGGCGGGCGTCCACGCAAAGCCGGCGCCCACGAGCACCTGAACGTCGCTGAGCTCGTGCTCGGCCTGGGCGTAGGCCGCATAGGCGGTGCCCTTGGCCGGCACCACTTTGGCGGGCAGAAGATCGCCGTCGCGAAGGACGCGACCCACGTAGATGGCATCGCCGTTGGAGTCGTGGCCACCGAGTACGGCGCCCTCGGGCAGGTTCGATGCGGTCGTGGCGATCCAGCGTTCCGGCTGTGCGAGCACCTCGTATGCGAAGATTTTCACCTCATCGGAAGCGTAGGGTATGTAGAGGCAGCCATGCGAGGGATGCACCTTGCCCACGGTCAGGCTGCCGGCGTGGTAGCCACGGCCGGCGTACAGGTGCTCACCATCGACATTGCGACCCACCTGGACGGCACCGGGCGGCACCGCGCCGTTCTCCGCCGGCAGCCACGCGTAGTTGGCGCCGTTGAGCACCTCGTAGCTGTCCAGCTCCACCTCCTGGCACGCATACGCCACGTAGGCCCTGCCCTTCGCCGGTATCACCTTGGCCGGCAGCAGGTCGTTGCTGTAGAAGGCGCGGCCAACGTAGATCGCGTCCCCGTCCGAGTCGTGGCCCGCAAGGACGGCATTGGGCGCCAGGCTGCCATGGCTGCAGTGCATCCACTTGTGTTCTATGTGGGCGAATTGGGATCTTAATTCGGACGGCGATGCGCTGCGCCGACTCCATCACTTACCAGACATTGCTGCGACGTCTTTCGTAGACCAACTGCGACCAGCTTTTAAGGTGTTTCACCTGATAACGTGGCTGCGCTCTTATCGGCAAAAGCCCCAAGATACCGCTGCCCCAAGCCCTAATAGGCAGTTAGAATAAGTCAGAACATAACAACTCATACCAACTGAAAATGGCTGAAAAGGGTATCATGGTATACGGAGTCACCTCCGACCCTATAAAGTATGAACGTGGCGATCTCGAATACCATTAGGGCTAGGGACTTCTTCTTCTTTGAATATGGGCTCGACTATGACATGTTTCTTTACCCACCACGTTTCCCTAAAATCTATGAAAATCATCTAATGACATCTTTCGATTTTTAGCTTATCTTTTAATATACTTAATTTGGATCACAAGAACATTTAAATATAATATATATTAAGAAACACAGAAGTCATTAAAGAAAATGTGTGTTAACATTTTTGTAATTTGTTGGCATGATTTTTGGCCAGATTAAATTAGTCAAGGTGGTACATGATTTTTCTCAAAAAATACTACAAACTAAAACTTTTTAAAATTCATATATTTTAAATGCAGAACAAATCTGGCGACAACAGGAAATGTCAGCAAGCGCAATTAATTTTTGTATGAATGTGCACACATACATACATACAGGGTATCGCCTAGTCGAGTCCCCTTAACTAACTACTTGCTTTAATTTGTGGGGGCGGAGGAGGTCTACCAGCCAAATCTGCTGACTCTAGCTCTAAAACGGCGGCAAACAAAAATAAAAATCAAATCACTTTATCTGAGTTTCATTATTACATTGCCGAGAACTAATATGCTCTTTTCACTTTGTGAACGTGTCCAAAAATCGCTTCTGGCTGAGTGAAAAGAAAAAGAACAACACAGTCCGACCAAATGAATTATTTGCTGTTGATTTTACTTCGCTCGAAAACTGAGCGAAAAGTGGGTTAAAGTCGGCTACGCGAGCGGATAACAGCGAAAGGACTAAGGACTCGGCGGTTACAGCGCAGACGACACAGGAATCTCCTTCGCGAACTGTCCACGGAGCGAGCTGTGAACAAACATTATTTGAATTTTGGCTTTGTTACTCTCTGCAAATCTTTTGTTTCATCAGCAATTTAGAAGAAAGTTAATTTTAAAAACGATTTTGCGTTTACTTAGACCATAAATATATTTATGTCCCTAATTATTTGATCGATATATCGATGCACTTTATTGGTTTGGTATGTTCTCAAATAGCACATTATATAAAAGATTCTGAATTAATATTCTCCAAAATTTCCAATCGAAGCTGCACCCCATCCATATACCCAACGGGAGGCTCCATACAGAACTAGAAGCAGCAGGATAGGCTCTTCATCCAGGTGAACCACCTGACGGTAAACCTCCTAGACAATAGTCTACATATAAGAAGGTTGAAACGACGTCAGCAGCTGGATTTGCCTTTGCGGCTGAACTGAGCACCCGCATTAAATATTAATGTTTGCTATTAATAACTTTTCACCCAAAATCAACTAACAAAATTTAATAATTTAATAATGATCCCCAAGAGAATATATCGTAAGTAAAGAAAACAATAAAAAACAAAAATCATCTCATTAAATATATAAGTATATCAATAATGGTAATTCGAATAAATATTGAGCTGATTTTCAATGCTCAACATGCAAAAATTAATGATTACTTCTATTTGTGTTATTTTGAAAAATACACCAAAAATTATCCAATCATAAATTTAGTTTGGCATTATATGCATTAATATAATATGGGCAGCCGTCGCCTATATAATCATGAACGGATAAAGTAGAAAAGAAAAGCAGTTAAAAATGCAGCTTGGGCCAGTCTAACATTCAATATTCAAATGTTCAAATGTCGAACACGCCCACTTCCGCCCACACCAAATACAACAATCTTTATATTTCGAAAATCAGAATAATAATTAAGACCGTTTTCGACTGTTTTGAACTATTATTATAGGGTGAACGAGTATTACTCAGTCGGTTACACCCGATTGCAACGTCCCTACTTGTTTGTTATTGTCAAAAATATTTTTTAAAATTTTACTTGCATTCAGTTGAAGCAAATTTACTTGTCTCAATAGTAAAAATGTTATTGCTTTTGGTAGGAGCATTTTAATAACTTGGTATTGATATGAAATAGCGGTGAATGCTCGTTGTCCGTGCTCCATTGGCAATCAAAATACGGCCGGAGGTGGAGGAAGGGGAAATTGAAGCTACGTTGATCCTTTATTTGTTTAAAGCTCTTTGGCTGCGCATTCTTGTATCCGCTTTTCACGCAGTCCACTTATTTAGTGGTCGCTTGTTTTGGAGCTCTCCATTGATTTTTATACCCTCAGCCCATTGAAAATGGGTAAAACAGGGTATATTGGTTTTGTGCAAGTGTATGTAACAGGCAGATGGAAGCATCTCCAAGCCCATTTTCTTGATCAGGTCGACGAGCTGAGCACGTCCAGCTGCTGAGTAAAGTGCACAGCATGCGATTGTGTGTGAATGCAAGGAGTTTGAAATATATGTAAAGACAGCTCGCGGCGCGCAGGGTATCTGCTAGTCGGGCACACCCGACTAGAGCACTCTAACTTGTTTTTTTAGTGTCCACTTCTTGTTGCAGTCGCAGCTTTTGTTTGCGATTTCGACAATTTACAACTATTTGGGGCGGCTGGGGCCTGAGGTGGCTCAGCACAGTGCGGGGCACAGTGGTCGTCGACAGTATGTGTCCTGTCCCCGTCCTTGTGCAGGACACAGCGAACAACAGCTGTTGGTGTAACGACATAAAAAGTGCTGCGTATTATGGAAAGCTGTGCAATAAATAGGTAAATTCAATGATTTGTGGGGCGCTTGAAAGGAACTTGTGCGGGGCTACTTGGAGCATTAGACAGGGGGCACTTCATTTAAAGACCACTGTGCCGGTGAGTGTGTGTGTGTGTGTGTGTGTGCCTGATTCTGTTGCTGGCATACCTGTGACGCTTTCCGCTCCCAATTCACATCCGTTGGCTGTTTGGAGGCGAGTCGCGGTTACGCTTTGGCCACACAATGCGGCAGTTTTGTCTCTGTGTGTGTGTGTGTGTGTGTGTGCGGGGTGGGGGTAAGTGACTGTTGTTCTTCCGGATGGAAGGGACTAGCGCACGGTCAATCTAGCAACCCGGTCCGCGCTGGTCACTCCACTGGTGCCAACCGTATGGCATCGCTGCTAATGGATGCTGTTGCTGCTGCTGCTGTTGCTGCTGCTGCTGCTGCTGCTCCTGCTGCAGTCGAGTAATTCAAACAAATACAGCAACAAGAACAGCGCTTTGGCAAATGAAAAGCATTCAGACGAATTAATGATGCGAACTGCGCGTCAGCGGCACTTAAAGATGCTCTTGGCCAACTTTAAAGCGTTGCATAGTTGGCCTGACTGGCTGCGTGGATGGGGCTAGAATGGCGCTATTAAGTGGCAGTCAGCTGTTAATGCGTAATTACGGCCGGAGGCAGACGCTGCCTGGCCAGCTGAAGCCGCTTGAAGCGCTCATTCAATGGCCGGGCAGCCAGAATACGCTCTCGATTGTTGTCGTTGCCGCAATTGTCGCCGGCAATGGCTTTTCAACCTGGCCACCTGGCTGTTGCCTGGACTGCCAACTGCCAGCTAGCATGATGCTGGCCGCATGCCTCAAAAGTTTACCCAGTTTGCGAATCGGTTAACACAACAAGCTGAATATTTCAGCTCCGTAATTGGCCACTGCTGCGATCTGTGTGTTTTCATACAATTCCCGTTAATCCGCCTTTAAAAGTAGGCTTTAATACCAACAGAGATAAAACAAGAACGTTCATATTTGTATTCCACACACACATCTGATATGACTGCATGATTTAAGACCTTTTAAGTCTCCTTTTATATAAAGCCATCAATCTGATTAGCTCGAAACGTATGAACGCAATTTTTTTCACCGCTATTGAAGCTAGAGACGGCAAACTTGGTATATATTCTCGTGCAGACCCACCCAGATTTCAGTTGATAAAAATGTTTGACATGTTAAGCTCTCGCATCCACAGCTTCCATATTTCAAACTCTCGTAACTTTCACGCTGGCCATGATTTGATTCAAAATACACCTAATTCTCTTTTTACACGATTGACTCGTTACCAAAAAATTCGTCTAAAAAAAGGAAATTGGATATTTGGGAAATTAGTAGATTGGTTTGAGACCGGGAAAAAGCAACTTAAAAGCACAATAAACAATATTACAAAATCTTATTAAAGTTAACTTAAGAATTTATTTTATTTTGTTTTTTTGACAATAAACCCACACGTTTGCAATATTACGCCTATTACTTGAATTGTTTTGTTCATTATTTTCGAAAACTATTTCCCTACTATTATTTCATATTCCATTGTTAAATAATGCGAACTTAAAATGTACAATTTGTGAAGGCTGAGAATAAAAGAAATTCATAGAACATGAAAACATTCATAAAAAAATACATAGAATGGGGTAAAAAGAGAATTATTTCAAATTTTTAAAGCGTGTTATGCTAAATTCATGAAAAGAGAAATTTAGGTGTAAAAATAAATTTGTTTTACATAATGTACACCTTGTACAACAACATGTACCTCAGCCTCACTCATTTGCTAAATTTTTCCTTCAAAATTTAGTATTGCAAATTGCTAATTTTTTGTGTGCGTGTGCATAATTATTCGAATTTGTTTACAGTTTTTAAACATTGCATATAATACTTTTTGGATAACTTAAGTTAAATTTCGACATAACTGAAATTTGGAGGTAACACGCAGATTAGATATGCGGTCGATTTTTATGAAAATCATTAATTTTTGTACACTCAAGACTGTACTTATATTATATATATTAACTATACATATTTATTTTACAAACTTACTTCTTTTATTTGGTTTTATTTATATATGCGAATCATATATGCAATAACTGTTACCACTAGCTAAAGCGATAAAATCTGATCTGGCATTATTCGAAAATTCCGCCGTAACCCACCGCAAAGAGCTTCGGCAGACATTAATCGGATTTGGTTTTGTTCTTAAAATTATTTAATTCACGCAATTTGTAACACTGGCAAACACATTTTAATCCAGTTAACTATTTTGCCCTACAAGGGTATAAAAATGTTGCCACTGAAAGAGGCAGCATTCATTAAGTGCTTATGTATTTACAAATGCAATTCAGCGGCTTAGTGTGCCAAACGTTGTTATAAATAAACAACACACATGCATTATTACCATGATTTTGTATAAAAGATTAAATATAAAAGATAGATAAAATTGGCAGAGATTCTCGTGGCACAGAATATTTTTTGCCAAGGCACCCCAAAGATACTTTCACTAAATGGTTGTCTGTTCCCTTTTTGGTTAAACGCTTACATTTATTTATTTAGTTTTAAGCGGAATCGAGGGAATCCAAGTCGCTCAACCTCTAGTCAACTGTTGCACAACGGTGGCAATTTGCGTTTCGAGGGGCATCCTGTCAAATTGCTCATTGCAAAAGTTGTCATCATTGTCGTCTCCGTCGTCGCCTTTTCGCTTCCGCTCCGGCTCCAAGTTGGCATTGCAATTGCAGCTTGATTTCCATTTGCCATCCCCAAATTGGGAGCATCGGGAAAATGTTTTTCCTGTGGCATATTTGGCATTCGAATCCAACTTGTTGCGATTATTTTTGTTGTCGGGTAAACGTTCCCCATGGCAGCAGAACCCAGCAAATTAGGAAGTTCAATTAATGAAATGTAATTGCTATCCGGGGAGCGGCAATAGAAATTTACATTATTATACCATAGTCTATCGATTATTTTACCAACCGCTTTTCTAATAACTAAGAATTTTTCTTTGCTCTTTTAACGAGTTGAAAAGAAGATCGTGTCAAATCAATGCAAATTATTTCGACTTGATTAACTTCTTTGCAAATAATTTTTTATTGTGCAATATTTCTTATCATTTTTAATATTCCAAGCAATGCTAAATCATTGAAATTTTTGTTTTTATTAAATACAAACACTTTGATGTGTGTACAAAATAAAAAGATAACAAGAAGTAGCTTTAAATATAAAATGTTTTAAATATACAAGCTTCTTGTTTAAATTTCCAACATTAAGAAACAGAATTAAATAAACTTTATGTAATATATTGGCAAAATATATACAAACTGGATTAACTATTTTTTTCTTCGTACTTTTGAAATAGTTTATTCAAGAAAATTTAAGGCTAAAAAAAAATTATACCATCATAGATATCATTCTATTACAAAATCAAGCGGGCAAAAAATTGATTAATATAAAGGCTACAGGACATCGAAAGCTGCGCTGGGAGGAAGGCTGCCCACATCGGCTTGGATCGTGTAGTTGGTTTGGTTGATGCTGTAGTGGATGTTCAGATAGTGGCCGGTCTGGAAGGGCAGTGCATAGAAGCCCTGCTGCTTGAGGACGTCCTTGTCGCTGCGATGGTAGAGCACGTGCCCGTTGCTGATCACCAGACGCAGCTCCTGTGAGCCGTCCTCGTTGTGCCGCACATTCTGCTGGAGGATCTGCACCAGCTGAGACTCCGGCTGGCGCAAGGGCAGCGAGAGCAGAGGTTCACAGCGGCAGCTGAGCTTCTGGGTCAGCGGGCAGGTCTGTGGCGTGGAGCCGCCGCCGGCACCGCCTGGCTTGGAGCCACCCAAAGTTGGCAGGTTGCCCAGCTGACCCAAATTACCCAGATTACCCAAGTTGGCCAGATTGAGGCCGGCGAGCAGGTTCTGGAGCGGCAAATTGGTCAACAGCGTGCCGACAATGGGCAGATTCTGCGACCAGCCGGGCAGAAAACCGGGCGGCTGGACTCCGCCCGTATTGCCCACCACGGGCGTGACCACGGCAATTGGCTGCACGGGCTTGATGGGCTGAATTGGCTCCGGATTCGCATTGAAGCTGTCATAGTAGACGGGTATACCGACTCCGGCGTTGCTCTGCTTGACAAAGGGTTAACGCAATTAGATGCTAGCATCGCTGCTCTTCTTCTTCTTTCTTACCAGTTGACGCTTGTCGCGCTGCTCCGGTTTGCTGGTCGTCGTTGTCGTCGTCGTTGTTGTTGTTGCTGTCAACTTATCGGATACGTCAGCAGCCACAGCGCTGATTAGCAAGATAAAGCCCAGATAGCTGTTCATGTTTGGTGCTCTGCCAGTTCTGCCTGATTGGCCAATGCGCCGGGTCTTTTATATGCAGGCTCTTGACTGCTTTTTGGCTGCTCCAGATCTTAAGTATTTTAATGTTATGGTCTTTATGGGCCCGGAACCAGTTGCCAAAATAATTATTTTGTATTCAAAGTGTGTCAAATCGAACAGGTATCGAAGCAAAGATCTTCTCCCTGCTTTTATTTTTATAGATTTATATTAATTTATGCAAACATTTTATCTAACATTTTCTAATAAAGCATTTAGCAGCAGGTGCTGAAAACTCGCCTTACGAAATCAGCGAACCGGAAGCACAAAACGCGTTCCCCCGAAATAAGTCAATATGCTGTTCATTTAAAAGTCAATTTTTGTGCTTTGCACACGTTTATTGGTTGAACAACATTTATCTTTATATATATAAATGTTTGCACTCTATTAAGGAACAGTGGGCAAGAAAACTTAAGGCAATTTCGAACAGTGTTAAGTGAGCTAAAATTCAATTTCAATTAAATTCAAATATGTAAATGGAATTAAGTGCTCATTGATTTTCTTGCTGGCTCCTTTGAGGGGACCCGGCAGCTGTGACAAATCGCCAGCAGTCGCATGATTAAAGCTCCGGACCCGGCGCTCCAAATTTGATTACGCAAAATCATGTGACTGCCCAGGACGAAAACACTCCGAGAGCCAAAGTCAATGCCACGTCCACATTTACGTCGGCGAGAATTTGGCAACGCTTTTTATTTATTTATTTTTTTTGTTATTCTTTTTTTTTGCCAAAATATTCGTAGTGCTAGACAGGAGCTGATGACGTTAACATGACCAATTTTGTGGGTGAGGATTTCAATTTGTTGTGCTTTAAAGTTGGCTGCTTTGGACGATTAGCAGCCATGTTGGCCAACGAATTGGGCCTGGACTTGTATTTGGGCTTGGGGTAGGTGAACCAAACGGAACCTGGCACGCAATTGTTGCTGGGCGCCAGTTTGTTGTTGTTGTTGTTGTTGTTTTTGGTTTGTTTGACAGTTGGGCGATTGTTGTTCCTGTTGTTTCTGCTGCTGCTGCCGCTTCTGTTGCTGCTGTGCTCATAAATCAAATAAGTTTTGACAAATTGCACATTAAAGAGGCATTTTGTGTTTTGCTCCCGCTAAAAATTAAATTTGTATGCACAAATATTATGCTTAGCAGCTGCTGGCCTTCAAAATTGCAAGACGAAACCCAGCTAAACATTTGCCCTGATTTATGTGTATGCCATTATTGCATTTATTTATCGAACCAGCCAGAATTAGAGCTTACTTAGTTATGTACATATGTATATAAGTATATTAACGCCAGTAAAGTTTAAAAATACTTTCAGCATAAAGTATATTTTATGGCTCAAGACAACAACGTCGCCAAACTGCAATAACAACGACCACAACAACAACAACAACAGCAAAATGCAAAAAGAAATGCAATAACAATAACAAAAGCTAAGCGGCGCAGGCGGCTGAGAAGCCCCACCGTGGGAGCATTTGGCATTTTTAGCTGTAAAATACATAGTTTTACATAAACATTTAGATAAGTACGTAAGAGAATACTTTTGTTAACAGTGAAAAAATATAAATAAAAATACATCGAAAAGAAATAAAAAATAAGAGATAATTTAAAAAATATAAAATTAAATACTAAATTAAGAAATTTAATTTTATTTCAAAATATTTTTTCAGCAGCTATGAATTTATTTTCAACAAATTTCTAACCAAACTTATATTTCGCGTATAAGTTTACTAACTCATCTTAGAAGCTACAAAAGGTGTCCCGTATCCGATCTTACACACTCTTAGACATTGTTATTTATACATACATTTTTCAAAAATTAACAGATAAATAAAAGTCGATCTTAACAAATATTATTTTAGCAAATATTTGCATTAATATTATTATTTCAAAGTATGCCCAAGTTGTTTGTTTTGTTCCACGGTGCGAAGACGGCGGCAGCGCTTTGTAATAAGAAATGCAATAACAGTAACAAAAGCTAAGCGGCGCAGGCTGCGACGTCGACGGCAGCGCTTCGTTAATGGTCGCTTGTCGACGCTGCTGCCCCACGATTCAGTGCAGCTGCGACGCCACCGTCGACGTCGCCGTCGCCGTCGCTGTCGCCGTCGGCGTCGCTGTTGCTGGCGTTCCTTGAGCTGCCTGTCCAGCATGAAAATCTTATTATAAATGATGTTGTCCGAATGACCAAAAGAATGGAAAGCGCTGGGCTAAGAGTGACAAGTGTAAGGCAAGAGCGAAAGAGAGAGCTGTAGTTAAATAATGAAACAGGCGATCGCTCAAATAAATGGCGTTAACCCAGCAGAATAGTCAACCTGTAGTTCTAGCAAGTTTCTACTCGGGCACGAAGTGAAAAGAGTATATTTTGGGTTTGCTAGAGACTTGAAATCTGGGAAATATAAGATTACCATTATTTGCCTAGGCCCATTGGAGGCGTGGCGAATCGATCAAGTGTATTGGGCGTGGTTAATCTGCGAAAATATCTCCCACATAGGCGAAAATTGCCACAAATTGCAAAAATCAATATTTATTATTTATTTATTTATATGTTTTAAGCTGTTATTAGACTGTGAACGAGTATTGCTTTTTATTGTTTTATTTTTATTATGTTTATTTAAATATACTTTTTATATGTAGTAAATAAACAAAAATACTTAGTAGTATTTATAGAAATAAAATAATATAATACAAATTATACATAAGCATTTTCGTGGATAAGGTAAAATAAACTATAGTCCCAACATATTCAAGTTAGGATACTCGAGCATGATTGTCAGCTTCCCTAAGTGCTGCCTTTCAATTATACTTCTTTTTTAAAGAGAATAAAGTTTAGATTTAGATTTCAACTGTAATTAAACTTTTCCAGGACTGTTAGGATTATACAAAACGTTTTCGAAACAAGAATTTTATTTTCAAGTTAGTCAATTTATCACCTTGGCAGTATTTTGACAAATCTTGTAGTTGATTAAAGAACAAAGTTCTTGGTTTTTAATTTTCAGAGTTTTTTTTTTTGTGGTATTCTTAAACTTTTTGCGTTGCAAACTTTTTAATTTGTACTTAACTTGAAGATAACACTTTTAATGCAATGTATTTGAGGAAGTTTTTATTGCTCATACGAGCTGACGGCTAAAGTAATTGAAAGAACATATGTCTTGGCGGGTGTCCTCGGGTGTGCACACATACACACACACCCACACACCTACATAAGCCTACATCCACTGAGATGTATCTGTGCAGTTGTTCTTCTCGCCTACGCCTTCTTCATCGTCTTCTGCCAGTTGCATTTATGGCTTTTTGCGAATATTCTTCTGTGCCAGCCTCATCGTTTTCACATTTAACTGATTGTTCTTTTGGCTCTTAATACATAACGGTAACGGTTAAAAGAATTTGGTCGGTATCCCAAAAAGCCGTTGATTAAGTCGATGCTGGCGTCGCAGTCGCAGTCGCAGTCGCGGTTGCAGTCGCTGGCGCTGTCGAAGAGTTCTGGGTATAAATATAAGAAGCTGCTTGGGCTGAACAACAACAACAGTGACAAAAGCAACGGCCGGCGAAGAGCAAGAGTTGAAGCCGAATCCCTCGCACAAGCCCAAGACCCGAACCGAGTCCCCAACGCAATTTCCAGCCAGAAATGACATCATATATGTGGCAGAAAGGCGCTTCGCCGCTGTCGCTAATCCTCCTGCTGGCCGTGATTTGTGCCCGGGCAGCGGCAATGCCAACAGCTGGAGCAGCACTGGGCGAGGCGGATGCGGAGGAGGAGCAACTGGAGATGTCACAAGAGCTGACCACCATTGAAAATCTGGCTCTCGACGAGGACCAGCTGCAGGTGCAGTCGGCGTCGGCGTTGGCGTCGGCGTCGCAGTCGACGTCGCAGCCGCATCGCATTGACTGCAAATTGCCTTTCGATGCGACAATGGACTCGTTAGAGCAACAGCAACTGGGGCAGGACAATGGCTGCAACGTGCCGTACACCAGCAGCACTAATAAGCCAGCGGATGCGAGCCACGGCCAGGACCAGGACCAGGAACAGGAACTGCCAAAGGACCACAAGCCAGAGCCGGCGAGTGTCCTGCGACACTCAATGGCTGGCAGCAGCAGTCAGCCCCTTTATGAATTACAATTGGTTGTTTGGCCCTCCGATGTTGAGGACGGCGCTGACTTGGCCAGCACAACGCCCAGGACAACCACAAGTACGACAGCAGCAGCAACAACAACAACAACAACAACAGCAATACCAACAACAACAACAACCTCAACACCAATAACAACTACACCGACACCTTCACTATTTCCCTTGTACGAGGATCAATTGGTCGTATTCCCGCAAATGGACTTTGAAGAGGAAAATTTTGATTATTTCTTTGATGAGCCGGCCCCCTCGAGCACCTCGCGGCCGTTCGCGTCATCCACAACAACCCCAAAGCCAACGGCCGGACCCGACCCAGCGCAGCCAGTTTATGTGCTGGAGAATTATCGCATCAAGCACGCCAATGGCACCGAGGAGCACAAGTAAGTGCGACGCTAGAGTCTCAGCCCCCATTCCCCCCACTAAGCCCCACTAACCCCCGATACCGCAGATTGGCGCTCAGCAACGGCCTGGTCAACTATATGAAGCTGTACGTGAAGCGCGTGGGCGAGAAACTGATCAATGTGCAGGAGGGCTACAATTCGGTGCCCGTCGCCGGCCAGAAGCCGCAGATTCAGACGCTTTACTACATCGCCGACGAGCGCGGCTATAACGTGTACAAGAGTGAGTTGCCAGCCCTGACTTAAATTATCATCATCATTACTATTGCCCATTGTCTCTGCCCCAATAGTTGAGCACAGCCCCCTCTCGACGGCGCTGCCCACCCGCCTCCGTTATAAGGCCACAAAATCACCAGCGCCAAAGCCAAATATATGAGAATGCAGAAATCACGACATCGTCGCACAGTGGAATGCAACATGCTAAACTAAATTTTTTTTAATATTCTTTACTGAATATAATGTAGTTATATTTAAAAAAGATTAAAAATATTTTAAATTATTAAATTATACCTTTTTAAATGTATTCCTTTGTTGATAGATGATCAGCGAATATAATTTTAACAGGTTGTTTATCCATATGATAAGCAACTTATATCACAATGGAACAAACCTATCAGTTAAAGAGGTAGTAGAAAATTATAAAGTAAAATATCATGATAGTTAAGGTGGTGCAAATCGAACATCTAATGAATATGGAGGATATATATTCGACACTTGGCAATGAATAAAATTCTATTTTCAAAACTATCAAAAAACCCAGCATCATCGTAAAGGAAATAATACGGTTAACTAACATTCATTTAAATTTGAGTGAAAAAAATGTATTTTTGCAGAAATTAATTTCACAATTGTTTAGTTGATCAATGAATAGATTTGAAATTTAATATTCAATAGTCAAGTGTTTTTTTAAATTTACGACCACAGTTTATAGCTATCATATACAGAAAATAATAAATAAATCAATATTACACATACAAAGTGAGAATTAACAAAGACATTAGCTGCCATAAACATAATTGAAAAGATACAATATCTTTTTTGCAATAAATTAATTTGTTTTTAAACATGTGCTTTACAAGGCTGATGCGTTGAATTATAAAACATGACAAAAATAAGTAAGTAAAGAAAGTGTTTTAATTAAGGTTGGAACTGTTTGATTTTAACAAATACATCTTAACAACTTCTTATTTCTTAAAATGGTTTCTTTATTAACAATTCAATTTGCACAACAATATTTAAACAGTTCTTAATAAATATTTTCTGTTTTTGAAAAGCAAACGTTTTTAATGCTTTTACGAAAAACAAAAGATTAAGAAAGGAATGCAACACGTATGCTAGTGACGTACAGTGGCTCCCACTGTACGTGGCCACATTTTGGACTTCCTGTATAACGTTAGCTTCGATGCCAAATAAAATGTAACGCCCGCAAAATGATTTGCACTTTTTGTGCTGTTTGTGTTTTGGGTCCCTCTGTCTACGGCTTCGGATTGTGCCTTTGTTTGTCTCTCAATCGCACGGCTCTTGATTGCTTTCCTAGTTTTGTATCCTTGTTGTTGTCCTTGGCATAGCTGTTGCTGTTGTTGTTAGTATTCTTCTTCTTGTTGTTCCCTGTCGTCGCATTTGGCGCCTCAGTCAATGCTGATGATGCCATTTAGATGCATATCAAAGTGTTTCACTTTTGGCCAATCCTTTTGCAGTTTTTGCATATGTATGGATGTATGCTACATATTTATTTATTTATGTTTTGTTTGTTTTTTTGTTTGTTTTTTTTTTATTTGTGTTATATTTTGCTATTTCTGTTGTTGTTGTAAGGATTCTGGTGCTGTCGCCTTCGATTGTAGTTTATGGCTTCTGCCTTTTGCTGCTGCCACTGTCCCACAGTCGGGCACATTCCCACTGTGGGAGTAAATCTTTGGGTCTTTTGGTCTTTTGTTGTTTACGCCACAGCCACAAAGTTTCCGTGTTCGGCAGCCTGTGGCAGCTGGCACCAATCGAAAGTTTCGTCCTGTATTATTATTATTTAAGGCATTTGTGTTGCTTCATATTGCATAAGATAATATTCATATTGTCTAGTTAAAGTGTTTTTTGATGCGATTTGTCGTTAAAGTTAAGCATCCGCATTTCCTTAAAGTTTTACGCTACCGAATCAAAACAGGATGTAGCCATGATCTATTGTCACATTTGTTTCAGCCTTCGTGCTCAAATTATTATTGAAAAGCCATAATTGGGCCACAGACGTTAATATTAAAGTTGGTAAGAGCAAAATAAATAAAATAATATACTAATTGTTTCTACGTAAATATAAGCAAAAATAATTTACCGCGAACAACTGTGGACATATTTTTACAGACATGCGAGTGCATCAATAAATTTTTAATAAAACCCACTCAGAGCTTTAGCAGCCATTGGCCCATTGTTTGTTTGCTTCGTTAAGGCGAAAGGGGCGAATTTTTATAAAATGAACATAAACCTATTTGTTAATTCAATGAATTTCATTGGTGTGCAAAGCGGCTGAGTTGCCGGCCAATGCCCCGATGCAGTCAGCTCCTTTTTTGACAGAGCTCTCATATGCCGCACTGAACATTGCGAGCCAATGTTCAGCGGTGTCCAACTGTGTGTGTGTGTGTGGGGGGTGTGTGTGTGGGTGTGGGTGAGTGTGCTAAATGTACACAGTGATAAACACATTACAAGATATTTTGCATATTTTATGTGCTCAGCCGAACCGGACTGTACTGAACACAACACACAGATATGCGAGGTACACATGAGAAATACATCTACATATGCACACACACAAACACACACACACGCACACACAAACATGCACACAATGCCACTGGTGTGCCATGTTAAAATCTGTTTTTATGATTAATCGCCTCGTGGCGCGAAAAAACAAAATGCCGCTGGCGCATTTTAATATTTCAGCAATTTCATTTGGATAGCATTTTAAATAAAAGCCACTGGGAGAGTCAATGATCATCCTTGGCGGTGAATCCGGAGTTCATATGCACTGTGCACAGTGGTTAAAGCTGGCATTTGTAAAAAGTGCCCCTAAAGAAATGGGTAAAAATGGGATTGAAAGAGGAAAAAATGTATAGATAATATATAATATATATTGAGACAGAGACAGAGTGCATATAGGAACAAATGTATTGGAAGTCGACGGTTTTTTAAGCGGCTGAGCCCTTTTAATCGCGACTTACAATTGTTGTGAAGCTGGCCAAAAATAGTTTCACTGGAGATTTTTTCTTTAATGCGCTGCAAGTTTCGTAACAAATTTAAGAGATCCACAGCAATGGCATCAACAATTAAAGTTTAAATTCCAGCTTTAAGCTGGATGTATTATGGAAGTATTATGGGATAGATACAAGATATAGATATAGAGATATAAATGAGGTTTCCTAAAGGGACCGACTGGCAAAGCCTTATCCTTAACAAGGCAGGTGTGCTGTTAAAAACTGGAACTTGAACTGCTAAAATAAACTAGCATATTAATTCTGATTGCAATCGGATTAGGTATAAGCTAACTAAAAAGTTATTTTCCATCTTAAAGCAGTTACTTTGTTATCGGGTCTCGGTTTGGGATTCTGCTCATCTTTTATTTTCATTACCAAAGGTTTTTGTTTTTTTTTGGGTGCAAACAAATTCAAGTCCTTTCGGGCTATTTAGCTGTCGTTGCCTTGACGCTTTCTGGGCCAAAGTATTTTTCGTGTTGTTGCTGAAAATTTGCGCGTTTATCTTGCACTATTTCGTGCACATTCGTTTCACATTACTTTGCGCTGCTGGCTGGCAACTTTCAAGTTGCAACTTGCAACTTGCAACTTGCAACTTGGCGTGCTCGGCACGCGCTCACTAATTTTATTCCTTAATAAAAACCAAGGCAGCGTCAGCAACAAGGACGAAGGAGTTGGCGCACGTAGTCAGCCAGGGGCCTAGCCAGCCAAGGCGCTGCACCGGCAGCGACAACACCGGACTATCCGCTTGTCCCCGGCTCCCGGATCGAACCCGGCCGTGGTCTCGCTGCCATTGTTTGCCTTGTTCGGGCGCCATCAAAATAGCAAAGTTCATTAAAGTGATAATTACAAGGGCCCCATAAAAAACAGCGCAAACTGAAAGTACGAGACAGCAACGATGTTGGCCATAAAGCATGGCCATTTATAGTGGAAATTGTGTATCGTAGTTTGTCACAAAAAAGTTAACACATAGGGTTTACTCCCAGGCCCTAATATTGGTTATTTAGTCATCAAATGTTTAACAAAGTTAAGAATTGCTTGAATAAAGAGATATATATTCTAAAAGCCATTTTAATCAAAAAAATTTTTATACAACCTGTCGCTGCTCGTGTTTTACTGGTATTATATGTAAATGGCTGAAACGACTTTTTTATATAGTTTTATTTGGATGGTTGGCAAAAAATTTTACTTAACTTTACGCTTGTTTTATTTTTTGTAGCACCGATTGCAAACTCTATTATTTATTAATTAATATATGTGTAATTTTTTATGAATAGTCGGTAAACAAAAAATGTCGACGGAAATATTATAAAAGTAATAATACTCTACTTTTTATATTTTGCAGCTTTACAGCACTGATAAAAGCCCAAATATATCGATTGACAATTGTAGATTTTTAAATTGTGATAGCTTTAACTTTCCTTTACTAGCTTTAACATATTTAATTTAAATATTGTCTTTCGTGTAGTTTCGCATCTGGTTAATACTATATATCATTGTGAGCAACCAATAGACAAACTCGTGATTAAATAAATAAATAAATCAAATATATCACAAAAATAAAAACAAATATTTTAAGCCAAATGGCTTATTCAAGATTCTGGATACTCATTGCTATCAAGCTATCAGTAAGTACATCTTGTCCTACTTCTACATACACGTGTACATTTATTCATTAAGTGGCATGAAAGCTTTACAATAATATTCAAGAAAATAGGTATATGCAAGAATTAAGTGAAGATGATTAGCAAATTGATTTAAATTGTTTCAGTTAGAGCTGCGGTTGCAGCTGTTGATCATTTGGCAGTACGTACGGCCAGGAGTCCATTTGTGGCTAAAACCTTTCATTGCGAACGAGAAAATGTGGAAATTCATTGCATAATTTGCGCAGCGCACGTAAAATAATTAATTTCCGCTTCCGTAAACAAAGTGGGTTACTCTGTTAGTTAGCCAGAGATGATGTCCCACTGTCTCCTTTAGTTTTTGAAGTTGATGGCGCCAGCTGCCAAATGCAGGCGACCGGGAAGAGTGCGGCAAATGGCTCTGGGGCAGAGTCGCTTGCGGGAAGCGCGGCTTAGCTGCGACTTAGGACAACTTTGGATTGCAAATTTCATTACAAGTTGTCAGTCGACGCAAGGGGCAGAAGAGCGCTTGTGGCCCGGCCCAGCCCGGCCCGGCCCGGCCCAGCCCGGCCCGGCCTGCTGTCTATGTGGCTGCGGCACGGCGCAGTTCTCGGTGTCGGCGTTGTGGGGAGGCACGTGTTTCTCGCGCGTTGCCACAGTCCAGGGCTGGCGAGCAACCAAAACAAAGTTCCTGGCTAATCGTGAACCAACATAAACCAGGCTAACTAAATTTAATTAAATTAATAATTCAAAATTGGCAAATTAGGTGGCAAAATTAAATGCATATTGAATTTAATTTGGCATACATATATACTTAAGTATTATTATATTTATCTCGGGCAAATATATACAAATATATTTTAAAATATAAAATTGTATTTTTACCAACTAGGTCTTCTAGTCAACTGCTAAAATAATATATCAGCAGAAATATTTAGCAGCTAGCACCTGTAAGTCTGGTGCTGGCCTTCATTTAAATGTTTTTATTCTTTTGAATGTTATATTTTCTGATATTATTTATACAAAAATCAGGTTTATAGCCCCATTATTGTTTAGCTTATAATAATTTAGCTCAAGATAAATATTTTGATCAATTATCGGAAATTTGTTGTGTCAGGAGAGCAAATTTGAATACAGCAGCCCTACAATGTTTGATGTTTGCAGTTTGCTCAGTTTGCTTTCATATTTTTGTTTTTTTCGCTGGTGTTTTATTTTATAGCCATTGCCTTTTGCTGCGGTCGCTGATGAAGTGTACACATATACACACCCACTCACTCACACACACAGGCACACACACATTCACACGCGCAGAGGCATGTCGTCACAGTGGCAACAGCGATGTCCTTTTAGCACATCCTACCGCTTGACGGCGGCAGCGGCAGCGGCAGCGGCGGCGGCAGCGTTTGCCGTCCCTTGGCGGACACGCCTCCAAGCCAGGCAACCTTTTCCAACCACAGGCCGCAGCCCACGCCCCAAAACAAGCACGGACAGAGAGCAGTAAACGCGACTTTCGCTGCTTAAAAGCCATTTTTGCATTTTATATTTAATTTTTTTTCGCTTTATACTCTGCTCACATAAAGGGTATATGGGTTTTTTTGTTTTTGGGCTAGAATATGTACCTAGTGCTATTTGTACTAATGTGTATCGCAACGAAACCGATGTCCCGTAAAGAGTGAGCCTTGCCCTCTGACCCCAAGTAATGTCAAATATAAATATTTTTTGTACTTACCGAATCCGAAGCCGAATCCGTGTTCGAGGTTCGAATAATCAGGCCGTGTTTTCGGCATTTTTAAAGCTGTTCTAAGACTGTCAACAGAGTATTGTGCAGCCGTCAATACCCGACAGCAATGTTTTTTTGGATACCTTGACGGCCCCAACTCCTGACACCTACCGCCACGCGCTTGGAATTTTTTTGCGCCTTGTTTATTCTTTATCCTTTGGCACTGGTTTCTAGATTTTTTTGCTGCTGCTGCTGCTGCTGCTGCTGTCGTGTTGCCGCAGCATGCAAACATTTTGCAGCCATTTCCTGGCGCTGTTTTTGTTGTTTTTTGCCTCAGCTTTTTTGGATGGATTTAGTTTTGGGTCCTGTTTCACTTTCATGGGCTTTGGACACGCTGGAGCCGCAGTTCACGCTGTCCACGTTAAACTTTTGGCTGCTTTGTCGCATTTGCAATATTTATTGCGTTTTGATTATACAAGCAGGCCAAATTTAAAGCGTTGTCAGTTTTCATTTTCATTTTGTTTTTTTTCTTTCGGTTTGGCGGCCTTGTTTTCGCTGTTTACGTTTGTTGCTGGGGAGCGCGGAGCAGATTGTGAATCTTTCCACTCGTCCAGCCTCTGTTGATGCAGATTTAATGAGCAGCGGCTTCGGTTCGGGAATAGTGGCTGAGTCCTTGACATAGGTCCTTCGTAAGGTTTTTAATTGTGTATCCAGCACAAACTTGCCAAAGTTCAAGTTCGTCTGCGTCCTGTTGCTCATTTTCGTCGTATTTCATCGCATTGACTTGAGTTGAATTTTCAGAATTTTGTGCCCCCGACCATTTAGACCGAGTTTTCACTGGCTTTAAAAAGCAAAGTTAACAAAGTGCAACAGCAAGTGCATCTGCAACTTTGTTAACTTTCAGCTCATTGGCGCTGGATCACCATTACCAGTTTTTCCATCCGCTTTCCCATTTCGCCCGCGCATCCACTAGCTGGTACTTACCACCAGCAACTTAAATTCTCACTCGGAGTTT
Organism: Drosophila robusta; assembly: GCA_035043565.1. Lineage (NCBI taxonomy): Eukaryota > Metazoa > Arthropoda > Insecta > Diptera > Drosophilidae > Drosophila > Drosophila robusta. The sequence continues at coordinate 17,405,580 of JAWNMW010000257.1, read as the reverse complement.
CAATTCTTTTCTCTTCGTGCCGTGATTGTAAAGTTTCATTGATAATTTTAACTACTGCAACTACATGTATCCGTCCAGTTGGCCAACCGGTGGTCCGAGCCCGTTGTCCCATTTGGTCCCAATGTATTCCCTCTGTGTCCCTCTGCCCAGCTACGTGCTAAGCTCAAAAGACGCTTTTAGCACTTTTCAAAGTTGCATGGCCCTGCCTTCGCTACCCTTGCCCATAGCCAATCAAAGGGTATTTCCAGTTGCGCTTAGCTCTTAAGAGTACACAATTTTAAAAGGTAAATATACATTTTTTTTAAGGCTTCTGGCATCTTCAGTCACAACAACTATTTTAGCTTACCTTAAATGCTGGGTATCTCGCTGTGAATCAACTCACAGAGCTTCCATTACTTTTCCCATGCAACTATGGCTCTGTATCGAGTAAAGTCGCGGCATTGACTACTCGGTGAACCTCCAGAGTTAATCTCCGCCCAGATCCCCTCCTGCCTGGCGGCAGCCGAGCCGAACCAAGTGTTGCTTTTATGGCAGCGAGTTCTGAGCTGTAAGTTTTCTCTTGCCTTCCATTTTTTTAATTTAATTTTTTGATTAGCTACACTTTATGCCGTTGTTTTATTATTACTTTTTCCACTTTTATTTTAGGTTATTTTCACAGTTTTGTCTTTCGCTGCAGACGGCGACAATTTTTGCTCATTTTGTGTGCGAAAAGTTTTTGGCTTCGCAATCGCACACGAAAACAAACTGCAACGCTGTCCTACAGACGCAGCCCCAACCCAATCCAACCCAAGCCGAGCAACCCCCAACCCCCAACCCCCAGCCCCACATAGCCAGATCTGCCCTTTTGTGGACCACTTCATTTCTTAATTTTATTGCGGCACTCGCTGGCATTTACATGCAGCTCTCTCACTTTGTTGGCCTTAACGTGTTTTCTAACTGACAAAGCGAATTTTAATGGAGCATACGAGGGACAACATTTTCCATTTTTGTTAATTTGCATCTTAATTTAAATAAAGTTGAGCCACAGTTTTAATTTGCTAACAATGAATGTATTTGTCTAAAATGCACAGCAAACATTTGAAGAATGAAGTTTAAATTGTTTGATATCTTTACTCTTAATATACTATGATAAAGAATGTCCATCAATATGAACTTTAATAAAAGGATGAAGTACCAGTTAATATATAAATGTAAGTGGTTTCTATGAACTGGAAGGTATTATATATTATTTTTAGTAGTTAAAGAACCCTTTATGAATTGTTTATTATATATTTCTTATATTCCAATATTGTATATATTAATGCAATAATAGGCGATAATAGTTATAAATAGTAAAAAACTATTTTAAAGAGGTTTGCTAGATGAGATTTGAAATCAGATTTGAATTTTTGTTGGCCATGTGTTGCATATTTATTAGGCAACATATTAATATCAGTATATATTTGCAAGGTAGTGCAACTTGTGCGGTATTCATAGCATTTTTATTAAAAGTTGTCGACTGCAGCTAAAGCTTCTGTAAAGCTCTTTTTTATCCTGCATAATAAATTGGCCATTGAAATTGAAATACCCTTAAGCTATTAAAAATTATATTTTTTCATTCAAATAATTTTATTTTCAAAATCATATTTACCTTTAAATGAATTTATTTCAATTATATTTGGTAAATATATATATATTTGTTAGTAAAAAAATCGCGAAAATAAAATTTGTGAATTCCTTGAATTCATTGGAAATTTTGGCTTTGATTCATGCCCATGCCATATCATATTTCGTGAAAATATTCGCACGCATAAATTAAGAGTTTGTAATCCGATGTGATAGTCAGTTTTAACGAGGACTCAAGTGCTCGTTTATTTAAGTGTAGTCTTCGGATTGCAATTAAACAAGCAATCACAATACGATTCGTTTTGCTTCAAAGTGCTCATAATTTTGTTTTATGGCTTCATATCGGATGAACCGAGATTCTGCAGTCGAGATCTTTCGGATAAGAAACAGCTGAATTCCTTAGGTGCAACATGTGAGTATGTGTGTGTGTGTGTGTGTGTGTGTGTGCCTGTGTGCAACATCGTTTGGGCTTAAACGGCAGACGTTTTGGCAGGGTCGAGGCTAACCCATTGGCAACTGTCTGCACTTGTAAATTTATGATGGACCTTCACACTTGCAGTTTGGGATTGGTTTCACTTTGGGTTTGGTGCGAACTGCCGTCGAAATCTGAATCTGAATTTGTGCTGGTGCCCTTAATTTTGCTAGCAATTTGCGTTATATATATGCCATCGATATTGCCACTCACACACACTCACGCACACACACGCACACACAGCGCGTACAGTCCGAGATTTGTGCACTTGTATGTTTTATTGCCAGAGCCGCTTTGCGGTGAATTTATTGCCAAATTGTCGACATCGGCGGCGGCTTTCGAAATATCGCGAAATCTCGACTCGGTTGGGCGGTGGCAGGGTCTCTGCGGGGCCACGGCGGGTCCTGTAGCCCATTGGCCCAGTGGCCATAAAAACCAGCAACAGCCGCAGCAACGACAACAACAACAACAACACAACGTCGTCAATAATAAATTCATAATTTTCGCTTTGCCTTAATAAATTTTTATTATTTTTTAATTCCTTTTTATTGCAAAAGAAAAAAAATTAATAAATAAAAATTGAAAATCACTTTTAAAGCATAATAATACAATATAAGTAGTCACAAAAAAAAAGGAAAAAACTGAGAGCCCGCAATTACGCCAAGCGAAGATCTCAGAAGCGGCCCCTGCGAGTGGGCAGCGCCGTAGCCCTGGGCGTGGAGCTGGCATATCCGGCGTAGCTGCTGGCCGTGCCCGGCGTCGCTGCCGTTGTCGACTCCTTGAGCACGGGCACCTCAATGGAGCGCGGCAAATTGGGATAGACTTCAGGTGTGATGGCTGCTTAAGGAGAATATATATATATATGAGACGGAATCGTATATGTTGATTTTTACTGAACAACTTTTAATGATTGATTTGATTTCAATCAACAGCCCGAGGGTTTGTCCAAGGAAGTGTTTATTCTAGTTCTGGTTTGATTACATTTTTAATATTACCTTAGGATATTTTGTAAACTTTCTAACCTATAGGTAGGAAACTGTTTTATCTATTGGGTATCATGATTTTGGTTAAACTATCAGACTCTGTTTTGGGAAATTGAATAGTTTCAATCAAAATGTTCGAATAGTCAACTGTGATCAGTTTCTGATTCAAGTCAAATACTCAATACTCAGACAACACAAGTTTCTAATTGGGGCTAAATATCCTGTGGTTATGCAGTTCTTGACCGATTTACTCACACTGATTCTGCCTGTAGCCAAACTGGTCCGCATTGTAGAAGACCGTGATGTAACGGTTGTCGGGCATGCGGTAGGAGTAGTATCCGACCACCATCAGCGTCTTCACCTCGTTGATGACGGCGAAATAGCCGCGCTCGTAGCGAGCCGTGCCGTCGTCCAGCTCAAAGCGAAACTCGTAGCTGCCGTCCGGATAGCGGTGATTGAAGCGGTCCAAGAGACGGACTCCTCGCGCCTCCGGCGAGATGTGATCCGCTGCGGCGGCCGGGGCTGCTATGCTCGACTCCAGCAGCACGAGGACCAGCGCGAGCAGCAGCATAGGGTATCTGGAGTCCTGGGCCATTGCCTTGTGTGTGTGTGTGTGCGTAGGTGGATGTTGGTGGTGGTGGTGGTGGTGGCGGTGGCGGATGGTGGTGGTGGTGGTGTACGTGGAGTACGTGTTCTGCTGTCGCGTTGTTTTGTTAACTGTTTAATTCGGAAACTGCGTAACATTGCCTTTTTATAGTCGACGCCAGCCGCCGCGGCTGCGAAGTCTGGGACTGCTGTCGCTGCCGCTGCTGCTGCTGCTGTTGCTGCTGCTGTTGCTGCTGCTGCTTCGGCAACAACTTACGAGCTGGGACGCGACTGCGGCCCAGTTGGGATGATAGCGTCAGCCGAGGCAGCGACGTCGACGCCGGCAACGTCAAAAATTCTCGACGCTTAATCAAAAAATAAAAAAAAAATCATCTTAATTTCATCTACTTACACACAGTGTTGTGCGCACTTGTTGTTGCCCATGTTGTTTCCATGGGCGGAACTGGGGCGGGGCGGAGGAGCAACGGCAGCTCGCTAACTGGGCAATTAGGCTGCGCCTCTCTTTCGGCGTGTTTGCTTTGGAATCTGTTCGCGCTGCTGACAAATCGGCTAAAACTGATCCAACTACGCACAATGGATGCGAGTGGTGTCAAATTGCAATATGATATTGATAATCTATATGGAAGACAATTTGACAATCGTAGTCCAAGTTTTTATTTGTAGCTACAAGTTTGAAGGGAGATTGTGGGACACAAATAACAACTTAAGGATATATATTAACAAATATTGTTACAATTGTAATCCTAATTGGGAAGATTTTCTATATTTATATTTATTTCTGTTGCTTATTTATTGTCAGTCAAAAACTCAAATATCCATTTAAAAATATTTTATTATATTTTAATATATATTTAAAAATATATAATATATAAATAATAAAATAGAAATATACAAATATATAATATAATGATAATCATATTTTAAAACATTTTAAGATATTTAAATTTGGTTTTTTTTTTGTAAATGAAATAAAATGAACATTTAAGAGTAATATTGAAATACATTATCGTCGAGTAAACACACGCTTAAGTCTGTGAATTAATTATGCCAAATTGACAATAAGTTCCACTGTTGCATGGACGGTAGCTAAAAATACACCCTACCGAACACCCTACAATTTGTGCAACCAGTTCGAGTACGTGCCGCAGCGAGTGCGCGGCAGCGTCCAGGTTGCTTGTTGAGCACCTGCGTCCGCAGCTGCTGCAGGCGCAGGTTCATCGTCGCCTCCTATGGCCAATTAAGGCTAATTTATGATTTCAATCATTTCTTAATTGCATTTAATGTGCAGCGATTTAGCCAACAGGGCGAACACTCAGCGAAAGGTTGGACGGCATCGACGCCTCGCCCGGATGCCTGCAGGATGAGCCTGCACTTGGTCACTCGGCCAAAGTTAATGATGTTGGTCCCCCCACCCCCCCGCTAACCCACTGCCATTTTGGTCGATACATCAACGCGGGCTTATCGCCGATGAATTAATTTGCGCAAACATCTAAGGTCACTGCCTGGGGCAGGGTCTGGCAGAAGGCGCTGCAATTGTTGCCGTTGTCAGCAGCGCAAAATTTATAACATTTCATTGCCGGCGGCAGCGAGAAGTCACTGTTACTGTAACGGGTCACCGATTCGGTGACAGCATCAGGAATAGTGACAGCGACAGCGACAGCAACGACACCAACAGCGACATTCGCAGTCACTCACCGACTCAGTCAGCCAGTCAGTCAGCGAGGCAGTCAGTTAGTCAGTCAGTGTCGAGGCCACAAAAGCGCGACTGGCGTCGACATCCTGGCGAAGGCAACGACACACTTGAAAACTGATTTATTTATAAACGCAATTTATCTCTGACTCTGGCAAAGCTTTAATGTCGCATTTGAACAAAGCCAAAGAGCCAACAAGGCAAAAGCCAGAGCCCAAATTAAAATACAAAGCGCCAAATGTTTGACAAACTTGTTGCGTCGACAGCAGCAGCAGCAGCAGCCACGTTGCTGACAACAGCGTCTGGCAAGGTCATTTGTTTCGTATGTCGATGACAAAGACAACGGCCAACAAATCACAATGCCCCCCCCACCCCATAAAAAAGAAGAAGCTGAGACAAGGAAGATGTTGCTGTTGTCGCGTTGTTGGCGGCGTGACAGGAAGTGTTTCTTGGTACTGCGTCGATTGTTGTTGGGCCGCAGTTTGTCATTACCTGCAGTTATTTTTGGGCTGGCAGTTGCATGGCTGCTGCATGTTTGCTGCTGCTGCTGTTGCTGCAACTCCTGCTGCTGCTGTTGTCGAGTTAGCTGTTGGCTGCGTGCTTAGCCCAGTAGCAGCCACAATGGTTTTGTAGGTGTCGTCCTTGTCCTCGTCATCGTCGTCATCAGCGTTTCCATTTAGCGTGTTACGTGCCCCACCTTTGACTGCACGCTCGCACAGTGGGGCGAGTGCTCAGTACGAGCCTGTCACAAATAGCATATTAAGCAGATTTAAGCTAAACTTCAAAATACTGACCTTTACCTTAATTAATTTATAAGGCACGCTTATGTGTCAGTTTCTATTAATAGCATATTCATTTTAATATTCTGATTAGTGTAACGAATGAAATTTCGCATTCATAATTAAACCATATGTGTTTAGAAATTGTGTAGCTTCTATAATTCAAATTTTATGCTCATAAATCATCCTGTCAAAAATTCCTTTTTCACATGTCTGGCTTCAATGTGCGCAGTGCAAATCGCGTGAATTGCGCGCAACTTGAGCCACGACAGCGGCAAAAAGAACCAAAGCCAACAAAAAGACAACAGATATTCAAAACACGATAATTTTGTGCTTTTGTCTGCAGGATACCCCGTGGCCAGCTCTTAAGTACACTAAAATTTATATTTTGTTGCTATGTTCTTATATCTTAGCAAGGAAGGAATACTTATTGATATTACTTATTTGTCCGATTTTTATTTTGTAAATCGAGTAAATTAACACGATTTTCATAATCAGTGAACTTCTAAATATTATTGTACTAGGTTCAATCATTTTTTCGAATTTTTGCAATATTAATTTTTCGAATTTAATTAATATTAATTATAACATTAATTAGTATTTCATACTAAATTAAAATGTAAATGTTTAGATATTTTATCCTACTAGTTTTTGGTATTTAAATAGAGTTTTTATTGCTTATTATTATTATTCAAATTTGAAGTCTTTAGTTGTTATAGTCAAAATATAACATAAATATATTTATATACCATATGGCATTAAAGATTCCGCTGACTGTTGCATGTCACGCGGATTTGTGATAGCTTCCCTGTTTTGTGGCGATTTCTATGATTCGAGGGTATAAAAACGTGCAAAAGAGTACACACAGATACAGGTAGAGCATGAGACACAGATACATACGCAAACAGAACAGAGATAAACAAACGGAACAGACGAATGGGCAAAGTTACACACAAATAATGCATAAAAGTAGCTTATAAAACAAAATTTGTATGAATGGTCCATGTACGCGCTGCTACGTGACATGACGTCTCGAGATTTAACTTGTTGTTTACTCCAGCCAAAGTTGGCCCCGTCTTCGAATTGGCCGACACCACCACCACCACCGGCGGCGACTGCGACTGCGGCAGCGACTGCGGCTGCGGCTGTTGCCCACTTTTTGTGGCTTTGCGAGTTGCCTGTTGCCGGCTGAACTCGAAATTCGCATTCGGGTTTGGGCCTGGTCGGGGTTTGGGCTTGGGCTTTGGGGCCGGGCACGGAATTATTCCCATCAAATCACGTCTCTCTTGCGGAACTCTTTAAAACTGATTCAGATTTCTGGCCGCCCTCAACAGCCGCAGTCCATTTGTGCGTGAGAGCTTCATTTTTTATGATATGCCGAGCATCTCGAAAACAATTTGTAAGACCCGAGTTGTGTTTTGTTTGGTGTCTGGCATAAATTATAGATGCCGCAAGCTCGCGTTGCAGGTCCAACGATTCGGCACGATGCGCTGTGCAAGCAGATATTTGCCACAAATACAGCTGCACATGTGCAGCAGAAACGGGCGATTATCGAGATAAAGAATATGTATGCGGTTGTAGATACAAGCATGCATAGATTTATTAAGTAGCCGACCAGTTAGGCAAAACACAGCAAGTCGCAACACAATTGCCAATTGGCAATTACCAAAATGTGGTCAATTTAGCCAACAAGGGCAGCGGCACCAGCCGCCTCGCATCCTCAAGATACAAATGTATATTCATGGATGCGCATCGCACTTCATTTGGTCCCTGTTTGAACCAAACATACCCATTTGTACACCCACAACGACACACACACACACACACAGACTAACACCACTGCAAAACTAATCCAAGTCAATAAAATTCTAACTATAAAAGCCTTCTGCTGGGCCCGGTCCGAGCTGGTTTCGGACTCGTTGCGGCAGGGCTTTGGCCATGCCCAATTGCAGCTGCGGCTCCGGCTGTACATTCATTAAAAGTACATTTTGTGGCTGCTTTCGGGCAGCCAAACAAAAACACCTTGATTGCCATTTTGCGGTGCGACCAGTTGCCAGCAATTGAAATTTCCAAAAAGCCACATTATTAATCTCAAGATTAGATTGAGTGCGCTTTGATAAGCGGGCGAATGTTTATGATTCACTCGTAGCTCTTTCGTATCTAGGACGTGTGTGAGCCATCTGTCCAAAAGCGTTCTTTAAGGAGGCGGAGTAACTTAATTCGACATTCAAATGCTTTCAAATGCTTGCCAGTACTATTAATTGTGGGTAATTTGAAGCTGCGTAAATGTATTTAAAATGAAGCAGCTGAGCTCTATGTTAGTTAGATGGATTTCTTTACGACAGTATTTATTGTAACTTATGTTTATAATGTAAAGAGTTGTTGCATTTCACACCATCTCACTTTATATACTTCAACTCATGAAAATCGCATAGAAAGGCGAAATAAAAGAGAGAGAGAGACAGAGAGAGAGGTTACATTTAAACATGTTGCTATTTGTAGGTAGGTAGACAAGATATGATTCATTGATTATTCAGACTTGATAAGTATTTATCTTTAGAGCATTTTTCTTTTCCTTCTTTCTTTAAAAACTTTATAATTTATAATGTTCACCGAGTTTTGTGCACAGTCAGGAATTCACTCTTAAATTGTTTACTGTACCAGTGAACCGTTTACTTACTAATGTCCGTCCTCTATTTGGGGGTATTGGGAAACGTGAAGTTCAGCAAAGAAAAAAAGGAGAAGCAACATTTTCAAGCCGTCGCAATTCCTTAAGCGCCTTTATTTGATTTTGTGCTTTATTGTGTTTTGTGGCCCGATAACCCGATATAAATTTAGATTAGACCGGCGAAGTCATTCAATGTGGAACTACAGCAATCGGATCAATGTTTCAATTTAGTTATTTATTATTTATTATTTCTTGGCCAAATGAGATAATCGCACGTGCGCAGCAATGACGATGCCAGAATCGTAATCCAAAAGTCGTCTTGGCACCAAATGATCCAAAGTTCAGGAACGGGAACGCCTTTGATTTAGGCACGTCAATTATGGCTATTACTCAATTTATTTATTTATTTGTGGGCCATTTATTTATTTATGGACTACTCCAATGCGATTGACCTTTCTTCCCGGCAATGGCGTGCTAAAAGGCAATGTGACGCTGGGGAATCGAGCCCCCAAGCGGACATCGAGACCAAAACAGAATCCGCTGTCAATGCCTGGTGGCATTATTGAAAGCTTATTGAGCCCCCGCCCCCACCGTGCAGATAGATTAATGATGGGGTTAAGCATCCATCTGGAAATAGATTTCAGCATGTGCTTATGCATATGCTTCTTACTGACCTTTTATGTGCACACACACACACACACACACTCACACAGTCGCATTAATCTCCCGAGCCCCCCAATCCAATGCCCAACCGCAATGAGACCTGCCCGTCCTTTGGGACCCACTCGAGTCTATAAATAGCTAAGGGCAGAGGCCTAATATTATAATCGCCAAATATTTAAATGAAATAAAATTGCTTTGTTCGCTGGAATGGAGAGTTTCTTGAACCTTAAATGGGATTTTCTATTGGCCAAAACAGGTTTTTGTCGGCTTTCAGATTGCTGTCATATTCCACTTAATTAGCATAGCTGTAACGCTTGAATTATACCGACAGACGTACTTCGAAACATTGGATAGTATCTGCAAATCGAACTTCTGCGCTCACGTTTCGAGCACTTAGAGTTTCTGGTACTTAGATTCAATCTCCGGTCGGAAGCTAAATGTCAAAGTTAACATACTCATTTGAAATACGCATGAAGCCTGCCTTGACAGCGCAATTAACAAAATTTCAATTCGCAGAAAATGTGTAACGAAGTGCGTCTATTTCAAATTCAATTCAAATTCATTTGCACAATTTGAATAGGATTAAAAATAAAATCTTAATGCAATATACATATAAATGAAATATATGCATTACAGAAGTCAGCTAAAGCTGAAAATTTTCCATCTACTTTAATTTAGTCAACCCTCAAGCAGCCAAAGTGAATATGTTTCACATACAGTTTCCACAAAACTCACTTTAAATACTTTGATAAATGCTTTAAAGCGAATTTCACACCAAAATATCCGAGACGCACAAGGAATATATAAGTAAGAAACTGTTAACTGCATCAGACGACGAGCAATGACAATTGTAAAGCTCAGCATCATTATCAACTTGATTATCAGCATCGTTATAAGGGCATCTATTGCTCGCAATATCGACATCTGCAGCCAGCATGTGACTACTTTAGTGCACTCAGGGAGTCCAAATGTCGAATATAAAAAGGCAACAAGTAAGAGCCTTCCGCTGGCGAGTGATCGAACATGAGATACCTTGTAATATATATAAAATGTAATAGTATAAATATTGAAATTAATAATCATGGCAAATAATAATAAGTTCAATTCGGCTACAAATTCTTGGACAATAGTAAAAGTAGTCATAAAGAGTACAACCGTAAATAAATTTCAAAATAAATATTTCATTAAATTATGCTTAGAATATGTAACAAAAATGTGCTAAAATTATCTTCTACTATAACATTACTTAACTTTCAGATCGCTCATCATACCCTTTGCCATTCAGGTGAATAGAGTATAGGGTGAGTCGAGTTGTGGCAAGTTGCAATGCATCGACAAGGATGCGACAACCAAAAAAAAAAGCTGCTCGTCATTGCCATTGCCGCAAATCGTTTGAGTTTTGCAAGCATTTCTCATAATTTCGCCGCATCCGTTCGTAATTTGTGGCGCTTTGTGGGGCAAACAACTTTGATGCAGGCATTAAGGGCCAAAGCCAAAGCTGCACACAGTCCACACATGTATATACATATATATATATGTGTGTGTGTACGTATGCATAGCGGCTGTTTGGAGAGGGACTTATGGCGGAGCCCGCACCTAAAGCACACCCTGGCCCCCGACAACTATGACGTCTTTGGTCTTAGGCTGCTGGGTTTCATTTGCGCAATTAGAATTCAAACTGTATAAGAACTAACTGCGCTTTTTATGCCACCAGAAGCTGCCGGCCCCCCAACCATTGCGTCCCCCACTGCGGCTGCTTGCAGTTAAAGCAGCGACTGCTGCATGAAAGCCAAAGAAGCCTGGGGCCTCAGCCATTCATTCATTCGTTCAGTCAGCCAGTCATTCAGTCATTCACACTCGTTGTGTCGCCCGTGCCGGTTTCAGTTTCAGGCAGTGCTCATTCATTAGATGGCCATGGAGGCCGACTCGTAAATAAACCGACTCCCGCATCGGATTAGTAGCACAAATGAATAGCTGCAAAAGCAGCTTCAGCATCAGCATCAGCCTCAGACTCGGCTTCAGCTCCAGCTTCATCAGCTTGTGCCTCCAGTTTCGGGCAGAGCTTCAGGTTGCTCCGACTGTGCCGTGTGCATTTTACGAGCAGCCCCATTCCCATTCCCATTTCCATTCCCATTGCCCAGCTGAGCAGATGTTTGGCATAAAAAGGATAACAATGGCAGGCGTAGAGCAAAAGCGGCACCAGCTCCCGCTGCCAGTTTTATGAATGCTCACCGATTTGCTGCTGACAATTTGGCCGCTGGCGGCGCCTTTCAACACCGCCTGCAACCGGAGCAGTGCCCAAATGGCATTAAACAATTTGGGCTCGCAGAGATACCCTTTAAATGCACACTTTCGACCAGCCTCGTTTCGACAACAGCCGCAAGTAGGTGTGGCAAGTGGGCCTTTTGTCTGGCGTCTAGTTATGTCATGTTTAGGCCATCAAATGTTGGCTTCATGGCGCACTCATTAAATGGGCCACAACTAATCAAAGCGTCGCTCGCTTCAACTCCGATTGCCAAAGCCACGCCCCGTTGCCAGGAGCTAATCGCTTGGCGCCCACATGCTAATCGTATGCATTTGGCGTCCGGCGTGGCTCGCAGTTTCCCTAATTATGGCACGGGCCAGCCACTAAATTGGCCTTTGCATAAGAGCGTTTTACAAGTGCAGCTGCGAAAATTGTGAAAATGCGAGTCCGCAACGCGAAAGTCCTAATAGGAATGCAACTATTTAATCGGCCAAATGCTTTTCACATGATTCGCTGGTGCTGGCTCCAATTGAAAATATTGCCTTTTCCCACTTGGAGAACTACTTTACCACCCCAGTACAGAAATGCTTGGCAAATGCATAACTTTGTCAAAACTCAACCGATTTTCATGATGTTTACCATTTTCGTCATGGTTTGACATCTAGAACAATTTTGCATTCAAATTTAATTCGTATTTGAAAATAAATTTTTTTTCGATTTTTTTCCGAAAAAAATCCTTTACTCCCCCTTACTTATTTTGAAAAAAATAATTTTTTTTATTTCAGAATCGCGAATTTTTATTTTTAATCGATTGCGGGTACCTAAATTAGTATGAAACGCAACTTTAAAAGTGATTCTGAGAGGGTCGATTTTTCTGTCAAAAACCACGCTAAAATTTACAAAAATTTAGACAAGTAAGGTTCCCAAATCCATACTTGTTATATTTCAAAGTCCCATAACTTTGTCAAAACTGAACCGATTTTCATGATGTTTACAATTTTCATCATGGTTTGACATCTAGATCAATTCTGCATTCGTATTTGGAAATAAATTTTTTGGATTTTTCTTCCGAAAAAAGTCGTTTACGCCCGACTGCAACGTTCTTACTAGTTCAACGAAAGTTAGGTGGAAATTACTTTATAAAGATATATACTCTCTTAAAAATATATAATATATAGATACGTTTAAATTCCGTAAATTGACTGCTCAAAAAAAGGCCAAAAACTTAAAATATCTACTTTGAAAAAATATATTACACAAGCTGGCATATTTAAAAATAAAATATCCTTAATGTGCTTTAAGTTCTGCGTGTAAATAATGTTGTATACAATTCCAGTTTTATTTTTTAAAGCACATCGCACAATCTTCACCACAAAAATTGGGATTGTAATAGTCGTAGTACTAGTAAACGCTAATGCTGGCCAATAAATTTCGCCTTTGAGCTCAGCCATTTATAGGCCAACAATTCCTTGTAAAAAATTGTCACAGTCAAAAAACATTCGCAAAACCATTTGCAAGCTGGCAAAAGCAATTTATGGACTTTGATTAATTGAATTGAAAAACTCCAAAAAAATAAAGAAGAAGAAGAAGTAAAATTGAATGTGTTTGAGCCAAATGTAGGCATTTTTATGGAAATATCTGGAATAATTTTTATTGTATTTGTTTACTAGAATCGAATTTGAAGCCTGATGCTGCCCCAATGCTGCTGCTGTTGCTGATGCGGGCGTAATGTGAGCAATTGATGATGTGTATCGGTGACTCGGTCCTTGGAACTGTCGGTCTCATGGTTCCGTGGTCTCCATGTCTCTCGGCCTGTTGTCTTGTCGGTAAATTGTGTTAGAGAGCAGCAGAGCCAAAATGATTTTCGACAGGGCCAACTCAGCTGTAGTTCCAATGCTGCCAATTGTTACAATTCGATTTGAGCCAACTGAAGCCTGCCCGTCGAGCAGTGTCTGGCGAAGAGCCCTCGGCTCCGACTCTGCCAAGGGCCAGATCCAGTCACACGTGCAGCTATTTGATGTCACTTTACCGACCACGCTTACGACCAAGTTCCTACGCTCATCTTCTGCCTTATCCGCGTCCACATTCACGCCCTCGTATTCAGCTGGCTTTCAGTTAACGTTAATGTTACTGGCTGCCACATCATCATCATCATCATCATCATCATCGCCATCGCCATCGTCATCAGCTGGTGCTGCGCCAACTTTGGCTGCAAAATGTCGTCGACTGTGGCCACAGTTGATGGCTTGGTTTGGTTCTGGTCCTGGGTCTGGGTCTGGGTCTGGTTCTGGGTCTGCAATTGTAACATGGTTTTCCTATTTCCCGGCCAGGGGAACGGGAGAGTGGGCGTGGCAGCCGTTAGCACCATGCCCACTTACATTTGCTGCCACAATTTGAACTTTGGCTTCGGTCCGGCTTCTGGTGTTCACTCGCAGTGCACGGGAAGCGGGCTCAGCATCTGGCTGCTGCTCCAACTCCTTGTCGTTACGCTCCGGCACGCTTATTGAATTTCGCTTAGCTGCCGGCGTCGACTGCGCGCCAGCCACGGCACGGGGCACATCCAGGCTGCGGGGCAGCAGCGGCTGCTCCCGGATAATGTGTCTGCGTTTTGGGCATAAAATTTTACGCTCGGTCACACACTGAAGCGCCAATTGGCATTGGGCTGGGGATTGCGACTACTCACGTGCGTCCACATGGTAGCCCCGGTGATCGGCCCTGTAGAAGACCGTCGAGTACTGAGCATTGGGCAGCGGCACCGAGTAGTATCCGGTTCGCGCCAGCACAAAGTCCTTGCCCACGGGCAGCCAATAGGAGCGCTCGTAGCGCGTATCTCCGTTGCTCAGCTGGTATCTGGGGAGGGGCAGGGGAAGGAGGAGCAATGGTAACTGGATGAGGCGGTAAACAATGGCCAAGGCCGTCACCTGTACTCGTGTTCGCCGTCCGGCGAGCGCTGATCGAAGCCGTCGATGAGCCGGCTGCCGCCAATGGGCGTGGCCGTCAGCTGGTCAGTCTGTGGCGGTGCGGTGGTGCTGGTGGTGTGCCTCGGGCGCAGTGTCCAGCGCGCCGCCACGCTGCACGGGCCGAGTCCGAGCAGCAGCTGCAGCAGCTGCAGGCACGACAATATCCTTGGGGCACGCAACATTCTCGACAACTTAACGCCTGGCCGCAGGTTCAATAATTGATTTCTTGGCCCGACGGCCGGCGGCCTTTTATACCACAACGATGGAAAGTGTGCTAAAGTCAAAGAAAGCACAGATAATAAACTCGCACGTCAGTGCCAATGATTTGGCACTCATGCCGCAAAAGTCCCAGGTTCCGTATCGACTGTTGCACACGCATCTGCCGCGTTGCCACAGCCGCATCCTGCGCCCCTCTGCCCAGCATCCTTTTGAGCTTGCACCGCACGTCTCGGCGGCTTTGTGATTGTGACAGGTTTTTTTTCTCTTTCGCTTTTGGGGGTGTTGGGTATTTTGAGTTTGATTCTGATTTGGATTCGGCTTCTTTGCCGTTTATTTGTTGTGCCGCCCAGCGGCTGTGAATGTGCGCGTGTGTGTGTGTGTGTGTGTGTGTGTCAGGCGCAGATGCAGAAACACAGCCGCCGCTACGGTCCCCACTCCGGGCCCAGCGCTGTCCCAGTGACTGCCGGAGCTGAGGTTCATTGACCAGGAGCAGCGGGCCGCATCAGCCTGCCAGTCGACAGCTGCCTCTGTCCCTGTTGCGAGTGATTTTTGCCAAAAATGTGGGCGTCCATTTTTATTGTCTGTCTCTCTCTGTCTTTCTTCTTTTGCTTTTTGCTTCTCGATATTGTTTAACACTTGTGCGCGTCCTTGACAATGGCTGACGGGTGATAAATGCCCGGCTGCCGCCGGAGGACTCCATCAGCGCCATCATCATCGCCGCTGTTATCGATGTGCATTATATTTAATCGATGAGTGGAACAAAAAGCCGTCTGCCACCAATTGAAATTTGGCCCATTTCAATTGTCTGTCAGCGGGCAGCAATAATAACAGTAATAATAATAAAATCATATTTATGCCTGCCTTCTTTTTCTCTCTTTATTTTCCCAATCTGATTTATTGCAATCCTCTTGACTTCGGCATACGCAAAGCTCTGCGATTCAATTTTAAAGCCATAAACATTCGATTCGCTTTATACGTACACATATAAATTTCTATATCTAAATTTGTATAATAGATTTAGAGATATGCTGATATACATTGCACCGTGCATATCTGCTGCGAATCTGATTTAATATTTAATGTTATGCTTATCGGTAGTTAATAATGCATGTCTCCAACTGATTGATAAATGGATTTTTAAATGCAATGCGTTCTGACAGCTGTCTCTACGCATTTGCGTTATTTCCATACCCTGTTTTATAAAAGCAGAAGCGGTATATATTCATGTTCATGAGTTAAGTTGCCTTCACTGTAATATAGCTATTTTGACTTTCAACAAGATTCTGTTTACATAGAGATAAAAGAGATTTTAGATTTACTGAATCAGGAGCTAAAATATATTTTTGGTCAGAGAAGTCATTTAAAAGATATTTATCAAACTGTACAAATTATCTCTTAACACAACGAGAACAGGAAATCACGTAGTCGTAAACTATCTTCGGCAACGTTCTTACTTACTTTGAACGCGTGTTCGAGCATTTAATTTTATACATGTTAATTATTTTAAAATATACACATAAAAATAAAATACAGTATACATATATGTAAATTTGTTTAAATCTGTTATTTATTAAAAAAGAGTATAATTTTTTAAGTCTTCACATAATAACGATTGATTGGCTTATATTAAATTGATAAACTCCAGTTGGATTCCTGATAAAAAAGTGTTCTACAATTTTATTTAAAGAAATGCAAATAAATTAATTGCAAATAAATTGATGCCACTAAGTGGCTTTCTTCATAAATAATTTATGATAATGATAGGGGCAGAAGAGCTCTTGAAATGTTTACTGTTAAGCTGTGTAACTGAAAATGCAACGCGTTTTTTTTGGGAATCTTGCCTGATTCAGGTAACGGCAGCCACCCCCATCGCCACCTCACCTCACCTTTCGCAGGTAGTACAATATTTTGCGTAGGTGCCAAGTATAACAGTTCGCTCGGGAGACCGGTTGGGATCTGGTTATTAAACGAGTGCAATTAGCAGAGAACAACCAGTCAGTCAGACACTTAGGCGGATTAAATTCCGCACGTCAAACTGAAAGCGCAATTAATAAATTTAAACGTTTATTCGGCGCAATTTTGACAGCTCGCTCCCTCATCAGAGCACTCTTGGCCGGGCCGGCGCAGCAGGCACCGTTAGGTCGCCAAGATGGGCATTCTTCTGGCCTCTTAATGCGCCGCGGCGCGCACTTGGCCCAAACAGAAGGGAAGCGGCAATCCGCAAGTGCCGTTCGCGCAGCTCTAAATGCAGCGCCATAAAAAATGAATTCAAATGGCGCTGTGGCCGCTGGCTGCAGCTGCAAATCCGCTGTCAACAAGAGAGCGCACACGGACACACACACACACACACACACACACACACACTCGCAGAACAACAAACTAATAAATATTTTTACCCATATAAGCATAAAATATTGTTTCAAGTTTGGTGTGCGGCCGTGGCGAGAACAGATCCGTAACCGGGACAGCTGCCTAGCTCCCTAGCCGCCTAGCTCCCTGGCACCCTGGCACCCTGGCACCCCATGTGGCTCTCGCTGAACCCACAGTGGGGACAATGGCAAACCGAAATGGCAACTCAGCTTGTTTGTGCGCTGGCATTTTGCACAATATTTCATTTGGCAGCATTTCCGTGCAGCGGTCCCAACTGGCAGGCCCCCCTACACCCAATTCCAGGCAGGGCTCGGGCCAGGCAGTCGATGGCCAGCCCAGCGCTGGCATGTGCAAGTGTCTAAGCCATGAATTTATATTGGTCGATTTCGATTTGAAAGTATTTCGGTTACATAATCTCAGCATTTTTATCGCATTCCAGCCATGTCGACGCACTGTTTGATGGTCCAGGCCCACAACAAAGTCAGAAGTTGCGACTTGGGTCAGCAGCCGCACCAGGCGAGTGGCAAGTCATCCCCCTCCCCTCTCCCCTCCCTTCGCCATGTGCAACTCTGTGGCATGTTATGGTGTAAATTGCTCAATTATAGGCCAAAACGACGCATCTGCGCGCTCCGATGTGTTTCACTTTGTGTGCTGTTTGTCCGTCTGTCTGTCTGTCTGTCTGTCCGACTGTTTGTGTGCGTGTTTTGTTGCAAGTTTCGCTTCAACTTGATTACTGCATGATTTCCACTGCGAAGTTTGCGGCAACTTGAGTTATTTGCTTGTTTGCGCAAAAATTTGAGCATCAGTCAAACACTTTTTGGCCAAAACTTGCCGGCACGACAACAACAACAACAACAACAGCAATACTTGATGCATTGCACATAGTACAACACACACACACTATACAGATACTATATACTCTCGATATATATATAGGTTGCGCTTAGCTTGCTGTTCTTACGCTCCGCTCCGGGAAACGTGACACGGACATAGACACGGACAAGGACATGTTTTGGCAGTTGACAATCGCTTCAAGCCAAGACATCAGCTGACAGCGAGACAAGAGACTGGGACTAGGACCAGGACCTGCTTGCAGAGCAAAGGCCAAAGTCATATGGCGAATTTCTACCAGTCGAAAACTTTTGGCACAGCTTATGCAAATTTCTGGGGGCTTTGTCCCAACAACAACATCAACAACAACAACAACAATAGCAAGAGGAACAATCGTTTAACTTCTTCTCTTCAAGAGCTTCTGACGTCAATTTGTTCGTATACCCTTCCAAAAGGTATAATATAAATACCCTGTGCTTATTATGAATGGTTCAAAAGATTAGAATAGTGATGCATATATATTCTTGATCGGTTTTAGTCATGTTCGTCGGTCTATCTAGGGGCTTTTGGATGGTACCCGTATATTGTGCCCAAGAACATTTTGTATTATATATTACTTAAGCAATATAAAACGATGTTTTCATTTAACTCGGAGGTAGAGTAACGAAATTTATTACAGAAATCTTTTAATTTAGTTTCATTTATTTAATTTATATAAAGGCTATTCCAAGCTCTTTAGAGGAATACTCGAACGAGAGTCGCTCTATTAACTGATAGTAAAAAAATAAGTCGAGAGCCTCAGAAGTGATTTTAAAATAGCCTAAGTTAGACAAAAAAGGACACGTATATCAGATTATTTAAGCATAATGTAGATTTAAGCACTTATCTAGATTTATTATTTGCTCAAAGAATTATTTCCTCTAGAACTTACTGTGAATTATGAATTAAGCCCAGAAACTTCGCTTGCAATCAGATCCCAAATTATTGGTAAACGTATATCTAGCAATTTTGAATTAATTGAAACTTTCATTGTGATGATTTGGGATTTCTCCATCCCTGGCAATGCGGTTCTTCCTCATTGTCGGCGCCCTGTTTGCAGTGCCGTTTCAAGTTTAATTCAAATGGCATTTTAAAATACTTTTTATTTGTTTTTATTGTCTTTGCTTGACTGTGGAGAACATACAATACACTTATTTTGTTTTTATTTTTTTGGGTTTATTTTCGGGTATATATTTTTTGTTGTTTGGTTTTTTTGCCCTGTTTTGGGAGACCGAGATTTCTATCTCTATGTGCGGGTGTGCCGTTGCTCTGGCGGTTCTCTGTGGGGCTCGGCGCCGCTCGGTGGCTTTGTGGCCGGCGTCGGGCGTCGTGTGTATTCCCACAGTTTTCAATTTTTGGCGATTTGTTGCGGCACTTAACGGTTTGTTAGCTGTCATTGTTGCTGGTTGCGTTGATGAGGCGCCTTTTGTGCGGCGGCTCCCGCAACCGAATCTGTCGCCGTCGACTCCAACTCGGGCTCCAAATTTTAAGCAATTGTCTTTTGCTGCGTGCTGTTCGCTGCTTGATGCCGGCGCACATCCGCTATTCTATTAAACTCGTTCACGTAGTGGAACGAGCATATTGGGCTTGGCCGGAGTCCGTCTTGCTGTCCGTCCGTATGAAGGCAATTTTTTGATTTGCGAAAATCGCCCAAAATTTTAGAGCTAGAGTCAAAATTTATTATATTATCTACTCTACAAAATCGACCATTTTTTGACTGTTTCAAGCTGCCATTTAACTGTGAACGAGTATTGCGCAGTCGGTTACACCCGGCCAGCTGTCAATATGGTTGCTGTTGTTCTTGTCGTTTTGCTGTTGCTGTTATTGTTGTTGTTTAAATACAAATTTGCCTAAGTCAACAAACGAGCGCCAAGTTTTGTGGTGAGTATCGCCGCAAGTTTTGTTTATTTCACAAGTAACATCATCCCATTTTCGTCTATTTGCATATTCCGCGCGTGGGGCTGTCACGCAGACAAACAGTTAAATACAAAAAAAAAAAACAAACCACCAGAAAAAATAATAAAAAGAAAACTGGTCCACTTGGCTCACGTTTTTGTATACCCTGTAGGCACGAAATGGACAGAACAAGAAAGGGGTTAACTTGTACAAATGAGTCCACATTTACTTCCCCATCAGTTCATTTTTGGCAATTTATTCATGATTCAGAAAGAGACAGATAGTCAAATGGAGAGCGAGAGCGAGGCTCAGATCAAGTTTAAGTCGCATCTGCCTTCTATTTTACGCACATCAGTAAAAATATTAAACAATACGTTTTCTAAGAATTTCTAGCTTAAATAAAATAAAATAATTTATCGCATAATGAAATATAAAATTTATTTATCATTATGTGATATATATATAAAAGGTTTTTCTTTATTTGTTGTGTCTAAATCAAGCCTTCTGGCTGATATATTTTATTTGATTTGACTGTTTTGGCGACCAAATATTTTAATTAATCCGCCAATATGTTTAAACTTTACTCCAACTGTCTTCACCAGGGCTCACTACAAAATTTGCTACACGGTCATATTTTCTAACAAACAAAAAAAAACATTAATTTACAAAATATCTGCCAATTCTTATTTTACACGTTTGCTCTGTTGTCTTTAGTTTTTTAAAAGAATATTATAATAATAATATGTTAACTCTAAAACACTTTTATGACTGTAAAACAAACATCGAACAAACTTTGCTTTAGTATAATTTTTAGTTTTAGTTTTATATTTTATTACGTGCACAAAAAAGTTCCGAGCCCAGCAGCTCGGCGTATATTGACATCCAATGTTATCGTTATCGTTATCGGTGTTATCGGTTGTAGTTCAAGCAGCGCACGGTGGGCAGCTCATCGCGGCGCACACGAGGCGGCTGCTGCAGGTACTCCACTGCCAAGGCAAAGTTGTGATTTAAAGTGAAAAGCGAACAGAGATATATATATATAAGTATATAGATATATTTACCTGCCAGCGGGTGGTAGCCGTGTGCGTCGGCGCGGTAGCAGCGCAGCTCGTACTGAATGCCGTGGCCGTAATGCCGCGGCTGCGCATAGAAGCCTTCGACCACCAGACCATGATGCTGTCGCTCCGCGAAGAAGCCGCGCTCCCAGCGGCGGACGCCGTTCGGCAGCGCGTAGCTGTGTGAGTGAGTGGAGCTTGGGAATGGGGTCGGAGTGGGCAGTGGGTGCAGTGACTCACCCGAAGACGTAGCTGCCGTCCTCGTTGCGCACGTTGAAGTTGTCCCGGTACGGATCGTACGCCTGTTGCGGCTCCGTGGCCGTATCCGTGCCCGTGTCCGTGTCCGTGTCCGGGTCCGACTCGTTCTCCGCCTCGTCGCTGTCCTCTTCGCTGGACTCGGCCTCGTCGCCAGCGCTGGCGAAGCGCAGCGCCGCCTCGGCGCCCGATCTGGGCGCCACAATCGCCGGCCGTCGGCCGCTGAGCACGGCCAAGGGGGCCGCGTTTAGCGGCGCCACGGCGCTGGTCAGCTGTTGGCCCAGCAGCTGCCGCAGCTGGTCCCGCGTGCGCTGCATGTTGTCGCCGTCGCCGGCGCTGTCGCTGTCGCCGTCGCTGTCGTCGTCGGCGTCGGCGTTGCCATCGAAGGTCTCGAAGCTCTCCGCAAAGCGCGAGCTGGGCGCCAGCAGCTGGCGCGTGGGCACGGGCAGTCGCTGGCCAAAAGTGGCTGCAATGCAGCCGCAACCGATGAACAGCAGCAGCAGCAGCGGCAGCGGCAGCGGCAGCGATTGTTTGTTGCTTAGCCCGGACATGATGCGGGCCCGGTTGAACTCGGGGCTGTGGGCGGTGGGGCTGGGGGGTGGGCGTGGGCGTGGGGGAGAGCGTGTCTAATCCAGTGCTGTGGCCAGCCTCAAATGCGCTCCACGGCCCCCAACTGCAACACTTTTATAGGAGGCGGACAATCACGCGGCCTGCAACAAATCAGCGCGCGAAATGCATAAATTTCTGTGCCCCGCCGGGCCAAGTGACAACTGATGCGGCTTTAATTTGCATTCGCATTGAGCTGGCAAAGTGAAATATCTACGGACGGCGGACATCGGAAGGCAAACCAACGATGACGTCCATTGTTCTGTTGACAAATCGCAATCGCAACCGCAATTGCCAAAAGCCAAACGCTGCGAAATTGCTCAACTGGTTTCGGGCTCCCATCTGGAGGCGGCGACGGCGACGGAGATGGAGATGGAAATGGAGGCTCATAAACATTCCCATGCGATGAGCTGATTTGGCTAATTGGGTCAGCCTTCTGACCGGTTCTGCGTCTTCGCTGGCGCAGGTGCGCCGCCCGCTGGCATTACAAACTGGGTCTACTTCCAGGCAGGCGCTGCTCCTAGTATAGCATACTTTTAGGCAGTCCGCTCTATCTGAAAGAAAGTTAATTGAAATTAAGACCGGACATTCCAAAATAGCCTTGGCTATTTCGAGGGTAAATTTATACAATTTATTGAATGTTAATTAGTTAACTGTTCATTCCTGCTTTGTTTAAATGTTGTATAATTATAAGGGATTTTTTTTTATTTTATTTTCATTCTGCTCCATTTTCCTTTATGACATGGTCTAAATGTGTGTAACAGACAGATAAGTAAGTATTTTTCCCCATGAAATTATTATGCATATTTATAATCAGTTAGCTCTGTTTATATGTTTTTATATCAATAGCACCGATTTTTACCCAAATTGATAAATATCGATTTTCAGCCACGCTTTTTAGTAATAAAAGCTAAATACACAAAATTAATGTAAATACTAATACATTATTTTTAGCGCTGAAAGTTTGACTGAAGATTTTTGATTTGAGATTTGAGGTTAGCGGGACAGTTATCGGCAATAGAAATAAACTTGAATTGAGGTTCCTTCCTTCGACTGTCCAATACTATTTCGCAATGTAATAAATACTTAAAACAGTCCAAAACGATCGTAATTAATTATTCTAACTTCCAAATTGTTTATAATTCTCTTAGGCTTTTAGCTTTTAATTGTTTATATTTATTTACATTACATTTCATTGTTTTTGAACATTTTACTTAGGTTGACACTCGATCTGTCAACATATAAAATCAATAAAATAAAAATAAAAAAATGTAGTTTTGGCGACATATAGATTTTTAAAATTTTGAGGGGCGGGAGTGGGCGTGGCCCAATAATTTCTTAGATTTTCGCGGTTTACCAGCCCTCAGTTGGCGTAGCCAAAAAACACTTTATCTGAGGCGGGTACAGTATATGTATATATATATATAGAGAATATATTCCAAATACCAATAGCGACAATGGCGTATTAACCGACATGTCCGGATATACTCTTTTCACATTGTGAACGAGAATCAAATGAAAAATACATGCGAGATGCCAAAAAGGCTTTTAATAAAGTTCCTCCGGAGCCATAATCTTGTTATGGTCAGTAAACGCTTCACTCATCTCTGGCCATCTACCATTAGCCATTTCGCCCACTTGCCCGTTCTCAGATCGTTTGGTCAAAAAAATTGGTGACCCTTTCGAGGTGTGCATTAAAAATGCGTGGGTTGCCGTCTAACGGGTGAGGGGGAGGAGGAAGTGGGGGAAGGGTTGCCTAACTTAATTTAAATTTACATTTAACCGTTTGCAATTATTAGAGCGGCCATGGTGAAGGAGAAGGCGATTGCGTGTAGGGGAAGGGGCGGGGGTGGGGGCCGCTCTGATTGTAGTCGGTGTCTGCCAACTGCTGGCGGTGGCGCTGCCAGAGTTGCCAGCATCATCCACTCGGTAGCGATTAGTCATGCATCATTCATACGCTTGCCGTGTTAATTATGCTGAAATACGGTCGATTAAAGTTTCAGCAGCCACGGGTGGTGTCATCCCGAACCACTTATGCACCGCAACCCCCGGCGATCCGGCCCCGGCCCCGGCCCCGCCCCCACCCAGGCAGCCCCCTGCAGCTGCTGCCGCTGTGGTAAAACGTAATTAATGAAGGCGCACTTAAATCATTTCTGTGCGTGGGCGGTTGCCACTAACACGAAACGCGACAAAAGCGTCCGCAACAACAAAAACAAGAGCAACAGCAAAGGGCCTTAAAAAAATACAATTAGTTAACTAACAAGTGGGAATGGTGCCAACAGACAACACATAAAAAAATGCACACCAGGACGAGCGGTTGTCATTGCGAATGCTAAACTCACAGATACCCAGAGTGCCAAACGTTTTCTATTTGAAGGATTGAGCCCGAATACCCTATGATTAAATGAACAAAAATGCCTGTCATGCTTTAAGTAATATTTTATCTTACAAAATTGTTAAAATCATAAACTTTTTCTATAACCAAAATCCTCATTATAATAAAAAATAAAAAGAACTCCAAGCTGAATAGGATAAAACACGATATAGCAAGAAACGAGTGCATAAAATAAGAATATTAAATAAGATTGGAATAAGGTTAAATACAATTGGATAGCTTTTCATTGAATGTAACAAGATAAAATGAACTAAGGTAAGACTAGACAAGAACATGGCAACAGCACAACAGTCGAGCATACTCTTTGCGGTCGCTAAGCACACGGTACAAAAGGAAACAAATCCTGCAAGGGGCACCAGGCCGCGCGCTAAAACGTTTCAATTTTTCATAAATATTCAAAAAGGTAGCGCACAGAGGCAGCAACAACAAAACGGGGCCAACAACAATGTGACAACAGCAGCTGCTGCTGCAGGACCTCCTTTTCACGGCGCTGTGGAGTAGGTCCGCTTTCAAGGAACAGGAACAGAATTTCCTATACAATGGCAAGCTCAGCTCAGCCCGGTTCAGTTCAGTTTAGTTATTGCCTTCGTGGGTGTTTTTTTTCCAAAATGCTAAAATATAAACTTACACAAGTATATATATATATATATATTTGTATAAAAGAGAAACAAGAGGCACACACAACTTTTTCGATTTAAGCAATTTGTATAATATTTAGGTATGTACAAGTCTGATCTGCCAACAGTGTCTGGCAATGCCTAAAGTCGGGAGCTGGCCAAGAGTCCAGGCAGCTCCCAGCTACCAGGTCCAACAAACACCCAACAAACCTAACAAAAATGGAGCAGCGTACCAAAGAGCGCTCAAAATAAATGCAAATTTATATCGTGGAAAACTTTTCAATTTGTTTTTACATTTTCTTTCATTCGTCGCCGGCAACAACCTGCAATGAGCGTGTCCGGGCACGCCCCCTTCCGACGCCAGATAGCGCCTCCCGCTAAGCATTTTGCCAGCACAATTTGGCCATTTTTGTGCCATAATTAACGTGCCGCCAGCGCCCGCGGCCGCCACAGTTACCATATATAGAGACCGAGGCCGAGACCGAGGCCGAGTCGGAGTCGGAGTCGGAGTCTGGTGCCATGGAAGCCCAAGGCCGCGGCCCCCTATGTCTATGCCTAGCATGTACTTGGCCGGAAATAAAACCGGCCGAAAACACTGTGCAAAACTGTCGTGGCCCTATCGAAATCAACAAATGGAATATAATCAATCATGCAATCAATAATCAAATAAATTGCAAGATATTTTGATATTATGATATTTTTAAGATCATCAATCAATTTTCTTTTAAATTTTTTCGCTTTTTTTAAAGATATATATAATAATATATACGTTACATTATTATTAACATTTGAGTTTGGAATTAAATATATAAATATTAAAAAAATATAGTACATATAAATAATGACTTCGAAGGATTAAATACTAGTTCTTAAAATTGGTATTACATTATAAGTTACCACATTTTCGTGCAGTGCATTTGTTGTTGTCGTTCATTTCGGCCATTTGGCAGCCCAGCGCAGGGAATGTTAAGGCCAACTGGCAGCAAAAGTGGCAGCCAGAAGCCAGGAGCCAGGAGCCGACCAAATGCCGCAATCAAGTTATTATTAAGTTTTTCTATTTATCCAACATAATTCATAATTTGTTTACAAAGCGTATAATAATATTAACGTCTTGTCTTGCCATCGGCCTCAGCTTCAGCTTAGTCCGTTTCCCGCTTTTCTTCCGCGTCCCCCCCGCATTCCGATTTCGAGCGCGTCCCGCTACCGTTCCCGTTAAATCGCGCTGTCAACGTGGCCAGATAATCAGCAACAAGCTCGAGACGTGAACTTCTTCTGGCTCGCCGTGCTGGCAGCGCCGTAATCCCATTAGAGCGCCACACGGCGGCCCGGCCAAAGGTCGCTGTCTGCTCCGTTAACTGGAAGCTGGAGCTCGCTTAACTGCCGGCCAGATAGAGGCCGTTGTCT
This sequence comes from Drosophila robusta, assembly GCA_035043565.1. NCBI lineage: Eukaryota > Metazoa > Arthropoda > Insecta > Diptera > Drosophilidae > Drosophila > Drosophila robusta. The sequence goes on along the minus strand of JAWNMW010000257.1, from coordinate 17,379,222 downwards.
AAAATCGCATTAGCCAAACGAACGCATTTTCCATAGTGACAGCATTAAACATTTTCTTTCGTGTTTACTTTTTTTGTTTTTCTTTTTCGTTTTCTTTTTCTTTTTTCGTTTTTTTGTGTGTTGCATTTTTTATTCATGTGCCCCAACTTCCGGCAGATACTGGGCACAATGTTGTCAGCTAATTTTTGCCTATTCCTTTGGCACTCCTGCTCTTCCTGCTCCACTTTACATTTGACACTCCGGCCGAAGTGCACACGGTTGAGTAGTTGGCGCGGGTGAGCTGAAAATCGTTTAAATATAAAATAAATAAAAAATACATGAGGAATGCGTCGAGCCAAATGAGCAACGGCATCGTCCCATCCAGTTTATGCAAAGGGGAATTAAGTTAATTGAGAGACGGCGAGGGCGACGCTGACGCTGACGCTGACGTTGACGTTGACGTCGACGCAGCCAGGCAACGACTACGGCCGTAGTCGCAGCCGTGCCATAATTGCGCATAAAAATGAAGCGATTTATATGCGCGTATTTTTAATGTTTCATAATTGGGTAAGCTCACTAGAATGGCTCTCGCCGGCTTGCCCGATAAGGACGGGTTACGGGTACCAGAGTTCGCGACTTACGCTATACGGGTTACGTCTACGGCTCAACGGCTGTGTCTCTGCGGTTGCTTCTATTTTTTTGTATTCTCCTTTCTTTTCTCTCTCGGTGACTTAGTTGTCGCTGGCACTGCGTTCATTTCCCTCTGACTGCGCACCGAGATAAGTGGAAGAAGTCGCGAGCAGCGCCAACAAGGCCAAGTCATAATTTTGTAATTATCACTTGCTTGTAAACAAATTCATTCAGCTGCTTGAGTACAATTTATAAAAGTCTTTAACTGCGATAAACAGTTAAGCGCTCTCGTCTGCCATTTCGTTGCCTTACCCATAAATTGTATACTTTTTTTGCCTGCCAATCATAATTAGAAATAATTGTAATTACATAACCATATGTGCTTTTTATTGTCCTTAATCCTGTACTTATGTTAACCAAATTTTAAATAAATTGCTTTTTATCGCCAAGAGTGCAGATACCCTATAGTCATGGACATTTATTTCAGTTACATTTACAATGGTGTTGCATATCTTTATGATGGACTAATAAATGTGACTTGGGTAAAAGAGTGTTAAAACAAATCGAACATGATTAATTCCCAATTTACTCGTATATTGCGGGCTCATTGAACAAACATCAAAGTGATTAAATCTCAGCTTGACGAGCTGATAAGGATATTTATTACCATAAAGCATAAAGTTTGCCTCGCACTGCTGACACCGATGATAATAATAATAGTCGTAAGTAAAAGGTAATAAATTATGCGTAATTCATTTATAAATGCTGCATTTAAGCTGCTGCGCGGGTGAATATTCGCTGGATATTTGGCGATGCGGCGCATTTACTATTTGTATTCATTTTCCATGCCAACGAAAAATTCATTATCACTCGATGTGCTCGGCCCAGCGGGTGGTGCGGGCAGCGCCAGGTGGCCTGACAATGGAGAATGGCGAATGGAGCACTGAGAACGGAGCAGAATGGGAATGGAGGCCCCATCATTAAAATTGAAAAATGCCACTTTAATGAATTTATTTGCGACACTTAACGCAAGTGAAAGCAAACAGAGAAAAATGATGTTCATTAACATAAAAATTGCGCTTTTCGTTGTTTGCCACTACCAGCCAGCGTATTGACATTGGCTGTGGCAGCAACGTTGGCCGTGGCAGTGGCAGTGGTAATAGCAATAGTCGATGATGGTTTGGGTGTCTCTCGGCAATTGTCATTACCATTACCATTTTGACTTGTCGCTGTTCTTAGCCTGAAGTTGATGAGTCAATATGTCAGCAGCTCGACAGGTCACGTAGCCTAGTCCATGCCACCCCCTCCCCCACCCCTTGCCTTGCAGACATTGTCTTTAAATTCGATGGCCTCTTTCCACTAACTGGTCGGAAGTACCCTGAAGACACATTTAGCAAATCTCTTGTGAAAAACTATATTTATTAAGCACGATGTACATTATCTTATTAAGGTAAATTCACTTATTTGCTGGCATTTGTCATGTCAATGTTAATTGTATCAATCATCTGGTTGTGCTTTACAGGTTTATTTCTTTTGTTTTATGCATATATTTTAATAATATTCAATTTAATTTCGGCTTTTATGATTTTCACAATTGACATTTGATTTGATGACTTGATGATAGTTGAAATTATTCCATTTGAAATTGAAATTTCAGCCCCTGCTCCTGCAAAGTCAAATGAGTTTATTGGTTATTGGAAGTTAAGCTGTTTACACTCGTTCACGAAGTGAAAAGAGTATATTGGTTTTGTGCAATGTTGTTCATGCTGTCTGTCTGTCCGTCTGTCCGTCCGGATGAACGCAACTTTTTTTGTCGCTATTGAAGAAAGAGACTTGAAATTTTGGATTTATACTTGTAGCTATCTGCTTCAGACATAGTATTAAGATTTTTGTGCCATGCCCTCTGGGAGGCTGGCAAATCGATAACATGACGATACACCTCAAATCGCGAATCGATAAAATGTGAGATTTCAGAGTTCCTTAACTTTGTCAAAACTGAACCGATTTGCATGATGTTTACCATTTCACATCTTCATTTTCACATCTAGATCAATTCTGCATTCAAATTTAATTCATATTTGAAAATAAATTTTTTTTCGATTTTTTTCCGAAAAAATCCTTTACTCCCCCTTACTTATTTTGCAAAAAAAAATTTTTTTAGCCCAGAATTGCGAATTTTTATTTTTTATCGATTGCGGGTACCTAAATTAGTATAAAACGAAACTTTAAAAGTGATTCTGAGAGGGTCGATTTTTCTGTCAAAAATCATGCCAAAACGGACAAAGATTTTGACAAGTAAGGTTCCCAAATCCATACTTGTTATATTTCAAAGTCCCATAACTTTGTCAAAACTGAACCGATTTTCATGATGTTTACCATTTTCATCATGGTTTGGCATCTAGATTAGTTCTGCATTTAAATTTAATTCGTATTTGAAAATAAATTTTTTTTGATTTTTCTTTCGAAAAATCCTTTACTCCTTGACATAGATTTTGACAAGTAAAGTTCCCGTATCTGAACGAGTATTACGCAGTCGCTTACGCCCGACTGCACCGTTTTTATTTGTTTATATTTTGGAATGTTGGCATTAAACAATAAAAAGTTATTTAAAATGTAGTACAAATTCTTGGTTTTTCCACTGAGTGAGCATATGGCAGTAATATAAATAATTGTATTTATATAATTTAAAATTCGTGCTTTCTGAGGGATTCAGCAATACTTTTGCTTTGCCGTAAATAAGGGCAACAGGCACTGTTGTGGTTGGTAAAATCTATTAATTGTTGATTTTAAATGGTAGACAATTCCATCGAAGTTGGCCTGAAGCACATTTAACTTGTGGCAACACATTGCCAGCCTCCAGGGCTGACGACTCTTCTTCCTTCTTCACTGCTGTCTTACAGTGGTAAATGCGCAAAGTGGACAAGTGGACAGTTGAACAAGTGTTTCTGTTTTGTGCTGTTGCTCGTCTCTTGACGCAGTTGTCTGCTGTCTGTTGGCGTAATGACTGGAACTTAAGGAGCTTGAAAAGTAACTAATCAAGTTGATAAACAATGCAAAATTCAGGGGCGAAATCAACCCAAGCTCGATGCCTTGAAATCAGTTTGCCAGCCGTCGATGGGCTCCTTTAATGGCTGAGGTCGTTTCGGGCGTGTCAGGCCAGGCTCGGGGCAGGTCTGGACAGGACTGGGATGCAATTACATACGTTTGGCCTTTTCCAGCTGACGAGCAGCAACAGGAGCTGCAGTGGCTTTGATGCTGACGCCTCTTGTGGCTGTTTGTATTGGGGCTAATTCGATTGTTTAAGTTCAAGTAATGAACAGCATTTGTGGCCAAGACACACACACACAGTCTCGTTGCTTAACGCTTCACGACACGTGTGTTGGCGGTCAGAGTCCGCCCCGGGTCGACCCCGACCCCGTTTCAAACCAGGCTGGGTCTTTTGTGGTTAGTTTGCGCCCGTTGAGCACAAAGTCAACAATGGCGCTTTCAGCTGCATCATCTTCATCATCGTCATCATCATCATCATCATCATCATCAACAGGCACTCGTTGTCGGCATTTCGCAACTTTGTTTGCCTGTGAACAATGGCGCCACCGTAGCAGCCTATGTGGGCTGTGGCAGCAACGAGCCACAGTGGGTCCAGTCGGTTAAGCACTTTGTCTGCGCTGTGGCCTTTTTAATGCGCTTTGCATAGGATTGGACAGGCAGCGTTTTGTGCAGGCCTGAGCCACTTGCCGCTTGCCACATGCCACATGCCACATGCCAATTTTCATGCCGCATAATTTTGGTACATATTAATTGCCATTTGCCATGCTCCAAATAAATATGGTGTGGGCAGCCCAGACGCGCAACAATCTGTGTCCATAACACTGCCAAATAATTGGACGACGAGTCGGGCTTTTCGGTCTAAACTCTCGACCGGATTAAAGCGCTTTGTAACTGTTTCCGTCCAGTAAGCCAATTTTAAAATTAAATTTTAAGCGATTTAACACATGCTCAGAATTAGAACTCATTTGAAATTCGGATACAAACTATTTTGCAATTGCACTGATGTACTACATTTTAAATAAATATTGTATTAGGTTTCATTTTTAAATTGAAATAATAAACAAACAGACTATCTAACATGGCTAAATCGAAGTTCTAAATTGAAATTGTAAAATTTATAATAAGTTTGCGCCTCGTGATTAGCTTATCCAGCTGCTCTTGTTCGCATAACTATTTGCCAGTCACATACATTTCTTTTCTCACTCAAGTTTTCTTGTTTACCCGAATTTATCGACTGTTGTTTATTTATTTTTGCCATACTTTGTATATGCCTCAATAAGCTGAGAAGTTTCGTTTAACTTGCAGCCATTTTCATAATATAAAAGGTAAAGTTATCGTTTGAGAAAAGCGAGTGGGAAATGAAGTAATTAATAATACATTTATTAGCAATTATTGCATATTTATTGTTATTTAGTATAAAGGATATACAGCAATTTTCGAATATATACTCGCTATGCTATTTATCTCGCTCAGATTTAAAGCTAGATGCCTACAATTCTTATAGACAGATTACGGAAGACTTCTTCTGAAGATACGCCCACTTTTCGTGGCAAATCGATCAGATCTATATATCTTGGGGGCTGGTTTTTGTAGCTAAAGGCATAACATTTGGCAGAGAGTGTTGGAATGACCTCCTTTTCTATCTTTGCGACTGTTTCAAGCTGAAATTGTGAACGAGTATTGCGCAGTCGGTGACACCCGACCTACTGCTTAGTTGTTATTATTTAACTTAACGACTTTACACAAGGAGCTCAGCTTCACCTGAGTTAAGTCAAAGATCGCCGAAAATGTGGTTGCTGCCGCTCGCAACTTCTGCTTGCCGGGTAATTGGATTTGTCGAAACTGCAAACGCTGGGCCTACAAGATTGTCTGTGTGGCGGTGGGCGGGGCACACGGTTGCCCGGGTTAGGGTTGAGCGAACTTATCAACTTTGTCAGTATGTCAATGGCAATGATTACCTCACCAGCTAAGCCGCCCAAAAGTAAGTCATTGATAAGTGTCACGTGTGCATCATACCCGACCCCGCCCCCCATAGTTGGGGTCAAGTGTCGACAGGTTAGGTCGGGGCGAAGTTAAGGACGATAATAGCGCTGGAACTGGGATTGGGGCGAAGTTAACTCTGCTGCGTGCCTGTGCACACTAATTGATCTCAACGGTCGGATTAGCAGCGCAAGTAAATTGATAGCCTTAACGAAAAAGTTTGATGTCAAAGTGAGAGTAAATGCCCCACCAGCGCACACACACGCACACACACACGCACACACACGCACACACAGCATGCACGGGTTGTAAGTCTGCTGAAAGTTGTAACTTAAACATTGTCAGCCTCGTTGTGGGTCCAGGATGGAGAGACAGACTTGGCCGAAGTGAGTGGGGTGAGCAGGTGGCCAACAAGTTTGGCGCGTGGAGACAAGGATTTCCACTTTTGATTATCTATGGCTTCAGGTCAGCAATTACCAAACGAGCCAAGGCGGCGGCAGTAACCGCAACACGCAGAACACAACGAAACACAACGAAACACAACACAAGAAAACAAACCAAAGCAACGCTAAACAAAGCAAAACAACAAGTCAAACACTTGTGCAGCTGCGACTGAGACGGCAATAGAGACTGAGACGGAGGCAAATCCGTCTGGGAATCAGACAAATGACTTAATTACTTTTCAAGTCAGTTAATTAGTGCGCGCAGCAACTGTGTTGCAGTCTCTGTTAGCAGATAAAACTATACATAACCAACAACTGACAACAAGGCGCCCAAACGGACGGACGCACGCACAGACAGGGAGATAGGCGGACAGACAGGCGGACAGACAGGCGGACAGGCGGACGGACAAGTGAGCAGGTCCTGCTGGCCTCTCGACCCGACGCGCTGGGCAACCGCAAAAGTTTAACATAAATTACCAGCAAGTAGAACATGGCAATAAAGAATAGAACAGGCCCGTTTCAGTACAGCGAACTGACCGGCAATGGGCCAACTTTGACCCTTCAACTCATTATGGCCCTCTTTTTCTTTTAATGGTTCAAGGTCCTTCGACTGCGATGGCAGCGCGTTGAGTTCAGGGCGCACGCTCCTGTTCCCGGTTGTCAAAGGCCTTTCATGCGACAAGATTAAAATCTGTCAGACTTGGGAGTTGGGTTTATTGCAAAGTTTCTGCTTGTTAACTATTTCTTGATTACTTTCTAATAGGCTAAGGACATAAACAATATCTTAAACATGGCCGATTTAAAGTGTCTCTGTTCCCAAAGGTGTTAAATTACATACGTTACAAACCTTTTTTCTTGTCTTAAATATATTATTGTTAGGCCTAAACTGAACCTGTTGGTCGAAACGGTAGTAGAGCTTAGGCGAACCGAACTTAAATAATAATTCGGTTGAATTTCAGTTTAAGGGACCTTCTCAAACCCAAAAATTTATATTGTTCCACTTCAGTGGCGGTATTAATGAAAATTCGTCATTTAAATGAAAATAAACACAAAAAATGAGTTATTTTCCGATAACATAAATATATAAAAATTACATTCAATATTGTCAATTAAAATTAGCAAAAATATTGTTTTTTTTTAATTATTTACTGTGCATTATTCCTTACGCTCTGACCTATCAGGCGGAAAAAATGGTTAAAAAATGGTATTAATAAAAAATAATGTGTAAATGAACTTTTCAATAATGATGATGCAAATTGGATAAAATCAGTTGCATTGAATTAGATTTCATTGATAGTTAATGCAACTTGACAATAATTTTTTTAAATTTTATTTGCATTTAAATGAAATTTAACTGCGAACTGAACCAAAGTGATTTACAAATAATTCACAAATTGTCAAAATGATTTGCCAGCAATATTTTGAGTGTTATTATTCAGTGAATGCAACAATGTCATAATTTTGCTGATACGAGCATATTCAGCTGATAATATCTAGAGCCATTCCAATTGTCAGTTTGAATAATGCGCATTTATTGTGAATTTAATTGTATTTCGCGTTTAATTTGAATTTGTGCAGGTTCAATGCGGCCAAGTTCGTACAATCTGCAGGCATTGTTAACGTATTTGAGCACCTATTAAACTGAACATATGAATAAATGAACAAACGGAACATTCGCCCCCTCTCAGCACAAGCCTGTACCCAGTGCCTGTATACGATTGCAGCGGGTATATGGATTTTGTAACGAATGCCCATAAATGTATATATGTTGGATCAAATATTTATATGGCTGCCAAGTGATCGAAATCTGAACATCTTGTCTGCTTGTCAATCAAATATTTTTGATATCGAAATGTAGTTTCATTTAATTTTTGTCTGCGAGGGTGTTTCGTATTCGGCTCCTCGAATGAGATGGCCGGGCTTTCTAGTTTTGCTTGCGTCTTGTTTGTTTGCCTGATTGCCAATCCGTATGGCGTTGTGCTCTCGTGCGCCCATTGGCGGAGCGGTGGGCGTGGCATGCCATTGCATGCTTTATAATACAATTAAATTGCCGGCATGCGAAACGAAACGAAATGAAACGAAACGTAACGAAACAACGCCGGATTAATTGTGCGCACTGCCAAATTACTCATACGACCCGTTGCCGCCCGGCACCTCCAGTCTTGGGCCGAGGCGATAGTTCGCCCGCCAGCGACTGAGTTCGCCGTAATGGGTTAGCCATGGCTTAATCGTAAGAATGCTTTATGCCGCTCGTGTCACAGTTACGGGCCAGGTGGCGCAGCGGAAACGCGCGCTCGTAAATTATTCGAATAATGAAAATTACAATATTTACTCTTTAGCAGCCTGGGCAGCCGAGCTATTCAGTTGCTGTTCGCGGCATTTGCATGTACAAAAGCGTCAGAAAACGCTTTCTTTGCAATTTCAACGCGTAAATATGTTAAAATATAGCTACATTTTCGGCCGGGCCATACTTTATGGCGCGTGCTGAAAATCGTAATTTAACCATAGCATATATTAAAAATGAAAAAAAGTTACCCAACCTGCCCTCGAAAAGTTTATATATATATACATTTTCTTTTTTTTTTGTTGTGTTTTTTGATAAATTTGGGTTTCGTTTTTAAAATGCATGCTACAGATATGAAAGTTTGGGCTTTAGCCACTTTGACACTTTTTCCTGCAATGTTAATGAGGCCCGCAAAGTATGCGTGTGGAATGCCCCGAAATGTATGCTGCATAAATTTGTAAACGGCAAAAACTGTTCCCGTTGAACAGGTTCGAGCCCTCGGCGTTTTGCAGGCGATTGAGAGTCGCTGGAACAGTGGCACGACCACTGGGCAAGAGTGAGTCCAAGAGGTTGTCACCGCCAAAACTCGCACACACACACACACACACACACACATATATATCAAATGCGTTTCATTATGTACGGCGCGTCTTTTGCGATTTAATTAAAGCGCAACTAGAGCGTGGCTTGGCAAAGGGAGGAAAGGGGGGCGGGGGGCTCCGCCTGATTGCCAATGCTTCGTAATGTTGTCTACGGATTTTTCAGCGCTCGAGCATCATCGATGAATTGTCGCTGGCGCAGTTTGTAGACAGCCATCGTGCACGTAATTTCCGTTTCCGTTTCAGCGAGCGCCAGCCGGTGACATGCGACAGCTGTTTGCACATACACACACACACACACACACGCACATGCACAGGTATTCATATGCGGCTTACACGCGTGTCGCTGTCGGCCATGTTACTGTGCCATTGACTGCGAATCGGAGCGTGAAGGCCATAATAAGACTGATTATATTCAATCGAAGATTGTGAAAGATTCAATATTTAAAATAACACACGCCCACCTAACAATTTTATGGCTGGCTGCGTCGCCCTCCTAGAAAAAAAAGGAAAACATATTCGAGGCAACTGTGGAGATACCCTTGCAACAATCCGTTCCAATACACATCAGTTAAAACCGAAAACTGAATCAAATTCGTTTCTTGATCTGTGTTAGACATGCGTGCGTATGTTGTATACTTAGTTCTGTATGCTTAAATCATTTTGATCGGCGATATATATCTTTAGGGTAGCAGGCCGAACCTTGTAATCCATTCCGTTTCATTCATTCGCTATTTAAGGGCACGGCGTGTAATACAAGAAATATACTCTATATTATGTACACATGTCTTAGTACAATGTACTTACGTATTTGGCGAATGTTTGCGTGTGAGTTCAAATAAAAAGGAATAAATCACGCGTGACTGACTAAGCCATCGCTCCTGGGACTTTGCGAGTCGAACGGCAATGGAACTGGGCAGCAAACGTTGGCCCAAATGGTGGGGCTAACATTTACACGCAATTTTGAGGCGCGAAATATTTTGGGATTTCATTTAATCAAATGGAGGGAGTAATCTCTGTATTTGATAGAAAACGTTTGTTCCATTTGATGAAAAATTAAACAAGTGTGAAAACATGAAGGTTTAACAGCAACGTAAGGCGTGTTTTATTTTTACAACTAATTTAAAGAAAACTTATTCATTAATAAAAGCGTAATTTCTATTTCTATATTTTCTTTTTTTTATGGTAATTTAAGCAACTTTTGGCTCGCTGCCATTTTGCTAAAATGACTCTACTAAATAATCCCATACACGCATGGGTCCTAACTTTGAACTACCACAATTTTGCAGAAAATAAGCCGATATTTAGTGTAATGTTACGTAATGGAAGGCATTTATGTCTAGAAACACGAAGCCAAAAAATATTCATTTGGCCATGGTTCAAATTGAAAGCTACAATAATTTTCCGAAAATGTTATCGACTTTGATAAAAGCCCTTATGAATTTTTAAATTTATTTAACTTGTTGTTATTCTTATTTTTGAGTGATAAATTGATGAACACAGGAGCTTTCCTCATGTTGTATTTTATATTTTATATTTTAGTTACGTTTAGGCCAAGTCAGTGAAATCAGTCAAGACAAATTCTTTTGTACATATTTAATTTGCGGGAGTTTTAAAGTTGAAAAGCATTAACTTTAATAAAACACTGTACTATAAAGGGCTAATAAATCAATAAAAACAGAAATAAATATGTAAACTAAATCTAAGACTTTCAGAGCATAGAGAAGTAACTATTTTGAGTAGATTTTGTTTTTTTCAACTGGAACAGATGGAAACCAACGCAGTTGTTCCGAACTTGCTCCCAGCACTCAGCACACACAACAATTTGAAGTGCGCGAAGCAGATCTTAAATATTTTTACATACGTGTGTGTTGGCCATGTGAATGCACGAGTTTAGAAAGCTGCACCGGGTTTGCATGTTGTGTTGTTGCATAATTTAGAAAGGAAGGGGAATTTGGCGCATGTGTAAGGCGGGCGGAGAAGCCGCTAGCCGAATCTGTAACCAGAATCAAAACCAAAACCATTTCCTTGAATGCAAATGAATGTCTCTGCCTGGCCCGGGCCCAAGCCATGAGTATGTATGAGTATTCGCCGCTTACAGGCTTACATGCATATGTACGCGTATTTCTGGTCCTTGGTCGTCCTGCTGCGTATTTCCATTACCGAGCGGATATCGCCACATTCCACGATAAGCAAAATGCGAGTCCGACTCCCCGTCGTCTTTAGTTGGCGGTATTCGGTGGTTTTCAATTATTAGAAACGTTTGTGCATACCCTGTGTTTTTTTGACACGCCACGCGCGGGCATTTTAGCGAGAGCAATATGTGTAACATATGAAGAACTAAATGTACCCATAAAGTATATATACTGATCAGAATGAAAGTCGAGTCAATAAAGCCAAATTTGACTGTTGAAACTTAAAATATAAATAAACTTAACAAAACAACAATTGTGGGGCTTAGTTTATAATATATTTATATATATATATGTATGCAAGGGTATTCCGAACTTGTTTTTTTCTCTCGCACTTTGAGCTTAGGCGCGTGCTCAAACTTTCAGCAAACACTGTCAAGTGTTTTGTTAATACTCGTAATTGCAGTAAGTTATTTAGAAGGCTTTATGCACACTTTTTTGTTTCCTGGAATGTAATTTCATTAAATCTTCACGCTAATCTTCAGCAGCCACAGCCAAATATGCAAATAAACAATTACAAAGGCGGCAACAACAGAAACAAATAAGCACAAAAACAACAGGAACAACAATATTCAGATTCAGACAATCAACAGTCAGTCGCAGGTGGCAAGGACCCAAAACCGCAGTTCCCGGCCATTGTCATAATTTTGTCAGGCTTAGCCCACGCATATACCGACACACACACACACACACACACACACACACACACACACACACACACACACACACACACACACACACACACTCGCACACACACACACACTGGCAGACAGATAGAATGAGCTGCCTTAAGATGTTAAGCCCGTTTGGCATTTCTTTAATTTGGATGAGGGTGAGGATGAGGAATTACGACGAGAGGCATCTGCAGCATCATGGCGTGCAAACAAAAAACAACATTTAGAGCAACAACAAGTGTGCACACTCACTACATGCGTAATTACGTAATCACACCGGCAACAACAGCAACATCAACAGCAACAGCAACATCAACAACAACAACACACATTGTTATGCCTTTGGCTTGAATGCCTCGGACTGGCGCGTTAAGCCCCACCTCGGATCTCGGATCGGGGTGCGTGGGCTTCCGGCGGGTTTTGGGCCCACACTTCGCTCTATTAACGGTGGTTCTCCGGCCGTGTAATTAAATTCGCTGCCATGCCAAAAACTGTTTCTTGCGATTAAATGACAACTGTTGTTGTTGTTGTTGTTGTTGTTGCAATAACGATTACGATAACGATTACGTTTACTAACTTCAAGTTTGTCGCTTCTTCTGCTTCTTCTTGAGGATTCCCGACGTGCTCTTGCTGCAAAATGCACACAGCTCGGAGAGTTAATCGCTCGAACTAATCGGATTTAGTATTAACTATTGTCACAGCCGAGCACCTAACTATCAAATAGTTGCTTCTTGCTTTAACTTTTATGCGATATAATTATAGATTAAAAATAATATGTGCTTTAATATTAATTATTTCATGAAAACTTGATACAACAAAAATGTGTTAAGTTGTCAAGCAAAACATGTATATATTTTATATATATATATCTGTTTTCTTTTGATTCAGCTGTAAATCGCTGCTATGTCTATAATCAACGATAAGCAATTAAGTCGGGTTTGAGTAACGGGAACTTCAAGTTGGCCATTCGATCGACTTTAAGCCTGTCTTGTGTGTGGGAGAAAATGTTATCTTGAAGCGCTGCTGCTGCTGCTGCTGCTGCTGCTGATGCTGATGCTGCTGCTGCTGCTGTTCCTGGGGCATGCCTGGAACCGCTTGAGCGGTTATTCTAATTAGCGAGCCAGAACGTGGCAGCGGTGAGGCAGCGTTCTGGCCAACATAATTGGCCATTGTCGGTGTCATTGTCATTATCATGACCGGCATTATTGGCGCTGCCAGCCTTTGTTCACTCCGCCGCCTGCGCCACTTCACTCGCTGGCTCCTTCACACGCTACCTGATGGTGCACAATCTCATGCATATTTCATCAACTCTCATGGTGACAACAACAATGGCGGAGGCAGCGGGAGCAGCGACAATACTGATGGCAACAACAATAACAATGTCGACAACAATAGCAGCGTTAAACATCAAATAAAACAAAGAGGTATTTAAAAATTAAATTAAAGTTAAAAGCTCAACAAATAATGAAATGAGCAAAATTTGTTGTAAATAAAAATAAAATACCTCGTAAGAAGGTTTTAGTCGTGGGTGCTTCACTTGGAGCTGCCCTGTACTCCGACATGACTGCTTTATAGAGTTATTTAGATATTTTTTGGTGTACTTTCTGCTTCTTCTTCTTGAGTCGGATCGTTATCAAAAATTATAATAAACATACACGCCAAACTAAAATACCTATAGGGATATATATATGAACGGCCTTGGCTTGAACAACCATTGGATGTGTTTTAATGGGCGCAGGGTATAAAAATCGTGGTGACAATTCAATTAAAATATTTTTGCATACAATTTCACGGCCTGCCAAAAGCCACTCGAGCAGCCGCAAATTGAAAAAACCAACCCAGGGCCAGGGGGTACAGGGTGTTGCTGCACTTGTGTGTGTGTGCGTGGCAACCACATGTGTGTGTGTGTGTGTGTGTTAAGTGACGATTCAATATAAATATCTCTGCATGTATGTCGTCTGTGCGTGCGTGTGTGTGCGCTCGCATTTACGCACATCTGTGAATAGTTATTGAAATGTTTGCAAGCGTCTGGGATGTTATACCCTGTAAGAGAGACGCCAAACGGGAGGCATAAATAGCAGCAATAATAAATGCGTAATTCAAGATGTGAAGTAAATTTATTGCCGATTCGTTTTCAGTTTCTTCTTATTGTCAAATAACTCTGGCCATGATTACGACAATTAATTTTGGATATTTGTATACTATGTCTAGATTTACAGGTTTATTTTATTTTTTGACAAGCGTAGAGTTCATAAAATATATAGGTACTAGGACTGTTTTACGGTTTATTTGGAGGAAAGTGTGGCAATACCTGAGTTGGAGCTCTTTCGGAATTTATTCAATTTATACAATTTTTTTAAAATAACTCAAAGTCAGGCAAGATTTGATTAGCTTGGGTACAAGTAATTTTGCTTGGAAATAACGACTATATATAGCGAAATAATCATTACATGAAATTAACTGGCTTCCAAGTCATACAAATTGTATATCCTACCCATTATCAAATATCTCGTGAATATTTATGAAACAAATGGCTTTCATACTTATACTGTTTGAGTGCAAATTGCCAGCTCAAAAGCTAAACTATGTGGAAAAACTATAATTGTGAAGGTCTCCAACCTACACTAGGTCCCATTTACAAAGTTCCTTTTTTTTTATTATTTGTGCCACAGTGTAAACTTTTTCAAAGGGCATATCTGAATACTTTTTTAAATCTGTAACTTTTTATGTTCATCTATGGGAGATTCAGCAAGAATCGCAATATATAAGGGCTTAAATTATTTAAACGGCTAAGTGCCCATCGTTTGTGGGCTAAAACGCGCTTGCAAATTTTTAAAAGAACTTTTGTCGTTGCCACCCTTAACGTGGTTAAGCATTGGCCCAAAAGCCCGCCATCCTTTAGCCCTTTTTTGTGCGCCGCACTCTTCGCTTGGACCGGCGCAAGACCGTGGCAACAAAATATTTTGTTGTATAAATAATAACAATAAAATGTACGTGCGTATTTTTGCAAAAACTCCCACAAATTGTCCACAACAGCCGTGCGTTCTGTTGGTTTCTGTCTGCGTGTGTGTGTGTGTGTGTGTGTGTGTGTGTGTGTTTTTTTGTCAGATTCATGTTCAGGGGCTGAACTGTGCTGTCCATTTCGCAGCTCTCGCTCCGCTCCTCAGTCGGGCCATTGTCAGCTGGCGATGATTGTGCAGCGGCAACAACAACCGCAGCAACAACAACTTTATCTACAATAACAATTTGCGGTTTCTGACAGTTCGTCAGACAATGTTGACAAACCGTTCGCTCCGTGTTTGGTTATTGCCGCCGGTGTTGTTATTGTTACCAACGTTGCCCTCGCTCGCTCTTCTCCCGCCGGCAACATATTTGAGCTGCTGGTTTGCTATTCTAACCACTGTCGCACAACATTCCGGGCGCCAGGTGAACTTCACAATAGTGTTGGGCTCCGGAACGTGTGTCGGGGCTACAAAAAAACATAATTATGAGCGTCGCAGTCGGGTATAAGCGACGCCGCAATACTCGTTCACATTATAATATCAGCCAAGATATATAGACTTTATCGATTTGCCACGCCCCCAGCGAGCGTACTGAAAACATTTTGTGTGCGAGCTTCAGAGGAGGTCTTCAGTAATCTATTTAAAAATGGTTTTGTACTTGTCTCCATCTAGCTTTAAAACTGAGGAACACCAAAAGATTAAACTCTGACTTCACTTATTTGTGCCATAATCAAGTAAATCAAATATGGCAGGACTTGATTATGACATGTTTTGCTAGCCATGTTAATACCTAGTTAAATTTCAAAAATCACCGAATTTTCATGGCTGAAGTCGAGTTTCCATCTCCGCTAAATTAAATTAATTAAATTGAAATTAGAAACTGGCATAAAATAAATATGAACATTTTTGTTGAATTTCCCTTGGATGTCAAGTGAAAACGGGTGGAAAACACTGAGGCACTTTTCCTTGGCAGTGTTTTATTTTTATCCAAATGACTGAACTTGATGTTATTTATTATTTATTATTTATTTAATTTTATTATTTCTTTCTTGAGATAAACTATTGGAATATAATTAGTTTATTTCTGCTGTCAAAGAAGTTTAAATTTTTTTTTAAATTCGTTAATTAAGCTTGCAATTAGCAAATGTGAGGTGTGTTAAGCAATATTGGAAAAAAACTTGCAGAGGGGCAAATGCCGCGAGAAATTTGTATATGTGGAATATGGAAGGGTGTGTGTGTGTGTGAGTGTGTGTGCGTGTCAAAGCTCAGTTGGCGGCGTGTAAGCCCTTTGAAAGTCACATTCACTGCTCACCTCGCACTAATGCAGCCATGTTCATGATTTTTACTCTGTGAAATGGGCAAAGAAGAGTATATTGGTTTCGTGCAATTGTGTAGAACAAGCAGTAGATATATGTTCTTGGTCAGATGTTCAAGTTACATATGTCAAGTTATTCATAATACTTTCTTTTTTTCTATATCAATAACAATACACTTTTAGATCAGATCAGAGCTATAAATATAACATATTTGTTACATAGTTTGCTCCGGAATAATTGACATAATTAAGGCCTAAAATTGCATTTAAATTAAATTAAAAGGATCGAAGGGATTAATGATAAGAAGAAGCACAGACAAAGTGATGGCAGTTTCTGAATGAGGAACGAGCTACAGGGTATTTGTGGGCCAGTCAGGCCCGCTCTCACTTGTTTTGTTTGCTTGGCATTATCCTGATTCGCTCCTTTCATGCAACCAGTTGCATTGTATTGGTTTGGTGGCAAGCTTAATTTGTGCAACGCGCATTTCACGCCTTCCTGTTATTCATTTGCAAATGCACATCAAGTTGTTGCTGCGCTCTATTAGTGAGTGTGTGTGTGTGTGTGTGCGTGTGTGTGTGTGTGACGTGACATAGTTTCGAGTTCATTTTGAACATGGCCCAACTCATATTTGGGCCCCTTTTGAGAGGGGGCCTAAATAATAAACAAGGCGAGCGGCGGCCGCAATGTGTATTTGATTATTTTGGCTGTGGCCGCTGTCATTGTTGTTTCAATAGCCGTAAGCCGTGTTCTGCGGCCACGCCCCCCGCCCCCTCCCCCTCCTACCTCCACTCATTAAGTGAGCTGCGGCATTCCAGTCTGCTCCTGCTCCTCGCCTAATGAAGGACATGTGAGTGGCGTCCGCATTAGTTAACCATAGTCGAACAATTCGTTTGGCAACTTTTGATTGCACTTTGTTCTATTTGAGCCAAATGCGCCTGCATAATGAATGGCATTTCAAATTTGTCGCCAGCTCCATTAGAATATAATCGAATTTTGACCAACTCATTTTATTGAAAGCCTCAAATTTAACAGTTATTATATGCTGGACATGCCAATCAGCTGCAGTGTGGGGCCCAGGGGGAGCGAGGGGAATTAGGGGGGCCCGATCTGCCTTATCTGAAAGTATGCCTGTTATTTGAATCGAAAATTTAATTTGAATTTTGTCCATTGTTAAGCTTTGAATACAACTCAACTCTTTCATTGGGCTTTTGTGGCCAACAATGCGAGATTCGGTTGAAAAATAACCAGGCTGAAAGCCGAAGCTGAAAAAACGGTAAAATAACATAATAATAATAATAAATATTTTTTGGATCAAATTGGTTTCTCTTATGTGCTTTAAGCCCGATTTAAATAAATTTTTGCTTAAATATACTCGACTTGGGGTTTTCTGAATACTAAAGTTTTCCTTAAAATATTGAACTGTCTACCGATATTGAAGATCATAATTTTTTAGGTTGCTTTGCCAATCTTGAAACAGAAAATAAAGAGAAAATAAGCCCAATTTTTGCTTGATTTTGCCGATATAATAGTCCGCAGTTGCATTAACCTAAACTATTCCTTGGCATAGTTATCAATTTTGCATAAATTAATACAACTCTCTTTCAGGCCAGATTCATCCTCCAGCCGCGTCAGATATAGTGTTGAGATTTTAAAAGTCTTGCAGTGCAGAAACTAATGAAACCACCCTCGTTACTTAATAGACTTAGCCTCGTCCAATGGCGAGTATTGTGTTTCGAGCAGGGGGTCGATGAATACCTGACCAGTCGAATTGCAAATGGATATATTATATTTCCTGGTATTTCGAGTAATTCGTGCGATATTCAAATGTGCAACCAACTGCGGCAAGTGTGGCAATTGCAGCCCAGCAGTTGCACAGTGGGAAAGATGAGTTGCTTTGACAGTTTTGGGTTTCCACATTGCAGGCACTATTCTATTAATCAACAATCCTTGTGTTGCCAAAGGCAGTGTTAGGCAGTGCGAGGAGACGACTAGAAAATACCCTGTATGAAGAAAAAGAAAAATTCTTGAATATATATACAAAGATATAATTACAACATTGCAGGTCAACATTTTATATTTAAGATCGAAATATTTTGGCTTCGTTTTTTTGGTCATATCTGTCGAAAGCTCCTTGCAGAGAAATATTGGAATATACGAAAATAAAATTAGGACTAATCTTCTTATATATTTCGAGTTTCGGTTTGTCTGGTATAGCATATTATATAGTATATATATATGAATGTATTAAAGCTACACTTTATAGGATCGTAGCTCTCATGTATCTCCGCGGTAATTCCGAAGTTTAGCATACCCTACCGACTCATTTTCCGGGACATAGGGTGTATGGAGTATAATTGCTCGCTTCTAAGAGTTCGGTCTGGACTGATTA
This sequence comes from Drosophila robusta, assembly GCA_035043565.1. NCBI lineage: Eukaryota > Metazoa > Arthropoda > Insecta > Diptera > Drosophilidae > Drosophila > Drosophila robusta. The sequence goes on along the minus strand of JAWNMW010000257.1, from coordinate 17,360,686 downwards.
ATGGAGTACAAGAGGATGCCAGTGTCCATTGTCTGAGGTTCAATGGAGTGGCACAACTAGACACAGTGTGTGTGTGTGTGTGTGTGTGTGTGCATCACTTACATGTCTTCAATGCAGGTAACCAAAGTATCTTTTGGATAAATTAATAATTAGAGAATTTAGAGAAAATGTTGTGTGAGCCCTAGAGGCGTGTGTGTGTGTGTGTGCGTGTGTGTGTGTGTGTGTGTGCTGGTGTATAAACAAGCTGCTTCTTAGCTGTTTAATGAACGTGTTATTTAATATGCATCGCTGCATCCCAGGGCGTAGTTGGCATTGTTATTGTTGTTTTGCTGCTTGTTGTTGTTTATGCCGGCTTTGTTCGCTCTTTGATTGTTACTAATCACACTCAAAGGCACTCTGCACACATGTCGGATTGAAAAAACGGCGCGCCGAAGGAGCTGGCTGAGTGCGAATGCGAGCCAAGGACGAGATCCTGATTGAACCGTGCAACAGCTGCCGTTGAATGTGACAACCTTTGACCGACTAACGCTGTCCTCATTGCTGTTGTTGTTGCTAGCTCTGGCTGTTGTCGAAAATACAATCGAGCTGCTGCTGCTGCTGCTGCTGCTGTTGCCTGTGGCCAAAACTAAAAGGCAAAAAGCATTCTCTTTTTCCTTGCGCTTTCGCCCTTTTTGCTGCACAATGCGGCTTTGGTTTGTTCAGTTCCTTCAGTTCTGTCCTAGACTATCCTGGCGGACACGGACCGGCCCGGAAAACCGTCAAGCAAACCCAGAACCAAAGTTCAATTGCTGTAATGCCTTTTTTGCACTGTTCCCAATGTGGGACAAGGGGGCATATTAGTTTTTTCGATTTATGCCACTTCTATAATACCCGATTTTGGTTCGCCGCATTCTTTCAAGTTCAAAGGGAAAATATTTTATTTATTATTTATAAAAACATTTCCTTTGTTTAATTTCAATTAAGGGGTATGTTATCTTCTAGCAAGTTATCTTAAATATTAAGGGCAATTTTTGGAATTGAAACTTTTTCAAAGGATTTCTTAAACGTCAGATTCTTTCCCTTGCCAAAGGATCCCTTTTAGTGTTATTCTCGGTCGGTATTTTCCAACTTTTTGGATATTTTTGCAGTTTCTAAATTCCTAGATTAGAGCACCCGTTTTTTGAGTTTTAATATAATCCACTCTTTCTCTATTTGGAGCTGTTATGAGATGGTGAACAGAGTATTGCACAGTGGGGAGATTTCGAGTGCAACATTTGACATCATTATAGGTTATGTTCTTACTATGGATTCCACGATTTGCTAAATCTCGCCTATTGTCATTTGAAATCCAAGTTGAAATAATCGCAACATTTGAACATCTCCAGCTGGATTAACTATTTACATTCATATTTATTATCGTTCGTCTCTCTATCTGTCTATATAGCGGCATATATAATGCAAAATATAATTATCTTTTTGAAAGTTTCGATTCCGTTTCCCTAAAATCAATAAACATCTATTTACAATTACAATTACAAATTTCTTCCAGTAAACAAACTTCAAATTTGGTATTTAGATAAGAAACTTTGCACTTGTATTATTCTTTCCCCTATTTACCCTCCAAATTATAAGTAAATGTTTATTGTAGAGCATTGTGTTTATTTTAGGTATATGCCAACTTAATGTCCTGAACATGTTACAAACAACAACAAGCGCGCAAAAAACGGCAATTTTATTAAAAAATTAATTTGCAATTTTTGTTAGTGTGGAAGCAGAGAAAAGGCTTTTTTATGTATTTATGTGAAGAGTAGGGTATGTCTGATCGGCCACTTAATGTCTAATGTGATTCATTCAGAAACTAGCGTCCCATGTTAAAGTATTTCATTTGCAAAGAGCAAAGAGCTTGGCTTGGCTTGGCTTAAAGGCCAACTTCCAATTGGGGCTCTCTCCTCAGTTGGCATTTCGGTCAGATGCTGCGATCCTTGGGCCTTTTGATGTATCTCACAAAAGCAGTTAGAAACGTCGTCAGCCTCATAACCAAGTTCGTTCCCGTTCTCGTTCTCGGTTGGCGCAACAACTTCCTTAGCTGTAAGACAGCGGAAGTCCTACGCACGCCGAACGGAAATGAGTCAAAAGCGTGCTCAACATGAGCCCGAAAAGCATTGAAAGCACTCAAATTGATTTTACGCTCGCTCTCAATTGCACCCTGCCTTTTTAGGCGCTCAAGCTCTCTAGCTCTCAATGCTTGTGCTACATATGACAAGAATATGGGGAAATTTTTCGTTTGAGCGCAAAAGCAACTCTGAGCCAAAAATATCACAACGTCGAATAGCTCAAAAGGCATCGCGTGCAGCGCTCGTTTCAGCGTTCGTGCGCCGCTCGTGCTTCGGCTCGGCGATGCTGCGTTCGTGGCCAGCCAGGCGACGGCTCTGGGCTCTGGGCTACGGCCACTGAGTCATTGTGTCAACGCAGGCAGCCGATGCGGACGCCACAAGCGCTACATTTCACTCCAACGTGGAGCAGCTGCGGCCACAGCTTTAGTCAGCGTCGAGTTTGCCACGTGCACGGACACGAATTAAAACGCAGCGCACGGCGCGTCCAATTTGTCTCTTTCTGTGTGTTGTGTGTGTGTTTTATTCCGTGTTGAGAACGTCGCGTGTGCGAGACGAAAGCAACAAAAGTGCGAGCAAATAAATTACGCAAAAAAAGAACAACAATTATATTTTATAATTTACACATTTTGCGATTTTTTTTCGTGTTTGTTTGTGCTGTGTGACATCAATTGAGAAAAATGCAAGTGTATGTCATCGTCGACGGCCCAATGCCGTTTGCCGGCAACTGAGAGCAGCGCGCGTTGCGCGCCAAAATAATGCAAATCAAATATCAAGTAGCGCACATGTTGGCCACGTCAATAACAACAACAAGACCGAACTACAGCACTAACAACAACAACATGTAGAGCAACTGCAAGGCAACTACATTTCGCAATTGGCCAAAAAAAAAAACAAAAAAAAAACCGCAGAGACAAAAGCGATTTGAACACAGTGTGCTACAGTCAAGCCCCGCTGAAAAATACAAGTGCATGTCAAATATTTAGGTAATTGGTAATACTAAGTAAAAATCTTGAAACAATATTTTAATAATACTTTTTATCAAAATTACATTTTAAATATCATACTCTATAAATACAATGTTCACGACCAAAATCTGAGTGTGAAATTTTGACTACGATTTGTTTGTGAACAATTTTGGTGGTTTTTGTTGTTAATTTACAAACAGAATTTGGAATCTCTTTCATTTTTGTTTTATAAATTTCTACTAAAATGGTGAATTCAGAAGTTATTTTATTGTTCGTCAAGTAAAGATAACAAATACAACATATGCTATGATGATCTTAATAAGCTAATTAAATAAGAGGTTCGAAATTTTATTTTTAAACATAATAAAAAAACAGCGAGCAAAAGAAAAGAACCAGAGAATTTTACATAACAAAATATTAAACTATATAGTATATATGTATGTACTGTACTTAAAATGTAAGGTTTTTCATAGTCCAATTCAATAGGAAGCCTGAAATTTTATTTCAGAACAGAAAGCGAAAAACAGAAAAAGTTGTTCCATGAAAAATTACAATTAATAAATATTGTAATATATAATATATACTTCGCTTTACGGCCGTCTCTATTAACGGCATCCTTGCTTACAGCCTTTGCCTATTTTATACTAAAACTCAATTTTTGTCGATTTTTGTAACTTAAAAATTTGTATTTTTGAATTAGTGTAAACTAAATGTAATTGCTTTATATAGACATTTCTGTTTCGATTTACGGCATTTCGTATTACATCCAATATTTTTGGAACGAGGTAAGGGCGTAAAGCGAGATATGGATGTTTATTTGACAGTCCAATTTAAAGAGTGGCTTAGAATTTAATTTTTTTAAATATTTAAAATCAGAAAGCAAAAAGAAAACCATTTAATGCATTCAAAATCAGATTCTAATTCCTAATACCGTTAATGATAACTTTATCCATGGTACGCATTTACCGCCGAACTCTTGCCATATGTTTAGAGGGTGTTTAATCTTCGGCATCGCGACGACAACCCCATTCAACAATAATTTATATATTTGGATAAAGTTTTTGACAGCTATTGCGACTGCATTAGGCTAGGAGCGACTAACACACACACACAGCGATACAGCATAAGGAAGCTCTACTGTATATGCACACACACACAGCATACATGCATGCTCATAAATATATGTATAACTTGAGCCACTTAGCGAATTGGCAGACATATTTTTAGCCATAGCCCAAAAGTAAAAAGCAAACGCAGCCAATAGAAGACGACGACGACGGCGACGGCGACGGCGACGGCGACGGCGACCACAGCAACAACAACCACAACGAAAACAGCTGAGCAGAGAAGACAGACAAGGCGGAGAAGAGGAAGAAACAGCAGGCGTTGTCGCCCACTGAGCATACAAATTCATTAATAAAAACAACAACAGCAAAAATTAAACAGATGCCATCAACTTCTGCTGCTGCTGCTGCTGCTGCTGCTGCTGCTGCTGCTGTGTCTCCCCGCTCACTTCGCCTTTTAACTACACACGTTCTTCTTCCTCCTTTTGCTCTTCCTGTTGACTTCCCAGCGCAACGCAGCGCAGCTGCTCTCACACAAATTATGGTACACGCGCGTGTGTGTGTGTTATTGTTATTATTTGTGCGCTGGTTGTTGCTGTTGCCGTTAATGCCAATAACAACAAGCAGCACAACAAATAACAACAACAGATTGATAACGGCAACTTTGACGAAGGTTCCTCAATGGTCTGCCTTTGGCCACTCGCCCACTCGCCCACTCTCGCACTCTCCCACTCTGCGAATCTTTCACTCACATACGCTCTCTTCCCCTTATTTGCTGGCATTGTCTGCCGCATTTTCTTTTCGCCCAAAGTTTGCATTATGAACGTGTACGATTTTGCGTGTTGTTTGTCTCGTCTGTTGAATGTAGCTCAAGGCTGACACACGCACTGCGCTCCGTCGTTGCGTCGTCGTTGTCTCGTGTAGCTTTCATATTCCTCTACACCCTACACCCCAAAAAGGATTGCACTGGGTATGCGCAACTAGCAAAACTATCAAAATTCAAATATCCCAAAAATAATTGCTCAGCGATCGCCGAATAAATTGAGTGAAATTTCGGTTCGACGCCGAGTGAAAAAGCTTGCGTGAACAACTTTGTGCCCAAATTGTTTCCAAACAAGAGCTATGCCCATTTTATTGCCCACAGGCATGTTGATGGTTTTCTTCTGACTTCAAAATGTATTTTTGTGTCTTAAAATAGCTACGAATAAGATGAAAACTTGCCATATTCGATTCAAAACGATTTGAGATCAAAGAAAATTAAAACTGATAATGTATAAAAAATGGATAAAGATAAAAATTGATAATTAGTGAACTAAGGATTAGTACTAGTATTGCCAATATAAAAGATTAATATACAGTTATAACAGTTTATTTTTGTTGAGGGCTGTTTTTAGGTGTTACAGTTTGTAGTCGCCATTTTGTGTGCTCGACAGTTTGGAAGTCCGTGCTGACCACTGGAACTTTTCACGCTTCAGATAACTGTTTTGCCGATTACGTTGGTAATCTCAGTGCGCCCGAAGCCCAACACAACACAACTTGGCCCGAAAATTGGCCAGCGGTTGTAACATTTGCGGCTATTTATGTAAATTCTTGACCTACATTGGCAGAATCTATGTATACAAATATTATATATAATAAAAAATAAAGCTGGGAAGACATGCAGATACTTGTAATATAAAGAAAATGTTTGGACTAAAACAACATGAAAACATCAAGTTTGCAACAAGTTTTCCAAGCACATAAAGATAGAAGGAAATTGATGAGAGCATTGACAAAGGGAAACTATTTATAGTTTCCACTTGAATTCTCGATAAAACAGATCGGGAAATATACCAAAATAACGCACATGGTGGAGTCTAGTGGCATTTTAAAATTTTATTTGTTAAGCTTATATCGATCGAATGATTTAAATCGATGCTTATTCTTATTCGATTAAAAATAATTGAGGCACTGGATCGATAAATTAAACTATTGTAATTAGTTGTACTAAAATCTAAGCACGAAAGTCAAGAATGTCCGAATTACAAAAATATCATGAACCAAGTCTATTTTCATTTCTTTATACCTTCAACTGTTTCGTAAGAACTCTCGACCATTAATTAAATCAAATCGAAAATTGTTGAATCGAACATAATGCAATTTTGTTATCTATACCTGAATTTAATATGCTTCTAAATTTTTTAAGGTTCTCAGATGCATTCCATAAATGTAGACTTAATGAAAGAAACCAGAAAAAGCGAGAAAAAGAAGGCAGAAATGGGTCTCAGGTATGCAAGCTCTTCTGCGGCATGCATCTTCCTCTTCTTGCCACAATCTCCCCACAGAACATTTCCAGAGCGCATCTTTGGTTTGTTGTGCCCCAATTTTGCAATTGCCACAGATATGAAAAACCACTGCAAAGTGCAAAAGATAAAAATACGCACATACATTTCCTATCTACTAGGCATGTATGTACATAAGCATAGCCTGAACATACATACATATAGAGTATACGCAAAAAATATCTATAGTCATATAAATATATATATGTATATATTAGTTTGTGTGTAAGGCAGCAATTTAATTTTATTATTATGCAAAAGAAAAATAATATGAAAAGAACCTAACGAAAAGCCAGAAGACGCAGAGACAAAAAAAAAAATATAAAAAAACTCGCTGGCTAAAAAGTGAAAGCTTTTGAATTTTGGCCAGCCAGGGCTCTCCTCTCAGCCCGCTGGTAATCCCTCGGCCACTCAGTTCATCTCGACTGCTCTCATCTTTTGATGCGTTGATTTTTTTCCATTTTACTTATGGAAATTTAATTTTGGTTTTCCATTTTCATGCACAGCAGCAAAAACTTGTTTTTTTACCGGCGTTCATTTTTTTCCTTGGCTATTTTTTTTTGGTAAGTTTTTTTGCGTTTTGTGTTTTTGTAATAAAAGCGTTTACAAGCCAGCCGCCAGCAACTCGAACGATAATCACCAAAAATCCAAACAGTCGGAAGTGCAACGTGGTGTGGGGGTGGGGGGGGGGGCTGACGGGGGTGTGGCGGTGGGGCTTGCATAAAGAATGGCATTCCTTTGTAAACCACGAACTACCCGACTCCATTTCCATTTTTATATGCAATCCCACTCCCATTCTCATTCGCATTCTCATTTCGATTTTCATTGCAATTTTCATTCTCATTCAGTTTGCAATTTGTTAAGTCGTCTGGCAAATTTATGACATTTATTGAAATCCTTTCTGTGTCCGCAATTTAAGTCGCACCACTTCACTTCTCACAATCCTCTTACCCGCCCCTTTCCACCCCCCTGTCTCTCTCTCTCTCTTTCTCTTCGGCCATGGCTTATTGAAGTATATTGTTGAAGCCGCAATTAGTTTTGCATGCCATGGAAATTCCTGTGGAATTGGCGCAATGCCTCAAAAGCTTCGGCCACAAAAAAAAAAAAATGCCGCAGGTGAAAGAACCTGTTGCCCATTCGACATGACCCAAAACTCACTCTCTGTTAGCCGCACTTAATGACTGCGAACCGCTTAATAACTGCAATTATACAGCTTATTCTGAATATATACAAAAAAAAGTTAGACTGGGTGCAAAAAAAGACGTGCGAAGACTGCTAATGAAATATATATTTATACATTTAATGATAGTTTAATCATTAGTAATGAAAATTCAACTTTATACTAATGCATTATCAGTATAACGTAATCATAATAAACATTGTTTTAATGCTTGTTATTTATGTATGTTCAATACTCATCAAATATCGAATTAATGTGGTTTCCACTCATTTTCATTTCTCGATAAGGGCAATATATGTATTTTATTAGTTTGCATTGATTGGTTTTTCCAAATGCTTAACATCCATAACAGGAAAATATCAATTGATTATTGCCACTGTAATTCTACGTAAATTCTAAATTGTCTAAAATTAATATTTAGATGTAAATTAATTGCTATTAAAATATGGAAATGGTAAAGATATTGTTAATTAAATTCAGTCTATACAAATATTGACTTTTGCTGCATATGGAAAAATCATATTTAATGTGGCGAAAGCGTGAATATTATTAATTCAATGATTGCCCGTTTTATTTTTTTATTTACTCAAGCAAGGCGTACAAATTGTATTTTCAAAGTTTAAATATTCCGATTAATAAATAAATGTAGATATTTAATAATATACGCATACATTTTGGGCAATTGCGAACTTTACCAATTGGAGAACGTACATATGTATTTAGTTATCAGATACATACATACAGATTGCCAGAGCTTAAAATTTTATTAACAAGGCAACTGCATTTTACATAGTACATATGCACATAAAGGGCAAATAAAAGCAATCAATATGGTGGGGAGGGGGGTGGGGCTTTGGGCTGGGTGCAAGAGAAACGTGAGTCCATGCATATATTTTATACCCAATTTATCATATCCATTCGCAATAAAGATTCCGTTTGTATTGGGCGGATGCCCAAACAGGCTGTTGCTCTGCGGCATTTCGTGCTGTTTTTTTGTTCCCCATTTTATTATTGTGTTTTTTCTCTCCGTATATTTTAAAAGCAAATGTGTTAAGCGGCCAAAATGCGCTGTTAACTCAATTACTTATAGACGAGCATGCCTGATAACAGAAGCCCTTTTCTTGTTTCGTGCCTCTCTGTTCGATTCTATGCGCTTGATCCGATAGCTCATGAATTCCAAAGTGCTTTCTACATGCCATAATTAAATTTGCCTGCAATTTGTATAATGATAATTGTCGAGTCAGTAAGGTTACCTGCCCAGGGCCAAGGCTGCAGTATATTTATATACAATATATTGACAGACACCTATTGGAGAATGGGATAATAGAAAGTTTATTGTGTCGCAAAAAATAAAATAAAAATAACAACATGCTTGAACCAATATATATCGAATGGCCCTTTGCCTAATAGATTGTTTTACACTGAAGGTCACTAAAACAATATGTCAGATACGTTAACTGAAGGCACGCCGTGTTTCTTGGAAATTAATCTTGGAAAGATACAAGTTTTCACTTGTAAAAATAACAACAATCCCCCTTTGGTAGAGTTTCGTTGAGAAGGGCGAAGCCTTTTTAACAGCACAATTGTGGGCGTTGCTAAGGACGTCGTCCGTTATAAGGATATGTCAATGAAATGGCAAAAAACTCGGAGAAAACTTATACATTTGTATTATTATTATATTAATGATTAATAAAAATGCATGTTGCCAAATCGATTACAAGTTTGACAGTTGTGTTCAGCAAACAACTTGAGATAATTCGGTTTCTGTTTGACTTAGTTGAAGCTCCGCACTTGGCAGTGATTAGAAAATTACGCATACAACATGTTGTCGCGTTGAGTTGGCTGCAGGCGCATCAGCAGCGAAATTAGCCAAATATAAACACAAATCAATTAATATAGGTATGCAATAGTGTAGGTTAGACGTACATACCAATATGTACATAGCTCGCCATGATTAAAGTTGGCGTTGTCGCCTGCTCTCGGCGACGTCAGCGCCGGCGTCAGCGTCAGCGTCTGCAGCAACCTTCGTCTGCCGTGCGGCAGCAAACTAAAAGTATTTGGATCAAGTGCCAAATGAAATATTGACTAGGCAACGCCAGTCGCCACGAGAGACGCCGCGACGCGACGCGACGCTCAAACTTTCAGCATATGGCGCGCGTGTCTGCAACGCGTGTGTGCGAGTGTGTGTGTGCGTGTGTGTGTGTGTGTGTCGAGGCACGCCAAGCGCCTCCGAGTTCTCTCTACTATCATATTGTTGCTCTAAAATTATAATAATAATAATAATAACATGGCAAATATATCTGTCCCCGTCCCAATCTCCTGTCTCGCATCTCTCTGCCGTGTGCTCTGCGCTGCGAGAGTCTTAATCTTGTTGTATTTGTTGTTGTTGGCAGCGACAGCTAAACATAAAAAAAGGCAAGATGGATTATTTATCTTCGTTTTAACGACAACTAAATACCCTTGCGTATTTCTAAATTATATTGATTGTGATACTTTTTTTTATCTTTATCAATAGAGCTTAATATGTGAGAAACAGACCGACAATTCACATAAACACTGTTTACAGATTCGTACTTGCTGATCCAGCATAAGTATATATATCTTATGCATATTTGTATAATAAATAATATTGAATATTGAATATTGCTGATCCAGCATAAATATATATATCTTATGCATATTTGTATAATAAATTATACTGAATATTATATTTTTATTATAGGTTCTGATCTTGTATCGCAGCACAATTTTAATCGATACGATATAAAACTTTATCAATATAGCTTTAAAAATGAGACACTGACCGACATTGTTTCCAGAGATTCGTACCTGCTGATCCAACATAAATATATATATATATATATATATATACCTTATGTGTTCAATGCGTCACTTACTTCACGGCGTAATTATAGTACCCTCTGCTAGGGTATACTACATGGCATGGCGACCTGGCCCCCTTGGCCCCCTTGGCCCCAAGGCATGTCCCTGTGTTTTCACTCTTTCTCTCTTGCGCTGCGGCGGCCTCGGCGTCTGCTTTTTTTCTAATAATAAATTGCCAAAGAATTTATATGTACTTGTATGTTTGGCAGCAGCAACAACAACAGCAGTTTGTACAAACTTGTTGTTGCTTTTGTTCTTATATGATTTTTATTTATTACGCTTTTCCTGCTTAGCGCTTAGTTTCGTTTCGTTTTCTTTGTATCTCGCATCTCTTGAAGGTGTAAAACAAATTTTTGTTCACTTTTACTTTCACTTTTCGCTCGCCCTTTATCCCAGCACCCCAGCACCCCATCCGCCGACCCGACCCGACCCGATCCCACCCGCACCTACCCCCTCGCGGCGACGGTCTATTCTTGGCGGCCGTTGCGTTTGGGCGCTCTTGAAAACCACTTAAGATCTCAGCGCCTTTCAATTTCAACGATGACACAAAACTTGCCAACGCTCGCTGAATACTTAGCATCAGCTTTAACATAGTCAAATGCGATTGCGATTTCCTTAGTAGTGGCACACACACAGCCCCACACACACACACACACACTCACACGCGGACTACTGTATTGTCAAGGTTAGGCACAGTGCCTCCTAATAAACGCACTTGTCGTAGGTCGCACAGTGGGTAAAAAACACAAGAACAAATGTTCGACACACTAAAGATCAGTTATTGCCTTATTTTCTATATTGGAGCGGAAACATTCAGTAGAGACAAATGAGGTGCATGAGTTACATAAAGATTTTATGTTAATGTTAACTTTAAGGACATTCAAGTGACATATACGTTAATATGAATTTTGGATCTGAAATGACATTCTGCAATACCTGAAAAAAGATATAAACATATTTTGATAAAAATAGCAAAATAGTTTTGATAAGTATTTTCCCTTTTCATAATGTGTATCTCAATATAAATGTTGCATATTCATAGCTAACATAGATCAAAAAGATGAAAGTTTTTACACTCGTTCACGAAGTGAAAAGAGTATATTGGATTTGAGCAATGTTCGTTTTAAAGCAAGAAAGACCAAATTTTCTCAAACGGATTGAAATTGTAAAAAATTATAGGACTCGTCGCTCCCATGTTCCAACTAAACCGGTTTGATGGCATTTTTGGCCATAATTTGTCTACTAGATTTATTTAAAATATATGCAATTGTAAATATCAAATTTTTTAGAACAAAAATAATTTCTTGGTTTTAAAAATTTTTAAAACAATTGCACCTAAAAAATAGCAGAGAGGTTTTTTGTCCTAACAGCAAAATTCAATGGTTGGACTTCTATATCGAACACCTCCTATTTTCTTATTAGGAAACTTTGATCAAATAAAGCTGACTGCCCGCTCTTACATTTTCATTGGTATGCTATTTTGAGTGCCTTCGAAATGATCTTTGTCCCACTGTACTCTTGTTATTTTTGGTCGTTTGAAGTGTTAAAGTTTTCGGCACTGATTTGAAACTAGTTCGGCTGGTTCCGGTTAGTTTTAATTGAATTCAGCTGCGTGCCTGCCCAAGTGTATTTTGAAAATATGTGGAAAAAACCAAAAAAAAAAAAAAAAAGGAAAAAATGTTAAAACAGAATGTTGCAAAAAGCGCACAAATCGGGGAACATTGCGCAACTTGTGCATTTTGGTTTTAGCCTTCAGTTAGTTGAATCACCGACGCCGATGTGAGGCCGAAATTAACTGCGCGAAAAGTTTGCTGAACGTTTTTCAATTGTTCCACAAACTATTTTACTTGCGTGTAACTTTCACTTGCAAATGGTGCAAACTTTTCTCGGCAACTGTATGCTGTATGGCTACCAGCGCTAAGTGCGAAATGGATATGAAAATGGAATGTGTGTGTGTGTGCGTCGAAAAGGTGTGTGTACCACTGTCAGTGGAATGTGCGTCGGCTGTCCTCTGCCTGAGCAGTGCGTCGCATTAATTAATAATGGAGATAACTGCCGACCTTCCTGCTGTTTCGTTGCCAACGTTGCCAGATCGTTGGCACAGCAATGCCATCACACTGCACCGCTCAAAAGCATATATATGTCTATATGTATATTTATATATTACATATTTATGTGTGTGTCTGCGCTTCATTTAAAGTTTAGCTACAATTTAGAATTTTGGGAGTGTAATTAAAAATTCAGCGCATAGTCTGCAAAGTGAGCCAGAAATGTTTTTTTCGCCGCAGGGAGCCATTTCATTTTGTACGCATTTCTGCGCTTATTAGTTTTGCCTTTTTATGATTTATTTATCTATTGCTCGCGCTTATGCTGTTTGCCAGCCAAAAGACGCTGCGAAACTTTAACTATTTATATTTTTTGCGTTTTTTTTGTTTTGGAAATATTATATTTATATATTTGCAATATCATGGTTTTAGTCGTGCATTACAGATTTGAATACTCTATTGGCCATCTTGTTGGCTTGAAATCGAGACCAAAAGCTTTCATTTTAACATTTTAATAATTTTTATAAGGTCTACAATCATGTTAGGAAAGTTTTGATAACACTTCTGGGTCCGATCGGAAAGTTAATAATAAAATGGACCCCCGAGACTAATTATTTTAGATTTTTCTTTATTTTTAGAATTTGTATACTTTCAATATATGTGAAACACAGCATACAGTTTTTTAACAAAAGTTTTATTTAAGTTTATGCAAAGGTCTAACAATTTAATAATAACTTGAAAACTTTTGGCTCGCATCCTTGGCCAAAGTAAATAAATACTTTGTAGCTTGTGCCAGTTTTTAAAGTACATAGGCTACTTAAAAAACTCTTCTGTTCTTGAAAGTCGGTTAATTTGTTTTTCTATGTTTTTTACCCCACATTCAGCTTTTATCAATGAGGCATACACATTAATTGTTGTAAGACCTTTGGCAATAAATTATATGTCGCGTACCTTAAATCTACATTAGCGTAAACTCTAAGCTCTATCTACAAATTTTTGGTTAATTTCATTTGCAATTGTTGCATAGATGTGCTTGTACACATAAATTAATTAAATGTAATTAGGTGTGAATACTTTCACTGCCTACATAAATCAATTCTTAAATTTTGTTGCAGATCGTAAAGTTGGCTTGTTGTAACTACAATACAGAGTCTCTTGTTGTTGTTGGTGATATAATTAAAGTTAATTTGTTATTTCACATGCAAACACTATATACATACATAAATATATATAGAAAACACCAACTAATTGCGAGTGAGTTTAAGGCACCACACGCAGCTGCTAAAATTTATAATAACATAAAAATATAATTAATTAAAACGCAAAACAAGCGACAACCTTCAGGGCAACATGGCGTATGATTAACGCCATTTGTTAAGCGCACTGATTAAAGGTAAGTGTCATAATTCACCGACCAATTATATTTAATTGTAATGGTGTGCGTGCCGCTGAGTGTGCGTGTGCGTGTCACCGCAAGCACTAGCGTTTTGCCTGTAAAGCACTTACCAACACTAACGACACAACTACATAAAAAATACACTTAAACAACACGTTGCACAACAATTAAATGCCAAAACCCCAGCAAATGATTTTTTACATTTAACCGCAACCAGAACAAATATATAAATAACATTGTCAGATAATAATAAAAAGTAAGCGAACTCTCTTCGAGTGTGCCCGACTAAGAGATATCCTGTACCTAGTTGCAATTGCTAAGCGTTTTTACCTCAAAGAGCCAATAGAATATTTCTGCCAAGCGAATAAGTATCGTAGTTTTTTCTCGTGTTCATGGGAACAAATTCGACAACAGAATTAATCACATATTGATAAAAAGGGTTAGCTCTTGCGAATCCTGTTAGAGAACCAATAAAGTTGGCCTAAACCCAATTTGCTTTTTCTTTTCTTACACTCCGCGACAAGAACAATCTTTGAATAACTATTATTGTTATTATTAATTTTATTATTACAATCCATTTTACTTTCATTATGCATGTTGTACGTAGGTTGAGATCGGTGATAAGAATGCATTTGTTATATACAATTGCGCAATTTTAGTACACTCCATGTTTTTTGTCTGAACAGAGGGTATTAAAAGCGAAATGTCAGCCCTTGGGAGCCGCAGCATGGTTAAAAACATGCCGGCAAATTCCAACTGTTTGCAAGTGGATGTTGCAATGCAAAAATGCACTGTTAGTTTTATGAGATACAAACATTTCAATTTTGAAATTGACCATAATTATGTGAAAATTTTAAATGGTCATTTACATTAAATACATACATAACATTTATATTTTAGATCTAATCGAAACAACAAAGTGGCGACTTGGAAAAGTGTGGTAAATAAGTTTGAGATAGATCTTGGCATGCGAGTTTAAAGTCGAATGAATAAAGTATAATAAAATATAAATATTTTAAAACACTTATTTATTCATTTTGTACTTAATTGTACCTGATAAATGCCTAAAATCGATAATCTTCTATTAGACACACAACAATTGTAATAAACAGTTGCGTTTTCTGGTGGAAAAAATGTTGACCAGATGCGACTAAAAGATGAAAACTATTCTCCAATTCGTATATTTAATAATAATACAATAATAAACAAGCTGATACAGTTTGGAATCTACAAACCTAAATAGAAGGATATATACATATACATGCATATAGCCACTTTGCATTTAAAGCTAGTTTACCAAGGATTTTATGTATTTTTTCCTACGTCCTCAACCGCAATCAAGTGGAGACTGAGCCGGTGGCCGGGTGCCTGCGCCGTCTCTGGCTGAAGTTGTGGCTGTTTTGGTAATGGAAAAAGTAGGAAAAGACAGCGCTGCCAATGGCCGGGACTGGCGGAAAACAACGGCAGTGCCAGTGGCAGTGGCAACGTCGAATGCCCTTGTGAAATATGATACAACTCGGCGCGAGGCGCGGAGTGGGTTGCCGCGTGGGGTGGCAAGCGGGGTGGCAAGTGGGGGGGGGGGGGGGCAGACGGTGCGCTGTGCGGCGCATTGCTTTTGATTTGTGTTTGTGACCCACAAAAATGCAAAATGCCGCAAACAAGCGAAGCGAAAGCATAACAAAAGCAAAAATCGACAGGCAGACGCGAAAATAATAAAGCACAAGCGGAAATACGATAATGCCTGCTGCATTTTGAAGTTGCCTCAGTGGGAAGCGGCGAGTTGCCACATCTCAGACACACAATTTTCCGAATTTCTCGATTGCTACTGAATGCGCACATCACACCAGCTGCGGCACCCAGGCTGGGAATGTGTGTGTGCGTGTGTGCGTGTGTGTGTCAGCTATTTTAACAATAACAAGTCAAAGTAAACTAAATACAAGTAAGAGTGATCGAGTCGAGAGTACTCAGCTAGCTGACACCCTGTGCCCAACAACATTTCAAGACAGAGTCCTTTACCTATAGAAGCTTCCTTGAGATATGCTTTAATACTAGGGCTGTAAGTAGTATATACACTGCCACTCAACTGAATAGGTTCATAATCACCGAGGTAGGAATTGGTCTGAAATTCCTAAACCAATGTTCCTATTGACATGAATTTTTTTCTATAACTCTCAAGTCGTATATCAATTAGATGCCAAAATTTAATTTTCATAAATGTAATATTTGTTCCTTATTTATTTTTTTTTCTGAAAGAGTAACAAAAATAATGGTTTTTTTTTCAGTCATCTGAATATGTTCAACGTACAATATATTAAAATTAATGAAAAAATAAGGCCCATTTTCAAATTTTTTGCTTTTTACTTGCAGTTTAGTACATTTTTAAAGAATTTTAATCTAAGTTCAATAATGTGTGAACCCTCCTTTGTTGGAAATAACTTCAAATACACGGGTGGGTAGGGAGCTATACAAATTTTGTAATATTTGCATTGAAATTGTTGTCCAGGCCGCTTTAATCGCCGCAACTAAAGTTTCCTTGCTGTCAAATTGTCTGCCTCCTTCATATACTTTGCGAGATAACAACCCCCACACATTTTCCATTATATTAAGGTCAGGCGAATATGGAGGCCATTCTAGCAAGTCCACCTTTTGAGCCTTAATCCATTTTTTTACCACCTTAGCAGTGTGAATAGGAGCGTTATCTTGCTGGTAAGTCCACTGCAGAGAGTGAAATATATTTGTATAGTGAGGAAACGCCTTCTGGATTATGAATTTATAGGTTTCCGCGTTCATTTTGGAAGTTACAAATTCAAGGTCGCAAGTACCATAAACTGATACCGATCCCCACACCATTACACCTCCTTCACACGAGTGACGACGACTCAGGAAATGCTCTTCTTCTCGAAGATCATGGTAGTAATAGTTGTAACCATCTGGGCCGTCTAAATTAAATTTCTTTTCGTCGGAAAAGACTACTTTGTGCCATTCCTTCGTCCAGCCCATGTGCTTGCGCGCAAATTGCAGTCGTGAAGCTTTACGTGCATCATTTAAAGGTGGTTTTTTTTTAAGTTTCAATCGCTTAAGATGATCAGCCGACAAAATCACACGTCTTACAGTAGACACACTTGCTTTAACACCACAAATTTCCTTAATTTTGGGTGCTGAGAGATGGGAATTGGACGCAGTTCGAACAATATGTCTCCTGTCTGCCACAGTGGTCGCGTATTTGACTCCGCCTTTCATATTTTGGCCATATTCGGGTTTGTTCCTTAAAAAGTTACTCACAACATTTTGGCTTCTTCCAATTTTTTGTGAGATTTTGCGATGACTAAGACCACTTTCATTATAGGCTTCGATTTGTCCTCTTTCGTACTCGGACAATTGCTCTCCGCGACCCATATTTCATTAAACATAAAGAAAAAATATTAAACTTTGAAATTGCAAAAAAAGTGTGTCAATATACCGCCGAATTTCATCACAAACTGAAAATCATTCAACTAAACCTATTCAGTTGAACCAAAAAATTGCATAGAATTTAAGGAAAGAGATAAGAAAAGAGAATATGCAAAGTAAGTAAACTGTATGTTTTTCTGGCGCGACCGTCTGTCGCATCAGCGTCGTCAGTGTGTGTCTCTACACATTCGTCGTCGTCGTCGTCGTCGTCGTCGTCGTCGTCGTCGTCGTCGTCGTCGTCGTCGTCGTCGTCGTCGTCGTCGTCGTCGTCGTCGTCGTCGTCGTCGTCGTCGTCGTCGTCGTCGTCGTCGTCGTCGTCGTCGTCGTCGTCGTCGTCGTCGTCGTCGTCGTCGTCGTCGTCGTCGTCGTCGTCGTCGTCGTCGTCGTCGTCGTCGTCGTCGTCGTCGTCGTCGTCGTCGTCGTCGTCGTCGTCGTCGTCGTCGTCGTCGTCGTCGTCGTCGTCGTCGTCGTCGTCGTCGTCGTCGTCGTCGTCGTCGTCGTCGTCGTCGTCGTCGTCGTCGTCGTCGTCGTCGTCGTCGTCGTCGTCGTCGTCGTCGTCGTCGTCGTCGTCGTCGTCGTCGTCGTCGTCGTCGTCGTCGTCGTCGTCGTCGTCGTCGTCGTCGTCGTCGTCGTCGTCGTCGTCGTCGTCGTCGTCGTCGTCGTCGTCGTCGTCGTCGTCGTCGTCGTCGTCGTCGTCGTCGTCGTCGTCGTCGTCGTCGTCGTCGTCGTCGTCGTCGTCGTCGTCGTCGTCGTCGTCGTCGTCGTCGTCGTCGTCGTCGTCGTCTTGCCACTTGCGCTCTTTCTTCAACTGCCTCGTACTTCTTTCTACGATAGATCAAGCTCGCTCTCGACTATCGTTGTTGGTCATCGTTGTTGGTCATCGTTGTTGGTTATCGTTATTGTCTAGGGATGGTTATTTAAGGGTATCGTGCAAGGCTAGTATGCACATTCACTCCCACAGATATGGGGTTTTATTTAGTAAAATTGTGATTGATTTTGATCTTACTTTGTTCAAGTCAGCATTGTACTTATTTTGAGTGCAAATTGGGATCGAATCGACTTTGCTTTAAGAACATTATAGTCTTGCTTCAATCCAATCGAACTTAATTTCGCGTTCTTAATATATTTATTGAAAGGAACACGTCAAATCTGAGCTTGAAGTAAGAGTCTTAAAAATATCCCAAGTGGTCTTAAAACGGTCTAAAATCAAATATTTTGGGATTATAAAAAAAGTACAATCATGTATTATCGGGACAGGCCGATCATGCTTGATATGAGTACGGAACACTTGATGTTTCTCTGAGTGCACACAGTTGTTCATTGTTGTTATACCCTTTGTGCCCTTTTTTTGGGGTACAGGGTATAGCGGAAAAGCTTGACATTATAATGCCACAAGCAACTCTGGCGCCCAAAAATTGACGCCTATATATGGAAAAAAAGAAGAAAAACTGTTTCACACTTTCGAGCGCGTGTAAAATGCTCCCAGCCCCCTGACCGCGCCCCCTACGCCCTTTTAGTTTCACTTACGCCTAGCCTGACAGTCAAAGTTATAGATACAGTTACATTGCGCCCGCGGCTATTGGCCCAAAGTGTTGACAAATTTATTGCCTTGTTTTGCCGTTGCCATTTCGTTGGCTGATTGAAAGCCCTTCACAGCTTCAAAGTATTTCAGCTTGCCGCCAAATTGATGGCAATTCATGGCGGGCATCTCGCCCAAAAACTGTCAGTTGCGACAGCTTATGGATTGCCAGACGCTGCTGGCAGTCAGACAGCTTAATCGTCGGCTTAGACCTTCGGATTTCTATTAACAGAACGACATTAATGGCCGAGTGAACGGCACTATTTGTCAGCTTCTTCTTGCCGTCGCTTTTAAGCCATCGCCAGTTGCACCAAAAAAGCGCCGTTTCTCTCAGCATTTAGTATATTTGACAAAAAAAGAAAAAAAATGTATACACTAGCTGACTTGATGCCTCAAGTCTCTGCTTAATTTATAATTTATAAAGGCAAGCAGGCCAAACTTTAGTTACGGCCCGCCAAGCAGCTGGTCACCAGGAACCGACTGAGGCACCTCCTGGCCAGGCCATCGAACCACTGGCCAGCCGGACACACCTGGCGCCGGGCGCGGTTGCTGCGGCACACGTAGAACCGACGACAGTGCCGGGCGTCCGACAGGATCGTGCCGTCCTCCGCGCCGCGGCAGTCGCGCAGCGAGCGCAGCTCCTGAACCGGCTCTATCTGGCTGCAATCGCACTCCTCTTCGCCGTTGGGGCACAGGCACCTCGATTTTGGCGTTGCAGCGTCTGTTGTTGCGGTACAGGGTGCGCTTGTTGTCGTACAGGGTGGTGTTGTCGTACAAGGTGGTGTTGTCGTACAGGGTGGTGTTGTGGTACAGGGCGGGTGGGTTGTCGTACAGGGTGGTGTTGTGGTACAGGGTGGTGTTGTAGTACAGGGTGGTGTTGTAGTACAGGGTGGTGTTGTGGTACAGGGTGGTGTTGTGGTACAGGGTGGTGTTGTGGTACAGGGTGGTGTTGTGGTACAGGGTGGTGTTGTGGTACAGGGTGGTGTTGTCGTACAGGGTGGTGTTGTGGTACAGGGTGGTGTTGTCGTACAGGGTGGTGTTGTGGTACAGGGTGGTGTTGTCGTACAGGGTGGTGTCGTCGTGGTACAAGTTGTCGTAGTCGTGGTACAGGGTGTCGTAGTCGTAGTTGTCGTAGTCGTGGTTGTCGTGGTCGTCGTGGTCGTGGTTGTCGTAGTCGTGGTAGTCGTGGTCGTAGTCGTGGTAGTCGTGGTCGTGGTACAGGGTGTCGTAGTCGTGGTACAGGGTGTCGTAGTTGTGGTACAGGGTGTCGTAGTCGTGGTTGTCGTAGTCGTGGTTGTCGTGGTCGTCGTGGTCGTGGTTGTCGTGGTCGTAGTCGTGGTAGTCGTGGTCGTGGTACAGGGTGTCGTAGTCGTGGTACAGGGTGTCGTAGTCGTGGTTGTCGTGGTCGTGGTTGTCGTAGTCGTGGTTGTCGTGGTTGTCGTGGTCGTGGTACAGGGTGTCGTGGTCGTGGTCGTAGTACAGGGTGTCGTAGTCGTGGTACAGGGTGTCGTAGTTGTGGTACAGGGTGTCGTAGTCGTGGTTGTCGTAGTCGTGGTTGTCGTGGTCGTGGTTGTCGTGGTCGTGGTTGTCGTCGTCGTGGTTGTCGTGGTCGTAGTCGTGGTCGTGGTACAGGGTGTCGTGGTCGTGGTACAGGGTGTCGTGGTCGTGGTCGTGCTACAAGGCGGCGTTGTTGTACACGGCGGCGTTGTTGTCTCTGGCTTATCGCAGGGCGGCTTCTCTGTGGTGATGCAAGGAGCTGCCTCCGCTGCGGGGGCGTGACTCTCGCTGCATCCGACGAGTGCAGACAATGCAATCACAACTGTGAACAGGACTATGTTATCTGCAAGAGAATGAATCGGTCGTTAAAGTACCTCGATGCCCGATGGACAACTTACAAACTCTCATTGCTGCTTCTTATTGAAATACGTGGGTTTTGTTACTGAGCGTCGAACGGCGGCCCTGCGGCTTTTATAGCCAAGCGCTCGCTTCCTTATCAGTGGCAGGGCGAAGTGTCTGCGGATCTGTGGCGGGTCCAGCTTAGACGTGTGTCGGCTGCATCTTGTTGCGAGTTGTGTGCGCTTTTAGCTAATTAAATGCATTTGTTTGCCGATCTGTAAGTGGTTCCCAAAAAGATAAGCACAAACGAAATACAAGACCGCGACACGAACAACAACAATTAACATGCGAGCCCGGACACTTGCCTTGCCAATTTGTTAAACAATGTTTGGTTTTTGCTAGCGATGTGTAACGCGGTGTGGACGTCATTGTGGATAGTTTTCAAAAATATTAAATTACATGGAAATAGTTAACACTCCATTATTACATACGCAACTAAGACAACAGGAGATACCCTGTACACAGCTCAGAGCTGCCACAACACGCATTCGAACTTCCTTCATTTCTTTTCAATGTGTAAATAAATAGCAGATTTAAATTTAGACTGCTGAATATGAATATAACAAATACCAATATTTCTTTATGAGCTCTTTCATGAAGTGCGTTACAAATTAAAATAAAATAAAATAAAATAAGAAATTCCCTTAAAGTGTTCTTGGCAATATCGACTCTGCTATTTAAATTCAACATGAACATTTCATTCATTGTCCTTATTTCTGTCAGCAGTGAAAATTCGGTGGAAAATTGCGTTTTAGTCCAATAACTTTTTCAGATATATGTCGTATGTCTCCCTCATGTGTTCAAGGGTATCTATTGTTTGGCAGTGTCACAGTAGCTGCTTTGTTCTGTTGTTGTTGTACTTGTTTATAGACATAGAGCCACTGACAAAAATGTATTTTTGGTCTGATAGAAGTGGGAAAACATAAGAACTTGTGCAATTTTTTAAAAGCCTGCATAAAATACCTGAGAACTTGTTTGTACATTTTTCCTTTGATAATTTGGAAGTAACATTTGCTTTTAGTGCCGTGTTCGCCCGCAACTGCTTACTTTGATTTTACTGAATGTGCTATTGGATGCTTTGCTGGTATTTAAAAAATACCGCACCGTTTGGCAAACGGTCACGGAAATTGGTAAAAACTAGCATAAAGGATTTGCAGCCATTGATGTCCTCCGTACTGACCCTCGGCCCCGGGGCACTGCTGTTGGTTATTTCATGACTTGGGCTCGTTGTGCATGTTGATGGTATTGACATTTGGCTCCGGCCATTTGGCATGCCGAACACAGCCTGTAAAATAGTTGAAATTGCCTGTTAACTGATTTTGGGGCAGCGATCCGAGCCAGCCACTGCCAACGGTCAAGAAAAAAGTTGCCTTTATGGCCGCGCCAGGAACTGTTAGGCCGCTGGCCAAATGAACGGGCGTACGGCTGTGGGGACACAAGTGGCCAAGTGTCGGCCATTTGGCAGCCAATAAAAATACTCTGCAAAATGTCAATGCGTCTAGGGGGCGGGGGGACGAGGGCGTGTCCGAAATGTGCATCATAATTTCAGGGCACAAAGTGTCGCTGATTTGCAGCAGTTGCTGCTGCGATGGCACGTTCCTTCACCGTCCGGCAGTTTGGAACACTTTTGTGTACAAATGTGGCCGCTGCAGCAAAGATTTATGCACAGGCAAGACAAAAACTACACTGCCCGATGAAGACTTGTACAAAGATTCAATACCCTTGTTGGGGGCTTCGTAATGCGAAATATTATTAAAATTTAAAATGAAAGTAAATGTCGAGGTCGTTTCTTAAAATAATGAGCATCGAAAACAATTTTTAAAGTATACGATTTTTTACAGCCTCATCAGTCTGTCATAAAATAAAGAGCGTTGAGAAAAAAGTACAAATAATTGATTTTCACGAAGCTTATTTACAAAAAATATAGCAGTTTTTCATATTGCTTAAATTTCGACAGCTTTTTTATGTGCAGTTGTAAAATATAAAAAAGTTAAATATTGCCTGTTGCAACAAAGTGTGTCTATTTTTATTTTTAAAAACATATATTTCCTGAAATTCGAGCTGTTCCCATATCGCATGCCAAATTGATAGTATCCTCTGTCAGAGTATGACATAGTTAGCTACCGCACCACCCACCCGCTCAGTTAGATGTAATATATTCAATATTACTTATTTAAAGCGCGAGAATAATAAATTGTTTAATTTGTTCAACTAATGCCCACAATTGATGCAAATATTTTGGTGCATTAATTATTTCTATTATAAATTTGGAATTATTCAGCTCGAATGTACGCCACTTAGCTATTTGCCAATATTTGGCAATTATTTCAAAATATTTACATAACTCATATTTCTGATTTGATTAATCTTTGCACATTTTTTATTGATTAACCTAAAGTTATTCCAATAACAAAATTTAAGTTTTTTAAAACGTTCCGTCCTTACAAATATTATATTATTATATGTTATGTTACAATTTATTTTATTTATTTTCATTGGATAAATGCTCCATAAAATGCTCCATAAGAATAGTTGTAGACATACATTTTTACATACATGTTTTTCTGTATTCCTTTTTCCCATTTTAAAACAAATTTTTCTTAAATTTCTGTTTTCACTGCTGTTTATTAACTTCAACAAAAATATTGTTCGCAAATATTTTGACCATGCAGAAAGCCGTTAATTTGTTGCATTTTCATAAGTGGCCCTTCGCAAAACAAAAAACACTTTTATGCTATAAACTTGGTCAACAATTTGTGGCGTAAAATCTGAGATCCGTAAGGAAGGTGTGTTTAAGGGCCGTAATATGCAGGAATTGCAACTGGGACTAGGCCAAAGATAAATACAAACAAGGACATGGCTCTATGGCAATTTATTGTGTGCCTATGAAAATGGAAATTAAATTAAGCATACTTGTCGTGTAGGCACACACACCCACACACACACACACACACACATGCATTGGATTTAGGCATTGTTGTGTGTGTGTGGGCGAAGTGTCAACAAATTTTTCTCTGCTACACATTGTAAAACTAATTAGTGAAGTGACCGGAAATCTTGGAAAATCTGCACAGACACTAAAAGGATTCGCACATCTGCATAGCTTTGTCTAACGTCTAGCACACGCACACACGCACACAAGCACACACGAGCACATAGACATGGCCAGTGAAGCAGTCATGCATATACTTCAATTTTTCAACAAAATGAGTGCACATTTGACAAACACACCTTCAGTGTCACGCCAGAAGGAGCATATCCCGACACGGCCCAAGACATATGTGCTCTTGTGTGTGCTAGCACACACACACACGGGTGCTTTCTGTCTCCGCTTTTACTTCCCCCTACACACACACACACACACACACACACACACACCTGTGTGACGCTGCTTGTAGGTTTTACAATTTACATGCTTTTTTTATGCTGGCGAAAACCTGCCGGTAAGAAAATATAAAACTTTGCACACATTTTTTTTGGTCTGTGTAAGTATGTTTTTGGGATTGGCTTAGTTTGTGTCTGTGTGTGTGTGTGAGTGTGAGTGCTTCACAAGCAAAGCAAAATCACTGCAAAGCCAACGCTGCTGGACCAAGTTAAACATAACCATAATTCCTGGCGGCATGCGCCAGGGAGGGGGAAGTCTGTAAACAAGAAATTGTACACGAAGCGGCTTATTAAGCCCAACAGCTTACAAATTTTTACAATCGCATAATGGCAAAAAAAATAAATAAATAAAACAAAGCGGAATATATAATTAAATTATATAAGAGCTATTTATTTTGACGCCCTCACTCAACTTTTTTTTGAACGGCAGCAAAAATAGAGCTGCTAAATTTGGTTTGTTGACACTTAGTTTTGATCAATTTAAATAAATTTTTTTCTAACAGTTAATGTTTTTTTACCCATTAAAAATGGGTTTCTTTAAGTATAAATATTAGATTAGGTACACGTCGATTAAAAGAGCTTTTCCATTGTGAGAGCTGAGAGAGGGAAAGAAAACCCACTATGTAAAGTTTGCAGTTTGCGGCGTGAGTTTTTGTGTGTGTATGTGCATGTTTTTATTTGTGTATAGGGGTATAGGGCATATAGTCGGACACATATTGTTGAGTTTTGCATATTTATATAAATACATTTATTTGAATTCACTCTTTTAGAAACTTGCATAAAGGAAAATAAATGTATTCGATGGCGCCAACTGTTGCCTATTGAAACTATCGAACGGGTACATTAAGAAATTTAGCTGAAATTCACAAAAAAAACATAATAGAATTTTCTGTCGAAATTCAGGGAAATTGTTGATTTTCAAAGTCCAAAGAAAAAGGCTGCCGAAGATTATTTCGTATGGAATTCAAGTAGACAAAGAGTAGAACAAAAATGAAAATCACAGCCATTAAAGGTATTTCCATTGATAAACAAAATAAAAATCTACATATGCGAATACATTCCAGTGCAATCTATAAGCAGCCATTGTTAGAGCATATTGTAATTTCGATCTGATCTGAAAAGATTTTCTCTCGTTTGCCTGTCGAAAAAAAAAAACAAAAAAAAATCTATCCAACAATTTCGTACACAATATTTGAGCAAAAGTTTGAAGCACTTCAGCCGTTCAAATTGTTGAATAATTGCAGTTGCTCTTTTGCTTTTGTTGTTTCTATGGCCATTGCGAATTTGGCTTTTCTATTTTTCACATACAGCCGTCGCGTTGTTTTTCCCATGTTGCTATTTTTTTGTTTTTTTTTTTACTAAAATTCTCAAACTGCCACATAGGTCCAAGTATCTGCGCATACATACTCTGTTTTATTTAAGTTCGCTTCATTTTATTTAATTCCATTATTTGTATTTGTACTTGGACCTGCTTTAGCACGTTTTGTGTTTTGTTTCGGATTTTGTTTTCTTTGAATGTTCGCCGAAAGTTTGAAAACCGCTCGACTGAAGTGTGTGTGTGTAAAGTGTGCCCAAGCTGGCGAGTTGTGGTACTCAAGACTTAAGCCACTGCAGCACCGAGAAAGGAGAGAGAGAGAGAGAACTGAGCCCACTATCCAAGCCAAAGCCAACAAGCTGGACAGCCCAAAAGACCGGCCAAGTCAAGCAATTAAACTTTTGCAACAGCACTCTGTACAGCGAGGAATGGGGCAGCTGTGTGGCAGCATTGTTGCACAATGCCCCACAATAGCATGCTATTTGCTGCAACTGCACATACAATAACCACTAGATTTTATTCAATGAGCCGCAAAACTAAGGAACGCAACTAAAAAAAATCAAGTGCAAGTGCAGAAGTCAAGCGTAAACTAAAATATGATTCTGTGTAGAATAAATTCTACTCCAGTGGGGCCTAAATTCATGTAGAAAATTCGAAAAATACTATTGAGATCGCAAGTAATAATTTTTTGCAAAAAAAAGCTGCAACTACAATAATACCTGGGCAGAAGGTCCAATTTCTGTTTCTTTTATTTGTGGTTTCATTCAAAGTTTTGTGCTGCTTGATAATCAAATATGCTTCAAAAGAGCTAAGGTCCAATTTTTTGTTGTTGTCGATATTTATCATTTTCTTGAAACACTTTATATGAAATTTAATTCGGTTGTCTTTGCGATTTCCAATGAAAACTCTTATTTTTGTACGCTATAGCTTTCATTAAATAGTTAATACGCCTCATTTAAAACACTTGATATATATATGTATACGCTTAAACATATATTGATGACCAAAATAAATATTGTTTTATATCTTAAATAATTAATGACGCCTTTATGTTCACCCGTTGCTGAAGGCAATAATTGATTATTAATGTAGAACCACAAACATATTTTGTTTGAAAATGTAGTCGTGTTTTTCATTTTGGTCACCAAATTAAAATACATTGACGCTGCTAACTAATGTGTAAATGTCCCCTATCGATTCAAATAGCAATTGTATTTTTCCTTTATACTATTCACTTTCATATTGTGAAAATTTTACTCTGCATTTGCTGGGTAGCTATTCTTATAAAATTGGGAATGTTTTGGGCTTTCTTTCGTGTCGGACAGTTTAAGCTTTGTAAACAGATTGAATTTGGCCAGATTGAATTTCAGAATGGGTATATGGCAAGGTCTTTTATTATAATATTATTTGCCCAAGTTGTTGCGTGACTGGCCAAACTAGACGAATGTATTTACGACTCAGAGCTCTCAATGGCAATAAGAGGCGAATGTCTTTATACAAAGCTTGCCATGTCTTTTGTGTGCATTGCTAAGCGGCTAAAAGATTTTCGTTTTTCCTACGCGTCGTATGCGCAATATTTGGCCAGTTCCTCAAAACTGCCGTTTAACTAATTAGCTCCCGGCTAAATGAGTGCATGCCTTTGGTCAATCTTAGCTGCTGTTGTGTTACCTGCTTAGCCATTCGAATTACCGTTATTAACGGCCACCATTTCCATGGCCCTTTTAATTAAAGTCTCTGCAAAGTGGACGATATCATGCATCGAGCACACCTCGAGCTCTCCGTGTTGCCTCTCATTTGTGCGAAGGATACCCAGCTAATGAAAAACACATACACGTAGACACACAGACACACACACACACTCTCACACACACACACCTTAAATTCGAGGAAGTAACATATTGATGAGTGTGCAAACAAATTGATAAATGCAACAAGAGGAACCAAGGGCAGACCCGGAGCGAATAACAATGCTTGCCGCTGGATGGCGGCCAAGAGTGCGGTCAGTGGGCAATGTTGAGAGCAGCCTTGCCGCTGGCCCAGCAGCTCCGAATAGAGTGTCCTTGCGTGCTGCTGGCTCGCCAAGGCAGTTGCGAAAATGCTGAATGTGCCTTCGGGTCGGCAGGTGGTCCCACAAATCGTGCCCTTCCCACTCGCCCGTTCCGTTCCGCTTCCGTTTGGCCATCTGTCGCTCACTTGGCGCACAGCGCCCGCCCGTGGCCAATGCTCAGGCGCACGCTCAGTTAACCGCTTACTCGCCCGAGCCCCAAACCAAAAGCCAAGCCCACAGCCACTCAAACGCGTCCGCCCCCTCACGCCCCACGCCCCACGCCCAGTCATTGATTATCCCATAGGTTTAGCGGGGCGCAGCGTTGATTGATATTCTCACTCGGGCTAATTGAATGAACGCCGCTCCGATAACGGGATGTCCAGGGCCCAGTCTGTCGCCGCTGCAGCTGACAGGCGACACCTTGGCCAAGGTTTTGAATATTGCATAGATAAGCGCCATCAAATTTTTAGTTTGAATTCGCCGGACAATGACAACTGCCAAATCCACATCCAGCGCGGCTAACTTAACAATCCCACACACACGCACACACACACATGCACACACATGCACATACATGACACCTACGGCCATTTCGATATATTTGAAAATTCATTGGACTTTGCGGCGTATCGCACTTCTATATGCTATTATATGGTGCAATAATTGTTAAATTTTAATGCGCACAGGGTTCATTAAATTTTTGATACCAAATAGCCAAACTAGACAGGAGAGGAGCGAGAGAGAAAGTGTGTGATAGAGAGGGGCAGAGGGAGCGAAGGAGAGATCATGGGGTGTTATGGTTTTGTGCAAATGTAAACAAAATATATATTCCTGATCAGAGCCAGGAACCCATCGAGCTCGACAACTATAATACATAAATGAACTATAGTATATATAAATACGTTTCTCGTGTTTCTTCAATATTTCGTCCAGTTATCTTTAGATTTCATTTCATTTCATTATTTATTATTCACAATTTTTTTTAATTTTGTATTAATTTAGAAATTTTTATAGTTCATTATGGAACTCTTGCAGAGGATATTATATTTAAAGGAAGTATATATATGCAACCTTTATTGGTATTTGCAGTCGAGTCCGTCAGTATATCTGTTTCTATGTTAGTTTATCAGTAATCAGTTATCAGTTATATATACAAAGTTTAGTTTAATTTTAATATTAAATATTTGCGAGGTATATTTTAGTGACAATGAGTGATAAACAGACAATGAGTTATAATTAAACTCACATTCCTTTTTATTAAATATATCAATCTTTGCCTTGTTGGAAATTTCCCACTCAGCTTGTGTTTATTCTGTGCAATTCTTGTTTTTGCAGTCTGGCCGCATTTTCCTTTCAAGCAGCTTTCACTGAACCCAATACTCGATACAACAACATAAGGTGCACACATTATTGATGATAATTTTGCATTTGTGAGCATTGAACAGCAACATGACAGCTTCCTCTTTGGGTCGTCCTAAGCTTCCCCAGAATGTGGGCGGTAATGACGAAAAATGCCAGCAGTTGAAAATGTGTTCATACGAGAAAGAATATTTGCAGAAAATTGATTCTCAAAGTATTGAGTCCTTAAGTCTAGAGTACGAGATTAGCCGATAATCTGTGCGCCGTTACATACATTTGTACTTATACTTAGACACACTTGTGGACAAACTTAACTTTTTCTTGAGTAATTTCTGTGTTTATTGTCCGCTAGTTTGCAGATGTTCAGAGCATCAATATGTCATTCAAATATATATAAATACCAATAAAAGAGAGAGGCCAAGTAAGCTTGCTGTCAACAATTTGTCAAAGGTGGTCAGCTTCTGAAGGACTCGCACCAGTGCAGAGTAGCGTAAAAGAAAGAATTGAAAATAGCACATAAACTTAGTGAGCATGTAGTAAAACTATTTTACAGTCATTGACGAGCAGCTTGTTGCACTTTCTCACCTAATCCCCTTATCGCCATCCCACTGTTTCTCTCTCTCTCTCTCTCTCTCTCTCTGGCACTATCTCACTTAGTTGGGGCATAACGACAAAAACGACAAATGAATAAAAAATAAATGTGACTGTAGAGTCACACGGCAAAATGTGGCTCTGTCATTGTGTGCGTATGTGTGTGTGTGTGTGTGTGTGTGTGTGTGTGTGTGTGTGTGTGTGTGTGTGTGTGTGTGTGGCTGAGCTGCTGGCTGCAAATCCGATTATGTGAACAAAACGCGTTCCGTGCGCGAATTACTGTCAAGAGAAATAAAATGCAACATTATTCTTTGGTTACGCCGTTGGCCATTGACGACTCCCGCTGCCCCGCTGCCCCTCTGCCCCATTGCCCGTAAACACCACATATTACCTAACAGACCGCAATGTCGACGGGGCCAGAACGAGTGCCGCATAGAACGAGGGCAATGTGGACACGAGTGCGCGTGGCCGGTGCGAAATAAATGACGAATGCTCTAGTCGAGTGTACTCGACTAGCTAATCCTCTTTATTTCCGAGACGATTTACTAACTGATCGCAATAACAACAGTTAAACACAATAAAACAGGGCTTAGAAATATAAACTGAACATCTACGTAGCGCTTTAGACCAAACTAACTCTTAATCCGTCGGTTTAGCTGTCGCTCAAAATTAGTATATTGCCAAGTTTGTGCAACCTGACTGGCCAATGCTCGTGCTACAGGGTAACGAAAAAATAACCAAGTGCGAGACCGCTTACAGTGGTGTGTGTGCGTGGCCGTCATTTGGACAAGTTGCGGCGAGTTATAAAATGCTCGAGCTTTTATTTATAACGATGTCACAAATTAATCTTGCATAATGTGTCGCGTGCTGCGTCCGAATTGCTGCTGCTGCGAGCAAAAACAAAGCGGCTTAATCTTTCATGAAGTACTTAGATTGCACACACACACACCTGATGGATAAGATACGAGAACAGGCGAAAAACGCTGCTTCAATTGTGGCAAAGAAAACAAATTTACCTTAACCCTTTGACGCGCCCTTCTTCAAAATTCGTTTATTCTTACCTAATATCCCAAAGTGGGAGTAAACCTAATCTGATCTACCTTAAGCTTACCTCGAAAATTGAAAAAAATATTCCAAAAG
The DNA here is from genome assembly GCA_035043565.1 of Drosophila robusta. Lineage (NCBI taxonomy): Eukaryota > Metazoa > Arthropoda > Insecta > Diptera > Drosophilidae > Drosophila > Drosophila robusta. The sequence goes on along the minus strand of JAWNMW010000257.1, from coordinate 17,329,978 downwards.
AAAGTGTAGAATATTAAAATCTAAGTTTACCGGTTAATTTAGTAATTATAAATTAAAAGCCACTTAAAACTCAAAAATTTCAAATCTCATCTCAGCTACTTTTGTCGGGTGGATGCGACTTGTGCTTTTTGGCCATGGCTTAAAGCCAGTTACATTGTTGGCGTTGTCGCTCGAAATCCATCTACCGGCACAATCTTCATCTTCCAGCGCCATCTTCAGCTTCTCATCATCATTGCCATCTTTTTCAAACTTTGCGTGTGTGTGTGTGTGTGTGTGTGTGTCCGTGTGTGTTCATGAAAAATTACAACTTTCAGCATCAGGCGTAGCTTGCGATAAATTTTACTCAGCAAACACTCACTGAGTGTGTGTGTGTGTGTGAGACTACAGTGAAGCAGGCAGGTTAATTTTGATACTCGTTGCGTGTAGGATAATTCATTGCTTATTATCTTTTTTGAGGTTGGCAGGGGAAGCAGATGGGCCACCTTTTTTTGTTGGCCAAGCGGTGCTGATAGCAAATGCTTTATTAATTTAGTGTGTGCCAGGGCAGCAATATAGTATGCCCAGCATTCAGCTAACCAACCCACATGCCTCAGCAGGCAACCACTCGGCCACCCAAGCACACACACACACACAGAGACACACACAGGCTCACATACAAGAACAAGAACGTGTTGGACACACAATCGAGCCTAATGATTTATGAACCAAACACGCGCCTAGCCACAAGGACCTGGGCCTGGCTGCTGCTCGTGGGTGGCCGCCACTCTGGGCCCATGGCTGCGGGCCAAATCCTTTTTGTTTTTTTTGTTGTTGTTTTTCTCTTTCTATTTTGCGCTTTCAGTTTGGGTGCGGTCTCAGCCGCTGTGGCAGCACCCGCCATTCGCTCCGGCCGTCTCTGACCCTGCGGCTGGCTCTGACCTGGCCAGGTCTATGATATATGGCCGAGCAGTTTACCGACTGCTTAAATGAATTTTTCACGGTGCTGCCGCCTTTTCGGGGCCTCTTCCCAGTGCTTTGCCTTTGCCATTCCACGCTGTTGACTCGGAACAAAAGTCAACGTGTGCCAGCCGGCTGGCCGGCCATCACACAAGGCGGCCGGGGGCGGGAGTCTTGGGGCCCAGTTTATGTGACAATTATGGGTCATTTGTAGTGGAGAGCAAAAATCTATTTGTTGTACCAGCCACACACTCAAACACGAACCTGGCCCAAGATTTGATAAACTTGCGCCTGTCGCTCCGCTTGCCGCCTCCCTCAACTCCTGTAAATTCCATGGCAATTAATGGGCTTCGGCTCTGGCGCCACTCTGCCACAGCGGCCACATGCACTTTGCGATCCCGCGGGCCTCGCAATTTATGCATTGGCATATATATTAAATTAATTGACCTTCATATTGATTGAGTCGTGTCAGTCAACGCTAGTGGCGAACTGTGCAAAAGCATGGTGCGATCGGATCGAGTTATATATACGTATACCGATCGAAAGGTTTCGTTTAAACTAGAAGAAAAACATACCAAATTTGATAGCAACTATTTTTATAATTTGTGTTCATATATTAAATTGAATATCCCTCATCACAAAATTTGATATCAGTAATTTCGGGGCTTGAAAATGCTTTCGCCACTAGATTGTTAACTCGTGTAGAGGTGTTTTTATTTTATATAAAATTCTCAATTGGTCTTGAATGTTGAAATCCCAACTACCATTACAAAATACTATCGGAACTTACTCTTCACTTAAATTATACTCATAGCCGACTGGGCGACACCCTTCCCAGGCCAGATTTTCGCCTTGGTACTCAAGTGCCGCTGAGGAACCTCAGCCTTATAGAATGTATATTTAAACAGTGCTCTGGAATAATTAACTGCGTGCACTGAAGATGAACGAGTATTTGATGCAATTGTTGATAAGTGCGAAGGACTCCACAACTAGTCCGGTGCTAAAAGTATTTTTCTCACGCCTAAACGCACGCAATGCATTATGGGAAACTGCAGGTGCACTAATGGGAGTGGGCGTGGGCGGGGGGCGGGTAACGGTCGAGCTGCTGTGTCATCAAATGCTTACTTACTGGCCCAGGGGAGCAACCGGAAGGGAGCTGGGAGCAGCGTGCAGCAGATTATTGGCACAACTTCATATTTCAAAACTTTTGCGAATGTCATGCAGGTGGTCGGGGCAGCAGCAGCAGCAGCAGCGGGAGCAGCTCAGCGCCAGAGGTGCATGCTGCAGCTGAGCGGACGCATTTTATGGACGCTGAAATCATTTATTATAGAAACTACCGGCAAGGTAGCAAGGCGGCATTAAGGGGAGCTCGGCTCCTCGCATTGCATTCGTTTTGGGGACCCGACACGCTTGACATGCTTAAACTTGAGTAAGTGCCACACATCAGCACACGCAGTGCAACATCTGGTGGGGTATGGGGCACACCTGCCCTGCTGTCTGCCACAAGTCGCCCCGAAATCGACACGAGTCCTGTTTTGTTGGTTCGTCCTTGTCAGCTCAAATGGCCACTTGGCTGCTTTCAACTTTGCAAATTGAATTTAAAAAACGTTTAACGCGCTCCACGACGCATTGAATTGTCGATGAGTCAATGCGGCTGTCGATTCGGTTCGGACTCATTGCCTGTTCTTGTTCAGCGAATCTTAACTTGGCTATCGGGCCAAAAATTTGCCACCAGCCGCAGCCAGTTTTCAGTTGGTGTCACACACAACACCCGCCACACGCCGCCACATGCCGCCTGGCGGGCTCCTGTTCAAGATCCCAAATGGCGCTCGTTGGGGATTTGTTTCATGTTTTAAGTTCGCTTTAAGTAGCTTAAGCGGCAGCAGCAAAAACTTGACGGTATGTAGTTAGTTTTTATGCACGGCACACGCAAACTTGGCCATCAGTTGATAAATGGGCAAAGGCTTTAAAGAGATCCCGCCCCCAGCTCCCAGCCCCCATTCCCGTTAGCTGCGAGTCGTGAGTCGCTTTTAATGAAGCGTCGGGCGTGCCCAGGCTCAAGTATTAGCTACTGGCGCTAAGGCATTATATAAAGTTACACATAATACGTATATATTATGTGTGTGTGTGTGTGTGTGTGTGTGTGTGGCTGATAGATACATAAACTTGTACTTATTCTGACACTGTGCTTCAGTGCGAGTCAAAAAGTTGGCCGACCAACAAAAGCGGAAGTTGCCAAAATGCCAACCAGGATTTTATTCGCCGCTGCTTGTTTGGGGCGCTTTGAATTGACACGCCGCAGTTGTTGTTGTTGTTTTTTTGTTGCTGCTGCTGCTGCTGTGAATTTAATTTGAATCAGCGACAGCCCAAGACAAGCAACTGTGGCAAATCAAACTCGCTGATGAAATCAAACTCAACCTCAAAGTCGCTGATGAAGTCAAACACGAACCCCAGTCCCAGCGAAATCGCGAATTCAGCACAAAAGCTTAAAATTGACATTGACATTGCCAGCAGCTAAGCAGCAGCAGCAGCAGCAGCAACAGCAGCAGCAGCAGCAGCTGCTGCAGATGGAAACGAGCTGACAGATTTATTATGCTGTGCGACATAAGCTTAATGACCCATATATACTGAGCCCTCTCAGCCATTGTAATATTGCCACTACAACTTGTTCGCAATTACAAACAACTCATTAAATCTCAAGTTTCTGTTACTTTGTCCCAATGGATCAGACATATCCCAAGACAGTGGACCAATCCACTTCTCATCGGCATCTAATGTTATTCCTTAGAGATATGCATGCGGAAATCTGAACTTTTTAAGTTTTTAAATAATATTTTGTTCAACAAACAATTTTGTGAATTAGCCAAAATTACAACATAATTTTTACCACCACTTAAATTGTGCCCAATTTAAGTCGCATACATCTTACATATTCACTTGATCCAGTGGTAAAATATTGAAAATACTGCTAAGTTTTGGGCCGCGGCAATTAATTACGCGAACTCAGCGGGGAACAAATCATTTGTGGAACTAGCAACATTTGGCCTGAATTTCTTGTCGTTGCCGTGGCCAAATGCGGAAGTTGTGCGCGCATTCCAGCCAAGTAACTTTGGTCAAAACTAGACTGCGAAACCGCATTCAAAGGCAGACGCTAAACGCAATTTTATTTATTAGGTGTGGCTCTTACATAGGAAATGATATATTTATAAGAATTCACTTTTTATTAAATTTGGATGAGAACCGATTCCGCAAGCTGCTAAACATTTGCGGTGTTCCATAATTAATAAAATATGGTTGGCATTTATGCCTCCTACAGGGGACAACAGCTTAATAGAGAAGATAATAAAACGTATCTAAGCATTATTACAAAAATAAATGGCCTATATGAAATTAAATAAGGCAGCAAATGTTGTCCTGTTGTTTGTACACACTCTTTATTTTTGTTGGAGCTGTGTAACTGTTTTTAAATTGTCTGTTGCATATATTATTTCGATACGCTGATTTATGCTGGGACCTACTGCTAGCTACCGGGTAAATCAGGATCTTTTACTTGCGATATTTAGTTGGTTGCGCGATATTTGATTGAAATCTGTCTATCTTGCTGCTTGCGTTGAAGTTGGCATTCTCGAATATTCTCGAACTTTGGCCGGTTCTCAGCAGTTCTCTGAGTGAGTTTCTCGCCACTAAAAGTGAAATATTTTAAATGTAAATTGAATCAAGCTGCAAGGCGAGCAAAACTCGCAAGGACATAACTCCCTGACAATTGGCTGGAATGCGGCCGCAATGCGAAATGTAAGGGCGCAACTCCCGGCGGATGCGGATGCGAAGCCAACAGTTGGTTGCCTTGGTCACGATGCCTGAGCAAGACGAATAATTAAAATGCATACATGTGGGGCGGCTGGGGGCTCAGCTGTGCTCGTAATTATGGCCCACAGGGGCAGCTGGTAGGCGCTAGATGGAAATAGAGCTGCTTGATGGCGCCCCATTGGCAACCTTTAAATTTACAAATTAATTTCATGTTACAAGCAAATTCGTAAACAAGTCTTAATGTGCAGTAAAGCGTGTTGCCAACGCGCCAACGGTGGGGGCGGTGCCGGGCGCCACCCACAGCCAGGGCCACCCATCGAATAATGTTGGGCGCCCGCCAGACACGAATTCAGCATTTATCTAGCGCCACTTGAGCAGGCGGCGACGATGCTGACGCAGGACGCAGGACCCAGGACCCAGGACGCGGTACGCGGCACGAAAGGCGAGCTAATTTCAACGCCTCTTAAGCGCACAGTGGTTGCCAATTTGCCAAACTGCGAGCACGTTGGGCCAAGTAGCTGCGGATTAGCCGCCTGAGTGGCAAACTGTCGGCTTGCCGCTCGCTTTCCGTTATTGTGGCAGCGCCAACTCGAGGGCTAAAGTTACTTGCCACAAATTCCAAGAAATGCGCATACACGCGCTAGCTTAATCAAGTACTAAGCTGCACTTGACATGGTTATAAATAAGAGACTAAACATTTAATGAGTAGTTCTCGTTTAATGTAAACTCATATTTATGAAACTCATCCGCATTCTTACTTAGAGATTGATTTAAAAATCCTTAAATGCATATAATATGAACAGGTGTGAAAACTGTATATTGAAATTAATATTAATATCAATGGTTACGAATATTTTTTATTAAAATAAAAACAACACATTTTACTGCTTAGTTTACTGCAATTATGCGCCTCTATTTTTGCCATAGTTCGGCCTCACTGTGCAGCTGACGTCGGACTGTCAACCGTCTTTGATATTGTTCCAGTCTCCCCAGTGATTTCCCCATCTTCTGTGTTCATCGCTGCCACCAACTGATGTTCTGATTTTGTTTGTTGCTGTTGTTGTTGTTGTTGTTGTTTTTTTTTATGTAGATGCGAGCAAATGAGGGGCAGGTTGCGGCAGTCCCATTGCCAAATTTGTTTCAATTCCTTTCAGCCCACACGAGGCGACACGTAAGCGACATGAAGTCATGCGGCTGTTAGGGGGAAAGCGAGGAAAGGCTGCCAGCCAGAACTGTTGTTAATATAAGGAAGGTAATTGAGATAGAGATGCGGCCAAGATTGGGTGGGAAACGGAGACGTCGGCGTTGCCGTTGGCGTTGCTGGCCCCTAGTCTGAAACTTGATCAAATTAATCAAGTACATTGAAGGGCACTTGTGATTTTCTGCTGATTCAGCATTGGGCTATAAAATCATGCGTGGGCACAGCTACAGGGCAAGGGCAAGACAATGAATGCACATAAAAATAATAATTGGAAATGAAAACAATTTTCATGGCCGGTACGCAATGAAATGGCACAAAAGAGGCGCCCAGGATACGCAGCTCGTGTGTGCGTCCGGACAGTCATATAATTTCAATTGAGAGGCAGGTGCATAAATAACTGTATATCTATATGTATATTGTATGCCCTTTTGACCTTATTAAAATGCTTCAGAGCAATTATCGCGCCTCTCAAACGAAATTGAGTGCAACAACGATATCGAATAACCAACAAATGCCAAATGCCAGATACCAGTTACCAGATACCAGTTACCAGATGCCAGATGCCAGATGCCAAACGGCAAATGGCAAGTGACAATGCCAATGTCAATGGCCAACGGCGGCGGCAGTCGAAGCCAGTCAAGCTTATAATGCGCTTATCAGTGCGACGCACACACGCACAACCAAATACAGATGTGCGAGCCACTTGCTTTTAGCGGCTCACGAGTGCCTTTGCGTTGTTTGCGGCGTTTGCATATGCATGAGGGCCAACGCGGCGTATGCGCAACGTTTTGTGCGGAGCCTACACAACGGCAACAAGCAGCGGCAGCGCTTGTAGCAATTACCGAGTGGCAGCCGCAGCAGAAACAATGCCTAGCGGCAATAAAAACGCAAGCCATAAAATGAATTTTTATGTCGCATTTTCACAATGCCTGCAGCATTGCGCCCATAAGTATGCTACCTTTTTTCGGGTACCCGCAGCACCCCAACTGTTGCAAGTGAATAACGACGAGCAGAGCTGGGCATATTCGCTACCATATCCGATTTGTGAAAGCAAAAAGCTTGAGGTATATATTGAGGTATATAACATATATCAGCTAATCGACATTAATAGAAATATAATTATACAAGTCGCTTATGGATTACAACTTTTTTAATTAATTTTGAAAAAGTTTCTATTGTCCTTTGCTGGTGCCATATTGATAAAATAGTGTGCATTATTTTTTGGCCTTTCACATGTGGCATTGATCAACAAATTAAACATAATCCATTTAACTTTAGTTTAGTATTCTTATTCATCGATAAACTGCGAACCGACGAGAGAGTAGTCGCTAGTCAAGTGAAGTTGCCCTTTTTGTTTATTGGTTTTTTATTGTTGTTTAGGCTCGCACCGGCTAACGGCTAAAAATATGCCTCGGCTCGCCCAGACAGCGCTGCTCGTGTATGCAGCTGCATTTTGCAGTCACTGGAGGGGGGAAGCGTGGACAGAGAGACGCACGGGCGGAGACCCGACCCGGAGGTGGTTGGAGATACATTTACACATGTAGTGCATAAAATGTTTATGAATTTCAGTTTATGGCGCGTAAAACACGCCAATAAATGTTCCAAGGCATTTAAATGCCTTTGCTTTGGCAGCTGGAACTCTTCCATTCGGCCCCCTTTCCCCCGCTCCGCCAGCCGTCTGTGCTGTGTGTCGCAATAATAAACAATCAGAAATGGCATAAAGTATGCGGAATCAGCGACGCCTTCGCCCCTGGCGGGCTGCTGCCATTCCGCCGGAGGTGTAAGTTGGCCACGGTGGATACGGTGCTCTGTCTGATGGGTCTTGTTGCTGCTGTTCGTACTGCACACACACACACACACACACACACTGGTGGCTCTCATGGGCGCATGAATATTTATGCAGAGCATTTCTTTTTTCAGCTTTGAGGGCGGCCTCTGCATTGCTTTTGTTTTACTTGCTGATTTCCCGCTTTTTCTTTTCTTGTTTAGTGTGCGTTTGTGTGTGTGTGTGTGTTGTGCCAAGTGCGCTCTAATGCACTTTACGACACTTTATGGCAGTTGCGGTGTCGCCGGCGCTATAAAGAACATGACAGTCGAGCATGAGCGGGACATAAGCATATGAACATAAGCATGGAACCATATGCATATTGATGGTAATAGAAATGGCTGCCAGCTAAACAGTACCTAATAAAGTTGCCGCAATCGCACTGCGATAGATTGGCAATAAACAAAGGTGATCATCAGCTATTGTTATCAATGTTAAATATTCGTAAGTCGATAGATTATAGCGTGAACGTCAAGTTCCCTTTATTATTCATAAACATAAACATTCTAAAGGTAATATTATTTAAAATATATTAAATTGCGAAGGGGTTCGAAGGGAAGAGCCCCAATAATTGTTAATGAACTAATTAAATAATAGTAATAAGAGCTATTAGAAAGGAAGGGGAACGGTAAATTTGAATTATTAATGTTACACGTTTTCGACTGCAAATACATCGAATTTGTTTTTCCATATGTAAATGTATTCTTGTTTATTACATCCTTTCGTTACACGCTCAGCTGGCAAAAATTTTTTCTTTCAATTACTTAAAGAAATTGGCAAGGACCTCCACCACCAGCAAAAAATTTCTTTGGATTGTTTAGACCTTTCCGATTCATAATGGAAATTAATTTCTTTGGCTGCTGTATTTTAATACAATTGTCGGCTGAGCAGGAGAGACATGCGAATATGTGGCAGTATTTTGATACATTTTTTGGGCAATTGAAGCTGTCCAAAATGGACCCAAATGGGGCTCGCTTTAGCTAACTGAATTGCAATCGAATTCAATTTGAAATTAAATTTATTATACAGCTCCATTTGGGGCTGGGGGTTACATGTTTTTTTGGCTACGGGTGTTTTTCGGAAACTATGTAATTTAGTTATTTTGGTGACGATAGGTGAACGCTTTCAGTTAAGGGCCAGCAGCAGTGGGCGTGGCAGCGGCACCTGCCGTTCGACCCGCATTGATGACTTCGGTTTTAAAATGCGGCCAGTGGCGCCATAAAGCATGACCCAATTGAATTGTTACGCTCCGGCTAATAAAATTTTATGTGCGGCTATTATTAGGCTCTCGTGCTGTCTCCCCTCATCGGCGCTGTTAGCCCTCCGGGCCGTAGACGGGGAAAACAATAGTCGGGCGACCACAGCGGCAGTGGCAACAAAAATAACAACACATTGTCATTTACTGGATGCCACCAAAGGTACCCACGTACTGGCAAACTGAACCGGCGCTCTTTACTATTTGTTTTCGTATCCGTGTACCCGAATCCACATCCGTACACGAATCTGAATCAGTATCTGAATCCAATGCGGGCGCAACATTTACTTGTGTACTTCTGGTTTTGTGTTTTTTTTTTTGTTGTTGTTGTTGTTTTCCGTTTGGCTTTTTGGCCTTTGAGCCGAAACTAATTTATTTCCTGTATTGATTTTGCGCCCAGTCGAGTTGGCGTCCAAAATTTATGCATAACTTTGTCGTCGTCGTCGGCTTTGTTGCTTTGATATCAGACACTTTGATTACACGCCTCAACTGTGCGTGTTTGGGTGCGGGGAATTGGGTGTGAATGCTGGTGTGAGTGCGGGTGCATGTTTTTCGCATTTTTCGCGCTCCACTTGCCTCAGCCGGCAACTCGTGGCGTTAAGTACTCGAAATTTCCATAGTGCCAGACAAGCAGGCGCACCATCCACTTAAATAGCTGATGCCCAAGACAGCGACCCAGCTGACCCCATCCAGAGTCCACAGCCGAAATTGAAAATAAACGACCGGGATATCTATTTAATATACATGTATGTACATGTATTCTTGAGGATTAACCGAGTGTCCTAATGATATTAAAAGAAAGGTAACTAAAGGCTATTTATACAAGTTCAAAACTTCAAAGGGATTTAGATGCATTTAAGAAGCATTTTTATATGCCTCTGTCCGTGTGCTTACTTCAAAAGAAATGCTTACAAATGAGAGATACTTCGTAATTTTCCGGAAGCCAATTATAGCCAACTACTATGAAAACTCAATTTTTAAAGACTCCTCAGTTTTTACAATATATTGGTTAGGCTTAAAATATTGATAAAAAAAGATATATGCTATAATCATAGAAGCACAAAAGAACAATTTGTTGATGCCATGGCTATGTTAGGTTAGTTAAGGTTAAACAGGTCTGCTGACTTGACTCCTCAGTTTTTACAATATCTTGCTTAGGCTTAAAATATTGATAAAAGAAAAGATTTATGCTATAATCATAGAAGCACAAAAGAACAATTTGTTGATGCCATGGCTATGTTAGGTTAGTTAAGGTTAAACAGGTCTGCTGACTTGAATATCACCCTGTAGAAAATTGGCAAGAGGATGAGCTTGCCCTAGACAGTTTGGTGTGACTTTAAAACCATTCCGTTGACTTGAAGCAACATTTTCCAGGGGCAAGTCTGGTTGTCTGTACAGTTTCTCGCAGTTGCCACTGTACCTTTAGTCGTTGTCCAGCCAGCACCCATGTGGATGGTTTACTTAGAGAATTTTTAAAGTAGCAACATTCTATCATCGTCTTTTGGCTGAATCGATAGGTCAAAAAAATGAGTTTTTTAACTCTTATTTTATATAACATTGTTTTTAAGACTTTGTTACCAATACTATCATTATTGAGATGCAAGAGATGAAAAGCAAAATCTAATCAACATCAGACCATACCATTGGCTTAATGTAACCTAATTAAATCATATGTGCTGATCTTATAACTGACAAATCAACAATCGAAACGCTGTAAATGAGTGCAGTGAGTAACGGAGAGGCGAGCTTATTTTCTCCGGAAAGAAAAACTGGCCGAGTTTATCATTTCTCTTAATGCTTCCCATTCCAGATACGGCCAGAAGGTGCGCGAGCCAAGGACAGGGAGCCGCAGGTGGTGGCTGACCTACAACAGCGCTGTGGCTGGCAGCAGAGAGACAACGGGACCGCCGCCAGCAGCTGCACCACAAAATGAGGAGCATGAGGAGCAGGAGATGGTTCTGTGGAATTGGGCCCCAGCCTAGTTGCTGGCTGCTAATGCTGCTAATTGTTGGCCAGACTGTTTATGGTAAGTTCTGCACACACACACACAGCTTGATTCTTATCAGTATTCATCGCACACACACACACAAATTTACGCACGCACACACACACACAGACCAACAATTGAGATAAGTGGCTCTCATATGAATGGGTGGAATATAAAAAATTCCACTGCCACCCGCTTGACCTCATTAGCCCTTCGTTTATCTCCCTTATTTATGCAACCACACACACACACACACACACACCGACTGATTGGCAGAGCTCCAGCACATCGATGATGGCATCTGTAGCACATGTCTATGGATGATGTCTCCAATTGCCATGGAATAAAATGCAAACATTTTTATTTGAGTTTTTGTGTGGCATCCATAAAATATCGACCAATGGCCGTGGCGGCGTTCTATTTACAGTATGCTGCCCCGAATTAAATGGCGCACAAAGGAACCTGCCAAACACACACACAAACACACACACACACACACACACACACGCTTGTTTTCTCGCTTGCCTGTAATTAATTGACTCGCATTTTCGCATCAAACATAAAAACAACTCCGAACTTTTGCCAAACAACTTTTGTATGGGTGTGTGTGTGTGTGTGTGTGTGTGTGTGTACATTTGTGTTTGCGTGCGTGACCAAAATGGCCGACAGTTGCATTCACTGCAGTCAAGGTCACGCGGCAAAAGAAAAACTTTTCCCCAGTTGCCAAATTGTCGCATGTGGCAAGCAGCCAAGTTCTGCTCAGCGGTAAATCCGATCTACGATGTAGCTTACTACTTACATTAAATGGAAAAGTCAAGTTTTTCTCTTGTTAACAATGTAATGCCAATATATACATGAAACGACTGAAGCATACTACTGGATTGGCATAGGGTTTAGTGTAGCAGCCAAGAAGGATACCCCTTAAAATATACAGGACATCATATGCATTGTCTAGCCATTAGCATAAACGCAAACTGTGGCAACTATTTAAGGTCTTTGATTCTAATTACGAAAAGAAAGTTCGTAAACTTACGAGTATACTAAAAAGCAAAGAGCTCCTTTAAAGCATCGAGTGAACTTCTTAAGCCAGACAGTGTAAATTATAAAAAGTTAGGCTGATAGTTTATAGCTTTAAGTAATAATAACAAAATACTTATGCACATTTCATGTATAGGTATGTTTGCAGACATGTATTTGAATTTTCTCATGAATGTAAATTCTTTAATTAAATTAAAAACTTCTCAACAGGCTGTAAATAACTGGAAGCCATTTCAACAGCAACGACTGAGAAATATGCTTTCATATGTTGACTTCTATTTTACTATTGAGGCTTAAACATTTTGATGTATTAAATGGCTTGCAGATATTTTTCACACGTCGTTCAACAATATCTCACCATTTGCGGCGATTGAAATATTTGGGGAAATATTTGTCGTTTTCAATATTCGTACTCGATGAATTTCATTTGACAAGCTCTCATCTTCCCTCGTTAAATGAAAAGTATTTTTCAAAGGGCTTGCGAATGTAGCAAAGAAGTATTTGCACCAAGCATTTCAGCGGAAAAATAATTGATTGCCCTTTTATTTGTTCTGTTAATTGCGAATTTTGAAGTCATTTGCTTATTTCTGGGCTGAAGTGTAACATAATATTATCAAAAGTGAGCAACAAGTACAAATCCGAATCCTTTTTGATATTTGAATTTCGAATATTAAAAAAGCTTAAGGGAAAGGCTAAATATCTAAGAGGCTTAATAGGCAAAGACAACAATGTTTACTATTCGGGGTGCGAATTAGGCATCGCTCACAACTGTAGCCATAACAATTAAGCCCACTTAACGACCTTCTGACCATTCTCCCGATTTGCGTGGCCGCTGGCTGACGATGCTGATGGAGGAGGCGAGATCGAATTTTTGAAATGAGCAGCGAAAACAGCTGCCGGCTGCGCAGTTTCTTTGGGCTGGATTGACGGTTCTTCGAATCTGAAAATTAATACGTGCCACAAACACGACCTGAGCACAACAGCCCGGAGCAGCAAGATGAGCTGCAAATTAGGACACAACTGTACACTTTACCTCACGCATTCAACAAGCATTGCATACAGTACACACACGTACATATACCCTGCATCTTGGCCAGAATAAAAAAACAAGTAGAAAGTGCATTATAGAGGTAGGTTCGTATCGACAAAGTATAACAATGTTTTTTTATTATATTTTTTTTATGTTTTGTTAATTGGTTGATTTTGAAAAAAATTTGTAGATTTCCGAATTTTAACAGAGGTTTATTCATGGTCAGACAAAATCTGCTAATTTACATTAGGTGACAATATCAATGTGATTGCAGGGTATCTCTTAGCCATTCACCAAATTATTTGGAATATTCCTTCCTGCCAATTTTACGATTTTTCGCTTTTTTATTTTACGTCTCGCCAATATTTAGGCCGGAAATAACAACAGGCCTGGTCCTTGCTTAAATCAGGGGCTCGTATTCGGCTAATATGCCACAAACGTTTTTGATTGCTTACTTAAAATAAAGTAAATTAGACATAATTAAATTTATGGGCCACACATCTTTTTTTATGACTACGGGGTATATTCAAGTCGTGAATCCTGTTATTTGAACATTCTGCTTGCCTTTTTTTCCGCTTTACCAATAATTAAATAATTTTGACATGAAAAATGGTTCCAAATCCGGAATAATTTGTAGTCCTTAGAAGATGCAAAGCTGGGTCTGCGGGACAGCAGCATTAAGCTAAGGCCCCCGAACGGAAATCTAAATGGAAATTTGCGAGATTCGTGCCACACGTGCCGTAATGCCAGCATTGAATCAGGAACAGGGCGTGGCACTTTAATTGAATATGCAAAACTTACAAAGAGCGGCATTGGCTTTGAATTCAATTGAAATATGCATAAATAAAACGCCGACAAATGCTTTAGAAAATGTGAAAGAAATTTTCAACAGCTTAATCAAATTGCATTGCATAGTAATGAGCTGGATTTCCCAAACGAATTAACGGCAATAGGCAAACAAAATTCGGTTTATCGCCTCTGGAAATCTACTCGACCGTCTATCTCCGCTTCGGTCCCTGGCATGCATTAAGCGGCCGCCCCCCCACCATTGTTGGCTTTATTTATTTATTTGAAATTAGAAACTGTTAAGTGCTCCCTAATATTCCCGAGCCATTAATTAGAACTTCTCTCGAACACATGCTAAGCTTGGGGATGCTGTTTTATTTGCCAAATACACAGATACTTGAGCTGACTCAATCAAAAGTTTAGCTGCTGGGTTGGATGTCAGGGGAGATACAATTTCATTTTGTTCTGTAAGTGCACGGCTCGCGGCATTGAGTTTTTATACTCGCATACCTATTTAAAATTGTTAAAAAAAGGGAAAATTTTATTGCCAAGGCTATCTGTTTCGTATTAATGTGTCGATTTCACAGACTACAAAAAAAGTAGAGACTTTATTGAATACGCTAATTGCCGCGCATCTCAACGATTATTAAATCTAGAGACTCCCAATTTGTCTTTTAGGTTCTTGGTTCTATCTCTTCTTACTGGTGCTGTAGTAAGTGGAACAGAGCTCAAAACTTGGAATGCATACTCGTGTAAAAGTGTTCGAGTTTTTGTGCCACGCCCAATCGGGCGCGACTGCAACATGCTTTTATGCCACAAATTGCAGACATGAACTTCGCATGAATGATTGCGACATTTATAGATCGAAAACTTATTACATCCATTGATCGATGGTTATCTACAAATACGCTAAGCAATAGACACAAATAAAGTAAACTGAAATGTTTCTTTATCTTTTTCAAAGTGTACTAGCAGCATTCCTAATTGAAGTGTACCTTCAGCATCATGATAATGATAATCATGACTGCCTTCAATTAAAGTTGATATACCATTTCTTCCCACCTTCGTAATTCCAACTAAGGTTGCTATCCCATCATTAATTTCAATCGCCTTCTGGTGCTTCGGTAATTGTCCATTGTTGAGTTAATTGATTGATAAAGCAGCTGCCCAGAATCTCATTAGTTCTTATAATGAGTCCATACGTTTCACGTTCGAATGTTATCAAGTTCCTGACCCGCATTTCCCAGCACTGGTCTAAGGACTAACACACATATTCATATGCTGTATTTACTAGTTACACATTCACTCGTACTTTAGATAATTGCACATTCTGAGCTAGAATTCAAAAAAAGCGCACTTTTATTGAAGTTGGCCTTGGGCGGTAAATGGTATTTGTCCGGCAAGTCTATGCTGAACCGGGTCGGAGATGTCTCTTTTGTCTGTTTACGCAACTTTGTTATACTTTTACTCCTTTTGGCATAAGAAGAGAAAAGTTCTCTTGTACATATTTTTAATAAAGTCAAAGTTTTTCTAGCTGGACTTGAAATATTGATGGTACTTTAGCTTGCGATTCTTACACCCTCGCCACCATGCAGCTAATTGACTATTAATTTAATGGAACTTAAAGCGTTCAAAGCGAGTGGAAGAGTTGGTTCATGTTGAGAGTATCTTGAATTTGAGGCTGTTTTTATGCCTCTGTTACGGCTCGTCGCATTTGCCATTTTTGCTCCAAATGTGAGCTGACCCAATTGTAAAGGGAGCCCCCTGGGGGCTCATATCTGTGCCTGGGTCCGCTGTCGCTGTCCCTGCCCCTTGTGCAACAGCAGCAGCAGCAGCAACAGCAGCGAACGTGGCAGCAGCTTTAACGAATTGGCTTTATTTAACATTAGCTAATTTGTGATT
This sequence comes from Drosophila robusta, assembly GCA_035043565.1. NCBI lineage: Eukaryota > Metazoa > Arthropoda > Insecta > Diptera > Drosophilidae > Drosophila > Drosophila robusta. The sequence goes on along the minus strand of JAWNMW010000257.1, from coordinate 17,314,211 downwards.
TTATTTTTGCCTCTAATTTCAGCAGCTAATGCATTTTCCAGCATTTTCTGATACTCAGCTGTTGGCCATTTGACTTAAGTGCTGCAACGCTTTCCGTTGTTGTCGTTGTTCCTGTTGTTGTCGTTGTTGCTGCAGTTTTGCAGCTTGTTTAGTTTTTGCTGTACTCGCGGCATTTGTTTTTGTTGTTGTGGCTCTTTCTTGACACTGATTTCAATTATAAATTGTTTTCCTCTCGCGCCGTTCCCGTTCCCGTCCCCATTCGCGTTCTGATTCCCTTTTCCGTTTTCCGTTTCCCGTTCGTCCCCATCCACAGTTTTCCACTTCTTTTTTCCATTTACTTAACTTTCAGAGAATATACAAAAAGGGGTATTAAAGTCGTACCATATACAAGTAAACATATGCTCAGCTTTAGCCCGATACCGAAACTAGAATGCTAGCTCCCTCTCTCCCTCTCTCCCTCTCTCTCTCTCTAACTAGTCTTTGGTGTGCGTTGCACTTAACCATGCTTCAAGTCGCATTCTGTATTCAGTCCATGGGCATTACTTAAAGGGTATCTCTTAGTCTAGTGCCCCCATCGCGAAGCCCTCCATTTCCCAGCTCTCGCCACGGCCTTAGTGCGTTTTTGTGATTGCTTTCTCAATTGGCGCGCTGCGAGCGCTGCTGGCTATCACTTTTAATCTAAGTTGGCAACAATGCGTCCATCCCACGACATGACACTCGGCCCTCCTCTGCCGGGGACCGTGTTCCCGTGCCAGTGGACATTGTCTTGCGTGCAGGATGTGCGCTGTTCTCTTTATTTATTTGTGATTTTTTTCTTCTCTTGTATATTTTGCGCTTCCCGTCTTGTTGTTGATGTTGTTGCTGCTGTTGTTGTAGCTGTTGTTCAGTTCGCTGGCAACCCTTACGGCTATTATTCTTGGCCATGCATTTTATTTATCAATTTTCACGTCCGTGTACTTATTAATGGATAGACAGCTTTATAAAATGACGAATAAACATTGCTAAGTGGACTCAGGATTTTCTGACGTTCCGTCGGTAATTACGTCGACATAAACAACTGATGCTTCCATTAAAGCGCTTAGAAATGCGAAATGTTCTTGAATGTATTTAAGGTGCTTTAATGATTTAGTTCTTGTAATATAACATTAATGTTGTTTGTACGAAACATGCTAAAATGTACATAAATTAACATTCTCTAGAGACAGAAGGGAAAGGGACATTGCTGGGCGGATGTTGTTCGTAAGACACGCAGAGTGATCATTTTGTCAAGTGCATTTACCTCTAAAAAAAGATAAATATTTAGCGGGCTCTTTTCAATTGTTGTGTGCGATATGGTTTCTGGCTCGACTGGCGGGACTGCACCCTATCCTAATCAAATTTGCGCTGTTACATTGACTGTTTGCTGGCAGATTTTCATTTTGGCCCAACATGCTCCAGCACACACACACACACTTACACACACAGGAGCTGGGTGGGGGCTGGTCAGGTGCAGTTCGTGTCTAGTTAAAGAGTTCCCCATTTGGGTACGTTCCGCTACATTTTGTGCCGGGCTCAATTGCAGTCAGGTCTGCTGTCCTGGAGGACGCGTTGTCCTCCCGGCCTGCCGCACACTGATTTAATTTTGAAATCTTTTTGCGCTTTCACGCAAATTAAAATGGCAGCAGCAACGGTGGCATCGACGGTGGCAGCCACGGCAGTGGTAACACGTCCAACGCTGTGTGCCTCCATCAGTCGCACTTGGCCGCAGCTGGGGTTGATAGATCATCATCATCGTCGTCGTCGTCGTCGTCGTCGCTGTCGTTGTCGTTGTCGTTGCCACCTCCAGTTGCACTCCTAGCCGACGCACAAACCCCGCCCCCTGCTTGATGTTCGCCTTTGCTTTTGCCTTTGCCATTGCCTTTGGCTTTGCCATAACCCAGCTCTCAATTTGCCTGGCGCAATTCAATTGTCGGGCATTTCATTTCAATTTCACAATTTGGAAATTGTTGCTACGGCGGAAGAGTGCCGAGCAGAGTTGTTGCTGTTGCTGCTGCTGCTGCTGTTTTCATGATATCAGCAATTTATTTAGACGACTCTGTCACTTTGGCAGTCATTCAGCCAGCCACACACTTGGCTGAATTGGCGACTTTCTGCCTTCTGTATACCCTGCAAAGCGCGCTGGGCACATAATGCCATCGCAAATATTTAGTTTGGCTTGACAGATTGACGGGGGGATTAACTAATGGTGGGCGGGGCCGGTGGAGGTGAACTTTGTCCGAATCGGCGATTCCCTATTGCACAAATTGCATTTGTCATGCACAACAAATTTACTGGCAAACAATAAAATAAAAGGAGAACACGCATTAAACCAATCGAGTCAAACTGCGAATGCCGAGCTAGGCGATACCCTGCATTACATATTTGCAATGAATGAATTATTGAAATGAAACACACACCTTCCATCTAAAACAAAATCAAGCCAATTTACAGAATTTCCATAAAATGCCAATTGGAAGGCACACATGTTCCATACTCCAATTGCTCAAATCGTATTTTACATGCTTTATGAGTTATGTAAATAGAGCAGGGCCATTCATCGAACGGTTCATTCAATAAATGAACTTGTGTACACACTGCACATTTATTGGTTTTGCACGAATCAATTGAAATCCAATTGGGAGACATGTGGATAAGAGGATTGTGTTTGCATATCATGTTGCCATTTTTTACAGCTTTAATCCTGGTTGTACGATTTGCTGTATATTATAGCGCTAGGTCAATTTGAACTTTTGTTACCACAAATCCGTTTAACTGGACTCATGGATAATTAAATAATATTGACTATTATCGCCAACTTTACATTTGAGTTTTGATCTATTGAAAGGCCGCAACCTTTGAGGGTGGTTACCAGCAATCAATATACCAAATTTTGCAACTCTAGCTCTAATATTGTGGGAAATATTTACCTTTTGTCGATTTGCGATTGTCAATTTATCGATTTGCCAGCATCCCAGTGGGCGTCGCATAAAATCCTAACACTTTTTCTGACGCGGGTATACAAAAATATTGACATGTAAAGCTCTCGGATCCATAGCTCCCATATTTCAAACGCCCATAACTTTGTCAAAAGTGAACCGATTTTCATGTTTGATGGCATTTTTTTAATGGTTTGTCCTCTAGATTGATTCTGCATTTAAAATATATGCATTATTCAAAGAAATTTGTTTTGAATTTTTTGTGGATAAAAGCATGTACCCCCCCCCCTTATCATTTTGGAAAAAAATTTTTTTTCAAAATTTAGAAATGCAAATTTATATGTTTAATCGATTGTAATTGTCACAATTAGTATAAAAAACAACATTAAACCCGATTCTGAGGGGGTCAAATTTTTTGTCAAAAATCATGCAAAAATTGACAAAAATTTTGACATGTAAAGCTCTCGGATCCATAGCTCCCATATTTCAAACGCCTCTAACTTTGTCAAAACTAAACCGATTTTCATGTTTGATGCCATTTTTTCCAAGGTTTATCCTCTGGACTAATTCTGCATTTCAAATTTATTCATTAGTAAAAATGAAATTTGTTGGATTTTTTGTTTGACTTTGTTTGGGTATACACGGGTATATGTTCCAAATTTCAAGTGTCTGGCTTCAATAGCGGGGGCAAAAAAGGCGTTTATACGAACAGACAGACGGACGTACGGACAGCAAGGCGGGCATTGCACAAACCCAATATGCTCTTTTCACTTTGTAAACGAGTATATTAACTGAAATAGTTGCAACAAAAATGTTTGAGTTTGGGTGTTTAGTTGCAAGCATAGCTGAAAAACGGTTTGCCAAATGTTGCCTGATTGCACGTTCAACTGCTAATTGCAACATCAGGTGGCATTGTGGCCGAGCGAGCACGTAAATGAGCGAAAAGCAGTCGTAAAGCGCCCGGAGAGAGGGCCGGGGAGGGGGCTGTCTGGGCTGCTGCTTTGGGGCGGGCGCGTCACAATGTGCGCCACTCTTGGCAGCTTCTTATGCCGAAAATAATAAAACAGATTTTATTTATGTGCTGCACAACAGCAAATTGAAATTCAGCAACACGAACGGAATCTCCAGATAGCGGCGCTTTGCCAGAAGGGGCTTCCACGCCGGTGCCACATATCCGCATATCCACATCAGCAACCACATCCTCATCCTCATCCTCAGCGTCAGCCTCGGCCTCGGCCACATTCTTGGTGTGCGAAAACTTTGGAAATGCATTTGTCTACCGCATTTGAGTCGGGAGCACACTCGCACTCGAACTGTATCTATCCCTTCCGTTATTGTTGTGCTTGGCCCGTTATATTAAAGTCGACATCGTCATGCACAGCAGCAACAGCTCCCAGGATAAGGATGACGATGATGTTGTTGAAGTTCCTCTGAAGGATGTACCTGCCACTTACAAATAATGGCACGTCAGCCGTGAAAACTTGCAACAAATTCATATCGCCACGTATCTGGCAGACGCACCTAAAGCTAACGCACGAGGGCAGTTCACAAAGTTTATAATAAATATATTGAAAGTATTTAAGCAGTTTTTCACAAGCTCTGCGAACAACTCTTGCTCAGATGCGAGCGCATCAATATCTCATTTGTAATTGCTGTCAGCTTTTGCAGTTTCCATTTAAGTCTTAAATTGTTGAAATTTACGAATGCGAATTTATTTGCGCTGCATAAAGAACAACAATAAATTGTGCAAATGTTTTTCTCTCTCTCTCGCTCCGTTTTCTATCCAGCACCTCCCCCGTTCTTTCTGTTTGTTTCTGGTAATTACATGGCCTCTTACTCGTGAGCCATTAAGTGCAGCTTTTTCAATGTTAATTGCAAGAAGCGCCCCCCCCCCCCCTCCCCTCCCTACCCCCTTCGCGAATCACATTTTTGTCGAGAATCGCGAGTGCAAAATGTTGCACAGCAGTGGCCAGAGGCCAATTTTGAATGCAATCATTCCTGGGAATCTTTTGAGTCAGACAAATGGGCGAATAGTTGATTTTATCGCACAGATTTATGTTGCTTGACAAGCAGTTTGACACGAAGCTGAAATGTGTTTATAGTCGGCTACAATTCCATATGCAAAATTGCAAACAGATTTGTTTAATGCTCCGCATTGATATCCAAACTTCTTGGCAAACAGTTAACAACTTGTTTTCTTATGACGGAAATAATGTGAGCGAAGCCAAACTAAATCTTGTTGAACATGTTGTCAAAGTGCTGGCTGAGTTTAACAGGAACACGAGAAAACGTGCCTTAAAGTCACAACTGAATGGAATATTCCAAATAAATTAAGCGACCATGAAATATTGTATAAATTTAAATTCAAGAGAACTCATTTGTGCTCTTATCAATCATCGGTAAAATTTTGTCAAATTTTGATGATTTATGAGCCGAGAGCTTCATTCAGCCGCAACGTGTTGTCCAGTCCACATTACAAAATGTAAAAATCAAATGTGGTCTAAATTTGGCTTTAACGCAAATCCATCAAATTACATGACAACAGGCGTGTGCGGAATGGAAAGTTTCAATGTTCGCTTCGTTTAACATAGCAATTGCCAAAAATGCCTTATGTCAGATTTCTACTTATCTAAGCAACGCTTAAATAAAGGACGAGTACTTCGGACAATAATTCCATTCAAGTTAACAGCAGATTGATAGCTTTAACCTACGCAGCATTTGGCGCATCAATAGGCCAATATCAGCTTAAATGCTCAACGGCAATTATTTAAACATGCGAATGCTATATACAAGAGGCCATAAGTTATTTCAGAGAATGCAGCCCGAGCAGCTGCATTCCCGAAGTTGTTGCAACTTCAAGCATTACCAATTAGTTACCAATTAAATTATGGCAAAGCGATGTTCGGATCGGAGCTAGACAACGCACACGAAAAGCGAGCTAACAAGCTTGCAACTGCCCCCTCTGCAACAGCCTTTGGCATCCTGTGCTGCCCTGCTACATTTATAATCCAAGTACACAGAGGCAGAAGCTGCTTTCCCTCCCTCGTCCCTGTTCGCTCGTTACGGTTACATACATTTGATAATTACTTTATCTGCATTTGTTCTAATTCGTTTCATTTCTACAACTGCGCCTTTTCTCCAAACATGCTATTAATTACACTCGTTCACAAAGCGAAGAGAGTATATTGGGTTTGTGCAATGTCCTTTCGTCTATACGATATAATTTAAATTCAGTTTCAATGCTAGATTGACAACAATTTTGCAGACTTTCACATTTGATTGATTCTACATTTAAAATATATGCATTATTATTATTAAATTCTTTTTAGATTACTCTCTCCTCCTGTTCAAAACTAGAATTGCAAATTTAATTCGATTGTGGTTGTCACAATTAGTATAAAAAACAATATTAAAACTGATTCCGTATAGAGTATAGGTATTAGGTTCGTCTGTCTGTCAGAAACGACAGTTCGCAGCTGGGTTCAGGGTATCTCCTAGTCTCCATTCCCGACTAGACTTGCTTATTACGTATAATCAGCACATGAGCATGATGTATAGGTTGCATAATTGTCAGCATCGTAACTTCCCAATCGATAAAATGTGAAATAGTTTTTCCACCTTTTAATTTCCTCAGAAATAAGAAATGCAATCCTAGCGTTAAGAAACAGCGCAACAACAACAAAAATATGATAAATGCCGATTTCCCCGGCATGTTCCAATTAGAAACGAAGATTGTGCTTTGTTTTGTGATGTGCAAGCGGTTTTGTTTAAGCGACAGCCCGACTCGGAAATACCCTTTTATTTTAAAGTACCATTAAACCCATAATTTGTTGATAAAAGAATAAAAGAACTTGAAATGATTGAATCCACTGGAAACTAGTTTGGCCGTACTGGCTTAATGGCTTTCCGGAGCCTGTAGACAGGACATGAGTGTCCTTGGAGAGCGCCTTGGCAAGGATATAAAGTGTTTGACGCGCCGCGTAAAAGTTGCGCTTCTTCGTGTTTTTTTTTTTTTTTGGATAATAGCGTCGACAGACAATACAAACTATAAATATGCACAGTCACAGACAAGGCACAGAAACCGAATGGGGGCCACCGGGTAGGGCGGGGGGCGGGGCGGGGGGGGGTCTGTTGGCAAACACATACATACTAGCAGCTGTCTGACACAACAGTGGAATGTCGCAGGCCCCCGCTATATCTGTCTCTGTCGCACGCCGCTGTCTCTGGATGTCACTGCTGCTGCAAGCAAAATGCAAAATTTATTGCAGAAAACTACAGAACAGTGGGTGGTGCGCTGCTCGACGGCGGGTGGTGCGCTGCTCGACGGCGGGTGGTGCGCCGTCGTCGCCGCCGCCGCCGCCGCCGTCGCCGGATGAAGTGAGGCGTGCAAAATGTGTTGAGTCTATTGAGTGTATTAAAGCAAATAACTGCTGCGAATGAAATACATGCAGCAGCAGCAGCAACAACAACGACGACGTCGGCGATGGCGATGGCGATGGCGATACATGCAGATGGCAGCGGCGGCCGAGGGGCGTGGCAGGGCGAAGATACTTAAATGCCAAACACCCAACGGGCGCACACACATATGCAAATATGAATATAAATGAACGGCGACTGAGCGAGGCTAAATGCGTGTGTGTGTGTGTGTGTGTGTGTGTGGAAGTGGATACCAAAAGTTGAAAGTTAAACTTATGGGCGCAAAAGCAGATCGACAAGGGTTTTACAACTAAAACAAAAGTGTGAACAAGCGCAGCTGCTGTGCTGTAATAACGGGGCCACGACAATGTGTGGCATCTAAAGGGGAGCGGGGGGGGGGGGCGTGGCAGTGAGCAGGGTGTGCGTGTTAAATTTACAATTATGCGACCCAGTCGCAAACCTTCGATCCCAACCACACAGACACATTTGCTAAGCCCCCCCGACATAGCAACAAATGGGCTTTTCGCGTCAGCACCTGCTCAGCCCCGCCCCCTTGGAGCGCCCCTTTTCGGGCGATTCAATAAAGTGCCGGCGCAGGCAGCCTGCAAGTGTCAATACAATCACTCACACTTAAAAGCGCAATTAAAGACACAAACTGAGCGAAAGTGCCAGCTCAGTGAGGGGCGGACGGCGGGCGGTGGGCGGTGGGCGGTGGGCGGCACTCTCTGATGTTCTGCCCCCAAAAAAGGACAAAAAGCCCAAAGCAAACACGGAGCCTGCCAATGAGCAGGCGGAACTCACACAGTTCTTGCTTAACGAAAGTTGTCGGCCCCAAAAAGTGCGAGCAAATATTCTGTCAAGTGGGCGGAGAGGGAGGGAGCGGAGGGAGCGAGGGCTGGATATGCTATAAGTAATTAAAAGCTATATGTACATAAATATCTAACTTGTATTCTAATTGAGCGCGTTGCTTAAGAAGAAATGAGTCGACTAAATATTAGTTTAGATCGGCGGATATTTCGGGTAAATCGTTTATTTATGTTAAGCGGTTTTCATGAACTCATTTTATTATATTAATTCATTTAGAGACCATGTGACAGCCAATAATATTAAATAATAAAAAGGGTAATTTATAATAATTTAAATAAAGCTATGCTCGAATCTTGCGAAACACTTATTGACATTTGCAAGTATTTAATTTAAGTACTTACCCTAACATTTGGGCCAATCAACAGACAAATAACCAAAGACGAGGCCCCAAACCATTTGCCACTTCAAAGCCAGACATCAAAGTCAATGGCATCTAAATGACCCCAAATTAAGCCAACAATACAGACAGACAGTGTTTTATGGGATAACATTAAGGTGGCTCAAACATATCATTTTCGTGGCCTTAGCATGTTTTAATTGGAGCGTTAGGACAAAGTTGGCAGTTCGTTGGGTTGATGGTATTTTGCTTGGCTGATTTATGGATGCAGTAGCTGGCAGCATTGTGCATTATATTAAAACAGTATTAAATAGTGCTATTAAAATTAATTTGCATTTAATTAAATTTACGTTGCAAATTGTCGCACGATGCTAACAACGGCAGCAGCATCGGCAACGACAGCGACAACGGAAATAATCAGCTTTGACATACGGCAAATGGATGCCATATAGAGCACACACACACACACACACGCACACAGGGACACAAATACAAATAAAGATACATACAAATACAAATACAAGTGCTAACCTATAGATGTCGCATGCGGCGCACAGAGCAATAACATCAGCCCACAGCAAAAACTCTCAGTGGGGAGGGGGAGGGGCAGGTGGGGGCTATGGGTAAGGAGGTTAGTGGAGCTGCCTGTGCGATTACAAAAACATCAACACTTAATATGTTTATTAAATTTGTTGCTACATCATTAGGCACTAGCAGCCATATAATGCGGCGCAAACACTTTGGGAATCGCAAACACACAGCCGTGGGGGAGTGTGCGGTGTGTGTGTGTGTGCGGTGTGTGTGTGCGTGCTTGCCTCGGAGCTTTAATACCCTACGCGTCATAAAACGTCTACTGAGGTAATTCAAACTTTGTGCAAATGCATGTTACACTTGCCAGCAGCAAAAAGGAGCCATCAGCAATATAAGTAGACACTTGCAAATACATCTACACACACATCGAAATACACACACACACACAGCTAAACATGGCATTTGTGAACTTTGGAGCCGTACCCGAATGGCAACAACAAAAGCAAATTGAATCAATTATAAAAGGTTTCGAGTCAAAATAAAATAATCAGCGGCCGTAACGCTTCTAAATTTTAAAACAAAAATTGCAATTAATAAAACCTTTCAAATTGAATTAAATTAAATTTCTATTCTTGTTCAAATATAAATTTATTTGGCAAAGAACCTTCAAATTAAAGAGGTATATAATTTTAAATAGTTATATAAGGAATTGTGATCAACACATGTTGGATTCTACTTATATTTTCTATATAATCGATAATTATTCGACAACAAAAATTTGAATAGAGTTCATCATCAACTGACTTCATTTGTAAAGAGCAGCTGAAAGTCTGTGAAACTCTGCCGGCTATTTTAGTTAGCAAAAGGCAATGCCCTACAAAAAGTGCTTGAGGCACACACACACACACACACACACACGCGCGCGCACATGCTGGCAACTGCTGTGTGTGTGCTTTGGGCCACTTTACATGGGCTTAACGATTGTTGTTTAGACGCAGTTACAGTTGCCTTGCAGCTGCACTCACTGTTACTGCTACTGCTACTGCTACTAGCCGCGACAGTTCAAATGCACTCATTCGACTACACGTGTATATGTGTGTGTGTGTGTGTGTGTGTTTATACTACAAGTATGAGTACGAGCACTAGTTTGTGTAGGCGAGTGCGCATTCAAGGAGTTCCAGCTTTAAAAATGTGCATTGCCTAGTTTTCGGGGATCGAGCAGGTGTTGTGCTGGAAGGTGGCTTTTGGAGGGGGGGAATGGGGGGCCTCCACGTTACCGTAACAAGTGCGTAAAGTTTGCAGCTGCTGCAAAGGTGCAGCAAAAAGTTGATTTATTCGCTGCTGCCGCCGCAAAAGTTATGCGCATTATTAATAAAGCGCAACGCGATTTTCGCATAAATTTTAATGCCTACGATTATTATTATGATAAACGTAAATTTGATGGAAATATGCGCAGCGCATTGATAAATCCCGTCGACTTCGCCCGGCAACAATCGCCTAAGCCCTCTCTCTCTGCCATTCTCCTCTCTTTCAGCCAACGCGAATGGGCCAACTGACTTGGCGCGTGCCCAAGCGCCGGCCACTGAGCCGAGCAAATCGAGCAGCCACCAAGTTGGTCTTGTCACCAGCACCACCGGCAGCACAGTTTTTGCCACGCCCACACGCCGATCGATCGGCGATGATGAGCAGGAGCTAACCATCCCAAGGACGCCGAAGGCGAGCAGATTCGCGCGGCAGGCGGAGGAGGATCAGGTGGACCGCTGCAGGCTCTTTGTGGAGGGCGATCCCACCAAGAACGAGCTCTACAGCCCCGAATATCCCGCCTTATATCCGAAGAACATTAATTGCACGAGAGTGATAACAGGTGAGTCATTTCCACCCGTGAGTGCATTCACAATAACAAGCACGCGAATTAACGATCAAAATGTCAAAAATATGCAAGGAATAATATTATTTATTTTGTTTAAACAAAATTAGAAAATAAAATAGTACAGAATTATCTTAGCGATGCCGAAGATTGAATACCCTGGCAGACAAATGGAAGCAGCATAAAAGCAAACTAGTTCCTCTTTCTTTTGCAGTAAATAAAGATGTAGGATCGGTTCACAATGTCATAGCTTCAAATGGAAACAAATACTTTTTGAAATAAAAAAAAATTCTCTATATAGTATAATATAGTATTTGAACTTCGGCACCCCGAAGACAAATGCTCCTTTGCGTTTGTTTGAATGCCACATTCGAATCCCTCTGAAGTAATAAATTGCAAGGTGACTGAAGATATGCATTACTCAGTGTGCAAGCGAAAATATTTATGTTTTAGAGCTGTATTTGAGAGCTATATTTCCCCGATTTGGAAACTACTTAATATCAGTTATTCAATAAGCATGTATTCTATTGATCAGATGCGCATAGGCGTGTGCCACAGTTGGAGGCAGCTTTAAGTTTTCCTTATTTAGCAATATCGATGCGAGCAGTCGATTGAATACCCGTTTAACTCATAATGATAACTGAGTCCAAGCATGCGGCAATATGCGAGCAGCCTGCAGGCAATAGCTCGAATAGTTCGATGCAAGCCAATTCGCAGGCAACTTCCTGTGGCATGTGAGTCGACTACCATTTGGTCGCGGCTGGGAGTGGGGTTGTGGGTGGGGGTGTGGGTGTGGGGTCGTAAAAGTTATATAGAGCACTTCGCTGCCGGCGCTACTTACTGCAAATAATTGCAAGTTTGAGCCAAGATGCAGTGCGCGAAAAGCATTGTGTTGACATTTCAGACGTCAGTCAGTTAGTCAGTCAGTCAATCAGTCAGTCAGTCAGGCAGCTTAGAGCCAAGACTGGGAGCAGGACTGCGGCTGCTGACGCTTCCTATTAAAAGCGTTAGCGTGTTATCCCGTTGGCCTCCAAATGCGATTTGGCTTGGGCTGCGTTATTTGCGTGGCAGTCGTCATATTTGCGCTGGCTGCGCTTCACTGGCTTTTGGCACGACGCTTATCGGTAAATAGGGCCAAAATCATTTGTCAGTTAAGACAAAATGCGAACAATATGGCTGCAAGCCCAGCGGCCCAGATAAAACCGAGAACGTATGAAATGATTGACTTTCCATAGGCACGCATCAGCGGATACCATCATCGGATACAGTATCTGCATCTCAGCGAGTAACTCTGCAAATCCAAGCGTGTGTGTGTGTGTGTGTCCTGTATTAACTTTACATATGTGCGTTGGCTTAGACAGACAGCTAGATAGATGGATAGAAAGATAGGCCGACTCCCATCGGGAGAGCCAGGCTTATTTGCATAACAATATGTGCGGTCGGGCGATAGAGCGAACTGATGGGGAGAGGGAGGGGCGGGGGGGACCTCCAATTGGATTTGTACGATTTGCCTGTTTGCTGGTGGCTGCCTGTTAAGCGTCTGCATTACTAACAAGCGCTTATAAATGCGTGTGTATGTGTGTGCCGCATCCATTCATCTCTGTCTGTGCTTCTTTCCGTGTGTGGCAGCCAGCGTTAAAGACACACAACTCCTCAGTTATGTAAATCAATTACTGTTTACCCATTCATCTTAATTTATCGTTTGTATTCACCACCCATATCAAATATTTAAAAACAGAAAGACGAGTATAGTAATCAAAAGTACTTGAATCAGAAGTGCTAAAGCAAATCATTCACTTAAATCAGTTTTAAAGTTGCGTCCAATTAGCACAAATAGCCAAAAATGCGTCAGTGCCAAATTTAGAAATCACTTCGCCTCAAAGAGCATTTTATCATTTGGCATAAAAAACACAAAGAGCAAAAACAATGCAATTTCATTATTCAACAATTCGAACTCTTTGGCAATGCATCAATCATTTCTCGGCCGAAAAGCCAAAGAGCTTATGCGAAAATCGAAGCTGCAATTGCGCACATATCAGCCAGAGTCCGATATTGGCTTTGGAATGCGGATCCGAGCTGCATAGGTGGGTCTACGACGGGCAAATGATTAGTTTTGTGGGCTGGCAGCGCTTTGAATTGCTTGCGCAACGTAATTACAATGAGTTTGCATTTGTCAATTGGCAGTGCCAACATTGTGGCCAGTTTTCCCTTTGGTCTTCAATTTGTGTAAGCTGCGTGGCCTGCAAATGCTGTTGAAAGACCCAAATTGCTGTGGGCTGGGCGGGCATATATACACATATATATCTATATACACAGATTCCATCTGCCTTCTTTCTTTCATTTGGTTCGGCTCTAGTTTGTGTCAAGGCCAATCAAACTGAAAATCCCCATTCGCATTCACAGCCAGCTCAAACATGCCATTTGTTTGGCCACACTTCTCGGGACTGACTCTTTCATTACAGCCCTATTATGTCATGTATAGCCTAGACCGGTGTGGTTAACGCAGTTGCCGCTACTGGTTGCAGGGCTTCTTTATGCCCCACTCTGTGTGTGTGTGTGTGTGTGCCTTTTCAAGTACCAGATGCCAGCCCATTGATGCGTGCTAAGGCTTCAGTCGTTGTCAGCCATTTATCCGATCTGCATGCTCGACTAGGCCGAAATGTGGAAACCATTGAAGACGAATACGTTCTTGTTTACCATTGATCGATTGCCCCTGCCCCCGCTCTGACAGAGCCCAATTATAATAAGCATAATTATTAGCCTTTTAAAGTTAGCAAGTTTTTAACTAGTGTTCTCGAACTTTCCAACTTGTTTGTACATTTTGTTTCAACTTTTTAATGTGCAGTTTTCTCGAGTAGAAACTAATATGAAGTCCTCTGTTTTGTTTTCGTTGTGAATAATTTAAAGACCTTTAGTCTGGCTGCAAATAAGTTAAATTTGCCTAGGGGCTATCTGTAATTTGATTGGCATTGCGCCAATATAAATAAGTAAACATGTTGCGCTCTGGCTTTCATCCCTTCTTGGATATCCAACTAATCTCGTAAACTGATTATTTGCCTCTAATTACAGCGCCGAAGGGACAAATCATACGGCTGGACTTTCGCAACTCGTTTAATATTGAGGCCAAGGAGGAGTGTAAATTTGATTTTCTCGAAGTAAGTCTTGCAATGTGCCAACAACAACAACAACAGCCAGGCACGTCTAGTGGCAACAACAACATGATTTGCATTATATAGACAACTTTGTTGCTGGCCAGGGCAGAATAGCAGCAACAACAATAACAACAACAGCAGCAGCAGCAACCAAACAAAACTTGCCCCGTTACTTGCGAAAAAAAACTTTTCAAATTGTTTTCTTAACTGTTGGCAGCGTCCAGCAAAGAAGCCTCTGCCATTTTTGTGTATGTACCTGCACATATTTGCCTGGCAATTTTTACACAACATTTCTCTAGCGCCGCCAAAAGTTTTAATTGAAAGTTCACGTCCGCCGATTATTGCCGTTGCTGCCCTCATGTCGTATGCGCAACGTCATTCAACAGGCAACTTTCAAAAGGTCCGCCAACTAAAACTAACTAAAGGGCCTGCGACACATCTATTTATTTATAGTTGAAGCTTTCAGGCTGACATAAATAAAAGAAATGTTTAATTGGCGCCAGAGAAAGAGTGAAAAGAGTGCATCGAGTTATTTGTCCGCCTGCGGCAAAAACTAATTAAAATGGCATTAGGCGTTGTGTTGGAATCTCTTTCATGTGCTAATATTTATGAAGTTATTTACGAGGCTTACCGGTTCCCGTTGGGTCTTTGTGCCGATAATCTACTAATTAAGTCATCAACTAACTAAATTATGTGTGAACGACCCGGCGCACAGCATGACGCAGCTATTTTGTGTGCTCTTCAGTATATTTAATTTTTAATTGAATAGCCCATTATCTAACCATTATCTTGAAATTCCATTAGCACTGCGACTATAATAATAATGATTTTCATTCGATAAATCTGAAAGAGTATTCGCTGACCAATATTAAATGAATAGCATATAATATATATATAATAATAGCAATAACTGAAACTGTTCTATTTACGAACAAAGATCAACAATTTGTTTCACAACGTTTTCCGATAGCTAATCGATAAATCTGATTAATATGGTAATAACCACTTGAACATGTTATTAAAGTTAAATTATCCTCTTTATTGCGTTTTACTTAACCTGTCCAATAAAACCGGACAGGCGTTTATGAAGTTGACAGGCGGATGCAATTTCAGTGCTGCATAACATATCAATGTAAATTGTTGTTAATACAACCCTGAAATGAAGTGTTGCCACAGCAACATGTCGTTGCCGCGCTGTAAGCAATATTACTTTACTGTCAAAGGACAAGGAATTCAAATTAAAATGCAGAATGCAAAATGAACGCTGCTGACTGAGGGGCGTTGCCCCTCGTGGGGGGCAATAGGATGGTATCTAGATACACATACATAGCTCGAAGCTGTCGCTGGCTTCTGTCCAGTTAATCATTTGACGACTTGCTTTCTAAATGGCAATTTCGGCTTTTCTGGCTGGCTTTTCTAGATACGCGACGGCCAGTACGGTTTCTCGACGCTGATTGGGAAATTTTGCGGCACAGATTTCCCGCCGGAAATCACCTCGAAGGAACGGTATCTGTGGCTGTATTTCCATTCGGACGACACCATCGAGTACACGGGCTTCAGTGCCGTGTACGAGTACCTGGATCGCAACCGGGAGGCGCCCAGCACCGACCTCAACTGCACCATCGAAAAGGATGGCTACGAGGGCTTCATCAACTCAACAGATGTGCCAGCCGACATTAGGGAGCAGGTGCTGCGCGATAAGATTGCGCTCGATTGCATTTGGCGCATACAGGTGAAGGACAACTGGAAGGTGGGTGTGGCTCCATTTTGTTAAAAGTCAGTGTTGCCCTGCATTCAAATATACCTTTTTTCTCTCGTAGATATTTTTGAAGTTTTTGGACTTTCATCTAAGCAAGCCGAATGACTGCGAGACGAACTTTCTGGATATATTCCCAGAGCAAACAGTTATGCCATTAAGGTAAGAGTTGAAAATTATCCCAGCGATTGATGCGGCCCTAGATGGTGGCGGTGGTGGCGATGGTGGCGTATACGCAACGTTGTGCCACAAACCAATTTCCGCTCCACGAATGCGCCACAATGTGAAGTCAGCCAAAAAACGTATTGTAACGCTGTAAAGATCAAAGCATGTAAAGCAAAATTTCAATTTATTACCGGCCAAAGTAAATTGTATGACAGCGGAAGCTGCGGCGGCGCCTTTGACTCGTCCAACTGGAATTGTTTTGTGGCACCAACCGACGGCGACCCGTCTCCCACTTGCCACTCGCCGTGTGCCGCGCACCAAGTGCCATTCAGGCGCATCCCTCTTTCAACGCGCCAACAAATTTCCACTTGTTGCTGTGCCTCTCTCTCCCTCTCTCCCTCGCTCTCTCTCCCCCACCCGGCGCAGCACTCTTGCAATGTCATTCGATTTTAAAGTCTGTCCCGAGCTCAGGCTTTTGTGCACACTGATGGGAATAGCGACGCCGACGCCGACGCCGACAGCGACGTCGACGCCAGCGTCGCAGCCAACGGCAATGACAGCACCACTCAACATGATTGACTGGCCGTCGAGCGCGCTCCGTCTGCCTACTCCGCCGGGCCCATTGATTCGGTGCTAGTTATGCCCTTGCGCGGGGTAATCGAGTTATGTCACAGATCAAGTAAATATATGGGCATATAATCAGCGAAATATGCTCGCTCAGTTAGATCCTACTTATCTTAAGCTAAATAAGAGATCAGTCTTATTTTGAACTCCACTCCTTCTGACTTTGATTTATATTAAGAGTGCTGAGAGTAATTCAGTTAAGCGCCAGAAAGAGCATTTGATTTTCTGCATAGCAAATATAGTTGTATTTTTTTGTTTTTTGTTTTATTTTTTTTGCCATTGCCATTGGCATTGTCACTGGCCATTGCCTTTGACCTTTGCCTTTGCTTTTGGTATTGTTGTTGGTGTCGGTCACTTTCCGCTACGTGTTGGCCAGGCATATAAATATCCACCATGCGCTCACTTTTGCAGATAAGTGCATTTGTCAGATTGAATTACCTTTGCGAGCTGCTGGGAAAGATACTTATAAGGTATCGCAGAAGTTAAATGGATATGATATCAAGTGTGAAATTTATTCAGTTTAAATTGAGCGCTTAGGTTGAGACAATAATACTATAGTGTCAATAAGTCGGGCTAATATTTAGTATACGCATCAGATGAAGACATCTCCTCTAAAAGTATTCTCAATTTAATTTTTTTTTTAGGTATTTCTTAGCGAACCCAAATATGAGATTTGGGCGCACTTTAAAGTTAACCCAAAGCTTTGAGCCAAATTAATAGCATTTGTGTACTCCAGTCATATTGATTGTCTTTTTTGCTTTGTTTTCTTTCTTCTCTCTTTCCCCTTTCTTTTTGCAGAGTGAAAAACTTTTGCGGATCTGCGGGCGAGAGTATTACGGCGGAGTCGAACATTCTGCATATGCGATTTTACGCGGAACAAAGCGCGATTAATTCGACATTCGCCATTTTGTACTCGGCGTTCCGGGACCGCGGATCGGGAAGTAAGTTTACAATTTAAACTGCTGGTGGTGCTGGTGGCAAATCCTTCAAACTTGGCCCACGTGCGTGAACGGAGCGTCTCAAAGCAAGCAGCCCAGGAGCCCAGGACAATGGAATGGGACAAAGCTTGGGCAATCCCATGTTAAGCTCACGCTATCCCCAAGCCGCAAACGAGACGGCTTTTTGAATGGCTTTTTGGGCGGCTTTTGGCTGTTACTTTTCCCGTTTGTGCTGGCCATTTAGGCGAGCCAGCGACGGCAGTCGGCGTCAACAACTGTCTCTCGTCCTTGTCTATGTGCTTGTCTGGCCAACTACTTACGTATCTGGCCGTTGTCTATCCACAGGCATTTGCCGCCTAACTGTTTGTTTGTTCCCCACTTTTGTGTGATTGCCGCCTGTTGCCAAAGGCTAAGCACTTCTTTGTCATTCAACGATTGTCCTTTGTTCCTGCCATTGTTCGGCGAAGCATTCCAGCATTTTACAGTTAACAACTTGCTGGCCCACAGCTAGCCAAGGGTATCAATTGTTAGGCAACCAAAACAGAGTCCGTAGACAGGGGTCAACACTGAGACTGCAATAATTGTTGCAGCCTTTTAAAAGGCTTACGTAAAACAAGCCCGCAACACTTATCGCTTTCTTATCGCTCATCACAAGGGGAAGCTAAAAACAAGATAAGAGATAAACCATTGTCTGGCAAATACATTTACATTTACATTAGTTGCAAACACAACGAAAACAATACCAAAACTTATAACTTTATGTTTGGCGCATTAGCTAGTGCTATTGCCAAATTCCCGCTATGTCTATCACCATATAACCCTTCAACTTTTGTTAGGCACGGCCTTCGTGATGTAGATATATGAATTTGGGAAATTGTTTAGATTACGGGCAAATCCTTTAAGCCTTATCAAAGCTTTAGCAAAACATTGTCGACTAGATTTCTGTTTATCCGTATTGTTTGCCTTCCATCTATTGAAGCAGGACACTTCAAACTTGAAATATATAAAACTTGACATATATATGAGGTCAGGTTTGCCACTGAACAGAGTATTGCACAGTCGGTTTGACCCGACTGTCTTTTTTGTTGTTGCAATATTAACCAATACATTAAACACAGCCTGCACCGAGGACGAGTATGATTGCGAGGACGCGACCTGCATAGCCAAGGACTTAAAGTGCAATGGCCGCGACAATTGTAAATTTCGCTGGGACGAGGAAAGCTGCAATGTAAGTGAGAAATCAAGAAACCCACCTGCTATTCGCCCATTCGTCCATTAAGGGCAACAACAAATATAAAAGCACACAATCATCAGCATTTGCCTGGCATTATGTCGGCAAAAACTTCGTGCATGCATCTAATTATTGGCTAACGAATGTGCCGCATGCTCTTTGACTATTATTTTAGCCAGGCCAACACACAGACACCCGCACGGACGCAAACACAAAGTTAGCCAAATAAGTTTTGTTGCCATACTCTGAGGTTTGTGCCTGTGTTGTCACCGCTTATTTTTGGCTGTGGGTTGTTGTTGTTGGTGTATTCTTTTTTTTTTTTGTTTCTTATTTTTATGTTGGCTCAGCAATTGTGTTGGAAGATGATTAGATTTGATAAAGTCACAGCCCAGCAGTCGTAGCTTATGCATACTATTTGTCTGTGTAGCGAATTTCGAGACTTTCTCAACTGTATTCCTTTTGTGACTCATTTAACTTAAAAGCGGGCAAACCGCAAATAGTTTGCTTTGCTTGGGGTTTATGTGCGATTGCGTTGTAATTCTGGCTGCGATCGTAAAACTCAACTAACTGTTCAACCCGAAAACCAACATAGGCCGCACGTACTTCTAAAGTGGGCAAGATTTGTGGGTATTTTAATTTTGTAGAGCATTACTTAATGCTTTTTACATAGGGTATTACCCTATTCAATTAATGGAAATGCAATAAAATATTTTAAAGCTTGAATAAAATTATAAGATTTATTTTTAGATTGCAAACGTTTAGCAATTATCTTGCAACATGATATCTATTTTTCTGATAATTAATTAGAACACAATTAACAATTAAAAGTCAAAGTTCGTATTGAATTTTGAAATTGAACATGTCAAAGTATGAAGCGTTTGTATCGACAATAATGTGATTAAATTACAAAATAAATCGCATTTTTTAGGCCACTTGCCTCGTAATTGGCCCAATCAAAAGCTCAATCGAGCGCTCACACAATTTATATTTATTTAATTGGCTCACAGTTAAATAAGCGCACAACTTTTCGCTAATTGTGTTTACCGAGTTTGCTTTGAAAAAGCCATCAAGCCAGCTTTATCGCCATAATGTGCGTGTGTGCATTTAGATTACATGCAACTTTTGGCCAAAAACGGAACGCATAATTATTATATAATTTTGTAGCTTTGCTCCACAAATTCGCAACAACTAGCCGTCAAAAACTAACATGATGGAAACTCACTTGTAACATTTTCAGTCTGCCCAAAACTCCTATTATACTCCATATTCATATTGCATTACCCATAATGCGAGTCCTTAATCTATAATATTAGCTAGCACTAGATATTTTAGATATTTTTAATTAGCTTTAATGAAAGAACGAATATTTTCGACAAATTTGTACATTGCTAATACTCACTTCATTTATGATCAGCTCTGATTACATTTTGTCATCAAAGTTCGTATACAATTTACAAAATAATAATTTGTCAAAGTTATATGTCAAACAGTAAGCAAGATTTTGTGATCTGTTTTAAGATAAACCGGGAGGTATTTAAAATACCTATTCAGACAACCTATTAGCCATTCGGGCTAAAACTGACTTTAAGCCAGTAACTAAGTTTCGAATCTTAAAATGTAGGGGATATAAATAGAGTTGGCTTTCTATATAAATATGTAATATAGTTCTTTATAATAAAAGGTGATCATATTGATCAACCTATTGCAGAAATATTCCTACCTCAATGGGTTCTTAAATCAAAATATATTATTATTTATTAATAAGTGCACTTTATTTTTGGGTATTCACAGAATGAAAAGGTTGGCCAATCGGAACATGTCACCATAATTGTCACTGTATTCGGCCTAATACTTGGCGGCATGGTGCTAACATTTATTGTCAACTGTACACGCAAGATCATACGGGACCAGAAGATTATACGCGTAAGTATCGTAATATTGCTCGATTGTAATTAGGCGACCCCGCGCGCGTTCCACGTGCCCCTTGTTCAACATGTCTTTGCCTTTGCCTCTCTAACCTATTTGCCTTGCTCACACTCTAAGCTCACGCCCTCTTGCTCGCTGTGCTTGCCTTGCTCGCTCTTGACACTTCCCTCCCCCTGCCCCCTGCCCATCACTCTACCTGAACCCCTCTTGCATTCTGTGGCAAACTGAGGACAGCCTTCAGTTTAGTCCATGTGAGTAGTTCTTAAATGCTTAAATCATAAAATTACATTGATTTTGCCACTTGGCAACTCATATCGGGGAATTCTTTATAATGCAATGCACACACACACACACACACACACGCACACACACACAAGGCACACTCATGCGAACAAAAGCAAACATTTTACAAAATTTTAATGTATGTTATTGTAGAAATTTTTAGTTTATCCAGCTGACCAGATATGCAAAATGTAACCAAAACAAAGTTTGCGTTTTCCCAAAATTCCCTATGCTTAGTGAGGCTCAGTATGTGTATGTGTATGTACGTGTGTGTGTGTATTTGTGCATTTGTAATGTGCGCTTGAAATTATGCTATCATTTTTGTGGGTTGCCTTTTGTTCTTTTGCAACTGCTAGAAACCAAAATTAGCAAAACTAAAAATAACTTTAATTGAAAACATTACACGAAAATTATATTAAAGCCGCACCACAACAAATAATTAATTTAAGTTATCTCAGAGAGAGAAAAAATAATTTATAAATATATGATTAAAATTTGGAAATTCGATAAAACGTTGCTACTTCATAAATATATTTTGTGGTCAGCAATAAAAGTCGATTTGACATAGTAAAGATCGTCGGTCTTTCTGTTTAGCTGTAAGCTTGTCGATAAAACTTAGTATATCTTATATTTTCGTTGCGAGACTTTGAATTAAAAAACGAAGATCCCAACTGCATGTGGTTGTATTGTCCCAGGCGAACCTCTTAGAAGCCGATATTATTAACAACAAAACTCCCGTAAACATATACCAACAATAACTAATAGGTATGATAATGATATGCTATAACTTTCATAGTTATAGTTAAGATTTTTATTGCTACCACTAGTAGGAAACAAAGAACCGCAAAATAAATTTGTATTCATAGAACTGATTTCTCAGTAGTTGTACTCATATGCAGAGCGTACATTTGTATTCGCAATATTCATAACATGTGCTATTCACATCGCAGCTTAACATTTGACATCTAACTGACTGGCGAAATGCGGCCAGAGACGGAGTTCATGGTGCGCAATCAATATTACGTATACGGCAGTTGACCGACTGCTTGACCTTGACTCTGAATCAGATCTTTATTGTCCGTGATGGAGATTGTAATTACAATTTATGGCACTTAGCATAAGGAAAACAGCAACAGTGGGGACAAATGTCTCGGCTCGGCTTGTGTCCGCCTTGGGGCTCTGGGGAGCTGCCCGCTGCAGATGCGTGTCTGCTATCTGGGGCAACATTTCATTAGCTGTCGATTTCAATACCACTCGGCCCAGAGCCGCCTGCCTGGGTGCCCGGGTGCCTAGATGTCCCAGCCTGGCTGGCTGGTCCGGTTGCCTGGCTCTTGGCACTCAACAAGCTGCCCGCATGGCTGGGAAACCATTTTATTGTCAACGCATTGGCAACGTCAGCCGCCCAGTGGCTCCCTGGGGTATAACTTGCTGAGCCAGCTCAAAAAGCGACGCATTAAGCGAAAGAGTGAGAGAGAGAGAGAGGAGAGGGAGTGAGTTTAACTTTGACTTTTGCAATATTGACGACTGACATCGATGAGAAACAGGACTAGACCCAGAGACAGAAACAGAGCCAGAGCTTAAATTGAATATCATTGTGGACATGGCCAAAAATATACTGCATCTGCTCCACAGCAAGTTAATTAAGTGTGTATGTGTGTGTGGGTGTGCGCGTGTGCGTGGGCAAGGGCATGGCAGTGGCCAAATATATTTATGGAGCGCGCAATCAGCTGCGCAGATGGCGGCAGACCGCTTGATTAAGCAGGCGACCCACAAGTCAGCCTCTTTCCTTTTGGCTGTTGTCCTCTATTTGCTTTTGGCCCGCAACGCGACTGAGTAGAAACTGGTAAGACCGCAGTTAAGCCCGATGTTGAGCACCTTTTGGCCAAGTCACGCCAACAAATATTATTTAAGTTGCCCAAGTTTGGCAAATTTCTATGCTCGTGTTTTAAGCCCGAGTCCCTTTCACATTTCGAGATGTCTCCGGGATGTTCTAGGCTGCCAGCAGGGGGCGAAGTCGAAGTCGAAGTCGAAATCGAGGATGACGCGTCGCCGCGTCTATTAAATTCCTGCCGGCTACACAAAACGGCGTTGGCAGAAGACACGGCGACAAGATTCCTATCACGCAACCTATTATTGTTTTACTAATGTGCCGCCTCGTTAACCACGCCCACAGCAAACATGCCGCAGCTTTAAGAATGCGACACCAGGTCGTAATCTGAGCCGCGGCAGCTCATCAGCCTCAACTGCTGCACTTAAACCAGCTTCAAATGTCAATTACCCGCACTCGAGTTGCATTGCCTTATTTAAATACCCTGCAGAAATGCCGAAATTAAATAAAGCTAAGAAAGTTAAGAAATCGAAGTTAAGTATTAAAGTTGTAATATATCATAACAAATTGCAAGTTGTGTAGTTTTCTCCAACTTAATTTGAACCATAAACCTAATGCTCGATTACTGGGTATCGCCTTTAATCCTTGAACGCATTCCTGAACTGTTTCCGCGAGTTTCTGAAATGTGTGCCAAGATGCCTCTTGAGCTCAACTAACTACTCAACAAATGCAACAATCTGCTTAAGGACTTTGCACGGACCGTACAAGGATAGAGCATCAATTAGGGCAATTAATTAATTTATTACGTTGTTTGTAGCGTAAATTGCTCGCTTCAAACTTGAGCGCAGTAATGGCTGTTGAAAAGCTGGCAACCTTTTAATCTCAATCGATCAGCTGTTGGTATAAATAGCAATATGTTTTTGCAATATTTTAGTTACATTAAAGAAAGTTGTTGTAGTCTTCTGTAAACGCAGATATATTAATAAATATAGCCCCTTAATGAGAATGATAATAGCTAATTTGAATATTCTGTTAAAAAGCTGAATCTATTTGAGTCCAAAAATAAATCAACATTGCATAAATAATGGTTTTTATGTTATTTGAAGTAATGGCATTAATTAAAGTTAATGGCAATAATATAAGAACAAAATTAAACTTTATTTACTGCTACAACTGAAAATATTAAAACAAGCGAAATAATCAAATTCAAGTTAAATACAAATATAAACTGCCTCAATCAGTTGGCGGAGCTCTGGAATTTGGTGCTCAACAGTCACAGCACAGAGATGTTTGTCAATTGAAACTTGTTCAACCTAATTGAATCACACGTTGAATCACACGGTGACACGCCCACAACCATGTACACAATTAAATGGCAATCAACAATTTGTGCAAAAGTTTCCGCATCAGTTGGCATCGCGGTGCACTGAATTATATATGATTAAATAATCGCATTAATTTGAAGCTAGCGCTCAAAACTTGGACCGTCGTATACTTAATATGACAAGGCCATAAGCAGGCGGGGGTGGGGGTGGGTTGGGGGTGGGGGCTGATGGGTGGATTGCTGGTTATTGATGCCTGCAACTCTCTTAAAGGCTGGCACATCCAGCCGAATTGTAAAACAAGCGCTGACTCTGCACGTTGAACAGTTCAATTAACACACACACACACACACACACATGCACGCTGACACTCGAACGTGCATCCGCACGAGGGGCTTGTTGGTTTAGGGAGTTCGGCGAGGGGGGCGTGGCAGCTTGGCAATCTGATTATCGCCTCGAGTGCTTGGCAGAGGTTAAAGTGCATCGATGCTCTGCTTGACTCCCCATTTCGGAGGTCGCCCACGAGCGCCAGGTGGAGCCCCTCCACGGCCACGCCCCCTTGCGCAGCGAGCTAGGCAAACAGTTTTGTGGAACGTGAAAAATGATGCCATCAAAGAATGTAAATGAAAGTGGGGGTGGGGGGTGGGGAATGGGGCTGGCGGGTGTTCGGGCGGTCGGCAAAGTAAAAACCGCTCGCACTTTTTTTATGGACGGTCGCATTTATGAAACTGCATCAAATAAATTTGCACAAAGCGCACATCAAATCAAATCAATTCAACGTCAGCGGATTTGATGGAATCATTCGATCGATGCCCAACGAATAAGCTGCCGGCTTTCAGCGAGGGGGAGGGGGGGAGCGTGGGGCTGGGGGCATATATGCGGCGGCATCCCACAAGGAAATTGCTTTGCGGCAACGCCATCGATGGCCACTTTAGTACTCCGTTATGCCACGAAATGACGCCCCGAACGAGGCAATAGAACAAAGTGGAGAAAACAAAACAAAATTCAGCAAAGGACGATAAACAGGGAAAAGATAAAGGGTTAAATATTTGCACAGACCGGCATACAGCACATATATGTACATTTTTTATTATATGTACATATTTCCATATTCCACAGTTTCACAGTTTCAAGTTGAGGTCGTTTGTTGCATGCGGCGTGCGTCCTGCATCCTGCGTCCTGCGTCCGTCTCCCCGTCTGCTTGTGGCATGCCGCTCATTCCTTTGCCCGTTTTTTATGTCCTTAGACATTGTGCAATTTCTTGTTTTTCCTTGCCCGAAATTCTGTTACCACTTAGATTTTAGCATGTACTCGCAGATAAAAGTATCTGCACACACACGACACACGACGCAGTTTTTTGGCAGCGAGAGTCGCTCCAAGCCAACTGCCAACTGCCAACTGCCAACTGTCAAACGGAACCCATTTGGAGCCGTGCCTCGGATGCGCACCAGACTCTATATGTCTGCGGCCTTAACACCCGACTTGGCACAGCCGCAAACACTCGTTAATAGATTCATATTTTTATCCACATATAGTTGATATCTTTCACGTTTCGGTAGCTCAATTGGGCTAAACTGCGTGCTAATAACAGCTAACTGAAGTTGGCCGATAACGGGATAAACATTTTTTTTTTAATATTTACAAATTTCTCAATTTTCAATATCCTTTGAATTCCAAAAGTCGAAGGCATCGAGGCGAACAGCTATCACTTTGCCATCTTTCAGTTGGTTGCTTGCCGCGATGTGGGTCGGAACCACACGCGAACCGGTTCGCAGCGCAAGTGGTGCAACAGAAAAACAATTTTCTTGTGATTTATATAAACCGTTACGCATAACTGAAGCGTAATACGAAATGGAATCAAATGCTGTTTCTCATTTGTGGCACGGCTCATAACGGACTCGAACCTGCAGCGGGCCAAGTCGGAGGCGCCGCTTTCTGTGGCAAGGTTAACTCGAAATTTAGCATCGAACGCACCTCTCTTCGCTGGCATCGCCTCGAGCATGTGCGCTTGCCATAACTGCACCCGATTTGGTAACAGCCGCAATGCATATTTGCCCAGCCAACACACACACACACACACGCACACACACATCTTGAGTGATATTTTAGTGTTGCCTGTTTGCAACGGTTTGTTGCTGCTCCTGATGCAGCGCAACGATAGCGAGCGGAGGCAAGCCAAGCAGATGGGGGCGTGGCCAGGGGACATTTTGTGGTGCCACTGCGTGTCTCGGCGGCCGTCTTCAAGATAAACAGCTTACGAGCAGCGCGACGCACATATGCTTTCGCACACACACACACACGCACACACACAGGCACACACATGTGTGTACAAAGGGATGTCTGATAGTTTTATTATTTTAGCAATTTTGTTGTCAGGACGCCATCTGACAAATGCATTTTAGCCTTAATTTGATGGCGGATTCAAGTCCCCGTGCGCTCCCTTTCCGGGTCTGATATTGTTTCATGTTTCATGCGAGTATTTCATATTTCATATAAATTAAGTAATACTGGCTAGCGGAAGGGGGTGGTTGGGGGCGGGTGGCGGGTGGCGGGTGGCACACTTGACGGGCGCGTAATGGAAAAACTGCCATTTCCGAGCAGTCGCCGCTCATCCGTGTTGGGAGTAAAAGCCTGCCTGGGAATGGGTCTCAGTTTCGGTGTCGGTGTTGGTGTCGGTATCGGTTCTTCTTCTTCTCGTGCTACTTGTGCCTTAGCTTGGTTTATCTTACGCACACGCTGCCACTGCCGGCCTCCAGCTGCTGGCCGAGCTAAACCGGGCCCGACCCTGCATTTGGTGGTGCAATATTTTATTTGAAACTGAATTCGCACACACAGATTCCAATGGGCCAAAGTGATGAGGCGTTGGCGCTGATGCGGGTGTATGGGCGTGCTCGGGACGGGACGGGGTGGGCGTGGACATGGGCCTTGGCTTAAGCAGCAAGTAATAACCAACTTATGTAGCTAACCGTATTTCTTCGCTCGCATCAATTTCCCGGGCCGCACGCCCGCTCGCTGCAATGAGGCAAAATAAAATGAAATGAAATAAATCAAGCTGAAATGCAATTCGCAAAGAAACAGCCACGGCCATAAAATAATACAAAGAGTGCGGCGAGTGGGCGCCAGCAGCAGCTGTAGCTCTGTCCCAAGCCCCCGAGCCCCCCTTTCCTTTTTTTTCTGTCTGCGGAGGATGCCACTCGGCGACGTTTTACAAGATGAGCAAAGTGAAAAGCGAAAAGTGAAAAGCTTTCGCTTAATGCGAGTTGAAATGCTGCACTTTAACTTAACTCTGGGGCGTTCCTCTTGATTGCCTCGGCCACGCCCACTATTGACATTCAATGATCCGACCATCCATCTGTCAATCAGGCATACAGTCAGTCAATTTGTCAGTCAGTCATCGACGTCTTAAACAATTGCTCAGCAATACGTTTTCATATATTCTGTTTGCCCAGACAATTTATAAAATGCAATTTTAATATTTTATTTAAAAGTTCTACGACAGTCGGTTATTTATCTGAACGGTAGACGGTTGTATATATATATATTTGCTATATCTGTATATCAATTGACCAATTGAGTATTCATTAATGCACGCAGATATACTCAAATGTACTCATGGCAGAGAACTCTCGACACTTGGAACACTTTTATAATACAGAAATGGGCAATGTGTAAGCATCATTCAAGAATAGCACTCATATTCACAGGTATTCAGACTCACACTCATCGTTATTTTCATTTTTTTTTGTTTGCACTTAGCCTTGTAAATCACAGTACTATTAATAAAGTTGCAACAAAAATTAATTAAATATGCTGGATAAAGAATCGATGCGTTTGCATAATAATAAAAGCAAATGGAATCACATCAAAGAGAATTGCTCGATTACTGTGTGCCAAAGTAGTTGCCACATGCAGGGGATGCATTTTGAATGGAGCTCAATTGGGCAACAATTGAGCCTTTAAGTTGTATGAATGCTCGTGCCACATGCCACAGGGCTGCATGCAGCATACAAGCTATTCTCTCCCCCTCTCTCTCTCTCTCCCTCGCTCTGAGGATTGGCTTGCTGTTAGCTTCAGTTGAAAGTTGATGCCAAGGTAATTTTGAAATGCCCGAAGCCTTTTAGCATAGCTCAAAGAACACCTAAGCTAATCCCACCTCGCCCAAGCACCTACACCTGTGGAAAATTCTAATTAAACAAATGCCAAACTTTTCCATGCAAAGCAAACTTAGCGATGCGTTAAGCCAAAACTTTTACATGCCCATAAAATACATTCCACACAAATACAAAAAAATAAATAAATAAAAAAAAACACCTACATATGTACAGCTAAAAAGAAATGGAAATAGAAATCATTAAATATATTGGAAATTTGCGAAATATTTGCCTCCGGGCATGGCGACAGCAACACAGGCGGGAATTTGCGTACACGGCGAATGGGAAATGAACAAAAATGGAGCCCGAAAATTCCGTGCTGCAATTGCGGTGTAACGACAAAATTCATTTTATCAAATTCAAATATCGAATTCGGCATAACTATATGCATATGCCGTGCGTCGGCAGTCACGGGAGATGTGCGATATGTTTATGATTTTTATGCGGCAATTTTGTGGCCAATTAAAAATTGAATAAGAAATAGATTAAAACTGGATAACGATGTGTGCGTCCCTGTGTTTGCTTGTGTGTGCCCATGCGTGTGTGTGTGCGTGTGTGTGTATGAGTTAGGCACCCAAACATTTACATAGCAGCTCAATTAACGCTGCGGCAGCCACTGCCAATAATTGGAATTAAGTCTGGCAAACCCAAACCGAATTAGTTGTTTCCGAATTAAATTTTACTAAATTTTACTTCGAAATGAACACAGAAGTGGGCGAGCCATTCCAGACAGTCTAGTTGCAGGCAGCTTTTCTTTCCCACTTGCCCCACCTGCCCCTCCCCTCCCATCCGGCCCCCAACTAGAACGCAAACGCAATCGCGGAAAAACTGTGCTGGTTTCATACAAGTATGCTCACATGTCGGCTCAGTTATATCTTACCAGTCTGCCAACTATAGCAGTAAGCGCCAGCTGCAGCAGACCCTAAAAAAGCCAAACAACAAAAAACATGAATAAGTGGCCCGGTGCATGTTGCTCGAATGTGAGATACCCTGCAGCTAGCACGAAAGATGAGAGATCCATATTAGACAAACATAGAAATGAGAAAAACAAAGCTGAATTAAGCAATAGTTGCTTTCGTGATGGTTGTTATGTAAATAGATACACCTCTGCTGATCGATAAATCAAGTATTTATTTATTTAACGTTTTCTACTTTATGATGTGCTCCTCGCCTATTTTAATAGCTACAAGGTATCATTGTAAATAAGCATTGTAAGTAGCATGAGTACAACTGACGTAGGTACTTTGTATGCTCGCAGTTTAAATATTTTTTCAACATGCTGTTAACTAAATGACGCTAATGAGCATCATGTTGCAGGAAACAAATATAAAACGTATTTCTGGAAAATAAAAATTCTTCCTCGAAATAAATTCTGACGTATTTTACATTTGTATTTACTCGACATGAACGAATTAAATTTTCAGTTATTGTCGGCAATAAATAATAATTTTGCTTTTGATATTTGGTATCGTTTTAGACTTGGCGATTATTTTTATTATGCTCAAAAAATTGCAAAAATCTATATCTCTCTCAGTTTTATAGCTAGTCAGAAAATGTATCAGGTAGACTAATTAAACAAATACAAAAATTTATATTTACCCAACGTTACAGTTTGATGATCATTTCCTAAAGAAACAATAAACGTCAAGACCTCTTTCGGTTATTTCAATTTTATTTTTTTAGCTCCAATATAAATTCTCTTCTGTCTTTCTGCAAATTTTATAACATATTATAGTATTAGTAATATTATATATATTTTAGGCTGTGCTCAAGAGTAAATTTTGAGTAGAAATTTGTTACATGAAATTTGATAAAGTTTGCCAAATGTGTGCTCAAGTATTAAATAGGGGTTTTCAATATAATTTAATCTAAGCATCACTCCAATATTTAAATAGCAAAGGAAATTGCTTAAAAAATATATAATTAGATTGACTGGCAGCTGGAACGTGTAATTTAAATTAAAGAGCAGCTCGGGCCAAGTTAAAAATAAACTAGATAAAATGGCCAACAAGGAGTACCCAAGGCAATGGCGTTCATCATCACATGAGCCCAGGGCTCAATGTATCACGACTGTCTCTTTTTGTACGCTAGAGTTTCTGAGTCTGTAAGTGTTGGAGTGTGTGGAAAGTGTGCAATTGTGTGCATGTGTGTGCATGTGTGTGTCTGCGTATTGCAGACAACATCTGCAGCTCAATTCCAATGTTGGCCATTAATTACTTGAATCTCACAAATATTATAGAAATTGAAGCGAGCAAACTGAACGGGGCCAATACATCTGAGCCACATGCCTCCGTCTCATAGATCAAGCGAGTATTTGTATATTGAGAAAAGTTGTCACATGCTGGCAAATTATTGCAAATTTCGCCTGCTTTGTAACTTCCAAATATGCACACAATTTTAATGCCCAGCCTCAATGCAATCACATGGATTTTATTACTGACATTCAAGCGAGTCAATTTATTTACTTTTTTCAAATGATTTATGGATTTCGTACATGACTTTTTATTTTGTATCATAATCAAGTCAATTTGCCAGCTTCTAAGGAAAAGTGTTTACTTACACATATCCAGGGGAATTGTTTGCTTTCATTTATTTACACGAAAATCAAGTGCTTTTAATTGAAAATATGATAAGGCGCTGGGGGCTCCTCACAGCTCACTGCTAAGGAGATTACCTTGGCATGTTATCAATTTATCAATGCCAACTCTGCGTCGCCCGGCGATGGCAAAGGACATGCAAGTTGCAGCCAAAGCCGCAGCCAATCAATAGATGCCTGCAAAATATACCCAGGTATAATGTCCACATACTCCTGTGTGTGTGTGTGTGTGATATATGTGTATGTATGCATGTTATCATAGATTTCCGTTCATATGTAATGTCTCCTTTGCCCAGCCTGGCTCATATATGTATTTCTAAAAAAGTGTTATTGTTATTGCATTTCTTATAATTTTGTGTACCGAGTATTCTGTGAAAATGTGTGAAAAGGGGAACATAAAGTTGCACAAAAGTATGCATTGAATTATTATATTATAATTCATTATGATGCTGGTTGGCGTTGGCGATTTTTTTTCAGATTTTACATTAAACCATCCATATAGGATGACAAATGAAGTACTATGTCTCACTTTCGACTATATTTATATCTATATCCATATTATTATAAGTCTACTGAAACCGTTTGGCAAGAATATTAAAGCTGGCTTTTCTGGCTTATAAGTCTCGTGGCCAGCTTGGCCAATTGTGGCAGCTGCTTTGCGGCAACTTTCTTCTATGTGCAGTAATTTTTGTCGTTTTTGTTTCTGGCTTTTTCATGTGACAGCAGAGTTTGTTTCGGATTTGTGGTCGGAGCGAGTTGTTTTGGGCTTTTCTCATTTTACTATAGTGGTTTTTCGTAGTCTGTGGCAACATTTCCATAATAACTGTCATTAATGTGCTTGTGTTGTAGACGCATGAACCACTTTTGCCTGGCCACAACTTCCTGAAGCCTTTCTCGCCTGCTTTCTCTCACTGGCTCTATCTCGCTCTCGCTCGCGCTCTCTCGCACTCATTCCTTTTCATTGTACACGCACACTTAGCCATAGACTGGCATAGACTTCTATTTGTCTCTCTCTCTCTCTTCACTCTTGCGTCTCTTTCGGTCACTGTGATTGCGATTGTGTTGTCTGTATGTATATATCTCTTTCTATGTTGAACTCTCCTACACTGAACATCGTCACTCTCTGTATCTGTCTATGTCTCTCACACCATCTTCTCTACACACTGTCTGTCTCTTTCTCTCTCTCTCTCTCTCTCTCTCTCTCTCTCTGTCTTTCTCTCTGTTCTTCTGTTTTTCTATATGTTCTATCCACAGGATGTGCCAGCGCTGCGCGATAGCGTCTATCACATCGATTCCTTTGTCCTGGGCGCTCCAAAAGCGCCATTTTCGTGGGACTACAAAACGATTTAATCTGCGATTTCGCGTACAATCTCGAGAGCGATCAGTGCAAGCAGCTGGACCAGCTCCAGCAGCAGCGCTCGGATGCGGCTTGCGTTGACTTGGAGCGCGGCAGCGACAACGCCAACACCAACAAGAACAGCACCAGCAGCAGCAGCAGCAACAACAGCAACGGCAGCAATAACAGCAACGGCAGCGACGGCAGCAACAGTTACCCAGGAGCTGACTTTGAGGCGCCGCCGCATGTGGCGCAGCTGGGAGCCGCCTACGATTGCGATTACGACTGCGATTACGATTACGACTGCGACAGCAACAACGGGCCCGTGCAGACGTTGGCCTACGACGGCGGCTGTCGCCATGAGCGGCCAGATCGGGAGGAAGACGAGGAGGTGGGCGGCGAGGAGGACGACGAGGACGACGATGGCATTGGGTTCAGCTGTGACAGCGACAGCGCCACGGTGCCGGAGGACGACGAATTCGTGCTGGTCGCCGGCCAGTGCATGGCCCTGACGGGTGCCCGGCCGGAGGTGCCCAGCTCGAGCAACTCGTGCAGCAGCTCGCTGCAGTGCAGCACGCCCACGGGCACGCCGTGCTCGTCCACGTCCACCGAAATGGATGCGATACTGCCACATCTGACACCGCCGCCGCCGCCGCCGCCGCCACCGCCGTCGGCGCAGCTGCAGCTGCAGCGCCAGCTGCAACATTTGGCCGCCACCAAGTCCAAGTCAAAGGCCAAAAGGGCCCTGAGTTTCTTTAACAAAATCATTTAAGTCGGCGCCACTTTGGACAGCGCCGGCATGTGGCCTGTTGCATCATCCAAATCAGAGCTGTTGCAACACGGATCATGCAATCAATTCGACACCAGCACGAGCACACAGACACACGCACACGCACACACACGCACCCGCACACACACACACACGCACCCGCAACCATTTGACCACATTGGCCACTGATTTTGACATTCGCTTCCCTTCCCCCCTCGCTGTCCATCCCGCAACACGTGGCACAGGTTGCTGCCACACGGCCTCGCTCTCATTCGCACACTCACACCATTGTGCCCCGTGGCCTCATTAAATTTGCCGTTTATTCTTTGTGAAAAGCCCCCCCACCCCCGACTACCCCCCAGACTCGCTCCAACTCCAAGTGGAAGGGTGCAACGAAACTCCCCGTTGCGATTTCGCTCGATTGTGACCTTTGTTAAATTGAACTCCAAATTCGAGAGAACTTTTAAAAGTTTGCAAAATTCTTTTTGGTTTATTGTCCAAATATTTCTCGTCTCTTTCGCTTGGCACAGCAATTTCTCCACTTTTGTTTAATGCGTAAACGCTTGTATTGGTATAACTGTTCATTTCAACAAACATATATTTCTTTGTACTCGCTTAGAAAGTTCAAAATTTGTAAATTTGGCCGCATTTCAAAAACAGGTGCTTATCCTTTCAACTGTAACTTTTGTAAGCTAGTGCAATGGGCAACGGAATCCAACAATTAGCAAAATGCGAAGACGAATGAGCTCAGGAATTCCCAACAAAAAATTACACACATTTTTGCCTCTTTTTAGATAAAAGAGAGATTCGTCAGTCATATTAAATCAAATTTAAACATACACATAAACCCAATGAAATGCATTTCGAAAAAAAAACACAACATTTTAGCCGAAAGTCGTTTTGCTTCGTTTCAGCCACATGGAAAGCAGAACACATGAAACATAATCCGAAAGTGAATGCAATTATTATTTTTAAGCAAACAGAAATTACACATCAAATGCACACACACAGTTAATTAAATCTGTTGGCACTTGCCACTTCAATATGCAAAGAACTTAACCAGCCCGAAATGTTGTTTGAGTGAACTCTTTAAAGTGCTTCCGCCTTTCACTTTGTCAAGGGCGAGCAATATTTATGTAATAATAGTAGTTAAACAGCAGATATTAAAATGCAGTAAGAATGTTGCTGTCGGATGCAACCGACTTCTGTTTACAGTGTGAAAGGGGGCGGCATTAAATCTGATGCGAAAGTCGGACGGACGGACGGACAACAAGGCGAACATTGCACAAAGCAAATACACAATTTTCTTCCTTGTGAAGAGGGTAAGAATAGCAAAGCCAATATAAACGCTGCCAATGCAAATACAACTTCAAAGAATAACTCATTTCGGCCCTGCGAAGTTGAAATACCCTTGCAAAATAGTTTCCCGATAGTAGATAAACTAAATTTGTTATAAGTTCAGCTTACTTTATAACTGCACTTATATTTCATTCAAATTTGCCGAAAGTTTGCTCACTATCTGAATCTGAATTTGATAACATTATGAATCCTAGAGATACTTCAAATATAACGCAATCCTAGATCACGAAGGCCTATAAACTAAATCTATCAGCTATATCTACGATTATGTGATCGTTTCTAGCTATATATGTATATATATATATAAAAATATATATATATATTTAGATGGATGTCTCTGCATCTTGGCAAGGGTAACACGGTAACACGGAAATAAAAATTATAAAGAAAATTACCTAGAGCGCAAGCGAATGAAAAGTAAAAGTAATTACTCAAAAATCCAAAAATCAAACTGTTTAAGTGCTTTGAGATAATAGAAATAAAATTGACTGCGATTTGCATACTGATTGAAAGCTCAGACATAATCTATAGAAACTGCAGCTAAATTTTATGCTGTACTTTCTGCTCCGATTTTTGTATTTGTTTTTTTTTTTTTTGGAATTTTGTTATAATTGTAGTTGTAGTCGTAGTTATTCAAACTGCACGCAGCTTAAAATGATGGACATAAAATGGAAATGGAATATTGTATAATAAACAGAAAGAAAATGGAAGAAAAAAAAATGGATCAAATGTTTGGCTTGCGTATTTTATTATGAATGCAGTTCGAGGTGCAGTCGAATAGCGGCCACAACGCCGCAATCTTGGCAAGGAGCGGCAGGACTCCTAAGCGAGACTTCTGCTTCAACCGGGTCAACGGCGTGCAACGGTCGCGACCTCCTCTGACCCGCAATGTGCAGCCCGCTTGGTTCCCCCGTCCATCGCCATCCCATCCAGCTCAGCTTTGTCCTGTCCCGTCCTGTCCTGTCCTGGCGCCTTCATTATTATGTAGAATTTGCGTATTTACGCTTCCTTTTATGCAAGCTCGAGAGCTGCGCGACTCCTTGTTGTGCACAGTCGGCGTATTAATGACTTGAGGGGGCAGCAGGCAGGCATCGGGAATCGGGAATCGGGAGGCGAGCGCCTAATTGCAGTTCTGTAATCTCGCTGGCAGTCGATAAACACAATATCGCGCATACGCCAGGGTGCACACGAAATGCGTTACATCGCGGAGCCGCACACAGTTGAGGCATCACCCAACACCCCCTTTCGCTTTTGGAACATTTTAAAATCTCGGCTTGCAGACTCCCCCAGCTCCACTGCTCCCCCGCCCATGCCCGCCCATTGCATAAGCCACGATGGCTGCGAAATTAATTGAAAATATTTATTATTATGCTTAATATACTTATATATTGGGTTTATATATCGCTATCGCTGTCGTCTCTCTCATGCACGTTTTTGGTTTCCACGGCCATTTCTCTTCCATTTCTCGGTCATTGCAGGAGCACATTCGCGAGTCCAAAGAGAGCAAGCTGGACGAGATGGGTCGCAATTCGAAGGCACGCTCGCGCGAGAACATGTCCAGGTGAGTACGCCAAGCACTTGGCCCCCAACTTCCGCCCATCCCCGTGCGAGTTCATTAAAATGCATTATCGACGCCAATAATGCGGTAGCTGCATTCCATTAAAACACAATAAAATGTTCGAATGCAAAAACAACTGCCAATCCCAAATGACAATAATGAAATACAAATGATGAGTTGCATTTTTCAATCATTTCAATTTTAATGAAATTGTTGTCGTTAAATTCAGCACACGTTTATTTGTTTAAATTATAGCAATTATCTTATTAGCACAGTTGAATTTCCCATGTTGTATTAAAAATTAAAATATTTTTTTTCTACGATGTTATTAATGCTGTTCTTTGGGCTTGTAGATTGCAATTCATTATCGATAATGAATTAAGTAGAAATCATTCAAAGGACAGTACCAATAATTTGTTATTATTTTGAACATATGGCTTAAACAAGTTTCCTTTGGGTTTTTAACAGTTTCAATTTTAATCTTCAGTTTAATAGTTTTCGATAAAATGACAATGAAATTGTAATGTTTCTGGGAATAATCGAAGAAGCCATTAAAGAATAATTCCAGTTGTTGTTTTGTTTTATGCATTGGTTGCAAATACGAAATAAACAAGTTTTAAATCTTTTGTAAGGCCTCCTTTACCTCTTTTACCATTAAATCTTTTTTGTTTTAATCGTTGATCGTTATTGATTGATTGATTTCCATGAATCGTTTCCGTTTGCAGGCAGAAGCACTCGCAGACCTCGCTGCAAATTCTCGACGATGTCTCGAATCGATACTATCGAGAGGCTGTGCCCATGTCCACGCAGTCGAGCAAGGCTGACTTCAAGGAGAAGGAGCACAGCATACTACGCCGGAATCCAGACATGACCCAAACGAGTCTCTGCGGCGGCATCGACGGCGACGACGGCGAGTCCTCGTCGACGACAACGGCCACGCACGACATGATGATGACAAAGGCGACGATTGCGACCGCTCCGGTTAATGCCTGCGACATGGGCTGTCAGACGAGGTAAACGCATGGGGCATATGGGGGATATATGGGCTGCTCTGGGCTGTCTGGGCCCGGCCCGGCCCGGTCATCATAATCATCGGCATACACTAGACGCGCCCCAGCTATCGCACAAATTTCAAAGTCAACGACGAGCAAACAGCAAAAACAATGACAATATTTCCATGATGCGGCCGATGAAGAGGAAGAAGAAGAAGCCGCACAACGGTTGTAGAACGGGCTTGAGCCCGGATACGGCGAGGCATCGGGCACAAGGCCCGGTGCTTGTACAACACAAATCGATGCAAATATTTGTATTTGCATGCGTCTTCATTGGGCCGGAGCCATCGGTACACAGCTGAGTCAGATATCCCATATGCCACAGATCAAGGGGCGAGGGGCAAGGGGCAGGGGGCAGGGGGCAGGGTGCCAGAAGGTGGCCCAACAATCACAAACATGACGCAAGCACGCACGGCAGAGATGAGCCCTGCTCTAAGCCAAATACAAATGGTTAAGAGCCAAAATCACAGTTGTCACGAGTTCACGAGTAGTCAAAATATAATAATTATTGGGGTTAACAAGTCAAAATTATTCTGCGATATTCCCTTTAAAATTATTGGTTTTATTTATTTAAATATAATTAAATTGGTATTAATTATTTAATTGTAATTAAATATGGTTAAAAAAGCGAATAGTGGCAGTCGTAACATTATTGAAGTTAACAGTGCAGCAGTAACAGTCAAAGTCAAAATTTATTCTGCGATATTCCCTTTAAAACTATCAATTATTGGTTTTATTTTTTTAATTATAATTAAATTGGTATTAATTATTTAATTATAATTAAATATGGTTAAAAAAACGTATAGTGGCAGTCATAACATTATTTATGTTAACAGTGCAGCAGTAACAGTCAAAGCTCAATTAACAGTAACAGAGTAACAGCTAAATAAAGATATATTTGTATGGGAATAGACTCTAACAGCTCATAGATCGGCATTAACAGTAATATATTTACTATATGCAGTAACAGCAAAAGTATCCGTCACATTAGCAGTAACAGTGGGCGCCGAACAAGTCGCAGTCGCAGTCGCAGTCACATTAGACCATATGCCCGATGATGGCACCAGACTCGCTGATTGAGGGCTGCTGGGACTGGGGCTGGGACTGGGGCTGGGACTGGGGCTGGGGGGTGTTTGCTTTGCGAGCATGGAAGACAAATATTAAAGTGCTGCACTTCTCTTTGCTCACCTTCGCCCCACAGGGAGTCGCTGTTTGCGAACAGCCCCAGCGCCGTCGCCACGCTAATGAGACAAAAGTCCAGCTCCTCCTCGCTGGGCGGCGGCAGCGCCGCGGGCGCCGTGATGCCGCCGCCGCCGCCGCGGTTCTTCTCGACATTCGGCTACGAGCAGGGGACGGCGCCGTCGATGCCCGCGGCCACACCGCCGCCGCCCGCACAGCTGCTGGGCACACTGGGGCGGCGCAGCCAAATGCACCTGCAGCAGCAGCAGGCGCCCTCGCCGCACGAGTCGCTCGAGCTGGAGGAGCGGCACAGCGGCGTGGGCAGCGGCCAGCGCTCGCACTACGGCGTGATAGTCGCCTCCGCCGTGAAGCCGCAGGAGATCTGCCACCATCACCACCAGCACCAGCAGCAGCAGCAGCAGCACTGCAGCAGCAGCAGCGCTCGCATCATCCACACCCAGCGCATCAGCAGCAGCAGCAGCAGCTGCAGCAGCGCCTGCCGCACATGCAGCTGCAGCGCGGCCACGCCCAGCTGCAGACGGCGCTGCCGGGCAGGGCGGGCGGCGGTGGCGGCGGCGGCGCCGGCGGCAAGCAGCAGAAGAACGAGGAGTCCAAAGTGTTCATCGACATACGGAATTCGGCGCCAGACGTGATTATCATGACGTCCCATTGACATTTAAGAATTGCCCGCCAATCAGCAACAGCAACAAAGACGACAGCAGCAGCAGCAGCAGCAACCGACAACAACAGCAGCAACAAGGGCAAGGACAACTGGACAACGGCTGGCATATTAACCACAGCCGCAGCGGCGCCGTTGACACGACACGGACATGCACACGGACGGAGACACGCAGACGGACACGGACACGAACACGGACACGGACACGGATACGGACACGGACACGGACACAGAGACGAACATGCACACGGCGTGGCGCAATCCGGCAAACGAATTGCAAACGCCACTTTTCCGGCCGGAACACAATGCCGCATTCAGATGCATTTTTGGCTTTAAAGCCAGGTAATGTTCACTTTTGGTTGAAATCGCGTTCCGCTTCTTTCCCTTGGCCTCAAATTACGCAGCTGGTTCTCCGGGCGTGCAGCCTCTTTGCTGTTCAAATTGCCAGCAAGATGCGCGCTGAAAACAATGCAGACACACACACACACCCACACACACACACACACACAAGCACTTAGAAGACATGTATCTGCATCTGTAAATAAATACCCCTGGCCAGAGCAATGTCCAGCTTTACGTGCAGACACTAAGCAGACGCTTGACAACGTGGCGTATGAACAACATGTGCCGGGACAATGGCAACAAAGGCTGCAACAACAGCAACAGCGATTCGTATGACCACGAACTGGACATTGTCTGGTGCGTATTGCCACTCTGCCCCCCCCCTCTGCCCCTCCTTTTCCCGTTGCTTTACTTGCGGCTTTCGGGAACTTCTTCATTTACATGCATGAGGAACGTGACGGCGCCGGCGACGGTGTTGCCCTCGCAACGCAGCTCCTGAGCTCCGGGAGTGGGTCAGACGTAGTCCATCCATCACGTGCACGTGCAACCAGCAGCGGCAGCATCCACCCCCCCACCCAACCCCTTTCTGGCCGGCAAATGCCGCTGAAGCAATTTGCGTGAAAATAGTTTTTAAGTGATTTTCTGTGCATTCGTCACGCTCGGACTTTCCCCTCTCTCTCTCTCTCTCTATCTCTGTCTCTGTCTCTGTCTCTATTCCTGCAGCTCTTCTCGCCTGCTCTGAGATGTTTTAATCATTTAATTAAATGGTTTTTCCCCCGGCTGCCCCAAGGAAACTGACCAGGCAGCTAAATGGACAGACCCACATATTTCAACGTCAATTTGATTATCTGATTGCGCTCTGAATTCATTATTTGATGCAAAATCATCTTTTACATTGAATTCAAAATGGCATCGCTCCGCTGCCATCGAAATTCAGAAAAACTCTCAGCTTGCAATTAGCACAGTCACCAAAAAAAAAGAAAAGATTTCCATCACTGTCGCCGAGCATTTTTGAAATATCATGATTTTCACTTCCATGAAAATTGATAAACTACTTCAAGTTAATATAGACTTGAAATACCATTCAAATTTCGGTAAAAGCAGTTTTTCTAAAATTTTCTTTATTTTCATTTACGATATTCTTTAAATTGAAAATCGACTCTGGCAACAAGAAGAAAATTTAATTGTAGGTTAAATACGATGTACTGTACTAAATTTCAGAAATACATATAGCATGTAAGTTTTAATGTACAAAATTAAAACTTCTTGGAACAAAAAGTAGACTCAACATTTGTGCAAAAAAAATTTAATAAATTCCAAAAATAGTCTGTAAATTGATGTATGTTCAATATCCAAAAACAAACCTTAAATGAATGAGAAAAGTTTTGAAGCAACTTTCGAAGCTCTTAAAGATTTTTAAAATGTACTTGAGTTCATTTCAGTTCACTTGACCTTTTTAGTTTGTCTATAAGCAGGTACCAACATGCATGAATACTTTGAATGCGACTTGATTAATTAAAATTGTTCATAATGTTCTTGTTGGAGGCCATTTATTATTCTCTCTCACAAAAAAGAAATGTGGTTGTCGAAAAGTTAAATATTTGAATTTCTGAGAGGCGTGGAGTCAGGAGTGGGCGTGGCCGTCGGTCCGGCACTAAGCCAGAAGTGTCAGGCAAACTGATTGATTGGATTGAAAGAGCAACAGCGACACGGACAATTATGGGGAGGCGGAATGGGGAAGCCCGATTGCGAACTGAGGGTGAAAGGGGGACGGGGGGACGGGGGGGGGGGGGGCGCAGTTGGGGCATGACAACAGCCACTCATTACACTTTACATGACGCGCTGGTCATGCAGCTTTGCAATTTGAAGCAGAAATCATTAACGAGATTAGCCGGGCTGATTGCAGAGCGTTAGACACAGGCCAAAGTCAAAGTCAGGGCCAAGAGCATGGGCAATTCGAGCGTTAACAAAATGCGACCTGGCTCAAAGGCGAGACAGTTGGACACATTGTAAATGCCAGCATGAAATAAATTTTCATTCTGTGCCGAAAACCGCAAGACTCATTAAAAATATGAGAATGTTTCAAATTATTTGGCCAGAATAACACGAAACGTGCTAACCGTATATGTGCTCCTTTATTTTGAGATAAAATATGAAAATAATTTAATCAAAATGTAACAAACATGTAATCTGCTGGTTCATTATTTTTATTTTCTTTTACCACTATTCTCAGTTGATTTTGTTGGCTGGGCGAACAAATGGTAAAAACGAACACTGGACCAGCCATAGGGGCGATTATGAAATAAAATTGATTACGCTTTTTACACCTTGTGCTGGACAGGCATAAATATATATAAATATATATATATATATAATTTGTGTATGTGTGTACCTCTATATGTAGTACTATGAGACAACAATTGAAGCATATGTACATATGTTTTTGCAGTACGACTTTATCCTAAATGGGTTGAACAATTACGCAGCGATGTGAAATATACTCGTTATGCCATGCAATATTAAATTATTATTCTTTATAAAGCTTTTTTTCTATGTTTTTGGATTTTGTACATAAACTGCAAAGCTCGGACGGATATTCTGCAGGTATTTTTAGGGTTTTCTTTTAACTACAATGATACCACAAATAAATAGAACTATGATAGTTATTATACACAGAATCAGAGCTGGGTTTTTATATACTATTTGGTTGTTATGGATTTTTGGGCATAATACTCACATAGCTAA
Source organism: Drosophila robusta (assembly GCA_035043565.1). Taxonomy (NCBI): domain Eukaryota; kingdom Metazoa; phylum Arthropoda; class Insecta; order Diptera; family Drosophilidae; genus Drosophila; species Drosophila robusta. The sequence continues at coordinate 17,272,249 of JAWNMW010000257.1, read as the reverse complement.
TGTAATTTCAAAAAAGTTTAACTTAAACTGAAATTAAAGCCTGGCTTCGACTATTGAGTTGATATATAAATCGATTTTGTTTTTAATTTCAATATTTGTATCTTAGTGAAATTGTGTAAATATAAGCAAAACTAACCAAAACAAGCAAACAGGTTCAAATTGAGCTGTTAACTTGTAAAGATTTAGCGATTTTACTACAATAATTAATATTACAAGTATTGTACTCGTAATTGTCTACTAAATAAGCCTATGGATAATACTATACAGTTTTTGTAAAGCAAATTTTTTGTAAATGTGCAACGCATACTTAAAGTATAAAAAAAAGCAGAACACAAACAAAAAACCAAACAAAAAAAAAACAGAACTACAACAATTTTTATTAGATGTTATGTACTTATCTAAATAAATATTTATAGATATATAAACTTAATTTTTTTGACTAGCATTAAAGCGCATTAAACTAACGACTGCAAGCATTGTATGTAAACTATAAATTGCCCCGATACATTTTCAAAACGGAGCATTAAAATAAATAAATGAATGGAATACAAAAGATATGATAAAAGCGTAAAAATAATTTAGTTTAAGTGTAATGTGTGTATGGCAAAATGTGTAAAATTAAAATATAATATAGTCAAATGCGACAAAATAAATTTTATGGTGCAAAGTGAACAAAGTTGCGTTTTTATTTCACCGGAGTCCGATAAGCGGATACGTACGTAGAGCATCTGAAAAACTTAATGAATTATAAACTCTATCTCAACCAGATCGAAGCCGAAATAACTATGATTAGCACAAGGATTTTGAAGCTGAAATTGAAGACCACCTCAAAAAACACCTTTATTTCCATACAGCAAAAAAAAATATTTCTCTATTTTATTAAATATCTATTTGATAGCGTCTTTCTTGTTTATTTTAACCATATAAACAGAGTCTTTGTGGAATATGTTCTGTGACTTTGGGAAACGGATGCACAACTTTCGTCTAGTGGACGAAAAGCAAAATGTAGATATGAGAAAATCGAATCGAATCAGCCGAATAGCTCAAATTATATCGATTACTGTTAATGAAAAATTTAACCACCGTGTTTGGCATAAAAAGGTGTATAAATATATATTGTGTAGTTTCTAATAAATAAATCTAATAAATCGCTGAATTACTTTTCTTCATTGTTATTATTATTGAAAACTGATAAAAAAAGTATAAAGATTTGTTGCAAATGTGTGCAATAGGTAGAAGGAGGCAAGGACACCTATATATTCTTGGTCAGCACCAATATCCGACTCGACTTAGCAGTAATATAAGATAAAGAGATTTTAAGTTTGGTTTGTTCAGTTCCTGTATACCATAAACAAATCATGGTTATTTCAAATTGTCGAAAGCCCAATTCCCAAAGTCGAAAATATGACCTGCACTGGCTAACAGTCAAATTCCTTTTAAATACAGCTTTCTGCTCGTGTGAAAATTGTATGTTAACCGTTAACCTTTTTGAATAAAGCTCGGTGTATTAAAAGCTTATGCCAAATGCTTGGTTCGTGTCTGAACTATGTGCTAAGCGGTAATCAGTCGGTAAATTTAGATTTCGTTAAGTACCGTTAAAGGACCAATCTCGGTAAAAGAGAAATTCGATTATAAGCTGTCGTTAAAAGAGAAATAAGACCAAGAGAGTGAAATTGTGTCCTGGCTGAACTCAAACACTCAACGATGAATAAGCATGACTACCGCAGCTGTTATATTTATCGAAATTTGTTCCACACCTAACGAATATTGTCCCACAACACAATATAACAAAATACTTAACGAAACTTATAACACACGCCACGCAAAACATTTCCAACTGTACTACTTTGGAGCAAACTAAGTAAGGTCCCCAATTCCCAAATGAAAAACTTGAATTGAATTGTCTTTACGGAGCATTCACTAAGTTCTTTGGACTTGTATAATTTTCGAGAAGTGTCCGCAATAAAACAATTTATAATAATCAAATATCTCCTAAGGTTACAGTGTCCTTGCCAGGCGTTTAAGTCAGTTTTGAAATTTAAAATACAAAACAGTATTTTTTAACATGTATCCCGTTAACGGATTAATCTACGAATCTCTATGCTAAGACATGTAAGCGAGCTCTGCTTAGCTCCCTGTAAACTGGCAGAGCCAATTGAGTAACATTACCCATTGAGTCAACTGTAATGTTGCCAACAGAAAACTAAACTATGTTGGCAGTGCTGTAACTTTAAATAACATCCAGTGGGCGCGAAATTTAAATTCGTTTGTAAAACACTAAAATACAACTTTCTAACTCTTTTATTTTAGTTTTATCGCTTGTTTTCGGCATAAAAGCAATCTTTTTTTACGAACGTGAAAAACAAAGCGCATTTCCTATCAAAAAAGAGAGAAAAACAAAAATCAATTGCTGAAGAAAGATGTTCTGCAAATTTGAAGTGGAATTATGAGTTGTAATGAATTTCATTTCACAGTGCGCGAAGCTTAAAAGAAAAATCATTTTGTCAACTCAAAGAAAGAAAGAAACAAATTAATTGAATCCTTAGCTCCTCATTTACAGTACAGGGTGTTTAATTGAGAAAATATTTAAATATATGTCTCACAGAGTTCCCTGCCATTTATACCAAACCAGAATACAGAAAACTCTCCTCTACTGATTATAATATAATCATATTTTTATACTCGTACAAAAAGTGAAAAGAGAAAATTGGGCTTGGAGACTTGGAATATATAATCGTGTATACTCACGTCAGATAAAACGTCACGATCTTATGAATACGCCCATTAGGGGTGTGGCTAATCGATCAAATCTGTACATCTACCTAGATTTCAAAGCCAGGTACCAATTTCGCAGACGTGTTACGGATGACGTCTCCTAAAAATCAAGAGCCCATTTATTTGTCACGCCCACTTAGGGGCGGTTAAAGTCTCGAAAATTCATATCTTCCACAATTTTAGAGCTGGTCACCGAATTTGGCAACAGTTTTTTGCGGACCTGCTCTAAAGATCGAGCAAAAAATTTAGCCACGCCCTCTCCCGCCCCAAAAATTACAAAAACCTATATTTTTTAAAATAACAATAATAATTAAGACACTTTTCGATGGTTTGTTAAATAAAAAGTTTTTATACAGAACTTAACCAAAAGTTAAACTAAGTGAGTAATATTTTATAGAATATAATTTTCCTGTTCAGGCGAACCGAACTAATTTCAACATTTTACACACACATTCATAAAAAGCGCCTGCTCGGCGGTTTTTAGAGCCTTTGGCAGCGTTGAGTTCATAACTTTCTCACAGAATTTGTATTCAGATTGAGATAGGCGCTGCTGAATATTTTGATGGTGGATATAAAAGCAGATTAAAAAGGTTTACACTTTTATTAATAAAAATTTAAGGCTGCTTATTAAACAGATCAATCTTGTCCGCCACATAAGCATTTCTGCCAGCAACGCCCACCCGGCCCCGCTGCCCCGCCCCGCCCCGCCCCGCCCCACCGACTGCCGACCACAAGGAATAAGGCTTAAGTTGAATTTTGAACCCCACCCCGAACCTCTGCCACACCGAGTGAATTCAAGTGAAAATTCAGCAGACAGAACAAAAGAAAATGGCGCTCTTTAAACATAATGCGAAAATTTCCTTGCGCCTCTGAAATTTCCCAAGGATACACACACACGCACACACACACAGAGACAAGCTTGTGCCAGAAAGAGATACCGCACATGCTGCTCAGTGGGCGGGATTCCATTTGCGCCCAACGGGGGGCGGTGGCCTCTGGCATTTAATTAAGTGCTAAAACTGGCGCACAACCCCCTGGCAGAGGGCTGGCGCTGCCACTGCGCCAGGACGCAAGGACGCCACGACGCCAGGACGATCAGGACACAACGCTGAACAGCGTGCGATTTTTTAAAATTAAAACAAGCCGATGATTGATGTACTCGAGGCTTATAAGTGTGGCAAGTTTGTTGCCGTGCGGCAAGTTAAGCCACAGAGTGAGTGAGAGAGAGAGAGAGAGAGAGAGAGAAACAGAGGCGACAGGAACAAATGCTCTGCTTTGGGATTGGTTATCCACTTTGCCGCTGGCGAACAAGCGCAGGTATGCAGATTAATGAATATTATCATTCGCAATTTAAGGGTTTTACGGAAAACACAAGAAAATACGGCGGAAAGCGCCCGACAGCGCGATGCTCTGTTCCCAGTGGCTTTTACGAAGGTCGCAGCTTTTAAGCGGTCCAGTTTTCTGCATGAACAAGACTAGTAAACGGGGCCCGGCTTGGCCCGTGCTTTTCCGCTAATTTACGCCAATAGTTTTCACTCATTTTCCGCCCGGACGAAATCAAAAATTTGCACAATCCTCGACTCCTATTTGCCAGTCAGGATGATAGTTTTTTAGAAACACAGCTATAATTAGTTTTCTCATCCAATAGTTTTTCAGAAATCACAAAGTTCGAGTGTAACCGACTGTGCGATGCTCTGTTCGTCGTATAATACCAAATAATAATTTTAGATTTTAATGTGGCCGATATAGATCTTTGCGGGTTTTTCGCCTGTGTAAACTTTTCCTCCGAAATTCCTGCTTGGAATATGATAAATTTTAGCATTCGAAATCCTCCTAATAGAGTTGTTTTTGGTTGTATTTTTCGGTAAAAATTGGGAGCTGTGTATGTCCGTTTCTTAAATTACCGCGAAGTTGGGTATTAAAAAGCGTTAAATATATAAATTGGGATACTATTTTCATGTAACAAATATAAAACGTTAAATATATTAATTAGGGTACTATTTTCATGCAACAAATATAATTCGGTAAACATTAAACAAGAATTATAAATTGTACTATCACCGAATAACATTGAAAGTTTCTATTATTTTTTTCACGACTGCGTAATCTTGGCTATCACCAGAGATTATAAAAGCTAGAGACTGACAATTTAAAATATATATTCTGGTATGCCTTAAGTATTGTATATCGATAAGTATTGTTGTTTCAGGTATTTAGCATATCTGGAATAATAACCTGCTTGGGGAGGGGGTGTTTAAAGTTTCTTCCTTGGGCACGTGTTTTAAAGTATCTCTCAGTCCTACACTCCCACTGCTTTCTATAAAATGCCTGTCACGGGCAATTTAATTCTGAGCTCTGTCGACTCCATATTTAACTTGCCATATTTAAATCGATATAATGAAATTGGCAGATGCTTCGCTCAGATACTCGTTCCATTATCCGCGTGCGATTCGAACCCTTTTACGCAGATCGAAGGCGGAAATAAATCCGCTCGTTGCGGGCCAAGGCACGTAGCGAACGGGCCTCAGGTAGAGGGAAACCGAGAAACCGCACGAAGAGTCGCCTTCAATTGCCCCTCTGGGGGTGTGGTTGTGGGCGTGGGGTGTGGGGGGCACGTAAGTGTGTCTCTTAATGGGTGCCACATGGCGAGGCATGAAACGAACGCTGACGCATCGTTTGCTGACCAGCGGACAGCTGGACAGTTGGGCAGTTGGGCGGTTGGGCGGTCGAGTCCGGCGGCATAAAAGAAATGCGGAGTCATAAATCAAGGAATCGGCAAATAAATTTCAATGCGCCAACATTTTAATATACAAAATAGTCGGCCAGGAGACAATGCACCTCACACTGCAACTATAAATACATTATCTATAGTTTCCACTTAGCTGCACAACGGTGGCACTTACCGGACGACGCTCTCCGACGGTGGTTTGGGTGGGTTCCAGCCTCGAGCACGGAGCTTCGGTTGCTGCTAGTGGGGCGTAAATCATAACGGCATCATATAATGGCTAATGTGCACTCATAAATGGATAAGCGCATGGCATATGCTTGGCTCGGTGGCTCGGTGGGTCGGTGGTTCGCCGGTTCGGTGGTTCGGTGGTTCGGTGGGTCCGGCAACTGCCCGGCCCTCACTCAGCTCGACCAAAGTCATTTTGCTTGCGTGTCATTTCTTATGGGCGCTGTCATTTATGGGTCATTTACCCGACAAAAACCGAGCGTAATCAAATAAGTAATGCCCTATCTTGAGATTCAAGATCAATACCTCCCGCTTCTTTTAGCCGGTATGAATAAGTACAATGTCTCTTACCCTATCCGACTTAGCCCGATATCCTGCATACATTTTTAAGCTCGTTTACAAGGTCAAAAGATTCTGATAAATATTTAGCCAACAATTAAGAAGTGTTTTTATATTGTGAACGAGTATTGTGCCGTCGGTTATAGCCGCCTGCAAGATTCCTACTTGTTTATTTTACATTTTATGCATATAATGTAAAAATTGTAAGTTTTTTGTTTTCCACTTCTCACACTAAGCCCTTCATTTAATACTTGGCGTAATTAGTGAATTTGCTCCAGTTAAGTAAATCAGACCACACACACACTCTCACACACACCTCTGCCAGCCAGCACAACTGCTGGAAAGTTGACTTCCTGTCAGCTAGTGGAATGTTAACTTCTCGATCGGCGACCCCTTTGAGATGAAGTCGGCGTCTTAGCATTTCCGATTGCGTCCGAGCAAATCCTGTTTGCTGCCTGTCAACTTATAAACAGTTTTCCATAATAAAGAAAAACTTTTGCGGCGGAAGCAGCCCAAGACTTTATACAAAACTCAAAACTACTAAAAAAAAATAAAGAAAAAAAAAAGAAATAATAAAGGATTATAATCATGTAATAGAAAATCGAAGAGCAGCAGACAAAGATTGAATGCGCTGGGCAACATTTCCGCTCCGAACACGAGGAGAGACCCAAACGGGCAACAACTCCGATGATGGCACAAAATGACCAGGGGCCAAGACGAGGTCGGGCCACGGCATGACGCGGCCGCTTCGATTTGACTTCCTCTCCGGCTGGCAGCGGGCACAAAGAGCTTTATGATTTTCCGGTCAATACAATTGACGACGGCTGCGCTGCATCCTTACAAATCAACAAGCATGACACATTGGCATTGTTGCTCTTGCCCTTGTTGATGCTGAGGCAGCACTAAAAAAGAAGAGGAAAAAACCAGCCAGCATCTCTCAGTGCAATGACAATGAGTAAGTGTTTGAATTGGCTGCATTCTCCTGCTTTTCCATTCTCTTCTCCATTTCCATTCCGTTCTTTTAATCACTGTCGTTATTGCCATTGAAGTCTGAACAAGTCGGCTTCGTTTTGGCCCATTGATATATCGGCTAATGACCAATAAATTCTCTTTTCGAGCTCCTTTTCAAAACAGCTTCACTTGAGATTGCTTGAGAGTCCTGAAGGACTCGCCCAAGTGGATTTCTTTCAATTATAATAGTTGCTGCACTCGTTTTCAATATTTGCAAATGAAATATTTAAAAATATATTCCCGATCCGATGGACATATCCATAACAGGTAATTGTTTATAGTAAGGTAATTGTCGATTTAGAACTCCATCAACATTCTTATTTTTCAACAGTTTTGCACATTATTATTTCAAATGCTGAAACAAATTGTTTTAATAGTAGGTAAGGAAAATGGGTTTTTCTTTTTACTATTCTCGCATTTCCGGCTTTTACCAAATACCATTTAATATTGCCCTACTAGATTTTAGACTGCACCAAGTGCAATTCATCTTCTCCATCAGCACAGGGCATCAGCTCGTCCAGCATTCTTTCAAGATAAGTAGATAAGAATATCTGTTAACAGTCATCAAATATCACAAGTTTTAAGGAATATTAAATTATATATTATAACATTAGAACATAATAGTTTTGTAAATTTTATTTTGTGCTGATCTTAGACTTAAATTCAATTTGATATTATCGATATTACTGATCTATATTACTTACTAGCTAACTCTCGCAGGTTTCTAAATTTATCGAGTCAAGCTAGCGAATGTTCGACTTATTGAACTTGGATTCTAAAATACATTTTGGTATGGGCTTATATGGCTTAATACATTTTAAGTGATAAAAAATAAAATACAAATAATTTAAAAGTATTTGGTTTGATTTGCAAAAATGGATGAATAGTAATTTTTGCATTTTCTGATAACCATTTTTTTTTTTGAGAATAAAGGTTGATAACTTGATTATATGTGACAATAAATTACAATAACAGTTTTGTCATTGATACTCAATTCTATGTGTGTATGCACTTTATGTATGTACTTTTGTATGTAGCACCATATTTTAAATTTTTGATATCATTTTTTGTAGTCTACAAATTCTTATATAGTGACATACTAAAAAATTGCATGTTGCACCATATTTTAAATTTTTGATATAATTTTTTGTAGATATACTAAAAAACTTGCTCAATCTTTGCTCTCAAAAATAGTTAAATAATGAAAAATCAATACGAATTCAAGCCTAATTTCAAAAGCAATATTAACTTGACATTTGACTTGTAGCACATTAAAATACATGGAGATAGAAACTAATCCCCCCATCTGAACTGCTCAATGACTGGGACAATGTGCTAAGGGGATAACAGAGCCATGAATCTGTAGATGGCCAATAATATGTGTCAGCTAATACACAACGCATCGGGCTAAACGCACCTAATACTAATAAATATGTATGTGTGTGCAGGGCGAGCCAACTCCAATCATTTAGGGTTGGGATTTGATCTGTTCCGGCTGTGTTCGCTGCCCCACATTTTGCCCCGCCCCCTGCGCCGCCGCCGCCGCCTCCCCCCTGTCGTACATTTTCCACTTGCTCGCTTTGATTTGCACGCATGAGCTGCTCATGAATGCCCAAAACGCTTTCGCCCTGCCCCGTGATTGTTTGGCCAGTTAAGTCCGTTATCCCCCGCCGCCCCCGGCGGCGATGCGTGCACCCTCGAGGAACACCCTTGTGCCTAACCAGATTTCAATTTGTGCGCCCGGCCAGAGCAGGAGGAAAGTGTTTATGAGATTTCTGCAGCAAGACGTGCTGCTAAATGGCCGGGACTGGAGGAGGGGGGAGGGGAGGGGGACGAGATGACTGCCTGGAGATTTGCTCGCATTTTATTGTGTTGTTATTGTATTTTGGTCGGCCGCGTGTGTGTGTGTGTGTGTGTGTGTGTGATAACACCCTCACACACACACACACTGCGAGACGAACGGGCAAGTTGATGGGCTGCCTGCTGCCTGGTGCTGTTTTTGATGTAATGTGACATGATGGCTTCATCAAAAGCGCATTAAAAACAAAGCGTGTAAATTGCGTTGGGTAAACACGGCGAACAAAGCAAACAATGGCAGCAGCCAAAGCAGCCAAAGCGGCCAAAGCGGCTACAGCTGCCAAAAGGGGCCGCAGCAAATTTGTTTGCAATAAAGCCAAGTCCAATTCCAATTCCAATTCCAATTCCTATGCTGCTCGTAAATTTGCCAATTTTCCATAATTCAAAGTCAGCGTTGAACATGATTTACACAAACTTTAAGATATACGAGCACGACCACGATCCAAAATAATTACGAGCGCTGACAACCAGAAGACAAATAATGGAAAAAATCATGAATTGAGTTGAAGTAGAAAGTGATCGACCTGCAAATATCCTGTATGCAGCACAACTAAATTGATGCTGACTACGTTTATAAGCAAATATATGTAAAATGTTGTTGGCTTCTATTATGCCTGCCACACTCAGGTTACAGGGTATACAAATGAACAACGCACAGCGCGCTGAACGGGGCATGGAATTATTACAGGCCAATGCACTTTACAAGTGTCCTGGGCAAACTCGGCAGCGGCGGCAATAACACAAAAACTCAAAAAGGCACATCAAGGCAGCAGCAAAAGGATTCAGGCCATTAAGTTCCGGAAGTGTGTGTTGATAACCAGACAACAAGTACACATACAAATACAAATGCAAATGCAGAAGATACGACAGCCAGCAGGTCTTTGGCTGCGACTGGGCCAGGGCCTGGGACTGGGGCTCAGGCAAGGATAATGGCGCTGTCCTGACTGCGAACACAGTGCAATAATTGGCTGCTGTCGCTGACGGGGCGCAGGGGTCGCAGGGGTCGCAGGTCCGACAACAACTTTGTGCATATATGCAAAAAAAAAGTAGAAAATAAATAAATAAAATTCACAAAAACTTTTGACCCGTTCGAGGCATTTTCTGGCTGGCTCTGGCAGACACAGCAAATGCACTTTAAAGTCGTTGGTAAGTCGCTGGAGTAGATAATTGTTTACCTCTTGTATTATACATATATTATTTGGAATATAATGTATATGTTAATTATTTACTACATATTTATATCTACAAAAAAAGAATTTATGTGAAATTTAAAAGAATTTAAAAGGTTTGTTATTTATTAGAATATAACTAATTGTAAATATATTTATGCAATATTAATACATATCTTCTTATTTAGGTAATTGAAAAAATAATCAAGTAATTAAAAAAATAAAGTGGTTACAACAAAATAGATATAAAAAGAAAAAACTGAAGAAATTCAGAAAGTATTTAATGATACCATTTACATTTATTCAAGTTTTTGCTTGATGTCTACATTTACTTTGAATATTCATATTTTTTATTTATTTTTCAAGTTTATCCTTTTTTGGTCAGTCCGAGTCAAAGGTCATAGCCTAGAAATAAAGAAAAACGCCGCCCAGAATGAATTAAGCAACCCTTCCGAATTAAATAAATCAAAAAATTAATCGCAGGAGCCGAGTGCAGACCACAGCATGAATATGGAAGTGAAAGCGACAGCAGAAGCTGAAACCGAAACCGGAAACGGAAACGCACACACAGTTAGGCACGTCAAATCGAATGTGGCCGGGACCGAGATCCAAATGTCATTTTGAAGTGGCTTTAAAATGATTTTGCGGCCGAGTTTTCAAAATCACGCAAAAAACTTTCAAATTCGATTTTAAAATCTTAACGCTGTCATTGAACGGCGACACATTTCCGCTTCCGCTCGGCTGTTGCGGCCGTTGTTGCTGCTTGTTGTGTGCCAACAAAAAGGATTGACTATTGGGGTGACCATGCGGCCATTTGGCTGCCGTTGTTGCCTTTTGACTTTACGTTTCATTTAGCAAACGATTTCATTAACTAAAAAGCGCAGCGCGACTGAAGGGTGAGCTCCCATCGCCACGCCTCCCCTCCCCCCCCCTCCCCACGGCAAGCACATATTGTGCCTGTCGTCGTCCTTGTCCTTGTACAACAAGCTGTCCAAAACGAGTGGGCGGAGTGTGGCTGTGTGTGTGTGCTCGGACTTGAGTTGTGTGTCGGTTTTGTGACCCTTCTCGATGCTTGTGTATATCGTACGTTTTTTATCGCCATTCAAGTTTGTTTTTCCGCTTAAAGTATTTTTATTGAATAGTCGTCTTATCGTTTTTTATGGCCCACCAACCACTCGCCCGTGTCCTGTGCGTCAGATTCAGATTCAGAGTCAGAGTCAGAGCTACAGTCAGGGTCAGAGCCCTCCCCCTATCATCATGTTGTGGCCATCATCGTCGTTCGTCGAGCGGGGTCCATTAATGCTAATCTAAACAAATTTTGTCATTAAAGGCCAACGGGGCCGACTGGCTCGGAAATGCCAGCTATGCTGGATCCATTCTACTTCCATATAAAATATTGTCAATCAATTCAATTACAAGTTGACATCATTGTTAGTTATTGTTGACGTCAATTGTACCGGGCCCCCGCCCTGCCCCCACTCCGACTTCGACTCGGACTCGCAACTGTGATTTATGTGGCACTTGGTGCCTCGTTACTTCTTCAGTGTCCAATGTCCAGTGTCCTGTGTCTTGTGTCCTGTGTCCACTGTGCCATGCTATTGTTTGCTTGAGCTTTTGTGCTCACAGTTTATGTTCGGGCAAAGTCAATGCGACCGAGTCCTCTTCTACTCGTAGAACAGTCACTTAATCTATGTGATACGTGCACACTGCTAGATTCACAAAAATATAGTCCAAACAGCCAATAAAAGTATCAACAGGGGGACATAACTGTTGTACCAGAAAATAAAAAATAATTTTTTGTAATACTGCTTATTTTAAATCCAGAATCTATATAGAAGACACATCAATCAAAGTTGTTGAAATTTGAAATATGGATCCGAAAGATTTATATGTCAAGATATTCGTCATGTACTCATTTTACATGTAAAGCTCTCGGCTCTCATAGCTCCCATATTTCAAACGCCCATAACTTTGTCAAAACTGAACCGATTTTCATGTTTTATGGCATTTTTTTAATGGTTTGTCCTCTAGATTGATTCTGCATTTAAAATATATTCATTATTCAAAATACATTTTTTTTGCATTTTTTGGGGAAAAAAGCATGTACCCCCCCCTTATCATTTTCGAAAAAAATTTTTTTTTCAAAATTTAGAAATGCAAATTTATATGTTTAATCGATTGTAATTGTCACAATTAGTATAAAAAACAACATTAAAACCGATTCTGAGGAGGTCAAATTTTTTATCAAAAATCATGCAAAAATTGACAAAAATTTTGACATGTAAAGCTCTCGGATCCATAGCTCCCATATTTCAAACGCCTATAACTTTGTCAAAACTCAACCTATTTTAATGTTTGATGGCATTTCTTTAATGGTTTGTCCACTAGATTGATTCTGCATTTCAAATATATGCATTGTTCAAAATAAATTGTTTTTGAAGTTTTTTGATAAAATATCTGTTCTCCACCCTTATCATCGTGTCTATAACTTTGTATGCGGCCGCTAAGTGAAATTGTGAGTCCGTAAAGCGAAATTTCCGTTGTATAGGTCTAAAAGGTACAGCTGCAATCGTTGTATGTACTATTTCAACGGTACTCTCGGCATTCCTCAGCCTCGCAAAGGTGTTTCCGCGGGGGCCACTTCACCGCGCCGACAATGAGAGCATCTGCCCGCCGCGTGTGGGTTTGTGGGTGTGTCCTGGCCGCCCAAGCGGCGCAAGTCTACTCGAATTTCATGGTGAGTCCGCGCTCCCCTCGCGGCCCTGCCGCGTTCCGCCCGCTCTCCGGCGCAATTAGACAGCACGAGTCGTGGCGGCCGTGAGCCGTGCACCGCAACCCTTTTGGATGGCCAACTAAATGACTTCCGTTTGGTGTGCGTGGTTCGGGTTCGAAGCGCGGCCAGTTAATTGCCGAGTGCTCCGCGGCGACGGCGCCCAAATGTTGTGACGCGGGCGGCCGGGACGCGGACAAGGTCGAGGATTTCTATTGATTGATTTCTCTATTGTGTGCACCCTCGACTCCGAGCGCTGTTTGCATACGAAACGCTGTTGTTCGCTTTGTTGCTGCTGCTGTTGTTGTTGTTTATTTACAAATAATAATGCAATAAAAATCAAAGGTTAAACAATCGGCCGGGTTTTGTTAGCAACTCCGTTGATCTGAGCCCAGATCTGCGCTGCAGTCGGCAAGCGAAGGCAAAAGGGCTTCTGATCCAGGCGCGGCTCAGGTGTTGCACGTGAAACTTACCCCCAAATAAAGCCACAACCGACGCGCGCTGCTGGCCCGCTAATGGCTGCTGCCACTTTATTGTTTGTTGATTTGAATTTTGATTCGCAGCGACCCCCGCGACACGACAAAGTCGTATCAATATCGTGGGAAGCACTAAGCACACACCCGCCCGGGGCTCGGCATATTCAAATTAGCCGCGAACACAACACACACAACACACACACACACACACACGCAGTGACAGGCTGAGCTACCAATATTGAGCAGGAATAGGAACCGCCAAGCGTCAACCGCCGACGTGAGGTCATGTGAAAGTGCAAATTTATATTGGCTTAATGGTTGTTGTACCCTGGACAGACCAGAAGGGCAACTGGGGTAGTCTCTCATTCCAAAAATATTCCTCAAGAGTCAATAGCTGAGTCAATCTGTGCTGAGAGTATCTAAAGATAAAACACTATCCCGTTCAATTTCTGGCAAAGGATAACAAATTTCAGACAAAGATTTTCGAATGTCTTACACAGCTCATTCCCACACTTGTTTAAGTTTAAAAAGAAAGTTGTCAACTAAACAATTGGGATCCCGGCTGGAATAATTGTTTGATATTTTATAAATGTTGTTCCAGTCTACAAGTAATTTCTTACGCGCTTACAGGGTATCCTCGTCGCGTACACTTCCGACTTTAGTCCTCCTACTTGTTGGCTTTGATTTCGGAGAGACAGCGACTTGGACTCACCCTCACCCATTCACACACTCATTCAATCACTTACCCAGCAAAGTAGTTGCTGCTGCGTGCTGCCTTTTATGCAAATCATTGTAATGCAATATTTAAATTGATGTGCGGTGGCTTTTTAATGGCGAACGTTGCCAGACACGCAACTTGGCCCATAAAGTGCTCCGGTTTCAGGGGGAAAGTGTAGAACAGGACCGAAAGGTTATCCTTTCGCTTCTCTCCTGGCGCCTTGACATGTTAATTATGATACAAATGAACAACGAATCATCGCTTCGTGTGAATACTCAAGTTGTGCAGCTATGAATGAGTGAAGTGGATAAATTGCGCAAATATGCCTACCAAATAGCTGCGTAATATATATCTATATATGCTAACTGATATTATTAGTTTTTAAGTATTAGTTTTTAAATATTAAATATTATTTGGAAAGCAATTTGAATTTTACTGTCAAAGCCAATAATAAAATTTAAAAAAAGAGACAAAGAATCGTTGACATGTATAATAAACCATTTCAGATCTTATTATAGAAAGGATAGTTCACTTTTACTTTATCATCATTATTACTATTCAAACAAGAAAGCGAGTAAGAACATTGCAACTTTGAAACCATGGAATGTATTTGCCACGCCCCCAAACGAGAACCGGGTATATATTCTACAAGTTTCATGTCAGTAAAAAAGCAAAAGCAATAAACTTTCTTCCCTTTTTCTGCACTTTGTGATCGAGTATAAGAACATATATTCGAGTCAAACTTTTTGCAACTTGATTCGCTTCCTGAGCTACCTTGCACTTGCCCCGCTCGGTGTCAAAAGTCAGAAGCTAATCCTGGTTGCACTGCTGAGGGCTAAGCCCATAAGCCCCCGCACCCGTTGGTGCCGCTGTCCTGTTGCTGTGGGGTCGGGGAGGTGTTCACAAATAGTCAACATATTGGCCGCATCTTCATAAATAAAGAAGTGTGGCCGGCTTGTGGCCTGGCCAAGGCAGTGGGGGTGGGAGGGAAGGGGGAGGGGGAGGGCGCACGCGCCTGCACACCCAAAAGATGCACGTGTGCAAACAACAGCGCCGACAACACGGCCGGGGGGTGGGGCCCACGCAGAAACAATTGACTCGACAGGATTACATGCAGGAAATTCAATTTTAAAAGCAGCTGCCACGTGTCCTTTTAGTGCTTGAAATTGTTACAGTTATTGCGCTGGTCCCGGCCACGGCCACGGCCCGGCCTGATGTGTGGGTTGTTGTGGTAATGGTAATCGTAGTGCCGGTGGTGGATTCTTCTTGCCCGGCCAATGCGGCCTCAACTATGAATACGTAATTTTGGCAACATCGTTCAAAATTGAGTAATAAACGCGCTGCGCTGCATTGCGTTACAAATAAACAAAAGGCCGCTGGCAGTGGCAACGGAAACGGAACACACATCAACAGCCCGCCAACACCAATCCGGCAAGCCAACAAAAACAACAGCGGCGACGACGTGTTAATTTGCAGGGTGGCTTTTGAGCCGTCGGGAACGGCGACGACGACGACGACGACGACGGCGACGGCAACGAGGACGCCGCTGCGGTGGCTAAAAGGGCGTGTGATTGACTTAATTGACTATGAAAATGAGAAATTACATGCAGATAATGACGATGGCCGCGAAATGAGCAACAAACAACCGCTGGCAACAGCAACAGCAACAACATCGAAAGGCGTTATTAAATTTTTCAACACCCACCCTCTCAGCACTGCCTCCCCCACTCCCCCTCCGCCTCCCGCCAGTCCTGGCAACTGTAAAACGCGCCATCAACTTTGACTTAATTTGATTTGATTTGATTTGCAGGCAGAGTGCGGACCCAACCCCAAAACGCAGGCTGACCCACGCCGGGCCGAGCCGAACCCATTCCTTTGACATTTCGCAGTTTCCTAGCACACCTCGACGCCCCAGGGCGATGTTTTCCGGCGCTTTATTGCAGCACATTGGCTAATTACAATTGCGACTATGCGACTTTGTAGCCATGCCACATGCCGCATGCCGCATGCCACACGCCACAATGTGTGAGAGTTTTGTCATTAAAATTGCATTTTATTTGCGGACAACGGTCAAGCCGAGACAAAGACCCGCACCAGAATCAGCACCATCGCCGACTAATTGGAAATCTGCGTAGGCCCCACTAAAACATGACTTATGGCTCCGCCGGATAGTCGGGAACAACCAGGCCAAGCTATTATCTGAGAAAAGAATTCGCGCTTTGTATGTGATTAGGTTTTTTGCAAAATTAGTTCTATCTCATTTGTTTAATATTTATGGAACTTACAACAATTACATTTTGGAGATAATTTAAAAGAAGATGCGGGTGATAGCACATATCTACAATATTATATTATACATTGTTAACTGGTATTATAGTATTAACGTGCGATTTTTCAATGCCTAATAAAGGTGGGGCCTAACTACAATTTTTATTAATTAATTTGCCTAACTAAACTTTACGTCAATTAATTAATTAATCCCTTTAATATGTTTTCATAATATTAACATTTGTCCAATGTTTACACAAAACAAATCTAAAGGTTAACTAACAGCCAAAAGGATTTAAACAGTTCATCGCTTATTGTTTTTATTATATATTTATATTTGCAAGAAGGGAAAAGCTGTTTTATTAAACAATTCCTGAACGCTTTCAAGAATTTCGGCAAAGAAAAAAGTTTTAAGTTTTTAAGTTTTTATAATTTATTTTCTTTTTTATATTGTTTTCTAAGTTTCTAGAATTCACTTTTCCTTGATCTCTCTTGATCGTTCGTATCTCTTTTATGATACACGCTTTTGCATGCAATTTATATACCTATAATTTATTAAATAGTCATCAAGTAGTGTCAACAAATGAGTATCAAGAAGACATCTACTTTTCAACAGATCGCAGAAGATTTAAGTGGGACTACAAGTGGAAAAACCTAAACAGAGATAATTCGGGTGAGGTGGTTTCGAGTTTCGATTAGTTTAATAGGCTGAGGATAAACATAATGCGAAAGTCAATCACGAATCAGTGTCCGATCTTTGCGTGATATGTTGGAGTCGGAAACGTGAACCAGTGCTGAACGGCTGAGACCAATGGGACGGGACTGCATGGGGCTTATCTAACGGCCAGCCCCCAAATGGGTGGCACGCGAAATCGGCGAAAATGTTCGATTGAAAAATCACACAGCGAATTTGTCGACGCCCACTTGGAACAAGTGCCAGCTCATTGCGCACGCCAATTAAATGCCATTTCGGTCTCACACGTACTGGGACGGACAGTACTAGATACGACTATAGGAATCGTATATTGGACATGGACTTGGAGCACCCGGGGAGCGCCAGTTCAAGTGCCAGCTGAATAGCGTTGTACGTTGTTAAATCAAAAACGCAATTAACTTTGGCCGACAATCAAAAGAGAGTATTGAAATCAACAGAAGTGCTTTAGTCGGTATTGTAGAGTATGGCCAACAGAACTGGGCACAACTCGTGCACTTATCGATTATTTTATTAATTGTAATCTCATTTATTTGCTTTACGGCCTCTGCTTGGCCTGTTTAATTTCTACATTTCTGTTCACTGATTTACGTTTATTTTGAGATAAATTTATTTATTCGATCGACTGAATATACATTGACTATACAAACAAATATATATATGTATTTATATTTGTGCGAGTGTCTATATTATATTCAATAGCTTTAATCAATTTTTCATTACAAACTGCCCACATTCGAATCAATGTCGTTCTGGTTGCGGCTGTCGTTGTCTGGCACTGTCTGCCAGCTTTATCAATGCCAAATTTGATCAAAAACAACAAACACAACGGGACAACAACATGCATTATATTGACAGAAATCGGCGCTGATTAAGCGTTGTAAGTGGCGTTCGATTCACATGGTCTTCCACGTACTCCTTGTTCTTGGGACTTGTTGACAAGTGCTTCGGGCCCTCAGTTTGGCTTGAAGTGTGGTGGTTGTTGTTGTTGTTGTTGATGATGATGATGTTGTTGTTATTGTTGCCCATCCGTTTACTTTACCTTGTTCTCATTACCCAATTACACGACCCCGCCAAGTATTTGCCAACTCGAGATGAGGCCATATTTCAGTGTCTGTGCGAGTGGAAACATGGCAAGCACTCCTTCAGGATATAGCAAATACAGGCTTCTTGTAGGATATGCAAATATAGGTTGTTCAAAAGGTTACCAAAAATACTAAAAAGGTTTTTTCCGAAAAACCCAACGAGTGAGCTGACAAAGAGTATTAATCGGCAAGAAGACATACAAAGCAAAACAAGTGCGCTGCAGTCGGGTGTAACCGACTGCGCAATACCCATTCACTGCATAATAACAGCTTAAAAAGATCTTAATTATGATTGTGATTTTTGGGGTAATATATTGTGGGGGCAGGAGTGGACGTGGCTGACAGTTTTCAGACCGATATTTAGAGGAGGTCACCCGAACGCTATCTGCTCAAAATTCTAAAATTATGGGAGATAGATTTTATCGAAAAATTTATTATGCGATCTTTAAAGAAGGTCACCAGTAACCTGTCCGAAAACATTTGACGAATTTAGCTGTAAAACTGAGGGACATATATAGATCAAATCGAATTGCCACGCTTTAGCGGGTATGCACGAATATATATTCCAAGTTTCAAGTCTCTAGCTTCAATAGTTTAAACGAACAGACGGGCTGACAAAGCCAATATACTCTATTCACTGCGTGAACGAGTATTAGCCCACAAACACACATGCCGCAATCTTAGGCAGCGGCTACTGCTTCTTCTTCTTCTATTTTAGTCTCACTCTAACGGAAATTAATTTGTATATACCGTGATGTTTATAGTTAGATTTTTATAAAATTAAAATTAAATGTCAGTCGGATGTAACCGTGTAACCGTAAGCAAAACTTAAAGAAGTCGAAGATACCCTGTACACTAACAGAATGTGGCAAGGTGCACATTTAAAAAAAAAACAAAATGTAAAAAACACCTAAGGTTCAAAACTAAGACCAAATTTTTTTATATATATATTTAAGAAACATTGGCTTGGCATCAATATTTATTTATATTAAGGGAATCTTCAGTGGATATTGTGAACGAAATTAACTCCAAAATATTATTATTACAATTACGAATTATTATTGAAAAATGTAATATCAAAAGTGTTAAAGTAAATTGAGTAAGTAAAAGATTTGGTTAACTTGCTTTGAGCATACTCGGAGAGATTAAAAAGTCAATAGCTACTAATTTAGTGCACTCTATTTGAATGTCGATAGTGGGTCTACCCCCAGATGCACCTGTGCGGTTGGGCTTCGACACCTGCGCGCTGCAACCGCATCCATCAAGCGCTTGCCCCACCGCTGCTGGCGTTCGCGTCGATAAGGCTCCACGTTTGTGGCTGACATGACGTCCACGCATGGTGACCAATCGATTTGGCTGTGTGCGGAGGCGATCGCTGGGCAAGGTGTCCGGCCGTGCGAGACATATCGCTGATAGGGGCCGGACACACAGACACATACGCTGGGTGCCGACCAGTTTGCACCTTGTGGGAGCTCTGCGACGGCTTATCGGAAAGCAAAACGAGCAACAACAATGGAAAATAATAAAAATAATAACAAAAAGTTTATTATTGTGTTAACTTAAACAGCCGCTGCCGGGCAATATCAGTCTTGAGCAGCTATTACGTCTAATCTAGATCTTTGAAATATGGTATTGAAATGTACGCTATGCATGGCCCGTATAATCAACATCCTGTCCGATAAGCATAACTATATGCAAATAAACTATATAGACCGCTAACGGTGGGGGGAGAAATTTTTGATTTTTAACAACCAAAATTTATACGTCGATTACTTGTGCAAGTATTTTTATGGATCCACTCGGAGTTGAAAGTATAATTATAAATAAAGACTATAAAATAAATATGCATATAAGTCACAAAATTAGATTGCTATTATAATAATCTGAGTTATTGATTTGGGCTAGTGTGATAACTGTATTTAATTAAATATTAATATGAATATAAAATACCATACAATTCAATATGAACTGAGAGAGCAAAAATAGTCAAGTCTGGTAGAAATGTGTTACTTCTGAGAAAGTCTCAGGCACTCCTATAAAAGCATAACATTTAACGAATCGGAGTATATATTTTGCCAATTATTTATGTAATTGAATAAATATAATACCTTTACCTTTACTTCAAAAGGAATGTACTTTATATGTATATTCTGAGTTACTTTCTCACAATTTTAAAATATTAACTCCCAATAAGACAGGGACACTAACGAAATTAAGCTGTCAAATATATTCTACTAAACTTATATTATAACATTATATAGCGTAAAAAATTCGATTTGTTTTTATTCAGTTACATCCATACAATCAAAATTATAATTTTTGAATCTAGCCATAGGCTACTTATTTTGTTTATGGCCTTCGGTTATGTGACTCCATTTCTGAGCGTATTATTTAAAATTCTATTGATTGTGTACTTTTTTTTAGCATTTTAAGCTAAAACTGCCGGCCGATAGATAAATCTAAAAAAGAATAAATAATGAAATCATAAAAATATATAATATTTATGGTACTTCAGTAATCGTCAAGTTTATGGCTTCTGTAAAATTGTTGTTCTTGCTTTTGTTGTTGCGCAAAATATATGACCACGCACTCGATGTTTATTAATACTCGGTATGTTTATTATTATGGCGTTTATACCCTTCCTGTAAGCATATTAACACTGACAACTCGTAAGCTGTTCAAGTACCCTTTATCATATTCGCATCTCACGTCTGATAATCAAATTTTGTTGTGGTTGTGGAGTGTGATTGAGAATCGATTGATAGAGGAATTGGCACCATAATAAATTAACGAGTTTTTTAATATCAATGAATGAAGGTAGGAAAGTATTGAAACAAAGTTCAGCTTGCTTTAACTTTCTGTTGGAACGGGAGCTGAAAAATAATATTAAATTATTTGTACAATAAATAATTCTTCCTTGATCTATACACAAATCGTATAGACTAGAAAAGAGTAAGGGACCTTCGGCTTTAGAAATTCCCCGTTTTTATTTTCATATGACAAATGAAAAGCTCAGAAGCTAATGGCGCACTAGTGTACTTAAACATATGTACACAGACATACATCCACATATGTATGTCAATAGATTTTTTGTTTCGCGCCTCTTGAGTATTTTCAGTACTCAGTGATGAGTAATTTAATTTGTCGTTTATTCGAATAGCACTTGTTTATTTTATGAGATACTCCAAAACATCTACTTGAGTTCGAGTTCTTTATTTGCGCAAATTATGTGCTCTCCCACGAGGAGAGCTACGAGGGGCTCGGGCCGCCTCGAATGATTGCTGATTGTCTCTATTGGTGTAGTTTGATTTCGTTGTACTCACCATGTACAATAAGCTGGTCATCCAGCGCTTACTGCCATATCGGCCGACATGCCGCGGTACGAGCTCATTATACTACACTTACCTGGCCTAGTGACTGCATATTACGACCACCCACTAAATCAGCTATTGATGGCCAGGCCATAAAGTCAATATGTACTAACCGGGCAATTATAGAGCCGTGCCCGCCAAACTCGAACCGAATGCACCGTCTGTGGCCGGGGCGGGCTTATCGCGAGGGAGCATTTTCAAAGTTCAAGCGGCCACTGAACGAACGGGCGGGCGAGTGTTATGAGTGCTGGTAGTACTATTCGTATAATCATTAATGGATTACGATCCCAATCGCCCGCTGCAGACGTAAACGGTAGCTAAAAGCCATAATCAAGGCGTATTTATGAGCTGCTTAATGTTTTACCAGTCTTTTTTACCGGCACCTGCCACCTCGACTCGAGTTGACTTTCAACTCTTTGAGCAGCTATCTGTGGCTTGCCGACGCTTAAATACCCTCACAGTTCGTTTGCTAATACACAGTTTAACAATGTACAAATATGTACCAGAACTTTGGTCAAAACAGCATTCTGTTGCAGTTAAAGTTATAAATATAAATTAAAAGTTGAACAAAAATTTAAATATATATGTATATAAAAAATATGTAATACAAGAAAATAGTAATACAAATTACATTTTTCTTTTTGGAATTCTTCTACATTAAAGGCAGATGAATGCATCTTTCCAGCTTGTTCTTGTGGGAACTATAAGATTTAGCCATCCGATTCAGAAAATATATTTTCATTTTAAGAATACGAGCTTGGTCAAATCAATTGAACAAAACAACTGTTTACCACACAATTTTTGCACCTTCAATTATTAGGCTATTATATTTGCCACACATTTAACCTAATCTAAAATTGTGTATTCAATATTTCTATAAAGCTGAATCATTGCGATTATGTTAATGTCCACGTAGCATTATCTGAAAGATTGTCGAACTTATACCTCGGGCATTTCATTAGCAAACGAGTTCCACATCTTGAGGAATATATTCGATCTTTCACTTTTCGGAAATGCCTTTGAAAATCCTGTAAAAGTATGGAAGTATGATCACATTTTTGTGTTTTCACTTTTGCAAACGTTTTATTAAATTTCTAAAATGCAATGAACATTCTATTTTTTCTGTTTTTAAATTTTATTTTTTGTTTATATTACAAGTTCATTTGTTGAATGTATTTGTTTTTTTTTAACATTTATGTACTCATTACGCGCTATAAATTCAAAGAGTTGTTTTCTTTTTCTTATTTATGCACTATACAAAAAAATGTTGATTATATTTGGAACTTTATAATTGTAATTTTCACATTTACAAATACAACTACGCATGTACACATAAGTGTTGTATATATAAAAAAAATTAATTCTACTTCTTGAACACTAAATTTCAAATTGTTGAAAAATATGTACACGATAATTTTTTAATATTTATTATTTGCATTGTAATTTGAAATACATATAGTTTTTAATGTTTTTTTTTGTTTTAATAATTTTATATTTTTCTTTAGTATGTACAAAACGAATTTATAATTTCATATATTTATTATTTGAATAATGTTATTTTATTTATTTAAATGCTAAACGAAAAAAAATGGCTACTACGTCTAGTATTTTATAAGTATTATTGACTTATGTGCAAAAAAAAAGTAAAAAAAAAACTTACAGCTAAATGGCCCGCAGCTTTAGAGCTGCAGGGAAAGAAGTATTTTTATTTATAGCAATTTATTACACGAATGATATAAGTTGTCACCGCTGTTGCACGTGCAGCATGCAACAACAGTTTCTGCATGGCGAAGAATCGCTTCAGTTGGGCACTGGCTGCCACAAGCTGCCCCCAGCTTGGCCGTGCCACAAGCTTGTTGCAGCTGAGCGCCTACCGCCTGCCCATTTTTGGTTTCCGAGAGAGGGAGTGGGAAGAGGAGGAGTAGAGGTGGAGAGGAGTAGGGGGAGAGTGCGTCAATTGCTTGTTGTCGACCCACCGTTATTTATTATTGCACCAATTTCGTTTCTGTTTGTTCGAATTCCCAACCGAATTGCGCCACAAATTGTGGCAGAGTCAGCACAGCTGCGACTGCGACTGCGACTGCGACTTTGGCAGCGAGCTTATTGTCCAGTATTCGAGTTAGCACTCATTTGGCCGCTCCCACCCAGCGCGGCCAACTCGAATCCAGGCAGCTAGCAATACTAGGGCCACCAGGCGGCGCGCTGCGCGTGCGGATGGGCGTGGGCGTGGGCATGGGCGTGGAGGCCGGCCGCGGCGGCGGCCGCCGCATGCTGATAGGCGGCGCCGTTGAGCGCCACCAGATGGTGGGCGGCGGCGTTCTGCATCGCGGTGGCCGTGCTGACACAGTCCTGCGCCAGCTTGGAGCCATCGCCCAGACAGGGCTTCCCGTTGCGCACCAGGACGGGCACGGCGACGCGGCGCGGCGACGGCAGCGCCGACGGATGGTGCGGATGTGTGGCATGGCCGTGCATCAGGCCGGGATGCTCGTAGCCCTTCTCGTTCTGCGCCCGCTTGGTCTTGTAGCGGTGGTTCTGGAACCAGATCTTCACCTGCGTCGGCGTCAGGCGTATCAGGCTGGCCAGGTGCTCGCGCTCCGGCGCGCTCAGATACCGCTGCTGCCGGAAGCGCCGCTCCAGCTCGTACGTCTGCGCTTTGGTGAAGAGGACGCGCCGCTTGCGCTTCTTGTTGGGCATGCCGTCGGCGCTGAGGCCGCCGCCGCCGCTGCCGTCCGCGTCGTCCACGTCGTCGATGTCCTCCTCGATGCCGTCCTCGTTCAGGCTGTCCTCGTGGGCGCTGCCGCTGCCGGCGCCGGCGTCATGCTTCAGGCTATTGTTGTTATTGTTGTTATTATTATTGTTGTTGTTATTGTTGGTGTTGTTGTTGTTGTTATTGTTGTTGTTGTGCAACGCATGCGCCGCCGAACTGCCGCCGGCCGCACCGCTGCCGTGCAACGTGTGCAGCGCATCGCCCACGGAGAGCGCATCGCTGTCCGCCGAGCGGCTGTAGCTCTTGTAGTCGCCGGAGAGCGCCGGCGACGTTTGGCAGTTGGAGCCTATGTACGTGTAGGAGACCTCCGACGTTACGGGCGAGGTGCTGTCCGGGCTGGCCGGCTGCTGAGTGCCTGCAGGACAAAGAGAGAGAGAGAGAGGGGGAGAGGTTAGTCAAGGTGCACTGTACGAAAAATTGGGCATTTAATTAATAAAAAGTTAACTTTTTTCTTTTTACTTGGTTTGATTTAAAACGATTTCAAATATTCTATGCAATTTTGTATGTTCTATGAATTTCTTTTATTTAATTTTGAATATACTTGATTATCAACAGTGTGTAAAAGAGCTAATAATATAGAAAGCAATTTTCAGAATGTCCGAAAACGAAAAAATTGTATGTTTAATTTAGTTTTACTTTTTTTATATTATTGCATTTTTTTATTTTTAGTTTTACCTATATAAAATTAAGTCTCAAGTATACTTTAACAATAATTATGTAATATTATTTATTGCACTCTTAACCTAATGTTTTTAGGTCAGTAATCTATCTAAATTTTTTCCATATAAGGAATATATTTTTTTCCATGAATTTTTTAGCAACGTATCAATCATGTAAAAAGAGAACTAGCTGTTTAAAAAAATTGAAAACAACCAGCAAGACATTTAAAATTATATATATTTACATATGAACATATATCTAAGGGTATAATCTAAGGGTATAACTAGATTAACTGGCAATTTTTGTATTTGAGTTTGGACTTCAAAACGATCTTCGCACACTTTTGTGGCTCAGTGTAGATGTACAGCCAATTTGTCAACAATTGGGGAAAATTAATGCACACACACACACACGCACACCCCAATCAAGATGAGCAGGCAGAAATTGGCAGCGCTGCTAAATGAAAAGTCAGTGGGTAAACAGCACAACCGCCAACGACTCGCACAATTGGATTATGCTGTGCAGAGAGGGAGGGAGGGAGAGGGAGAGGGAGGGAGAGCGAGCGCTGATCGGGGTGGCCAGATGCGAGCTACCCTCGAACCGCAGCGGGCCCAACTAATAACGTCAATTAGAGGGCCAGGCCATTGACGAGGCCCGATCGATCGGGTTCTACCTGGTGGCAGCTAGCATGCCCTGCCCTTTCGGGGCAACCCTGCGGAGTTACACCTTTTCGGCAATTGCTCGGCTGCCTTCTGACCTTCGGCGTGTTGCCTTTTGCCGTGTGAATGCGTGCGATCTTTTTTCTTTTTCTTTTTTTTTTTGCTGCTGTCATTGTTTGCTGCGTCGAGAGAGTACACAACCAAATGCTAATGAAAATACATTAGGGCTTGGAACTGGGCAGCCGACTGGGAGACAATGGGATGCGACACAAAAGCCAAACCTCAAACAGCGCTGCCTTCTAATGGCCGCCCTTCGCCTGCATCCGGCTTCCTCTTCTTCCGCTTCTGCCGTTTTGCCGCTTTGCCGTTTTGCCGTTTTGCCCGGCTTTTGGTCGGTTTGGCAACGCAGCACGCCCACTTTGCGATACAGGGCTACAGCTACATTGATTTATCGCCCATGGGCGTTTATGCTGCTCGATCTGTCTTTTGTTTTTTTCTGTTTTTTGGGTGTGATCTGTGTAGAGCCGTACAGTATTTCACAATCAAATTCTGGCAAGTCTTACCCTCTGCTATTCACATTCCGTCACAATTGACCAAACAAAACTTAGAGCAGGCACCCCAGACGCCAGTCCCAGCCCAGTCCAGACCAGTCTAACCCAGCCCCAGCCCCAGTCCAGTCCCAGTCCTGCATTAGAATCGTCCTCACCATGACAACTCAACAAATTAATAACTTAATATAATCAAAACGACTCGACTTACAGCTGTGAAATTTCCCAAAAAAAAAACGGCAAACAGGCAACAATTATAATTTGTAGCTGAGCACCATATCAACAAAAAAAAAAAAACAACAAAAAATGATATAATAAAAAAAGGTAGGCCGTGCAAAAGCGAAAAAGGACGAAACGGAAGTGCGTGCCATAAATTTCCAGGCTTATATGAAAGGAATAACTGAAAAATGTTGTGTCCGCAACAACAAAGAGGGGGACTACGACAACGACATGGCACCGAAAAACAAAAGGCGAAAGCAAAAAAAAAATGAAATAACAAAATTAATCCTCAAGTGTGAAGCGCATACAAACTATTAGTCAAGATTATGTTGTGCCCAAGTTTCTAGGGTATGTGCTCGTGAGCGCCCAAAGGGGTAGTTTAGACCGCGGCCACTTCGCGTTTCAAGCACCTGAAGCGACACACATCGCAGCCAACACCACACAATGCACAACGCCGGCCAAAGGGGGCGTGGCAGGCCACAGCCCGGGGCTAGCCCTCATCGAGCCCTCGCCGAGCGACGCCGCTGCAGTCGATATGCAAACACAGCTGCCTCTCGCGGGCCACTTATTAAGCAATACTATTAGCCCATCTCTCTGGAGTTTCCGTTCCGCAACCACAGAGAACGGGAAATGTTAGCTGTTCAAGTCGGAACATTTCATCTCCGATCAATAGTCTAAGATTAATACCAAAGCTTTACTTCTATAAATCTTTCGGACCAAGGAAGCTTCAATTATTGTTAATTATAGTACCTATATATTATATTAAATTAAAGGAATATTCAATTATTAGATTACCTCTAAGAAAACGGATAGATCTGAAGGTTATTTATAAGAAATCTTATAAAAAAATATATATTTTCTGTTTGGAGGAATACTCAATTATTAAATTTAAGATTTGTATCTTATCCAATTTATATTTTCTATCCTTTTGTCTTAGCAAACGCAAAATAGAGTTTCATATATAAAATAGAATATTTCAGGGAAAGTCTTACAATTAAAACATTTGAATATTGGTAGCAACTTCGTTTCTGTTAGGAGTTAGCAGCTTTATTTCAAGCTTCCCTTTTAACTGGCTGTTGCCTGTACGTGGAGGATCTTTAAGGCTTAAAGAATATTTTAGGGAAAGTTTTGCCATTGAAAAAATGTGAAAAATTGATCAATATTTCCATTTTCCTGGTGTTTCTCAAAATCTAGGTTATATTTTTGTTTTTTTATATTTTCAGTACCTTTGAATATTTGTTGAAACTGCGTCTCAAGCTTTCCTTTTTAAGAGGCTGTTGCCTTAATGTGGAGGATCTTAAAGGCTTAAAGAATATTTCAGGGAAAGTCTCACAATGGAAAGAATGTTTTGAAAGATTCCAAAATATAGTGGCTTAAGGATCGTTTTAATGAATAAAATCTGGGCTATATTTTTCAATTTATTTCTAAGAATATTTGAACCAAATTCGTTTCTATTGGGGATTTCCAGCTTCTTTAAATATGAGCAGAAAGTGGACACTCACCGTAGAGCTCGTTCTCCTTGATCCACGCGTTGCGACTCGAGTGGGAGAGCATGGTCTGGGCCATGTGGTGGTAGGAGGACATTTCGTCGCCGAAGTTGCCGGCGAAGTTCTTTGGCAGATACTGGCCGGCGGCAACGGCGGCGGCGGCCGCTGCATTGTGACTGGCCAGCAGGTGGGCAGCGGCCTGCGCTGAGGCGGCGTGGGCGTGGGCGCCCATGTGGGGCATGGGCGGCTGGGCGCCGCCGGCGCTCTGGTGGTGCGGCAGGGGCAGCGGGGCGACGGGCTGGTGCGGCTGGTGGTGCAGGTGCGGATGGTGGTGCTGCTGCTGCTGGTGGAGGTGGTGCTGCTGGTGCTGCTGCTGCTGGTGGAGGTGGAGCGCGGACTGCGCATTGTGCTCCGTGGTCTGATGCTCGCCGTGAGCCGCGGGCGCCGCGTGCTCGTCCCCGCCGCCGCTGGGCGGCGGCGGCGGCAGCGCCGAGCTGGGCGTGGGCGACAGCGCCGTTGGCGTCGGGTGGCCGTGGCCGTTGTTGGACTCGGCGCCGAGCTCGGCGCTGTGGCTGTGCGTGTGGTGGGCGGCCGCCGCCGCCGCTGCAGCCGCGCTCTTCAGCTCGGAGCCGTCCAGGTTGAGTATGTCGGATATATGAAAGCCGGATCGCTGCGAGGACGGCACCTTGGCATCAAAGAGGCTGCAAGTAGACAAGGGCACGGTTTTAATTGTCGATTCGGCTGTGCATCCTGCAACCCACATCCGACATCCGGTGTCGTCTCATGAATGAAACGGCCGGAAAACAGCACAATGGACACACACACTCACACACACATGCTCGGGGCCAAGTTTCTACCTGGCAGCCCGGCCGAGTACCTGACACACTGACTTTGCCAAAAATTGCACCGAGCGATTCTTCACACTTGCTCGGAATTAACTTTGATTAAGTGCAGCCAAATCGCCGGATTATTGACACCTAGACCCCGTTGCCGGCCCAGAGCGGGTGCGGGCCCGGTTGCCGACCCAGTCAGCGTTTTAGTTTTGGTCTAAGCCAGGGCTAATGCAAATTTGATTTTCCACTAATACCATCAACAATTAAACGCAAATCCGCTTTTTTCACTACCTGGGCGATCGGGCCCATGTTAGGGCCCGAGCCCGGGCCCGGGCCTCGGCCTCTTGGCCAGGCTAACCATTTTTCGGCCACATGTTGGCGCAAGTAAAAAGCGCTCTCGCTTCCGGTTTTTCCGTGCTGAATTTTCCCAAATGTGCGCGAAATTCCCACGCGCTCAGGTCCATCCGGACACGGGGCATTCCCCGCATGCCCGACCGGAATTCCCTTTGCACTCGGCCCGGCCTTCGACCAGACAGTGGGACGCCGACTCTGTTGTTGCTCTGGCCGCTGTCGTCTGTTGCACACATGTTGCCAGGTTGGGGTTTCCCTGCAACGCACCTACGGGAATTTCTAAGCCAGCCAGGCCGAACAGGCCACTTGAGCTGCGATCGCCAATCGAGGCACCGCACAGGACCTTCTTCTGCTGATCTGCTGATCCTGCTCGGGGGGAATTACGCAGTCACCGCCGCAGGATTTCGGGTGGGCTCTGCGCGGGGCAAGTGTCTGGGCAAGTGGCCGGATAATGCTCGAGGAGTAAGTGGTTTGATTGGCTTGCCGCCTGGATTAAGGGGCCAAGTTCATTAGCGGGCCGGGGCCTAAAACAACACAGTCGCGGGCCGAGGCAACCGAAGTAGGCGCAATAGCTGCGATAGGATTTTTGACATAATAATTGTAAAATTATGTGCAAATCAGAGATAGATCACAGATATTGTTATTTAAAAAATAGAATATAGAATAGAAATGACAACATCCGAGCCTAGAACCCAAATCTTCCCAGTAGTTGCTATTCAATAAATTATTCAAATAGAATAGAGGGTTAACATTGGGTAAAGCTTAAATCCTTTGCCAGTTAGCTGATCAGCGGCTGTATCTATATACTATATACTTTGGCTTGGAGTTGGTTAATTGTTTTATGGCTGTGTGGAAAACCCTTTAGAAGAGTTGCCACCGTGGGAAAGTCCTCGCTGTTGCAACCATTTAAGCCGCTAATCGCGAGCCATAAAACTTGCATAAGTGAGAGTGAAATAGATAAGAGAGAGAGGGAGAGAGAGAGAGAGATCTCTATTCCGGGGATCTTGTGGCGGTTCGCTTACCCGGGCAGCGCGTTGCGCAGGGCCGCCGGATAGAAGGCGGCGGGCAGCAGGGCGTGGCTCCAGGGCGGCAGCAGAATGGGCGACCAGGGCAGGAAGGGAGCCGCCGCCGCGGCGGCGACGGCCGCCGACGAGGGCACCATCAGGCTGCTCATGCTGTGCAGGCCGGGGAAGCCGCTGAAGGCCGCCGCGCCCGTCGGGATGCGCAGCTGCTCGGCGGCCGCCAAGTTGGCGCCGCTGGTCGGCGTCGTCGTCGGCACCGTCGTGCTGGCCGTGCTGATGATCTTGGCCGCCCGCTGCTGCTCCAGCGACGGCGTCGACGTGCGCAGCGGCCGCTTGGGCGTCGTGGGCGTGCCGGGACTGACGGCGGCCGCGCTCTGCGGCGAGGCCGGCAGGCTGCCGGCGCTGCCCAGGCCGCTGCTGTTGCCGCTGCTGTTGGTCGTCTCCCGATCCCGTTCGCGATCCCGCTCGCGATCCCGCTCCCGTTCCCGCTCCCGTTCCCGCTCCCTGTGCTTGGACGGCGTTCGCTCCGCAGCCGGCTGTGCGTGGCTGGTGGTCATGTCCGTGGCCATCGCGGGCGCCGGATTTGCGGCCGGTGGCGTCGCGTTCGCCGACTTGCGTCGCTGCTGCGCGGGCGGCGGCGTCGGCGACGGCGTGCCTTTGCGTTTCTCCGCCACTTTGCGGCCGTACAATTCACAAGTGTCACACGTGCAAAAAAAATATATATATATCGAGGAAATGCACACAGATCGTATTGCACAACACTGTCTAGCACATGATAGCGATAATGGTGATAAGAACAATTGGGGATTCACTTGGCGGCGCGGACGCGGACGCGGATGACGGCTCCGACTGCGATCGCGCTGAGAGTTCTGCGACTTGGATTCAATTAGAGCTTTGGCTCAGTTTCTGATTTCAATCTCGCTTTCGACTCGTGCTCGGGTTGCGTTGTCAGCCGCACTCTAAACATTCCAAACTGAAGTGTCATCAACAACTAACGAGACATCAAGAACTCGACACGAGTCCAAGCAGCCAACGGCGCAAAAGTACCGAAAACTACTCCGCACACACACAGACACACACACAGAGACACACAGATGCAAGTATATGGCGCATCCATCCACCATTGGGTATATAGCCTCACACACACACACACACACATGTACTCTCTCTGGCCGTTGTTTAGCCGCGGCGCGTTCGTCGCATTTTCACTAAGTGGCTTCTCATGTCCTTTTCAACAAGGATACTACGCTCGGCAGCAGCAGCAGCGGCAGCGGCAGCGGCAACAGCAGCAGCAACTATGTGAGTGGCTCATTCAACCACCAGCAACGGCAACGGCAACGGCAACGGCGGCGGCAACAACAACCACCACCATTTGCTGTGCATCCTTGCGCTGAACAAGGCCAGCCTAGGCGTGTGCTAGCCTGCCGTCTCGCTCGCACCAGCGCGCAACTGCCCGACGACGAGTGCCCACTTGAGCCGCCTCTCGATGCCCTCTCTCTCTCGCAGCGCCGAGAGCTGCCATTGTGCCGCTCGAGTATCGGCTCGGCGGGCAGAGGTCGCCAGCCAGTCAGACAACTTCTCGGCCATCCCAGCGCACTCCGGCACTCTGCTCGTGGACCGCTTTCATTCATGGCCGGGCCGACTTGGCCGGGAGGCTGATTGACTGGCCGGCTGGCTGGCTCCGGCGACTCTGGCCGGGTCCTGCACTTTACGTTGTCAGCAATTGCCGTGTCATTATATTGTATTTATCATTATCGCCTTTCCAGCGACCAGCTCCTAGCCCCTGGCGGCTACTCCTCCTACTCTGCTGCTGTGTGTGCGCGCCATCAATTGTCCTGCAGCTAACGGGGTCCCATGCGGCATCACCACAACTGGCATCCCACTAAAGTGTGTGCTTTATCGGTTCATCAACTCGCAGATGTCCTGGGTGCAATCATTCGTTGGAATTTTCGCATCTCTAAAGTCAACTCCAAGCTCGCAGAAATTGATCGGCGCTTTCCAATAGCAATCAACATTTATAAACATTTTTTTATTCGTATATTAATCAAATTTTACAATATTTAATTTCCAAGAGGAACCCTCCTTATTGTCTCTATTGCTTTTCAAATATAGGTATTTATTTAGGAGTTAGGCGCTTGAACGCCAAATTCGAAATATATTTTTCGGAGTTAAACATGCTGTTAATATATAGGGACTATACTTCAGTTAATATATAAGGACATGCACTTAGTCAAGAATCTTTGACTTAACTTCACTTTCGGTGATTTGATAGCATGTTTTATCGATAATTATCGATAGATTATAATCTATGTCTCTTCGAAGATATTTTACTGGTTGTTTTCACAGAGGAGCTGCTAAGATATTTAAGAGCGGCTCTACTCCTTTCGACCACGATCTCCTTAGATCGTATGCTCTGTTCCCAATGTGAAAAAGAGTGTACACGTTTAGATGTGCATCCATCTGATCGATTACTCTGCTAGTTCTACCAGAACATGAAACTAATCGATTCTCCAACAGCTTAAGGATAATCTGGCCTGCTCACTTCAGTTGACATTTTCTCTCCCACCCTAAAACTTGACATTTACTAAATTGATATTTTGAAAATAATAATAAAAATATAAAAGACTCCTCTTGACTGTATTAAGCTCTAACCAAACTGAGTACAGAGTATTGCAGAGTCAGTTATTTATTTGAATTTTAATTGAGTTTATACAACTTGCCCTGACTTTCTGGAACTCAACAGTTTTTGGACTTATGTGAATATATATATATATTAGAATGCACTCACATATGCAGATATTATATTCAACAATTTTATTATACAGTGAGCGCCCGAAAGTAAGAACACCACGGCTTCAGAGGTAGTTCTTGCTGCTGTGAGGCATTTATATAAATAAATAATAATTGGAATGCTCTGCCACCATTGTATATAATATTTACCTATTTATAGTTGGGAATCTTAATTGAACGTCTAATCAGCAATAGAATGGAAAACACGTATCAAAATAAAAGTTGGATAAGCATAAATGACTACTAGATTTAGGTCATGTAAATTATATCGTCCTATTTGTGAAATACAAATAATTAACAACTAATTATTATCTGAGCTCCCAGGCAAGCTGTTATCGAGCTGTTACCATTCCGATTTTATTTTAAGCCACTTTTACATAAACAAATAAATATTATTATAATTATTATTGTCGAGTATTTGTTGTCGAACGAACTTGCCAAGTACTCGGGGACACAGCCAGCGCATTAGAAAATTCGATTTCATGCGCAAACCCATGATTAGCTCAGGTTCTGAACGAAAGCTCAATAAACAGTACATAGGCCACCTCCCTACATATGTGTGTATGAAGAGCCGGCACTAGTCTAATATTACGGAATACTGCCAAGTGTGGGGGCGCAGAAGGGCTGTGGAGGGGCTGCTGAAAGGAACATAATCAAAACGACCATTAGCTAACTTGAACAGCGCCAAGAGGACGCGTGCAGGGCGAAAAGTTTCAGCAATTGAAAAAATAACATGGCAGACATGGCGTGCCAGGGCTCCCACTCTACATAGTAGTGCATGTATTGCTATATATGTGGAGGGTCTCTATACATAAGGAGCCCCACACGTGTGTGTGTGTGTGTGTGTGTGAGAGGCCACTGGCTCGGATTAC
This sequence comes from Drosophila robusta, assembly GCA_035043565.1. Taxonomy (NCBI): domain Eukaryota; kingdom Metazoa; phylum Arthropoda; class Insecta; order Diptera; family Drosophilidae; genus Drosophila; species Drosophila robusta. Next base: position 17,238,537 of record JAWNMW010000257.1, on the reverse strand, counting down.
AAATGAAAATGGGAAAAACACGCGCACACCTCATCCAAAAACACACACTGAAAACACGCCTGGGGAAATTACGTGTAATGCCGTCGGCGTCGCTGTTGCTGCTGCTGTTGCTGTTGCTGCTGCTGCTGGCGCTGTTCTCGGCAGCGTTGGCTGCGCTGCAAAAGTGGGCGCGTCGCTGCGTTGCCGCTGGCCAATGGCAGCGCGGCGCGAGCGAGATAGCTAGCGTGCATGGCGCACTTGCGCGCTGCCGTTGGGAAATTTCCCAAGTTGGCCAGCAAAAGGATAACAGTGCACTGGGACATTTGTCCACCGCGCCAGCGGTAGGCAGAAACAAAAGCAGCAGCAGAATTTCGCACGCCCATTTTATTCTAAATACGAGTACATAGCGAGCGCTATGTGCGTATGTGGAATATGTGAGAGTGTGCGTGCGTGTGTGTGTGTGTGTGTGTGATGGCCATTGTTATGCGCTTAATGATGATGTTGCATTTAACAATAGCGGCAACAATAACAACAGCGGCAAGAAGGAAGCCAGCTACCAAAAGTAAAAGCCTTTCACCGCGGGCAGCGACGTCGCTGCGATGCTTTGCATTCGCCTGTTTGTTGTTGTTGCTGCTGCTGTTGTAGTTTTAGCTTCCGCAGGAAGTTTAAGTAGCCAGTCAGCAACAGCAACAACACACAACGTGAATGAGTCTCTCACATTGGCAAATGTATCTTGTATCTGGCATCTGTATCTGTTTGCGGCATTCAAACTACATACAAATTCAATTGAAATTCGCGCACAAAACTCGTTCTGTTTTCCGGCAGTTTCAACTTCGTTCAGTTCAGTTCACTTCACCTATTTATTTATTTATTTTTTTCCAGCACTTCAAAGTACTCTAACGGGTTGTTGTTGTTACGCTTCTTGTTTTTTTATTCTCGTTGTTGTTGTTTCGCTTGGCTCTTGCCCATTTGTATTTTTGTTTAGGGTTAAGTAGCTCATTTCAATTGCCTCATGTTGTCGTTGTCCCTTTCTTATTTCGTTGGTCAAAGGATTCTTTCTGCATTGATTTATTTATTTATTTGCATTTAAACGTAATCGACTGACTTGATTGCTTGCTTTCTCTTTTGTCGGCAATTCATTACTAAAGATAATCCGTTTTAGTACTTACTAAGAAAATAAAACAAATAGTTTTTGTCTTATTTTGGAAGCAATTTGAATAAATATTTAGTTATCTATTAAAAACGTTAAAGAGTAGTTGTTAGGTATAAATTTTAATAAATATCTTGTTTATAAAGTAAATTTTAAAATCAAGATAAAGGTCATACTGAGGTAAAATCGAGAATACGAAATCTATAATGAATTAAAATATATATATATCTTGAAAGCTTTAATGAGCATTGCTGTTAAAGAACTGGTATATACGAAATCAATAAATAAATAAACACAGTAAATAATATGTTGAGTTGAAATTTAAATTGCTACAAATTAATTATTTCAAACTATTTACTCTAGAAATCTTTTCTCTATTTTTCTCAAATTATATACATATCTATCAATCGAAGAAAGTTGGAAAAGTTTTGAGGTGCCAACATCTTCCGTTTTTTCCTATAGATTAAATTTAATCTTCGGTTTGGTTCAGTCGCACATAAGCATATCACAAGCCGAGGTATAAGGAAATTGCGTGTTCTTCTTATAAGTACATACTTTAACAATCTTGATCTAATTACCAGTACTTTATAGTACGCTTCTATTTTGTTTTTTACGATTACTGCTAATCATTTTACCATGACATATGACAATTTTATTGGTTTCCTTTTGTAGATATTTCCCTGTGGGTTATTTAAATATCAACAATTTGGAACTCGACTTTGAAACCAATGATAACAAACAAGATTTGGGAATTGGAGTATTCATGAATTCTGTATTTGAATGGGCATTTGCGAATAACATCAATGAGATAAAGTATAAACGCATTTCGAAACACTAAAGTCCCAGCCCGAGCCTCATTTGGCAGCTTAAATTAAATTATATTTACAGTCCGGGCTAAATTGTTAAGCTGGCAGCTGCAGCAGCAGGGCGAACTCGTCTCCCAATTGCCAACTCGAACTGAAGTGTGACAATGCGTAGGCCACTCAAACAAGCCGTATCCGAGAGATACAATTAACAACAATAACTCGACATGGTGACTGCTAATGTTGTTGTTCCCGCTGCTGCTGCTGTTGCTGCTGCTGCGAATCGGAATCTATACAAATGCAATAAAATATGTTGAATGTCAGAATGTTGGGCAGGCAAAAACCGCGCGACAATTTTTCGGCTTTTAGGGGCGGGCGGGCTAACAACCCCAATTAATCGCTTCGTTGGCAGCAATATGCGGCTGCTGCTGTTCCTGCTGCATTAGGCGTAAAAAATCAGGCACGCACACAGACACACATACTTGTGTACATACACATACACATACATACGGGGGGCACGCGGAGAAGAGTTTTGGCAAAAGGTGTTTGCTTAGCTGCAAACACGGGCTACATGCAGGGCATGCTAACTACGAGATACTTTGCAGCCATGACAGCCGAGCCGAGTGGCGTGCCATGCACACCTTTGCACACACACACACACACACGCACACTCGAAGCTGAGCGCAGCCATTCATTCAATGCTCGTTTATAACAGCAGCAGCCTCAGTCTCATCCATTGTCATCCATTTTAATTTACCTTCCGGTTTTCCTTTCGCCTCATTCCGTCCGCTCTCGCTCTCTTCTTTGCTGGCTTACCTCCGGCAACCTCGGCGAACCCTCGGCTCCGGCCTCAGCTCGTGTTGTCAATTGACGGCCATGACAATTTGGGTTCCCCGATTCGCTGCGCGGAAGTGATTTACCCAAAAACTGACTTTGTTCCAAGGAGTTTCGAATGGGCGGAAGTGCCCCATTCAGCGCTCACCTTTTGCGCAATCTTCCATTTGATATTGATCGATCTCGGGTATGTTTAACAAGCCCCGGCCCGGTGCCGGCCCCTGGACAGTTGCTGGCGTGATCTGTGTAGCCGGCAGGCCCCTTTGTCGCATCCCATTGATTCTAGAGAATCTGTTGTAGTTGCTAATTTTGAATGGGCGTTACTTTTGCCGCTTTTCATCTACTCATACTTCAGGCTATTGATCTGATTCTACGGCTGCAACTCTGTGTAAATACAGCTGGCAGCTCGACTCGATATTCCTTTTTTTAAGGCGGAATAAGTCCAGAAATACTTTCTTGCAGTTATATCAGATAGAACCAAAAATAATCAATCTTAAGCAATATGACACCTGTAAACCGATAAATTGGGTATAGTGTAGCATATGCGAGTCTTATGCGACCCATCCACATTGTGCTATATAAAAGCCCTGCCAGCGACACCGAATATAATAAATGATTAGTGTCTGTTTGTCCGCTTGTAAACATACTGTAATATTTCATTTATATCACAATTACGAGCACTTGACGTAAGAGCCTTGTTGGTCCGATTTTTGTTGCCAGCTACTTATTTGCTCAATTACAAGTTAGTAACTATTCGGATAATGGTCTTTGTGCCTGAGTTATATTTGTAGTCTAAGCAAGTTATTCTATTTCGATTTTATCTCGTAATTCCAATTTTGTTGATACTTTGAAAAACAGCCTTAGCTAAATGAAAGCATATTTGGAAATAATTTTGCAAAATTGGTTACTTGCTATATTTTTGCTTTTCGAAATATGACAAATTATGAATTCTGCGAAATAAACTACGTAGTCAAAGAAATAAAAGTGTTTGAGATAAGTGTTTGCAGCTATGATAATTATTAGTTGGAAAGTCGTTCCCCAAATTTCTGTCCTCAAAATTTAACTTAAATTTAAATTAACAATTGTTTTTATACCCTTAAAATGGGTTAATAAGCAAATGTATCTCCGACCCCATAAAATATACATATTCTTGATCAGGACGACTAGCTGAGTTAATTTAGTTATATCCGTCTGTCTGTCAGTCTGTGTGATCTCTTTTATTTCGGAAACCATACGAGCTATATATTTAAAATTGGAATATGTATTCTAATTTATAATTTTTTTCCAAATCTATCAACCAATTTCCTTTAAGATTATTGAAGCTAGACGCATCCGGTTTCTATAGTTTAGCATCTCTGTTGATCAGTCAGTTAGTTCGACAGCTTGCAGCTGGCTATAGGGTATCTGCTAGTTGTGCACGCCCGTCTAGAGCACATTTACCAAAGTTCTTATCTTTTCCTTTCGTTAAAATCGTAGTATATTTATATACAAACAAAGCAAAGAAATGGATTCAACAAGTTGCGAGTGAAGTGTTAAAAGTGTTAGTCTTGCGTTTATTTACAAATGTTTATAAAATTAAAATCTCTTGTATTCTGAAATTTACTAAGTATCTCTCCAGTCGCAGCAGCTTCTACTTAATTCCAGTTTGCTTAGCTGTTTGGCAAACGACATTAATCAGCTTAGGAGACTTTCACACAATTGTCATTATCCTATGCAGAGCTAGTCGGGGAACGTAATCAGAATTCCATCCGAAATGCAAAGCGATTTCGTTCAGCTTTAAGAATTTAGATAAATTACTTCCTACTTTGAGGTTCCCCTTTCCCGCTCCTATTTGAATTGCGCAGGCCGCGGCTAATGCCATTTCATGGCCTTTACTGACAGGACATCGGAATGGGAATGGGAATCAGAATTGTGTACTCCAAGCGAGTGCTTCATTCGATTTTGAGTCAATGGATCGCTAAACGATTGAGGACTGCCTCACACAAAAGGCGGGACAAGCTCATTGACTAATAAAAAAATGAAAACAACAACAAAAAGGTAGATGCCGTTGCAGCTATCTGCGTGTGTGTGTGTGAGTGTGTGTATCTACAGCTGCTAAAGCCGGCTATGAGTAGTTAATTGTGAGTGTCATAGCCATAAAGTGAGCCCGAACTTGACAAATGGGTTTGCGCTGTGTGTCCCACTGTGCCAGTGCCAGTTGGATCAGTTTGTCCGTCGGCCAGTTTGTCAGTCCTGTCCAGGGCTGCGGACTTCCTCTGTGCACTTCCTACTTCCTTCTTCACAGCTTGACGCATTCGCCAGATACACATTTGCAATTTATTTCAAATGCCAAACAATTTCAATTGCAATATTTTCATGAATGGCACAGCGGCCTTTTACACACGCACACACGCACACACACAACCACACACTGCCCATTTTTGTGGTATTGTCTTATGGACCCTTTCAGCCGTAAATGTATCTGTAGCAGGGCATGTATCCGTGCATCTTTTGTGCGTTTAATTGTTGCGTTTTGTCAGCTTTAATTTGTGGGCGAGTTTTTGAGCCGGGCGGCAGGCTTATGACACATTAGAGCCATGTCCAAAAACAATTCCGCCGGATCCGGCGCGGGCGTGTGTCCGCCCACTTGCATGTCGCGGCGCGGCGCGGCGCCCGTGACACTTCAGCCAATCACATGATTCATTATAGGCCCATCAAACCGGAACAAAAAAAGCTGTCTAGAGCCGCGATCCGCGGTGCCAATATATATATATATATATATATATATATGCCTGACTCGCAGATGCAAATTTCATTGTGTTATTTTCACATTCGCATGGCGCATGCGATCTGAAAACTGACTGACTGACTGACTGACTGTTTGACAAACTGGCATTAAATGTCACAAAGTCACGCGTCGCGTCGCGTCAACTCGAAAGCTGGGCAACATTTTGGTAAATGTATCAATTTCTGATTTGGCCCAAACTGTCGCCGTTTGACTCCAACTTGCTGCCAACAGTTTTTTGTTTTTTTTGTTTTTTTTTTGGGTGCCCCCCGTGACATGTGGCACAGACAACACAGAGCAGCAACAGCAACAACAACACGAGCGCCAACAATGACAGCCTGCGCTGGCAAGTGGCCGCTTTGACAGCGTCGTTTTAGCCAGGCAGATAGAGATAGAGAGGAGAGAGAGATAGGGAGAGAGCGAGAGAAAAAACGAATCGAACAACAAAAAAATAGTTCGCGGGTGACAGTTCAGGGAACAACAAGCTGGCTGAAACGAAACGCGGCCAGGGTTGTGGAGTGCCTTTAACAGATATAATATATACACTGCATTCATAACGGTTTTCATTTCTATATGATCGCCCGGCTTTCATCTCAAGCCAAACAAGTTTTTAAGCCTAATTTTACCTATTTGATTACTGCGCTTTTTCGAAACACTCGACAACTCTGCATTGCCAAAATAATAAAAACAAAGCCAAGCACGACTTAACGTTAATAAATGCCACCAAAAGAAAAAAAAGAAAGAAAAAAAACCGCGCGTAAGGGGCGTACTAAACGCATTCAAGACATGAAACATGCCACACTTGTATACCCTACAATCCAACGGCCAACTTTGTGTTAAGTCTAGTTTCGGTCTCAGTTCAGACAAATTTTATTTTTGTGTATTTAAAACATATTTTCAAATAATAATTCAGATGAAATAAGTTTAAAATAATTAAGAATTTAATATTTTATTTATTTAGTTTTTTTTATTTATCAAGTTTTTAAAAATTTCTCAAATATCTTTTATCAGCTGCCAAGCGTAATCTTTGATATAAATGTTTAATTATTTGACGCTTGTGCATTTATATATTATTTGCAAGATAGTGGTATTAGTTAGTTCAACATGGGCAAATGTAACAAAATCAGCAGTAATTATGTCACAAAACTTGCACAAATCGCAGGGACAGCCAATTTGCGATAATGTAGATCATTCGCAGTGCGTGACAGCCTGCCAGGCAACCTTTTAAATACGCTGGCTGCCTATTCGTGTGTATTTTGTTTACTTCCTGGCTCATCCGACGGCGGCGATGATGACGACGACGCCGACGACGACGACGACGGCGACGGCGACGTCAACATGTGCCCGCATTCCCAGGCATTTGAAGCTTACGATTTTTTGAGTACGTTCAACTTGACTGACTGCGTTTCTGAATTGCGTTTAGTAACGCTTCTCTTAACGTTTCCCTGCCCCATTACCAATTTTTATTTGGCTTTTTTGTGCTCTTCTTTTTTTTTTACTTTTTTGTTTTATTAATAAAAATACATAGTATCATCAAATAAAATTATGTTTTCGAACTTCATATTTCAGGGTGCCAGACAAGTGCATAGCGTGTCCTTTTCTACTCCAGAACACAAGTGGGCAGAATGCGAAAAGGGGCAACTGACAAAGGCCAACTGGTTTCGCATTTATTTATTTTGTATTTATTTTTGCTAATTCTTTTTCATACATTTTATTTGCTTGGATATGGGTTGGGCTAGTTGTTTTGACTGGATGGCATGAAGCACTGTGAGAACTATTTACATTTTGCAGACGAGATCTGTGGATGCCTCAGTATTTTTGTGTTTGTGTTTATGCAAGCGACAATCTGAAGTAAGCCAAACAATTTGTGGCATAACAAAAAGTGGAACTATGAACAAATGTAAAAATTACTTCTTTTTACACGAGACAACAAACATTTGCCCAAAGACACGTTCTTAATTAAAATTACGGTTGGTTTTCAATTCGCACAATGGCACCAAATTGCGAAAGATCCTGCCGAACAACCTGTGCCCAGCGACAAAGGGAAAACGAGACAAAAAAAATGGAAAAACAACCTGTGGCCGGGAAAATCCTAGACAGCTCCCGACCAGGTTCAGTTTGCTAAAAACATCAATGAAAACCAAGTTGAGAAACGACAGCAACAACAATGAGCGTAAAATAAAATAGAAATAAAAATAGAATTGCTTTTATTGCATTTATTTGGCAAACAGTATTATCCGAGATTAGCCGAGGGTTCGATGCAACGATTATGGACAAACCCAATTAAAGTAAAATTTGTGAAACTCTCACTTGCTCGCACACGCACTCGCGCCATCTCTTTCCCTGTGATTTTCCAAACGATTTCACAAAACATGTGTTTTGGTTTTCAAAGTGCAGCCGTGAAAAACCCCGCCGCCGTGCCAAAAACGCAAAAGGTGACAAAGTGGAAATAATGCGCATTGTTGAGTCCGTCCCTCGCCCTGGCCCTGGCTCTGGGCCTAGCTCTGGCTCTGGCTCTGGCTCTGGCTCTGGCTCTGGCTCTGCTGCCTCTGTGACACCTTTTGCCCCTGGGCTTATCACACATGCCCGGCCAGGCTGCCAGTCAGTTTCAGTCAGCAAGCGATCCTGGCCGTCACAATGCCGTAACATTGGCTTAGACCAGCACACTGGGTGTGTGAATGTGTGTGTGTGTGTGTGTGTGTGTGTGTGTGCGAAAACCAGGGGCTTAAGACGGGCTGATATGCGATCTGTGTGTGCGATCAACACAATTTCTTTATGTTATGCCATTAAATGTTAATACGTTTGCCTCGGCTCTCACTGAATTGATCCCTTTAAACTTGGTCTTCGCCCGGGTCCGGCCGGCCTCTGGACTGGGCTCGTTTTGGGCCTAGTCTGCGGTTGTGTTTTCTTTGCTGATTTTAAATCAAATTGTTTTTAATTGCCGCATCGATTTCTTGGAAATGTTTTGACACTTTTTTTGCAGATTATTTACTTAACTGAACTGCGTATATATAGAGATATACTTACATATCTGACTGATCTGCTTTTTATTTATAAGTACGATTCAAAGACTGTTATCAATATACGATAGTATATGAAGCAATATGAAATAGTCATCAATATCAACTGCTTGCCGATAATTAAAATGTATCTAAGCGCTATAATTATTTGGCATTTATAGCCTTGCAGAGGGTATTATAATTAAATCAGATAATTAAGTGTAATCAGGGAAACGAGTACTTTGTAATATATTTAATAAGCACGTCCAAATTATTCCCAAGTCTTTTGTGAAATGCTAAAGAACAAGTTTCGTCTTTGCCAGATAAATTCGAATATCTGCTATAAATAGTATGAGATATATGACTAGAAATGTAAATGCGACACCTTTTCAAAACTTAGCAATTAGTTATTGTTGTCAATAAGCAAAGAGCTTATCGAAACACGGCCAAAATGGTTCAATTGTGATAAAGAGTTCGGCAACGCATTGCCGTCGGCATTTCGGGTTCGCATTAGTTGGCTACAGCTTATTGACCCTCAAGTCGTAAGACGCAGTTGTTATTACTATTATCCATTCATTACATGACGTTGGCAATGGAAATGCGAAATGGAAATGGGAAATGGGAAATGGCGCTGAGCCAATTTGTTTTGGGTACTCACTCGTAGACGTGCTTGTTGTATTCATAATCCGGCTGCATGCAATAATCCTGTTGATATACATTATTTGTATAATAGCCGCAATCCTCAAAGTAACCGCAATTCGGATTATAATTGCTCATAATTAAAATTGTTGACGCTGTTGCTGTTTGCGTGTTTTGCCAGTTGGCCAAAAGGACAGAGCAAGCCAAAACAACAGTCAAAAAACAAACAAAAACAAAAACAACGAAAAAAAAAAATTATGAAATATATATAGAATGTTTATATTACTACATATATTTTGGGCATTTGGCACTGGTCGGTGGGCAGTGGGTGGTGGGTGGTTTCTCAGTTGCACATTGGAATCAATTAACTTTTGAGCAGGCGGCAATTATTTGCACGATTCGTTGTTGCCGGATCGATTTTTAATGCGCGATCGCTTTATAATTTGTGTACAAATATAATATCTAATAACAAACAACAATTAATTGGTCACGATTTGGTCGTGTCACGACTGCTTTGATTTATTATTGTATTCAATTGAAATACTAATTCATTTATGGCAATTGCTTTTACTGCTTTTGCATGCAATTCGGGCTTATTTCGTTTTGCGGGCTTTTATCGCGGCCCACTTGGCGCGGCGACGAGTCCGGTTAACGGTAAACGGTAAACGGTTAACGGTTAACGGTAGCGACGGCTCTTCGCGTTTGGGGCTCGTTACATTTTCTGGGTGGTGCCGGAGTGTCGTATCGAGCGGTGCGCGCGCTTTTGACTGCCGTTGCGATTTCAATAAGCCATAAAAATGCCACTCGGCGATCCAGCGAGCGTCCGCCGTCCACTTACGCACTCGCTGATATGGCGGCAGCGGCGACTAACTAGGCTAAAACAAGCCACCCAATCCGATGCACATGCGCCTGCGCTCTCCGCTCTCCTCTCTCTCTCCTGTCTCTCTCTCGCTCGCTCTCTCCTTCGCTTTATCAATCGACACACACTCTCAATCCGAGCTGCTTTCTGACGAGCTGGCGATCGGCGATCAGCGATCAGCGATCAGCGATCAGTGATCTGCGCTTCGCGAGTTAACCAACGGAAGCGCAACGTTCTGCAATTACTGAAATGCGTTTTCAGGCTTTGCGTCGAGTGGAATCAACTGACACTGGCGAACTGGGGGCAAGGCACGTATGTTGCTGTTGCCCGTGCCCGTGCCCGTGCCTCACTTGACGTTGATCCACACACACACACACACACACACGCACACACACACTCGGAGAGAGACGGAGAGCGGCAAGCTTATAGTGGGCACTGAAGTGGCGCAACGTTCGACACTTTAAATGCTACAACAATCACTTATTAAAGTCAAATAGGTATTAAACAAAAAGGTAGAAAAAAACAGAGTTAAACAAATATAAATAAAGTACACAAGAACATCGACGACCAGCGCATATCGATAATGTATCATTGTGTGTGTGTGTACTGCTGATATCGCTGGCATGAATATATGAATACGAATACGAATATACTCATGCTTATGAATATGTGGAGGCACTGTAACAGATATAGACACAGATACAGACACACGGCCACAGGCGAAGATACTCGCACCGTTTGCTGTTGGTTTCGAATCGGGGTTTTTGCTTATATTTGTTCTTGTACCCTTTTTACCGATTTGGTGCTCGGTCGCGGCATCACAGTGGAATGAAACTGTCGAAAATGCCACTTACTAATATTTTACGAGTCAATTTTAAATTGTTGCCGAAAAAATTGTCTTTGCCTCATATTATTTTACACTATTAACGATAATATAATTCAGTAAAAAAATGTTAATTAGAGGAAATAAATTTGTAATGAATTTGATTCTAATTGCTACTCTATTGAAACTCTTTTTTAAGGGGCTCAGTAAAAAAATTTGAAATCAAAATATAATATAATAACAATAAACTGTATTTGTATTTATAATATTTTTTAACATTTAAACTGAATTCATGAGTTGTGGCTGTCAAAAAATTTAAAACAAAAAAAGCTTTTATAATAAATGTTATACAAAAAGGTGGATTGAGAGTTCAGATTGATAGTTTTAATATTTATAATGATAATAATAATAATTTAATGGAGACTCAGTAATACCTTCAATCGATCGCATTGTTTTACAATTCCCAAATGGTTTTAGCAGTTTAAATATTATATGTACACTAATACAACTAAGTGGCTATATTTCTAAATAAACATGCTATTTAACTTGACCATGTCCGCATCCCACTGTTTCCGTAAATTCAGTCAGTCAGTCCCCCCACTTTCTACGGACAGTCTGATTTTTCACCGGCGAATGGAACGCAATAAAATAATGCCAAACAATATTATTATGATGACGATTATGTGGCGCATGTGTTTATTGACAAACAATAACTCCCGATGCCTGAGCTGTCCTATATGCTTGTAAAACTCCCGTATGGAAGCCCGCCAGACCGACAGACGGGCTGACCGGCCGCCCGGCCGCCCCTCCGCCCTCCCGGCCTTCCGTCCGGCTGGCCGAGGGCCGCCAGGCCGGACTGCAACTGCCACCGCTCTAAGGTTGCCGCTGCCGCTCTACGACAGAGTCGCTTACAACAACTTTATTTGTACACAACTCGTCGCGATATCAGTTTTGATACGGTCGCTGTGATAGTGCTACAAGCTGAAACAACCTACATATGAGCCGTGGACGGGCAGCCGTAAGCACATACGGATACCAGCTAACCCATGAGTTGGTCGCAGTTGTTTACCAGTTGTTGTTGTTGCTATTGTTGCTGTCATATGTATTAAGAGTATTCTGATATGTGCCTGCGATCATGCGTTGATTATGATTTAGCTCTACTCGAGCTCAGCCAACGAGTTGTCTCCCCCGACTGCAGTGGGGCTTGCGCTCGGGCTTATCGGCCCCAACCGGTAGCCCTGTTTTGATATTCAGCTACGCGCTGCAGCAATACAAACACAATCTCTGGTTGTTATCGCCCACTCAAACATGCACACACACCTATATACGCACGGCTGAGTGTGTGTGTGTGTGTGTGCGTTTTGTAGAGAGCTGCGAACGTTCGGCCCCCAAAAGCAGGCAACTGCTATGCCAAAAAGCCAACACTATTGCCATCCCGCTCGCACCGCAACTGCTGCGGGCCGCCTTTTGTTTGGCAGCATTGCCGCTTATCTGATGCCAATTTAATACGCCACTTATCGCCCAGCCGCCTATGGCTGGCCCCTTCTTACGCCCTCGGCTGTCTGGGCTCTTCTGATTGTGCGCTCGCGCCTTCTCGTCTACTCGCACTGAAGCTTATGGGCGACATCTAGTGAACTCGGCTTGGCCAATTTGGCTTGAAGTGGGCCAATTCCTTCCGCCATTTCGTCTGTATCGCAACTTCGATTTTCATGTGCCACATTGGATTCTGGCCCGATCAGCCACTGCTCAATAATTTCGGGCAGAACCTCAAGTGCATTTCAAAGTTGTGCTGCCAGCACTTGTTCTAGCCACTATCTACAGAACTGTATCTGTTACTGGTTTTGTTAGAACATTGTGTGCACATTCTGTAAGTGCATTATTTGTTAGTTGTCGTGTAGATGACGGTGGCCACTTGGAAAGCGAAATGCACTTCGAAAAGTTTCTAGACCAAGAGAGCAACTAAGTAGCCAACAATCGAACGGAGAACAGGTCCAAGTACTCGACTAGCAGATACCCTCAAGAGCGCACAAAATGTCTTTGAAAGTACTATACATTAAAATACTAACGAAGAGCTTCGACAAAATCAGTTTAGTTGATACATTAACGTCTAAAGAGAAAGGACAAACAAAATTGGCCACTTGCCTTATTCACTTAGGATCGACAGCAAATAAATAGACAGACATAAGTGCAGATGAATTCAACTTAATTTGTTTAATCCCAAAATACCCTTAACTAAGACTCGCATACATGTCTCTATTTAAAAAAGCTAAGAAAGTTTTACGCTTACTCTAGGTTCACAAATTTGGGTAATGAGCCTTTCTGACTTTATTTAAGAATATTGTTTTTATTTAAGCAATTCAATTCACAATATTTTCATTATTTAAGAATATTATTGTTTTCTTCCCGCTGAGTGTAGAACTAATATTATCATCAGGCATATTTGAGTCGAAAAATACCCTGTTCAATGCGTAACAAGTGTTGCGTTGCAACTAAAACACCCTTTGGAAGTGTGGCAAAGGGAAGCATTTATCACGCTGCACATTTGGCGCAGAGTCGTGATCTTTATCTATGTCTATGCCGTGCTCCACATTGTTGCTACACATCGATCATTTGTGTGTTTAACTCGAGTAGGTGGGGGCCATCGGGCGGCCAACGGTTGCTGCGCTTGCCTCCATCTGTCATTTGGCTAATATATCAAAATGTACGTCAATTTTCATGCTTTCGACACTTGATAGACTGAAGTGCTTTACATTGATTTCACGTATACTCATATAGTTTCAAGTGATTTATTGTAAAGGCTTGTTCGTGCACTCCAAGTTGAAACTCATAATGAGCACACATCATAATCAGCGTGAGCACTAAGGCATAGAAATCACCTTATTAAGTGACCAGCAATCCCCCGCCCTCTCTCCCCCTCTCGCTGTCTATCTCTCTCTCTCTCTTTCCCACACTCCTTCAGTTCCTGTAGTGTCGTCTCTCTTTCTGTCTTCCTAACCAGATAGTAGTTACGTCAATGAAAGCATTGTCTTTTGGTCTACGCAGAACTGTGAAGGACGCAGTCCAAGGGCCACTTCAACTGCCAAACGTTGCAATTGTCCACTCCAAAGTGGCGACATGGCTCGTTAGCTACTCAACTGGCCAACAAGAACCTCTATTAGATAAGCCACGAACAATCGATTTTCAGAGCGGCAAATTTTCACTCAAAGAAACAATTGCAGTTATGACACTGCACCACTAATTTGACCCGCTTTATTAACTGTTCCTTATCGAAGAGGCTCAAAGTGGTATTTCTACCGAAGACTTTCCTGACCTTGTGTCGCAGGTCCCACATACTTACCAACATCCAGCATCGCAACTGAAACACTTAGATATGAATTTGAACTAAATAGATGACACTATATGAAATCGTGAATATTGAGTCTGCAATTGAAAGGTGATTGTGATTTATGATGCGTCTCCCAGCTAGTCCGCTAGGCCGGATCAAAATTGTTATCAATGTTGTTTGCAATAAATTACCAAGTGAATTAGCACAAGTCGCGGCAATAAAAGTTGGCACGTTTTTATTCCAAATGAATTTCGCTTTCTGCGACGGTAATTATCAGAGTTTAATATAATATATTGTTTCCAATAAGTTAGAAATTTATAAAAGGCTCATTAAATAAATCATTATAATCTGTTGGCCAAAAGGCATTATGTCGCCTATCTCTAGGGGAGTTTAAGGGTTTGAAGTGGTGGAAGCTCCACGAAGAAAGAGAGATAGAGAGACAGTGAGAAACGGAAAGGGATAGAGAAAGACCTAGCGGAAGATGGGCAAATGATTCAGGCATTTGCAAAATTTGTTTTCTGTTATTTTATTTTATTTATGCAAAATATTTCGAAAAAGAACACAAAAATTCAAAATTAAATTATATGATTATACAATGAAAATTGTTTTGTTTGCCATTTGGTTTTTGCCTTTTTTGTTTTTGCTTTTTTTGTATTTTTTTATTTTTTATTTGGTTTTGTTTTTTGGTTTTGTTTGCTTACGTTTTATGTTTGGTTTTTTGCATTTTGCTTTATTTGTGAAACATTTTACAATTTTTATGCATAATTTGTCATGGCTCTTGTGTTTGTTTTTCCGTTTGCAATTTCTCCTTTGCATCCGTTCTGTCTGTCTGACATATTCAAGATTTGAAATTCCAAATTCGAAATCGCAGTTACAATTTTCAGCTGCATGGCGCAATGTTTACACTTTCCACTTTAATAATAATATATATAGCGTACAATTATTGTTGCAATTACAATTGTCTTGAGTACATTTAATATTTAAATTTTATACGTTTTCATTTCGAACCTATGCAAAAATCATAGTTGACAAAAAGAATTACACGTTTTGTTCTTTGCTTTTTTTCTTTATTTTTTATGATGAGACTACGACAAAAACACATGCGACTTATTACACATTTTCTTATATTTGTGTGTTGTTGTTCATTTTTTTTGTTTGTTTTTTTTTTGTTTTTTGTAATTTGTTAATGTTTGCTTTTAAATTTTGTGTAAATTTTTCTTTTATGATATTTTTATGTTTAATTTTATTTACGCAGGACGGGGTTTATTTCTTACACATTTGCATTTTTGCTTTCATTTTTCTCTTCTCTTTTTCTTTTTGCTTCACTAAGTGTAAATATCAATTGTTTTTTTTAGCTTTTTTATATATATGTATATATTTTGTCATTTTTATATATTAATGAATAAATTAAAAAATATTCAAGCTTTGACTAGTTAGATTTTTATTTACTTTTGTGTGTATGTGTGTGTTTTGAAATATATATTCTTTTGTTGTTCTTGTTGTTGTAATACTCTGATACAATCGGTCCGTGTATGTGCGCGTATATATATGTGTGTTTGTGTGGGGGTGTGTGAGTGTGAGTATGTGAGGGTATATGAGTGCAGCGTCCAAAATTTTCGACTTTGCTTGACATTCTTGTCTACTTGCTGCTTGCGCCTCTATCTTGGGACTAAATATGAGTTAATACACATATATATATATAAATATATTTATACTTATATATGTATGTATTTACGAATAGCGACAAAAATAAAAACACAAACAGTTGTTAAGCGTTTGTTTTGGTTTGCTTGGAGCCTAGGTAAGCTTTACTATATGCCTTGAAGCATTCTTCAATCTTTGCGCAGTTAGTTTGAGAGGTTATGAAATATGTGTGTCACAGCAATATCTTAGGTGTGGTAGAGGCCTGAGTAATGCAACCGAGACGAGACCAGAAAAACTAATAAAACTAAAAACGAAACAAAGTCTGATGCAACATATGGAAATCGAAGTAGGATCAAATGAAACAACTTGAATATCAACATCAAGTGCTATGCTCAATTTTAATTGTTGCTTTGCTTCTTCTTTTGCTATGTATATGTGTGTATATTAAAAGATTACAAGATATATATATTTATACATTTATATATTTCATATACGCATAAACATATATATATATTCATTCGTATAGGTATACAAATAAAGTTA
The DNA here is from genome assembly GCA_035043565.1 of Drosophila robusta. Lineage (NCBI taxonomy): Eukaryota > Metazoa > Arthropoda > Insecta > Diptera > Drosophilidae > Drosophila > Drosophila robusta. Next base: position 17,222,175 of record JAWNMW010000257.1, on the reverse strand, counting down.
CAAACTTTGGTTTTTAGCAAAAAGTGTGCTATAAATTACATTTATATAAATTGGATCTGCTCGTGTATTTCTTAGTATACATATGTTGCTGTATGAGTACATGTATGTGTGGCTATGTCTCTGTGTGTCTTTCTGTTAAATAAGAGAGCGTCTCGAATCAAGCATTCGGCATACACTTGTCCAATATTTGCCAAGCAATCGAGCTGAAAAATTAAACTAGCAATTTCTATCGGTTTATCTGTAACTCTGTCTATCTGTCCCACTGTCAATTGCTTTGATACAGTCCGTCTGTCCGTCGGCCGCATGCAGCTATTCAATATATATTTGCCGTAATTGTCTTGATGCTATTGCGCAATCGGCTTGAAGTACAACTGAAGAACTCAACTTGGACGAACCCTGAATGCAGCATGAGTATACTCACATATACTCATGCGAGTACTCGTTTGTTATTGACCGAGTAGTACGCAGTGCAAATACTTGGCTAAATAATTTCAGTTCAATGATTTGCTTAATTTAACAAAATCATTTGATATGAACAAATACCAATACATCATAAAGTCTTGCTGCGTGTCTGTGTGTGTGTGTTAGTGTGGTGTGTGTTTATGTGTTGGTGCGTTGTGTGTGTTGGAAAGAATAAAAGCCAGTTACAAAAATCTTGAGAAAACGTTCTAAAAGAGCTTTTGCAATTAGCTTTGCGTTTTATTGTTTATTTACTTTTCTGCTTTTGTGTTTTGCTTTTGCATTTGCTTAATTTGCTGCTTGTTAATTTCATTTAGTTGCCTTACTAGCTGAGTTTTTCTTTATTTAATCATTTGTTTTTGGGTGTTGTGTATAGATACATAAATACATTTATGGACATTTTTGCGTTTGCGTTTTGCATTCATTTTGCATTTTTTTCTTTAAATATATTGTATATATAGATATATATGTATATATGTATATATATATATATATATATATATATATATATATATATATATATATATATATATATATATATATATATATATATATATATATATATTTGTTTTTGCTTTTCTTTGCCATACATATAGCTGTATATGTGTGTATATGCATATATATATATATATATATATATATATAGATATATATTTATATATATATATATGGTTCATATAGAGATTAGTACGCGTAGGTAGCTCTTAGGTTCACATGTGTCTGTGTCGCTCTGTATTGTTCGTGAGTGTGTGTGTATGTGTGTTTAGTTGTTTGCTTACGTATTTGCCTTGCTTTTGCTTAATGCATTTAGATTTTTGCAATTATTTGTTAGCATGCAGCGCTATGCTCAATATTTTATTTTATTTTTTAGCTGGCGGCGCTACAAAGTATGCAACGCTTTTTTGCATGTGTTTGAGAGTGTTGGTGTGAGTGTGCGTTGTCAGTGTGTCTTGACAATTTAGTGACTAGGAATATATATTTTGTTTCATATTATTTGTAAAATTCTGCAATGCAATTGTTTTACTTTTTCCATAATATTTTTCATTATATTGCGCTTTGTATGTGTTTTGACTTTTACATTAAATTTACTTGGATCGTCATTTAAATTTGTTCGCGTTTTTCTTTTAAGCTGCTTATTAGATTCTCAATACTTTTATAAACAAGAACAACGCAGTATGCAAGAAAACAATTCTTTTGACTTTTTCAGTTTCTCATTTTAGCAAATTTTTAGTTTCTTTTTAAGAATTGTGTGTGCATGTGATGTGTGTGAGTGTGTGTGTGCGTGTGTAGGTGTGTTTGTATGTGTGCGTGTAAATGTATTACAAATGAAGGGAATTCCCTTAATGTTTCGCACGGTTTTTCTTTCGATACATTTACATTTCATTTTAAGCTTATTCATTTCTCTTACGTTCAGAGTGTGAGAAAGGGAAAGAGCTAGAGAGAGTTGTTTTGTTTTTTGCTTCACTGCATTTTGTTAAACATTTAAATACTTAAATTTATTTGCTTGCTTTATATTCTTGCCTTTCATTAATTTAATATATAGATGCATTACATTTCACGTACATTGCGGAACTGCGCTCCTTTAGACGAAAAAAAATGTTTTTGTTTTGTTTATGTTAATGTTAATTTCATTTACTTTTCCATTTTTTTTATTGATGTGCCATGCTTTTTGCTGATTGTTGTTGCCTTTGTTTAGGTGCATGCATTTGCTGTTGTTGTTTTTATGGCTTCTTGTTATTATTATGTTTCTTTTGACGCTCTAGTCATTTACTCTTTCACTTCAAAATATTTGTAGGTCGGATTCTCGTACCCATTGATTTGCATATTGGGCACAATTTTCTCCTCTTGTACGATGGGATGATGTGTGGTCACATTCTGTGCGAGCAAAAGAGAAAGAAAATTAGCATGTGGGTGTCACACGGAAGAGAGTAACTTCACAGCAAAGAGAGAGGGAGAGAGATGGAGATAGCTTTGTTCTATAAATGTGCTTATAGCACGTTCTACAACATATTTGATTCACAACTCAATATAATAAATTATAAATTATAACGACAGTACACCTAATTCTCTTTGATTTGAATTCGAATTGATTTGTTTTAACTTAATTTTCAAAATTCTATGATTTCTTTTTATGCTTTTTTTTGTGTTATGAATTTCTTTTATTCCCACCCACTATATTTTTAATCTTATATTTTTTTGTCGATTATATGTGTATTTTATGATTGACTGGGATTTCCCGAATTGGACATGAAGTAAAGTTTAATTTTTGTACGCAATTTAGAGAAATTGGAGAAATGACGATAAGTTGTGGATGTTGAAAAATTATCAACAATAGGAAATAGACATCATAATAGAGAAATAATTTCCCAAAATGATGAACAAAATAATTCTAGAGATAGCAGTGGTATTTTAGTGTTACCCAAATTATTAAATGAATAAAATTTGGTTAAGTCCATATTAATTTTACTCTTTTATGTTTGCATTTCACCAAAAATTGATTCAAGTGTGTAGGCACGGAGAATAAATTATCAAGTAGGTCTAGAACCAATCTGCGCTTTTGGGAATGTATCTATCGGGCAATAAGAGAATTGGGAGTACTGAGATGCTGCTCGCTATATCAAATCTCGTCCTTTCTCTCTCGGGGGAGCCTTGTTGGGGCCGTCGACTTATACCTGATCCACTTCAATGAAGCCCTGAGCGTGCGGCGAGCGTGATGTTCGCCACTTGGCGACGGCCACGCCCACAAAAACGGCGGCCATGAGGGCGATGCCGGCAAAGGAGAGCGTGAAGTAGACGTTGCGTCCCTCCTTGGCCGCGTGCGCGTGCGCGAATTCGCGGCGCAGCGAGAAGCTCTGCAATGAGAACGAGAGAGGATAGGCTTTAGGCAGATGCGGGGCGGGGCGTGGACGCCGCAGCTCAAATACCGATTCGCGGTGGCCCAAATCGTGGGTCATGAAGTGCTGCACCTGCGGCTCAGCCTCCTGGTGGGCCACTGCGGCGGCCACGTCCTCCACGGCGCGCTGCACGGCGTCATCATCCACTGTCGGCAATACGGTCTGCACCTTGGTGCTGCTTGGGGCAGCCGCGAAGGCAGGAAGAGAAGAGCGCATATTAGACGATGTCGAGCGGGCGCAGCACGCAACGAACCTGACTGTGGCCTCGGCGTACTCGGCGTCGGCCAGCTCCTTCTCGCTCTTGGTTGTGTCCAGGCTGAGGTTGGGCACGGTCACCAGGCCGCCAATGGCGCCGCCAGCGGCCTTCAGCTCCTTGTTCTTGTCGAGCAGCTGTTGCTGCTGCAGGGACTGTTGCTGCTGCTGCTGCTGCTGGGACTGTTGCTGCTGCTGCTGTTGCTGCTGCTGCTGTTGCTGCTGCTGCTGCTGCTGCTGCTCGGCCGCCTGCGACTTGAGCATGTCGTCAACCTTCTTGGCCTCCATGCGCAGCTTCTCCTCGCGCAGCTTCTCGCGCTCGGCGGCGCGCTGCTCCTTGCGCTGCTTTTCGGCCAGACGGAGGCGCTCCTTTTCGGCGACCTTGCGCTCGATCTCGATGCGGTACTTGTCCAGTATGCCCGCCTCGGCCTCCTCGCTCATGCCCAGCGAGGAGCCGGGTATGTCGTCCTTGCTGCGCAGCGCCAAAATGTAATCGTTCATCAGCTGGGCAATCTTGGCGGACAGCTCCGGATAGCGCTTCAGCATGGTCATCGACTGGTTGACCGCACGATCGATGTCAATGAGCCGCTCCAGCGTGCGTGGGCGCTCCGATGCGGCCGCCTCGAGGCCGCCGGGTCCGCCCGAGTTCAACAGATGGCGATAGTGGGCCAGGGCGTGGGCGCGATCCTTGTGCAGGGCGCGCAGCAGCTTCTGCAGACACTTCTCCACGTGGTGGGCCTGCAACGACAACAGCAACAAGGACAACAGTAGAAAACACGCCGGACTCCGGAGGAGCCGCCGTCCCCCCGGCTACTCACGTTCGGCGGCTGCTCGGTCAGCGCCTGGGTGTAGCAGGTCATGGCCTCGCGCTTCCGCTGGTTGATGTGGGCCAGGACGCGCTGCTGGTGCATGGCCGCCAGCTGGTGCTTCTCGGCGTTGCCTTCTTCCTCGAGTGCCTGAACAGAAGTCTAAAATTACATTCCCATATAAAGACGTATTGCACACCAAGAGAGAAAGATTATCAGCATGAAGTCGGAATTTAAAACTTTCGATTGTTTGGTTTTTTTTTTTTTTTGTTAGCTTGATTTATCGATGGCAACATCGACTTTCATTTCGATTGCAATTGAGTTGTTTTTAAGTACAGTTACGTTTGGCTAAATTGTGAAATTTCATGGCTATAACTTGCAGTTGTCGTTAGTTAAGTGTGCGTGTGCGTGTGCGTGTGTGTGTGTGTGTGTGTGTCAACGTCTTGTGTGAGGAAGTTGGAGCGGGGGGCGGGGGGAAAAATAACTCGTTCGATAAGTGCGGCGAACATTTCACAATACTGTGCAGAGTAAGAATTGAGCGAATTTGTGAATTGCCAATGAATGGAATGATACGGATACGGATTTTAGATAAGCCCCGAGCATCGTCAGTGCTTAAGAACATCATGAATGGCGCTTGAAATGGGCTAAATGCAAGGCAAGAGAAAACTGAATCGTTTTGAGTTTGGCAACAGTCCGACAACATCACTAAATACAATTCGGTCTGAGGCTTAGCAGATAAAAATAAGCTTCTTTAGATGAGTATATTATGTGCATATGTACATAATTGTATAGGCAATTCATTCCTGGCTAATGCATTCTATGGCTTGGTATTATAAATATTTGTTATTTTTTGTATATCTATATATTTATGCAGAAAGCACAGCATTTGAGGCAAAAATGAATTTAAGTTTAGCATTTAAGCGGCATTTGATTATGGATAATTACGCACTTATATGTACACATACAGATAGAAAGAGAGAGAGAGAGTGAGAGAGAGAGAGAGCAAGTGTGTATATGTGTGAGTGAGATGGCAAGAGTCACTCTTATGTTGATTTGAAAGTTTCGTTGAGTTAGTTGGTTTGTTAGTTGGGTTTGATTTTGGTTAGCGCTAATTGATTATTGGACAGAAATGAAAAGGCGTCGAAAACTAAGGGTAATACGAGTACATTATAGGGCCAATCAGTTAAACTACTAAAGCACTCTGCGGTACAAATAGGTATTCTATAGCTGTTGTAGTTGTAGTTGTAAGTTGCAGTTGCAGTTGTTTGCTGTACTTGTGTGGGGTTTTTGCTTTCGTTATGACTTAGTATGATCCATAAATCATAATGCTTGTTCGTTGTTATTTTGTATTATAATTATTGTTATTGTTATTGTTATTATCATTATGATTACAATCTGATGCCTCTTTCGCTCCCATTTGCCATACATGGATACACAAAGAGAAGAAATTACAACTACATACGTACACAGATACAAAACTACGGTAAATCATAAGGCCAGGCAGAAATACAGCTACAATCATTAAGTAGAAAGCGACAGGTGCATTGATAATGTGCTGCGAACTTAGGCAAAGGATAAACCAACACTAATGATAATGGTATCGATACAAATGATAATGAACATGACCAAGTATATGATATAGCTACTTGAGGGGGCGCCCGGCCGGCCATCGATTTTCGACTAGTTGCCGGGCCCGGCTGGGCGCCCCTCCCAAAAGTCTAACGCGGACAGACACACACGCACACATATACATATATACATATGCACACTGATATGTATATATTGGTATGTACATATGTAAGTAGTTCGGCGGTAAAAAGGTACATAAACTATTTGGTACAGATAGTTGGTGAGTTGGTGCGTGAGATAGAGACAGAGACAGAGTAGAAAGAGACGATATAACTGTGGCAGGGGGCTGGGGTGGGGGTGGGGGTGGTGGTGGGAGTGGGTTAGGCACTGGATGGTGGGGGGCGGGGGCGGGGCGGGCAGGTCGGGGACAAACCTGGAAACGTGCCGTCATGCGCTGCTTGAAGCTCTGCGCGGCCTTCGGGTCGGCCAGGCGCATGTCCTGGTACTTCTCCTCGAGATCGGACCAGTCCTTCATGACCCGCGTGACCTTCTCGCGGTGCGATTCCTCAAGGCGCTGTTGGGCTTCCTTTGTTTAGAATACGTTTTGTTTTTGCTTGATAAATAAACCTGCGCCCTCAACGTAAACACTTACTTTCTGACTTACTTTGTAGCTCTGATGCTCGTAGTGCGGATCGAAGTGCGTGAAGTACGGGTCCGACGTCGGCTGTGCGGTCGACGGCGGTGCGCCCACGGCCACGCCGGCACCGGCAGCGGCGGCAGCAGCGGCGGCGGCGGCAGCGGCAGCGGCTGCAGCAGCGGCGGACAACTGCGGCGTGCCGGTGGCCAGTTCCGGTTTGGGGGCGGTCGGCTTGCTGGCCACCTGCTCGGCCACGATCAGGCTGGGGGCGAGGAGGCCAGCGAGATGGGCATGGCGGGTGCCTTGGGGGCCGGCGGGGCTTGGCGCCGCTGGAGCTGCCGTTGGGATCCCAGGCGTCGGCGATGCCGGCAACGTCGCCGTCCGAGCCGGCGCCGTCCTCCTCGTAGTTGTCCGTGTCCTCGCCGCTGTCGTACTCCGCGTTGAGGTCGTCCAGGGCGCTGCTGTTGGCATCGCTGCTGGCGGCGCCGGTGCCGCCGACGGTGGCTGCCTCGTCGGCGACCATTTCGTCCTCCTCGTCGTCGCCCATGAGGTCATCCTCGTCGTCCAGCTCGTCATCGTTGGCATCCTTGGAGTAGTTGGAATCGTTGCTGTCGTCCTCCTCATTCACGCTCAGCTCCTCGTTGGCGCTGTTCAGCTGCGCCGGCGGCATCACCGGAATCTCGGTCTTCTTCACGCGTATCTCATCGGCTGCAGGCAGCAACAAAGTTAGCCAGGAGCAAAGGGGAGAGACAGCGGCGAATACTCACTCTTGAAGTGCTTGGGGCAGCAGACGAACTCCACGCCCGAGAAGAGCGAGATGCCGCAGGGCAGGAGCATGGCGAAGCTGCGCATCTGCATGCCGCGCTCCTGGCAGGCGGCGGCGCCGGTCTGATTCCATCGGACGAAGGGCCAGCAGCGGGAGGCGTTGTGTATGTGGTCGAAGAGACAGCCCTCGGGCACCAGCAGCGCGTCCGATTGGAATGGTCCTTCTGAAGCCAACGGAGTTGCCAATTGTCGCCGCATTTCGGGGAATGGAGGGAGCACACGGTTCGCATTGGTGGCAGCTGCCAGAAACTCGGCTCGCCCAGCTGGCCAATACTTACCCAGGCAACGGAACGGCTTGATCCAGCGGTGGGCGCCCTTGCACTTGGCCGCGTTCAGAGCTCCCTGGCGACACCAGCCGCCAATCTTCTGATAGTGCGACGACTCCACAATGTTCGTAATGTCCCGGTTCGGATAGGCCTGCAACGAAATTGCAACAGTTACTTTGGTGTGTCCACGAAATGCAAATACCCTAGAGACGAATCTTGTATATCAAATCATATCTGGCTTAAACAGTACTTTGTGGCAACACTTTGTGGCACGAATGAACCAGATGTGAAATATTTTTATTATACCACAGATACCCGCGAGGTGTCAAATATGGAAAATGTCTAGATCTTTAGTAATTAATTCACTATGAATGAACAGAAATTAACAGCCGGGTGCAACCCACAGTAAAACACTCAAAAAGGCTTTTATTATTCTTATTATTTGTATTTTGGAAAAATGTAGACTTTGTTATTTGTGAGGTCGGATGGATTTTTGCGGTTTACTCGCCCCCAAAGTATATAGATTTGCGATTTGTTATACGATCTAGAGAAGAGCTCATCAATATCAGTCAGACTGGAAATGGGATGTCTCTAGCTTTAAAACTGAGGCAGATATACAGACTAAATCGCAATCTGAATCGCAATTAGCAGCACATTTGTTGAGCAACAGATACTCGAACCATTGCGAATTTAAATTGCTTTTGAAAGTGAATTCATACCCAACAAGTGTCGAATATTTCCAATGTACATGACAGTCGGGTTGCAATAGAATATATAGACAAGCAGTGCAGTGCACTGCCGTGCAGGACAGTGTTAATACGACAGCCCCATTAAATTCTTGTAGCCTAAATAAATTCTCAGCCTTACAATCCTTTAATCATTCCTGACATTCCAGCTATTCGAACGCTTTGTTGATATTTTCAACTAAAAAACGGAATGCCAACGAAATATTTCGACAGGCTTAATTAACTTGCACTGTGAAAGGAATTTGTTAAGGCAATATTAAATTTGCATTAAATTGCAATAGTTTGTACGTGAGCACGTATGTGCGTTAATAAAGTGCTAAAATGCTTTTGGAAAATCTGGGATACAAAGCAAAACAAACACTTGATAAAAAAGTGTGTAAATGTAGGGAAACTGCCTTTGGCTCGGCTGAGGATCTTTGTGAACAAAGCGGGCCGCTGACAATTCCATTGAGTGGCGCTCAAGTCTGAAGCTTTGGTTTGATTTGAGTTCAGCTAAACAAGTGGCCTTTTCATTTCCTTTCGGGCGTTCTTTCATGTGCGCAATAAATATGTTAACTAATCCAAATGTTTGTTCGTCGACGTCTGAGTCCGGGTTCGTGTTCGTGTCTGTGCTTGAGCCTGTGCTATTTTGGGCCATGGCAACAGCAACAAAATTAACATCAGCATCAAGATTGAGCTATGCCAAGTGGCAGGAGCCTGTTGTCGAGTGTGCAAGTGAGTGTGTGTGTGTGTGTGTGTGCGGGAGTGTGCGTGAAGGCACTTGAAGGCACATATGTAAATTGAGTGCAACCAAAAGCCTTGGCTTCGATTTTGACACCTGACTGTTGCACACACACACACACACTCACACACAGGCACGGCACTCGAGCGAAATTGGAGCACGCACACACACACACACAAGGGTCTCTCTGAGTGGGCTCATGAAAGTTTTCAATACGTTTTATAGCATTGTTTTAGCTGGCTGCAACAAAGCAAACCCCTTGACGTATACGTAATGTGCGCATTAAACACTCAAAGATCCATATGGCAAGGCGGGCTGACATTTGGCGCAGGCGAAAGCCGTAAATGTTGATTAGTTCGTGCACTTCTGTCCGTACGTTTTTCTTGAGCCGTATGATTGTCAGTATCTACACCCATATCCGCATCCGCGTCCGCATCCGCATCCGTAAGCGTTTAGTGTGCTCGTCTATAAATATTCATTTTGTGTGGGTGTGTGTGGGTGTGTGCGGGTGTGTGTGTGTGTGTATCCTCTGGGGCTGGATAAGCGGTTAAATCATTAGATATTTATAGGTTCCAGTTTCATTGTCTGAGCGATTGCTTAGCCAAGCATTTGATGCGTTTTTGTTTGGCCAACGAGCAGTAAAACTTTAATTGGCCGCCCGGTTTGATTGACTGGCTAAATGACTGACTAACTGAATGGCCTAATAAAATATCGCCCGGCCACGTGCCGCACACAGCACATGCATATGCTTATGTGTGTGGTGTCTCAATGTGTGTGTGTGTGTGTGTGCTCGAGTGTGTGTGCACTACATTTGTTTCAAACAATTATGTGCCGAGTGGCACACACAAACCCACACACACACACACACTCACGTACACAACACCAGCAGCTCATGAAAATGAGGCCTTTTAAATGTTGTTTGAGTGTTTCGTTGCAAATAGCACACACACACATACATATACACACACACACACACACACCCACACGAAATGAGTGCAAACGGCACGTAGGCAACGAACCGCTTGGCGCTGAGCCATACGGCCAGACAGTAGGCCCCCCTCACATGCCAACCCCAACGCCCCCCCCCCCCCCTCGACGGCGCCGACGTCACAGCTTTTGGCGTCCAGTAGGCTCTCGGGCTGAATGTGTATGCGATGTATTGCCGTATAACTGTTGGCAACCGGGCTAAATAAAACATTAAAAGCACAAAATAATGATGCTGATGCATGTCAAGTCAAACTGAAAACCGAAACCCCAAAGGCACCCAAGCCCGCTGAACGCTCAAAATAATACAAGACGAGGCAAGGCCCCACGCTGTGCGGCATTCGCACTCACATAAATATATATTTATATATACATATTATAAATATATATGTAAATGTGTATGTGCTTCTATATATATATGTGTGTGTGCGTGTGCCGTATATTATCATACATATAATGGAACAGTGGCCACTACTTGAATTAAATATGTCCTTTGGATTGATTCAGCAACTTAATTTGCTTCATTTGGGAAATACAAAAAATGCTTTTAATTATTTCCCCAATTCCATATGCTTCATTTACACCTCGGCTTCTTTGTGTATTTTCGAATGTTTTCAACTGTATGCGAAAGCACGGACGTATTATAATAAATTCGATGGGATTCATTTCAGGCCCACAGTGGTCTTTGCACATCCATTAATTTGGTTAAGCTGAGCCGCATTATTGATTTCGTGCACACCTAGAATTTACGCCCCAGCCAGCTGGATAATAATAAGGAGAAAAGCCGTCGAACAAAGTGCTGGCGTTTGTGCTTTCGGTACTGAGCCACATAATTATTCAATTGCAGAACTTGAAGAACTAAGCAGCCATATATGAACAAGGATTTATCGGACTCGAAATTTAATTGAATTGCTCGAAGATAATTTTAAACACGCTGCTTGACGCGTTTGCCAATTCACCAGTTAATTGCCAAACGGGACAGTCACGAAAATAACGGCCGTAAAACGAATGCCCAATCGGGTATAACAGCCCGTCCATGACGTCGGTAGCCCACTGTGCAGACGATAGCGTGCGTGAGACCTGATATATGAGCACCCCTTTATTGGCATTTAAAGGAAAATGTAAAAACGCACATCAGCAGCAGGGGGAGGGGGGTCAGTGGGGAGCAGGGGGCGCAGGGGGCCGCAGGACGTCATTCACACAACGGCCTCAGCCTGACCAGCCTGGCCGTTGTTGTTGTTGGCGCTGCCTGTGGGTGACTGCGAGTCCGCCATTTGTTTGGTCGTTGGAGTATATAAACGTGCCAACCGAATGCGCAAACCAACACACACAAAGCACACACACACTCGCATAACACATACTGAAACACTTTCACACGTACACGAGCGAGAGAGCGAGGGAGGGAGGGAGGCAGAGAAAAAACTGTGGGCTCTTGGGTGTCCTGGCTGCAGAGGCCGCCGCAAGCCCAACCCGACCCGACTCGGCTCGACTCGTCCTGTGCTGGCTTGGCTTGGCTTGGCCTGGCTAAAATGTGTTCGTTCTACTTGGCTTAATCAAAACATATTCAACCGAGCGTGAGGCTGTTTAAGTGCTTCGCTCGAGAGAGCTTGCCACAAATACACACGCAGCGCAACTTATTGTAACAGAATTTGATTCTTTTGTTTCCATAAGCACACATCCACACACACACACACACACACACACACACACACCCTCGCACAGCTGCTTGCATGCAGGGGGAAAATGAAAAGCAAATTTAATTGTATAAAATTAGCAAAAAGCGCGGCTCCCATGTGAGTCTGTATGTGTGCGTGTGTGTGTGTGTGTGTGTGTGTGTGTGCTTCTGTGGCTGTGTGTGCGCTAATGACAGACAAACAATTAAACTTGACATTTTCGCCATTGTCCCCAGCACACACAGGACACGCGCTTTTTTCCCATTGTTAACTGTGCCTGCGCTTATCCTTGAGCAATGCAATTAGACAAGTTTCAATAAAAACAACAACAATTGCAGCAGCAGCAACAACCGCTGCCACAAAACATTAACAACAACATATTGAACACAAAATGGCGGCCATTGTTGTCAACCACATGAACAACAACGGCAGCAACAACAACAACAGCAACAACAACAGCAGCAGCATCTCCCGCGTTGTCCTTGAAGGCAACGAATTGTTTTCTGTTTTTGTTCGGGACTTGCATCGTTATAATTTATACACACACTTGGCCAGCAAGATGCGCCCACACACAACTACACACAGAGCATAGCTCATATGTTTTGAATGCATCGTGTGTGTGCGAGTGTGTGTGTGTGTGTGTGTGTGTGTGTGTGTGTGTGTGTGTGTGTGTGTGTGTGTGTGTGTGTGTGTGTGGGCATGTTTACACTTTTTGTGCAATCAACATGCGTTCTTTCCTGCATATAATTTGCAAATAATTGGAGCTAAAATAACTTAAGACAAGCTTTCAATAATAAGATGTAACCTTAGTAATGAAAGAAGGGAGGAAAAGTTGCGGGATTTGTATTTTTTAATAATGCATCTTCTACTTCGAAGCATACATTAATTAACATTAACTGATTCTGAAATAGACTGTCAATCTTATATGATATGAAGATATACATATATATAGGACATATTCACACACCTAATTCATTTTTCGTGTAGAAAAAAAGTACAGTAAACAAAATTAAAAAAAACCTTGATAGAGATAATTTGAAAATTTATTTTCCATGCTTGAAACTGTCAACTCATTGAATATAATATAAAAAAAAAAGAAAAAAGAAATGCCTGAATATTAAAAAGGAAAACTAACAAAAAAAGCAAAATTTAATTAGGTTTACAATTTCTATTATTATCTCTATTTCCCATTTTTGCCAATACTTGTAATGTATAATGCGAAATTAAAATGCATAGTTTGTGAGTAATGAGAATAAATTAAATTCATAGAAAAAAATGCATTGAATCAATTCATAGAATATTTAAAGTCGTGTCAAATCAAATCAATTCGTGAAAATGAGAAAAATTTCAACTCTTTAAACTTTTTGGAAGTATATATAATAAGTGTAATAGTTAATGAAAGAAGTATATTTAAATATATAATTATAATAGGTAGCTTGAAGTATGGTATATATATATATACATAGAATATATATAATTGAACAGATTGTATAACATGTAGTTTGAAATATTGTAAAGCAAATTGTATAACAGCTGTTATAGCAATTTGTAGAATAAGCAGTATAAAAACTAGTACAACAGCAATTATAACGGCCGTTATAACTGTAAGCATAATGGCTTGAATAACCTAGTGTACCGATTCGTATTACAGCCAATTTAAAGGATTTCAGTGATTATTAATTCTTAAAATAAAACCTTGAACGTATTTCTTGAGTCTTGGAAATATTTAAGTAGTGAAAAGCAGAAACTATGTTAAGGAAATTTATTTGTATTTTTTCTTTCACCTCATTCTTATTTGAATAATTCAGGATGTCTCAATGCTGTTTTTTACAAGCTCTCAACTTTCATTCAATTTGCTGTAAGAGAAAACTATTGCATACGGCGAGGCGCAAATTGGCCACGCCTTTATTTCAGCGCCTGCAGCTGACAGTTGCCAACATGGGCACGTCCCGCTACAATGCAGCCCAATGCAAACAATCGGCTCGTGTGTGTGTGTATTGAGTGTGTGTGTGTGTGTGTGTGTGTGTGTGTGGTTGTGCGGCGCTGCAGCCGAGCGCGTTATTGAAAATGATTCTTTAATGCGGCATTGACGCGAGGCCGCACTGTGCCGTGCCCCACCCCCACCCCCAACCCCCACCCCCATTTGGCTGCCCTCTGCACTCTCCTGACCCAATCTCTTGCTGGCAGCCCACCTCCTGCCCTTGCGCGCACTCTTTATGCGTGCTCTGGCAAATCATTTTGTGGCAACTTTCTATTCGCATTTTCCTGTTTCAACTTTTTTTTATTATGTTTTTTTAATTTTTATGTTACATTTTGTTTTTGTTTCACCACGAATTCCGTAGGGGCGTGCCCAGGCCCCCAGCGACATTTGTGTTTGCACACGCCGCCGAGCTTGTAATTGAAGTTGTACGTTAACGTCACGTCAGCCCCCCTGCCCCCTTCCCCCTCCCCTCTCCAGTGGCCAGTGCCCAGCGCCCAGCGCCAACGGCTTGAAATCGCGTCGCATACTTATTTTTAGTTCGGTCAACGCTGACGTTAGTTACTCACAGTCGCAGTCACAGTCGCAGTCACAGTCACAGTTACCGTTACAGTCTTAGTTACAGCTACGGGGCCCTGGGTCCAACCAGTGACCGCTGGAGCCGCCCGTGCCCGCCAGCGGCAGAGAATCTGGGCACTCGGCCTTCGCGCGTGTTTGAGCCTCAACGCGTTGACATTGAAATTGTAAAAATAATTTCTTCTCTGCCACGTACCATCCACACATTCACACACACACACACGCACACACGCACGCGCCGACACACACCTACAGTAGCACACGCCCAGGCGCATCTAAAACTATACGGGTAAAAAGGCTAAATGTTGTCTTGTTTCTGTTTGTTGTTTATTTGTTGTCGTTGTTGTTGTTGGTGTTGTGGCTTTCGTGGGTCTTTCGTTGCTTTTGTAGCGCCAGCTCAAACTTTTGTGTCACGAAGTCATTTCTGTCAAATGGGCTAAACAAACACATTATAAGTTGTTTCTTTCTCCCTCTTGCTCAGTCTCCCTACTCTCTCTTTTAGTGTGTGTGTGTGTGTGTGTGTGTGTGCTTGTGTGTATCTGTGCCTTAGTGTTATTTAAAGCTCGTTTAGACATGCGTGGTTGGTCAGGCACCGCATTAGGTTACACTTTTTAATAGCTTGCGTTGCGCATACGCCACGTGGCCTGATTAATACGTTGGATAGCTTTTACTTTTTTCTACTCTTTTACGCGTTAATTCGGATCGCCCTTCTACGACAACTTTTTGTGAACCTAAGTAGCTCTACACTGTCGATAGGGAAATTCGCCGACTTTATTAAGAATTCGGTAACAACATTCAAATTGAACATAACAGAAACTGATGAGCCCCACACTAAGTCCGCTGACCACATCATTGCGTCCCGCGCTCCATCCATCCTCCTCCGCATGTCCCAAATGTGCGTACATTTGTGTGTGTTCATGCAATACATCACCTTTAATGGGTATTCTGTGTTAGCAGGCAGTTAGCCCAAAATGCCCCGGCAGCGTAACAAACAATTGAATTAAGACTAGGCCGCTGCACAAATGTCCCTCGCTAGTTACCTACCAGGCCCCCTCTACCCCCTCCCCCGTGGCCCCCTTGTCCCTGCTCTGCAATTTTGCAGCCATTTAGGCACATGGCTCAGCTCGGGGAGCCTCGCTCGGGCTGTGGCCCAGGCCCATTTGTTAGTTGTGGCCTATGTGCCAGTCTTTCTATCTACTTATCTATCTCGCTGCCGCTGCTGTGTATTGGTCAACTATATTTAGCTTTTAATATACACACATGTCGACGTGTGTGTGTGTGTGTGTGTGTGAATGTGTTGTGTTTGCTTTGAATGCCTCGCTGGCTACTGGGTAAACGTTACTAAACTACTTTTTGCCTGTTCACTGAGTTTCAATGGCCATGTGGCATTTAATTATAAACATTTCATAAGTAAATACATATTAAGTACGAGTAAGCAAAAAAGAAAACGTATAATGCGCTCGTTTACATAAGCCAAGTTATTTAAAACCTCGTGGATTAACTAACCATACCCGAGAGCTCTGAGCGTCAGCAATTTGCCACAAACTTGAGTCAAGTGCCAATTACAGACAGCAACAACAAGCCAATTAATTTGTGCAAGTGTATGTGGGCAACTATTCAAGCGACTCCACATCCATGTGAATGATGAGCCTCCTCTTTATTCATTAATCTGCTCTCAAAACACTCGCAGCGCACTCGCGTTATTAGCCTTTTGACAGCACTGCGCAAATCAAATAAGCCCAACTGTCTAGCATTAGCCAACAATTAGAAAGTGTACCAGACGAGTGCACTCGCATTTCGCACTTGGTTATGCGAGGCTCACAAGAACTAGACTTATTGCATTAGCGCAGGTCTTCCAAAGTTTTAATCACTATTGTTATTTATCTAACTTTAAAATGAATGCAAATACACAGTTTAAATCAAATTGCCACGCCAACAAATCTGAACACTTTATTTATTTATTTATTTTCCAATATTCCAAGAGTACTATTTTCATTTCGTGAGGAAAAACAAGAACTCTTCTCAGCACTCTGGAAGATAAAGTTCGAGTAGAAGCTACCAGGATATTATCAATTACATTAAATACTTTTAAGCTGTATTAATTCACCAGGAGTGGCATAACAAATTGTGCCAGAGCTCGAGGTAATTGGCTTTAATCTTTAACAAACGGGCGGAAACTTTAAAGTATATATATAAGCGCAGTATAACAAGATTAGCTCGTCTGCATACTCTTTCTACCTATTACAAACATTTATATTTATTTATATACAGATATATATATCTGTCCGTTTTGTTGTTACTATAGATCTAGTAGTCCACGCTCAGAGCTCATAGAGCTCATGAATCTCACAAAAGCATTCGCATTCGTGTTTCATTCGAATTCGTGTGCACAGCTCTAAAATTGAAAAAATCAATTCCTAAATATTTATTCTCAAAAATGTTTTTAAAAATGGCAAGACTGTTATTGATTTGTGTTGGCGAAATGATGATCAACGTTATCCTTTCATCGGTTGTATATTTCGGGTGTTACATCGAACAAATATTCTTCACGGACCGATTCCCAGCCTTGGCCCTATTGGTATTACCTGCGCTGCTTGCGCTGCTCGCACTATTGGCATTGAAGCATATGCCTCGCACATTGCATTTGCCAGATAATCTAGACGAGTTCCCGGATAATATGTCTGCTGAAGTTCTCGATCTACTGGAACTCGATGGTGAATAATACTAGGAACCCCAATTTGGACATGATTAGCTGCCTGACCTGCAGTTGACCTACACCAAACTAACCACACCGCAACTATTGGCAGACAGAGGTTGTCTGAATACTTGATTAAACATGTTGAGTTGATTCTGAAGTTAAATTGCGGTTTATATTTGGGTCAACGTTTGTTAAAAGTAAGTTATCGAGAGGCGCCCAAAGTTCCTTCATCAAGTTAACTTGGCAGCAATATGATGCATATCCGCATTTCAAAGCTGGTTCGCACAGATTTGGGTTAAATTCGGGCTATAAGCACGAATAAATGATACAAATCAACAATTTAGTTGTACATTGAGATGCGCATCTGTGTTAATGTCCTTGTGCCATATGAGGCACATGTGTGTGTGTGTGCGTGTGTGTGTGTGCCTGTCTGGGTGTATGCGGCCTGCCATTAAAACGAGTAAATTGCATTTTGAAACATAAATCGCATCTAAATTCAATTAGCCTCATTAACTGCCAAGAGTCAGTCAGCTTTTAGAGCCACTGCCTTGGCCGGGCCACGAGGGGGAGGACAGCGGCCAGCCGCTGCGGAAGTGGAGTCTGGCCACACACATATGTAAGCTTATTTGCCGCAAAATCTCATTAACTGAGTGAGGGCGATGGACACGCGACCGCCGTCATGTCGTTAATTAGGAAGGTTTTGTAATTTAATACACTGAACCGAACTGAATTGAAAAAAAACTGACCTTAGCTAACCGCCACATTGCTCCCGGTTATCCAACGTATTTCTTTCAACATGTACGCGTATCAGTTCGCATTTGAATAGGCCGTTGGCGAAAATCTCGGATTTCTCGAATCTATCGCTATCAAATTCATGCCGCTCGGCTGAATTAATCACCTCATTTGCGGGTTAAAGTTAAAGGGTGAAGGCCAACTTTAATATGCTTACGTTTGTTTTCCTCCCGCAATAGGCTTAAAACCAATATTGTTTTTAAATGGGACAATATGTATGTCGGTTTAAATGGAAGTTCAAATGAGCGATAAATATCAGAAAGAAGCCGTATAATTGCTGTTAAAACAATTGTTTAATCGAATCCAAAAACTGCGTACACATTTGACTTGGCCTTCGATATTTAATGCTTAGGTTAATTTTAATATTTAATATTGCATAGTCCAATTGTTTTAAATTTTAAACACAGGAAAGGAAATGCCAGGAGAAAATTGTTAAATTAGCATTAAGAAAATATGCAATAAATTACATTTTAAGCCAATGAATAAGTTAAATGCCCCAATAGAAAATACAAGGTTGCCATATTTTGCAATGCTAATTAAAATAAATATTTTATAAATGCATATATCTCGGGAGTGGCCAAAGCTTGGCAGGACATTTGTCGAAATTGTTTACAAAATGGCCAAAAATCAATGCTTGTTTAATGCAAATGAGTACAGCACGCCCCTGGCACACCCTCTCCCGCTCCCGCTCTCGTGTTGGAATATGTAATTCAACTCATTACAGAAACCGAAGAACAAACAAGAGGCAAGCAACAATAACAACTAAATGTGACTGTTCAAACAATTAGAGAGCAGCAACGATTTTTGGTAGCCTGACACCAATGCGGCTAAGCAAACACAACGCCCCAACCACCCGTACGCCCCCCTACCGCCCTTCAGTGTCCTGGCACATGTATCCACATGTTTGACCAGCGGTTTGGGCGTTCGCCATGCGTTAAAGCAGCTGCAAATTCATTAATTTCCATTTCAATTGCAAACAGAAATAAAAACCAAATGAAGCAAACACACAGAAAAAAATCAACTCAAAAGCGAAACAAACACACACAGCACACACATACATTAAAATGAATTCGAATGTGTTCTGCTGCACTCGGCACTGCGGCGTACCCAAAAAGAGCAACCAGTCAAATGGTCCAATTCAGTCCAGCAACAAGCAACGATCACAAAGGACAACAGGTTCATTTTTTGTTTTTATTTTAATTAATTTCTTCTGGCGACCGCCATCAAAATTTTGAACGACTGCTGAAAAAAATTAAAAAAATGTGTAGCATACTTTTGTGCGGCTTGATTTATTTGGGTAAATAGGGTTGATGGGGGTAAACGCGAAAAATGCGCATGAAATGGAGTGAAGTGGGGGCATGTGCCACAGCCGCAGCGGCCTTCTCTTTGTATGTGTATGCGAGAATTAAGTGAGCGTAAACTCTGCTCTGTATGTGTGAGTGTGAGTGTGTGTGTGTGTGTGTGTGTCTGTTTGTTTGGGGTCAGGGTGCAGTCGCCTGCTGCACGAAAATAGTCAAATTAAAAAGCAAGCAAATGTTTAAGAAAAAGTGCGCCATGGCATACACCCACACACACACAAACGCGAGCTCACCCCTGCACCAAATGCAATTTACTTGCCACGTCGCAGCAACATCAATTTTGCTTTTTGCACTACGCTTGACATTAATGGCGACCGAAGCTCTGCTTGGATACGCTTTTCTTTTTTTTATTATTTATATACCCTGCATTTTATTTATATTGCATAAAAGCTTTATAATCAAATTGTGCATATCCATATAAAAGTCAGCAAACGTTATCTTTCAGCCAAGCGAAGCCTAGCCAAGTCCTTGCCCACATTCAGTCAGCCGATCTCAGAGCCAGTTAACAGTTTTGGGATAACATTGTGTCCCTTATCAGGCAAATAAAAACCAGCCAAGTATGCCTTATAGCAGGTTAATGATATAGCAGATACAAAAAGTGAAAAATCACATAGGTGAGTTATGCTAAGGTGTCATAATCAAAATAGCTGCTTATACATTAATTCGGATTACGACAGGCTTTGACAGCCATAAAATATATGATATTTTAAACAGACAAAGGAATAAACATGCCTCCGTTAAATCAGAATGTCGTTTCGATGACGAATATGTGTACTCAATGCGTCCCTTAACGGTAAAACATTTCGCGTCAAAAAAATATTCTCTGCATAGGTAAACCAACAGGATTCGAGTTTTATGCCATGAAAAAACTCTACTATGCTATCACATATAGCCATAGTCTGATTCAGGGTAGTAGATTCTACGTAGTAGAATTTTTTGTTGTTTTTGGAATTCGTTAGTGGCGCAGTTCAAGGCTTTGGAGACCAAAGCTGGCGCCAAAGCCAAACAAAAAGTAAGGATTCAAAAATTGTGTGTACGTGAAACATCAGCAGGAAACGAGGGGGAGAGAGGGAACGAGAGGGGGACAGCAGCTCCATTTTGGCTTACGGATTTTGGTGTGGTCTCTGGTACTTTGTCCATGTTGTTGTACCTTCGTATTTTTCGGCCATCACAACAGGCAAATATTTCAGGTCCCGTTGCTGCAACTTCAGCTAAGCACACGCAGCAACCACTGCAAATCCTTGCAATGCGCATTACACATACGCCACGTAATCTGGCCGTTCAGATTCAATCGATGAAATGTGCAGAGTAGCCAACATTGTTGCTGTTGAAATAATGGTCTGCTCCCCATGTTGCCGAAGAGAGCACTGGACAGTTCCTTTGATTTTTCAAAATTGGGCAAACGTATCCAAAAATTTCTGATCTTCCTATTGTTTCTTTGGCTAAAAATCGGTATGTACCGCTATGAAAATTGGATAAGTTATCGAAAATGTGAATAATATAATTTCAATTTCGTGAAAATAGATAAACAGCCGAACAAAGCAAAACAGACTTGACTCGACGATGATTCCATCTGCCTGTAACATATGTTTGCCCAACTGCAATATTTGTTTTACCCTGTTTTCAAGGGCTTGTTAAGTTCAATATATGTAATTGCTAAGTTTGATCCATTAATGTGTTTGTAACAATAATTCGCTTGTCGATTTTGCTCATTGGACATTTATCGGGTGTTATTGATTTCGCAGTTGGGACTAATCAAATATTGTTCCAATTTAAGAACGGTAATTGTGCACGTATGTGGCCTGTGCTCTGCAATTGTTGTTATTATTGCTTTAAACAAAACAATTTGATGGGGCTTCCCTCTTGTTGTTTGTTTGACATTGTTAATACAATAACGAGGATATTGCATTTTATTACAATTTGTTTTGGCCGCAGGCCATAGCCAGGACGGGCGATGTCATCAGAAACATGTTCACATAAATTAAGCATAATAAATAAATTAACATAATTATGAAATATGGCGAACATGGCGAAGAAAGAAAACACGCTTGAAATACATAACGTGTATTGCAGGCTGTGGCAACTTTTCAGGTTGGCAAAAATATAATGCAAATGTAAAGCCAATAAAATATTTGCCGCGCAAATTTGGCCGTGTACCATATATATATGCCATATACATATATGAGTGCCGTTATTTATGTGTGTGTGAAGTGTGTGTAATTTGATTTATGTTGTGGCAAAATGACAGCAACAGCAGAAGGTCGCAACAAATTTGCGTGTCCAAATCAAATGCGACAGTTCTGACAGCCCGCAAGGCTCATTAAGAGCAGCCACATAATGTTAAGGATGAGCTTATATCCTCTGATATTGCTGGACAGAGAGAGGGAGGGGGAGAGAGTGAGGGAGGGGCAGGAGAGTAGGCGGCATTACGAGCTTAAGTCAGCTTGTAAATTTGCCTGCAGTCACGGGCTTAGCAATTAAGATGCCAACCTATGCATATTGTAAAATTGTAATTGAATTAAGCTTAAATTGTTATGAATATCAAAGCACTCCCTTGCAATCAATAGTTTGCAATTGAAAGCAAATTGGCTTAACTCGCACACACTCACACACACACAGTATTCAGATATGAATGCACTCGGTGCTTTGTTCTTTGATTTCATTTGCTGTCGCATTTCACTTAACACTCTCGCCGGTGTCAATCAAAGGATGCGCAGTGCAACTAACAACTGCCATAAGCCACAGCCCCATTCGCAGGCCGCCGTTGGTCGGCTATTGTGAGACCGGGCTCCATTCTGCGCACAAAAAACGCTATATTAGCCAGCAGGCGAGGGGAATTTAATTAAAAAAGCCAAAGGTTGTCGCCATTGCCAATGGCATGTCAATTTATGAAAGCTCGCTGGCGCACTTGACTTCTGCGCGATGTGTGTGCGTGTGTGTGTGCGCGTGTGTGCATGTGTGTGTGTGGAGACGGTGTGAGATGGGGAATGCGAGAGCGTATGCAAAAAGCAAAGAGCAAAAATTAATGGAAAATTAATTAAGTGTCGTTTTATGTTGTCTCAATGTAAACGCTTTCAACGCAGCGCAAATTAAATTGTTGATGCTCCACACAGCCGACTACGGAGTTTACTTCCCCCACCGCCTGGCCTTGCTTACGGAATGTTGTTGCTGTTGTTGGTTGCTGCTGATGTAGTTGTGTAGCTGTAGCCTTTGCCTCTTTTGATTTATTGCCTGCATTTTGAGTGGGGCGGAGAGGGGGAGTTTGTGTGTGTGTGTGTGTGTGTGGGGGAAGTGGTTGTTGTGTAAGATGTTTGGTGCACTGGTTGCCAGGCTACCGATGCTGCTGCTGCTGATGCTGTTGCAGCTTGCGGCTAGCCACTTCAACGTTAGCGTGGCCATAAAATTACATTTTGCATCGGGGCCATGTGGCGTATGCGCAATCTCTGCGCACTTTTCATATGCAAAGTAAATGTAATAGTGAATGCAAATAGCAATTTTCATGCGGCTTCAATTCAATCAGCAACACATTACAAACGCCCCGCCCAGCCCAGGCCAGGCCAGCCCAACCGCGCCCCCACCACAACCTATACAGTTATATCAGTTAAATTTCAATTTGAAACGCAATCCCGTTTCTTACCTTCTTGCAGTAATCAAGCAAATCCATTTTATCACGCAAACATGTGGCGCCCGTTGTCTTCTTGCTGAGGTCCGTTACCCAGCGCCCCTCCTCGGATAGATATTGCGGCTGGTAGATTTGTCCGGCTTCGCAGAGCACGGCTATCTGTGGCTCCCAGCGCGGCGAGGCGGCCTGTGAATAAATGCGAGTGCAGCAGGAATTAGAATATTGTATAAATATTGTATGTGTGCATATCAATTGAAAAGAAATACAAATATTGCCATGTGCATTAAATGGAAATGTTTGAGTGCTCCTAGCCATACATGGAGCCATATTCAGACGTGCGTGGACAAAGGACGCCAGCACACGGACTATGTACTTATCAATATGATTGGCAAATATTCATGTCACGTTTCTTGCAAACACTCTCGGCCAACAGTTGCTGTCACTCAAACTGGGCACAACATGCAACTTGCCAGCTGTCAGCTAAGCGTGTGTGTGTGTGTGTGTGTGAGTGTGCGCCTTAATTGCTGAGCAGTGAGGCCAATGTGCGAGATACTGTAGTTGTAGTACACCCAATATTAATTTGTTTTATATTTATTTTATTGTATTTGCAATGAAATGTTGATTCAGGGCTGCAAGCCCAAAAGAATAATGTCATTGGTTCGGTTCACGGTTCGAGCCCATGTGCCATCTCTGGGTTCGGTTCATGAACCTGGTTTTTCACGTCAATTCTGCCTTCAATTCATCTTCTATATTTTGTTCACTAACAAGTACTTTTTTACAATTGCGAAATTCTAAGAGACGAAACTGGGATTGCAAATTGGTGGCCACAGTTGTCTAACAAAGATTATGTGTGTATAAAAAAAACAAAAATTTTTAAGTAAATATGGTTTGGTTCGGGTTCAGGTTCGGCGGTCTTTTTTAAACCCGTTCGGTTCAAACCTGACAATAGAAGTTTTATTTTTATTAACTGTACTGTGTGGTCTTCATATTTGTGGGTTTCCTTACTATTTTCAATTTGTTCGATTTGGTTTTTGTTTTTTTAATCTAGAATTTTAGGTAAACTCTTTTGTTAATAAATTCTAATTTTTAAAATGTATTTCTATTAATAAATTTTTCTATTGCCAACAGTGTCAATGGATATTTTAAGATATGTTTGATAGTTTGTAAATATAGCCCATATGTTATTATAATAATAACAATAGTAAAAAGAAGAGCTTTTTGAATTTTTAATGTTTCTAAATGGCATTTATTTTGTCCACTTCAGCAAAATTTCTAATAATTGAGATTGCACTGTGTCATATCCTATAAACAACTAAACCTCTTATCCTTGAGCGTTTTTCTACAATGCGTTGCACTGTGTAGTCGCTATTGCAATGGTGCGTATGCCTAATGTGCCTGGGCCATGTGGCATGGACTCGCCTCGCAGAATAGACAACAAGACATTAATCATGCGCCGCATTGTGCAAGTGAAACTTGCCGCCTAGCCCGTTTCAATGCGGAGTGGGCGTGCCTGAGCGATAAAAAATGATGATGCCACATACACACAGCGCGAGGCAGAGAAACAGAGAGGAAGACAAGGAGAGAGGGGACCGCATTTGGCTAGGGATACACGGCCAAGATACAGCAGCAGGCGACACATGTGGCAATCAAGTGAGACAACTGAACTCATTAGGCGGGGCCTGGGGAGAGCCAGAGGTGGGCATGTTGACGGCAGCTAAACCTCAACGATGTCTTAAATGGTTCATTACTGTTGCCAGGCAGCAGGCAGTTGGCAGTTTGATGAATGGCCAGCGGAATTATGCATAGCGAAGCATCGGCATCAATTGATGGATTGATTAAATGATTTGGCTCTGATTTGGATCGCTTCAGTTGGCCGTGAGTTGCTTGGGCGCAAGTGCAGCCATCAATGGCTTCATCATCTTCGTCTTTAGTCCGCAAATCTGCGGATCTCTAAGTCGCTTTTATCTGACACTCTTCATGCACTTCAACTCTTAATCAGTTGGCTTTTGTTTCCAAAGCTGCTGCTGTTTTCTAATGACGCTTTTAACGGCATACGCGCGCATACACACACACACACACGCACACGCACACACATGTACACAGGCGCTGGCTGTTTGAGTTTGTGTTTTTTTTTTATAGCGTTCTTCTTTCAACATCATGTAGAGCATATAGGCAAAGGCCTGTTTTTTGTTTGTTTTCTGTTTGTTTTGTTTTCATTTTTTTCCTTGCGCCAGTTGCTGCTCCCATTTCGCATAACTATGGGAACAAGCAGATTAATAGCCCGCCCAGGCCTCTTTCATCCATCTATCCAGGCTTTGGGCTCGTAATTGTTGATGCCGCTGCTGCAATTTCCATTAGTTGCTGCCATTGTTTGACATCAGCTCTGATAAGCTGCAGTTCATGTTTCTGCAAACTGAATCTTAAATGAATGCATGCATTCGCATCTGCCTCCATTCAAATGCAGTATTCATTCAGCCTGCCAGTGATTCATTCGTTTAGTGTGTGAAACTGAAAACTCGTCAGCGAAATGCTTTCAATATGGCACATATGTACATTCTGCATTCACATAAGGCATTGTTTGGCCAGATAAAGCTCGAACGCCAACAAACTGACAGTTCCCCCGTTAAAAAATAGCTTTTGTTATTTTTCAAACATTTCAAATAGGATTTTAAAGGGTGCAAGCTTGTTGAAGCATTTTCATACTACAATTAATATCAATTTCAAATCTCAACAGTGCCAACAAATTGTTACGACTGAACGCATTATTTATTTGCTATAGTTTTAACCAAACTGCTTGCAATATCTATTAAAATACCAAATTACAAAATTTTAGTTTCACATTTGCTATTCCCACAATTTTTCTCAAAGTAAAAAAGTTATAATTTCAACAGCAACATTTTCTCTATGTATATTTTGTTGAACAGCAAAAGCTGGCAATTCTATAGTAAAAACTTTAAGAACATTTTTAATTTCGAAGCGGTTTGAGTATCGAACAACCTACGTTCCCATAGTCGATATACCCTTTGTTAGACTTTTTCCTCAACAGCACTTGTGCCAACAAGTTTGGGTTTCTTAAAAGCTTTTTCATCTCTGTGGTGTGTTAATTGATACTTCTGATTTTATTATTATCTTTATCAGCATCGTGTTGTTCCCAATCTCTGGGGTTCTTGTTTTCTCACATGCTTAAGTGTGGAGTTTATAATCTACAATATTCTAGTTTGTTTTTGCCTTTGTTTTGTTAACATGACAACACGAAAATTGAGTTGGCCAACGAGCGGACCACCGTCAGGGGCCTGGGGGCAATCTGCGGGACGGTGTCCATGTAAACTCTATTATCAAAGTGCATTTGGGGAACGAAGCGTAGCTGCATTAAAGAAGACTTCCTGCCTGTCCCAGTGCCTAATATAATAACAGCCTGCGCCCCAGGCATATGTGAGCGACGCGGCTAACGGGACTTCAAGACGCCAGCTCCAGTTTCCTTGCCCATTTTGCCCGACTCTGGCAAGACTGGCTAGCCAGGTTATCCATCCATCCATCCACACACCAATTGCCATTATTCATGTGCCTGTGTGAGTGTGTGTGTGTGTGTGTGCGCGCTCAACTATTTCAAAAGTAATTAAGTTGGCAAAAAGGCGGCAACATAGTCGTTCTTCAGCTGAACGTTGCCTTGTCTGTGTCGTGCCAGCATTTTTCCAGGCAATCTAATAATTTACAAAACAACACACACTCGCACACAACATTAACACACACATACATATACATTTATGCATGCATACATACAGAGTTACATTTCGC
Source organism: Drosophila robusta (assembly GCA_035043565.1). Classification (NCBI taxonomy): domain Eukaryota; kingdom Metazoa; phylum Arthropoda; class Insecta; order Diptera; family Drosophilidae; genus Drosophila; species Drosophila robusta. Next base: position 17,195,524 of record JAWNMW010000257.1, on the reverse strand, counting down.
CTGTTGTGAAAAATTTGTTGGCCCGAGTTTTTGGCTTGGTCTGGTCTACATCATTATTGCAATCAGTTGTTGTTGTTGTTGTTGCCACTGTTGTTAGCAGTGACACCACGGTTTATGCCAACAAACAACATAAACTGCAATTGCTGCTGGCCTGGCCCTAGGTGGCATATTTAATAATATCTGCCAGCACAAAAACAAACATAGACGCAGTCAAAGCTAAGTAACCTCCTCATGCTCTTTCCGAAAAATCCTGTTCTAAATGCCAAATACAAGCGGGAGAGAGTTCGCATTTTAAGAACAACAGGTAACCAAAACAATGTTAAGTTAAATTTTACAAAAGAGTCTACAAATAGAGCTCGCAAATGTTTTAAAATTCTTTTACTTTAACAACTTCTGAGCCGATCTTGATGAATTTTATGTCTCCAGCTCTTAGCAGAATATTCCACCTCGGCCAGATACTAGACGTTCAGCTAACAGCATTTCCAAGGCTTCAGAAAATGCATTTTTACATCACTTGCAATTAAAAGTGCGGCTTAAGGCAAGATCTACAAAAAATATGTTAGCCTATATTTCATCAGCCTGCATGTTTACATTACATCATAAGATCTTTTTGAAAACAAACTAGATAGATAAATAGCTCAATCTTAGATGGATAAAAAGTTTAACCTTCAATTTCACTGGTGAAACACGAGATTTCCCAACTAGATGTTACTGTTATATACAAATGAATCTCGTGCACATTGGAACTGAGGACAGAACACATTTAGCAATTTTTCTGAGCAGAAATGATGGACTTGTAAGTCAACGAAGGCTGCCAATCATCGGAAATGAGTTGGCAACAATTTGCTGTTGGCAGTTGCACACAGAGGCAAACAGCGGCAAACAGACGGGTGAATCATTAGCAAGCGGCAATCCAAATCGAAATTAAACACAGGACATACACACACACAGACACACACAAACACACACACATTCAGTTAAACAGGAGGCACATGCAATGCAGCGGAAGCGGAAACGGATGTTGCAACGGGGTGGCGCCAGGGCCAGGGCCAAAGGCAGCGGCGATTGCAATTGCCAAAAGTTCATAGGCTAACATATTGTATACGTATACATGTATGTAGCTGCTGCCAGGCAGCCAGGCAGCCGGGCAGCCGGGCAGCCGGGCGGCCACGCCCCTACCTGTCCACTGTTGGCAATCAAAGCACCTGTCGCGGGCCAACAACAAGGCAGCCGTGTAATCAAACGCATGCCTTGCCAGCCCCTACAGGGGCGTGTTAGCGGTATACAGTTCGCTGTGGTTCGCTCCGACCTGGTTCGGTTCACTTGGCTTCGCTTTGCTTTGGCTCGGGCGCCGGCTCAGGTTACAGCAACCGGGCAGACAGGCCGTCAAGTACTTGTCACCCCGCTGACAAGCAGGCGGCACAGTGTTTGCTAAAATGTTGCGGTCCTTTGGCTTCGAAGTGAACGCGCAGTGCAAAGGCAAACAGGTCTGCAGCAAGAGCAGCAAATACTTTTGGGAAGCTCACAAATTCTTAAAGCCAAGAAGAGCTAGCTGCAAACTTCCTTCCATCTTAAAGAAAATCAATCCTCAAAGAAATTAGATGAAAACAAGCTTCTTTGCTTTTCATCCAATCGGCCTCAACAATTATAAATATTTGAATTTAAATACTTTAATGTACGGGATAAAGCTATAAGCTGTACACATGGCTATTTTCAAATAATTCTGACTGCTTTGGCCTTCCATTAAGATTTATATTTCTCAATTTCAGTACATAAATAATTAAATTCAGTTCAATTTTAAAAATTCAGCCCTTAGTTTAAAATTGTTATGTGCAACTTTATAGCTATTTATTATGATTCCCAAAGATGTATGTTCATTTGTGGAAAATCTACTCGTGTGTGGAAAGCTGGCATTTTTATTTTTACACGCCCTTGAATGGGTGAAATAGTTATAGCTTACATTTAAAAATATACTCGGCCCGGGCAGAGCTGGTAGATTTCTAAGAATTTATTGATAAATTTTCCTATCTTGCAATAATCGAAACTCTGCAAGTCAATTCTCAATACATTTTCTCAGAATTATGTACCGCAGGTGATGTAAAGGGCAACCCAAAGACGTGGTTCTGAAACTTATGTTAGCTTCCATTCGTCGAGTGGTTTTTTCATTTCCATGGAAATCAATTTAAGTATTATGAATTCACATTAGGAATGGGTGAAATAGTTGTAGCTTCATTTAAAAATATACTTAGCCCGGGCAGAGCCAGTCATTTTCTACGAATTTATTGATACATTTTCTCATTTTACAATACTCAAAGGTCTGCAAGCCAAATGTCAATACATGTTCTCAGAATTATGTACCGCAGGTGATGTAAAGGGCAAACCTAAGACGTAGTTGTGAGATTATGTAAGCTTTGTAAAATGGATTTTTCATTTCTATGGAAATCAAATTAAGTATTATGAATTCACGTTGTTAAAGGAAACTTGTTCGCTTGCTGGCAAATTCGAAGAAGTGAACTACATTTCAAGCGAATGACAGAAAACAAGTTTGTGCCTATGAAAATCCACGTAATTTATTTATGTAGTGCCTCAAATTGATTCGTGGAATCGAATCGCAAGCCAGTCTACGCAAAGCCAAACGCCCATCCATGGGTAGGTATTCCTGTAGAGGCAGAATTCATGGTAAACTGCCCCAAAGAGAATAGAAGACAGCAACAAAGCGAACTGGGCAATAAGTACATGTTACTTATAATGCGACAGTGGCAGTGGCAGTGGCAATGGGCAGAAACACAATTATGTTAATGTTTACTCGACCGTAATTAACTCAAATTTATGATATTTTAATTTCGCCACTGTTTGAGGGGAGGGAAGACGCGGGAGCCGACTGGCGACAGGCGACAGGAGACACTTGAGAGCGCAAAAGTTGAAAACGTTTCAAAGCAAAACGAAAACCAAGAGAAGCACAAAAGAAATTGCGTTATAATAGCACATGTAATAAGGTTTTCCTTTCATTTCCCATTTTGCCATTTCGCATTTTGTTCAGCAGCCGGAACCAGAGCCACAGACAAATACATTTTTAATGCGAGCGCGTTAAAAACGAGAAAACAAAAAACCAAATAGACATGAAACTGGTTTCCTTGAGGTGCCGAAAATTAAATACCCTGGCTGCTCAGATATATGCGCATATATAGATTGTGCCGACGAAAATATCGATTAGTTGATTTGTATCGCATTTATTTTCTGAATCATTTATGTGATTGTAAAAATATAAATTTTACAAAACTAATTAATCTGTACAACTTTAATGCAAATATTTTAAAATTCAATAATCTAGATATACAAATATTCAGATGTGAATGAGTATGTTCTTTATTTATAATATATATAGTCCTGATTTAATCGCGTACTCAGCGTATTACAAGTTTGGCGACATGAATTATATAACCTCTACAAGGGTATGGAAAATGTGTAAGAATTGGAGAAAATGAGCCAAAAATTTATTGTTTGCCAAAGTCGCTGAAGAGGCGGCGCAAAATGGTGCCGCTTGGAGCGGTGTTGCCCCACAAAGTATATGTATGCAAAAATAAAAAACATAAAACAAAAAACGGTGAGAAAAAGTAAGGGAAAAATAGATAGGAAAAAGAGAAAATGATGTTGTGCATGTTAAATGCGTACAGGCATGAAAACAACACGTAGCAAATGCAAGACAAATAGTGAAAAATAGCCAGCAAAATGGGCAAAAATGGGACAGGCTGTTGGAGGGAGTGGGTTGGGTCGGGCAGCTGTGGGTGGCTAAATAACGGGGGCAGCCTTAAAGTAAGTCAGTTGAAAGTTTTTGGCTACTGTGTTTGCACTGCACACACACACACACAGACACACACGCACACTTGGAAGCACCTAATCACACACGCACACTGTCACACTCTGTGACTATTATTTATGAGTTTTCTACGTTCCTGCCTTTTGTGCATTTTTCGCTTTTTGGCATTTAATTTTTTTTTCTGTTGTGTTGTGTTGTGTTGTGTTGCGGCTCAATTTCGAGTGTCAAAGCATACTTGTAGTTGTTCTGGATGTTTGTGTTGCCACTTGATGACTCAGCAAGACCCAAAAGACACGCACACACACTCGCGCACACACAGACAAATGGCCGCAATTGCGTAGGTTGCTTGTTTTTGCGGCGCTTTCGGCTTGCCTCCGGCATTTGCCATAAAATGTCAGCGTCCGTTTGTAGCAGCATCGAACTTGTAGTTGGAGACATTGTATTGTACACACACTAGGCGAGCACGCACGAACACACACACACACACACACACACACACACACACATGCCAGCTTGTGCGGCATATGGAGAATCTGGCCGTGCTGGGAGGCTTACATAAAATGGGCCAACGGAAAATGCACGCAAGATTGAAAAAACTTCGAAAGACTCGAAAATTGAAACTTTGGCTCCCAAGGCTTATGCCAAGTGAAATCTGGAAAATGCTTTCGCTTCAAGTTGTGTGTGTGCGTGTGTGTTGGCCATGTAGGTAAGTCAGACAAGTGATTGCTTTGACAGAGCAAACACGCACACTCACTATATCTCGCACACACACACACACACATGCATGCAAATTTAAATTAATTTTCTGAGAAGTGCCTGCAAGTATGCAACAGAATTTTTTGGGCAACTTTGTAGCCCGAGTGTGCGAGTGTGTGTGCATGGTACTTCTAATTGACGTTGCAAAAAGCAGTTTTAATTACATTTGCTAGCAACAGGCAACGCAGGGGCTGCTGCCAAGTGCTGAGCTCACTTTCCCCTATAAATCTGATCTTTTACTTAGATTTCGTTTTTTTTTTGTTTTTGATTTATTTAAGTGTTTCTTATAAACTGCTTGTCACCAGGTAACATCATCATCAACAGCATTTTGATGCCGCTTGCGAGTGTCCTAGATATGAGTTTATCTTGGGAAACGCTGGCATTTCAATTACAATTTTATAATCTCGGAAATGCATTTTCACTTGTCGCTATCGTCAGCGCTCATCTAATTGATTTTGCATAGCCTCCTCGACGGCATCTGCAGCAGCTCTTCAACTATCCACATTCGGGCAAATGAAATTACCCAAGTTCTATGTAGGGGCGGGGGGGCTGGTCTCTTTCTTTTTGCTAAAAAGCAGTCCTGGGCAGTCTTTTTCGATTCGTATTTGATTTCGACTTTCCCTTTGCTCTATGTGGCTTTTAACCTGATTTGGGTTATGCTCCACACCCACCCTCGTCGACTACCTTTGCCGCAGTGTCACAGTTTGTTATTGGTCGATGTGGCAGAGGTCGCCGCGCCAAATTGCCCGTCGTTTTCCCGTTTTGCCTTTTTCATTTTTGTTTTTCGATCTTCCCTTTTTTTTTTGGAGCAGAGTTTTGAGCTAATTGAGTGTGATTTGAATGTTGGAAGTGATGCCAAATGGAATTGTCCTGTACGTTTAATGGCTATGAAGTTAATGACTTCGAAACGGTGCTTAGAAAAATGCAGGAGCAACGAATTATCGATTTCCTCTGACATCGGAATCAGATTAGTGGCACTTCTGGATAGATGGACGTAATGCGATTCTTGTCAGTTTTCTTTTACCTGGTATCCATGGCTGTGCAGCCTGTACCTATAACTAGACGTCTATTGTGTTCAACGAGCTCTATATTGGCCGTCCTTTTTTGCAGGTATACTGAACATCATTATAACCTGTCAGCTATTGACTCCTCCTAACCATTGTTCCCAATCATGAGCTGCCGAAATTTGCGGCCCGCACAACAAAACAAAACAAAATAAAATATTAAATAAAAATAAACTGTAAATTAGGCGCTGTGGAAATTAATGCTGAATCAGCAAACCAATCAGCAAAATTACGCAACGAAAATGCGTCTGGTGCGGTTCGGAGTTGGTTATGGATCCGGTTCCGGTTGCGAGAGTGGGCGGGGCCAAATTATTTGGCAATGGTACGGTAAAAATAAGAGACCATGACAATGACCACGTCCGCAAGGGATATACATGGGCATTAATGGGCCAAAAGCGTTCTGCAATGCATTAAAATGAGGCTAACAAATTTTAAGCTGGCCACAAATTGTTGGGGCTTAAGCGTGCGGCCCCTAAAAACAAAAGCGCTTCATAATAAATATGATTAATTTTACAGGCTCACTGCCAGAATTATGTAAATAAATATGTGTGTGTGTGTGCGTGTGTGTGTGTGTTGTGGTACAGTTGGCCACAAAACTTATAAGTGCTGAAATAATTTGTATGCAATATATTAAAGCGGGCCAACTAGAAAATCAAATCAACGAAATTTATGAAAGCTAAGTGCCGCACAATGCTAGTGGCGCCCCCTGGCCGTGGCATTAACGTGTAATCAAATAAGAAAGTAAAAAATTAAGAAGAGAAAAGTGCTGAATGCCTTCGGCGCTGTGTCCGTGACGAGGCATTGCAATTCAATTAAGTGTAAAAACTAATTAAGTGACTCTGGCAGGCGACGAGGCCCGGCTTTTAGGGGCTCTTAGGCCTGGCCACGCCTACCCGCCAGATGCTAGGCTATCTCTGTGTGAGTGTGCGTGTGTGTGTGTGTGTGTGTGCATGTGTATATTGTGTGCTGCACACTTTTTGGTAAAACTTTGGCGAGTGTCAAAAATAAATTGAAACCGGAAGCAGCTACACACACGCACGCACACATGTGCAGCGGCCGACAGAGAGAGAGGGAGAGTGTGTGTGTGTGTGAGAGCTTGTGTATTTGTGTGCGTGAGCTCGTGCGTGTTTCAAGATGGCGACTTTGACAACACTTGGGCCTAATGGCAGCCTGACAGTCTGGCTGGCAGCCCGACAGCCAAAAACTTTGCCCTGACAGCGACTAATTCTCATTCTGTTGATGCACAGTCACCCTCAGTCAGGCCTTTCCGTCTTCGTCTCCGTCGCCGTCGCCGTGCCCGGCAAAAACAAATCCATTTCCATACCAGCCCCTGCCCCGGCACATCGCAATTTCTCCAATTCTCATTTTCATTTTAATCGCTAGCGTAAGCGTAAGCCAAATGAAAAGCTTTTTCAATTTATTTTCTTACATTTTGCTTTACCTAGCAGCACAGTGTAAACCTTTGATGCTTAATCATTTGGCATGGCAGAGGAGTACTTTCTCGACTCCGGCGCAGCTCAAGCTGCTGCCACACTTAATATCCTGAATAAACACACACACACACACACACACACACACACACACACACACACACACACACACACAACAATGGATACACATAGGCAGCGGAAGGTGGCGTCGGGTTCCTGCCATATTTTATGCCATTTCACAATATTAAAGCGGATTGTTGGCTTTTAAAGATTGCAGTGAGTGGGACTTAGTAGCAAGTGCAAAATGCACTTGGGCGATGGCACAAGGCGCCCAAATTGAGAGGCTGTTATGGCTATAAACATAGAGCTGCAACTTTGTAAGCTTAAAAACGAGCTTCCGATAAGCTGGCTGCCAGGCAGGCTGCCTGGTCGTCTGTAGTTGACTCTCAAAGTCGAAGAGGCAGCGATTTGCAACTACTAATTGCATTGCCTGCCACTCACAAGATGATGCAGCTCAGCTTAAGTCGGATAATTGCGAAACGAAGCCACAGTTGCCGCACTCGCAGCCGAACCGCAGAGCTGCAGAGCGCCGGAGATGGTTGACAGCAAGGAGCTGGCAGACAGAAGCCATTGCAGTGGCTTCCATAAACGCTGATTTAAGCTTTAAGCATTTTACGCTCATTATACTTAGAGGCGCACACACACATAGACACAGACGCGCATTGAGGTGCCCAGATGAAAGCAGATAATGGCAGATAAAAGCCATGATTGAATCGCCTGAAAGCCGCACGAGTTAGTGCATTAACTCAGCTTGTGCCATTGAACTGGCACAGTAACTGTAATTCTGCAGCTGCATGGTGTCCCATCTATCTTGCACTAGTCTCTCTGCGTGTGTGCGTGCGTGTGTGTGTGTGTGCGTGTCTGTGTGACTGTGTCTCCTTTGTCTTCGCACCTTGTTTGGAATTTCGATTTGCTTTGCTATTCCGTTGCGCTAACATTTGTGTTTTGTTCATCAGCTCGGCGAAGTGAAGTCAATGAATTACACACAGACACACACACACACACACACACACACACACGTACACTAAGCTGTATAAATTACAGAGTAGCAGCAAATGCATAAAACTTAACTCGGCACATGGGGCGTATGTGGAATTTGGCGAAAATGTTTATAGCGACAAGGTGTTGCAAGAGCCAACACAGCAGGGGTGCGGAGAGAGAGGGAGAGCATGACAGTCGTGCAACCCAAACTTTGGTGCAGCATCAGATGATGCTGTAGCAGCAAAAGGTGCCAACAGATTACACATAAGGCAAAGGCCACAAACTTCTGCCATTGAATTTGTGGCCGGGTATCGAGCAGGGGTTAGCGCGTGGGGCGCACTGCCAGAGTGTCAGAGGTGTCTCCCAGGCGTCTTAATTAAGTGTAAAAAGTGCACAGCAAGCAGCAGCAAAAGCAGCAGCAAGAGCAGCAACAGCAACATCCGATAATAACCACGGCACCCAACGGACTATGGGTGACACTTCAATTATTGTGCTCGCACGGAGCTCCAATCGAGTACGTATTTGTACGTATTAGGGATAATTCCGATCCATATAAAAATAAGAGTAGGATATACACAAGAAATAAGCCAGCAGCGAATCTATTAGACAGCTTTAAATTATTAAAGATAATGTGTTCTAGAATTTGTAATCGAACTGTGATAAATGTCGATATTCAATAGCTGGCAATAAGAAGTAACCGTTGATAATTAAAATAAACAAACTTTTAGTATCAAAATATTCATTGAGATTTTGGCCTTATTGGCTTATTATTATTTATTTATGATAAATAAATAAATGTACATGTCTCTATGTAGAAATGTGTAATAACAACTGCTTTTTGCGTTTCAGTAATGATAAGTTTTTAGCAGCAACTTTAAGGAAAAATATTAGCCCACTAATAATTCATATGTTTTTACGCATTGTTTAATTTGAAAACCGTAACTTGAAATGCAAATATAAGTATTTTGTGCCCATTGTGCGAGGAAGTTGAAGCGGCTTCTGTGTTCTTAGGTGCTGGGGTTGTGCTATGTATGTTAATGGGTCGTCAGAGGGGCGTAGGGCCCCAGTTGGAGATCCACGCGCCATCTTAAAACTCAAACAGGCACACAAACACACACAAACACACACACACACACACAGCACACACACACACACACAGCACACACACGCATAGAAGCAAAATGATGATGATGATGGAGTGCAATTACTTAAAGCGGAAGTGACAGTAGGAGCTGCGTCTTCGACAGCGGCGCTGGAGGTGGAGCGGGTGGTGGGGCCTGCGGCGGTGCTCCATGGGGCAAAGTGCGGCAAGCAAATGAACTTTAATTAAATTCTTTATATGCATACTTGTGCGTAACATTTTTCTGCTTCTTCGCACAATGCCATTATAAAATGGCATCCGATGTGAGAGATAGTGGCGAGGGAAGCTGCAGGGGCAGCGCGCTGTTTAATCAAATCCCAACTGACCAGAAGCAGCACTAAAAAGGAGCGCAAGGACGCGCATTTAACAATCTTTGAACAGCTTTCAATGGAGTCGCAGCTGCGCGTCGCTTTGCAACATTTTCAAGGTGTAGCAAATAAATTAACATCGCAGCTTTTGTCAACTTTGCTGTGAATTTTTACACTGTTTTTTTTACACAATAACTTTGAGTGCAGTTGCCGGCGCCGTCTCACAAAGGTCGCGCAACTTTTCACTTTGCCATGAATTTATTGTATACCTTTTGTCGAGTGAGGGTATTGAGAGATTGGCACAAGCTGTGCAACGGCTTGAGCTGACTTTGCCCTGCCAGAAACGCTGAGATACTTCTGGGCAGGCTGATAAATCGAGTCGTTATAATCATGTTTTGCCAGCGATCTCTCTCAACCAGGAAGATATTTTGATGAAACTTGCAATATTTGCTTGGGCTAATATTGTAAATATGAATATACTCATATTCATCTTCTAAGTTTCTTTCTCTCAACTAAGTCACGTTTTTTTGCACTTCTAAGTAGGCGTAACCAGGTCTAAATAGGGCTGGATATAATTGTCGTATTGTGTCTTTAACTAGCATTTATTACTCTCTGCATAAGCTATTTTTCGCTCCGAATTGCACCGCAAAGTCTCTTGTCCCTTACGTTTTTAATAATACTATGTCCATTTTATTTGTGCCTGGATAGCTCAGATAAGCTTATTACATAGTTTAATGGCCGTACTAAAAATGTATTCGAAATATGTATCTGCAAGGGTATTCGCTCTTCAAGAGGCCAAAACACAGCGCTCCTTTGCAATGTCCACTCCACCGCCCGCTGCTCAACGGCAACGACAACAGTTTTAGAAAACTTCAGTTTTGATAAAAGTAAACGAGCTTTATTTTTGCTGAATAAAAGTGTAGCAAGAAAAAAAACACAAAATTATTCGCAAATGCAAAATGTGCAAAAGTTTCGCCTCTTCTGCTGTCAGCTGTTTTCATTTATTTTCATTTTTTCGTGCTGTTTACTTCTTTGTCAACATGGCGCCATTTTATTTTCTTGTTTAAACGCTCTTTACCGTTATAGTTTCCGTGCCTTTCTTCTCGCTCGCACGTTTAATATTTGTTCACAAGTATTTAGCAAAAAGTGGCAAAAAAAAATTGCAAAATGAAAAGAAATAAAAGGGAAGAGAGCTTAAAAATTAGTACAATTAAGTTTAATAGACGTAATTTTTAGTGACGCCAGCGCCAGAAGGACACGGCAGGGGAGTCAAAGAACCGGTTGGACAGCCGGACCGAGCAACTGTGTCCTGGAAGTGGCAACCGGTAGCCCAGCGAGAGTTGGCACTGTGCGGGCCCTGCTCTTTGGGCCCAGAAACTGTGCGGCATTAACAAGTTCATAATGGCGGAATATGCAATTTGAGCAGTGCGCCTTAATAACAGTTGGACACTTGAATGGCACCCAATTACAAAGTGTGCAAAGTTGTCCCACGAGCAATGCGTGGGTTGGGGATTGGGGGGCGGCCAACTATAAAAAGACTAACAACTGGCGTGGAGCTGCGGCGCAATCTCTGGATATGAGGGATGCCGGAGCAGGGCACTGACTTTTGTTTTGTTATCACATTTTTATAGCTGCTGCCGTTGACGAAACATGACAAAGGACGAGAGGGCGGCTGCTGCATAATTCATCTACAAAAACTATCGAAAGCTCGGGGACCTGTTTTTACGACTGAAGCGCAAGTGTTGCATGTGGCAGTGGCACAAGTAACGATAGCTCGATAGCCGATAGACTTGCTTAGAGGCAATAACATCATTTGTGACACCTATAAATTTACGGCTCTACATCTGGACGGAACAACTTGTATAATGAAAGCTAGAACTATTTTTGTGTCTCTTTTAGAGAAAAGTTACTTAAATTATTAAAGACTTAAATATATAAGTTTATTGTGTGGCTGTACGAAACTTTCTTCATGGTTATATTTGTATTATTATTTTGTGGCACTACATTTGATTTCATTCCCTATGGTTTATGAGAATGGCGTTCATTGATAACATATCGATAACGTGGCAGTCAGCACTGAGTTCTGTGTGCGGACAGCGTTGCCACATGCTAAATAAATTGTTGCCAGCTCATAAAAGTTAGGGTTGACAGCCTCAATGTGACTACTGATGCGTGCCGCATGCAACTCCCGTGACTTTTCCTTTGTATCTGGCCTTATCATTGTCTTCTGCTCGGGCTTTGTTCTGTGCGCATCTTCATTCATTACACATCTCAAATTGGCTTTGTTGCGACTTGTGCTTCATCTTCTTTGTGCCTTCTTGTTGTAATCTGTATAAAGTCTGCATTGCTTCAAATCCATAAAATACACACACACACACACACACTCACGCACATTAGCTAACAACAACCGCAAAGTCGAGACAAATGCCCCAAACCAAGGCGTACTTTCCTTTCTTTGCTGCGTTTTTTCGCTGCTCATTTTAGGAGTGCCAGGAGGAGGTGGGGCGGGGGAGGGGGGCGTGGGCGTTGATGGGCGTGCTGCTCGGCACGGCCGAAAGGAAGTTTACTTTGTCGCAGTGTCATTTATTTTGGCATTTTTGCCACTGACGTTTGTCCCGGCTTCTTGCTGTTGTTGTTGCTGTTGTTGTTGCTGTTGCTGTTGATGTTGCTGCTGCTGCCGCTGCTTTTGTCGTCATCATAATCGTTAGTTTCGCCTTTCTGTCGCACTCACTGGGACTTCCACGCTGCTCAGTTCATAGCAGCCCCTGCACCGCCTTGTGCGTTAAGAAAAACCCAAAGCACTGCTCCAACTTTTGTCGCTGCGAGTGTGTTTATGTGTGTGTGTGTGTGTGCGTCTGTTTTTATGACTCTTATCTGCTTGTTGTTGCCCCAGCAATAACACTGCCAAGCCGCCCCGCGCAGGCAGCTCATCAGGCACAGTGGCATGCCACTTACTTCCCACCCCTGGCATCCAACGGTCCCCGTTCGCCTAGCTCGCCCGCTTTTTCGTATTTTCCATTTTGCATTGGATATTTCAAGGCGCAATTTTTCGTGTCAATAAAATAAAATCGATTTTCCTCATGGCGCGTCGCGCATAGAACTCTTGTAGTTGGTTGTTGTTGTTGCCATTGTGAAGCAGCTGCTTTTATCTATTTTCTGTTTTTTTTTTTCAAAGAGTTCAATACCTTTGTGCCACATAAACGATGTTGCAAGCGCCTGGCAATGAGGCGCTTGACCTGAGCCAACACTATAGCAAACAGGTGTGCGTGTGTGTGTGTCGTATGCTGAACTGAATAAGCTTTATCCGAATATCCCTTAATAATGCCAGCTAAATTTATTGATATTTGGCTGGGGCTCAGCCGAAAGCTTCAGCAAATTAAACGAATAAATTGTAACAATTTTCTAATTGAGATGTCGATACACACAGCGGCAACAACAAAGACAACAAACGCATTTGCTCGACCCATTAACCGCAACAGCAACAGCAACAGCAACAGCAGCAAAGTGTTCACAAATTAAAAGCGTATAAAAGTAAATTTGAAGCGTATTTAAAATAAACAACAACAGCACAAAACACAAACAGCCAAGCCGAACGAAACCGCGCAGCAGCAGCAGCAGCAGCAGCAGCAGCAGAACAACAGCAACAATGGCTGAAACAACCCCGCGCAACACAGTTATACAATGACCCAGCAGAGTTATTGGGCCGTGGGGGTGGAGAGGGGGAGAGTTAATGGTTTTGGGCTGGGGTCAGGCCCTGTCGCCGCTATGCAAAAGCGCCACGTAACTGTCAGCGTTGAATGCTTGTGGCAGTAGCAGCCAAACACATCAGCAGCAGCAGCAGCAGCAGGAAGAGGAGCAGCAACCCCCTCACAGACAGCCAGCACACAAGCTCGGCGGCACGAACACGCATGCGGACATTGCAGCCGCTAACAGCAACAAGGCAGCAACAACAAACGGGCCCCGAACAATTTTCAACTAACGTAAAATGCTAGAAAACAACGGCGGCAGCAACAACAACAAGCAAATCCCGTAGCGCCTTGAATGAATGCTTGAAATTGGTTTTTTGTATTACAAGCGCTGCCAGCAGAAAAGTATACTACAAAATATTTCACAGACACACACACACAGAGAGACAAGGAGCTGGCTGTGGGCGGCAGGTGACAGGCAGCCAGGGCGGCAGACAGGTAACCCGAAATAAATTCGAAATAATTTGTGTAAAATAGGCGAACAGTTGTCGAAGACGGGGAATAAGGTAGCAGGTGGCAGGCCGGGAGGTGGGTGGCTGGGGCGGTCACCTGCGAGCAGGCTGTGGTGGAATTGCCGGCGGCAGCAGCGAGAACTTGCCAACAAAAAAGAATATATATATACATATATATATATATATATATATATAAAGGAGAAAAAGAAACGCTCAGGAAAATTCACCACATGCCGTGCTCGGCTCAGCTTTTGAGGCTGCCCAAAATGTATATCACGACAAGGCCACAACAGACAGAGAGAAAGGGCAGGCAGACAGAGAAAGAGAGAGAGCGAGAGCCCAGAAGAATGAGAGGCGGCGAGAGCGCGAGCACAAATGCGAGTGCGAGTGCTAAAGCCCTGGAGGCTCATAAGCAGGCACAGATAAAGCGACTGGCATTAGCAACTCTTGAGAAAGTTGCGCTGCGCCAAAGGCGCTGAGGTAAGTATACGTGCACATAAGCACACACGCGCACACACGCACACACACCCATTACGCATACAGCAACACCCGAGCTTACTCACTAAACTGGCTAGCACATTCATTTGCATTCATATTGCAACTCTACATTGATTTGGCCTAAACACTCCGAATTTGTTCAACCGACTGCTTAAAACTGGCCCTTTCCCAGTTATCTGCCGTTGACTTCATTTCAGATTTTGGCTTAAGCCATAAAACTTGTGTAACAATCCAAGGAAAATTGAAAAAGTCTTTTTCTTTTTTAGGGCTACGTGGGGATGTTCAAAAAAAAAAGAAAAGAAAAAGGTTCTGCCTAAACTCATTTCAATTATGTGGGGCGGGTGGCGGCAACAGCCCAAAAGATTATAAACTAAAAGCGGGAAATCCCGTTTTCGTGTGCACATTACAATCTTTTGGACATTCTTCTTCTTCTCGCACATTTTGTTCATTTCACTTTGCTCACAATAAACATGGCAAATATTTTGCTGGCCCAAAATTATGTCTGCTTTGTAATTTCCTATGCTCCAACTGGTGAAAATAAAAAATACATATAAGAAAGAAAAGAAATAAAAAACACACGCACACACACACACAAACACACACGCGCAAAAAGGTCAGAAGAAAAGGCAAACAAGCCAAATGCAAATAAGCGAAATAACTAAACATAAAGCAACAACAAAACGAAGGCAAATGGGGAATCGTGCGAAACGAAGCCTGGCAAAGGAGACAAAGTTTAAATTAAAAAGACGTCGACATAAACATTTTGCCAACACAGACACGAACACACAAACGCACAAACGCACACACACACGCACACATAAAACTGGCCAAAAGCTGTCCGTGAGTTGTTGTTTCTTTGGCTTAGGTCATTGTAAGCCAACAACAACAACAACAACACGAAAGGCAACAAAGGTAACCGGACTTCCAGCCAGTCACCGTGGCACAGTGGTACAATATTGTGTGATAACTGTTTGTCCCTATTGCACAACTTGTGCTTTCATAATAATAAACAAAATTAAGCTGGCATTATTCAAATATATGTTTATATTACATACGTTTTATTAAAACGAACAGAAAAAAGAAATGTATGCCTCTCTTTATCAATATTTGACGACCTTCAGAAATTTGTTTACTTTAGCAAAATTAAAAGTTAAGTAAATCAAGCAATTTTTTTTAGAAATTTCAACGAAAGGCAAATAATCAACTAAATTTGAAGCCTTACATATGTATTATTGTAAAGAATAAGTAAAATCTATAAAACACAAAAATATATGTAATTTTAAAATAATAAAGCAATAACATCGCTTCTCATGATTCTATGTATTATCAACTAAATTCGGCCCACATTTGAACATTACTTTTATTCCGTGACTAATCGATGAATACCCAGTGAATTGATAGTCAAAAGTTCTATTCAAAAATTGTGTAATTGTGTGGCCGAAAAATGTAATTTTAGTTTGGTTGAGCTACGTTCTAATCAAAGTGAAAATCGATTTGTTACCGCATCCTGGGTAAAATTGGCTTGTTACTGTGTAAAGTACAGTTGCCTTTGCGGCAATAAATACAAAATAGACATAGCTGCTATACGGGGAGTATAGACCGAAGTTTGGGGGAGGGGTTGGTCGGCTAGTCGTACAGTCGGTCGAGCTTGCTGGGCTACGAGTGTTAACCACTTAATTTTCCGAATCATTGAAAAGGCATATTGGGAAGGATTGCCAATAAGTACTCAGCCATACCCTTTAGCATCCACACACATTTACATACACCCGCGCAGACATGCACACACTCGTTTATTTCTTTTGGCAAACAAATTAACTTGACTGTCAACCGCAAAATCACAACAGATGCAGTCGGCACTCAATCACAGTACGAGTATTTGTGCCGCTTCGAGTGTGTTGTGTGTGTGTGTGTGGGGGTAAAAACTAAAGCGGCTGCCGACCCCAAAAATATGCAGCACACAATCGCTGCCTGTTGTGTTAGTGTGTATGTGTGAGGGTAAAGGGTTGTAATGTTAGCGATAAAAAAAAAATACTTTTTATGCCTCTGGCCCGAGCTCATAATATGACAGTACTCAGTTTTCAGTGTGACCCTCTGCGGGCATACACTCAATATCAATAGCCCTTTATTTACGTTAAAAATCATGCTACACAGGCACACAAACACACACGCGCGCGCGCATATATATGCTATATACACTCGCTAGCACGCATAAACAATTTTGTAGCATACTTTCGAGCGTTTCATTTTTGTATTTTTTAGTTGCTTTGGCTTTGCTTTTTGCCATTATTCGCTCGAGTATTTTATTTTTGGCGCTTTATTTATTTGCCAATACGTCAGCCCCACACATTTTTCACAGTGTGCATGGCACGGGCGTGCCAGCGGCGTTGGGGCAATGTCTTTGAAACGGACAGTTTTGCGAGTGGTAAAAAAATACAGAAAAAAAGAATGAAAAAAGAAAACATAAATAGAAGTTGAATGGAAACGCCCCTCGACAGCCATGAGGCTTTCGAATTTAGTGAATTTATGATGTTGTGCTAGTGTGTGTGTGTTAGTGTGTGTGTGTGTGTAGGTAGGTCTCTGGGTGCACACATGACCCTGGCGACAGGAGTTGTTTGCTGCTTGGGTGCTCGAATGACACGTTCGACCATAATCCTGGGCAGCAGCAACAACATTTAATAATAAAATAAAATATGTACATAGTGCAAAAGTGGGCAGACCGAAAGTGAAGTGGATAGGGGCGTGGGGGGGAGTGACAGCTAGCGAGTGCCAGCGTGTGGGGGCATATGTTGAATGTCATCAAATTTAACGCCTGACTAGTCAAGTGCCCAAATGTGGCCAAAAAGTTGGCCCAACTTACGTATATAAAGAAATTCGATTAGTAGATATACATTTTATGCACAGCCTGCACACACACACACACACACGCACACAGATATCGATAGGCACTTATCGATGATGCGCGCGTACAGACGCCGCATTAATCAATCGAGTGCACAAATCAGCGCTTAAATGGCAATTGAGTTTTATGGCGTCCCACATTACCAACACTGCGCCCCAATCGGGGCTCACGGAGCCGAAGAACAATGCTGCCCCTCGGAGGGCGCCACCAACTACGCAGACAACGGGAATGACTGGCGAAACTGGTTGAAAATGTCATTACTTTGGTTGTGCTGCACCACCGACAATTTGTCTTGCCCCACGCTGGAGGGAGGGGCAGGCGGAGTCTGGGCACTGCGTCTGCTAGTCATTGTCGCATACAAGTGGCACATAATGTGCCATGCCACGCGCTGCATGCCGCATGCCGAGACATGGCGATATTGTTGTTGTGTCTGTGGCACACTTGAAATATTTAAACGATAAAGCAGCAAGCAGCAGCTGCGTGTGCGTGTGTGTGAGTGTACTTGTGCCTAATAGAACCCAAGTGACAAAGGCATTAAAACGCACACACACGCACACTCACAAACAGACGGGGCACGGGGCACGGGGCAAGCTGCCTCGGCTCGGCTTGGCTCTGGCCATTAACTTTTTTGCCACATCTGCGCATAGCTGGCAAATTTTGTCACAGGCAGCAGAGTTAAATAGAGTCGCCCACGCAGCCAACTCAATTGCATGCAACAGCAGCGTGCAACAGCAACAACAATCTAAAATAACAAGAACAACAGACACGCATGGGCTTCAAGTGCGCTGCTGTGTGTGCGTGTGTGTGTGTAGCAGGCTAACAAATACAATTACAGTTGACACACGCACACACACGCACTCTATCTGCGTGTAACAGGCCTCGCAGGCTTTATGCGCCGCGGCGTATGCAGCATTATTTTATTAAGTGCGACGGCGTCTGTGGGATGGGCAAGCAAAAGCCACGCCTGGCCCGGACAGGGGGTGGGGGCGGGGGCGGGGGCAGGCGCTGGTGACATGGCGTGACAAAGAAGCACAGCATTGTGCGTTGGCTCGTTTTGGACATGGTCCGCAATGTGTCAGCACAGCTCGCCAAGCCGCAAAGACACGCGAAACGCAGCACATGCCACAGCGCGAATGCCACAGGCAACAACAACACACACACACACACATGCAACACTCTAGGCCAAGTGTGAAAAAGCCTGGCAGCACAGCTTTAAAATCTCTTTCAATTTTGTTGTTGCTCGTGGCCGCACTTGTTGAGCAGAAGGAGCAGCGGGGATTCGAGGCCAGCCAGCAGCCAAATGAGTCGAAAGCATATTAGCTCTGTGGCAACGACAGGACAAGGCCAACCACAGAGCAGAGCACAAAGCGGCCACGAAGCAGAGCATCGGGCATCGAGGCATTTATCGCATTCACATCGAATGCAGTGCGCATGAAATTAATGCAAATGCATTCATTTCCAAGTCAAAACTTTTATCATATTTATTCAAGTCGCATTCGTACAAAAATGGATATGTGTGCACTGCTATGATAGAACAAGTGTAAATGGAATACATAAATTATTCTAAGGTTTTTTCTTTTTGTTAATATTTAATGCAAATATAATTCTGCTTGGCTTATTCCAAATTTGTAAACGTTAAAAGAATGTATTCAATTAATGTAATGCGTCCGCTTGTCCATTTAACTGTCAAGATGCTTGACTTTGTTAAATTCGTTTTCGTGTTTGCTTCTTAACTGACAACTAATGAAATAGTCGCATGAGAAATCGATATGAGGTTTGATGAAAGCCTTAAAACAAAGCAGGGATCGAAAGTAACTGTCATTACATAAGACTTGAACTAAGATCATTATGAAAGAAGATTGCTACAGAAAAAAGGACTACCAATATTTATAATTTAAGGAGAGAAAGCGCCATCAACTTTTTGAATAGATTTTTAACTTTAATTTAAAAGTTACAAAATAATAATTACATTTTGAATTTTTATGTGAAATAGATTTTCTTCAAACATTCAAAGCATAACAGTTATTTATACCAATAATAATAATATAAATTATGCTCTAACTTGCATGTAAGAAAAACAAAAATAAAAATTGTATTCAAATATCTTGTGAACCACACAATGAAATTTATAATATTCACAAATAAATTATATATAATATAAAATATAATAATGCAAGGATAGTTGGCTTTATGTTATTCTCTAATTTAAATTGATAGTATCTTCAATCCTCAGTTCAGCTCAACTGCTCTGTCTGTGTTCCTGTCTGCCTGTTTGTCCATCCGACTGTCCAGTCGAGTGTCCATCAGTCTGTCTGTCTATCCGTCTGTCTGCTGTCTGTTACTCTGTCTGTTTGTCTGTCGCTTATTTCACGCCCGTCTGCCAGTCTGTCTGTGTATATAAATTTCATTATCTGCGAACGCGCTCGTAAAATTCAATTCTTCCAGCAAATAGACGACTTTCGTAGCACAGCTCCGACTCCAACTCCGATTTCAACTTCCTCTGTCCTACTCTCTCGCTCTACTTTACTTAACATTTTTTTATATCATATTTGTTTTTTTCGTACTTCCCTTCCGACATATTTTTGTTGGGTGTATTTTGAATGAATGTGCAAATAAAATTTAATTTAATAGCAAATTTTATGTCACAAATATTGCGCTTCGTTTGACTCAGCCAACACATGCCCCATGATCCACACACACACACGCACACATACAGGCCAGAACCACAGCCATTGCATGCACCACCATCCCCCATCCCCCATCCCCCCAGCCACAGCCGCAGCCTTAGCCAGCGTATGACGCGCATTGGCTTTTATGACCCTAAAATGGTTTGGGGTTTTGCCGGATCTGCTCTTCGATTTGCCACTGCCACTGCCACTGCCACTCCCACTCCCACTGCCGACGCCCCCGCCTCGGCCACCGGCCATCTACGACTCTTGTTGTGCTGATAGCCAAATGGGATTTGGGGACTACGACGAATGTTGACGAGGATGCGGCTGCCCTCGGAGCGGCGTTCGTATTAATGTGTCAAACTGAAGTTGGATGTGGGATTGGCCTTTGATTTGGTTGCATTGTTTGTGCCTGGCCGAGCTTGGGGGCAAGTGGAGCCAAATTGTAGCCAACTCCCTCGGGCGATAGCTGGCCGCATGTGAGTGTCCGCACAGCCAAATGAATCAAATGAATACATTTCAAAATATTTTTTAAATGCTATTTTAAGCAAGATCTTCATTAAAAGACTATTTCAATAGAGAGTTCAAGCAGCGGAAAAGAGAGAGAGAGAGAGCGAGCAAGAAAGAAAGAGTAGACGGCAAGGGAAAAGTTACGAAGAAAAACCAAGCAAGCGAAAACTATGCCAATTGAAAAATAAGCCAAACGAGAAAAGCTAAAAAAGTGGAAAATGAATGCGAGTGGGAGTGGGAGTAGAGAGTGGCAGATGGGGCATGGACGGGGCCGGGGGATTGGTTGAGGCAACAAGCCAAGCAGCAGTCCAAAAATGCAATATTGCGATTTTATAACACAAATTGCTTATAATCACCCAAAAACAACGGCAGCAACAACAACAACAACAACTACATCGGCAGCAGCAACAGCAGCCAAAGCAGTAAAAAGCCAAAACGGAAATGCACGTTGTAATAGCCTGGAAGTGGGCGCAGAAGGCGTGGCCCCCGGGGCAGGCGGGTGGACGATGGGCAAGTGGGCGTTGGGGCGTTGGGCTTTAGCATCTGCTGCGTTAACTGTGCCACGGGTCGCCATTTTGCATGGGAATGGCATAAAAATCATATTTCCGTTTTATTATTTGCTGTTAATGAAAATGCAAATAAAATTGGATTTTCCGTGCCGCACAAAAAGGCAGCTAAATAAAAACAAACGGACAGAAACGTATATATATATTGCCGTTGCGCAGTGCAGTGGGGCGCCCACTGAATGGGGCCGAGCGGGCGTTCTGCTCCAAATGTATTTCCTGGCGCACATTTCAAATAAACATTTTGGTTATCATCATTTTTTCTCTTTTTTGCTGTTAAAAGCAAAAAATTTTAAAAGCCAACGAATATTTATATCGCTCTGTGTGTGTGTGTGTGTGTGTTTAGAATTAATTGGGTCACGTAATTAGCAGCTTGTTTGTATGGTTTTTATGCAGAACGTACATAGCCAAAATTTGATTATTTGTTTTTAAGCGTAGTATTTTATGGTAGACCGGAGCGACTTGTCAGCAAGCCCGAAGAGGGACTCGTTGCGTACCCAAACATCCCAAATCCCAAGTCTCAAATCGCGGGAACAACATTACTGCTTTGCTTTGCACGTGACTCTTGAGGAATTTCATTGTGGTCCAATTATTTATCTGGAAGGCTCTCGAGCAAAATCGGACAAAAATGGCAAAAGGTAAGAATGTTAAAATTTGCTGATTTCTTATGTACGGTGAAGTGCTTTCATGTATTTATCTTTTGTATATGTGACCTTAGATTAAAATCTACATATGAAAGATTGAATGAACATTGCTATTTATCTATTTTATAAAATCTGTAGAGTATTGCAAGCGAAGTATGTTTACATTTGTTTTTGGATGATCTTAAAATATTAATTTGTCATAATTAGGGACAAATATTTAATGCCATAAAATGGGCGACATTTCTGTCAAGCAATGAATATATCTTTTTTATAAAATCTCATTTCTGTAGAGTATTGCAAGCGAAGTAGGTTTACATTTTTTTTTGATGATCTTGAAATATTAATTTGTCATAATTAGGGGCAAATGCCATCAAATGGGCGACATTTCTGTCAAGCATTATGTGAGCTCAAAAGAATATGAATTGTTGTTTGTTTTTCTAATTATCAAATTAAACAGTGAATTAACATATAACACAAATTTATTCGCAAATGAGTAGGGTAAAGGATTTCAAAATATTTATTCTTAGTGTATATTTTAAATGCAGAAACAAAATGCGGTTCAGTTTTGGCAAAGTTATGGGAATTTGAAACATGGGAACTGTGCAACTTTATATGTCAAAATGTTCTCTAGCGTCTTACGGACAGACGGACGAAAAGCAAGACGGCCTTCTCATAAACCCAATATGCTCTTTTCACATTGTGATTGTGTGTAAAAATGTGTAATTGACAAGTCCATCAACAAGTTGCCAGGGCCATCACAAAAAGTTGAGACTGAGATTTAAATGTTAAATGGATTCCCGTTTTCGCTTGCAGAGCACAGCGTGCTATTTATACTAACTGCTTGTTAAGTATTTAACAGCTACATATATGTACGAGCAAGCCCCGTTATATACATTAACTTGTGGCTAGAAATTTGAGCGTGAATCACATCACAGGAACTATGTGACTTACACCAAATGAGCTTCCCTGCCAGAAACTGAGGCTATTGACTGGAAAAACACTTATTACTTATTCCAGCACATGGTCATATATAATTTAGGTAGAAGCGTTACATTTGTATGCAAGAGGCCAGTAATTGATTCATTTATTCATTCATTCGTATGCCGCAGCATCATTTATCTATTCGGCTGTTTATCAGCGGACCGGACAAAGTGCCTCTATTGCCGTCCCAACTCTATCTCTCGCTCTCGCCCGCTGTGGCATCCACTCGACGCTCGACACTCGACACTCGACTCATGGCTAATGACACCATCGATAATGATGCTACACGCCGCATCCCGCATGCCCCATGCCGCAGCCGACATGCCACACGCCCAAATGGCGCACGAAATCGCACAAAATCTTCTGGCAAAACAATTCGCTTGGAAAAGTCAAGACGAGATTCATTCGCAACGTATGCAGCAGATTGCCTGCCGCTCCCGCCGCCGCGCCATTAGGCCCCAAGCGCCCCACCTGCGCCCTTGGCAACTGCCAACTGGCAACGTGACTCCTCCGAGGCGATTGAAAAGTGGCATACGGCTCAAATGAAATCAGCGGCGAACTACCGAATGCGCCACGGGATGAGAAATAGACTCGCCCGCCCACTTCAAATCGCTTTCCGTTCACGGGCCGCACCTACGACAAACCACTTGAGCAAATAATGCATGCGGCTTGCTGGCACGTGGCCTGGGGGCGGGGGCGGGGGCGGGGGCGGAGGGAATGGGGCTGTTACACAAGGCAAGTTGTTCGGGCTCAGTCAACAAAATGCCAAATTCAAGCACCTGCCACAATTTCAGTTTGGCACGTTGTCGCTGCACGTTCCGAGCACTGCTTTGGCATTTTCCTTTAGCGTTCACGTTTGCGGCCACGTTCTCGAGCTGGCTCCCGTATTCCGTATTCCTTGCTCCCTATTTCTATTACGTATACGCCTGTATATATACATCTGCTTATATAGATGCTTACAGCGACGTGCAACACTAACAAACCGGCCGAACCGGACGAACTTTTATTTTCAGCCTCAGCAGCTCCTGTCAGCGCCTCCCGGCCCGTCCCGGCCCGCCCCGCCCGCAACGCCCCCGCTGAGCTGCTCCTCTTGGGGGCGAAGGCTATCAATGCGGCCGCGCCCACCCACTTTTAGCAGCTACTGTTTGCATTAGCTTAAGCCGCGCTGGAGCCTGGGCTTGCTGGTGCACCCTTTTTAGCCTGGCAAAATGGCGACGCGGCGCCCGAGCAGGGACCCTCCAGGCCCCCTCGCCCCACCCACTCGATGGCACTCTCGCGCCGCCTCTCTTTCTCCCTCCACTTGACACTTCAAACGCAAAACTTGTGCCATGTAACAGCAGCGTGTGTGTGTGGGTGTGTGTGTGTGTGTGTGTGGGGGTGTGGGTGTGTGTGGGGGTGTTTCTGTGGCATGGTTTGCAGCTTGGTTGTTCGGCGCTGATTTGATTTTCTATAGACTTGCAGGGTATTACAGCATTGTCAGCTATTGTGCAACACTTTCACGGCGCCATCTCTGACTCCGTTTGGTGAACCGAAAATAACTGTTGTGGCAAGCAACTGTATCAGGAGTCTTTGTGAAGAAAGAATGCTACAGAAAAAAGGATTCTACTTTGAAAAAAATCAAAAAATAATTTTGGAATTTTTTAGTATTTGTTAACAAATAAGAAATATTGTTTGAGCAATATAATTTTAAATTTTGAAGTTAGGACTTATAGCAGTTACGATCCCTGGTATATATTTAGTCTGTTTCTTGTCTATCAACTTTGAATATACTATGGAAAGAGAAGCGCTCTGATCTTTTCGATATATCGACCTCAGTTTAATCCACCGTTTAAACCATACCTAACCTAACATACCTCAAACAAGCCCACCAAGCTCAAGTATAGCTTATTACGTTCATTTTATATATCGTGCCTGTAAGGGTATTTAATCTTCGGCAGCCTGGAGGCCACTTTGCTCGCCCGTTGCGCCTTTTGTTTCGCATATTTTTGCCTACTTCTTGGCTCGTTTTCTGGCCACGTAGTTTGCACCTTCGCTTCGCGCTTTCGTTTGCTTCATTTGCTTAATTGTGTGAGTCATCGGCATAATCGTCGCAATCATCATCATCGTCGCCATGAGCAGCAGCATCGTCATTATCATCAACGGCTTAGGCTTAACCGAAGAGCCGTCACCTTGCGGCTGCCGCAGGTTAAGTGTTGTTGACCCATGTGGCCTGGCATTGCTTTTTGGCCAAGAGGCGTCGGCGTCGAAGTCGGTGTCGATGTCGACGTCGACGTCGGCGGCGACTGCCAAAGTTCTTGCCACCAATACCGGTTCAATAATGTCCGTTGGCAACGGGAACATCTTCCTCTTTCAATACAAAACACTTAGCCTTAATTCAACGGCCCATGCCGCAGGCTTGACTCTGGCTCTATCTCCAACCCAGTCGCCGTCGGGCTTGGCGCGTGTTCGGGCTATCAGCGGCAGCACAGAAAGAAGTTTGACATTTGCCTAAAACAAAGCCATTGCGCTTGGTTGCCGTTGGTGGCCGCGGGGGCGGGCTCTTAGGGGTGGGGGTGGGGGTGGGGGGTTGGCTGCGTCTTTGTCAACGTTGAAATGAGCAAAATGCATAATCGAAAAAATCATTGAAGCGTAAACGCTTTGTAACTGGATATGGGTACAGATACGATAAAAAGGGGAACTCTGCCGGCGAACGGGACTGGGGCGAACGAACACCCGGCAGGACTAATTCAGGACGCAGCCAGGACACTGGCTAGCGTAGAAACCAAAGCTGCACAAAGTAAGTGACGGCAGCAAACCGAAAGCCGACTGCGCAATACCCTATTTGCACAGTCACAGCTGGGCAGAAATCCCCTCTCCTTCTGGAGGAGTTCAATTTGGCCAATTCGGCGAGTCTAGCCCAAAAACAGGGCAGCTATCGATTTTCGCGGCTTGTCGCGTTTGTAACTTTAATGCGCCGCAACAGATTGCGTTCATAAGCACGGCGAGAGGGCGAGAGGGAGAAGCCAATATACTGCCTTTCAGATTGTGGACAGAGCATAGAAATGAAGCGAACCAAATGGCGCAACGAATTCAAAAGCAAACCAAACGAAACCAAACGAATCGAAACGAGTCGAGCTGAGTTGAGTTGAGGATTCGAAATGTAGCTGAAGGACACAGCAAACAAAGCCAAAGGAAAGCAAGCAAAGCAGCAAAGGCGAAAAGAAAACGCAAAAGGATTTCAGCTGTGGCACGGGAAATTGAAAGGAAGTGGGGTCAGTGCACAGTGTGTGTGTGTGTGAGTGTGTGTGTGCGACAGTCTGTCTGCCTGTGGGTGTGGATGTGTGGACTGTGACACCACAACTAATGAATGTGCACGAGCAGCAACAACAGCAACAACAGCAACAAGAATCTGAATGCGGACGAGGACGAGGACAATCGTCAGTGAGGCAGTAAACGACAACGCTGACCAAGTTGTTTGGCATTGCCAAGCCTGATAAATGCTGGAGGCTAGCGAGATGGGTCGAGGGGGGCGGGGGGAGGCGATTTGTGATGGCATTGAGCGGTGGGGGCCGATGGGGCCGCTGCATGTGCGAGTGACTAAGTGCATGCAATGAATGGAAACGTCCGGCCAGTCATGATTAAATGCAAGTGCCTGGGCCCCATAAAGAGGGGAGAGAGGGGGAGAGGGGAAGGGGGAGGGGGCAGAAAAATCATAGATATAGACAACAACAAGCACACAAAGCATTAGCTGCAGTCAGGTTTTTATTGCCATGGTTAATGGAACCCGCACGATTTGTGCGCAGCTCAAATCGAGCACTTGCTCATCATTAGTGGCTGCCCCCAGCCCGTCGAAACCCACAAGGTAGAAACTAGACTCCGTCTGTTACGACTGCAAATGCCACAAGTCCCACTACCGAGACGTCAGAGTGGTTGAGTAAGAACTGAAGCTCATTAGAAACAACCCCAGCTTCAATCTGGAAACCTCACCCTCAACTGAAGCTAAAGGATGTATTTAGTTTGCATTTGTGCCAAAGTGGTGATAAATTCAGGTATTCTAAAAGTAAGCCTTAACTGGAATCATTTCGGTATGGTTATGACAAAGGCGACTAGTGCGAAACTAGTGCCAAAGTGGTGCTAAATTCAGGTGCTGTGGTGGCATATTTCTACAAGCCTTAACTGCAATCAATTCGGCGTAAATCGCGATTCGTGGAAAAGTGTTGCCAAAATTGGCTAACAAATATTCCCTATGTGCTGGCCACAAACTGAAATTTAGCACAGCTTAGCTGCTTTCCAGGCCGCAAATATGGCTGCAACCTTAAATTGTAAATGAAAGCTTTAAGCTGGGCAGAATTGGGTAAGCTCGGGCGCTGCAGATTGGCCGGGCTAAGTAATGGGCTTAGAGACGCGACCTCAGTCCATTATCATCCCCGGCGCTGGCTGCGTTGTGTTGAATTGCTGTAAACATGGCTTAGGGGTAGCTAAAGTTGAGCGACCAGCGAATTGACAACTTGCTGCCTGCCAGTTGCCAGTTGCCAGTTGCCAGTTGCCAGTTGCCGTTGCAGTTGTTGGCCCGACAATCAAATGGCCAACACGAGACCCACCCCGCCCGCGCCCCCCTGCTGGGGCCCGATACGCTCGTAACTATTAAGGCTTAAATATGAGACTAGACTTTGTATGGGTTGCGCCAAGGAGCGGGATCCAGGCTGGCATCGGCTGACGGCTGACGGTTGTTGGGTTGTTGGGTTGTTGGGCAGGCAACGGCCTGGACATATTGCAGAGTGTGCTTGGCCGCTTCCCGAGCGCTTCGTGACTGTCTGCATGGCGCATGAGTCAGACACGCGTGCGACGAGTCCTTTCAAGCAAAATAAAAAAAGAATGCAAAAAGAAGGACACAAAAAAAGAACTGGAAAATACGTAAAACCCCAGTGCAATGCAAGTCGGGTAACAAAAAAAGGAAAAAATATATACCATATATATAGAAACGTACGTAAGCAACCACCGACAACAACAACAACTGCAACAACAACAACAACAATAACAGCGATGAGGAGCGATGCGTTGGGCCTGATAACGTGCACGGCAGCGTTGACGGCGCGCTGACGAACGGTGCTTGAGGGTGGCGACGGTTGTGGTGGTGATTAAGTTGGATATGGACGTGGAAGTAAAAACTGGCATTGGCGCTGCAAGTGGTTGCCAACTGTGACGGTGACAGCCAGCGGCCTGGGCCCTGGGTCACTCATAAATTGCTAGCAACCAAAACAGCAACAAAGCCCAACATGAATAGCGGCATTAAAGTATCGGGCACAGAACCACTCAGAGAGAGAGAGAGAGAGGGAGGGAGGGAGGGAGGGAGAGAGGGTCGTCACAAATTGCAGGCTGCATACAAAGCAACGGGCCAGATAGAGGGCTTCCAGGCAAAGCACCTGAACATAGAGCCCGAATCGGAAGCAGCAGCTGGCCAACTTATAAATCAGCTTAGTGCAGTTCCCTCAACAACGCTCGTTCTGCAGCTCTCTGGGAGTGTGTGTGTGTGTGTCATTGTGGGTGTGTGTCTCTGTTCGTATGTGAATTTGATTAGGTTTTTGTTTTTACTTGGATTTTTACACTCGTTTACAAAGTGACAAGAGTATATTGGACTCTAAGCTAGAGAATATATACTTGGAATATATACCCACAGTTTTAAAGCGAGATTCATTAGTTTACACATTTCCGATATCTGATGACCTCCTCTAAAAATAACATAAGCAATTTACATTCCCCATAATTTTAGAGCAAGAGTTACCAAAATTGGCAGACAAAGATCGAGCCGTAAAACTAGAAATATTTTTCCAAAATAATAATAATAAGTAAAACATTTTTCGATCTTGTTAAGTTGTTATTTGACTGTAAGCGAGTATTGGGCAGTCGGTTACACCCGACTGCAATGTTCTTACTTGCTTGTTGTTGCGTTCCCTTTTTTTGTTGCTCAAATTGCAAGCTCTCAACGATGTGTGTGTGTGTGTGTGTGTGTGTGTGTGTGTGTGTGCGCATGCAATCTCAACTGCTGTCTTGTGATATCCCTTCTGCGCAAATTGCTTTGAGTTATTTAAGTTGAGAAAATTGCCAAGGCAAACACGTCAATACGTGGCAGCTGGCCCTAAGCCCAGGACTGGGGCAAATGGTTCTTTGAATTCATTTGAATAACAATTTCAATGTTTTCATATTGAGATACCATAGGAGATACACCCAGAATCCGATAAACTGATAAGCGTTCAAGGAGGTGAATGCATAGAATCATAGGAGACTCTCTGGTAGCCAAATATAAGCTTCAATTAATTAACTGGTCAAAGTAAGAGCAAAAGTCATATTTATGTACGTAAATAAAATTAGTCGATGCCAATTCGATTGAATGCCAAGTTTGTGTGCAACTGTTCCCATGGCTCAGTGCACGTAAACAGAAGGTAAGCAGTGCGGAACCAGTGACAAAAAGAGTATAGCAAAATCAGACCGCTGCACTTCACTTTGATTCATTAGATCGAAACTTGGAAGAGCTGTCATTAGTTAATGGGTTTTCGCGGCTGCCGCTGTTGGTAGCTGGACCTAACACCTGCTGACCAGGTGCTGCTTTCATATGCAAATTGCTTGGGTGCGTGTTGTGTAAGTGTTGCCCGCTGCGGGCTGTGGAGTGGGGGTGGGGAGTGGGGGGCTACCAAAACAAAAACCCCAAAGGAAAGGGGGGGGGGGGTGGCGAAAGGGGGGAGCAAAAAAAGAAACTGTTCAATTAAGTCAATATTTGCGCACACTCGCGTAATGCTGTGTGCGTGTGTGTGAGTGTGTGTAAGGAGAACTGAGTCTCTTTCGCGCTGGCACGCTTAGCTAGCATTTTGTGTGCGCGTCTGTGTGTGTGTGTGTGTGCGTGCGTGTGTGTGCGATAGGATTTTTTGGTATTGTATGACTCACCTGCACGGTGCCAATAAGCACGACGGCGGCCCAAAGGCTCCGCAGCAACAAATTACGACGCAGCGAGGCGCACATTCTTAGCACTTTTTGGCTTTAGCGCTTTGTCCAATGGTTTCTCGCCTCTTGCCTTTTGTTTGCGCTTCCTCGCTCGCTTACTTTTACTGAACGTTTCGCTGTTTTTGTTTTTCTTTTTTTGAGTGTGTGTTGCGTTTATCGCTTGGCTTTTGCCTCGATTACACTTGGTGTCTATGCTTGTCGGTCTGTTTGTTTAAGCACTTTGCTTTTGCTTTGGCTGCAACTGCAACTGCAACTGCACAACAGCAACAGCAACAATAGCGATAAGAGCGATAATAATAAAAGGAAATCGCATCAAAAAAAAAAGAAGGCAACTAACGAGCAAATTTGCTGGCGCTTTGTTGTTGCTGTTGTTGTTGCCGATTCTTTGCGTTGCCCCCAAAAACTATGCAACGAAAAGGCGACAACTATTCTGTGTGTAGTGTGTGTGTGTGTGTGTGTGTGTGTGTGTGTGTGTGTGTGTGTGCGTGCGTGTGTGTGCGTAGTAGTATTTGATTGTAGAACGTAGTAGAAGCTGCTGCTGTGAGCAAGCGGACGAAGGAAAGAGGGAGAGCGAGCGAGAGCGCAATCGAAGGGAAGAGAGCGCGAGAGAGAGAGAGAGTAGCGTCGCGCGTCGCAGAGAGCGCCAACATACGCCTGAGCGTATGCTTCGAATATGCCACGGACCCACGACTCACCACTCAGCACTCAGCACTCAACACTCACAAGCACTCGCTACTCGCTATTGTCTGCACCGATACTCGCTGCAATTGAGTAGCTGCACCTGATTTAGCGTACGCCCTGCCTAAGAGCTACAGCACAAGCCACGTCCTCTGCTCTGAATCAATTTGAAGTCGAGCAAAGTTGCTCTGTGCGTGTGTGTGCGTGCGTGTGCGTGTGTTTATATAAATTCTCTTTATGCTGTCTGACTCATTGGCTTTCCCTTTCGCTCGGCTGAGCCACCTTCGCCAACTATTTCCATCGAAGAGGCTTCTCGGCCGCCACGCGAGCTTCGTGGAAAGCGTACGGAAAACAGCTGCAGTCAGTTCGGCTACGGTGTCCAGGTCTCCGTAGGTCCACACCCCGCCAACGCAGCTCACATTTCTTAGCTCTGCCTCTCTGTCTCTCCCGCCCCCACTCGTTCCATCTAGAACAACTGCGCACGCACATTCACGCACACACACACACACACACAAAGTCTACTCTCTCTCTCTCTCTCTCTGCCCTGGCTTTCTCGCATTGCGCAAAAGGCACGGAAAAATAAGAAATTTACAATCGACGGCAGCACAAAAAAATTTTAAAACTATTTCGCCATTTGCACAACACAATATATTTTTGTTTAGTTTGTTATTTGCCTTGGCGTGTATATTATTTCTCTTCTTTTTCGCTTTTTTGCACTTTGTTTATGTGTTTCTCTTTCGTTGGTTTCGACACGCACTCGAAAAAAAAGACTTAAATACAACAACAATTTTAATGCCGACACAAGAAACGAAAAAAAATGTTTGGAATTTCGCCACGCTCTCTGTGTGTGCGCTCTCTCTCTCCCCCTCTCTCTCGCTCTCTCTCCCTCTCGCTGTCTCGCTCGCTCGCCTGCTCTCCTGCGCTCTCTCCCTCGCTCCTTCGGCCTGTCTAGCTCGCAAGCAGGTTGACAACCTTGTGCTGCTCAGTCACAGTTATGCTTCGAATGCGCCAGGAAACTTGAAGAGTACCTTGCGCTGCGAACGCTCACAAACGACTGCAAGTGGCGCTGACTGCACGGATTACTCGTCGCCTTCTAGCGGACTCGGTTCTCGGACTCGGTTTCGGACTCGGACTCGGACTCGGACTCGGACTCGGTGCTCCAGTCGGAGCCTGAACTCGCCACAGCGTTCGACCTCGGACTCGGGCTTGACGGCGACTGCGCGTGCCCCAGGATCGATATTAAGTGCGAAACGGCGGTTGCAGCTTGCCACAGGGGGTAGTAAATTTCAGCATGTGTGTGTGCGTGTGTGTGTGTGTGTGTGTGTGCGTGTGTGCGTGTGTGTCAGTGTATCGGTTTGCCAGCAGCAGCAGTTGTAGCAGCAGGTGCTACAACGTGCTTTCAGGGCTTCCGAGTGAAAAGCTCGACTTGGAACGGAACTAGATGCGCGAACACTAGTTCCAAGTCACTTTTAGTGAAAGCAGCGCAGTTGCACTTCTTCAAATGTAAATTTAATTACGAAAATGCGCTATCAAAAGGAAATCCTCGTTTTTTATTGCTTCAGCTAAAAAATACTATGCCTAACTCAAAAATTTTAAGATAACTGCTTTCTGATAAAATAGTTTGATCCATCAAATTTAAATATTGCATTTAGAATAATAGAATAATAAAACCAAAAAATCGTTAAGAAAAATGTATATGCTTTATTTAAACAATACTTATTTTTCTAAGCTCGACCCCAAATATTTATTTATTTATTTATTTATTACTTAAATTTTACAGGCTCTAAGATTTTTCAAATTTAAGCTTTCATCCCTGCAAATCGATTAAATGTTGACATGCGATTCGGTGTGAACTCGATTTCGAAAATATATATGTTTGTATGTCGTCGAGTTCGAAATACTTAGAGACGAGTCCTCGCTCAGGAGTTTTAGATCGAAAATAGTTTAGCTTAAATTATTAGTTTCTTACATTGAATAAGCTCTATCCATTAAATATAGTAGTAAATATATTATGGAATTATGTAAAAATTAGTTTGTAAAGTTCCTATATTGGCGAACATATTTTAATAGATTGGACTTTTGACTTTTATGCAAGAGTTTTGCTCTTAATGCAGTAAACTGCAAAACATTTTAAATAAATTAGAAATATATTTTTTAGTAAAAAAAAGAGTATAAAAAGTGTAGTAACAACTTATTCATAAAGCTAGCTAACTAAAATAGATATTACTTTCAATGAAAGTATTAAATGAAGCGAATAATTTAAAAAAATAATAGATTTTCGAAATTTATAACAGTTATCCTTACCGCATATTAAACTTTTTTATTGTAACGCATTTTCTATAATATACACTATTTTTGATATTCAATATAACGTTTGATAGAATGGGAATACACTACTTCAAAATTAACTATTAGTTACAAGTTAAATTTACAAATACCACTGAAAAACTAGAAAGAACATTGTAGACGGGTTTAACCGACTCCGCAGCTTACAGTTATTTCACAGTTTAACAACAGCCTAAAGCAGTCGAAATCGGTCTTAATGATTAGTGTGACCTTAAAGCAGTGATCTTTAAATTGTAATAATGGAAAACAACTTAAAACGTTGTAGTTGGGCGTAACCGACTGCGTAATACTCGTTCACAGGACAGTAACAGTTTACAACAGTCGAAAACGTTATTAGTTTTTATTGTTGTTTTTAAAAAGTATAGAATTTTTATATTTCTTGGGGCGGGAGTGAGCACTGCCAAAATTTTCGGACGGAATATCAAGGATGCAATCTTTTGGGAAGGTCACCAGCAATCTACAATCTACCAAGTTTTGATGTCTCTAGCTTTAAAATTGTTGGAATGTTATCGATTTGCGCATTCAGGAATAATAATTTTAGCGATTACTGAGTCGGGGAAGCTTTCCATTAATATACATTCCACATATGGAGGCTGAGGAGCCTTTCACTGGGGGCTATCAAATTGATAACATGGCGATTCACCTCAAATCGCAAATCGATGAAAAGAACATATTTCCCTCAATATTAAAGCTAGATTCACCATATTTGGTAGGTAGATTGCTAGTGACTTTCCCAAAAGATTGCGCCCTTGATGTCCCGGCCACGCCTACTAGGACGCCCCCCAGCCACCTT
Source organism: Drosophila robusta (assembly GCA_035043565.1). Lineage (NCBI taxonomy): Eukaryota > Metazoa > Arthropoda > Insecta > Diptera > Drosophilidae > Drosophila > Drosophila robusta. The sequence continues at coordinate 17,162,213 of JAWNMW010000257.1, read as the reverse complement.
GCCACCACGAATCGCGAAAGCCTATATCTCCCAGAGTTTTGAAGCTAGAGTCACCAAATTGTATAGGTAGATTACTGGTCACCCCTTTAAATACGCGTAAGAAAATTTCCCGTCCACGCCTACTCCAGCCCCCGCAAATTGCGGAAATCTATATATCCCACAATTTTAAAGCTTTAGTCACCAAATTTTATATGTAGATGGCTGGTCACTCAATTTAAAGATCGGTAAAAAAATTCCCAGCCACGCCCACTCCCGCCTCCGCAAATCGCGAAAATCTATATCTCCCACAATTTTAAAGCGTTAGTCACCAAATTTGGCAGACAGTGTTTGGGTGACCTTCCCTTAAGATCGAGCTAAAAAAATGTTGGCCACGCCCTCTCCCACCCCTACGAAATAAAAATATAAATAAATATATATTAAATTTCTATATTTTTCCTAAATAACAATAACTAAGAATTTTTTCGACTGTTGTAAACTGTTATTGAACTGTGGACGAATATTGCGCAATCGGTTATATCCGACTGCAACATTCCTACTTGTTTGTTTTGAGTTTGATTCGACTACATTTACATATAAAATTATGTACCCTTGATAAAATCGTGCTAAAACGATACTTATCCTTAAATTTAGACAAATTTCCACTTTTAAAAAATAATTATTTTTTTTCTATGTAACTTTCTTAAGTATAAGAGACAATCTCTTACAGCTGTAAACACTCAGAGCCAAGTTTCTACTCTGTATATACATAAAGTACTCTTTTTACATATGGGCAGTATATACTCTGTTGCCAAAGTAAAAGAGAGTATATTAGCTTTCACCAATTCATTTGGCTGCAAACCCATGCAACTGCAGACTCCCCATCACAACAATTTGTACGCCTAAATTCCTCCATGTAACTTTGATTCTATAGGTAAGAAAGATAAGAATTAGCTCCTCTGCACTTCCCGTAAGCAGGTTGTATTCGTTGGCTAGAGTATGTAGCAGTTGGGAGCCACCAACTGTAATTTTCGTAGTTAAATGTACATATGTATGTCTAGAAGAAGCTTTGCCGAGCTTTTAGTAAAGTGTGTTCAGTCGAGTGCAGGGTTGCTGTCGTAGCTGAGTTCGTTGCTTGGTTTGCGTCTACGCTTAACCCTTTCGACAAGTTCTATTCGTTGAGTGAGTAAACTTCGTTAAGTTGGCAGAGTGTAAAAACTAGCGCAGCTCAGGGAAGTGTATATCAAGTTCTGCAATCAATGTTTGGCAGTCAGGACAAAAACTTTCTCAAGGACTGCAGCTTTAAAGCTGCGCCATAAGCGAACTTTAGCACTCGCCAACTTTGCAAATGTATTTGATGCGTTGCTTTAACGACAGCTAGCAGAATAAATGCAATCAATGCGATTCACTAAAGCGAAGATGCAAACAGATCCCGCTTTTATTTTAAAATACAAAAATAAATACTCATGGACTGTTTCCAAAGGCGAAAAGAGAATTCAAAAGTTGTATACTGTCTGATTTGTCCAAGTTTGTTGACGCCTTTTACAATCGGTCACGCCGTGAACACTGTGTAAAATCTTTGTCAATTTTGGCATTATTTTTCGGAAAAAAAATCCAGAAAAAATTTATTTTCAAATACGAATTTAATTTAAATGCAAAATTAATCTAGATGTCAAACCATGATGAAAATTAAACAAGTAAACATTATGAAAATCGGTTTAGTTTTGACAAAGTTATGGCACTTTGAAATCTAGCAAGTATGGATTTGGGAACTTTACTTGTCAAAATCTTTGACCATTTTGGCATGATTTTTGACAGAAAAATCGACCCTCTCAGAATCACTTTTAAAGTTGCGTTTTATACTAATTTAGGTACCCGCAATCGATTAAAAATAAAAATTCGCGATTCTAGACTTTAAAAAAATTTTTTTTTCAAAATAAGTAAGGGGGGAGTAAAGGATTTTTTTCGGAAAAAAATTCAAAAAAATTTATTTTCTAATACGAATTTATTTTAAATGTAGAATTGATAAAGATGCCAAACCATGATAAAAATGGTAAACATCATGAAAATCGGTTCAGGCTTGACAAAGTTATGGGGCTTTGAAATCTAGCAAGTATGGAATTGGGAACTTTACTTGTCAAAATTTTTGGCATGATTTTTTTCACGATTTCCGGGAACGATAGTGGGCGTTGCCGATCTTTTGAGGGGGTGACCAGCCATCTACCATTATACCCAGTATACTCATTTCGCTGCACAAGCGAGTGCAAAAAAGGAATTGCATTCTGGGAAATGTTGCTTTATGGCTGGCAACCTCGGCCCCATTAACCCGCCGGCAATTAGCTGTGTTACACACTCGTTCGGAACAACGCAAATGAAGCTTATCAGCGGCCGGTTGTCTACAGCGGGAAGCAGCGCCGGCAGAGATCCAGCCCCGAGATCAAGTTCAAGCTCAAACGCTGGCTGGCAGTCGCACGATGAGAACGGCGGCGCTTGCACTGTTCTATGTGGGCCTGTGGGCCAGCTGCGGCTGGCCGGTGCTGGGCAAGCGCTATATGCGCTGCGAGCTGGCGCGCAAGCTGCTGGAGCAGCACGGCTTCCAGCGCAGCCTGCTGTCCAATTGTGAGTAGCGTGCGAGCTGTGAGGGGCGCTGGTGTAGACTGTGGACTCTTTTACACAGGGATATGCCTGCTGGAGCACGAGGGCGACCTGGACACCGCGAAGATCGCCACCAATCCGAACGGATCGCGCAACTACGGACTGTTCCAGATCAACGGCCGCTTCTGCCAGGAGGCCAGACGGGGCGGCGTCTGCAACGTCAAGTGTGAAGGTGCGCATCTCCATCTCTATCTATCTATCTCTATCTGCAGCTTCGCTAACCGTTGTTCCCTTCAAGAGCTGCTCGAGGAGAATCTGCGCGAGGGGGCCGCCTGCGCGAAGAGCATTCAAGCAGCCGAGGGATTTCGCCATTGGAGCGGCTGGGAACGCTTTTGTCGCAACCCGGTAAACCTGCCTAACTTGAAGGTCATTTGCGGTATATAGCTGTTTCTGCTGCTCTCAGACGCTCTTAATGTGCATGCATATGCATATATTTATTGAGACAATAGCGAAAAAAACGTTCACTTTTTTTGTTGTTATTATTATTATTATTTTTTTTTGTTTGTTAAAGGAATGCATTAATAAAAATTTGTGATAATTAGATTTGAAACTTTTCAAAATCAAGTAAGAAGGTTCAACGTCAGCTGTAACCGACTGCGCAATACACTGTCTGCCAAATTTGGCGAGTCTGGCTCTCAAATTTCGCGGCTTACCCGCCCCCACGATATACAGATTTGATTGATTTGCCACGCTCCCAGTGGGCGTATTCAAAAAACTGTGCTGAGGATGTTATCAATAATCTGTATGAAGAAATTGTACATCTGGTTTTAAAACTGAGATAAATTGATTTTATCAAATTGTCACGCCTCCAGTTGCACTGAAGTTCAATTCGAGAACGAGTATAAATATTAAGTATTCCTTCGCACTTTATTTGAAATTTATTTCCTTTACAATATTAAAACTTATTGCGCTTCCATTTTCCATTTATTTTAAGCGATGTTGAAATGGTGGAGATTTTTATATTTATGACAACCCAATTCATTTAAAATCGAAAATTAAATACATTTTATTTAATCTAGGGGTAATAGTAAGAAATATAATTTTTAATTTTGCCTAAATGCCTTAAGCTAATCAGGAACAGATATTCATATACATTCATTTAAAAAAATTAAAAAATTGTTTTTTTCACTCTAAGTGCTCTGCATATAGATAAAGCTATAGCTTTATGCAAAGCTTTTTGAGCAGCGAATTGCGAAACTCTTCAAGTGGCCCTCGCAGCGGTTATCGCTGACGCTTTCGTGCGTTCGCTCTCTCTCTCTCTATTTTTGGTGCTGTCTCGCTCTTCAACTCTCCGGTTTTTTATGTTCGCTCTGCACACGCTTTGACGTCGCCAGCTTATGGGGCTTTTGGGCCCCAGTCCGCTTCAGGGGGATTTCATTAAGTGACGCCAGCCGAACCGAGGCAAACGTTTGTGGAACGTTGTCCGCCCGCTGCGCTGAGGGCCTTCAGTTGGCAGCGAATTCAGTTCAATTCTGATTGTTTTTTTAAACGATGTGATGAAATGGAAACGAAAGAAGTAACAAGTGCGCAGTGGTTGCATAATATATATACACGGCTATATATGAATACACATATATATAGCAATTATATATGAGCATACATCGATGTACGCCAGTACTCATAAATATGCCTAGCATATACGCTTCGAAAAGATCCTATTCATGTGTGTTTTTGTGCCTCAACCTAACCCATGTCCCGCCCCGCCCCGTGCTACCTGCAACTGTGACTCCAGCAACCGGTTACTCAACTCAACTGAACTGAACTGAGCTTGCATTTGTATTGGTGTACACGAATATACACCTGTGTGTGTGTGTGTGTGCGCACATGAGTAGCTATTAGACTTTTGCGCAGTCTCGCAAGATTGTGCCATTGTGTCTTGTTGTTCAGTCAGAAAGCTGCCGTGTGCTAAAGCTGATGTACATACAATTAAGTGGACCCACCAGAAGTCGATACATTATAATCAAAACTTGTACTACTTGAACATGTGTTCGACGAGTTTTTCCTCAAAGTAAATGTGACTTGAAATACTGAAACCCCTGCATGTCTGCAGTTTCTGTGTTTAAGTGAAATGCATATCTTATGATTTCCAAATATGAAAAGACCCCCTTTGATCCAAGTGTAAAGTGCCTCTATAAAATGATGGATGGGAAATTTGTACGCAAAATAAGTAGGCTAAGTGGTCCCAAAGAACTGATCCCTAAAATGAGAACCAAAGAAAACATATATATTTAATTTATATTTTTTTTATAACAAAATGATCTGATTTATTTTTAAAAGAAGCGCTCAATATAACCTCAAATTATGGACTGTTTTGTGTTAGTTATATGAAATATTATTGATTTTTATGTTATTGTGTATACCAAACTTATATTGTTCTGCGCAAATGAAGAATAAACTGTGCTTAATTCAACTCCAATCTTGGAGGGTTCAGACTTCTGCAGTCACTTTAAAGCTTAAGATACTTTTTTTTGTTTTTTTAATTTGTGCTCAAACAAATAACTAAATTAATAAATCCCCAGTTTCACATAAGTCTCATACGATCGAGAGCCGATTAATGCATGAATGGCCCCGTATATATTTGCATATATGGGACTGTGGAGTATTATGTCGATTGTACACAGATGCTAATGATCCAGTTTAGCTAATGCATGAACATCCCAATATGTGGGGCTGTGGAGCATTGCGCTGATCAGGATATTTTCAGATGAATTATGTATGCTATTCAGAGACCAAGAACTCCTGATGTATATAAAACCTTTCATTAAAACAAATTGTTGCAATTATATTTTAATTGTGATAAGGATTTGGATAAGTGTAATTGAATATTCTAGAAAACAACAAAGCATATTTCATCAGAGAGCAAATAAATTGCGATCGTTGATTCATGTATTTGCGAGTAGGCAGCTCGACCCTAGGCCAGTTGTGTATTTCACCATATTGTGAAATCGTCGAAGTACACGGAAAAAACAGGTATATAAATTTATATGTACGTGTACATAAACGTGTACATATCGAGCTTGTGCATGTGTGCGCACACGTATACATATACGTGCTGCATGTGGAAGTGGGCTATTTTTATCGGCTTTAGCTCTCACGGCGATTTGGCTGCGACGCAATAGCTTGCTCCAGTCCACCGTGGGGAGTTTCACCTGTTTTTCGCCCAAAAATTCGATTTTTACAACTGCAAAAAACCGAAAAAAAGAATAAATTAGAATTACATCAAGTCTGTGAAGATTAATGCTGTTAGTTTTTTGCGAAACTAAAACTACTTTAAACTCCAAACAAAATGTCTCTGCTGCCAATTTTTTAATTGATTTTTATATATTAGGTTCGAGCGCAATATTTAAAAAACAAAACTTAAACTCTCCTCAAAGCACTTTTCGCGAAAAGCTGAATCTTTAGATATAGAGTGGCAGTTATGCCAATACGAGTATATATATATACAAATAATCACACATGTAATAATATTCAATAACATGTTTATTTGATCTGTGTGAAATTCGACATATAACTGAAGTTCATCTTCAACTAGAGGCTTGCCAAATATCTAAAATGTATCTTTTGAATTGTGGTTGTAGTCGTTGCGTGTGTATTAGAAAAGGGGCGGTGCCACGCCCATTGCCAATAATTTCAGACACATTAGCCAATCTCACAGTTAATTAAAGTCTGAAAAAGTAGGCAAATTGCCCATAGTGCTCCAATGCCAGCCAAGCGTGCCTGCTCCCATTATCTCTCTCTCTCTCTCTCTCGCTCCCGCTCGCTCCCCTCTCGCTCTCTCGCTCGCTGGCGTCGCGTCGCTGCCGGCGTTAAACGTTTGCAAACGTTGAGCGGCGCGTATAAAAGTTGCCGGCCGGCGAGCGTCCGTCATCAGTTAGAAGCTTGCGGCTTTGTGGGGCAGCGAAAGAGAGAAAGAAGGCGTCGAGCAGTGAACAAAGAAATCGCAGAGCGAATTGCATTTGGGTGTTGTTGCTATTGTTGTGGAAGGGCGGAACAGAATGGCCGAGTTGGCAAAGCGTTTTGAGGGGCTCTCGGACGAGCCGGCCGAGGTCCTCGAGTGCGACATTGACTTCGAGGAGGAGCAGCCGCAATCCTCGCAGGCCCAGGCCCAGGCGCCGGCGCCCAAGACCGGCAAGCTCATCAAGAAGGCGATGAAGAAGGCGTGCAAGGCGCAGCGCATGCTGCAGCTGGCCATGGAGCAGCTGGCCGCCGATCAGGCCAAGGGCCAGAAGCTGGAGGCCAAGCAGGCCAGGAAGCTCAGGAAGCAGCAGAAGAAGCAGAAGAAGAAGGCCAAAAAGCAGGCCAAGAAGCAGCAGAAGGAGCAGCAGCAGCAGCAGCAGGCTCAGGAGCCGGACCAGAACGGGCGCGCTCGCTCCCGCTCCAACAGCGTCAGCTCCACATCCAGTTCCTCGAGCTCGTCCAGCTCCTCGTCGAGCTCGTCGAGCAGCTCCAGCTCCGGCTCGGAGCGCCATTTTGGGCATGGCCACGGCCATTATGGCTGGGGTCGCAAGTGGGGCGGCTGGCATGGCCACCACCATGGTCGCCGGGATCGCTCCAGGTCGCGTTCGCGCCGGCACGGACACCAGGAACGCGGGCACGGCCACGGTCCCCATCACCACGGACCCCATCACTCCGGGCCGCACCACTTCGGGCCGCACCACTTTGGGCCGCACCACTTTGGGCCGCACCACTTCGGGCCGCACCACTTCATGGCCCGTGGCGGTTTCGGCGGCTGCCCGTGGCCAATGTGGGCACAGCAGCAGTTTTTTCGGAACGGCGGCCTGCCGTGGGCCCTGGAGACGAGCACGGCATGGCCGAGAAACCGATCGAGATCTAGGTCGCGTTCTGTTTCGCGCCGCCGAGGTGGTGGACATCACCACCGGGGACACCAGCGAGCCGGACACGGACACGGACATGGCCACAAGGGTCGTCACCATGAGCGTCGAGTAGACCGCTCCAGCTCCAGCTCCAGCTCGAGTTCCAGTTCCAGTTCCAGCTCTGGCACCAGCTCCGGCACCAGCTCGGACAGTGACATGGAACAGGGACATCGCCGGGAGCCTGGTCACCATCGCGGCCACCATGGCGGCCACCATCATGGCCCGCCTCATGGCCCCCATCATGGCCCCCATCACGGCCCCCATCATGGCCCCCATCACGGCCCCCATCATGGCCCCCATCATGGCCGGCATCATGGACCACATCATGGCCCGCCTCATGGCCGGCATCACGGTCCGCATCATGGTCCGCATCATGGTCCGCATCATGGTCCGCATCATTGGCCACACTTTGGCCCCCATCATGGACCATCGGCTGGTGCCGACGGGCCACCTGCGTTTGGTCCACCGGACTGTGGCCGCCGCAGCCGTTCGCGTTCACGAGCCCACTGCAAGGATGGCCAAGCAACGGAGTTCCCAGTGAATGCTCGCTCCGATTCGAAGCCAGGTCACCACAAGCACGGCAAGCATGGAAAACATGGCAAGGGCAAAGGCAAGGGCAAGGGCAAGGGAAAGGATCACGGACATCATCATGGACCCGAGCACGGACCACGTCATGAACCTTTCGGATTTGACGGATACAACTCCTTCCCTTGGTACTGAAATCGTTATGCCAGATTTCCGTTTTTTTTACAAGTCGCATATATCAACAACTTATCCTTCAATATATAACAACGCACACAAGCAAAACAAAAAATAAAAATATAAAAAAAACACTAATAATAATAAAAAAATAAACAAAGTATCAAAATTAACCTTTATCGTATCCCACCCTCTTTAAGTGTATGTAAACATATATCAAAGTAAATAAATGTTTTAAAGCCAACGCAAACTGTGTTTTTATTTGGCCTTTATTTGGGGGTTCTATTATTGGAGGCAACATTCATGCGTATAACACCATCTTCCATTTCCAGGCACTCGCCCCAAAGGCCTTTTGTATTCATGCTAAGCCGAAGGATTTTAGGCTTATCATTTATTTATATTAATTTTACGCTATTTTAATTCTAAATAATTCACTTATATACAACAAATAACATCACACTAGTTAACAAAAGAGCAACAAATTTTGAGAACTTCGGAACTGTACGTATTTTCTTATGTTAATCTAAATATACGGAATCGAAATTAGGTTTCTGACAATGCTTTATACAAATCTTCTATTTTACAGAGCCGGTTTTTTAAATTTCAGATCTCAGGAAATTAAAGGAAAGTTAATTGCTTCCTTCCTAAATTAAAACTTTTAGCTAAGATGCGAGTTTTTCACGTGGACGAGATTTTTGTGTGATGGCCTTTTAAAGGGTATTTTGTTCTTATCACGAATGAAACAACATATGTATATGTGTTTTAGTATATTCTATATATATTCAAGTATTATTATTATTTACTTTTATATTGTATTAGGATATGCAAGTATAATTTATAACAAATGCAAAAGAACATGAAAACTACGCCTTCAAAATTCCTGTTTATAAGTGTAATCAAATAAGAACAATAATACGACCATTGTTATAAAAAATGTTAATGAAAAATAAAACACATTCAATTACGCATCATTTCATTTTGCAATTTGAGTGTTTGGAGGCCGCAAAGTTGATAAACGACAACTAAAATTGATATGCAGAATAAAGAATACACTTACCTTTATACATATACCTATTTATATTATACAGCTAATTCTTTTTTATACGAAAATAAATTTCCGAAAAATCGTGAAAATAAAACTATTGAATATATGGAAAAATAATAGATTGATTCCTGACATAAAAAAGCAAAAAAAAACTATTTTTGAAGTTCATTTGGGACTTATTTTCTTACTTATAATAGATTCTTATAAATTCGTATAAAATAGATTCTGTAGTAAGTAAAAATATTATATATACATAACAAAATGTTGTTTATTGTTATATCCAAACAATAAACGCTGCAATATGACTGATATCACTAGAATTATTTTGTTCATCGTTTTGGGAAATTATTTCTCATTTCCCATTGTTGACAATTTTTAAACATCCACAACAAAAACTTTATTCCATGTAAAATCTCACTCAACCAGGAAATAATAAAATAAACAAAAATAAGTAATAAAATGTATAATTCGTAAGGAATGAAAATAAAAGAAAATCATAGAACATTAAAAAATAATAGAAAGTATTCAAAGCCTTTTTAAAATCGTGTGTAATCAATTTGTTTAAAAAGAGAGAAATATCAATTTTTTAAAGCGTGTTATATATATAAAAATATTTACTTTTTTATATTTAAATTTATATTTTTTTGGGAAAGGCTAAAATAATCATAAAAACATATACACTGCACACAAAAATGATCAATTAAAAACACGAAATAAATTGTGGCGTAATTTGCTGATATTCGCATTAAAGTGACGTCTACCAATGAGTCCCAGATAGCATTCCGAGGAGTGGAAAACAAAACGCTTATGGGGTCTTTTACACAGGCATGAAAGACATTAGATTGTGTGAAGAGGTATTTCCCAAATACCATGATAAATTTGGAAAATACGCTCGATAAGGCGACCGATAAGTCGATTGCAGTGGCTGACTAACAACATTTTGATAGTGACTCCCTTGCCAATATCAGGTTGAACATTTCGGGGCACAGTAAGAGGAAAGTTAATCTCTTAAGACAAGTTAGTTGGGTCCTACCATTTTAAAATAATAACGAATCAGTGATGGGACCAGTAACAGCCGAGTTAAGCGGACTTTCCCCATAGGGTACAGCTGGAAACGGCAGTGTACCCAGCAGAGGGGAAAACTGTTCTCAGCTGCTGTCTGGTCGAGTATGCATTTGAATGAACGACAGTAGAGGAAGCTTTGGTTTCCTTGTTTTCACTACAATTTATCCAAAAACATTTATAAATAAGTAAATCAATTAACGGCTTAATTTTAAGTTAGTTAAATTGTTTATTGTATTTTGAAAGAATGCAACTAAAGTTGTGCAACATTCTAAAAATGATGTGTGCTTATTAACATGTAATAAGGGCCATTGATAAATAAATTGAATAAATAAGTATTGAGAATTTATTTTACCAAATTATTTAATTAAGTAATTTTAGGTGCCGGCTTTAAGTTCAAAACCCTTGCAATATAGCTGATGCCCACTGGGAACAGATAGTTTGGCTTAAGCTATTTTCCCCGTGCCGCAAATTGACTGCACGCACTTAAGAGCGCGTCTAAGAGAGAAAATACTGGGTACAGTGCGGGAACAGTTTCGCCCCTTCGCAATGCGACCGAGAACAGCCACCGCGCTCGTCTGTTTGCATTTACGCTAAGTGTTTCTGCCAACTGGTGGCCTGTGGCTCAACTGGGGCTACACAAATACAACACACACGCACATAAATATTGCACGGGATTGTGCAAACATAGCTGCACTTCTCGGATTTAAAATTTTAATTGCAGGTGTTCTGCGTACACAAAAGCGGTAAGGGTAACTGGCGAAAGCCACACGGAAACTGGAATGGATCGGAGGGGGGCCGATTAGGAAGTCAACTGAGTACGGGCTAAACAACGAGCGGTGTTCGAAATTGTTTTTTTCCTTTTCTTTACCCATCAACAAGTGCGTGCACACGCCCCTCGCCCACCCACGCCCAACTACTAAACGGCATGAAAAAATTCAAAGTAAAAGTTTATTCAATTCTGTGACAATGTGACAGGAGCAGGAGCCACGATTTGTTGCCCTTTTTATTTTGGCTTGCTTTTGTGCATGTGGGCCTCTTCATTGTCGGCGACAGACTTCAACTTGTGCTCAAATCCGTACACAAACTGCCAATCTGTGATTTATTTTGAGCGCAATTTTTTCAATTTACTTAAAACAACAACGAAGAATCAGAAAAAACAAAAAACAAAGAAAACACGGGCCACAGCGAGTGCGGCAGGACATAAAGTGTGCAGGAAGTGGATTTTTGAGCGGAAATAATTTTGCCACATGTTGGCAAATAAACACAGAGCCAAGGTGAGCATCTAATGCCAAAAAAGGGAGGGGCGCCGCGTGCCGCGTGCAGGCAACCAGCCAGGCAGCCCTACCAGCTGTCGGGTGGCCGAATTGGCGTGTTAGACAACGGGCGGTGGCTCAAATCCATCCGCCTTTATCGTCAACAGCTTAAAATTCAATATAAGTGCACAATTCTGTTCTCGCCCCATCTGTGTTCCGTCTATATACAGATGTACATACACCTATTTACGTATATATATATATGCTATGTGTATACTTTGTTTTAATAATTTTTGTGGCAGCCAAAGCGAATTTTGCCTGTGCTGGCGCTCGGTGAGTGCGTGTGCGTGAAAAGTAATTTTGTGGCAGGCGAAGCTAATGCAAAAGCTGCCCGCCTGCCCGCCTGTCCGCCCCCTGTTTATCTGTGCGGCACGAAGGAGCGCACGGCAGCCGTTCAACAGCAGCAAGCGGAACCCGTGCCCAATGATTGATGGTGAATCGAAGTCTCAATATTGCAAAACGATTGACACCAGCTCAGTTAGTATGCGGAGAGGAGTGTGCGAGGCAAATCTAATTACAAATGTACTCAAATGAAAGCTTTTCCGATGCAGCCAAAAAGTATGCAACTGTTTTGTTATTGTTGCGCTGCGCGTGATGAAAACATTCCTCGATTGTTGTCTGAATAATCAAGTATATGGCTGTGCCGTTGCATGTGTATAGCGAGGCAAAACATAATAGAACCAGCAACGCCAACGACAGTGGCACGAGGCATGCCCCGAACCTCAGAGTGTGCCAATTCGACAAAAGTTTCGTGCCACACAAATATTACACAATAGATATGGCGCTCGATGTGGGGCGGGGGGAGGCAAGGAAAAGAAAAGAGGGACTTAATAGGGAGCGGTACGTGTGCTAAATGCAATGGCAGGACCAGTTACAACAATGCACTGTCTGAATAAGCCTGGCCAACTGGCCAACTGGCCAACTGGCAAGCGCTTGCCGCACGCTGCCCGCAGCTCCCGTGGCGCATTTCGTATGCAACACTTGTCCGGCAACCTTAACAGTGTCGGCAAAAGCAAACACAAAAAACACCAAAACACGACCATTGCAATAACAACGGCAACAATAACTAGCCTGACTTCATTGTGAGTGACAGCAAAAAGTGCAGCTCCTGGGGCACCGCTGCGTATGCGCAATGTGGGCGCCCACACACAATGCAAAGCCGAGACACCCACTTCAGGACCGGGCCGTGCGAGCGTGGTCTGTGTATGTCCGCGTGGGCGTGGCCCTGACCGTGGGCGTGGGCGTGGACACGTGCATAGGCGTTGGCGTTGTCTCAACTGCGTGCCCCACAGCATCGTGCTGCACATTTTAAATGCAATCATTCGGACAACAGCAACAGATTTATTGTTATCTTTAATGTCATTGTATGTACCCTGCAGACTGGCCAAGATGGTTAGCACGGACCAACCGCAGTATTTCTTATACATATTATAACTACTTTAAAACACCACAAACCATAAACAATTACCATATCTTTTAATATCTTATTATATTGATAATAGTGTATTGCGTTTTATTTTTTGATTACCCTTCGAATTTTGTTCCATCAATTATTTGAATTTATGTTTATTTTATTTAGTTCTTAATATTCACAGTTTCTAGGGTATCGCCTAGCATTGTCCAGCACAAAATTGAACCATATTAATCCTTAGAATTGTTTTATTTTGCCTTAATTTCCATGAGGAAAACATGCAATTTCCCTTGTCGCATTTAAAATGCATTTAATGTGTTAATAAATATTTGACTTAAATGGTCGCTACTTACAATATCGTTAATTAATTTGAGCTCGGCGTTAAGTGCAACCACAACGCGCATAATAATCAAAAAATATTTCGTTGAAAATAATAAAGTAAAATAATTAAAAATATATTTACTTATTCAAGTTTTAATTTAAAATGATTCCCATAATCACAATGGGTAGTCAAAAATTAAATAAATAAAATATGGTTTTAATATTAGAACAATTAAACGGCAAAACTGTTTGCAGTTTGAAAATAAATTTATGATGTGCAAGAAATTGGAGAAGAATTTGGCTTTTGCAGTCAAATGGTGTCTTATTTCTGTCGTTTTGGAAACATAAGCCGAATCTTAGCCAAATTAGGCTAAAAATATTTTAAATTATACCCAAAACGATTTTGTTTCAAGAAAAATATAAGAGCAATTAAAGGAAATATTTTTGTACTTGCGTCTGGAATTGTGTATTAAGCTAATAAGTAAAATAATTTTTACATTTAATTTCAACGGTCGGGAAAACATAATGTTTTGTGCAAGTAAGGGTATCAAGAGTCCGGCGTGCCGCAAGTAGCTATCCATTCGCATATATTTTGTTTTGCCTACTTACACAGATTTGTACGCAAAAATGAAATCAAAATCTTTGTGAAAACATTTCATGCAAATGAATAAATAAGCAAGTGGCAAAGAGACTTTGACTGACAGCAGACGAGGGACGCAGGACCAGAGGGCGGGGCGGGCGGGGCGCAGTATAAGAGGCGAGGTAGGCAACAGTTACATATTTACATAAATATATCACGGCTATTACGAAATGCCTGGAACACGCCCAAAGGCAGTGTGTGTGTGTGTGCGTGTGTGTGTGTGTGCTACATGTCATAGGCAAATGTGTAGTTACATGTTTGTGCGTGTGTGTGTGCGTGTAAGTCTGTGGTGTGTGTAAATATGTAACTTTCTGTCATGCATTACAATAATATGAAAATTATTTGTAATGTAATTTCAACTTAATATATTTTCATATAAAACGACACGCCCCCACAGCCCGATAGGCACACGCACACACACACGCACACGCACACATAGATGCCGACATGGCTAAGTGTTTAAACAGCGCCGTAGAAAGCAGTCGAGACACCTGCAAGGGCCGCCTCATTACGGCAGCCGGCGACGACGACGGCGACGGCGACGGCGACGGCGAAGGAAGGATGCTGCTGGGGCGACGGCAGGACAATGGGTGTGCCGGCGAGAATGGCGACGACAGGAAGTGGAGTTGTCGAAAGTAAATTTGCATAAACGTATGAAAAATTTTAATATTTACGACAAATTTGCAGCTGCCTTCGCCTTCCCAATGTTTTTATGTGTTGCATACTTTCAGGCTTGCGTGAGAGAGTTGTGTGTGTGTGTGTGTGTGTGTGCTACAATTAAGGTTTCTAACCAAATGGAAGTGCGGCCTGCAGCTGCAACGGAGACTGCGGCTCAAATTGCAGCTGACACAGCAAGGGGGGCGGGGAAGGGGGCGTGCTTCCGGGCTTGCATTCGAGTGCAGACTAAATAAAGCTCGAACACTGAATGAGCAATAAAAACGTAACCATGGCTATGTGCTTCGAGTGCTGCGCCAAGTGCGCTTCATCAGTTCTCAAATCGCTTTCGCTTTCAATTCGCCAACTTTGCACACAGCCCTCAGTTGGGCGGGCGCCAACTAACTTGGCTCGCAGACTTGACGAAATGGTGGCGAAACAGCTTTTTAGGCAACGCATCGCACACATTTTTGTGGCCTGTTGCCGGGATTTGATTCTGCCCGCTGTGCATTGGATTCCCTTTAACTTGGATGCACACAAATTAAATTCCATATTTCCATGCGGTTTTCCCACTT
Organism: Drosophila robusta; assembly: GCA_035043565.1. Classification (NCBI taxonomy): domain Eukaryota; kingdom Metazoa; phylum Arthropoda; class Insecta; order Diptera; family Drosophilidae; genus Drosophila; species Drosophila robusta. The sequence continues at coordinate 17,146,985 of JAWNMW010000257.1, read as the reverse complement.
CGAAAGTGTGGAAAGCCCCTCAGCATTATTTAATTAAAAATACAAGCAGATAACAAGTAAGTGTTCTGGTAATTGGTAATTAAAATTGGATGGCTTGCAAGGTATCTCCTGGTCGAGCAGCTCGAACCTATGCCGTGCACATATTTTTGTGCTTTATTTCCATGCGCTTTTCAAAAAGTGATGGCAAATACGTATTGAGGCAATTCGTCACGGTTAATGGTAATGACCATTTGGCTAGACCATTTAAGACACATAAACAGAGCGCGGGAGTCATCAATTTTGTTTATTATCACAACAGCAAATGGTCTTTCAGTTGGATCTGTGGGTAAGGAATCGGTCTGGTCAATTGACGCATACACCTTGGCTCATTATATCGGTGGCCATTAGCAATTAGCGCTGTCATTTAAATGATTTTTAAAATGCCAAATGACCCAGTGTTGATATTCAATTGCTTTAATACCCTGTACACTTTTGAAAGGAGCCTATTTCCATGGTGCAATTTTATTATTTAATTATTTAAATTATTTATTTATTTGAACAGTAGTCAAGCAGTTTTGTAGGCCTTGAACGGCCTGCGACAAGGGTATTATTAAAATATTGACAATATATTGGATGAAATACTGGTATTGTAATAATTATGCCAGTATAAAGCAATAAAAAGGCTTAAGCTACTGGAGATGCAGAATACATAACATTGTAATTATCGAGTAGGATAGTTATCCATAATGGCTAAAGCATTTTATTTAGCTACAGTCGCTAGCTTTAAGCTGTTAACCGAGGTATAAATACTTTCGCACAGCAATCAACAATGCCAATAATATAAGCTCTCTGCTTAATATATATAATTGGCAGCAAGAAACACTTTTCGTACAATAAGGAACTTTCGTCCTTTTTTAAAATCTTGACAGTTCACTTGAAAGATTAAGCAAGGGTATTTAAGCACTGGCAAATCAAAAGCTGTAATTGCTTGTGTTTTATTTGACGGGCGTTGGCTTGGTATATATTTAATTGACGAAGACCCGCACAGCTGCCAATTTAATTGAATGTATTCGAAAATACTCGTACTCGAGTGCGTTGCCACGGCTTGTTTGAAGCATATTTCGGTATAATTGGTGGGAACTTCATCTGTAATCGTTTTAATGGGTGTTTTCAGTGGCTTTTAATGGCGCTGGCAAATGGCTCTTCGATTGCTTTGGGACCATTAAATTGCTGTTGCCCACGTGGATGAGTCTCTAATTGCTCAAATGATATGTTGCAGCCTCTGTTTAATTTTAAGAGTCAATCTCTTATTTACTAAAAATGTTGTACAGGCTCACTTGGTAAATAGTGCACTTTTATGAGCACATATTTACTATTTTTCATTTCATTTAAAATTGATTGAAAGCGTGTAACGACAGCGACAGCAAAGGCAACGACAGCAGCTCTTGAGAGCTTTATATATTGAATTAAAGTTGTATTTGGCCCTTAAACGCCGCCCAATGGGGGAGGGACTTGAAGCTTAGGCAAATTGCAACGCAACATTAAATCAAATAACAAAGAGCTCTTTAGCCGAGCGTATTTAAATATCAAATAACTAAAGCGCGCAACGAAGTATACACTCGGAGAAAACGAGGCATTTTGCAGTTAAATTCAATTGAATTGAAGAGAAAACCATTGTTACTCAATAGCAACATATTATGGGAAATTAGCAAATTAACATAATGTCCTAAATAATCCATTTAAAATATAATATAATATAATTTTGGTAAGATACATTTTGCGAGTTGAAAGCCAGTCCTGAATATATTTTACAGTTCAGCTGAACTCTTTGTGTAAGCTTAATCATGCTTAAACTCCATGCGAACTCACAACAGCTTATTGCCGGCATTGAAGTGTGCATGTCGTCATCATGCCACATTTTGCAGTATGTGCAACACGTCTATTAAGTGGATTCACGTGCAGGTGACTGCTCTCGGACGGCCTGATTGTAATTAAAGCTGTTTAATTTGCTGTCAGATCGCACACAAAGACACCCACACATACACGGACACCCATTTACTGGGCCTGCAACATAATAGTACAATTAAAGCCGCCACGACTTTAATTCCGCTTTTATAATGCACATCGGAAAACGTAAGTGATACCTCCGTCTTCCGGCTAATTAAATTCAATATTGCGAGAAGCTCAATTAAGATTTTCAATATTATGCCAATATATGTGTGTAATACTACAGCATTTTCATAAATACCTTGCTAATGGCGGTAGCGAGCTAGTCTATATGCCCTTCCAGAGGGTATGCTAGTTCCACCATTAAAGATATTCTTTTTCAGTCTTATCAAAAATGGATTTATGTTCAAAGCTGCATTTAATTTATTTTGGGAATCAGCAGATACGCGAGAAAAGCTCAATTTTGAAACCAACTTGATATAGTTGGATGCAGCTCAGGCCACGCCCACCTATTGCATAGACGCAGTGATAAATGCCCAACATTTGACCTGCAAGTGCATTTAGCCCGGAACGTGCACGTGCTCCGGGATCCGAGGGAAGCGGGGCCAGCAGGCAGCTCGTTGATTACATTTGCCAAAGGCTGCCAAGTGCGACGGTTCTTTATGCCACGCATAAATTACCTCGGCGAGTGGACTCACCACAAAGCAGGCAGACAGACTGTAAGAAGGCGAATATAGCTGCTCACAAAATCACTCGGGCCCCCAGGTAAAAGGCGCTGTGTTTAGTTTTGTGATGCTGCTCAACATCGAAGTGAACTGCGGTCCGGAAATAAATAAACACTGCAGTTTCAATACTTTCATTAAGTTCTGTAAAATATGTTAATTGTAAGCAGCTTTAGTCGGGAGTGCCCGACTAGGAGCTATTTTGCAGCTAACCCAATTCCTGAAGAACATTTGAACTAACAGACAGACGGACACGGGTAAATGGACTCAACTCATCATCTTGATCAAGAATATATGTATCTATATATTTTCTGTTTGTTGCATACATTTGCACAAAACCATTATACCCTTTCATCCACTCTCAATGGGTATACAAATTAATAAAAACAGACAGCACATTCTTCTGCGCAATAAGGATACTCTTAGCCAGTTTTTATACTCGTTCACGAAGTGAACTCACTGGGGCGTGGCAATCTATATATCTTGGGGGCGGGTAAACTGCAAAATTCCATATCACCCACAATTTTACAGCTAGACTCATTAAATTAAGAGGAGACTTCAAGGACGTCCTTCTCTAAAGATCAAGCCGAATATTTTGGAATTTGTTTTCGACTGTTTTAAGACTGTTCTTACTTGGTACTTTTCCACGTTCGAAATCTATATGAAGTCCCGCTCGCCCTGTCTATTTCGGCCTTTTACATGACTAATAGATTCTACCTTGCCAGTGCTGGCCTCCTTCATCCGCTGTTGCCATATTTCTAGCGGACGTAGAAGTGAATGTGTGTGTGACTGATTAACCGGGTCCATTAAAGGCTAAGCCAAATCAAACAGGCCGCGTGCTGATTAATCACTTTTCAAATAATTTAGGTAGGCCCCGCAGCATCTGAGTTCGGTGAATACTCTTTGCGGGTGATTTACTCGATGCCGAAAGGAGTCTTCTAATCCGTCTACTCATATGCAGATGGGTGCCGGCTCGGATGGCATTTTAATTAACCAAAAGCGTTTTAATGGGTGCCTGTTTAATGACAGGACGCAGGACATGGGACGGCCGGGATGCACGAGGGGAGTGTGCAAGTTTGAACATGTCATTTAAGTACATAATTTCATTTAAATCTTGACTAAGCCTGCAATGCGAGGAGTCGAAACAAAGGACATTAAATTGTAATAAGGGAGCCGCATAGCAATTTCCATTTTGCCATTGGCAAGGACAAGGTCATGCGCTTGCCAAGCCGCTTAAAACGTTAACTTATTATTTTTGTTGTTTTACTTCTTTTCGGGCCCTTATGGCAGCAACAACAACAACAAGCTGGCGCAGCAGCAGCAGCTAAGAGAAAATTGCTTTCAATTATGTGGGCCAAGTCCGTTAGACTAAACAAATGTTTGAAGTTATAATTGAGGCGACATACTTATTATGCTCCGAGAGACTGAGCCCTAGACTATATGCATGTGGGAGCCTGCGTGCCCAAATATATATGAGAGCTTTGCTCCGAATATAATCAACTGAAAATTCATTAGAGACAGCCCCCCAACCCGACCACGATGAGGCTTGCCAGCGCGTTCGCAGTTTGTAATTGATCAATTAACGGCAATGAAACTTCCAGCTCACTGATTGCCCCTCAGCCATAATATAGAAATCTAAATACACTTCAGGGTGTCTCCAGCTGCACTGCACGTCAGCTTTGATTGTCACTGGGTAAGCCTAACCCGTCCTGGCCCCCATTTGGTTGGGTCTGGTCTGGTCGGGTCTGGACTGGCCGGGCCGGGCCGGGCCGGGCCTGGCCTGGGGACACGTCATGACAGTTTGCCGGCTGGCTCTCAGGAACAGATGGCAAACGGTAGACGGCAGAAAACGAAGCCACGTGCTAATTGCTGACATGAACGGGCTTTCGAGGCGAAATCCCTGCCAGTTGCCAGACTTGTGCTTACCGCGTCTGCTCAACAGGCAAATTGAAAAGCTGGCAATTACATTACGCATACGACACGTTGCCGAACGCAGCGTCACGCAGACGCTACCTCAGACAGCGGGGTGTGTGTGTGCGTGTGTGCGCGCGTGTGTGTGTGTGTGCCGTGTTTGATACTGTGGTGCTGTAAATGGCACAGTATCTACTTAATCAGACAATTATGTGCTGCTAATATTGATATAATCTTGAGCTTAATGCTTTTAATTTAGCTCGTTAGCGCGATATTTTTGCATTATATTCAGCAAGCTCCCTTCTCCACTCCGGGGTACTTCCCATTATCCTGTGGGGCTCCATTGGGTAGATAAAACGGGCATAGTTTCAGCGCATGAAACACATTTTGAATATGACCTTTGACTCGTTTTCATTTTCATTTGAATTCCTAATTTGCTTTAGTTTAATTTTTTCTTTTTAGCTTTTATAATAAATTATTATGGCTGGCATTTTAACTTTCGGGTGCATTTAGATACGCAATTCCGAATTCTATTTACGCAGCTGAAATTGTAATTAACTCGCCAGTAATTGCATTCAAGTTGGGCACAACTTTTATTGCCTTCCTAAATTAGATTTAGCTCTGTAGAACCTCTTTTAAATTGCCTATAAAATTCATAAGCGATTAGCTCATGATATAGCTATGCCATTCATAAGATCTGTTGAGTGAGTGGAGTAAATATAGATGTAAATATCAATATAGGCAAGCAATAAAAAGTTTCTTTTATAATCATTTTTACATATGTGTATCTCTTATTAATTGTTCTTAAATTATCCGAGCATATTGTACACATATGTCTGTATTTATACATCTCTATTTTCACTAAGAAATTGACTGATTAACTGACCGATTTGACCGATATAATAATGGGTAGGAAACACATTTAAAATGTTTATAATTCTGTTCGTTTTATTTTAAATAATTTGCTTCCAAGTCTCAGATGCGTTGTCTATATTGGCATTGCTTATATGTGTGTGCTCTACTTTATTATCATATGTATTTACTTTTCAGCGGCTTTTACCGTTGTCATTGAATTAAAATTCATCCATTGTCCTCGTAAGTATTTGCCTTTGATGAGCTCACATGTCAATGACAGCATTTTTGATAAACGGAAATGGAAAATATAAATGCGGAAATATTTGCATTTTCACTAGATACCCCGTAGCTATTAAAGCGAGGAAACGGTTTGATTTACTCTTTTTTTAAAAGCTTTTAGGAGCTATTGAAGTGGCAATGTATTTATATTGATCGTTGTGATCTCTCTGCAGGGTATCTTAGAGTCGCACCTAATTGATTTGTTTAATTTCCGCCTGTTTCCGTGCGTGTTGCTGATAGCAAACAACAGAGCCAAGCACAAATAACTCGCATTCCTCATATTCCCATCCCCCGCAGCAGCTTCAGCCAAACTTGGTCTAGTTTTGGCGCTCTCTTTCCCCACATCTAGTGGGTTATTGGCACGCAAGCAGCATAAGCAAATGCAACCACACACACACACACACACACGCACACAACAATAACCAAGATAAGTAATAGCAATTTGCTGGCCAAGTCCGCTTCTTGTCTTTGGCTTGTTCGCCGGCAACGCGAACACAAGCTACCCGGCTGCAATCTTGCGAGTGTTTGCAGCAGTGGTGGTGGTGGTGGTGGTGGTGGTGCTGCTGCTGCTCCCGTTTGTGGTTGTTCGCTTTGCCGACTTTACTGGCTGCCTGGCTGCACGTACCGAGCTCAACAAATATGTATCTCCTAATTACTGCTGCGCAAAGTCATGCGGCGTTTGTTGCTGCTGATGCTGGTGCTGCTGCTGGTGCTGGTTCTGCCACTGCTGATGCTGTGGTAATCATGATTTAAGCGCTAAGCTGCTCTACACTTACATTCTCACACACGCCTAGGCAGGACAGCCCCTTCTGCCATGGCTTCAACTTCAATTTTCCGACACACGCCTCACAGTCGTGTGTGCTACGTGATGTTGAAGTTGAAGTAAATCACATAAGAGCCTGCGCCCAGGAGTGGTTGCCTTTAAGTCCGCCACTGGCCACAGACCTGCCCGGGGTCAGCTCAACGGCCACGCCCCGCGTTGCGCCCACTGCTGCATATTAAATATGCAGGCGAAGAATTTTCAAGTGTTTAACAACGGGCCGAAAGGCTTTTAAAGCAAATATGTTGAATTCAATTTGTAACTAACGTGCACAAACACACGCACACACACACACACGCACTGAAGCACACACCATGTGCTGGGGTTAACTGCCAGGAGGGGGGCCGCCAGTTGGCCACAACGAAATGCCAATAACAAAATAGACGCGAGACGTCAGATATTTTGAAGCCCCTTCCGCACTGCCTGGCCGCCGTAGCACCATATTGAGCCGAACAAGCAATGCGTGGAGCCAAAGGGTGCGAGGGGGCCAGTGAGGCTCGGCTAAAAGGAATAACAACAAAGCCATTTACGTGCAGCAAGGCAAAATCTTTGAAGATACCAAATAGGCAAGCCAGCAAGTCAAAGGGAAAAGCAAAGAACAAAAAATAGAAAGAAAAAAACAACATAAAAAACACAAAAAATAACGCAGTGTACACATTAACAGATCCAACTAGTATATACCCTATAATAACTGATACATTTGGTATATTATTAATTAAGCTATACACAATGAATGTTATTTATATAAGCGAATGTTTAGTATGAATTCAAATAAATAAATTCCCCTTAGTAATAATACAACCAAGTAAATATCGCACTATATATTTATGGTATATATATATATCATCTTCATCATGTTCAATACCCGAATAAAAAGTGTCTTCGAACATTAAAATTATCTACATATTTCACTATATTTAAGTAGATTGTAATATACCTAAATTAGCATCGATTTGTAATATTTATAAACGTATAATTTTTCATCTTCCAAATATACCCACTTATTTCCATTTTTAGAGCGAGTTTTGCGAATCGGAGCTAACATGTCTTTTCTGCAATGCCCGATTTTAAAAGTTCCGAGAGACAGCCTATTAGCTGGCTATACAGCTTAATGCGCATTACAGATGTACCTAAGCACAGCTTAAGCATACCCTTTTGATGCGTTTTTTTTTTGGCTCGGGGGTATGAAAAAGGTAGAGCCAGAGGCAAGGGCGAATCATTGAAAAAGGATAACCCCACACATGTGAGTCAAGGATGTTTTTCAGCTCTAGCAATGCGTTGTGTGTGCGTGGGTGTGAGTGTGTGGGTGTGCGTGTGTGTGTGTATCATGATGATGGCATTTTGCTATTGCCTCAAGTGATTTACAGCAAAATTTGAATACCATGAAAAAGACAGAGCTGCAGTAGCTGAAACAGCATCAGACGCATCTAACCGGAAGCGGAAGTGCTTCTAACTGTAACTGAAAAATGCCATGTCGGCGAGGGAGATTCAAAATTTTCCTGGTTACGACATAATAACATTAAAATAAGCTACGCTTGGGAGCCAGCCCGATGCCCTGTCATCAACGGGAAGGTAACCAGCAAACGAGCATTCGATGTGCATCATCTGGAAGCACATGGCGTATGAGCCATATTCACAGGACTCTTCGAGGCCACTCTGCGTTAGTTCAAATATGAGTTTGTGCAGCCCATTCAACGTGCCTGCCACAAGTTGCACCAAAGCACACAAACGTGCCTGGACACGCACACACGGACAACTAACACCTCAAATATAAATCACTTCAGGTGCTCTGATTCGGTCTCAAATGCAGCCAACAATTTGGTAACCAAATCTCGCCTGACACTCGACCAGGTGCCCAATTCAATTTCTCGTCCAATGATTCTTGATTACAAGCCAGCGCACAAAAATGCAATTATAATCCCTGCATGTGGTTATTCTAAAGAAATCACTTTGAATTTGAAAAGACCTGGAATGGGCTTTGCAAATTATGCTAATGACTTGTACGTGAGTTAGCCAAACTGGAAATGCATCTGTGTTCCTAAAGTTTTATTGATTGCCAATTTAATTTATCATCATTTTTTAGTTGCAGAATAAAACAGAGAATTAGATAATCAGCAATAAAAATAAAATGTGCTTCTTTGGTTTAAAGGCATTATCAATATTTAGCACATTATCATTAATTTATTCAGTCTGTCTTGGCATCTTTTTGCACGAAGAAATCTTTCGGTGAGACTCTTTAAGCTAGATAGATAGTTTGTGATAACTTTCTATCTCTTTCTATGAATTGTCACTACATAATGTCCATGATTTGCATTTTGGAAAAGTTTGTGTGCACATTGGATATCCGGGTGCAGGATTCATCTCCAATCCCCTTGACACAATGTCTTCTTTTTTCTGGTTAAGCCCAGCAATTTATATCTATCGCGTTGCTATGGAAAGTATTAGTAAGTGATTGCCGGCCATCATAAGTGGAATTCACATATGGAGCTTAACGTTTCATTGGATTTTTTCGACAATATTCTTAAGCGGTGGGCTTCGTGAAACAATCGACCTCGCACACTTTCGAATGTTACCGAAATAGACTTCAATGGATAACAGGAAATCAATTTTGCTGAGTTTCACAAGGCATTTTTAGGTCGTAGCAAATTGTGGCGGTGGGTCGGTGGGTCGGTGGTTGGAAGCCGGGCGGGTGGGTGGTGGGTTTTGGTCGTGTGGTCGGTACTCTAATAAAAGTCATTCAACTTGAGCTGCCAGCCAACTGTGAAGTGAAGTGAACTTCTAATTGTTCTCCATATGCGAAAGACGCAGCTGACATTGAAACCAGCAAACGGGACGAAAACGTGGAATGGGGGCGACGAGGACAACAAGGATGAGGCCGACAAAGAATCAATCAAATTCGTTTATACGCACTTCTAATCAAATAATGGTTCAATAGAAATCATGACCGGGGTGGGGGAGGGTGTCTGAGGCCAGAGGAATTAATAGACACAACAAAAGTCATCATAAATAAATCTATAAAACTGATAAGGAAATTGCATTTGTTGAGGCGCAGATAAAGAATGAACAGATATTTATACGGTATATGTGTCTGTATGTTTTATGTGGAGCGCGCATAAAAGTTAATGACTTTTGACATCTTTCGCTGCAAGTCAATGACCAAAAGTCAAGACAAGAAATTAAATCAAAAGCATAAAAACAAAACAACAACAAGAAACACGACCAACGCTCAGCTAAAACCATAAAACAAATTTCACAGGCACTTTAGCTGAAAAAGGGTATGACGATTATGTTGGCTTGTTTGTCTAGCACAGAACATAATCGAATATAACTGAAAATAAAATAATGTAAATAAAAAATAAATACAAAAAAATATAAGGTCATTACCACTTGGTTCCATATAATCTAAAGTAGCTTTTTCCACACTGGGAGTAGAGTATTGCGCACTGGAAAGTTTGAGTTATATCTGATTATTTTATTTTCTATTCGATTGATTCGAAACTCATTTTTTCGATAGTTTTTTGGAAAAAATGTGATGAGTATTCAGGCGACGGCGATGCGAAAAACTCGCTTCCAGCGCAAAGTTGTGATTGACTGACTGAGTGAGTGAGTGCATGAATATTTCGTGGATGTTGCGGTAAAGTGTCAAACACCTAAAGCCAAGCCACGCAGGGTTGACGGCGGCGCCAAGCAGCAACAGCTGAGCTGAACCACAATGCAAGAGGCCAGATGCTGCTGCTGCTGTTGTTGTGGAAAACAAAGCGCTGTTAGGTGTATAAAAAACGTTTAAGCAGCCGGTCCAAAGGGCAGCAACAACAATCGAAACAGCAGCAACAATAACAATGCGAACAGCAGGCAATCAGTTGTCAGCAGGGGCGATGTAAACAAAACGAAGCGCGCAGGCGCGCGGATAAAATATGCTCGTGTGTGCCAAACGGATAGCCGGATAAGGCGATGGCGGATAAAGCAGCGGTCGGCGCTGGGAACACTGGCGAACGACGCGCTGCGACAACAGCAGCAGCACCAGCAGCAGCAGCAGCACAAGCGCCAAAAGCAGCAGCAGCAGCGGCAGCAGCAGCAGCAGCAGCCGCAGCCGAAATCGTCGCAGAGCGCCACGCATAGAAAACTTTTTGAAATATAACCAAAGAAATTTGTTTGTTTTGATTCAGTCGTTGCGGGTTTTTTAAGGCGAGCAGACAGCCAGGAGCAAGCCAAAACTAACCAAGCCAAAGCGTTGCGATTCGGCATTAAACATTAAACAAATAAACCAAACTCAACAAAAAAAATAAAGAAAATAGAAAACAAACTCACAGAATTATTTAAAAACTTAAAACATTTGGCAAAGTGCGTAATCAAATTTTTTATCCAAATGGGCGAAATCAAAAAAATTGCTAAAAATAAATTGTTTGAAAATGTTTATTTTTTATATTTTTTTTAAACATTTGAACAAATTCTAAAAAGAATCCAACCAAATAGTTGAAAAAAGGCAAACAATTTTTTTCGTATTTCTTCAGTGTTAAAGTGCAGTGTAAAAACATCTTCCGGCAATAACTATTCACAGGTAAATATCATGGGAAATGATTCACAATTATTGTCCAAAGATTTTGCATAACATTGAGATGTAAACTGTCAACTATTATGAGAATTTATTGCAGCCAAACATTGTAAAGTTCTTTTGTGAAACCCATCTTGGTCGAAATGGCCAAACAGTTGGCTATTTCTCAGATTAGATTTTAGCTGAAGTAAATCAAATTAAGTTAATGCTGCCAGACGGGAAGTGGCGAAGGAAGTGGCTTTGTCTCCAGAACGGAAAGAAACATTTTATTGCCCTTTGCAGGTTGCAGTTCACGTATATCAGCTGCCAACAGCTTTAGATTGCAAGCTAGATAAAATACTCCTCATGCATATCCGCATCGGTATCTTTCAGTGCAAAGAATTTGTTATGCAAATTTCAAATGTTCATCTTTCCACATTTGCAAATTTAAAAACAATTCTTTTGTTTTCACTTAAACAAATATTTCATTTCCAATTTGTAGAATTACTTGTATAATTTGATGAAATATAAATTTAAATCTCTTAAAAAATATTTTAAATAAGGAAGTACAAAATTATATACTCCTAAGAAAGATTTTTATTAAATTTAAAATTTATTAAAATCATTTCAACTCGAAGAATTCCTCAAGTATTATGTGTTATTTCCATTCAGAAATTTCAAAGAAATTAGTCAACACTTTTCGACGTTAGCAGGAAATGTGTGCAGTTAAATCACAATTGTAAAATCTTTTTCCTCAGTTTATACGAAAAGGCACATTGGTAAATATTTCTTAACAGTGTGTTTTAAATTAAACGAATAACATAGCTGCTCAATTTAACTGGCCCACCTCAACTGATCGAACATTTAAAAAGTATTCTTTTAAGCGAATTACATGAAATTAAGCTACTGCAGATGTCAGGCAAAGTTTAACATTTTACAGATTCTGGCATATTTGACAAGCTTCCTCTCCCAGCCCCAGCAAGGTTTTTCCGAGAGTTACAAGTTAAAAGTCGCATCAGAAAGAAAATCCAAAATGTACGAAAAAATTAATAAAAGTGTTTTCATTTATTTGTGCCTTTTTGTACAACATAAAAACGTAAGTTACAAACTTGTCAAGCAGGGATTTTTGCTTGAGGTTTGGTTGCGCTACTCTTCATATTGAGTCCATTTGCTAATGCATAATATTTCATTTATAATTATAATATAATAAAAGTATATTTGTCAAGGCTGCAAGCCGACTTTGGCTCAATGTGGCTTGAATCAGAAATTTAACTATTGAAATCATAAACCGAATCTTTGCCCCAAAAAATTAGCCGAACCATTTACTTTATTAAAATGGTCCAGTTGAATTTCAGTAAAACAGATATTATTAACTCTGAAACTAAAGCTATTTGATTTGAGTTGTGACTTAAAGAACATGTCGAAAAAAGTATTTTATCCTGCGAAACTCGAAATAACTGTATAAAGAATTGTTTATTGTTTTTATCATCTTATTATAATCTCTTCTCTTGAGTAATTATAGATCATTGAATATTCGGCTTGATGGCGTTATTTATGTTTTCTTTAAATTTTGCTCTCTGGCTTTTCGTGTCATGCTGAAAATTGCGAAAACTGCCGAAAGTTTGCGTTTCATATGACAGGATGTTGCCCAGTTTCCGTCCAGTTCAGCGCAATATTTTCTTAAGATAGAATCAAGTATTTTTGTTATTGCCCATTTTTCTTTGGCTCGATGTTCGTGCCAGAGACGTCTTCAATGGAAAACCTATTAAAAATAATTGTAATGCACTTAAATAAAATGCAATTACAGTAATTTAAGTACGGTGTTTGGTAGGAATTATTTATTATTATGATTATTAGTTGCAACGGTGCACGTTCCTTGCGCTCAATGGGCAACAAACAGACTGGTTAAATTTGCACAGCTTGTGGAATTCAATTCGAGCCGAACTAAACTAAAGCGAAGTCCATATGAGTCAAATAGAACACGTGCCGCACATATAGTAAATCAATATAGTCATTAACAGTAATGAAGCAAGCGGTATTAAACTGCTTCGCCAGGACCTGTGACAGCCTGCCTCAGCAAGCCAAAAAGTTGGTCGTATTAGCTGCCACAGGCACATAAGGCCAAATGTGTGTCACTCTCCGAATACCCTGTAAAGAAACGCATAAAACATTATTAAGAAGAGAAGCAAAAATGTTGCCGTCGGGTGCAATACTCGCAATGTAATAACAATTTGAAAAGAGGAGAAAACATATTCATGAAACGGCTAACAAATTGCGTTCACACGGACCGTCGGACAGACGGATGGTCAGCCAGCCTCTTTTTACTTTTCGAACGAGTTTAATAAAAGCTAATTTCAGAGAGAACAGATTTATCTGTGCATATTTTTATTTCGCATGTCCCTTGTAATCGCATCATATGTTGAGAAATTTGTACAGGTCGTCAAAAAGGAAACGAAATGCCAGCAAATAAACATTTGTGTTTTAACCTGCGGCTAGGCCACAAAGCACTTGACCGAAGCCCGAACAAAAAACATAAAACAAAAGAAAATAAAAAATGTAAAGAAAAACAAGGATTGGCAAACATTTTTGCAAGATTTACGCAAAAATGCAGCACAAAGGCAAAAAGTCGAAAATCAAAATGAAAAATGAACCGAATCGGGAGCCAAACCAAAGCAAAAACCAAACCTAACCAAAGCAAACCGAACCGAACTGAACCGAACCAAGGCGTAACCATAACCATAATCACAGCGCCAACCGAACGCAACCCTTTGAAAGGAGACGCTTGCCGGTGACCTTGTGCCGCCCCCCGCGACCCCTTGTCTACCAATCTGGGGTCGAGCTCCATGCGCGAATTATTGAAAGAAAAACATTAAGAAGAGTCATAACTTTGTTGCTTGTTTGCGGTCAGTTGGCTTATTTGCTTTTGGCCATTTTTATTTTTGTTTTCGTCTCCGAGTCCACATCTGAGCCCAAATGTGTGGCGATTTGTTTGTTTTTTCTCCTTGTTTTTTTTTTTTTTGTTTTACTTTCTTTGTTGGTGTCGGCTCCTGGGCGGGTTACGTTTAATGGCACCTGTGGCTGCTGGCCGCTAATCATGATTTTAATGACCTTTAGCAGCGGGTCAGCTGACCCGTTGGGGCCATAAGACTGATTTCGACTTTACGAGTGGCTCTCCGAAAGGTTTATCAAGCGGCGTTCGCTCGTTCCACAGGTTGCAATTAATTTTTTAAATGCCTTACAACTTGGCCAACTCGCTGTTGTTTGGATAAAGAAATAATAATTTAGCCACTAGCTTGATGCTGTTGCTAACTTGGTGTTGATTGAGTGCTAAGCACATATTTAAGTTGCCTCGAATATTAAGGGCAACTCGGGATCTGATAACATGCATACTTTAAGAAAAGGGATTGTGGCCAAATTTGCTTAAGCCGTAATTTCTCACAGCACGCACAGAGTTGTGCCGGACAGGGAAAAAATGAAGACGGCACTCGTATAAAAAAACCAAGATTTTTTTGACCTAAATCAAGTACAAGCGTTGACAAAACCTGGCCAAGGTGAAATGTTTTTGCAAGCCCAGGTTTGTCTTGAAGTTTAACTTTAGAAACTTAATTCAAATATAAGAGAAAACCCAATTGTTATATTAAAAAAGAGTTTATAGTTGACTTAATCACAGTTATGGTCCATGATAAAAGGACACTTAATAAAGACTTTTAACATCGAGTTCACAGCTTAAAACTGCACACTCACATTTAACAAAATGATTACCGAACGAGTCGTTATTTTAGAGAGAGGGAGAGGGAGAGACTCTCAATATGCATATTACTAATTGCTTAGAATTTTGGCATATGGACAACACGAAGAAAGTGTGAGATTTACTCGATGAGGGTATCGTATAACAAAGCCTACACTGAGATTGTCAAACATCGGGCTCCTCGCAGAGGCCCCGGCCTGAACGTTCCGATACGCTCCTAGGGTAATATAATCGCCCAAATTCGACACCACAACAAACAGACAAAAAATATTTCATTTCAATAATTTCATTGCGATGTCGGATGCCTGATGGCCAGTGATTGGCCAGTTGCGATTGGGTTTCTTCTCGGGTCTTGGCTGCCGCGGATGACGTAGTTGCAGACGCAAGCGTAGCTCATGGGCTCGGTCAATATTGGCACAACACTTTGTTTACTCGTTCACAAAAAATGGAGGAAAAAACTCACACACACACACACGCACGCACACAAGCGCAAACGCAAACGTAGAGAGAAATATGTTAAATCGACAACATATTGAATTTGGATTTAGTAACGCCGTGGCATAGGAAGAATCGGCACCCATATTCAGTGGGTGGCTGGGCGGCTGTGTAACGGTGGCCTTGTGGACCAAAAATGTAAACACGGCGCACAGGCGGCGAGGAAGCGAAAATCGTGCTGGCACAGGTTCGTTGACATCTGGTCCAAAAATGAAAAGATAACAAATGAGAGGCGCCTCGGCCGTGGCGTGCCCGGCCATGCGACACCGCATCTTGTGCCCAGGGTTGCCAACTTATGTAAATGTATTCAGGCGGCGTGAGGCAATTACGGCCAGAACAATAATCACAAGGCATCACAGGGCTTCGCCGGCTGCCGGCTGCCGGCTGCCAGCTGCTAGCTGCCGGCTGCAGCGCGCTAATACGTCCTGGGAGCGAGTGCCAATAATGAAAAGAAAGCAGCTAGCGAGGAAAAGCGGAGCTGGTTTTCCTTTTGATGCCACAAGAAACGACCTCGAAGATCAGGCTGCGAACAGCACACGGCAAACACGGCAGCCGTTGAAATATTGTGCAAACAATGAAAGGATTCCAGCATTGCCAGTCATTCCTTTGCCCCAGCGGCTCCTCCGCCCGCCGTGGCCCCTAATTTGGCTCGTGCCCCTCCTGGCTGGCAGCTGCCTGAGGTCTGTGCGTGCAACAGGTTGTCTGCGGCTCCCATCCATCGGGCGCCTGCGGTCGAAGGACTGCCGGAGCTGCGGTTCCCTGTCCCTGCGAGGGCTCTGGGCCCTGTGGCTTCTTTTAACCTGCCTGTCGAGGGGGCAACGTAATTCAACAACTAAAACAGTCAGCCAAAGAGAAAAATCACGTTCCATCTGGTAAAGTAAAAAGTACTTTAAATACCTATGTTTGAGCAGAAATTGTTAGGAAAGCTGCAAGCATGGCGCAAATATTTAAGAAATTCGAGAAATCTGAAGCTTCGAGAGTTCGCCACAGAAATGTTGGAAACGACCTTAAACAGCCGTGGCTTGATGCCAGATCCGAACGCTGTATACCCTAGCCGAGAGCATAATACATTCTCAACTCAATTTGTTAAGTGTTACTTTAGTCTGATCTGTTATAGAATCAACTGAACCAAACATTAGTTTTTAATAAAAGAAGTTTAACATAATTTTATTATTATATAAAATCAGATAAGCATAACAAAAGGGTATTTGTTTTTCGGTGTGCAAGCTTTGGGCTTCCCGTTTTCTTTGAATTTCCACATGCTTTGCAAATGAACATATGTACATACATTACGTACATTATTTGCTTAAATTTATTGATGGCTTATTGACAAGTTGAACTCTTTGACTTGAGTGTTTGCATTGAATTCCAATCTGAATGCATTTGGCAAGGACAAGAACAGTTTAACGTGAATTTCCGTTTATGCAGATGTGGCCAAAATAAACTGAGGGCGGATGCATTGCAATTTAATTTGATTTGATTTGATTTCGTTGTGTATTTAATTTATTGGCATTTGAAATTTATGTTCTTGGCATTAGATATGGACAGGTAATTAAATATTAATTGCTGCAACAAGACTCTCGGCAAACTTTCGCAACAAACAATGGTGCTGTATGCATATATCTACTAAATATACAAATTTAGATTATATTGGTAAATAATTGCGCTCAAAACTGTTGACTAATGTCTGCAATTAATTACTGCTGCACGGCCACACACACACCTGCGCGTAATTGGGACACCTGCCGTGTGGCGGGGGTTGGGGCCACCCCTCAGAACTGCCAACTACCGCTACGAGCCGAAACGTTTATAGTTCAAAATTGCTGTGTGCGCATAATTAACACATCATTAGATAATTTGTTTGTGGGTGTGTGCGAGCACTTATGGTTTATTTTAATATTTCTTGCAACTCAATTAAATGCACCACACCGAGCGATTGAATAGAACAGAAATATACCTAGGCGTGTGTTTACACAAGCCCCATTTAATCGACATTCGTGTTGTTGCAGCCACAATAAAACTCATACGCACTGTTAGCCCTACTGACATTGACATGCACGAGTTATGCATCTGTGATTGTTGTACAAATGGATCAGATCAGCAGTTGAATTAATCAATTAGGTCTACTGCGTTAGTAGAGTATGCTCGGCTGATAAATACCTTATGTAATGTTTTGTGCAAATGGCAAGCAGAAGGAATTTCTGTTAGTATCTGTTACAATCTATCATCTCAGAGACTGTGAGCGCTAGAGCAGGGTATCTCCTAGCCGTTCACTTTTAACCAAAACACTTTTATATATTGCTTTAGTTGTTGTTGCGGCGCATCCATCAATTTTATTTAATCTTTCATATATCAAATTTACTGATTATGTAAACGCACGCACACACACAGGCACATCAAAATATGTAAACGCGTCTTACCTTATGGCTGAGCATACCTATGTATGTTCATACAGATATATCATCATATCTATCGAATATTGATATGCGCATTTTTGGCAGCTACTGCCTGTCATTCTGACTGGCACACGCCCATAAAACGCCCACATAGATGGGCGCGCACACAAATCAAATATAATGAAGTGCTTGCTCGTTGTTCTGCTTCTTTCTCCTTTATTTCGTGGTATTTTTATACCCTGTAGCCGTGAAACGAAAAAAAGGCTGACATAAAGTATTAGTGTCCTAGCATAAAATATTCATAAATATTTTGCTGTCTTTTTTAAAAATCTAAAGATAGTAATATTTATATAAAATAATAAATATATTTTACGATGATGAGACGAGATACTTTAAATTAATATAGATTGAAGATGGATCTCCTCCAAAAATATTATATTGGGGCTCTGCTACATTGCTTACTTAATGCTACATTGCTCGATGCTGTTATCGAAAGTGTTCTCAATCGATTTGTAGCAAATTTATTATGCTCCAGCACAGGCTACAGGATATCTTGCAGATTTTTACTTAATATTTCTGCGGTTTCTCGATAGCTGCCAACTTGACGAACACATTGTTGTTGCCCTTGTAATTGTTGTGCTTGTTGTTGTTGCATGTGTTTTGTGGGCCCTTTTTATCGACAACAGTTGTTTCGTCACCTAAAATGTCCTTTGAATTCGAGCTTTCGATTTTGTTTTTCCCTTCCCTCTCCATTTGGGCGCTTTCTTTTCATTGTGCGTGGGCCATTTCATGTTTGATTGTTGTGTTGTTGGGGATTTTTTGTGTCTTTGGCATAAAGATTTGCAAAATGTCTTGGCAACCCTTTCACAATTGAATGAAAACAATAAAGATGCTACTACAAGATATATATATATATATGTCTTAACATGTATATATAGACGTAAGACTGACAGATTTGCCGCAACTCTAAACGAGCTCTTTGGGATTTCAAATTATTTATCCCGGCGACAAAGCGTTCAAACGTAAATACTAATTAAATTGATAAATATGTTAAATGTAAATTAATTGTCATTGTTTATTATTCCCACTCGCAGCTTATGGCAGCTGGCAACTGCGTAACAGTTGGGGATAACCGATTGCAGCTGCCTCCTTTGTGGGGGCTGCTTGTGGGGAGGACATGACTTGATGGCTGGTCAACAGCTTTGATTTATTGATGATGTGTCCTGCTTATGGGCATGTGATTTATGCATTGAGCCACTTCTTTAGCCATAAATTTAGTCCTTATATGTAGAAGCAATTGGCTTATCACTTGACTGACTTTGTTTGCGAGGCGAGAATGCAAAATGTAATCTTAATTCATTTTCCAGCCAGAAGCAAGTAAATACAGCAGAGTCGGGCAGAATATAATTACGGGTATTAAGAAACGAGCAATTAAAAGCTGCATTAATGTTTGTTCAATAAAATTGTATAGTCACGCTCGTTACAGTCATCGATTTATCGCACCAAGAAAAAGTAAAATAAATATTGCTTAATGTTTGGATTTTAAAATAAAGCTTTTGTGTCACATAATTTAGTATTGAAACTGGATCCCGTTGCCGGGTTTCAACTTAAATTCCATATTTTTTATATAAAATTAAATAAAAAAGTTTACGTAACGTGATCTAAATAAAATGTCGAATTTGATTTGAAATTTGATTTAAAAACTGTACTTTATATTCATTACATTTTTTTTGCAGGTAATGGTATTTTTTCTCAGTTACTAAATTATTTAAGATATTTGACACACATAATCTTTACACGTTGTTAAGAATCTCAGTTTATGCTTATGTTAATATAGCTTGACAGCAGACAGAGATTGCAAGCTATAGGCAATATTCGACTTACAATAAGTATTAAATATTTAACAATAAGTCATAAACAAAAGACACGACTGCGGCACACATTCGCTGCCTGCAGCGCTGTTGTCAGGTCGGCGCACGAGGCGTATGTGTAACATTTGACGCAAGGCTAGCTGAGTTTTTAGTCGTTCCGGACGGCGACTGCTTAACTGAATAACAAAAGCCACTAACCAGGGAGCAGTGCACCCACCCAAAACACACACAATGCACACAGCACTCGCACAGAGACTGCACGCCGAGCGCACAGCTTGTCGTGCTGTCGCTTTGTTGCCTTGCTGCTTTGTCGAATAATGAATACTCATTAAAAAAACGAAATCAAAAAAGAAAAAAACAGCAGCGTGAAGAAGGCTGCACGTTTTAAACGCGCGCATCTTGAGCTGCTTATGCAAAACTGAACTTATATACGTTCTTATCTCGCGTTCGCTGGCGCTGACCTTGTGTCTGGCTGCTTGTCACCGCTGCGTATACGTAATGTGCGAACTTTCATTGATTTTATGCGCTGTGAATGCAGCTGTCAGTCATTTTTATGATCCGACGATACAGAAAAAACTATGTTGTTACGTGTTAATGCTTGAGTTGTTGTTATCGCAACATTTAATATATGCCACATTTTGTGCCTTATTGCACTCCGGTTGGGCACTTTAATTTGTTTTGATAAACTTGCGCCAGCAGCAGCAGCAGCAGCAGAGTAGGCAATGGGAAACTGGAACTCAACATGTCTGTATTTTTATCAAACTTTATTATTTACCGCATAAAACTGAGCTGTGCGTGCGTGTGTGTGTGTACCAAACTAAACTGTAATAAAACATAAAAACTTTGGTTACAAACTTGTCGACTGTCCAGCCGCAGCTTGATTAAGACTTAGTTCCAGCTACTGATTTGATGACGTTCGTGGGCATAAGCTGATCACGATGATCATTATGATGATACTGTTCAAATTATATAATTTTTATGCTGTGCGCAGGGCCCTGCCTGGGGGTATCCATGTGAATTTAAGTGAAACATTTAAATTTTAATGACAAAATGATACAATGAAAAGACATTTGATTTGATGAAGAAGATGAACAAAACAACAACGAATGTTGCCAAGGCATTGGAGGCTCATTAAAATACAAAAAAACAAAGAAAAAAACATCAACGAAAGTAAACAAATACAAGTATAAAAAAGAAAACAAGTTGGAAATTTACAGCAACATTTCTGTAGCTGCCCAGAAGGAAAGTAATGAGTATTACGAATATTATAGCTGAACAAACATCAGAAAGGACACACACACACACACACACATACAGTTGCGCACTCGCACACAGCAATATATTAATTTGTGTGTAGGTTGGCAAAGTTTTATGAGGTTGGCTTCAATTATTTTTTGTAGTTGCCTGGGCTAGGCCCAACAGTAAAAACCTAACTGCAGCCATTTTCGGCTTCTTTTTACTTATTTATTTATTTATTCATTTTGTCTTTACGGCCACTCCCCAGGCACACACACAAGCCCGAGGCCAGAACTGACAATTAGCTACGCCAATTAGTTGCAACATTATTATTTTCCACAATTATTTGACTTAGGTGGAAAATGTAAGGAGCTTATACATACCCATAAGCCCACACATATCGAACGCTGTCTTCCGTCTTATCTGCCTTTTCATATTTTTTTTTGTTGGGTCTTTTTTATTTTGGTTGCTACACTTTATTACCATCTGCAGCACATTTTGTATTGGGCCTTGTAAAACGTTATGTGCCTGGCTTATTAAAGGCAGCTTCTACCCACAATTTGCATATGAGCCGCATTCGCGAGAGGCGTGTATTGTACGCACAACACAACCACAGCCAGACACACTCATTGCGTATACGTAATATGCACACGCACACACCACAGACACGACAGTGAATTTTATGCTGTGCCAGCTTCTATTTAGCCAGCCAGTCCGTCTGTTATCCTGGCTCGTCCTTCGCTCGCTCCGCATGTTTATTGCTGTAACTTTTATTGCAATTGAACGACATTTGTTGCGTGTCGCTGTCAAAGGTACATCTATCATTTCAAGTTTTGTATCTCGGGACAGTTGTTTGTACATCACCAATAATGCAGCTCAAAAGTAGGCAATCCTTTTGATTAATCAGCCAGATGCATTTTATTGTTGTTTGCTAAATAGCTTTAATATAATTTAAAGGCCTCTTAAATTGTGTCTTTCAACATTGTACATGCTTTAAGTAGAAGCTTAACATAAACAATATCGCTCAAATGTTGGTTAATGAAATCAAATATAAGAAATTTAATTTTGTTTAAAAATCGCGCCTTGAAAACTTTCTATGTTTAACTATATACCAAAACTAATTTAATATAAATTAACGCTTTAACGCATCAAAACCGAATTGTTTGCTTCTAAAAATATAACATACTCAATAGTTTTCCAAATTACTTTTGTTTCCTTTGACTAATTAGGAGAAGAAAATCATATTACCAAGTAAATATCAAACTTTAAAACTTCAATACAAAACTATGTATGTATATAATAAATATGTGTTTGTAATATAGTTTTTGTATTACACCACTTTAATTTTTTTAATCATTTTTCTAAACTTGTAATTTCTGTAATATCTTGTGCATTATATTCACGGCAAAACTTTTTATGATCGATAAATATGAATTATCTTCATGTCTTACGTTCCTTTTGCAGATCTGGTTATTTATAAAAACTTCCATTGCACCTAACATTTTATTTTTATTTTTTCTTCTGAGGAAACTGATTTTGAGTGCTTCATTAAGTTTGTTCGCATTGTTTCAAAAAGTTTGCTTCTCCGCAATGCAAATATTATTGAATTCATTTACCAGCACTGTAAGCAGACCCGCTTCGCCACACCCGAGCTGTGGTGAGCGCAGAGTAAGCCTTGCCACCTGCAAAGTTGCGAACGTTACGTATACGCAATGCTGCTGCGCTGCAGCTACTTGAACACGTTGTAATTTATAGTGCGCTCCTTTGCGCCATTTTTTTTCTGTGTACACGCAATCTCGCATTCAGGTTTTATGCGTTTAATGCCGCTATGCTGATTCTAATGCCAATTGCTACGCCCATTAAATATATATTTATACAAACCTTGGTATACAAATTATTTATGTACATATGTGTGTATGTTGAAGTGGGAACACGCGCGGCCTGATTTTGCTTACGGTAAGCCCAACAAAGGCCAGCATGAGCAGCAGCGAACAACAAGTATGCGTATAAAAATTCTTTCAAAATTATTATTTTATATTATCCTGCAACAAAAGGGACCCGACCCCAACCGACGCGACGCTTCGACTTGAGATTTGCATTGGAGAGTCGTCGGATTTTGAAGTAAACTCCACTTGTGCTCAAGTTGGGCCATAAAATTAATGAACTTCAAGAGCCACAGCACCACAATCACAATCACAATCACAGCCACAATCACTGGGACTGGCACTCGTTGCCACTGGGCGAGTGGCTGAAACATTTTAGCTGCTACATGAGCCAGATGAGCACTAGAATTACGCTAATACAAGTGGCCGACTCGGGCAGCAACAACAATAAAATATTCACATCCAGCGCACTCCCGGCGGCCACCCGGGCGCCCAGTCATCCGGCCACCTCGAAAACAATTGAGAGGAAACACTTGGGGCAGGCGAAGTGCAGCTAAGTCCAAGCTAAGTTCCTGCAACGGAGGCAAGCGCCAGCCAACTGAAAAATTACGCACAACTCAGAGAGGAAGCGCCGTTAAATAAGCGTGTGGCCGGCAGCGGCAACAGCAGCAGCAGCAACAACAACAACAAAACAAAAGTGCGCTTTCAGTGCAGCTGCAGCTGCGGACCGTAAACTGTTTGCCACTTTAGTGCCAGCAAAAAGCAGTTCAAGCTGATTGGCAGCGCAGATAAGGCCAAGAATGAACCCTTCTTCCGGCCATGCTGTATAAATTAGCGAATAACGCGCCCGACATTGTATTATGGCTGCTTGCTTTTTTCTTGCGAAATTCCGATGCTGAAAGCAGCTTCCCGCCCAACCCAGCGGTGTTTATATGCCATGCCCCAAATACCCTGGAGCCATTAAAACGGTCTTAGAAAAGGGGAATGAGGCACAGAAGGAGTCTTGAAGCGATTAAGTCATGCGTCCACTTTTGAATTTCTGCATAAAAGAAACGTTTTAATTCCTTCAAGTTTTTTCAATTCTAAATTAAAGTAGTTTAGGAATTCTGCTCTCATTTCTGCATTTATGAATACTTGTTACTTAGTTAAGAATAAAATTAAAAGAACAAAACGATACGAATTCTAAATCGCTCGTACTTGAAACTAGAAACTGCGTACAGGGTATTTCCCTGTAAAGCACGCATGGCTTCAGAGGGATGTATTTATAGTACCCTTTGTGTGCCAGGCTGAAACAATTGAGCTTCTGAAAATCAATTGAATTGTATACAGAAAAGGAACAATAACTTCGCGCAGTCAATTCTGCACAATTTCGTTGTCGCCAACTCCCTTTGCCCGTTTGCCATTTCCCCACCCCGCCCATCAAGTGTGAGTAAACAATTCTAGTTAAATTGAACAGCATAAAAATATGTAAATTTTCTGGTTTGTCTAAGAGTGGCATAAAATGTCTATATATAAGCGCACACACACGCACACACACACACACACATGCAACGCACTGAAGCCGGGAAACAAGTGGTGCGTAAAACTGATGACGCGACACGTTGACAAGCGACAATAACAACAAGCACAGCAACAGCAACAAAAACAGCCCTAGGCTATCATTAAAATGAGCGTCAGCGATGTACACAAAAAATGCCACCTTTGAATGTTTGATAGTAAACACACACACACTTACTCACACTAGCATATATGTGTGCAAAACTATAAATAAATATATAGTTGCCTGAAGAGGTAAACACTTATTGGACTATGCTTAGTCAGATTAGTTTTTATACCCTGTACCCTTTGTAAAAGCGTAATGGTTTTGTGCAAGTGTATGTAACAGGTAGAAGACAGGATATCCGACCCCATAAAGTATATATATTCTTGAACAGGACGACGAGTTGAGTCGATTTAGCCATGTCTGCTCGTCTGTCCGTTCTCAAAAGCTAGAGACATAAAGTTTTCGACTGTAAATTTTATAAATTAACTATCATCTAAAGATACTGTCAATATTCTATATTTATCAACATTTATTGACTGCATCTTCGAAGTCTTCGTCAGATGAGTTGACTTAGTGAAAACAATTCCTCAGGCAACTAAACATCGAGAATCTAGGCTCGAATCCCAGACTGGTGAATGTATGTTGAAGACGGAAGCTTGATAGGTCATATAGTTGATAAATATGCTTTACTGATAATAATATTATTAATAAATAACACTTTGGCAACATGCATTTAAGGCTAACTATTCATGGGCAGCAACTAATTAAATATTTCAAAAGCACTTAAAGTTTTTGTATGATTAAGATAATTAATTGATATATACAATTAGGGTTTTACCATCTTTTAGGCTAGGAATAATTCGTAAACATTTTTTTAACAATTTAAATTTCTTATTTCGTAATAAATACCAGAAATAGCCTTTATTTAATCCATAAAGAAAAAAGCTGTTCTAATTTAGCAAAGGCTTACTCGGTATAAAGATTACGCGGCAGTTAAGTTACGTGTCTGCCAGATACTGACCAGAACTTGGATAACTTGCCAAATATTAAACTTTGCCGGTATGATGTCAGTGATTTTGGCAACTGATCAAAAAGTGAGATAGAGGCAGAGAGAGACGCCGATTTCTGTGTCACCTACAGGCTCCAATAAGCCTAATTTATTGTCTCCGAGACATTCATCTTGTTGGGTAGTTAGCCATATTAAGTCGAAATACGAATGCGCCCTTTTAGGCCAAAGTCTCATGTTGTATGCTTCAAGGCTATGTGCTTGTAGTATATATATATATATACATATATTATATATTATATATAGCTATATATGTGCGTGTATGTTTAGCTAGTGCGGCCAGCCCACTGGACAAGCAGATGCTAACTGGGGCACGCCCAGCAACTTAATCAAAGGCAGGGCCGCTGTCGAAAACAAGAGAGCGAACAATGGGAGTAGAAGAAATAAGAATACCGATGCGACCATGACTGTTAACACCTTCGGGAAGGGGGCGAGGGGTGAAGGGGCATGGGTTTGGCTATGATGGGGTCAGCCATGGCATTGGGGTCGTTGTGGGAGCCTACGCGCCGCTGGCCACAGCACACAGCCCGCTGCCCGTTTGGCATCTCATTTATCAAGTGGCAAACAAACAAACACGCGCCCATTGTTATTATTGGCATTATTGCGAAATAAACGATGGCCCAGAGCCGGCGCAAAGATACAAATTGCTCTATTCAAAAATATGCTGTCGTGTAATTTAGCCTGTCACATTTGCCACGCCCCTAACATGCCACAAATCAGCCCGGCGTCCACCTATGCCATTGTATATTGATGCCTGCGTGACCGAAAGCCTTTCGCAGTGTCAAACTGAATACATTGATTGTTATGCCAGCTACACAAATAAATTATCAAACGGTTCACACTCCCACAGAGCCGTGAGAGGGATAAAAATAGGACTCGTTCAGTAGGTGCTGCCTGATGTGCTTCTATCGCTTTTCTATCTTCCAAGGGAGTCTTTAAAAGCTAAAAAGTTTCTATTTTAGAATCTAGTAAGTACCGCGATTTGTCAGTCTAATCGCAATTTTCTCAGTTTTTCCTCTGCCGTCGGGATGCTTCTGTGGGTTGACAAAATCAAGCCGCATTTCTGAATAACCTTGACAGCAGTTTAATACGATTCGAAAATTTCCCAAGTATTTGTTCAGTAGGCATTGATATGAATAAATTAAGTGTATTATTTGCTACAGTTTTCTTTGCTTGCTTTATATTTTATGTCTTTATTTATTCGTTTCTTTTTTATTTCTTACCGGACGCATAAAACATTAAGCATACGCGCTGTGTGCTCGCTTTGGCATCAATTGAGACATTTAACAAAAGGCCGGCGCTGCCATTTACCTTTTTCGGGTGTGCGTTTGTGTGTGTATGTGTGTGTGTGTGTGTAATGAATGTATAACATGCTCTGTATCTTTTTGTTACCCCCAGCAAACCCCAAGCACAGTGGTCCAGCTGCATTTTACTGTCACTAAACAACAATTGAAGGCGATGTTTAACTAGCTCGTTCGCTGCTGCCTTAATGCAGATGTTGGCCTAGACTCAAATGATTTGTTGCTGTGTACACATCAATTGTGTCCTTATTGGCATATTTAAGCGCTTTCAGACCACTGTGCAATGATTTTGCTTTTCGAAAAGGTTCCTTTTGCGTTTTAGTGCCCAATTTTCTATGCGCTGGTCACGCGTATGCAGATATGGGTGTCTGTCTGTGTGTGTGTGTGTGTGTGGCTTAAGCACTGACCAACTAAAAGGTCGCACGCCCTGCCCGCCCCCTGGGCTACTTGCAGCATTTCTGTTGTATATTTTATTTTTTACATATATATGTATTTCTTTTGTTGGTCAATTTCTTTGCTGCTCGTTCAACGCTCGTTTAGACATCGTTTTGTCATTTTGCTACAGCACTGACCCCGAGCCCCCCCCCCCCCCCCCCTCCCTCGCCGAGCAGCTGTCCGGCGGGGGGAGCTAAGTGCTGGACGTGAGCTTTAAATGTCAAACCCTTTTCAAAAATAGTCAGACACGCCAACGAAATTTTTACCAGGCTACAGTGGGCAACACGCATCGTAAATTTTCGGCTCGTTGTTGCCGCAATTTACATAGACATGTGTGTGTGTGTGTGCGTGTGTGTGAAGTTGCGGGTGCCACATACGCAGATAAATAAAATTGTATTATTAACACATTTCAAATGCCTGGCAAACGCCGCCAACACGACCAGGTCGAGAGCTGCAATCCGTTTTGGGCGTGCCCCCGCCCGCCCCCGGCGCAACTGCAGGCCCCCCATGTGTCCAAGGATGTGTGCGCGTGCTGGCGCCTAATATCCTTTCATTCGAATTGTTTACTTGTCAGCCTCGTCGGGCTCGTCCGTCTGTTTGCTGAGCTGCCCCATCAAATCGCAGCGTCTGCATATTAATCTTCAGCGCACACAGATTTGGACAGGCCCCGGACAGCGTCCTGGATATGTTGTCACGCTGGCCAAGTTACTTACCCCGGCCCCCGGCCTATCTGTCTGTCTGTTCTGCTGTCTAGCTGCCAGCCTCAATATTATGCAGCGACCTCTTGTCCAGTCGACAGTTGAGAAACTGCAATTACTTTCAGATCTGAGCCAGGGACCGGAGGGACACCTTCAGTTGACTTCACAGCGCTCACCGTTTGCAGCAAAATTGCAAATTCCTTGTCAAATTAAGTGGCATCCTTTGCCCGACAGAAGTCGCATCTGTGGCAATATTTCAAATTCTCAGTTGTACAGCTGATGAACCAATTGACTTTGAGCAAATTCATCAAACAGCAATAAATATCAATATAAATAACACAAATGTTAATATTAATAATTTTGTTAATTGTTATAACAAAACTGCCAAACTGAAGCTTGTCTCAAGTTTAATGATTTCGGATGACGCCAATCAGGACAAAGACTTTGCATTTATTGGTTTTGTTCGTCAAGTGTTTACTCTCCGTCTGCAGTTGGCCAACTTTTCTATATATACACATATAGATAAACAAATGTTTGCTATATATATTTATGCCGCAGCACTTTTTCTCTGTTTCTCCCCGGCTTCAGGGGGAAGCTACCTCAATTTGCTAATTAAGGAAAATAACGAGAAAATTATAATAATAAATTAAATACACAGAAGAATACAAGCTGCTAGACGAACTAATATCCTTAACTTAAATGATAAAACAATTTTAGGCAATATTTAAGTGTATTTTTTTGGAAGTTAAGATTAAGTAAGGTAAGGATTAAATCGGTTGATTCTGGGATCAACTTCAATGCAAGTTCGGGTATAAACTCAATCAGTTATTTGTGATGAAGGTTTTTAAGTAGGATTGACAGTAAAATTGAATTGAATATTTTTTATATTGTCAGACTTAAATGTCTCAAACGTATACTTATGGAAGAACAAATTTGCGTTGTTTGATTTATAATGCCTTATAATGCATTACATTAATAAGAAAACGTAAAGTGCAGAAAAAATATATTTTCAATCAACCGAATGAAGAGCATAAAAGAAAAGATTCGCAATCTGCTAAGTAGGCTATAGTAGTATATATGACTGAACATTGCTAAGTGTGGGCGGCTCAGGCAAACGCTCTGATAAAGTCCAGCTGCTGTTGTTGTTGTTGGCGTTGTTGTTGTCGTGACAAGGAGAAGCAACAGGCAACAGACGGTGCATTGCACTCCCAAGGGACGGACCGAGCAGACAAGGGACAAGTACAAAGCATTACCAGGATCAGAATTCAGAGCTTGAATGTTGTTTTACTTTTGGGTTATTTTGCTTTGCACATATTTGGTGCATGTTTACCCGAATGTCCTCACATTGACCCTCATTTGCGAAAGGGTCGCGCAAATTTATGCGATTGTGTTGGTCGTCCAAGGCTTGCGGCAATTAGCAGCAGCGACCCCCCCCTGCCCCCGCTGCCCCCCTCATAGAACTGTTGACCTTACTTAAAATATAATGAGTCGAGCGCAGCGCGAGCTGAAACTGAAACTGAGCCGCGGCTTGTGCAATTTATTTGAGCTCAACATTTTGGACGGCATGTACCCGAAAATAAATTAGAAATCGCCTGCCCGCGACCCCTCCCCCCACCCCACCCTCCCCCTCTCCCCGCTGAAAGTGCCGAGCACATTACTCATCGTCAGCGGAGCCGAGCCGTTGATCAACGCGGACTCGCAGGCTCGAAGGCTGTCGCTGCTGCAAGTGACAAAATTATGCAAAAGCAAGAACAAAGAGCCAAAATTAAATGTTTAGCCTCGGCTGCTGACCCCAAGGGTCGTTGCTGGCCCCCATTTGGGCTATGCATGCTTCGATTTGAATAAATGCCACTCCTTATCAGCTGCCACACAGCCAGCCAGCCAATCGGGCGTATGCGTGATAAACGACCCGAGGCCTGAAACCTGAAAGCCGCCAGCTCTCTCTCGGCCATATACAAATCAATAATATATAGTATAAATATATAGTATAAATGTAGTACTAATTACGCCATAAGCCCAACTATTTCTACCTGTATTAAGCAAATTTCTCGTATTTTCAGCTCCATCGACACTCGGCAAAGTTCTTGACTAAAAGTGAGTGCCAAAATAATGTAATAACTTGCCAACAAATCAGAGTGAAAGCGGAAAGTTGAGATTTCTGAACCCAAATACATTGAAAAAGTGCCCCGCGTTGACAACCTGCGAAACTTGGGTCGTAAACCAAAAATTTGTTGCCGTTTGATGTAATATTCATTACGCAGACACTTGTGAGTACGTCAATATCGATTCGAGTGCACTTGCGGGTTATCCGCGGGTAAGTTGGAAATTCAGATAAATGAAATATGACAAGAAATTCAATTGCAACATTTGCGTGGCATATAAAAGGGAATAATGGAGGGCAGCGCGGGGCGAGGACACGATATTAAGCATCTCTAGCTGCAGTCAATTTATACACTTGCTGTTATTGTAGTTGCTGTTGCTGTTGCTGTTGTTGCTGTTGTTGTTGTTGTTATTGTTTTTTGTTGTTGCTTCTTGCCGGCCAATCGTAAATTGCGAGCTCGTATCTTGATTGGCATTTTGAATGCCACTTGGCTTGTCTTTCAACAGCAGCGACAGATGTGGGCGTTCATTTTTAGGTTAAGGGCGACAACAACAACGATGACAACAACAATGACTACAGCAAGGACTACAACAATAAGCAGCACTGGACAATGAACAGTATGACCTTTGCTGCGATTGTTGCCGTTGCCGTTGCCGTTGCTGTTGCTGTTGCTGTTGTTGACGAGCGCCGCTTTTCGATTTTAAAATGCTTAACAAACAAGTGGCAAGTGCTGAAATCACAAACAACAACAACAGCAACAAAGGACAACAAATTTATGTGGCACACGCGCCAGTCTGGCCGATGTTTGGCCGTCTCATAATGGGAAATTGCGAATTGATGTGAACGCTGCCAATGCAGACCCATTAAAAACTAACTAACTAACTGACAGGCGATGTCGCCGGCCCTGGTAGGGGACTCTCTGCCACCGAGGGCAGCAAGTTCTCAACTCTATTTGCAACATCGCAGTTAACGGGAGTGTGTGTCGGCGCCTGGCTCCAAGCCCCTGGGAACAAAGTTGGGACTCAACTTTATTAGGTGACAATGGCGAGTGCACAGATGATAATTATGAACGCACTTTGGCTTACTATATGGGTTAGTGATATACCTATATATATACGAAAAATGAGTGCAAGTAGAAAGTAAAAAGCTCCAGACCACCTTCATTAATATGGTGCTCTTTAATAAAATAAATTTACATTTACCTTAACTATCTGCTAGAATAAAGATTAGATTAATTTAGTTCTATTTTGCAACTTTTAATAAAAGTAGAATTAAAAAAACATAAATAAAACATAGCAAATTTTATATTTACAGGCTGTTTTCATATTTGAATAGTAGAGATATATCAGCATTAAATCTGGCCACATTAGGCTGGCTAGAATTTGCGTCTATGCCTGTTGCCGATGGCATTCACCTATTGGCAGCGTGCTCTTATTCCTGGCAATTATCTCAGTTTGGCCACAATGCAGCCATAAAGCATGAAGACGGCATCATCAAGCATGCCAGCTCAATAGCCCTGCCCTAAATAGTGGGCTTATATAGTATATAGAGAGGCTTGAGGGGCTGGCGGTGGCTCGAATCGCCGACGGGGCTCGGCAGCCTGCCAGCTGGCAATGGACTAACTAACAAACTCTTAACTTTTTAATGTACAAGTTTTATGTGTTGGCTCGCTGTAAATTTGGGCCAACTGATTACGAGCGCAGACCAAAGACCAAAGAACAATGGCCAAACAATGAACCGATCCCGGCCAGCATCGGCCGACGGCAACGGCCCACAATGTTAAGTAATCAGCATTGAGAATGAAAATTTAACGTATGTCGGTTCTTTAACGGGTTCCAGTTACCAAAGTGTCTGTGTGTGTGTGTGTGCGGGTGTGTGTGTGCGTGTGTGTGTGTGTGTGTGTGTGTGTGTGTGTGTGTGCGTGTGTGTGTGTGTGCGTGTGCTTGTCATTAAAAAGAGTCGAAGGGGTTGCTTGCTCCGCTATGATTTATAGTTGTAATTAAAATCTATGCGCACCGTCAAAAGTCTCAGTTTCATGGCTAGTGTGTGTGTGTGTGTGTGTGTGTGTGTGTGTGTGTTTATTCGTGTGTGCTGCCACAATAAGCCGTTAAGACTTTTGTCAAAAAGGCGCACAGCCGCGCAGACAGCTTAAAGCGCCAAAGGAATCCTTTTATGCCGGAATTTAATTAAGCCAAATCTCACTAAACACACACGCTCGCACAGTTAAACACACACACACACACACGCACAGCAACTGGGGAACCATCAAAAGATGACAATGCCTGTCCAGCCTCGTGCAATATTGCGTTATTGTTTTCTACCCTCGGCTCAGCCCCGCCCCTGCCCCTCCCGCCCCCATCCGGCAGCCGCCGCGTGGAGGCGCCCTCGTCTGCTATCTTTTGCGTACAGCTTGCATGCGGGCATTGCCTGCTCGCTACACAGCCCCAACAACAACAACAACAACAACAACAGCTCTAAGTAGCAACAGCAACTTTCATGGCAACAAATTTTAATACCCATGCACGTTTATTGTTCCAAAGGTTATTCCAGACTATCTAACATGCAACAGTGCTCAGCTTGTGGCGACACCTACTGATATAAAAGAGCACGGAAAAAAAGAAGGGGTGCTCGACTATCCAATATTCTGTATACCTATTTCTATTCATACACATATACTCAACTGTCGAATCTTAATTAACATCCGACTCTTATAATCACCTAAATGCCCAAAAACCCGGCTATAAACCGATATTAGGCGCAAAAGACGAAAGTAATTGGGAATTCTTAAGACACTTAAGTTGCATATACAGCTTTTACTTCAAAAGACATGTCGAGATGGACTTGGCCGGGTTAGACATGCCTCCTTCTGATTAGTACAATTCCCCTCCTGAATGCATCAATCAAATAAATTCGTTTTATAGAAACTAGTTTTGGCACACATTTTGAAGTGGATTAGAAAAAAACATAAAACCTAATACATCCTAATACAAATCCGAAGCAGCATTTAAATGAATTAAATCGCATTTAATTTATTTGGCTTTTGAGTGTTTTCTCTGCTTTTAAACGGTTAACTGGTTAGGAGACAAAGCTCACTGAGTGTTGGCCTTTGTTCTTGAATCTTGAATCTCAAGCCAATAGGCATTATTTGATACATAGTACTGGTCTTGATTATTTGATCTTAAATTTAAGATAATTATTTATTTCGTTTTGAGTACTTGCCAAAGTCCTATTTAATTCCTGCGAAAGAGTGAAAGAAGGAGGGAGAGAGAGAGAGAGACCGAATTGGGAGTATAGACAGACATTTAATTCAATAACCGTTAGCCGGTCTGCCAGGCGTCTCCATATAAAACTCAATTTAATGGGTGCCAAGTTTGTGTGGCTTTTGTGTTCGTCCTGTTGAGAGCCTGTCAACTACAGTAAACGCTGCACGACAGCCAAATCAGCACCAAAACAAGTTAATGCTATTACATACCCTGTACTCTAACAAGCTGAAATGCAAAGCTGCACAATCCCATCAGAGTTAATCTTTTGAGTTTAATATATACCCAAACTTATGGTACCATATTATATTTAATCTCTCTGTCTCAGAGTTAAAATTAAAAATAAAAATTAAAACTTTTCAAATATGATTTATCAATTGTACCATAGATTTCTAGCATAACTGTCAACAGGGTATTTTTCAGTCACTTCTAGAGCCAAGTGTTGTTGCTTGTTTTTCTTGTACTCGCCTTAATATATGCAAATCTATCGAGTCGAGTTAAACTTTAAGTTCCTGTTAACTTTAGCAATGCTCGCTTAAAGGCAAGACAACAGCAACAACGCACAATAAACAATAAACAATGGACAACAACACAAAGAACAACAACCCATTGAATTTGTAAAGAAATTAAGAGTTCATGCACCCACACACACCATGTAATTATGCCCACTTGGCGACACTGGCGACGCTTCAATGAAGTGGAATCATGCTCTATATGTATATACGTCTATATGCGTGCTTATGCGCATCAGTCAAGGGAATTCGTTACGATTAGGAGCAGCGATGGCAGGACCTAATCGCACCCACAGGCGCTAGATGCCTGCCTGCGAACGTTCGACAACCCTGGGAGACATGGGAGCCAGTGCTGCCAAATGGCACAATTGATTCACTTCGATTGATTCTGGCAGGTTGTCTGCGCCTGCCTCGAAGCACGGCACGGGACGGACGGACCTCAAATGCCAAGACGATGATATTAAGGAGACAAGAGCGCCCATAATGACGGGCTGGCAAATACAATTAGCTCGCCCGGGAGTATTTGCTTAGTTTAGCATAAGATGCCATTACCCGCTGATCGGCCTAAAAGATATGATTGCGAAAAACATTAATAGACTTGGCTACTTAGACACAAGGGGAGTATCCGAGAAAACCACATTTTCAACAGCATTTTTCCATAAATCTGTCTAATAAGAAAATGTGCAAAATTCTAGCTGCCAATGAGCCAAACATTTTCTGCTAATCAACTCAGGCAATTTATTAGCGGTAACCTTTGGTGATGCAATTGTCGGTTAAAAATAAAAAAATATCAATTTTTTTTATTTTTTCACCCTTTTATGTGACCTTGACATTTTAATGCGTGTAGAAAAATTTAAATTATTATATGATATTATTTGGCCGGCGGTGCAACCAATATTTGAATATCTTTCGTATTTATGAATCCAATGTTTATAAAATATAATTTACAAGTAATGCAAACATCAGCGCTCTAACGTTAGCCTAGCCCGATTTAGCACAGCTGTAAATCCTGCCAGGTGAAATCACATTTTTAATTCCACGTTTTTTTTGTGCTAATTTTTAATGTTGTTCTTATATGTAAATCACGGCCAAAGTGCGGTTTCAGCCTCTGGAAATTACAATATGTTTGTGTGTAATATGAATATTAATAATTGATTGCCAATTTCATAAAAATATAATATTTAAATAGGAGGGAAAAATGTTAGGGATAAGGGATAAGGGATGTAAAGTTGCATATAAAGTAATTCTAGCTCAAAAGGCTTACTCAAAAATGTTAAGACCGTAGCTCTCATCGACATACGGGGTATTTGCTAGTCGATGCTTATTCACTGCATTCTTGTGTTAGCCAGGTGAGTGAATATTATGGAGCTGTTGTTATTTGGTACTAATAAACGGGTCTCCAGCAGTCACAAACGCCCATGAACATCTGTTGTGCGTCATTTGGCGGCATTTTGGCCATGGTCAAGTGCCAGCTGGCAACTGTCAACAGCTAGCTGACAATTGGCAACAGGGGACAGGCAACAGGGCTGCTGCCCTGCACTTGGCCAGCACAATAGACAGCTCTGCATTTGGCCAGCAGGCTCCAGCTCGAACTTAAACTTGAACTTCAATTCCGGCCAACAGTCTGAAGTGGGGCATAGCCAGGGCTTTATTATAATAATGTTGCTTGACTCGTACGGCCCCCGCTTGATTTCTCTTCCCCTATCGCGCCCCGTCGCTGGCTATTTCAAGTTCATATTTATGTTGCCACTGGGAGCTGTTTGCAGAGACTTAAGTGATTTCATACGCAATAAGCAAGCCTCGTGCCATCGCGAGCCCCACAATGGGCCGCCCAGTAGCTGAAGCTAATACAGAATCATCATCGCCGTCAGCTCCCCGGTATTGGGTATTCGGAGAGTGGGATCTGGGATCTGGACGTCACTTGACGTGCCTTTTGCTTGATGTGTCTGCTGAACTGTTTTTGGATTATTATTATTATTATTTTCGTTTTTGTTTTCGTTTTCATTTTCATTTCCATTTGCAGAGCCCAGCGCTCTGCTTGCCAGGTATTTATGAACGCTCCACAAACATCAGGACGCAGCCGGAGCTGGAGACGCCTCGTCTGGCTACCATTTTGAGACGCTTCTATTTGCTGACATCTTAACATCTTTTTCATGTTTACTTCTGGCTTAATTAGAACGCGAGGGTCCGACACGTGCCGACGTAGGAACATGTATATATATATATATATATATGAATATTGTACCAAAATCAGGTCACAAATACCGCAACGTCTCACGGTCAAATTGGCTTTAGTTTGCATTTGTTTTTGTTTGACTGTTGTTTGTTTATAATGTCGGAACTTGGCAAATACGATTTATATTTAGAAAATATTTGATTTTAAAAGCTTAAAATTGCACTTTGAAGATAAGATAGGAGCGGCTTCGTGCCTATAAATATTCTATTTTACGACGACTTTACATTTCTGAAAGTCCCTCATTTTTTGTTCATAGAAACTTGCGATTGCAATAAAATGATTAAAAAGTTCACGTTAGCTTAACATAGGAATTAACGCTTTCTATGTGCAGGCAGTTTTAATATAAGGAAGCTCAGATTTCCAAGCGACCGTTTTGCAAATTTTTCATTTTAACGCAAAGTTTGCCATAAATTGCGCTCAATTATTGCCGCATTATCCACGCAATCGTCTTCATCTCGGTGCTTTATTCTTCTCGTATCTCTCGTATTTTGAAGTCCATTATGAAGCGGTCTTGTCAAATGTGCATAATTGAGTAAAGTGCTTATAGCTTACCACAAAGCGAGTTCTGGGTAACTCAATGGGGATTAGAGAGTTGACAAATATGCTGCCGCCGCTCCCCTTCCGCGCCGGCTGCTGGTAGCCTGCTGACACGGAGCAGAAATCAGCGCATAATTAAATACAATTGTCATAAAACTTTAAGCCATTGTCTGTGGGCAACGAAACCGACAGGAAAAACAATGCAAACCCACAAAAGGAAAAGTGGGGAAAATGCCGCACTTCCAGATTCTTACACAACGTCAATCAAAACTTGAAGTCACCGGCGCGGCGCGTGCGGCATGCGAGTAATGGGGCATGGGGCACGGGGCATGGGGCATGGGCCCAACAGACAATAACAAAGCGACGCGCCAAAAAGGAAGACTAATTGGAAGCAGGCGCACGAAGCATAAACTAATTAAATTCAATTATATACTTTCACCAGGCGCATATATCTTTGACAAGATCGTAAATCGCTTAACGCCCCCAAAAACCAACCTCGGGCCACATCTCTATACATATATATAGATATATATATATAGCGCCAGCCAGCTTAATACTTGCTATAAATTAAGATATGATTCCCTATAAATGTGCGTTTACCGTCGTTTTTCTCGATAAGCTGCGCATGTATATTTCCAGTGTGGCTGAAAAGTATTTGATTTTGTTTATCCGACGCACGTAGTTTACCCACTGCTCCCATGCCCAGCCGCAAAACTCATTCCACTTTCTATTCCCCTTGCGAGTGCTCGAATTCATCTGATGCTGTTGGCTGCTTCGCTTTTTGGCTTCCCAATGGTCAGTGACGCATTCCCACTTCAATTGAACGACAACCAAAAACCGAAAATACCGATATCACAAAAAAAAAAATATAAATAAATCTCCTCACATGCTCTTCGGCTATTTATTGACGCAATCAACTCTATAAACAATGACGGAATTTGTCCCCCAATTAGAGTGACGATGCCAACTTAGAGATGTGCCACACACACACACACACACACACACACACACACACACACACACACACACACTCAAGCACCAACAAACTCAGTCAAAATTGCTTTTTAACTTTAAGCTTAGGATCTTCCAAAGTAATAGAAAGGATTTGTTAAATTATCTCCTTTGTTTACTTTACAAAATATATTCCTGCATTTTCATAATACTTATATTTTGATTTCATTTCAAGACTTTAAGGATTTGATAAACATAGCCTTAAGATAGTTTCATGGTCACTTTGCTATTGATAAAAGATAAAATAGACTTTGAGTATGAATCGCAGTCCTTTGTAGGAAGATAACTATATAACTATATAATATACTGATTAAAATAAAAATTATAATAATAGTATAATAATATAATAATAATAAAAACTCGCTATTTTATAGAGTTTATGATCCCCTAAAGTATTTATGTTGTATATTTTATATTTTATTTTATATGTTGGTTGACAATACGTTTAATTTGACAATGAGTTATGTTGCGTTGTATTTTCGCACAGCTGAATACAAATGTTAAATGTATTGCAAGGGGGGCAAAACTTGTCCACTTTCTTCTTGTCAAACATTAATACTAACAACAACAGACAGATCAGTTTGAGGACAAGAATAAATGGTTGCTTACTTTATGCGCTGCCTGCTAACTGTCGTAAGTTTCATAAATTGTATTTTATTTTCCACGTGACGGGATTCTGGCAGTTGAAGGACTTCGTCAGGCGCTCATCTCTAATGCCAATCGAAGTGCAAATACACGTATGCTCCTGTTGTAGTTGTTTTGAAATTTGAAAATAACAGCTGCGGTTGACATTACCGGTTAGCTGAAATGTTTGTTGTTTGTCATAAACAATGTGCGACAGCTCTCAAATTCCTGTGCGGAAAATAGTTCGCATTCAAATGGTGCCTTGTCATCGATTCTGATATCTGACATTCCAAATGCTGCTCAAGTGAAAAGAACACAGATTCCAGCTAACAGAGCTTCCCTCTCCCTCTCAGCACCAATTCTCGCTGTTCTGTTGTTTTTAAATGGGAAATTGTATATATTTTATCATTACAAATATTTGTCCGTGGCCATTGTTGCTCTTGCTGTTTGCATTGTTATTTGTCAGTTTATGGTTGGTTGCTTGACAACGGCAACAAAAATTAAAGGACTCTCCTCAGCTTCGTCCATGTACATCTACTATTGAAGTTTAGTTTGCGTTGGAGTTTTCAATTTCATTTCTGACAAACAACAACTATATGTATGTGTATATAAATTATTTAAGCCACAGTTGTTGAGCAGTTGGCAAAACAATTAACCAAAAGCTCATGGCAGACTGAACTGCTGTTGGTCTGCGGTTGAGTAATTGTTTCAATTTGCTTCCATTCCAATACTCCAATCTAACCAAAAATACATAAAAGATTTATTGTAAATTGAGTGGTTTCCTATTCTAAATATTGTTTTGTGCATTTCATGTTTGCTGCAAAAAGGTTAGGAATTTTAAATAGCACTTGCAAGTAGTTATTGAACAATGTTACATTTGGATTTGAGCTTTACTTTGGCATCAATTAAGTTATTGACTTGCAAATGAATAAATAGCAAATAGAATTCTTGGCTTCGTCACAAAATACAACTTTGAGAGTAGTTTTTAATTAAAGAAAATGTCAAACACACGAAGCATAATTGACACTTTACTCGAGCTGTTGCCAAGGCTTAAATGGCCACCCTTTGCCTAATTGCAAAGAAATAGGTCGCGGCTATAAATGTCACCTTTAAACTATAGGCTATACAAAATAGTAGCGATAGATAATCAAATAGTTAATTTATCCACTGATAAAATACTTTCATATATCATACTTGTTTAACACACATTCAGTGTGTTTTGCGCCCCATGCAACTTTCACTGATATCACGGGACGTGTGGCTACATTTCAATCACAGTGGGCCATAAATATCAGCAGACAGTTGCTGGCAAGTGCCCAGACTCGTATCAGTGGCCTGTCACATTAGACATACAGATGTTTGTTTTCGTTGCTGTTGTTGTTGTTGTTGTGGCTCTGACATGTCGTTGATGGACTCTATTTGTTATTAAATTTGCGGCGCTCTACAGCTAATGACGTCCTAAGCGTTAATAAAGTCGCACAGACGAGCGCTGGCCACGGAGCTGATTGCCTCGACAAGTGCTCCATAAAAGCTGGTAAGACGCACGCTGAAGCGGGGGAGGGGGCGGGGGAGGGGCCATTTAATATTAAAATAAATGCCAGCGATTTCAGCAATGTCCGCAATTACATCAAATACCGAGGTATTTTTCAATATCAATTACTGGGTGGACTAAACTAAAATCAGGCCAGAATCAGACGCAAGAATGGAGCACTCGTTGCGGCAAGTTAAACAGGTGACAACAACTGCCAACTGCCAACTGCCAATTGGCAGCTGGCCATAAAACGAAATGAAAGCCGGCCACTTAAAACTGGCAAGACAATGCGGCCAAACTATTTCTATTTGGGCAGCCAAGCAAGTTTAGAGAACATTGAACAATTTCCGTCCGCGCCCGGGGGCTCTTCCTCTTCCACCCTCCAGCTAGCTGCAGCCCGGGATTTTATTTTACGGTAAAGAGCTGGCACTTAAATGCGAATTTCGGCGCCACCATAAAGCCAACTGGGAAGCTGAGCTGCATGCTGCATGCCCCTCCCCCTGGCCAAGATACCCCTTTTCGACCATCATGGCTAACAATGAAATGAAATGATACCACGATGAACTCAACAACTCAACTGACAAAATCACGGCGAACATTTCAGAAAACTGTCGGAGAAGGAAATGGCAAATAAAATGGCTCTGGTGGAGAGTTCTCGACTGACAGATGCTCTGTGCGCTTTAAATACAATCGATGTTTGCCTGTGTTCTCCTTCCTGTATAGATAACACGTATATATATAAATATGTCTTATTGGATTGTTAACAAGCCGCGTACAATACGAATATTGCACACGACGTTGTTTTACCCCATTTTCAGTCATTTATTAGGGTAAAGGCAAAGGGAAGCTTAACTGCAGGATGTTCTCGACAAACTGACACAAAAGTTTTAAACATGTTACGACTGTTATCAGTTGTCTTGGCCTAGATAAGCGGTTTCGACAACTTTCTATGGTTCATAAACCAAAACGGAGTTGAGCAAAAGTTGAGGCAATTTAAATTCTTATTTCGTTTGATTCGTTGATTGGTAAATGGCGACTTCTCTGATAATCGTAACCCTAACGCCCTTATTTTGGAGCTCTTCACTTCCCAGTTTCGCAACTTCATTTCTTGATTCGGGACTCAGCTTCGATTTGGGCCAATTTGTAAGCTTTTCAAGTGTAGATTTACAGAAACAAAAAATTCGCTCTCATCTTAGCCGCAAATTGTTGCTCAACGTAAACGAAATTGTTTTTCACACACAAGTACACCTATATTTATATGTGTGTGCCAATGGGGGTGTGTGTGTGCTGGCGCCTAAACATATATTTTCTGAGCCATCTGCTTGGGGCTATTGAAATTTGTTCAACCCTTGCGCACATTTTTGTATTAGGTGCATTGGTTCCCTATTTGCTCGCCCTATATAGAGAACAGTAATGATAATATAATAATATTCTATAAAAAATAAAAATTGATTTCTTAAGTTTCTTTTAGCCCGTTTCCTCTGTCTTTATTTCAACTGAAACTCGTAAACTTTCAGTTTTATAAAATTATTATTAAGTTTTAATGTATTGATTAGGTAATTGTTGACAATATTAACAGGAGAACAATTTAGGATTAAACACCTAAAATTTAATAAGGAAATAAATAGCAAAGTTGGAAAAGTTCTGTTGGTTGAAACAGGCCTTGAGACAAGTTGTAAATATCGAGCGGGCTTTCAGGGTATCTCTGCGTCGAGTATGCGAACATATTGACTTGTGTTTTATTTTTGTATTCATTTTCATTTTCATTTTTTTATTTCATTTTTTTTTTGGTTTTGTCTAGTGCTTTCTGGTGTGGGCCAAACACTTTAGTCACTTTTGAATCGAGGCGAACGTCTCGGCTGTGCGAGCCTTCCCCCCGCCGCCCGTCGATCTGTGCATCCTGCCAGTGTCTGTGTAGGTATGAAAAACTCGTATATTTTCTGCAAACATTTGGCAAATTGTTATAGAAAAAGCATGAACACTCTCACGCACACACACACACCTCTATATGCACACACACACACATCTATTTGTATGTGTGTGCATACAAGTTGGTCGAGAAACTCGAACACAACATATGTTAACGACGCGTTTGCCTCTGGTTGCCGCTGGATCTCTGCTTCTTATTTGACAGCGTAGCCAGCACGTGCCGCCAGCTTCTGTAATGGTGACACACACACAACATGTGTGTGTGTGTATGCCAGACAGCGTGCCAGAGTACTGTTACATAAAGGGCGGGCAACGAGAGAGAGAGAGAGAAAACGCTTTAAAGCACCGAAAATGCAATGCCCTTTGCAAAAAGTTAGTATTTAATAATAATTCATATATTAAATATGTTCAGATTATCCCATACCTAGTGTCAAAAGTAACTGTGCCACAATTCCGTTTTAGTCAAATACAAAACACAGGAAGTGTCTTCATTGCAGGCTACAATATAACGCGTCGATTTGTCAGATTTGCTATAGCTCATGTTTATTGCAAAGTGCTCTGGTTTTGTCAGTGCTGTCGGCTCTCGAATCTGGCATGTTGTCTCTTATCGCCCGACATGCCCTTTGCCCCGCTGCGAACGCGCCACGCGTGTTTGCCGCATCTTATTTTTCGCAAGTTAAATAGATTTATAAATCTAGCAAATTGCGTTTAGCTGCATTACCCCTTAACCACATCCACTATTATTACGATTTTTACTTTTTTCGCTTTTGTCAATTTATAATTTCGTTTTGCGGCTGAATGGAATTTAATGCGGCGCCGCATTAAATATTAAAAGGCGCCCAGCTGCGCCCCGACCGCACTTTGGCCATTCGTCTAACTGTCTTGCCGTCGGCCATTTGCATATTTTGTTGCACTAACAGTTACTGGAACGGTGAACGTAATGCTTGGCCTTATCACGGCGCCTGCCTTGCTATGTAAATCGCGCGGCATTTCAAATAACAAACCTGCATTGCAACGACACGTAAATCCACACACCCACACACACGCACACACACGCACACACACACACATTCACCTGTCTTCCATTTAGTTTGTTGAACCCGTTGTCGCCCCAAACATTTTGGA
The DNA here is from genome assembly GCA_035043565.1 of Drosophila robusta. Taxonomy (NCBI): domain Eukaryota; kingdom Metazoa; phylum Arthropoda; class Insecta; order Diptera; family Drosophilidae; genus Drosophila; species Drosophila robusta. The sequence continues at coordinate 17,104,403 of JAWNMW010000257.1, read as the reverse complement.
CTTTATTTCCGGCGCTGCTCTTACCTTAACTAACTTATCCCCAGCCTTGGCGCCACCCCTGGCTTTTCTTGGCATTTCAATTGAATTGCTAATGCGTCGAGTGAAAGTTGCGATTGTTGCTGCAGCAGCTACTTAAATGTGGCAGTTGCATTCGCCCTTTATCCCCTCGCCCAGTCTGAATGTGGCACTGCACCGCAATGCGATTCTTGGCTGGGGCGCGTAATCTTTAGTGAAATATTTGATATGCTTAACTGAGTTTTATGTCTGTGCACCGGTACTTAAGTATGATTTGATATGAACTGGCTGACCTCTTAAAAGTTGCGCCAACTAATGATGAAATACTAAAACACAAATTGTTATTTATTGCACTTTTACTCTGATTTCACCAACTGGAAACGGGGAAGGCGCAGCAAGTGCAACTTAATGCCAAAGGTAGTTGAGGTCCAATCCAGTTTCAATTTCGATTAAATTGTAAATTAATTGAAATTTTCATCAATATATTAATTATTGATTTTAGGGATTTGTACTAAACACAAATTATATGAAATCGGGAGTCTCCCTGAAGGAGTTTTTGAATATGATGGAATTGTTTAAACGATATTTATTATCTTTTATATTCATCCCACAACGAATTACATCGTTTTCTAAATCTTAAATTACTAACGAAGATTTGCGAATACATTACTCAAAATTGTCGAATTTTGGATGGGATATTTTGGTCAAGTAAAGTGTATGACATATAAAAATTAATTTTATGAGCTAAATGCTATAATTTTCATAGAAACAGGCTAATATTGATAATGAGTATGTCTACTTTATAGGATCGGATACGTCTCCTTTAATGCGTGGCAATATAATATAGCCGAGGCAAGGGTATGGAAATGTAAGAAAATGGTTTTGCAACATTTGTCAGCCCCTCGTTTCGTACATGCAAATGATTAATAAAGAAACAGCGATGTGGGGTCACCCATTAAAATGTTCATTGGCACTGCAGTGCACAGCCAAGGTGCAGAATTTAGATGGTCAATCCTTTTATTTCGATGGGGCACGCGAGTGCGCCTCGAAGTAGGCAGCGATTGCGTGCTGCAAACTCGGCGTCTGGCACAAGTAATTTGTATGGCGGCTTATCACTTATCGAGCGGGGGGAGAGGGGGGTGGACGATGACGACGTCTGGAGGAGTTTTCGAGTCGGAGTCGGAGTCGGAGGTTACGCTCTGGATTTGCCCATTAAAGTGAAAGCGAAAAGCGTCAGCGATGCGTTTAGGGCGGCAGGCGAAAACTTTTTCGTGGCAAGGGCAGAGCGTGGGGGCGGGGATAGGGGGTGGGGAGAAGGTGGGGTGTGTGCGGCTTTGTTGCCATTCAGACAGAGGCTCTCACTGCTGTTGCTTCGCTGGCTGTTGCCGTTGCTGTTGCTTTTTATTTTAATTCCCAAATCGAAAAAGTTTGCCATTGCGATTACACTAAAACTCTAAACGCTTTAAGCGACCCGGCCCAGATTCGGATTCGGCAATCCGGCCCACACGCCGCTCGGCTAGGGGGCGTGCCCACGTATGTGAACTACCAATTGGGCATGTCTGGGAAGTTTCCTTAACCGGGCCCAGACTACGGGCCTGGTCCGAGCTCATTTCGTATGCCTAACTGTGAGCCGCAGCCGTGGCAGGGGCGAATTCGTTAGCTGGCTTAGTTAGATTTCGGTGGGGGGGCGCCGGTGGGCGTGGCTCAACTGAATGGCTGGCTGGCAATAAGCATGTAGCATTAAACGATTACAAATGATTAAGTCAACAACTTGGCGTGAAATTTGTTCGGCATCGTGTTACCAAATATCGCCAAAATGGGGCGCACATTAAATGCAATTTGGCCCTATCTGTGCGCCTGTATCTGCAACAGTGGGGCAACTACACACAACTACTTGCCCCCGCATTTGCTAAGCACCCTTAAGCTCGACTCGGGCCTGCCCTCTGACCTGGCTGTGCAAACAGAATGAAAATTAACCGCATTTGATTCCCCAGGCCGGCCAAGTACATTTTCTTCATTTTCATTTATTATTTTGGGAATTAATTATGTGCTCGGGCTGACATACAAGCCCCCATATGCCCCCGTTGCCCCGGTTCGCCCCACATACGCGTTTCTGCACGCTTTGTGCGCTGGCTGTGAAATTTATTCATTGGACCACAAAAACGCGAGGCATTCAAATTTTGGTAAAAGTCTTCGCAGTGGCCAAAATGGCGAATTACGCGTACTTAAGCCATTCAACAGCCCTGCCCGAAGTTGCCAGACAGTCCGGCCGGCCACGCCCCCTCCCCCTCCCCCGGCGGCAGCAAGCCAAGTCGAGTGGTAGTCTGTGGAGTGTCTGGCAAAGAGTTCAATTAAGCTGCCTATACCCTGCCAGAGAGTATCAGGGATTTATCAATCAAAAGACTTCCCATTCACATATGTAGAATGTGGCCTAGAATACGATTCGATTAGAATTTGGCTTTAGATGTCAGATATAAGATCTGATGGCATCAATTAGTCCTCAGATATTGCATTTATAAAGGGGGAAATATAATATTCGCACGCACAGCTTCTTTAAGTTGCCTTTGAGTTCAAAAGTCGCCTTTATTTATCTGTGATTTGTGTTTAGGTCATATTATATAACTGTATATGTACCATTATGTGTGTGCTCGAGTGTATTCTGTCTTCGGCAATCAAAAGCTAACTTGTTTTTCGCTTGTTTTCGTCTTTATGTTTTCCTCGTGCTTGTCCTCGTCCCAATTGATCTAGTTTCAGTTGGCGCATGTTGTCCTCTGTTTGAAAGAAAACAAGCGCTTCAAACTGGGCGGCAATGGGGCGTTGCAGATTGCGTTAGCTGGGCAAAATTCAATTGGTTCGACTGTTATATACTCTACATTGGGGCAAGTCGTGCAGAAAACAGACAAACTACACTAAAATATTATCACAGCCCAGAAATAGAATTTTAGCTATAAATTCTGGTTTTTGCTCAAGCTCGATTAGAGACATCATATACCCCGACGGCGGCCAATATTACAGGGCATCAAAGCCAAGCATTGGAAATTCGTGCTTTCATTCATTCGAACACGGTGCAAACTGAATGCCAAATGTCCTTCAGGCCTTTTCCATTTGAGGCTGTGCCAGAGGCATTTTAACGACACTTTTAGTTTTACTAATCGCTTTATGATGATGTATTCACAATGGCTGTGTGTGTGTGCTTTTATGGTGTCTACACGTTGGTGTGAATGTGGAGCAGGTGGTCTGATTCTTGGGCGGCTCTTAGGAGCCGCCAACAAGCACAGCTAACAGCTGTGTGCTAGTTAAAGTTTTTTATATGAAAACAACTCACGTAGTTCTTGATCAAAGACGCTGCGAGAGGGAGCTGATGCTGATGCTGATGCTGATGGCTTGTTAATGCTGACTGCAAATTAGAACGACTCAAGCACGACACGAAGTCATTAAATAGACGCGTAAACATATCACTTGGATAGGAGTTAACGAATACGCATTTAAATGGAGTTCCAATCCCGGCCTGGCTTTGAGTTAGCTGCTTTTGCTGCTAGTTAGATTGAAAGGCTAACAAAGCTAACAGCCATAAACAAACGGATTTTAGCAATTTTAGCAATTTACGAAGCAATTGCATAATTCCGTTTTTATTAAGTATGCAAATTGGGCACTCATTTCATTTCTCATTCATTCGAATGCATTGATAAGTGGAGTAAACAAAGCCATCACATGACGGACAGGCGGACAGGCGGACAGTCCGCCAGTCAGTTCGTCTGTCTGTCAAGTCAGCTGACAGTTTCTTGAAAAGGAATTGCAATTGAATTCCATTGGTTTGCCGCCCCTCCCGTCTACCTAATCCTTTAAAGGCCAATTAAGGCGACTCTCTGCCCGCAAGTCGCCGGCCACAACAATGCCGGGGCAAGCACTGCAAGGAATTGGCCTGTGGCTGCCCCAAATACGCGGCACGGACCAGCGAGGGGCAGCAGCTGGTCGGTGAGTGCTCGGCGCTGTTGACTGGATTGATGGCCAGTCAACTACAAAGCAAATTGCACACACTGAGGCACTTATCAGTTCAATTTACATGCCAGGCCAAATGATCGATGTGCATAATTGATAAGCTCGGCTCTGGTTTACACTGAGCTGTTTATTTCCTAGTGTAATAACTAGCACCTAGGCTCGATAAACGAACAGCACGCGAAGGGATCAAAGGCCATTAAGGCTGGGTTAAGACTGTCCTGCTTACTTTTTTTTATATTTATACGCCGGGTAGTCAGATATTATTTTCATTTAATTTTACCTACTATTAATTATTTAATGTGTGCGAATTAAATAATGCCCTGAAAAGAGCCAAATAGTAAAAACAATACGTTTAGTCATTAAAGTACAGCATAGAATAGATTAATTTGCACTCGCAATAATTAAATATTATAACAATAAATATAATTAAATATATAGATTCTTTTAATGAATTCAATAACATACTAAATAGTGAGTATCTAAAATACAAACAGATTTAAAATGAAAAACAAAAATAATCTCAACAACCATTTGAATTGGAATTGATTCCATGCTGACCCAATTCGCATGGCAAATGTCTGTTGACAATTAAATATTGCTGGAAGGGCAGCGTGCCGTATACGTTATATTTATCATTGTGTTATCGGTGGACAGCCAAATCGCATTAGGCATACACAACATGGTCGGAAAAAAGCCGTCGAAATATGCCAGTGCCTTCCTGGCCATATTCAATTTTGTTTTCAAGTTCGCGACTTTTTCTCGCACTCCTTTCCCTCTACTGCCCACTGCCAGGCCCGTTGCCAGACTGTTTCGGGTCTTTTATGTGGGTTAATGTGGCCATGGAATATCTTGACTATAAAATGCTCTCAACTCACCATTTTTGCGAGTGTGTGTGTGTGCGTTCTATTGCGAAAAATAAAGGCATTAAGAAACATAAACATTCGAAATGCTCACATTCAGTTAAGTTAGTTCAACACTCTGTCCGATTCAAAGATCACAGCGAAACTAATGCGTGCGAAGGCAGGACTGCAATAATATTTACGACTTAAGTTGTGGATTACATTAGCATTAAATGGGCCCGAGCTAAATCTTGATTGGATTTCGCTTTTAAGCTTGTTGCATTCCACGGCTCGAACCAAAAGTCTAGCCAGCTTCAAAGCTGGTCAGAGTCCCTCAGATTAAACGTATTCCTTAACTTGCTTCGACAGTAATTATTTAAAAAAAAAGTCGGCTGTACCATATGGAAATCGTTGCCAAAAATGTAAATATAAGAGACTAAAGTTACGAGCTACAATCTCGACCGGCATCTATCGGCAAATATTGGCTATTTGCTAGCAATATGCATATGTAAATTAAAATTAATGATAATAAATAAGTGAGAGATAACAGCACTCCAGACAATTGGAAGATGTGCACACAAATACTTGTAAAAAGATAAATGACATATTTATTATCCGAATTAGTTCAATGTTAAAGTTCACATGTGAAAGGCATCACAATTGCCGAAATTGCACGGGATATCTCAGAAACAAAAAAGTTGTTCAGAATAAATTCACTTTTCGACCGATCGTCCCTATGGCAGCTATAGGGTATCATTTTGTCAAATGTACTTCCTGCAGCAAACAGTACGCAAAGTTGCATAACAAAGTTTTCCGAGAGACTAGTTCGCACAGGAATCGACAAACGGAGCTGGTTTCGCTAATACCTTTTCCAAAAGCAATCTATTTGTGAATGTAAAAATATGTAAAATGTTTAACATATAAAATGTACGAATTTGTTGCGACAAGTTTTTCCCAGACCGTTTTCCGGGCTAAAGGATTTGCAACTCGGCAGTTTGTATTAGCCCCTTTTGCTACATGTATGTGTGTGGAGTACAATAAAAATTAATTCCGGTTTCCCTGGCAATGTTCACACAAATAACTCATAACTCTCAGACGCTTTTCCCCATCAACATCAACAATTGAAGGGAACTACATAGTGCACGCGTATTAAGGGCATCATTTGGTTTATTTTTATTTTTATTTTTATTTTTATCAACTGCCTTGCCCGGGGAATATACGGTTTCCCGGACCCATTGTTATGGGCTCGATGGGAAAAGTTTTTGCTTGAAAGGGTCATTAAATAAGAAGAAGCAGACTTTCCAGTTTAGCAATAGTACAAAACACATACATAGATACATAAGTACATGTAAAACTTTCGACATCGAGTTTTATTTGTGAAAAGTATTTCGAACTAAAATTGATTTTTTTCTTTGCAGACAAACGAAAAAATAAAATATATAAGCGAACACAAAAAGATGAAAGGAGCTTTGCTAAATTCTATGAATGCAGCAGCGCCAACAACAACAAGTACAGTAAAATCCACCTAGAGCAGTCCGAGAAGCAAACTCAGGCTTAGGCGCTCACCCAAGTTTCAGTCGCAGCTCCCAAGTGAAAACGCAGCCGGCGTACTTGGAGCTTAAGAAGTTGTCCGCGTTCGGCATGAAAGCCGTCACATGGCCAGGAGCGTCGATCAGAATCTGTTAACCGAACTGCAGGAAATGTCGACGGCAGTCACGAAGACATTGAGCGCCGCAGCCGCTGCGATGGCAGCCAGCATGGATAACAATACAGTCTACGCCTACGATATATCCGCCACGGACGTGCTCTACCAATGGAGCGCAGCGGCGGCCAGCGGCGCCCGCGCCCTCGCCCTCTCGGACGCAGCCAGTCCGCTCTCGCCGGCAGCGCAGGCCGAGCACGGGCCCGAGCTGGACACACGCTCCGGCCCGGCCGGCCTGAACGAGACGCACTTTCTGCTGGTGGACTATGCGAGCATGAACGACAGCCTCGACTACGCCTCCTATCAGCAGCAGCTGGGCAGCGGCGAGTGCCGCCAGATGGACGGCAACATGAGCTACTGGAATCTCACCTGCGACTCGCCGCTCGACTACGCCCTGCCGCTATACGGCTACTGCATGCCCTTCCTGCTCTTCATGACCATCATTTCCAATTCGCTGATCGTGCTCGTGCTCAGCAAGAAGAGCATGGCCACGCCCACCAACTTCGTGCTGATGGGTGAGTGATCAGCGATAGCAATTAAAGTTAGCTAAGTTCAAGGAAGGGTATCATTTTACAAAAATATATAATACAGATTGCAGACTCTAAACTCTAAATTATTTACTTTAAAAATATTATTTAAACTACACTTATAACTACTATTGGTAAAAATGATTTAGAGTCGGTTAACAATTATTTCATACACTTAGAGAAATATCCAAGAATCTGGTACTTAAATAAAGTTCAAGCGCTGACAATCAAAATGGATTTTAAAATTGATTAAAATAAGATTAAAGCAAGAATTGTTTCATAAAGAACATTTTACGCTTACTTTAGGTATTAAAACTCTTGTAATGATTAGTTTTAAGCTAATTCAAGAAGTTTATTCAGCAATACTCAACGCTTAGTTGACGAAAATCAAATAACGAAATGTTATCAAAATTTAAAGAACAAAGCGCGACGAATTCTGTTCTGTTTGTACCCTAATTTATATAATAGGCTTACGACTTATTTGTGTTACTATGGCTATTTATAATGGGTATTTTAGGTAGCTGCTTAGATGGAAAGCCTCTTAGGATTCAGCGTAAATGTATCGATAAATCGATATTCCGATTGCATTGCCTCCAGAGGCGAGGCCAAAGCTTTGCAGCCAGCCCTTTTGGCCCGAAACAATTTTATGATTATTACTTATTTTTTATTCCATGTCATTTCATCTGTGGAGTGCGCAGCCCCACTCCACCCCACCCCACCCCACCCGACGCAGCCCCCATCGCACGCGCGGATCCATTTAATGCGTCACAATGTTAAATCAGGCAGAAGTTTTGCGAGATTTCAAAATAGCTGGCAAATGTGCGTGCCACGTTTCGAAAAGCCCTCCCATCCCCCAACCCCATTCCCACCCCCAACCCCATCCCCAACCCCACTTCACGCATTCCGCGTGCCGCAACTTCAAGTAATGCTGAGATATTCTAATAGCGTGTGTAATGCTAATAGCTGACTGACTAGAAGGCAGCTCTGAGCTGAGCTCTGCGGCATTTGGCCCTGATTTATGAAAAGTCCTGGCCTGGGGGAGTCCTGGCCAGATATCGCCGGCGAGGCGATTCAATTTCCGCCAGAGTGCCGTCAATGTAATTTTTAGTCGCAGATTACGCAAGTCCCGCAACTGTAGAAATATGGCAGCTGAGCGTAAGACAATGTAAGCCACAAGTGTCAGCCATAAGCCAGCTGATGACAGAGCCGTGAACTTGTTTTGCCGCACTTCGAACAGCCGGACAACGGCGAACGGACAACTGACAACGGACAACTGACAACGGACAACTGACAACTGACAACTGTGGCATGCCACGCCACGCTGCTCGTCAATGGGTTAATCTCGTCGAATGCGCGTCGAGGGTGTCGAGTGCAGGGCGCGGCAAATCGCATTTGGCTGCTGGCACGAGGCGAGCTAAGCGACGATAAATGACAGCAGACCAAACATGAAATGAACTTTGGCCCCGCCGCGAATAGGGGCAACAAAAACAGTTGACTCAAACTGAACACGAAGCCCCCATGGAGCAAAGGTCGGCTCAGCGGTGACCCGGCGGCGGAGTCAGAGACACTCGAGCTGTCAGTCAGCTCGTGCTTGTCACACGGGGCGTATGACGAACTCGAAGTTTAATGCAGCAGCCAAGTTGAATTTAATACAAATAAAGCGCAAAGTTGATTAGCCCTTGTTGAGCAGGCGGGGGAGGGGGAAGGCCTTCAATTAATTGAAGCAACTACTTATTTAATTGCCTCTTTTAAAAACACTCAGCCGCAATGCAACAACTGGGGGCAAGTTAGTTTGCTATTCCCTTATTGAATCACAGCTTCAGTTGCGCCCGCCCCACGTTCCACATTCTTGCACGGAATAGCATTTAATTTATTCATTATTATTTGCTTCAGTTTTTCCGTTTGCCGAGTCAGACATTTTCCGTTTTCGACTACGTGACACATTTTCCGACTTGTTTTCGTGCAACTGTCAAAATATGACATTAAAAAGTTACTTTGCGGTCGACCCGGCGATAAGTTTGACAGTTGCATTTAAGTGTTGGCAGCTGCTGTTGGCTTTGAAAAATAAAACAGAAAATATTGTTTATGCATTTTTTAGGCGCCAACTCTATTTATTTGAAACTGTTATTAAATCCGATCCTAAATAAAAAACTATTTGACAATTTACAGGCCGGAATTTTAAATTCATAATTGTTTCGTTTAAGTTTAGTTTTATATTTAGCTCTTTAAGTATATCAACAATATTGAATAAGTAAATATACATAGGTACTTTATTTTGAGCCCGAAAACTAATTCAATTTAAGGCCTGAAATTAGCTATTGTTGGCACGAGCCAAACTAGTTTTTAAGCCCAACAATGAGTTGGTCATCGCCACTAAGCCAGAGTCTAACCCAATTTGTCACATTGTTTGCTGTCACTCTCTCGCTCTCACTCTATCTCTCCCTCTCTTTTCAGGCATGGCCATTTGCGATCTGCTGACGGTTGTGTTTCCCGCGCCCGGCCTCTGGTATATGTACACATTTGGCAATCATTATAAGCCCATGCATCCGGTCTCCATGTGTCTGGCCTACAGCATTTTCAATGAGGTAAACAAAAGACAAAAACAACAACAACAACAACAAGGAAAAAAGAACACTTCCGAAACCGCAACCACAACACGACACGGCTCCACAAGAAACGAGTACGCGGCTAGTGTTATTTGGCGGGGAAGAAGAGGCAGCAGAAGAACTGAGAGGAGAAGAGGAAGCAGCACCTTAATTGCTTGGGCAAGTTCAAGAGGGCAAGTTCCTGCTTGCCGTTGAAGTAAGGTGTTGTTTGCTTTGGCCCTTGGACTCGATTGTCGCTCTATGTGGAGGAAAGAGAGGTGGGTGGGGGGATGGGGAGCATATAGACGCTCATTGACCTAAATAAAATGCTTGGCTGCAAGTTGGCGTCCTTTGTCAGAGCCGCTGATGTATGACGCGTAAGCATTCTGTGTCCTGGGGTACAGTTACTGTAGCAGCTGCCGTTAGTCTAGCTATCGCTGCCGTTGCCGTTATCGTTATCGTTATCGCATTTGCTGCTGCGTTACGTTTGCACTTTGTGTGTCATTTCTGTCAGCATAATGAAAGACCAAACGTTGATGTAGGCGCAACTTTGTCCCAGCTGCCAACTGCCACGAACCGGGTGTCAAGTTGCCCGCCCATGTAACATATTCAACGAATTCATTCATTCGTTCATTCATTCGCTCACGCTGCTCACACTTATTCACTTACTTATTTACATTATCATGGCCCCTCCGCCCCGCCAATCCCTTCGTTGTCGCACGTTTGCCTTGATTAATCAACATTTTCAATTTATGGCGCTCGTTTAGAGCACCAGAAACAGAAGAGGTGTGCGGCAGGGTGGGTGGTGGGTGTTCGGGGGGGTGTTGGCTTCTGAGAGATGGAAAAAGATGGCGGCATAAAGCAAAACTGTTTACTCACTTCAATGGAGTAGTGTCGAGCTGATAAAATGCGGCCCATTGTTGTTGGAATTGATGTTGTTATTGTTGCCGCTACGTGCTGCGACTGGGCTCCCAGGGGATTTGTACCAGCTAAATTCCATGCTGTGTCCCGCACTGTGGCCGGGGAGCGAGTGCCCGGGCCACCGGGGTGGGTTAGTTCGGTGGGGCTGTCTCCGGGCTATCTGCGTATGACGGCCATAAAATTCAACTCACATACAAAGGCCGTAATAACCGCCAGGCGGCCATTGCAGCCCAAGTTGAAGATTTCGTAACATTTCCCTGGAAATTTATATGCCTCTCGCAAGTCTCGCAAGTCTCGGGACGGCGCGTTTAATGGTCATGTTAATGTGTCAGCCGAGCGGCGGCTGGAGTGGTGCCCTTTTCCCAGCTTGTTACACTTGCCATCACTCTGGGCCCGAACAACAGCAACAACAGCAACAACAACAACAACTGTTGTGGCACATCTCGACGCTGCACGCACAGAACTGGGCGGGGCGCCTCTTGTAATTGCAGCTGTGCCCGTTGTCAGCGTTGTCAGATAAATACTCATAAATCGGATTAGGGCACAGTTTGCTGCACAATTGTGGCCGCTTCTGCACTGTGGGAGCCCAAAGTGTTCTACAAAGTGTAAGCCGCATTGCATTCATTGAATAACAGCAGCCTCATTCAGGCCAAACTTCTGCCGGCGCATTAGGGATTTGCGGCTGAAACTCCTTTGTAATCCTGCCAACATTTCTGTTGCAGACTTCCTCAAATCATCGCAAAAGCACCTGTTTCAATTATAAAGCCTGTGTATCCTTTTTCCATTCAGACAGCTGACAGCTGTTATGTGTTAAGCATTGTTTACCACTTAAACAGAACTGGCCTGGCATCCGAGCAACGATTTTAAAACCTGGAAAATATTTTGCATAAAGGGCACTTCATCTATTTTTCAGTAATTTAAACCCACTCTGACTCTCTTCGACATCGACATTATGAAAGATTTTGCAGCGGATATTTGGCCTTAAAATTCTACACATAATTGGAAATTGGAAATTCAGTGATGAAGCTCACTTCACCTGGCAGTCGCTGGATTTGCCAATAAACAAAATTGCCCAAAATATGCACTCTAAAATTAATCCGACTTGATCTCTTATTTCAAGTATTTTAAATTCAAGTTCCAATTTAAATATCAAATTAATTATTTACATGCGCTTGCAAAGGCATTAAAATATTGTCACGATATGTGCAACTCATAGAAGTAAACACCGTAGAGGTGTTGAAAAGAAATTCTTGATCCTTATCAACAGCCAGTCCTCATTTTTTTCTACAGGTAGAACATATATATGTCGAAATCTAGTTTAGTTTTCTTCACACCTTTTCCTGCCTTTGCCTATATATTATAGAGTCTCCTATTGGAGGTCTTATATAAGTCTTTTATTATATAACTATATATATATAAATAAGTAATTATTATTGTTTTCGCTACAGTTGTTTAAGAATTAGCAGAGAGTTTGCGGTTTAATGAATTAAGGATGAGTTCCTGGATTGCAAATATGCATGCGAATTTAAGGCAACCTAATTACAGGACTTTTCAAATTGAGCAGGGATAACATGCAACACACCCACACGCACACACACCCACACGCACACACGCGTATTTAACTCGACTAATATGCGACTTACGGTCGTGTCCTCCGTACTTTCAGATTATGCCCGCCATGTGCCACACCATCTCCGTGTGGCTGACTCTGGCCCTAGCCGTGCAAAGGTAAATATGAAATTAATGCTTTTACTTACATGTTAAGATATCACTCATCATCTGGCTTAGACGCTGACTCCGACTTTACCGCACACACTCGCACTCCCCGACGCGGGCCCACTTCTGCCCCGACTGGCTGCGAGAGTTCTTGACTTGTCAATGGCATAATAAATCAGCTCGGCGCTCTGTCGGCCCCGTTCTCGAGTTGTCAATACACTCACAGCGGCCTCTGCCATACAAATTATGCTCACGAACAAAGAGTCTGGCTGCAGCCGGGACTTGTCTTTCGTCCAGTTAACGCCGCGTATGAGTAATGTGCGTGTCGCGGCTGCCTGTGGCACTGGCTATGAACATGACACACACTCAAATACCCACATGAGTGTGTGTTTCTGTTGTCTGTTCTGTGGCTGTGCGTAGGTGCTCTCAATCAATCGCATTTGTTTCACAAATCTCTTGTTGCCTTCTTTTGTGGCACACACCGTTTTTTGTGGCTCACTCATATGCTTGAATGGCAGAACTTGTTGTTTTGCATAAAAGCGGGATTTCTGCATACTTTGCCCCAAAATGTAACTCTAGTATTTATCAGCTTGTCTTTGCCTATTTTAAATGTGCGCACATTGATCAAAAAGCAACGCGTATTCGGGTAAATAGAAATACTATGGGCAAATAGTTGACTTTTGTGCCATAAATTCAGTTTGGGTTTTAAAATTAAATAAACAGAAATATAGTTGATTTTTGTGCCATAAATTCAGTTTGGGTTTTAAAATTAAATAAACAAAAATATAGTTGACTTTTGTGCCATAAATTCAGTTTGGGTTTTAAAATTAAATAAACAAAAATATAGTTGACTTTTGTGGCATAAATTCCGTTTGGGTTTTAAAAATTAAATAAATAAATATCATTGATTTTTATGGCATAAATTCAGCTTAGGAGCTTAGCAATTAATGAAAAGAAATAGATATGATCAATTTTAATTTCCATAGTACATATTTCTTAATGGATCATAGGTGTATATATAAAGGTATTGCATTTATATAGCTACAAACTTGACTCCAGCCAGAGACCTATGAACAATCGATTAAAAGCGACATGCGCTACTTTTGCCCACGGTGCGCCTGGGAATGAGGTCTTGGCAACAAAGTGTCAATTGGCCGCAGTCTTTAAACTCAAATTGTTTTGCCGTAAGGCCATAAATAAATAAGGGCCGCTCAGAGTGGGTCAATGCTGTAAATGTTTTATATGTACACGTATATGTATATTAAAAAGAAGTAGAACGAGGAACACAATGAAAAACAATAAACTAATATGTATAAAATTGGCAACATAAATCGTGAGTGGGTCGGTGGGTCGGTGGGTCGGTGGGGCGGTGGGTCGGTGGGTCGCTGCCTCTGCCCCCGCACTAGATGTGCCTGTGAGTGGCAAATGTATATAAAATACGTATACGTATGTGTATTCACATCTACAAATTTTCAAGTGCCACGGGCCAAGGACCACTCGAAAGCCGACGCATTGTGTTCTATTAACTCATGTGTGGGATCATAAATTTAACAGCTTTGCAAATAAATTTCGCAGGCCAAGAAAAAAACCAAAAAAAAATACACAAAAATGGCAAGGAAAATAAAACAGGCGCTGGCTAAAAAAAATTCTATGAAAATAGTCATAAATATTTGTGCCATTATGCGACTTGGACCGCTTTGAGTGGTCGCTGGTTTACAGTGTGTGTGTGTGTGTGTGGGGGGGGTCTGTCTGTGTGTGTGTGTAGCAAATAGCTAAATAATATGTTGCGGCAGGGGACACATTCAGCAGACATCCCTTCGCTCGCATTTTCTAAAACGCGTTGAAAATTGCCGGAGAACAAATAGCGCGATAAAACATTCAACGTTTATTGTTATTATTGGCGTCATTGTTGCTGTTGCGTTGTTGTCAACTTATTGTGTTTCAAGTGATTTTATGGGCATTCCATGTGCCGACAGAAGTAAAAGCATTGGACGTCAACTCGGGCCCCAAGTAGCCGCCGCAGCTGCACTCGCATGTGGTTGCGGCCAAGAGCTCTGAGTGTCTTCAAATGAATAGCAGTGGGTGCGAAGAGCAATCGTTGCACAAGTGCAAGATTCACAATGCCAACAGGTTGATTAAAACAACTGTGCGAGTGCGGCAAGTGTGAATGGGTATGAGTACTTTTGAGTCACACACTCGAATGGCAAACGAACTGTGAATAAAGACGTGCTCAATTACCAAATTAATGGCATGATTCAGCTGAATGATTGAATGACTTTGAATATTGCGTAGAAGGATAATTTGCAAAATCAGTGGCGCATCCTAACTACGTTCGTGCTCATCCGTTTTTAAGAATATGCTAATTACTCAAACTAATTATTTGGCCGGATGGATTGCGTACATTCTGTTGATTTATTATGCCGCCGCGATGCGGATGATGGATTTTTGGCGCCTTTTGTGGCAAATAGGCCCGAATTGCATAGAGACGGGATCGGGGCAGCTAAATGTAATTCATTCAATTATTAATATCAATTCCATTTAAGGCTAAACGGCTGGCAATCGTTTCGTCCTTTGTTTACGATTGCTTTCAACTTTAATGAAATCCCCGCTTGACAAAGGTCCAATGAAAGATTGATTGAAAAGCATTTTGAATTGGCAGCGTGGCCAAACCGGGCCGAGACCGAGACCGAAACTGAGACCAAGCCAAGGCAATGGCGAAGGCGAAGGCCAAGGCGAACGCGTTGGCGGCTCTTGCCAATAATTATGCGCATAAATTAAGCGGAGGCAGAGCTTTGAGACGGCCAACGCAAAGCTGCGTGAGCTTAGCGCAGACATACTTTCTGGGCCACAACTTGGCCGGGCCGTGACGCGGGGCCAGCCGGCTGAAACTATAAAGCCGCACAAAAGTCGCGGCCAAAACTTTTGATAAGCTCCCCAGGAGGCTCCAAGGCGACGTCGCCGCGATCCTGGCCAAGACGCAAAAACGTAACCCAATTTGCTGCATGTTGACAGCGACGATGCGAGTACTTTTCACAAATTACTAAAATTATGAAATTATAAAACGGCACGTTGATTAGCTTTCCTTTGGGTTTGCTTTGATTGCGTGTGGTCCTGGTCGGGTGTGGGCGTGGCAGTGACAGGTGCCAGTTGCCAGTTGCCAGCTGCCAGGTGACGACATTATCAACACGTTGCTATCATAAACTTGCACCTGCAAAATTGGGTTATTCCTCGCCCTGGCAGGCCATAAAATTATATTAGGCAAATGCGCTGGCAACGTTGCTTTTATGCCCTAACTCGGATAACATTTCATGAATAAAATCCATTGCCAGACACTCTAATGGCCGTCAGATAAAGTCCGACTTGATGCATGCGAGGCACAGCGCTCCATTTTAAAGATACAGCCAGACTTAACGTCTTAAATTTGCATTCCCCAAATCCCACAAAGAGTTCTCATGTTCAAAATGTGCTCAATATATTGGCATCACGGAGCAGGAACTGCTTCAATTACAAATTTGATTTAGGTATCTGCATTATGTAAGGGCTGCCAATTAATATTATGCATTGCCAGGCAAACAACAAATGTTCAATAACAATCTTGATTTGATTTGAACTCAACCTACGACTTCTATACACATAGCACATCTCTATATATACTATATATATCTATATATATATATATACTCGTCTTGAATAACTGTCCGATTGACTGACTGCCTGATAAAGTACAGCCCAGTTTGTCTGTCCTTCTGTCCACATGAACGCAATTAAATAAAGAGACTTCAAATTTGAGCGGCAGTTAAAGTGTTAAGATTTTTGGCTACGCCCACTGTGGGCGTGTCAATTTGATAAAATCGATTTATCTCTCTCAGCTTGAAAGCCAGAGACATAAAACTTCTTCAGGCAGATTACTGATAAACTCATCCTCAACCTCAATTCACTTATCTTCCTCAGTTTTAAAGTTAGATGCATTAAAATTCTCCTCTAAACATCGCTCACTGGGGGCGTGGCAAATTGATAAAATATATATTTGTTTTGGGGCGGGTAATTTCACCACATTCAAAGTTGATCTCCCCTAAAGATGGAGTCGAGAATCAAATTACGCTGTGAACGAGTATTGCGCAATCGGTTACACCCGACTGCAGTATTTTTAAATATTTGTTTTCCGTCCGATCTTACTGAAAATACAATTACGAAGTATGGGAAGCTCCGGATTAATTAAAAGAAATAAAATTAGTAAATCCGTAGTTCTCCATTGCAAGGGAAAATGCAAATCTGTTTTTTTCTATCATCTGACCGACTTTAAGCCTATTTTCAAAGATGTGGCTAATATGTCAAGGTGGAACAAAGAATTGTAAACTTTCGAAACCGAAGAAAATAAATTTATAGTTAAAATAAAACCTCTTGACGAGACCTGACAAACTCCCTCTAATTGCAGGTACATTTACGTCTGCCACGCCCCCATGGCGCGCACCTGGTGCACCATGCCGCGCGTGCGGCGCTGCACGTTCTACATCGCGCTGCTGGCGTTCCTGCACCAGCTGCCCCGGTTCTTCGACCGCACCTACATGCCCATGGAGATCGAGTGGAACGGGAACGAGACGGAGGTGTGCCACCTGGAGACGTCGCTGTGGGTGCACGAGTACATCGGGGTGGACCTGTACTACACCAGCTACTATCTGT
Source organism: Drosophila robusta (assembly GCA_035043565.1). Classification (NCBI taxonomy): domain Eukaryota; kingdom Metazoa; phylum Arthropoda; class Insecta; order Diptera; family Drosophilidae; genus Drosophila; species Drosophila robusta. The sequence goes on along the minus strand of JAWNMW010000257.1, from coordinate 17,087,419 downwards.
TCCGGGTGCTGTTCGTCAACCTGCTGCCGTGCATCATCCTGGTGACGCTCAACATCCTGCTGTTCGCGGCCCTGCGGCAGGCGCAGGAGCGCCGCAAGCTCCTCTTCCGCGAGAACCGCAAGAAGGAGTGCAAGAAGCTGCGGGACTCCAACTGCACCACCCTGATGCTGATCGTGGTCGTGTCGGTGTTCCTCATCGCCGAGATACCCATTGCCGTCGTGACGGCCATGCACATTGTCAGCTCGCTGATCATCGAGTTCCTCGACTACGGCATCGCCAACATCTTCATAATGCTGACCAACTTCTTCCTGGTGCTGAGCTACCCGATCAACTTCGGCATCTACTGCGGCATGTCGCGCCAGTTCCGCGAGACCTTCAAGGAGATCTTCATGGGCCGCATCGCCGGCAAGAAGGACAGCTCGTCGAAGTACTCGATTGTGAACGGACCGCGCACGTGCACCAACACGAACGAGACGGTCCTCTAGTAATTGGTGATGTTGGTGCCGCGGCGTGGCAGCAGCGATCACCGTCGCAGCGCCGCCGTCTGCAGCGCCGCCAGTGCAGCGGAGGCAGCAGGCAAGGGGCCGCAGCATCAACACCAGCATCAGCATCAGCATCAGCATCTGCATCTGCATCATCACCATCACCACCAGCAGCGGCGCACCAGCAACATGGACATCATTGCCGAGGAGCGCAACGTCTAAGTAACTCCGGGCGACAGGACCTGCATCCTGTCCGGCCAAAAGGAAAAAGGAACAAAACGTTCGAATACTCTGGTTTCAAACCAACCAATTAAAAGTTCCCCCGATCACGAGAGAGTGCGGGAACAGCTTTTGTGCGAATGAAATATGCTACTTGATATCCAAATACTAAATACTAATATACACCTTTGATTCCAGATAATAGAGAATACTATTGAAACAAAATAAAGTGAAAATAATACTACACATTTTTGATGTTCAATGTTTGTTCTAGTTCGCTGATTAAAGAGTTAAATACCAATTGCGTTTAACATATGTGTTTATGAATGTGTACCGAACTATTAAATACGAATTACCGAATATATAGAGATAATCCAATACGATCACAAGAACACACTTAAACTCGCGTTCCACTCTACTGGAGTTCCGATACAAACAAATACACCATAATGGGCTACAGCTTGATTAAAGAAAATAATTGGCAAATCCAAAGTGATACCCAACTTGAATAATACATAATGGAATTAAAGAAATGGTCGAAATAAAACATAAAAACTCTGATAACCGTATACAACACTTAGCTATGTACGAATAAATATTATCAAGCATTTTACGAGTCTTTATTCAAAGGAAATGAGCATGGAAACTAAATATATAAGCATAAAATATGAAAATGAGTACGTTAAAAATGCGTTAAATTACAGGAACACGATGAATAGTTAAGTATATATTCAAATAAAACAAAAACAAACTGACCTATGTATACATAGCTATAAAGTATTTACAAACACACAGACACACACACACACACACAGAATATACTAGTCAAAAGTTTATTTTTGTGCGATTTTTGTGCAGCATTTGCAAAAGTTATTGTGAACAAAATTTAATTAAACTTTTACAATAAGCTGACTTTGGTTAAGTGAAAACTAATCGTAAGTTAAACAACAGGCAACCAACGCAAATTTATGAAACTCATTTAAATTTGTAAACCTTTCGAGCCCCAAAGTTTACTGATTTAAATGGCAAATATTTTCAATAAGTAAAATCAATAAACGAATTTCAAGTTGACAAAACAGCAACAACAAGTTTCAATCTTTGGTGTTAGCAAGTAAAATACAAATAAAATAACAAAGAAACAAAAAAAAGCGCATTCAATGATATTTCCTAGTTATAAGATGGTTTTTTTAGTACTTTTTTTTGCTTAGACATAAGCCAAATATAAATACACATACATGGATACATATACATATACATATACATATATATGAATGTAAGTAATAAAGCGATTCAATGTTGATATGTCTGTGTACAAGTACGTATTTTAAACAACAAATTTCAAGTTTAAATGTTTTAAATGTATGTAAATTAGCTCAGTAAGTGGAAATACGAATAAACTAAAACTTCAAGTTTTCTGTCTGAATGGAAAGTATGTCCCGTTATTACTTTCACCCGCGTTGTGTTATTTATATATATTTAGATCGCTAATGGCATAGCAGTAATCTTTCAGATGCATCCACCCCGTTCACAAAGTAAAAAACTTAAGTCTTCTTCCTCAGTAGTGGCGCTTGAGTTACTAAAATTGGCAAGTATACTACTAATGACCTTCCATAAATATATATATGTCCCAAATACTTTAATTTAATTTTTGTAATTTAATATGCAAATGACAGTGACTAAGGGAGAGAAGTTAGCATTACTTGACTTTGTGAAAATCGCATAGAAAGAAAAACAAAATGTAGGCAACAGAAATATCTGCAGGACAACTAGGCAACTTTGAAAAGAGAGAGAATATATTTTTATATACATATTTTTAAAACCAAACCCAAAATACAATATGACTATGTTTTAAGTGCACCACTAAACGCATCGGAAAGAAATCAAGAAGAGAGGAGAGAGAGAGAGCATTTAAGAAGAAAAGAAAGAAAAGCAAAATGTTGGCAACTGAGTTATCTGCCAAACGGCAACCTTGAAAAGAGAAAGAGAGAGAGAGAGAGAAAAAGAAAGAGCGCAATTTCAATATATTTCAGAAACCAAACCCAAAATACAATATGACTATCTTTGAAGTGAGAGAAATCGAAGAAAAATGAGAGAGAGCGTGTAAGAGACCAAGGGAGTGAAGTGAGCATTACTCGACTTTATGAAAATCGTATAGAAGGGCGAATGTTATTAGAAACAAAATCAAAATGTAGGCAACACAAATATCTGCTAGACGGCAACTTTAAAGACAGAGAGAAAGAGAGAGAGAGAAAGAAAGAGCGCCATTTCAATATATTTCAGAAACCAAATATAAATACAATCACTATCTTTTTATTGAGGGAAATCGAAGAAGAGAGAGACAACGGGAGAGAAGTGAGCCTTACCTGAATTTATGAAAATCGCATAGAAGGGCGATCGTCGCTGAAAAGCAAAACAAAATACAGCCAACTGAGTTATCCGATCAGAAGCTAGACGGCAACTTTGAGTAACAACAGCAAACACTCTGCACCGCACGGCCCTCGTGCCGATCAAGAATATATAGGTTTTTATGGGTTTATATATATACATGTCTATTTGAATGCTCGACCGGTGGCGGCGCCGTCCCTCAGTAGAGTTGGCAGCTGTGCTGGTGGCGGCTCTGCTCACAGCCGAAGGCGCGCGCGAAGGGCTTCGAGCTGGCGACGGCGTCGTTGACGCGCTGCCGGCTGCCGCCGTGGAGGCTGCTGTCCTGCAGCACCTGGTCGTCCTGGCAGAAGAACTGGGCGAAGTTGAGGAAGAAAGTCCGCTCGCTGGGCAGGCCGCAGCCGGCATCCGGCTCAGCGTTGTCCGCGAAATAGCTGTCGTAGGCCAGGGCCAGGCCGTTGATGTCGGCGAACTTCTCGTCGGCCATTTGGCCGTGCCGGCGGCGCAGGCAGCGCGACTGGGCGGCGAAGCGCTCGTTGGCCAGCAGGCGGCGCTGCTGCTGCGCGGCCGCCGCCCGGCCACGCCCATCGTAGTGCACGTCGCTGGGCGCAAAGCCGTGCGAGAGCTCGTGCGCGATCAGAAAGCCGAGCGCGCTGTGCGTGAGCAGCGCCGCCTGGTGCGGCCTGTACAGGTTGGCGCCCAGCAGCGACTGCGGCAGCAGCAGCGCGTTCCGCGTCGGCTGGAAGAACGGCGACGCGTAGCTGCCGAATCCGTCCGGCCGCAGCAAATAGAGATCGCTTGTCTCCGCCGCCGCCCAGCGCTCCGTCTGCCGCAGCACGGCCAGCAGGTTGGCGTAGTAGTCGCTGCCGCTGAGCCGCAGCGGGGCGTAGTGCGCCTCCAGCTGGCGGCGCTGCTGCTCGGCCGTTCCGTCCGGCAGCACGCCGAGGCGCAGGCGCATGCGGCGCAGCTTCTGCAGCAGGTAGCGCTGCGTGGCGGGCCGGAAGCCGTTGCGGTTGGCCCGCAGCCGCAGCGCGAAGCGCTCGCGCAGCAGCTCGAACAGCCGGTGGACGGTCGCGTTCGCCAGCTGGCGCTGCGCCGGCGTCTGCTGCTGCGCCAGCAGCCAGACGGCCGCGTGCGTCAGCAGCTGGCGCGACTGCGCCGCGCACGCCTGCCGCCCGAGCGCCGGCGCCGGCGCTGGCGACGTCGGCGGCTGCAGCCGGTGCAGCAGGCGCAGCTGCAGATAGCGCGCAAGCAGCGGCGCCGGCTGCGCAGCCAGCAGCGCGGACACGCAGCGCAAATAAGGCCGCCAGCGAACGGGCAGCGACAGCGGCAGCAGCCAGAGCGTCGGCGGAGGCGCCTCCTCCCCATCCTCCCCATCCTCCTCGTCCTCCTCGTGGGCGCACAGCCAGAGCTGGCTCTCCAGCTGCTTGACCTCCGGCCAGAGCTGGGCCTGCGGCACGCCCAGCGGCTGCAGCGCGCGGTAGAGGCGCCTGAACTCGCCGCGCTCCAGCAGCTGCGGCCGGTCCGCGGCCTCGTCGGCCAGCAGCGGCCAGGGCGCCTGCAGCTGCAGCAGCCAGAGCTCCGCGTCGCCCAGAGCCGAGTCCGCCTCCGCCTCCATGTCCGCCTCCGTGTCCGCCTCCTCCTCCGACTCGTGCTGCAGCAGCGCCGGCAGCCCGTAGCCCATCAGCAGGCGCAGCAGCGGCCGCCAGTCGCTGTCCGCGCGCGCCGCGCTGACGTTGCCCCAGGTGCGCAGCCAGCGCACGAACTCCGCCGCGTCGTAGCGGCCGCTGAGGGCGCGGCAGGCGGCGTAGCTGTCGCGCAGCAGGTGGACGAAGCGCGGCTCGCCGGGCGACGGCCGCTGCTCGAGCAGCGCGGCCAGGCGGCCGTGGTAGGCGTGGTCCAGCTGCTCCAGCTGGCTGCGGTAGGCGGCGCCCGCGTGCGCCCGCGCCCAGCCGCCGCAGGCGTGCTCGTAGAAGTCCGCGCACGCGTCCGCGCCGGGGCTCATGTGGCGCTCCAGATAGCCGGGCAGCCGGCCGCAGTCCGCCGTGCCGCTGGCGAGCAGCGGCAGCAGCAGCAGCAGCAGCGGCAGCAGCGGCGACTGCAGCGTGCACATTTCACGTACGTTGCGCATCGAATTCGCGTGAGAACTGCGCAAAATCATTCGCCGATGGGCCGCTGATAACGGGACGGGCGATAGCCCCGCCGATAACCCGCTCGGACTGCGGCGCGGTGACGTCATCGCCGCAGCCACTCAATACAATCGAACCACGTCCGCCTCTCAAGTCCACTGCAATCAGGTAAAATATCTGCTATTTTGCATCTGCCTCAGGGAGAGAGAAGTATCTGTGTCTTAATCAAAATTAATGAGGCCAACTTATACCACTAATTGGGGGAGCAACAAATGTTAAAAAACAACATGAATTTGTTTTAAGCCATAAAGAAATATATAATAAATTCGTTCGCCTCTCAAATCTACTGCAATCAGGTAATGTATCTGTTATTTCGCATCTACCTCAGAGAGGGAGAGAAGTATCTGTGTCTTAATCAAAATTAATGAGGCAAACTTATACTACTAATGAACGGGAGCAACAAATATAAAAAAAACATTTTCAATTTGTTTTAAGCTGTAAAAAATAAATAAAATAAATTCGCTTTATTTTCTGCTGCATTGAATTTAATTCATAATTCATAAGCTTGACTGACAGCTCAATATAAATATATTCAAGCATTCATTCACACTGCTGCTACCAACTATCGATCAGGTGCCGATTATAATTCGTTACAATATAACTAAATTTTCATGAACTTCACAGAAAAGATAAGTTCCAGTTCTTTGATATAGCTGTATTGGGTGTATTAATAAGAAACTTATTATTTAAAATATGAATTTTGATGAGCTGAAACGTTTTTCCTTATTATCCGTTCATTGGGCTCATCCTCAATAGCTTGGAAAAATACTCGAGTTATTCAAGAGTTTAAACTTTTATATTCTGCACCCACTGAAAATGGGTCAAGAAGGGTATAATGGTTTTGTGCAAATATATGTCACAGGCAGAGGGAAGCAAATGTAACCCCGTAGAGTAAATCTAAACTAAAGATCAAATTTATTTCAAATGATCGATAACAAACACCATTTTCATAGGGATTATATATATATATGTAACGACAGCTCGTAGCTGTGTTCAGGGTATCTCCTCGTCGGGCACTTCCGACTAGTGCAGTCTTACTTGTTTTTTTTTATTGATTGTAAAAAGTTGAAGTACGAATTTATCTTCATTTGCATTGTTCAAGTTTGCCGCTGCTTTCAAAGTTTTAAACGGAATGCAACTATATTGGCCACTAACATACAAAGTGGATGACAAACTGAAGTCGAGTGCGAAGGGACCGTGCCGGGAAGAGAGAGAGTGCGAGTGAAAAGCGGCTATAAAACAAAAATGCTGCACCCACAAAAAAAGAAATGCAGCGAAAATGAGAAAAGGCAGCGTCGTTCTCGCATTGAGATTTAATGCACTTGCCGCTGAAGTGTGGCCGGACGGGCGGGCGGGCGGTGGGCGTGGCCGGGCGGAACGGCAGTGGGCGGTGAATGCTGGGTGTTTGCTGCACTTGAAAGTTCTCATCAAAGTCATGAGATTTCGCTGGCTTTTAGCCTTTGCAATTTGTGGGTGCGTGAGTGGCAGTGCGTAGTGCGAAAATGTCCTCAGAATGTGACGGAGACGCCGCCAAAGTGCAGTTGGCACATTTTCGCAGCCAAGCCTCGCACTCAACTGCCAGCGAACTTGGGCTGGCAACTCTGGCTGTGGCATGCGGCCTCGCAGGTCCTGTGGCAAGGCTAACCGCACTCAGGCGCTCGTTCGACGTGAGCTATTTATAATGGCTGCAGTTTTGCGAGTGTAAGCCCCGAGAAAAAATGATTATATATTATGTAACAAGAGGCAAAGGCAGAGAGAGGAGGCGACGAGCCAGGACATCGGCGGCAGGAACTGATACGTTTTAAGCCTTTTTACGCAAGAAAGTAGGCAACAAACATGCAGCACATGCCTCATTTATTTTACTCCAAGTTGATTGACGGCAACGCACAACGAGGCAACTCACAAACACACGCACACACACACACACACGCTGTGAAAAGTGTGTAAGTGGCAAAGTTTCATATTAAAGTAAACAACAGCAGCAGCAAAAGCAACGACAACAACACCGAGACTGGGGCAACAGATAATCAATCAGAAGCTGCTTATTGGCTTTTCAAAATGCGTCTAACAAAATAAATAAAAGTCAAAGCGACAATGTGGCATGTTATGCTGCCACAGCCACTACCGAAACGGGGGCACAGCACCCCCAACCCCCCTACCCCAACCCCAATCCATTCCACGCTTGCTCCGACCGTACAAATAGGTCGTGTCCAAGGCTCGACCCACAAAACTGTTGTTTGCCGGCACCTAATCCCAATTTAATATTGTGTGTGGCTTATGTGTATTTATGTAACTATGCGTGCGTGTGTGTGCGAGTGTGTGTGCGTGTGTGCGAGCACAGAACTAAGCCCATAGTTGTGTCCGAGCATCGATAAACGCACATAATCAAAGGCAATTAGGCTTTTAAGCATTGTTTCTGGTCGCTGCCCGAGCAGCCAACGGCGTCTAATTAATTTTCAATTGAATTCGTGAACCTCTCACACACACACAGCACAATAATACTGGCTTTGAGCGCATAGTGTCACGCTGCACTGATTTCAAGCTCTTCATTAAGCCAATTATCGCGATAGCCAGTGTTTGGTATTCAGATTTTCGCGAATATTCTGAAACCGAATCAAACTTGCTTTAAGATTTTCAGAGTGTTGACAAGTAAAGTTCCCAACACCATACTTTCTAGATTTCAAACTCCCATAACTTTGTCAAGCCTGAACCGATTTGTATGATGTTTACCATTTTTATCATGGTTTGACATCTAGATCAATTCTGCATTTAATTTAATATCGCATTTGAAATTACATTTTTTTTGGATTTTTTCCGAAAAATATCCTTTACTCCCCCTTACTTATTTTGCAAAAAAAAAATTTTGTAGTTCAGAATCGCAACTTTTACTTCTAATTGATTGCGGGTACCTAAAAAACGCAACTTTAAAAGTGATTCTGAGAGGGTCGATTTCTGTCAAAATCATGCCAAAATGGACAAAGATTTTGACAAGTAAAGTTCCCAAATCCACACTTGCTAGATTTCAAAGCCCCATAACTTTGTCAAAACTGAACCGATTTTCATGATGTTTACCATTTCCAACATGGTTTAATATCTAGATCAATTCTGTATTTAAATTTAATTTGTATTTGAAAATACATTTTTTTCGATTTTTTTCCGAAAAAAATGCTTTACTCCCCTTACTTATTTTGCAAAAAAAAATTTTTTTTAGTTCAGAATCACGAATTTTTATTTTTAATCGATTGCGGGTACCTAAATTAGTAAAAAACACAACTTTAAAAGTGATTCTGAGAGGGTCGATTTTTCTGCCAAAAATCATGCCAAAATGGACAAAGATTTTGACAAGTAAAGTTCCCAACTCCATACTTGCTAGATTTCAAAAACCCATAACCTTGTCAAACCTGAACCGATTTTCATAATGTTTACCATTTTTATCATGGTTTGACATCTAGATCAATTCTGTATTTAAATTTAATTCGTTTTTGAAATTGAATATTTTGATCTTTCCATGGTGTTTTACTGATTTTACACGTAGTTTTAGTTATTTTTATCTTCGTATGGTAATTTATTTGCTATGATGCTATGAGCTAATTTATATATATGGAGGTAATCTCGCACAATTCTCAATTCCACATGATCAGAGTAAAGGTAGGGTAATGTCGTTTTAAATGTATGTTCATAAATCTAAACTTCTATCAATATTCGCTTTATACATTGAGAGTGAAGCAAATATTAAGAGGAATAAATGAATACAAACCATTAAAAAAAAATTAAAAATTAAAGACAGTGAGAGCAAGGATTAAATATGGATAAAAAGGATATCATTTGGGTAATTAAATTAGTGCTTTAGCCTTGTGTAGTTCATATCTCTGATCTGAAGCATAATGAAAGTTTCAACTCTCTTTAATTTGTGTTAATAGGTTTAATACTTTTGCTCCAGGCTATTAGCCCAAATTACGAAATTGCAAAACGAGCGAACGTTAATATAAACCAAATAAAAACGGATGCCAAAAGACGGCAAATGGCAAATATCCCTTGCAATTAAACATAAAGCCCGAAAACCCTAAAACCCGAAAACGCTCAGACAAGCCGCAGACAAATGGCAGAGCCCCAAGAAAAAAAGCGACAAAAAAAAATCGTATAAAAAAAATTGCCGCATGCATTTAAATTAAAATCCACCCGCCCGCCGGGCGTTCGGTTTGTCTGCCCCTTTGTTCGGTGCGCTGGAGCTGAAACTGGATGTGGCCCTGGTCCGGCTATACCTAATTGCGTACGCCTCGGGACACCAACACAAACAACAACAACAACAACGACGACAACAACGACAACTACAACAACTACAACCGCAATGAGAAACACACACAGAACTATCAATTTCGAAATGCGGTTTTGCACTGGATGAGCTTTTGGCACATAATTAGCTGTGAATGATGGAAACGCTTTAGACCTGCACTCGCACTCACTTCAAGTTCAGCCAAGTTGCCCAAAGGTCAACAAAAAAAAACGTCGTTTGTTGCAATCCAACCGACAATCTGTGGCCATTGGGTTAGCAGACCTTTTGCGGCTTCTCAAGTGTCTTTGTTCTTCGGAGCTTGTGCGGTCCATCGAAAGGCATCAAATGGCAGCAAAAGAAACGGCGCGAGAAGCGAGTCCAAAAATTTAATTTGTCATTGATAATAATCTAAATGTTGTTTAGATATTATATTTCTGATATTTAAACTATATTAAAATGTTGGGACTAAATGTGAAGGAGACAACACCGATCCTGTTTTCTTGATCAGTAATAACAGCCGCATTTCTCTGTTGCCAAATAGCGTCTTGTTTTAAAGGATATCGTGTTGAAATGTCCGAGTCAGTCATAGAGAACCGATATATGTCATATAGCTGTCATAGGAGGAGGAGAGGGCTTATCTTATTATTTTTAAATGTAATCAATTTGTTTATCTATGTTGATCTAACTAGAACAAACGGCTGGAATCCCAATCAACTTCAAACTAGATATGCCTTTGCAAGGGTATTTCATCTTCGACACTCTGATGAGTTCTGCACTTTCTTGTTTTATTTTGTGGTTCGCTTTTGACATTTTGAACCTATATAAATTCTGTATCGCTTAGTATTACATTACAATTATTCTGTCTTGTGTTTAACCACTTATCACTTCAAATGCTTGATAAATGGGTCAAATTGTTGAAATTGCCTACTTTATTTATGTTATCGCTTACATATTTGCCATTAAGATGAGGATTTCGTAAAGGAATTACAAAAGTCTCCGAGTTCTGAAACGTATTTTAAAAATAATCTTACCATTTATTATTTCCTATTTTCTGAAAGTCAGCTTTCGATTAAAGAAAATAAAATTTAATAACTGTGTTCGAATCTTGAGAAACGACCATGGCCAAAATGGTGTTCCACTTCAAAACCGGCACAGCGATAAGAACGTATGTCCACTCCACCTCCGTATACTGTACATATATATTATCGTATTGCCATTTCATGTTCTATTTCTGTATTCGTATTTCCATCCACCTGGCAACTGGGTCGCCATAAATACGAAATGAGCTGGAGACGAAGGTGTGAGCGACCATTAGCATTTCAGTTTTAGGGTGGCACACGCAACAAGGACCTCCGTCCGGACCCTGGACTGGCGGACGGACGGACGGACAGCGGGACAGGACAGACATTTGTCACGACTTGTACAATCAAAAGGTGTTTCTAATTTATGAATCAACATAATTAGCTTTAATAATATGTGGCCGGCCAGCGTAAATTAGCCGCGCACCACGTGTGGGCGGGCACAACATGGGGGCGTGGCGCAAACATGACCGTGTGTGTAGGACTTAAATTAAGTATTCATATTCATTAAGTGGACTCTGCGGCGAGCAGCACGAGAGGCGCCAGATTCGAGTAGATAAGCGAAGCCGTGATTGATGGAATCCCGTGATCGATTGTTAACGATGACTGTGAAGCGGAAACTAATCATAAGAAGTGTGTGCTAGAGCTCTCAACAAAAAAAAATATCCCATCACGATTCATGGGTCTAAAATACCATGGCAACACATTTATGGGACTGGGCTTCCTATTATTAGCCAAATTCAATCAAGTTGAATTCAGATGCCAAAAGTCCTTTTAATTAAATCGCCATTTATTGTGCGCCCGGCTATTTTTACAAAACAAAATCAATTTGTCAAGGAGCCCAGGTCTTGGCAAAGTTGTTGACATCCTTCATTACGCCTCTAGTAGATACAAAGTAGATAATAATTGTTCTAGGCTTCGAGTGTTGCAAGTAATTTGCAAGAACTTTTGCCTTACCCGCACCCACGCGACCCCGGACCCGCCCCCGCCCACTCGTGCCCACTCGTGCCCACTGCTGCTGCTCGTTGCCATAACTACGTGGCGTATGTGTAATTTCTAATGTGTAATGTCATAAACTTTGCGCACGAACTGAAAACTAAAACCCCGCAGCCGACGCAAAGGCGCAAGCAAGGATTACATTTATATGGCCACGAGTGTCCTTCTCTGTGTCATTGTTTGTTTGTCCGTCTTGCGTTCGCCTCGCGTATGCAATTTCGGTCTATTTGTCGCGTTAGACACGACTGCGTGCTCCGGCCATATCGTCCGTCAATTAATTAGTGCTTCATTAAAAGTTACTCGGGCCCACTTTTGGCCGTTGCCGGGGGCAACAGTTGGCCTCGTTGGCTATCAGATGCGAGGTCTATCGATAACATGCCATCGACAAGTTGCCATCGCCGTCGACTGTCAAACACAGGCGGGCGCCTGACAGGCGACAAAGCCGCAGGAGTAGCCTCAACCGGGGCCCATCTGCGTGTCGCAGGCATATGAGAGACGACTGCGGTTTTGCGGCTCTGCGGCAAATCCCCGTGCAATCAGGCTAACATCGCGTACAATGGGCCCGGCGCTGATCGGCCAGTGCTGCACAATTTTGCATAGAATTTCGCTTGTGCGGCGCATTGTGCCGAATGTGGGTGTGTGTGTGTGTGTGTGGGTGTGTGGGTGTGTGCACTGCTTGTGAATCGCTGCGAACAGTAGCCGTCATTTAATTTCACGCTTGCTAACCACGTTGGGCCCTCATGCACGTGCCCCGCCCCCACCCGCCCCCCTTGCCGCTGCAAATATTTTGCTGCACTATAATTCTGTTAAAGTTCAGTTAGCTGCTAATGTTCTATAATTTAATTACAGCCCCAGTCAGAGTACTCCACAGTCAGCGTAAACAAAATTTGCATTTGCGCACAAAGTGGCTGCAGAAATTTTCATATCTGTTGACTTGCGCGCGGGCGGTGGCAACCCTGCTAATAGATTGTGCGAGAACTATCAGCTGCCCATATTGGCATGCGGCTAGGTATACCCTGTAGACGAAATGGGCAAGTGCCCTTCCGTTGTCGACCTTCGACCCCTCGCAGAATTTGTGACTTACTTTCTACTTATAGCGGAAAATCACAAAATATCTGCGCTCTATATCTAGTAGATTAGTCTGAATAAATAATTAAATACACGAAAGGACAATGAATTTAATTATTTGCAGAATACGAATTTATCACCCTTTCGATTTTACTAGGTATACGACTTATGGGATACCCTTGATTAACAGTTCAGCGCAGAAATCAGCCAAAATTTAGGGCAGCCCCATATCGTTTTATTGGTTTTCTATATGAGCTTATAGTAAAGTGTTTGTTTAATACTGGACCATCATTCTTTTTTACCATTAACGTCCCATATGGAATCCGTATTAAAAAATACCTGAGCACAGCCAATATTCAAAATTAAAATAATTTTCTGGTTTAGTTAATTTTTAATGTAAATTTAAAGAAATTGTATTATTTCCTTAACTTCAAATTGAGATCAAAAACAAACTATAAGAAAATGGATGAAAGGTAATACAATCGAAAACTAATTTGTTAAAGTTTGTACGAATTCAAGGAAATTATATATATATATATAATTAGCAGCAATTCGTATATAGAAATAGTAAGGTGATAGCTTATAGCTATATCCTAAAATTTAAATAACAATTACAAAAACAGGCAATGTTAAACTCGTCAACAGACTACAGGGTATCTGGTATATTACCTTTGTTGTCATTGTTATTACACAATGCTGATGTTTTTCTGGTCGAGCTTAGCTAACGCTGCAACAGTGGCAGCTGCGGCAGGTGAGCATCTAATCTGAAGCGAAGCAAAAACAGCCAACAACAGCTGCCGCGCGCCCTTCGGGCAGTGGGCGTGGCATGCACTTAGCAAGGGATAAAGCACACCGACCACAACAAGCAACCCGGCACTGCATTAGGCCCGCACGGGTTCGGCTAAGCTGCCCTTTGCCACCAAAGGGCGGATCCACCAGTCGGGCACCGATTGCATTAGGAGCTCGCTGCCATTAGCGCTCCTGGCACAAAGGCATCAGCTCGTGTGTGTGTGTGTGTGTGTGTGTGTGTGTGTGTTTGATCTGTTGTCATGGTTTTGGTCGGTTCTACCTTGTTATTTAAGTTGGCTTTTGGTCTGGGCTAAAATGCATGTCTGTTCATTATTTAGCAGTTTTCTGCGGAGCGGCAACGTTCTCGAAATCTGAATGGGTTTTAGATTTACGGGCCAAACCCGTAAATTTCGAGAAGACCAGAGTTGTTATGAATGTACACAATTGGTTCCTGGGACTAGTTAAATTACGAAAACAGTTTCATGGGAAACAGTTGCGGCTAAAGCCGAGCGATTAGTTTGCTGTTTTTGATTCTAGAAACCATATGATTATGTGAGCTGAGAAATCAGTTTTATGCAATAACCACACTGAGCTCTTGTATGCAATCGCTTTAAATAGTTAAAGTCGCCCCAAAGCCAAAGTCAGAACAGTTTCGTATGGCGAACTTTTTGTCTGCTGGCCAGAATTGAGCTAAATGAAGCCGAAGAGACATGAGGACATAAAAAAAGGACACCGGAAAGACGATGGCCTGCATGCAAATACGAGATAACGACTGTCTAGGTGAAGGCCGCCCCCGACCGAGCGCCCGCTCATAATTATAAAATGCTCTGCCTAACGGAAATTGAGGCAAGCGTCAAAGGCCGCCGTCTGCGACCCCACAAAAATAGACGACCGAGGGCAGGCGGATAGGGCTCGGCTAGCGGATACCCTGTACAAGCAAGGGCTTATTGAATAACTAACCGAAGATAATAATTATATAGGCAAAAAAGCAATATCAAGAATTTGATTTGTTTGAGAAAAAAATGCAATTAAAATGGAATTTGATCAAGGATATGTTAAAGAGGTCAAAGCGCTTGTATAAACGCATTTGGGGTGAACAACTCCTGGACTTACAGACGCCTTTTGTTTTTGGCCACAAACTTTATTATACCCATCTTTGATCCATATTTATGTAGAGAGGTATAGAAAATAGTGATTTTGCCGGATAGTGTTGGCAATTTAATTTCCTTGAAGCACTGCGACTGCACAATGGCCAAAAACTACAGTGGCGGAAATGAAATTAGATGAGGAGGTGGCCGAAGCAGGCGACGACGGAGACGGAGATGGAGGCGGAGGCGGAAGGAGCCAAAACTGTTGCTGGCGCTGCGAATCAGCCTGAGCTCGTAATGAGCTGGAATGAAAAGTTGCCAAGTTTATGTGACCCGACTGAGCAACTTGCTGACAAATTGTTGCAAAAATTTAATTAGTTGCAAATGAGTTGTGAACACGAGGCAGCTGCCAAGAACTTTGCTGCCAGCATCATTAGGCTAATTAAACGGGCATTACCCAACACTGGCGCGCAAAGCGCTCGCTGCCAACTCTGACGTCGAATCGAAGACTTTGACGCCAACGCCAAGAAAAATGCGAATGGGACTGAAAACGCAAATGAAAATGCAGATTGAGATGGATATTCATGCAATTAGGTAATTAGCTCAAAGCGAATGTAAATTACTCACAAACATGAGGTCAGCAGTTGGGCTCGTGTTGACATGTTCATGTCAAAGCTAACACTAGCTTAATGGCAATGCGCAAACGGTTCGATGCAATTTTAAAATAAGCTCGATTGTTTTAACCAATTTCAGAAAATCACATGATTACCAGATTCAACAAACAGACACACAAAATATTCAGAATCTCTTAAAAATAGATAAAGGCAAGGCTAATGTCAGTCTTTTTTTTCTCTTGCCCGAAATTTAAGAATTTAAGAAATTATGTGACAGCGAATTGTGACAGAAACCCAACTAAAAAACTGTTCGCACAAAAAGTCAGTGAGCTGAAAACTTAATTTAAATGTAAACATAACACAAAAAATATAATTGTAAATTTCGAGGTTGCGACAATAAGTTGGGATCGACCTGCAACCATTTATGAAATTGGAACGTGTGAATATATTATTCAATGGACTCCTCCTCTGCCCTTTTCCAAAAAAGCTACTACTTTTCAACATCCCGCTCCACCGAAAAAAGAAAACTTTTATAATCATTTCACCATGAAAACGAAAAACGTGCACAAAATAAACATTTGGGATTGGAATTGGAATAGAATTGGGATGTTATTTAGGTAGCATTGCAGCTGCAGGGCATCT
The DNA here is from genome assembly GCA_035043565.1 of Drosophila robusta. NCBI lineage: Eukaryota > Metazoa > Arthropoda > Insecta > Diptera > Drosophilidae > Drosophila > Drosophila robusta. Next base: position 17,071,598 of record JAWNMW010000257.1, on the reverse strand, counting down.
GAGCGTCGCATAGCTGTATGAATTTTTAAATTTTTAATTTTAATACTGCCCATCACAATGTCAAAAATGTTTAACATTAATGCATTTTGATAGTTTTTCAATTTGACTTTGTTAATTGGATTTTCAATGGCCATGAGGCAAAAATAAATATAGAAAAAGGAAAATTAAAAAAAAATAATACAAAATCGAAAAAAAAAAACGACTAAAAAACCAAACTCATTTTCATATGCAAAGAGATTGCTCAACTCCTAGCAGCTGTGTAAGAGTGTGTGTGTGTGTGTGTGTGAGAGTGGATGGTTGTCTATGTATGTGTGCGCGTGTATCCGCATACATTTAACCGTTTTACACAATTTTTTATTTGCATTTACATATTTCGATGTTTTCGCTGTCGCTGTCCCCATATACCTAACAAAAATAGAATGAAATAATAAACCATAAAATCAACAATAAAATATTGCATAATTTATTAATATACTGAGCCGCTTAAGAAAAAAGAAGAAACGATAGAGATGTGCTTTAAAAATCGATGACAGACGAGGAGCCGGAGGCAGTTGGAAGGCGGGGGCGTGGCAGCAGGTGGAGCAGGCCGCATTGATGCCACAAATATGCTGCCACTTCAGTTAAGCAAGACAAATGGCGGCCACACGTCGCCAGAAGCCGGGTTTACAATTTTCGAGGGCGTTGCAGCAATTGCAACTAATTTGGGTGGTGTGTGCGTGTGTGTGGGTGGGTGTGTGGGTGGGTCTGCTAAGGGTGCGCCAGCGCCCAGAGGCGCGTGTTGCCCGCCCGAGCTGTGGCTAGTGGCAGCTCATAAATGTCAGCTCTCGAGATGTAGATGTACGCAGTCCCATTTTGAGTGCCCGCCGACCCCCGCGCCGCACTCCGAAACAAAAAAAATAAATACAAAAAAAAACGGAGAAACTCAACTGACAAATAACTCAAAAGTGATTGATGATGGTCATGACATGCTGACACATATAAATGCCTGCAAATGGAGCACAAGACGCTGCCGTTGACGTGTCGCCTGGCGTATAAGCCCATGTAGGGTATATTTATATGGCATAAGCCTTAAACCATATACCGTATCCCATGTCCCCCACATTAGCGCTCAGATACTTAGGCCGCCCACCCACTACCTTGAGAGTTTCGGGCTTTTGTTTTTGCAATATGCGTGCGTGATTTTTGCCTCTCCATTGCCTGCATCATTACTCAGCAGCCCCAGCACGTGGAGCCGAGAGTGGGGTGTGGGGAGCGGGAAACGGGGAGCGGGCGCCTTCAAATAGTTTGCTGTGATTATTGCCATTCATTGGCTATGTTTGATAACAAACTTGGGGCTGGTCGCTGCTGACTGGTGGCTATTGACCGCCGGCTGTTTGTTGACTGATGTCAACTCCCTCCCACCATCCCCCCCTCCCCCTGCATCTCTCTCCAGGACAAAGTGTATGCCATTTGTAGTCCAAGTGTGTGGCGCCCAAGGGCTTTATTTACATTAAGTAATTACCTGAAGTACAAACTTTAAACAGCGCCGGCGGCTAAATGGTTATTGTTGCTGTTGCTGTCGTTGTTGTCGACGCTTTTTAAACTGCTGCATATCTGCAGGCCAACAGCGAGAGAGAGAGAGCATGACAGCAAGTGAAAGAGAAAGCTAAGTAAGTAGTTGCCATTTGTGCCAAATCCAGGTGCAGGTACAGACGAACGGCAATTTAAAGCCACTTAGGTTTCAAGAACTGAATACCAAAGAAGACGCAGTTTTCTTCAATTACTTTAAGTTACCCTCAGCTGCTTTAAGAGACAAATGATCAAGAGTTGTATTCGGAGCGTCCTTGCAGACATATTGCAGTGCAGCAATACAATATAAAATAATAAAATAACAAGCGCAAAATAAATGCATTTATATTGAGTTTTCGATGTAGGACAATATAATAAATAATTCAATATTTAATTATAACAAGCCAAAAGCGACTTAAAGAACATTTTCCAATTTAAAAGCTGATGTTTTTTTTGTTTTTCTGTTTGTCTGGCAAAAATAGAAATATTTGGCAATACTAATTAATTTCACGTGTGATATTTTGTGAGTCCACTAAGTGAATATGTGAGGCCGTAATTCGAATTATGGACAGAAAACTTTTTCGCCGTTAAAGCGAAATGACCGCAAAGGTTATTAACTAATCATAATAAATATATTTCTAAACGCAGTTAAGACATTTTAAACAAAAACTATATTTTCAACAGCTTGTTTCTAATATAATATAAAAGTCCGGCCAACTGAGAGTTTCTGCCGAGAGACTTCTTTGCTGTCGTTCCGAGTGGGAAGATTTATAATTTTTGTGGTCGGAGATGTTTCCTCCAAGGCGTTACATATTTCGCGACGGAATCGTAATGCCCCTTGCAAGGGTACAAAAACGAATAAATTTCAAGTGCTGTAATCCAACAGTGTAGCCATGTATTTTAATATCGCATCCTCATTCAACTGAGGTTGCTCTGGAGACAAGCGATGCCCTCACAAATTGCCGGTTATTTCGTGTTAATCCGTCTCACGCAATTTCTAGGCGCCCCGCCCCGCCCCGCCCCGCCCCGCACTATCCCCTGCCACAACAACAACAACAAAAGAGAGAAAAGAAACAGTTTGTCACTCACAATGCAGCATTCACAATTTCGAGAGTGAATTCCACCATTCCAGCTTATTGCATCGGGAACAGCAACAACAAAAGCGGCAACACTTCAAAACTGATGACACTATCAATTTAGATGGTACCCAGTCGTACGTGGCAGCACACCCAACCCCCACCCCCGTCCCCACCCCCGCCCCCACCTATCCCCCAGCTCGCCGAAGCATTGCAATGCCATTTTCATACGCTGTGTGCGGCTGGCCCCGCACAAATTGATGTTTTTGAGCTTTGCTGCCATTGTTGTTGGCCCTGCTCGGGCTGCGGCAGATAGATGGCCGTGCCGCATAGCAATGCAGTCGATTCCCCTGACAAATTTCACTTCCATAATACACTTTGCTTATGCTGCCTTATGCATGTGTCTGTGCGCTGCCATCCGCACATAATCGAGCTGCGTTTGGCGACGCTCGCCCAACTCGACATCTGCATAATGGGGGAAGTACCCAATTACGAGGCTGCAATTATAGCGCTTTCGTTCCTATCTCTGTTAGAATGCATGTAACAGGCAGAAAGAGGCATATCCGACCCCATTAAGTATTTGACTAAAGGCTCAGCATTTGGCATCAGGGTCTTATCATAATACACTTCGATTTTTGATTATTGTTTTTTTTAATACCTCGCTCAAAAAGTGATTATTGAAACCTTATTTGAGGTGCGAGTGGAGGTCAAACTGTCCGTATCTAGCTTATATATAGCCTAAATAAAATAGCCAAAAATATGATCACGGGTATTCACGAGTATACATTCCAGCAACAACAGCCAAAATACTCCTTTTCACTGCGATTTGACATATGCATACATTTGGGTGCCACTTTAAAGCCATAAGGATAAGAATACAAAAGCACCGCAGTTAATCAAAAATGTAGAGGAAGTATCGAGGAGGGTAGAAGAAGCACGGCCGCTGAGTGAGGTGCATAACTTAAGGCATGTGTGTGTGTGTGTCGGAATGATATAAGTACAGTTATATGTTCCTGCTGCTAAGAGCCGTGCATACAGTATCCGCCAGTCGGGCATACCCGAATAGAGCACTCTTACCCGTCGGTCTTTCAATCAATTTATTAATAGCGAGACGCAATATTTTTCCAAGGTTCATATACATACAAATTATAAAGGATTTAAGCGGTTCATTTAGGTTGTATTGAATATTCCTTTAAAAAAATTCGCATTTTTCTCTAGGAATCCCATGAAATTGGACAGCACCAGCAAACAGTCTGCCAAATACCCTTTAATTTTAGTGCAAAGCAATTTAACGGTTGTAAATACAGTTTTTTATAATATATTTACTGTTTTGTAAAAGTTACAAAATGCATAAATGCTACAAATATTTCAATATATGCACTCAATAAAAATGGAACGGAATGCATATATATATATAAAGATCTTAAAGAACTCAGCATCAGACAAATTATGAAACATATGAACGGAAAAAACAGGGTATTGCTTCAGCAACAGAATACTCTTCATTGCCGCTGCCAGCCCTTTGGCAAGAGCATTTGCGATTCGTTGTGCTGCTGGCCTTTGTTTACTTTTTTGATGCATACTTTTATGCAGAGCCCCAAATTGTTTTTGGCTGTCGCTACGGACACATCCTCGGGCCCATGTCCTTGGCACTGCTCGATGTTCTATGTGGGAGGCTGGCAAATTAAATTCATTTTCCATGCGCTTTTCATTCGTCTTTCGGCTGAGAAGCAATCGATTATGTGGCGTTAGACATGTTGGTTGCCTCTGCCTCCGCTCTGTCTCCGTCTCTGTCCCTGTCTCTGTCTCTGTCCCTGTCTCTGTCTCCGGCAACGCTATCGCTATCGCCACGGCCACGCCTGCTCGCGCTGCCGCCCGCTCTGGGCTGCCACCTGATTAGCATAATTTGACGTGTGAGCGGCTCGGCACGTGGCCCATGCCCGTGCCTGTGACAAAGCCAGTGCCGCTGCCAAGGACAAGCGCGAAAAGTGAAAACAAGCCCCGCCAGACCTCGTTTTCAGTCTTGCAAGAAAATTGTTCGATTTTCAACTAAATTTTTGAATCAACGACAGCAACGGCGACATGTCATCATCAGCATCAGCATCAGCATCAGCCGGGAACAAGCGACAACTTCATTTTGTGTTTTCTTTTTGCCCCCTCCAGCCGTTCATGTTCGTGTGTGTTGTGTGTTGGGTGTTGTTGTGCCCCGGGGTGTGCGATGCCAACAACTGACAGCTGAAAAGCTGAGCAAAAATGACTTGTACATCAAAAGGTGTGCCGTTGAACCCCCAGGGAGCCAGGAGGCTGTTGCATTCATGATTGCAGCCAAAGCCGTTGGCTTCAAAAATACTTCAGTATTTTTCCAAACTACCAAAGCAAGGCAAATATCAAAAGTTGTCCATTGCTTGACATTTACGATATTAATGTTGTGCACATTTCATTGCAAAATGAATAAAACTGCTCCGACTGGGCAATACCCTGTACCACGCAACATTATTAAAATGTTAAAATATGTTAGAAAGTAACAAAATTAGAAATATTTATTCTTGACAAGTAAAACCTTTAAGTTCAATTCATGAGACAGTAAGGCTAGCAATTGATTTTTGAGAGATTTAAGGGGAAAAGGAAGAGCTCAAATAAAGATAAACATTCTCGGCGAATGATTCACGAGAACCATAATTTCAAATGTTATATCCCTTGCACGTCAGCCTCCTAAATCAAAGTGTTAATGCCGACGATAAATGGACATGGTTATATTAAATCAGCTCGTGGTCATGATCATAAATATAAATACTACAGCCTCTTAAGTACATTTGGCTAACTTCAGTATTTACTGTTTACCTCTTATATATGTGCTTCTTCTTGCCTCAGACCCAGGCTCGATCTTTATGAAACCTAGACATACGAAATCAGACGGCAATACCTCCTAAAATGTGATTGTTTTTAGTATTATGCGGGCCGAATAATAAATAAATCGAATGTGCTTGATCCGTGCATACCTTAAAAGTAAGTTTATACAATTATTTTTATTTTAAACATGTAGCTTTAATAGTCTCCGAGAACGAGTCAGTCAGACAAACAAGCAGGCCGATGGAGATGGCTAAATCGACTGGGCTGTTGTTGGCCACCAAGAATATATAAATTTTATTGGGTCGAAGATGTCACCATTTGCTTATTTCGTGTATTTATTTGTAGAAGTAGCTCAGTAGCTCAATTTGGTAATAAAAGTAAGCCGAACAAGAACGTTGCAGTCGGGCGTAGCCGACTACGTAATACTCGTTCACAATATAATAACAGTTTAGAACAGTCTTAGTTATTTTGGATAAATATATAGAATTTTTATATTTCGTAGGGGCGGGCCAAAGTTTGTCTGTTTGTTTTCGGCTCGATCTAAAGAGGAGTTCATTCGATCTTATTTACCTTATTTAAAGGGGGTGACCCGTAATCTACCGTTACAATTTGGTGACTCTATCGGGCGGACAGCAAGACACTGCACAAACCTAATATACTCTTTTCCCTTTGTGAAAGAGTATGAAAATGTTTAAGTAATTTATTTAAAAATCAAATATTTGAATTTAGATAAATTGTAGTGCTGACACTGAGCTCACATTTAAATGATTTATGGTTTACAGAACTATCTAGATTCGATTTGATGCCGCAAATGCAAAAGGTTTTAAAGTCTATATTTAAGTTTTAAATATCTTCAATTTCGACTTAAGCACATGTGAAATGCGTGAAGCGCATGTCTCGATCTGCGATTGCGACTGAGCGACAGCTCTTTCGAAAATTCAGGTCTCAATTTGCAAGTTGATTGATTAACGGGAGGCGGGGCGAGACGGCTGCCTCTGCCTCTGTGTGGCACGCACATATTGCAACGCTCGGCGTCCCGTCTCGACATACATATGGGCGGTGTCTGGTTGTCAACGCAGTGCCAACGACCAGGCTGGTGGCGAACTGGAGAGGTGGAGCCGACTGGAGTTGGCGGCCGGAGAGGAGGCAGCTCCTTTAAAGCACTTTTAAGGGCTGCCAGCGCCATTAAAGCTCGCCGCACGCACAGACAATGCAAAGCTGCTCAGGAAGCGGGCTGGCGGCGGCGAGTGGAGCCATTAAATTTGATATACGACAATAAGCGAGGATAATGCGTCCGATGGAGCCACTGTCAGGGTCACTGTGGCCCAAGCAGCAACTTAATGTCTTCATGGCAGCCAAGCTGCCCGAGCAGCCCAAGCAACCCACTAATAAACCAGCCCTCAAACCACTCGCAATCAGCTCCGCGCGGTTATAAATGCAATGAAACTAAAGTCAGGTGCACTGCAGCGTACTTTATCAGCTAGGCAGAGATCTGGCTGGGCGGGACGGGGTAGGGGGCCAGCCAGGTACAGTGTGAACGGATTTTATGTCCAATGCGAATCTACTCGATAATATTGCCTGATTCAATAAAAAGTTCAGAGTCATATATTTGGCACTTCATTTATACTGCTGAAATTTAATATGTCAAAATAAACAGTCATGCGTAAAATTATAGGAACACATAGGAATATATTATAGAAAAAAACATGAAGCAAATTGAATCTAAGGCAAAAGAAAAAAAATATAAAAATAAAATTTATGCTGTCATACAAAAATACAAATAAAATACAAAATACTTTTTCTTCAAATAACTTAAAATATACTTAAATTCTTTTATGTTTTTTGTCAGGTCCTCGGCTCAAGTGTTCCACTGTGCACAGCTCGAGCTTATGTTTTTGCGCTCCAAGTGCCCAAGTGCCCGGCGAGGCGCTTGGTGGCCACTTTAATAATAGAAATGGACGACGCTTAAACCTTTAAGATGCCAATTACAATGAAAATTGATTTTATTTCGCATTCTTTGCTGCTTTTGGCTTGGTTTACATTCCGCTTATACCCTGTAGGCACAAAATTGCTAAAAGTGGGTATACATCATTTGCAGATATCAATGGAACAGACTTAATCAATTATGATCCTTGCGGCATTTTCAGCCGTTGGCTTAAAATTTGGTTTGTAGACCAAATTTGACAGAGTTTGAGGATGTCATTCTCCCTCTATTAATAATTTCGGTACCGCCCACTCCCACCCCCACATATTACAAAAATCTATACTTTTCCCGAATAACAATAAGATTTAAGACGGTTTTCGACAGTTTTAAGCTGTTATAAGACTGTGAACGAGTATTGGGCAGTCGGTGACACCCGACTACCACGTTCTTACTTGTTATAACGTGATTATATATATTTAAAAGTTGAATTTTTATAATTAGGCACGAATGCAACTTAGTTCCAGCTGCAGGGTATTAGTTTGTTGAGCATACTCGCCTTCAAACTGATTTTTGTTCTGCTCTTGACTGCAAAGGCTTTTCAGTAGTCCAGAGACTCAATTCGCATTTGTTTCACTGTGTGTGTGTGTGTGTGTGTGTGTGTTGGTATTGCCCGCCTGCCAAAGTGCCGAATGTACATAATGCCACTGGATTAGGGCTTAGTTTATCAGCGTTTTCAGTGACAATGTCAAGGTCAAGCTCATAAGCGCGTATGACAACAGCACTAAGCTGTGTGTGTGGGTGTGTGTGTGTGGGGGTGTGGGTATGTGCCTCGCTATTGTCATTAGCATTGTGTGAGTGTAAGAATGTGTGTGTGTGTGCATTACAAATAAATCTGATATTAGCTAGTGTCCAGGCGGGCGCGGGCGCAACAAAAGTCGAAGCAGCCGCCAGCTGTTGAGCCACTTGGTCGCCTCGATATTAACATACAATTATGCCGAATGCCAATCAAATGCAGGCTGAATAAATGGGACTAAAGCCGGGCTACACGTCCTCTGCACGCCACACGCCCAGCCAGCGTCTTGGCCATGTCCTTGGCCTTGGCCATTTATCATGGTAATAGGCCAACACGTGCTGAAAGTCGTTGTTTTGATTTAACGATCTCGTTTTGCTGCAATCAAAGTATCAACACACAGCACACACACACATGTGTGTGTGCGTGTGTGCTGTCTGCGTCTGACCAATGGACAGTGGCTCGTTGTCTGGTCAGACAACAATAAAACAAGACAACAACAACAAATATAAAGAATAAGTCGAGACATCGAAATCTGCTTATTTACTTAATGCGACTAGCGGTAATAAAAATTGCGCTCGGCGCGTGCGAGTCGCAGCCGGAGTAAAATAAGTGCAAAGCGGCTTTTTATGATTGCGATGAAAAGGCGTTTCCAGACGTTGCAGAGTCGGCTTAGCGCTCCCGTTGATCAGTCAGCAGCATTCCAAATGTGTTGCCACATTCCGTGCCGGCGCTGAAAAGTATGCTACGATATTTTGGCACATTGTATCGCCTCGTTGTGACTGCCATCGCTGAGCTTTTTCTCGTTTTATGAGAGTATAAACCGACACAGTGTTGCAGAAAAGACAAAACAAATAAGTTTATATTGTCATTGATTGTCCTTGTCTTTTAAACAGTCGTCATGCATTTGCCACTGAATCTAGACAGCTGAATTTATGATCACTCCACATGTAACTAGCACAAAAAACCCCTTCCCCATAAATTGTGAGATTGAATATTCCTTTATATATCGTTTACATTAAGAAAGCTCTATGTTTTATTAAAAGCTTTATTTAAAGTTACTTTAACTTTAACTATATATAATATATAACTTTTTACAAGTGCTGATTAAAATCGTTTGGAATTAAATTCAAACCAGTTTTAAGGCAGCCAAGCATATTTTTCAAACCAAATAAACCCATTCGAAGAATAAGATATGCCCTACTACACTCGGAAAGTAAAAAACGAATTTCTTCCTTGAATCGAGTACAGGCATTAAGTTCAGAACAAAATTCCCTTTTCAAGATCGTTTATCATTCCAAAACCTTCTAAAAATATGACTTAAATACAGTATGTAAATCTAAAAACAATTTGTGCAACAGTAAAATCTCAATTGGTTTATACTCAATTTAAAAAAAAAAATCAAGCAATATTCTGCAATGACATTTTGCATATTAACATTACAAATTTACTATAAAAGCTTGCTGCAACAATAAGCTCCACTAGAAGCCATCATTAAAATCTAGGAAAATTCTTATTATGGGCATTACACGATTTTGTTCGCATTTATGCAACAGTAAAATCCCAATTGATGTATACTCAATTTAAAAAAGTCAAAAAATATTCTATAATGCCGTTTTGTATATAAGCATTAAAAATGTACTATAATGGATTTGTAAACGAGAAGCTTGCTGCAGTAATAAGCTCCACTAGAAGCCTTCATTAAAATCCGCCCCTTGCACACTTACATGGCAAATGGGGCAGCCGCCAACGCTTAGCTTCGTATTAAGTAGGATGCACAACAAATTGATAACCCTTAATGTGATTTGCCATTTGATACGAAGACGTCGCTGCAAAATTGCCAGTTTGCATAACTGGTAATTCGATTGTTATGTCGCTAGGAAGCGCAGGTGGGAGAACTGTGGGTTGGTGTGGCAGCGACAGTGGAAATATCTAATCAGCGCTGAGGACAACCAGCAACAAGCAACAAGCAGCGAGCAACCAGCAACCAGCAGCAACATCGTCGACTCTTGGCTGCTGTCGCAATTTCGCTTTCAATATATTTGCTTTGGGACCCATAGAAATTTTACTCGCAATTTCCGTTATGTGTGCATGCTGCATGTGTGCGTGGGTGTGTGTGTGTGTGTGTGAGCGTCTGTGTGTGTGTGTGTGTGTAGTGCTGTAACGAAAATTGTTGCTTAAGTCACTTTGCTATTGTAATTTCATAAATTGCGTAATTGCATTGCGCTACGAGACAGAGAGAGAGAGAGAGAGAGAGAGAGAGAGTGAGAGGGAGAGGGAAAAAGAAAAAGCGCAAGTTTGTCGGAAAGAGATGGCGATAAGCGACGAAACTCAATAGTCGCCTCTACAGCCATTTCTAGCGTGTGTGTCCTTCTTGTGTTGCATTATTCATGAAGTTGATTTAGCAAAAGTATCCCTGCTGCGTCCGTTGTTGTTGTAATTGTTATTGTTGTTGTTGCTGTTGCTCCGGTTGCTTGTGAATCAACGCAAATCAAATTAATGACGCTGATGAAGCGCCTTTGATTTTCTGCACCAGTTAAATCAACTGCATCCCTTCACCAGCCCCTTCCCCGCCACGCCCCTCTCAGCAACATTTCGCAGAGCCCTTCTTGCAACTGCGCTGGCAGCACCTGCCTCAAATTGCCGCATGCAAAACGGATGCAAATGCTGATTACCATAAGAACAGCTCCCGCCCTTTGATGAACCTTTGGTCAGGCACAAAAAGCAGCACGTACTCGTCTCAGATTATGATTGTTAGCCAAGTTTCTGCTTTTGGCATCCCGAGAATGAAAGTATATAGATATATATTTTATATTTATGAAATACATTTAAATTAGGAATGGCTAATTAAAATTCTTAACTAACTTTTATTGCTTTTTACATAATTAGATGTCAGGAAAAATGATTTATTTGAATTAGAACAAAAACGCTAGGGCCGCGCAAAGCCGGGTAACACCATTTCTTGCCCATAAATAAGTTATAATAATCTATTTGCAAAATTTATGTACCAAAGAGACGATGGCATATTAATATTCTTGATTAGCATTCAGAACTCAGGCGATTTCGGACTCCAGGCACACAAATCAAACGCAAAGTGAAATCGAAGAGGAATCAGAGTCTATAACGTACGTCGTTCGTTTGTCCAACTACAGATGGCAGGGTTTTGAGTTACACAAAAGGCTACTCGCAGGAACATGGAGCCGGGCCTTGGCCATGGTCCACATCGAAGTGGGCTACGTGCCTTGGCAGCCCGGCTTGCGATTCAAATTGAAATATATTTACGAGTGCGGGCACGAGTGCCAATACGAGTGTGAGTGCGGATGTGACTACATGCGACTATTCGCAGTGTGTAACTTCGAGCTGAAAACAATTGATGGCGAGCGCTGGATACCTGCTGGGGGCGGGGATTCCTCGGGGTGTTCAGTTTACTTGAAGTTTACCGGAGCGTGGAAAATGCTAGACAAGTTTTCAAAGTGCGCGCCACTTACGTAAGTGGCCAAATTCCAGTGTGTGTGTGTGTGCGTGTGTGTGTGCGTGTGTGTGTGCGTGTTTGTGTTTGCGTTGTGGGGCCATGGGAGTTGTAAATTGCGCAGAGTCCTTGCTACACGCAGGATGCGGTAAATTGATCAGAAATCACGTTGAGGAAATTGCTTTAAAATGTGCAGACGCAGCCATTTCCCAGCGACTGGCAAAGAGCCAAACTTCTGTGAAAAGGGGGCGGCGGGCAATTGGAGGCGTGGCAGTCGCCGGCAGACGCCAATTAAACTTGTTTGAAATTCAACGTATTAACTGCGCTTTCTTCTTTCACTCATATTATTAATATTATTTTTATTTTTTTCTATATACTCGTGTATATATATTTTTTTGGCTGCCTCTGACAGATATCATATCGCTGATTTGCAATGGAGGAGTGAGCTTTGGGGGCTGAATCAGGTCTGCGGGTTGCGGGCATTGTGCCTTTAATGAGCTGCCCGCTGAAGCACTTGAGACAGCGGTGAAATTGATTGATTGATGGATGGCGCGGCAGCGAGTAAAATGTAATCGGAATCAGGCAGAGCTGAAGGCAATTCATTAGCATAAATTACCCGCAGGCCAGGGGCCAAGGCATCGGTTCCGTCTGTAAAACTGCACTCGTTTAACGCTCGCACTTACAGATACAGATACAGATACAGATAAGCGACACGGATGGCAACAGATAGAAGGGATACTTGCACAGATACACAATCCTGTTGCACTCATATTTGATTGATGATGATGGCACTTGAGTGCGCACGATAATCATTTATAAGGCGAATAAATGCTTGCTTAAGGTCTCCCGATCCTGGACACACAGCACAGGACACCATGTGCACTGAGTCCAAAGGACCCTAGCCACCATCCAACAGACGATGTCGGCACAATACGCACCGATTCAGACTTAGACTCAATGTCAGACTCACTTGGCAGCTGCTCTCAGCTCGTGGAAATAGTGACGACCAGGCACAGTGGGTCAATTGCAGGCAATTGCTTCAATTAATTAAATAAACCTAATGTACGCAGCTGTTTTTATTAATGCTCAATTGTCTTCAACTTACTAGTACAACAAACATTTGTGACACATTAAATATCGAAATTTATTAAATGTGTCCCAGGCGTGCTCTCAACAAATTGTTTAATTATTTTAAACTGCTTTGTACAAACTTAATTTTGGATTGTTTAAATTGATCTGGCAAAAAGAGTACTTGTGTATTCTCAATATTTATATTTATTTATTTATATTCGAGTTGTCCTCCGATTTGAATGGCTATCATTTATATATGTATATATATAATCGACCAGCATATATGTGGTTCCACTGTGCGGCTGACTTGGACGGCGATTGCGACTGGGCCCACCGAACGCCTGTCAGTTGCAGCTATGAAAAAGTCTGGTCCCGTCAGGCGTGCCTCACGAAATTTGCATTAGAATTGGCTGCTCTGGACGTGAAGGGTGTGAAGTGGGCGTGTCTCTAGCATATGGCGCTTTGTATCTCAGCTGAGAAATTGAATAAGCTTGAGAAAACTTCCAGCAGCCAAAAAATGAGGCAGCAACAAACTCGCAATGTTTTAAAAAATATATATTCAAATAAAAATGTATAAAAATTTGTCTTTCCTAAGAAGAATCGGGTCTTCATTTTAGGCCAGACAAAAGACGCAACTTTTACAAATTTATTTTTGAATTTCTTTTATATCATTATTGTTATTATTGATCAAAAAAAATTATAATAATGAATAATATTAATTTTTATTTCTTGAATATTGTTACTTTGCAAAACAGCACAAATGCCAAATACGCCATAATTTTCACCAAATACATTTTTTACTTATTAGAATACTCGATATAACAACCACAAAGTCAACATTAAGCACTCTAAAAGAAAAACTGAATCATGCAATAACGGAAAACATTTATTTTTGCAACTGAGAAAAATATATTGATATTTTTTGTTAGTATACGTTTTAAATGGGAAAATTTACATTTTATAAATAAGGCGCATTTAAAATTTTACTTGATAATTTAAGACCCCCACAAAATTGCAAATTGCATATATATACATACATATGTATGTATGTATGTCACATGAAATCTGGATCACCAAACGGAAGAACATATATTTAGAGACAACACTAAGTGCAAGTACAAATTTTCAATAATTTGCCGATATCAAAAATAAGTGAAGGCACAGTTTTATTTATTAACTGCGCTCAAAATCGTTCCGAGAGATAATAGTTTGGCCATGCTCACTTTATTATATTTTTCTGACAGATAATAATTTCGCCATGCTCAGTTTATTACATTGAGCTGCTTATGCACGGAATGCAGGGCATTTTATTAGCTGGAGGCTGTGGCGTGCAACAAGCTCGCTTGCTCCATTTAGCCGGGGTTCATCCTTAACTCGGGGCAGGCACTCGGTGTTTTGTTGTTGTTGCCCCTGTCGCTGTTCGTGGCAACTTTACAAAAACTGCTACCGCTGCAGTTGCCAATTACGCCAACTGCATTTCTAATTAGACACCCACGGCAGACCACACTCACACACACACGCGCTCACTCGTGGCCTTCCGCGTGTTTGTGTGCGTGTGTGTGTGTGTGTGTGCGTGTGTGTGAATGTGTTGCGTATACGACGCGTCTGACAGCGACGTGGCAGGCGATAAAGTAAAATAGTACAAAAGAAATTAGCAGTTGGCTGGCAACCATCAGCGAAGGTGAGGCAGGCGGAGGACGTGTGTGTGCTACCTGTAGAAAGCTAGATGAAAGCTTAGCCATGCGCATAAATCATAAATATTATATTTTAGTGAATTGCAAAATGCCACCAAGCACCGGAATAAAAAAAAACTAAGCCAAGAGGGAGAAGGCGAGAGAGAGAGACAGCTAGAAGGTGAGAGTAAGAACGAAAGAGACAGAAGTCGAGTGCACGCGTTTGTTGCATGGCTAATTTTGCGAGTAGCTTGTGGTTGGGCTTGGGGGCACGGACTGTGGCAGGGCTGTTGCATTAGGTGAGCCAAGCCCTGGGCGGACGGGGCGTCTGGCATTTTGCTGCACCACGCAATGTGGCATAAACCGTTGCACGATGCCAAATTGCACAGCACAAATGGCACTCGGCAAGCGGATTTGTGAAGTGCACTCAACTCGGACAAAACAAACAGTGCACAAGCCACAATGGCAACAGTTAACACAACACAAGCCATGTACTCACACACACACACACACACACGCACACGCTGACAACTGACAACTGAAATTGGCTTTTACTGCTGGTCGAAATGCATCAAATCGAACACTTTTTGAAACTTAACAACGCAATCAGCCAAATAAAAGCCCAACTAAATTACCGCATAAACTGCAGTTAACTGTTATAAAAAGCCATTTACTAATTGACTGCCCGCTTTAAATGGATGTTTCCACTCGTTTTATGTACTGATAAACAGAGTTCATTTGAGATTATATGCAAAACTATAGTCAAATACCAAATTTGATTGCAGAGTTTATCTCTTTGCTCTATATTAATAAATTCAGTTGAATAGCTTATTTATTATTTGTACAGCTGTTATCCACATCCACAGCATTTGAGAATCATTGGTGCTCATTATATAAAAATTTGTTTTTACCCATTTTAAGTTAAAAATTGCACTTTAATTACTTTTAAATTTTTATTATATTGATCACAGAATAATTAATATTTAAATTTGTCTTAAAAAATGATGGGATAACTCTTATTCTTATAGTTTGTAATTATTCTTAATTATTATCTTGACTTTTTAACTAAGTTACGTTTTTATATACTCAGCCAATACTTGTTTCGCTGAATTAGTAACACCGGACGGAAAATCGGTGAAGACTGTAGCTTAGAAAACCATCTGAAAACCAGTATCTGTTAAATGTATCTCTTAACTTACTCGCACACATCCATCTGCCTCTCTGTTCGATCAAACGCAAATCTGACACCAGCCTCCAGCTCGTCCCAACTTTTCAGAATGCTGTGTGTGGTATTCTTAGGACTAGTTGGCACTTGTTTTGCATTGTGTTATTTCCGGTTTGCTGAGCGCATATTCACACATCCGTCACAGCTGCAGCTGGGCGTGTTCTCAAAAGATTTGCTTTCCATATTGGATTGCGCCTTGTGTTTCCGTTCCAATCTGAGGGCAGATGCCAGCAGTGACCTTGGCCAAGTGGGGCGCTGAGAATGAAGCAATTCATCGCGCCCTCGCATAGCACACAAATCTAGTGCCGACCACACTGAATTTGAATCAATTAAAATAAGTATGTTACTCAATTGATGGGGTGAATAACAGTTGGCATACACTCACCTACATGTGCTTGTGTTCAGGGTACAGCGCCATTTTGGTGCATTTCGCAACGCGTCGGCTTAGTACATGTTGTGGGGTCGTTTGAGCACTCAACGAATGACTTTTAATGCCATCACTATATGCCAATATTACACACATATATATAAAATATTCGAGTACATATATAATAGTTGCATATAATGTAACTTGTATAATTGGTATTCGTTCGTAAGAGCATACGAAAGTCGACGCACTGTTTGCACTCTCATTTTTTTTGCTGCTCAGCGATTTTGACGCGTTTGTTTATGTTTGGCATACAAATGAATCACAGACTCGGCTGTGCGTGCATTGCCACATACAAGTGATTAATATTAGAGATGTACGAGCTCAAAAGCATGAATTCATTCATATGCAAATACAAACAAATATGAATAGAAACTTAAGTATTAATTTGCGGCTCATGCTCTGGAATGAAGGGCGCTCAGTGCTGCTAAATTGAACAAAGAGAAACGGATCACCAGCTGATAAGGTCGTTTCCCATTCGAGTTTTGCGTTCAACGAATTTATCGAAAGGCGATAGCCGCGCAAAGACGCAAAACAGACGCAACAAGAAAACTGACGGAATTACAGAGAGATAGAGAGAAAAAGAGAACGAGAGCGCTGTGAGCGCCGCTCTTTGCTTGCGTGTATTGAGTGTGTTGAGTGTGTGTGTGCACGTTTCGATGGCGCGCTGACTTGCTCGCTCTCCCGACTAGGCCTGTACGTTTCGTAGTGCGCTCTCGCTCTCGCGCTCACGTACGTGCCGTCGTCATTGTTGGTGTTCTAAGCTTTCAGCCGTTTTGTTGCCGCCAGTGGCATTTTGTGCTTGCTCCCGCGCGCAATGTGAATTTTTCGTAGGCATCGAGCGTATTTGTTGTTGCCGTTTGCCGTTTGCCGTTTGCTGTTTGTCGTTTGTCGTTTGCTGGTGCTGTTGTTGTTGCTGCCTTTGTCGACTGCCGTTTATTGTCGAGTGCTCACCGTTTGGCTATTGTTGTTGGCATCCGTCACTGTCATGTCCGCGGACCATGACTACGATCGCAAGTATTTGCGCAGCATTGGGGGATTGTGCAAGATCACCTGTCTGGTAAGTACTCTTGCTGGCCACGCCCACACTGCTCCGCTCACATTCCCCTGCCGCCCCTTTCAGCTGTGCGGCTTCATTGGCTTTCTGTGCATCGTGTGCAGCTCGGTGCGTCTGAGCAATTTTCGGGGCTGCTTCTACATCGTCGTCGTGCTGCTTGGCTGCGTGACGACGCTGCTGCTGCTGCTCCGGCGCTACCTGCGGCTCGGCCAGAGCTGGAGCTGCGACGCGACGGTGTGGTCGCTGGGCGTGCACGCCTCCCTCGCGCTGGCCCACTTCATTGCCTCCGGGCTGGTGCTCGCGCTGGACATTGCCGCCTATACGGCCGCAGCGGTGAGTGTGAATGCCGTTGCTTCGAGCCAGCTCTTGAATCTCAAATTGAATCTCTGCCCCGCAGTTCTTTGGACTAACCATATTCAGCATAAATGCCCTGGAGGCCTATGCCTGCTACAAGCGCAGTCGCCAGCGCGATGTGGCCACCCAAACGGTCTAGACGCCCGCTCCGCCCCCCGGGGGCTGTGTGGAAGCAAAATGCAGACGCTCTCCTAATCGCTATTTGTACTATCTTAAGCTAGTGTCCATTAGTATGTGTGTGTGTGTGTGTGTGTGCGAGAGAGCGTGTCTGCTTCTAGTTAAATGAAGTCTGAGTTTGCTAGTTAAGCCAAAAGTCACAAAATATATATATGCTCTTGTCATTGTCAGTTAGCCAATAAAATGTAATGTAACTGTGAATGCGCCCAGATATCTTCTATTTGCATATGTATATATACATTCAGTCAGCTATGCGGGCTATCATCAGCCGCTGATACTGCGCTTTATCCATTATGTCATGAGCGGCGACTTCCAGGTGCTAAATAACTAAGCGTGAACAACATATAATGCAATCGCTCAGATTATAAGAGAGGGCTAACCGCAAGGAAAATGAAAGAGAGAGAGGCAGAGAGAGAGAGAGAGAGAGGGGCAGACTACTTATTACTCATCTCTATATTATGACCTGGTTGGCAGGAAAGCGCACATATGAATACTCTACCTGCATCTTTTTAATCGCTTGCCTGTTCACTTTCTGCAACTATAAATATAAATATTGATTTTTATTTTTATATAGGCGCCCGTTACTCGCTTTACAGCCTTAACTCGTTCCAAATATGTTGGCCTAAATCACAACAGAAAAGTCCATACAATTAAATTACCTTCAATAAAGTAAAAATATAAAAGTTTTTATTACATATTTATTTCGAAATTTTCTCAAAAACTAACATTAGTAAACAGAGTTTATACTTATTTAAAAAATAAAAAAAAAACAAATAATATGTTCACTGTTAATCCAAAAAATAGGCCGTTTATTGAACTTTGTTATAAAATAAGCAAAGATGCCGTTAACAGGTACGGCCGTAAAGCGAGGTATGGGTGTATACATACATATATAAATATTTATCGCACGACCTTAATGCAAATCAAGAAATCAAGTATCCTATGGAACTTAGGAATCTTTTAAAAGCAAACTAATTTATACAAATAAATCATCACAAGAAAAATAATTACCTGTTTAGGCCTATAATTATCGTTAATCGCCTTTAAATCTGCCGTTATATTTAGAATTAACATTATAATAGTCGTTCACGAGGTGGAAAGAGTATATTGGGTTTGCTCAATGTCCGTTATGCTGTCCGTATGAACGCTGTCCGTATTACGCCATTGAAGCTGGAGACCCGCGTCAGATAAATTGTTTGAATTTTTTGGAGTGTGTCAATTCAATAAAATATATTTATCTCCCTCAGTTTTAAAGCTAGGTGAATACAGATTTGTCAGACAGATTACTGACGACCTCATCTAAAGATCACGCAAATATTTTTTGAATTCGCCCACTAGGGCGTGGCATATCGATAAAAACTTATATATTTAGCGTCACCAAGTTTGGAAGACAGACACCCTCTAAATATCGAGCCCACTCCCGTGCCATAAATTATAAGACTCGATATTTTTCCAAAATAACCATAATAGTAAGACCGTTTTCGACTCTTTTAAGCTGTTATGGTACAGCGAACGTGTATTGCGCAGTCGGTTACACCCCACTGCAACGTTCTGTTGGCGGCTTTTAACGCGTCCAAAGCCGTCTGCCCTTAACCTGAGCTCCACTTCGGGGAGTTTAGGACTCTCCAGTGGAACACTCGCGTCGGCGGCCTGCTTCATTGTTGGCTGGAAAATTTGCACTTTTCGCTCACCTTCGCCCACTTTGGCTTTTCGCATAATTCACCTTGAGACTTGTTGTTGCTGTTGTAACTTTTGTTGGCGGTTGATGAAGTTTTTGGCTGGCCCAACGTCTAGTTTAAGCTTGTTTATTTATGTTATTGTTACTGCTCTTTGTTGCCGTTGTTGTCGTTGTGTTGCCGTCTGCCAGGCCTAGCCAAATCTCGCCATTCTAATAAGTACGTGCGTGTGTGTGTGTGTGTGTGTACATATATTTATTAAGTTAATGAACTGCGCCATATCTTAGTGCACTTTATGTGTACGACCCCCTGCTCGGCCCTGCAGCCGAGGGCGCAAAGCCAGTTTAAAGCGCAGCACACACCTCCCACTTAATGTGTGTGTGTGTGTGCCAGTTAGTTACAGATTAAGTTGCTACTGACAACCAGGTCCTTACACCCAACACAGACGTGTGTGTGTGTGTGTGTGGGTTTGGCAAGCCAAATTAGAATGAAGCCTCTCGCAGTTGCTGGTCCAACTGATCAATCTTACCAGGGGCGTTGTTCGAGGGGGCTGACTTTCCGCTGTCGCTGACTGGACGCACGTCTCATGATTCATTGGCCGTGACAAGCAACAGGGCCCATTGCATTTGGTGGGCGAGTCCTTGACTTGGCAAACGAGCATTTAATCATTACTCATACAATTTGGCGCTGCCAATATGAGTGTATATATATATATTGCGAGTGTTGTAGAAAAACATCCACTCAGCAGGCACACACACACACACACAGGGACACCGCACCCACGGCAGCACCGTAACCACCCACTGAGCACTGAGAGCTAAGTACTCAGCAGTCGCCTTGGGCATGCAAGTCACGCAGAGGGAAATTAATTAGCCCAGTTGCCAGTTTGGCAGCCCGAAATGGATGCGTGCCGACGACTCTTTATGGGCTAATGAGTGCGAGCCGCAACATTCCCCAAGAATTATGATCGTAAGTGAGCAGCTGCCAATTCAAATCACAGCCAAGTCCCGAAAGCCGAAAGTCCCGTTAAAGTCAATTAAAAACCTTGTGCGAGCCCATCATCTATCTATATAAATTTAAACGTCAGACTGACTAATGTTTAATATACAGCCCAGATCGGAAGAGTCAGCTGAACTTTCACAGTAGTAACCTGGTATGACTAAAGTTGGTAGTTCAACGAATTTTAAATTTTCACTCACAACACTGGGCGGAAAACTAAAGTTAAAGAAGTATATATCCACGTCCATATTAATTTCCATTTTCATTTCATATTCATTTCAGCACTGAAAATGCGGAATTTACGACAAACGAAAAATTGTATTTTATTTTTTCCTTAAACTCATTTGAAACGCTCTGCATGAAATTAAATTACAGTTTAAAAAATCTACCGCTGACAACTGATACCAGAGGCAAAGCAGATATTTCATATGTCTCGTGTATATAATAAAAACTTTATTGAATATACCCTGAATCCATTGGAAATGGATAAAGAGGGTATGAGGGTTTAGTGCAAATACTTGTATGGGCAGAAGGAGGCTTCTCCGATTTATAAAGTATATGTATTCTTTATCGGGATCGGCAGCCCAGTCTAACCGGTTCGATTCAAACCCAGTCTGAAGCCGTTTTATATTATATCAATCTTATATTATTATATTATATATGCGATATTTCCTGTTTAGATCGTATATTTGTTAATCTCTTAATTTTATTTTCCCTCACAATTGGTTAACGCCATCGAATAAAAGCAAATAAAATATCTTTGAGCAAGCAAAATCAATAAATGGAGAACTCAGAATCTCGACTGGATCGCAAACGGCGTCTGTAGTGGCTGCTGACCAAATATCCCTCATATGATATGATGGGTTAGGGTATAATTGTATTACCTACATAAGTTCATAAAGGCCAGTTGGTAATGGCCGCCGGCGGTGCAGTTCAATTTGTAACTGGGCCGATTGCCATCGGTTGCCAATATGCAGGGTGGTAATGCCAATGACATGGTAACAAAGCAAAAAGCCAGAGTGTCACGGTGTGATGAGCTCGAAGAGCAGTTACCCTGCAATCAAGTGTTGTTGCCTCAGACTTACAAAAATCTTGTTTAAAACGTAAAGTTTTGATAAACTCTGTCTTGTATGTAAACCCCTGGAACTATCAAATTTTTTATTTTCAGTTCTTGTAGACTTTTAAAAATATATATTCCATGATCTCCGCCGAATCAACATACGAACATATCCAGCAGCGAATTCTACTTTTTGCTACCAATTTTAATGGTTATTAAAAAGGCGCATAAGAGAAGCGAACATTGGCGAATTGGCCGCCTTGGGCGTTTGTCCAATGCATGCGCAAAATGTGGAAATTGTGAAAATTGTGAAAAAGAGAAAGCAAACGGAATAGTTAAAATACATTTACAGCATTGACAAAGTGGGGCGAATCGCCGACATCGAAACGCCAACGGGCGCAGGGCAAAGGGCAAGGGGCAAGTGGAAGGTGGACGCGTTTAATTAATGAAATCATTTTCAAATCAAGCGCGCATTTAATCAAAACGTTAAATTCAGGCGGAGCTATTTGTCTGTCCGGCTCGCCGTCTGTCAGCGTCATTTGTTTTGACTGGCCTTAGACCTGATCCCGCCCGGCCCCCGCCCCCCGCCCCCTTCCCCCTTGCGGTCGCGGCAAAACGCAAATGGGGCATTCCAAAGTGATGCCGCCTCTTAATCCCAGCCACAGCATTGGACGGACTCGCGCAGGATGCCAGTGCGGCCATTGGCCAATGCCGCTTCCTGCCGCTGTTCCTGCTCCTCCTCCTGCCCCTGCTCCTTCTGCTGCCCCTCCTCCTGCTGCTGCTCATTGTTCGCTTCATTATCTGCCCATGGCGACAGTTGTTGTTGTTGATGGCTGCGGCTTTTTGGGGGCTGCTGTTATTATTTTTAGGATTGACATTTAATCTCTGGTTGCATTTAAACGGCGCAAGTTCTTTGGCGTATTGTCCACTCCTCGCCCCCCGACCACTCAGGTCAAAATAGTTTAATTTCATCACGGAATTGCTTGGAATTGATATTCATTTATTTTTTTCATTTAACACGTGCTCTCTAAATAAATATCTCTCATTCCCTCACTCGCTCTTATTTGTTTATTTATTATTATCTTTTTTTGTTGTTCTGATTGTTGGTCGAAAATTCTCAAAGTAAAAATAAATATTGTACGTTAAAAGACATTGAGCACTTGTATATAATAAAATACTTTATTACTGAATGATTTCATACTTTCAAATAAACGCTTCTATATCTTATATATAAACTGCACGGCGCAGCACAATATGAATTTAAATGTATTTTTATGTCAACATTTTTGCATTCTTCATATATTTTTAATTCACTGCCACATTAAAAAGTTATTGGCTTTCGCAAACAATACTCACAAAATAAACACTAAAAATACACTTCTAAAACACGGCCATCTTGAATAAAAGTTAAAGTCAATAACAAACAATATGCAGAAAAAACTAATTAATTAATTCTAATTATGGTACCTCTCAGATACCGTTACTCAACTGAGAGCCAGACTTTTTTTCGTATTTTCACAAATACAGCAAATAAGAAAGGGCTCTAGTCGGAGTGTTTAAGTTTGACTCACTTTATTATAGGCTGCTAGAAACATTTATGAAGTACGTATGTCATCTGTATTAACGTTACGAATGTTTCAAAACAAACAAGGTCTTACATAATCTAAAAAGAGAAATCCTTCAAAATTAAAAAAAAAATATATAAAAATTTGTTAGTTGTATTATAAAGATAGTGCAAGGAATAATGGTAAGAGATCGTGTAATGAAAGCAGCGTGTTCGTATTCATCATTAAATCGCTTTCCATATCAGTCGAGACTGCTGCAGCTGTGCAAGCCCACAGATGAAGATTTGCAAATTCCTATATTTTTCATCTGAACTAAAAATCTGTTGTGACTGGATATGCTTCTGCCATATGCTAAATGCACAGGCTATGGGACGAGTGCTTGACTCTATGGATCGTAATCGGTATCTTTCGGCCGGACTCACCATTCATTTATTTCTAACATTTTCTAACGTATTATTCTGCCTCAGAGAAAATTGGATGCAGAAAATTTGAGATGTTTCAGTATCTACAATCAATATATATAATTCGTTTGCTCTACAAAATTTCAAAAGCTTTCTAATATTGACAGCAAAACGCAATGTTACTACAATATTTTCACTTTCAGAATTTATTAATATATTCATGATGTTTGCTAGACATATTTAACTGCATTTGTCTTCATTTTCTGAGAATTTAATGTTTTTTCTTTAAATGCATATGTTTTAAATGCAGAATCAATGAAGGAAAAGTCAAGACCAGAATGCCATCGAACGTGCAAATCGGTTCAGCTTTAACAAAGTTATGGGAATGTGAAATATGAGAACTATGGATCCGAAAACATTACTTGTACATTTTCTTTGTCAATTTCAGTATGATTTATACAAAACTTTAAATTTGCTGAATTTTAAAGAAGGTTGTTTGTCGAAAATGGTGGAATCCCCAATTTTTACACAATAGTTAAAAAAATGATTTCCGATAATGCAGATATATTAAATGCAGAATCAATTTCGGACAAATTAAGATCAAAATGATATCAAATAGGAAAATCGGTTAAATGTTGACAAAGTTATGGGAGTGTGCAATTGAAAACTTCACATGTCAAAATTATTGTCAATTTTAATCTGTCAGCAAAAATTTGGTGCATCCAGCTAAAAAAATGAGGGATATAATGTATATGTTTTTGTGATTTAACACAACCTGACGCGGTATTCGCGAGTATTTATTCAAAGTTTTAGCGAGACCCACAATGAGTATGAAAGTTTTACAACCAAAGTTTCTGGTTGTAAACTTGGCTTTGCGAAGCCACCAAAACTTTTAAGCCCAAATTTGACGAAGATAAAGCCCACCTCGATTTATTGAGCTTTTGCTGAGCTTTAAAGCTGTCAATGCTGTGCCATGCTACGAAAACTTTTGGCATAGCAGAGCATAGCTTTTGATTATAATAAACACTTTTTAAAGCGTTTCTGCGCGCAAAGCTTCGTATAAAATAAGATTGTTTTATAGGTTTTCTTTTCGAGTATTCATAGTTAACCAGTTGATTGCTAAGAAACCGTTAAATATCGCAAGTCTTTAGTCTAAGCAAATGAAATATGAATTGTTGGCTTGAGAAACAAATTGATTTAAGAACGAATAGAAATTTTTAAACTGAATAATAATGTCAATAAAATAACACTTTCAATAGAATTAACGTTTTGTAGATAGAGCAGCGTAAATAGATCTATTAATTAGGATTTTATAGGTTTATATTTTTTTACTAAATTTAAAATGTTTTCACCTTAGTCACATTTAAACAACGTTTTTACTTTATTCGAATTTTATAAGAAAAGCATATGCTCCAATATCAATATCTTTTTATAGATACAATATTTGTATGGCACAATAAATGTGGCCAATTTAAAAAATATTTGTTGACTCAATTCTCCATTTTGTTGCGATCCATCTTTGCATTGCACGGTACTTACATTAATTTTCCGCGTAATTGTGAAATGCAATTGGCGTCGCTTTGCCTTCGATTATTTCAGCACACACTCTTCCACACACCCGTCCCCTCGAGCGGGCCAATTTCCTCATGTTCGCCGCGGCCGAGTGTGCGGCATATTTAGCCAGAAACACTCATCATTTGTTTATTTATGTGACACGAGTTGTCGATTCCTGCTCCTGCACTAATGAAACTGAAATGCACTGAAGTCTTTACACCCATTTTGCCAGCTCTGCATAATAATTCATTTTATTGGCAACGCACTGATTGGGCTGGTCCCAACAGACGCAGACGCCTAATAAACCATATCTCCACTGATTGGCTTAGATATGGATCCTTGTCCAATCAATATCAGAGATTAAAAAATGTTTAGCTTACATAGCAAGGACTCAAATTTGACAGGATTATAAATGGATATGCATTCTTTAGCAAGAGCATAAAAATACTTGTACGTAACCCTGTTAGAGAGAGATTGATATGCGATAGAGTAAACGAAGTCGTTGTCCCAGCCCCCTTTTTGCTGCTCTAACTGTCTTTTTTGTTGTCTGCCATTTTGGCCAGGCTAATGCACCGATGGCTGCGACAGAAAACTATCTTTTTAATGACATTTCCCATCCCAGACACAGTCGCTTGGAGCAGGAAGTAGACGGAGCCAACGTTGACAACTTTGCAGAGTGCGTAATTGCTTTTAAGCCTGATTTGAGACACGCCCCGCTATCGCCGCCACGTCGGCCAAATGCGTTGCTATTAGCGCTAAAAGCTGCGCATTGGCTCAGCGCCTTGGCGGAAACATCGCAGTTGTCGTCTTGAGCCGCATGTCTGCATGTCTCTGCATATGTATCTCAACGCCCACTCGCGCCGATATGCATGTGCCCGTGCAAACAGTAAGATACACTCGAGATACCAGCTACGAGTTACAATTAACGAGCCGTACGAGTACTGGCGCATAGCGCCAAAGACCTTCGGTGGGCGTTGCGCGGAGTTCAATGCATGCCGCCAAGCGAGGCGTCCGAACACCCTTGGAGCACACGACAACACACACACACACACACACACACACACACACACAAAAATGCGTGCGAATTGATTTGCGGCTGCAGGCAGTTACAATTAAGTGCGAAGCAATTAAAGTAATCGCTCACAGAGTCGATCGGAGCATGCTGCCATGTAAGACAGATACTTCACAGATGCCCACCGCAACGTGGCCCAAACAAACCGAGTCACTTGGTCAATAGCATATTAGATGCGGTCAACGAATCCGGCAAATGCAGAGACTGCGGCACACAGATGCGTCGCAAACACAGATACAGGTAGACATCTCGACAAATTTACGGATACATGTGCACGTCAACTGCAGATACAGATACAGATGCAATTAAATTTAAACCGATACAAGTAACACATGCACAAACTACAAATTCAGATACAGATACAATTTTATGAACATAGTCAAATTAAGATTGAGATTTAAATTCCGCTTCAATTGCAAATATAAATTCAGATTTGATTTATATATACATGTACATTGGCAGAGCCAGATACATATTTTAAAATTAAATACCGATATATGTATATACATATAAAATAAAATAAAAATACACACACAGATAAAGATTCGTGAGAAACCAGAGCCTTTGGATACAAATGCAGAACGCTTTAGAGATACAAATACAGAATTAGATATAAATGCAGATGAAGATTTCGATAAAGTTGCACACAGACACAGATGCAGATGCAGATTCATGTACAGAAAAAGTTATAGATACATTTTAAAATGCAGTTAAACAGATACATTTGGGGTTTTTCTTACATTTGTTTAGTCGAGTGTAGCTGGTACTCGTCCCTTCAAGCACACATACATCGGCACATGCATTTGTATGTGTGTGCGTGTGTGGTAATCGTTGGTGGGAATTGAATATCTGTGCCAAATCAATGACATCATCAGGCTGCAGAGAGCGCTTAAAGACTTTGTCGCTATTTTGTATCTTGGCTCGCATCTCCGATTTGTTTTTCGTGTTTTCATTTGCGCTTTATTTTCATTACATGCCATCGTGACGCCTTGACAGCAAACGCTATTTGTGTCCTTGTTGTTGTTGTTGTTGCTGTTGCTACTGCAATTGTGCAATTTGACATTGTTAAAGCGCATAGTCATAGCCAGATGCATGGGTAGTTCAAAGAGTTTTGAAAATGCACAAAATATGCAAAATATATATATCAGGAAGAACTTCCAAATTACTTAGTAAAATTAGGAAATTTAGATCAGCAATAATTAAAAAAGATTTGTATCCTTGTAAAGAGATTACAAATTCTTAAAATGTGTAAGAAATTGCAAATGACTTTAAAGCAAGCTTAGGTTAACAAAAATTAAATGAATATATATTTATATACAAAATTTTATCTTAATATATTTAGTTAACTAGCTGCCAAAACTTGTAAGAAATTCTGTGTTTCATATTGCAAACTTTTGTGGAAACTCTCGGCCTCGTTTGTTTTCGCTAGATGCAAATTCAAAGTTAACTTTGTTTGTCGGTGTTCGATTTACTATGTTTTTTGCTTGGCAATTTTTGCTAGTCAAATTGTTCATCAATTCGCTTTGAAGCGGTACGCGAAAAGGTGGCAAAGGCGAAAGAAGATCCTCGGGTTCGATTTCAATTTAGATTCAGATTCGGCTCGGCCACTCTCATAGCCAAGACTGCAATATCACAGCTGGCAAATTAATTCTCTATTATTATCTCAACTTCCCATTGTTGATTATTCAGTACAATGTACAATGCAAAGTTAAAATGTTTAATTTGTGACGGGTAAGATTAAAAGAAATTCATAGAATATATATATAGACTAAAATCGTGTTAAATCAAATCAATTTCAAATTTATGGAAAAAAGAATTAAATGTAGATTGATATGCCGCCCACAGTATTTATGGCCTATTAATGAAGTAGAAACTCATAACAACCGCATCTAATCGGCGAATTGAGCATATTTGTCACAGTCTAATTATTAAAATGAGAAACGCGTGTTTAAGTTTTATTTTTTATTTTATGCAAATCAATTTTAGGCATACAAATTTGCCCACACTTCCACATTTTGATGTGTGCGTTAATTGGCCAAACATCTAAAATATGTTTAAGGCCCGCGGCTGCTTATTTACCTATTGCGTAGCTTAGCTTAGCCATTTCATTTGTCCATGTTCCGCTGTCAAAAATCTGCGCAATGTGCAATGCAAATGCCGTCAATCGGTTATCTCGTAGGGTTTGAGACAGGCAAGCGGGTTACATTAAGTCCACGCCACTTGGATCCCGGTCCGGAGTGGAGTGAGGTCAACGAATTTGGCAATAGGCTTCGAATTGGGCAAAGTGTAGTTCAAGGCTACTTCAAGAGCAGCGATACGAACTGAATGACAAAAAAAGAGTATCAAACTAAGGAATACTGTTCTTCTACTGTTTTAAAAGATGATATGGAACTATTCCAAAAATGAACTGTTTTCAGATCTGTGCACGCTGCACGAACATTGACTTTAAATAAAGTGGTGTCTGTAGCTCCTATAATCGGGCTTATTATTCGATTGCCTTTAAAACCCCATTCAAGGTATAATATACGAAAACCAATATTCCAGACTTGAGCTCAGATCATCTTCGTGATCGGAGCGGGTTCCTTCTGCCTGTTGCAGGCACTTGCAAAGCTTCACTGGCTTATTAATTATTATTTATGGGCACAGAGTGAGTAATAACCTACTGAACAGAGCTCAGGTTAATCAGAAGCCGAATATCTTAAATGTTATTAAGCTCTTATTCCAATTTGTTCTGTGTTTTCAATAATCAATCTACAAATATAATTTTTTGTCCTGAGTGTTTGATTCACGGATTAATTGATTAATGATTAAAGCAGAGCCTAAGAGAGCTAACCATTCAATTTTTCACAGTAGACGAGGTTTCGGAAAATTCAAAAATGTGAGTCTGAGAATGTATTTGTCCAATTACATTTTTAAAGCTCTAGTTAAATACTGAATGCTTGCATATTACGCTGATTTAAGCAAATTCCCTTTTACAGTTGGAAATATTTGTAGCAACTACGGATTTCACTCATTTTAGGAAATGCATCCAACCATCGAAAAGGTAGCGGAGAAACTGTGAATTGGAAATTTTAGCTCGACTTCAAGCTTATTTTCATGTTCATTTTTGCTTGGCCGGGGAAATGGGTGGTAATGCGAGCCGAGCAAAGCCGGGTAACACCGGCGAGTATTACATATGAAAACAATTAATTTGCGGTAACTAGTTTGTCGCAATAGTATTTTTAATCGATCACAATTTGTGGATTTGATAGCTCATGAGATAAAATCCACATTTTACCAGGCTTATTTTGCAAAGATTTATATTGAGACTGGGCCGTGGGCGTCGCGGCGGCATGCGTCACGTGCTGGCCGCAAGAACGGCAACGGCGGTGGCAGCAGCTGCTGCAGCAGCATTTACAACGTTTACCGGTTTAAGACACAGCTGATCGATGGGCCGCTTCATTCATGAAGCGCAAACGAATTACGAATGCGCTCGCCGCCGCTCTCTAACTCTATTGCGCTGGCTCCCGCTCTCGCTCGCGATCTCTCTCTCCCTCTCTCTCTCGCTGTCTCGCTCGCGCGCTGTGTGCGCTCGTCGTTGCCTCTCTTTCGGCGGTTACAGCGCTTTAAAAGTCTACGACGGCGCCTGCGCGCGGCTCAGACAGTTGACGGCGTTCGCAGCGAGCGCTTGGCAAACGTCGCGTTTTTCTCTAACTCTGGGTTTGTTGCCGTTATCCCGATCTTGCCAGCCCGAACACCCACACCGCCCCACCCCCTCCTCCAAGCCAGCCAGCCCGCCCGCCCGTAAGCAAATGGAAATTCGCATATGAGCTGCGTGCGTGTGTGTGTGTGTGTGTGTGTGTGCGGCCATCGGCGCGGAAGTATTAAGCCAAGTCCAACGCGGTCGCGCCACATCCTGCAATTACGCGCGTTTTCGCCGCGTTTCGTTCGCGTTTTAATAACAATTTTAGTGGACACACAAATAATTTTTTTTTGGTTGTTTGTTTTTTTTTTTTTTTTTTTGTTAACTGTTTCGAGTGTTGATTGGGCGGCATTTCCGCATTATGAAACTGAAAAGTGCTTCAAAAAACAAAAGAAAAGCAAAATTGAGAAACATAACTAATACAACAACATGAGCAATAACAAGTGCCATAAAATTTATAACAAAATGCAAATTAATTACAAATACAACACTTGATAAATACACTTCAAACTCAATTCAAAAGAAAAATAAATAAAAAAATATATAGATTTTTTGTTGTGGTTCCGCGCTAAAAGTTTCCTGCTTAAAAACTAAAAGCCAAACAAAGAAAACAAGCGTAGAAAAAAATTAAATTGAAAAATGTTGGAGAATGAAATTTAACAAAACAAAAAAAAAATGAAAATAAAAAATGTTTGCCAAAGTTTTTAGCGTTGTGGCATGTGGCAGTTGCAGCAACAATAACAACAACAACAACTTCATAAATATCAACAGCTGCTGCCGCAAGACAAGTGTTTGGAGTTGTTGTTGCGGCCAGTTGTTGTTGCTATTGTTGTAATTCCTGCTGCTAAAAACGCTGAACAAAATACTTTTTATTTTTATGGCCTTAACGCGCAGCGGATAATCACCAGCAGCAGCAGCAGCTACAACAACAGCAACAGCAACAGCAACTGGCAACAGGAGTGCGTGACCCCAACACACAATTCACTTGCCACTCAGTGTGTGCGTGTGTGTGTGTTGGTGTTGCAATACTTGCTCCCCACAAGAGAGTCCACTTGAATGCACAAAAGTGAAATTTCACTTCGCAGTTGTTGTTGCTGCCGTCGCTGTTGTTGTTGCCGTGCTTGCTGGTCCTGTTGTTGCTGTTGCTGTTGTCGCTTTACATTTTTGCTTGATTATCAACTTATTTTCTGTTCAATATGAAAGTGAAATGCAGCTGCAGCAGCATTCAACAGGTCAATAGCAAATTAACGAAAAACAGGAAAAAAAAACAAACAAAACGAAAGCGACATCACATCAACAACAACAGCAACAACAGCAACAATAGCAGCGACAGCGGCAAATTGCAATTGCTAATTGAATAGAGAGAGACAGAGAGAGAGTGGGAGATGGCGCCTGGACATCACGTGCAGCTCTGCGCTGGCATCCTGCTGATGCTAATGCTAATGCTGTCCACCTCGCTGGCTGCGGCCAAGCCGCCGGCGGCTGTCAAACAGGAAGCCGACCACAAGAAAGGTAAGTCAACTCTTGACCCCACAATTGCAACGACGCGCGCACTTAATTAACAGCCGACAGCGAAAGTGACACCTCACCAAAGCTGTAGCCCCCAACGCCCCCCACCTCCCCCGGGGCCATCACACTGCTGGCTAGCTGAGAATTGTGGCGCATAAAGTCGTCAACAGCAACAGCAACAACAACAACAACACAGCATTAGCGTTAACATTAACCGGTCGCGAGGGGGGGCTCTGTGGGGAGCAGGGGAGCCACTTCTGATGGCTTTGATTTGTGGCATCGCTTTCACTTTGGCAGCTTGATGTTGTTTTTGCGCTGTTGTTGCTGCTGCTCCCGCTTGGCGGCTAGGTGGGTTCGGGCGTCTGGTGGGCGTGTCAAGTCTCAAATTCGCTTTGTGTAATAATGATGTCGGCCAAGAGCAGGGCTCAGCTCTATGGCTATAATTGGATTACGTATCATTTAGCTTGCATGTTAATTCGATGCCCGCAAGTTCAACGCGAACTTGACTACCCAAAATGGGAGCAAGCGAAAGCTGAATAGTATCCCCAACAAGGTGGCAACTACAAGAACACACACCGTTTAACCCCAAAGCCAACAGACAGTTCATGTTCGAAATTGGCAATCAATATTTCCCCTAAGCTGTATTCGCGCATAGAAATTAACGGGGTCATTGAACCCAAATCGAAATCTTTCCAGGTGCGTGTAAATTAACTTTTATTTTACACGCGTAACGTGAGCCGTTCAAGAGACGGGAAGAGTGTTCAATAACTGAAGTAAAAGCGAAACATGTTTGTCTTAAAACACGCTTAAGCCAGGTTGAGGCCTAAAAAGCCTCAACTTTTCTGATAAAAAATATCCACATCCAAAAGTAGCTTATCAAAAATATAAGCGAAATAAGCCTTCCACCTAAGAAATATCTCTAAAGGATACCCTTTAATTCCAAACTTCAAAAAACAACTTAGTTTTTATTTGAGTGAAAAATTCAAGTAAAATGAAAATTATTAAATTTTTAATTTCAATTTGCTCAGGAATAAAACTCGAAATGAATTTCTCTAAAGTAATCTGAGATATGCTCAAAAGCATATAGTAAACTGATCTCAATAGAAATTCGACATATTTCATTAAATGCAGATATAAAGATACTTAAATATATTTGTTTTTTTTCTTGTAATATATTTTGTGCAAATATTTTATCTTTTGACCTTCATTTAAGTGTTAATCTATTTAATACTTGCAGGTATTTATAGGATAAAATACAGGCACAGGAAAACAGCCTACATGACATTTAATGTTGTTACACAATGTGATTTGGCTATAATAATTTCAAATATACCCTTAACCTAGACAGATTGCTTAGTTGCAATACTTTCTTTGCCACTTCTGGGATACTTTCATTAAAATGTTGTGGCTCATCTGCTCTGTAAGACGCCCTCAAATTGGCACTCCCACGCCCCCAATTAGCGCTTATATAACTTCCGCCCTTTTTGGCCACCAGCCACAAGTTTAACCAGGTGCTAAGTCGAGGTGACTCCTCCTCCATTCGCATCCAATTACCCACTACTCGGACAAGCTTGAAGGCAATGTGTCTTGCCGAGTTGCCAATTTGTCGGTGGCGTTAAGAAATTAAAGACTGGCGACTACCAGACTGAGAGATGTGCGGAGCGAATAGCGAAGAAAGCAAACCAAAAAAACAACAAAATGCCAGCTAATTAATCAGAGCTCGGCAACAATAAGCCCCAAAAAGACAAAACACAACAAAACATTTACATATGTAGCTTGCAGACGTATGTAATCGTCTAATGCGCTCGAAAAACATTTTCCCAGATGCTGGGGCTTACGACATCGCCGGTAATTTCGCCCCGAACCGGGTCTCGTATCATCTGCCCAGTAACCGCGGTGCACTTGCTTCCGTATTGTTGTTGTTATTGCCGTTGTTGCTGCCGTTGCAGCTGGCAAGTTAATTTCTTTTGTTTATCTGCCAGCCGTTGCTTCTCGCTTCTCGCTTCTCCCTTTGTGTCATTATGTCATGCGGTCGCCAGTCCCAGTCCCAGTCCCAGTTGCCCACTTGCCCATTTGCTGATGGCACACACATACCGCATTCAAAGATATGTAATGGGTATTACTATGACTGGCAGCCCACATCTATTGTTAAGCCTCCCGTCAGTTGGCGGCGGCACATTTTCTTTTCTGTGCATTTTCCCTCGGTTTTCCTTGGCGAAAAACAATGCATAATTAATATTTATGCTCACAAATTTCAAAGAAATATTATTTTTTTTAACAGGCAGCAATCTGTGATAGACTAGCAGACACCCTGTGTATCGTTAATATTAAAGGGAAAGTCAAATATAACTGCTGAAATTTTCTTAAAAATGTATCAACAAAAGCTTGCCCTTTACTCGTATTTATAGGCCATTTGCTTCAGTTTCGCCCTTTTCTTTTTTGGTGAATTAATCACACGCCACTCGCTTGATATTTTAATTGTGATTCGCGCCTTAAAGATACAGGCTTACATGTGTATAAAAACACACACAAATATATATATGTGTGTGTGTGAGCTGACCGTTGCGGTGATGAGGTTGTCAAGTGACGCCCCCAATTCGTGGCTCAAACGAGCCGTAAAATCATAAGCAAACAATTGCCATTCATTTGCACAATGAGTAAAATTGAATGAGTGCATGAAATAATACATGTACAAATAAAAATACAAATATAATTCATAACGATCTTAATGCTGGCTTACACGGGCCATAACGCAATCGCAATTGACGTGGCCAAAAAGGCGTTGCATGCAATCCGAAGATCTGCTTTGGACTCATTATTGTTGTGGTTGCCGCTTTCGTCGCACTTACTCATATTATTCATTATACTCATGCGAGTACCTATCTGCGGCTTCGACAATCCCATGCAGACAACGGGAGACAGCTCCAATCGAGGTCTGTTTGGACTGTAAATGGATTTGTCCAGAAAGCCCCTAACTACTTAAATTGCTTAAGTTTATTTTGCTATAAGTTGTAGTTGTAGTATAGGGTATAGTTGTATGGGGTATATTTGCTCCCAGGCTAGTATATGGATGTAGCCAGTGCTATTTAAAATTAGTTATGTTAATAACATATAACTATATAACTTACATATTTATATAAAGGCAGCTGCTGATCCCCAAGTTATATTAATCTGTAAAGATTTATACTACAGTAATAAATTAAATTGTTGTGGACAAGAGTATTCACAATTGGGAAAATATATTTGTTCTTCTTTATTAACTACTTAGTTGTTAGCAATTTTTTAGAAGATAGAATTAGAATTTTTATTTGTGTAAAGAGATAAAGGAAACACTTTTTAATCCTTTGTGCTTTGAGAATGAAGTGTTTCTTCAGCTAGACAGCTAGACTGATTCTGCTGTTAATGCTTTTATTTATTATTCTCAAGGCCATAACAGTACTTAACAACTTTTTCTTAAGCCCTTTTTACTTATTTAGTGTGTATTTTGTGTTGCTGCATTCACATTAATGGTTGATACAATAATTTCAATATAAGTCCCTCAGGTTGATTGATAGTGTATCAAAGTTGTCCACAATTCTGCTGCACTAGTCAAAGGTTTAACAAATGCAAAAACACAAACAACAAAAATTCAAATATTCAAATATTTATTATAAGCTTTGGTTAAACGCGCAAAGTCGTAACTTCTAGACTTTATGAACTTGGCGGAAAAGGTTTATTTTGAAATTGAAATGTAAAACCTTTCGTTTTGGGCACTGCACTGAGGTTTTTGTTATTGCTTTTGTTGTTGGCCATAAACGATTTGAACTTTGGCCAAAATATTGAAAGGTTTAAAGGCTTAACAGGTAAACAAGTGTGTGTGTGTGTGTTTGTGTGTGTTTGTGTGTGTAATAGGCATAGAAAGAGACACGCTTAAAAATTGGAACAAAGCGCAATTTTGTTAATTGTTGTTATTGTTGTTGTCATTGCCGTGGTGTGCGTCGTATTTATTGATGTTGTTGTTGTTGTTGCTATGCACTTTAACGGCTCTTAAAATTTTAAATGCTGGGTTTTAACCTTTAAAAGCAACGAGCTGTCTGACTGTCGGACTGCCCGTAATTACACAGTTTATGTGCGAGCTGATTTTATTAAAGGTTTCGTTATTCGAAATGCCAAACGCATTTTGGGCAATTGAGCAATTGAGAAATTGAAACCGAGACCGAAACTTAAATCGCAATTAAAATCGAAATGAAAAGAAAAGCCGCGACCGCCGGCCATCAATCATTGATCTAAGGCAATTGGAATTGGGCAATGCCCGGAGACAAATAGCGTCGCCAAACGGTAGCGACAACTCTCATTCAATTCGCAGATAGACGATAAGCCAAAGCGACAGAGACAGAGACAGAGACAGCGAGACGGTGACAGAGACGGAGACAGCGAAAGAGAGACCTCATCTAGCTATGCAAATTAGACGATCTATAAAACGCATCGAGCTATAAAAGCCTTTTACTTACATAATCTGGCGGCAAAAATGCATAATTAGCTAATTAAAATCGGCAAATCGATTTTGATCCACATTTTGGGGGCGAAAGTACAATAAAGTACCAAAAGCGAATTAATCAAAATCAGGCGCTGAACGCGGCCCATTTGAAATTTGTGTGAAACATAATGAAATGGTTTTTTATTTTTATAATTTTTTGTTTGTTTTTTTCTACCTTTTTTTTACTTTTCTTAACATTAAAATAAATTAACGAAAATGTGCGACATGCTGTGCAGAGTTGAGCAAAGCCAGAGGTTGCTCGTGTGCAAATGTGTTAAATACCCTAACTAAAGGCTGCTTCGGGTTAACTGTTAACTGAATTCTATTTTTCTACCTGGAAGAAAGTACAAAATGTTTGATGTAGATAAGTTCTGTGCATATAGGACATTAGGGTATGCATTTAATTGTTAATATTAAACTTACTGAATAAAGGGTGCTCTTGATTAAAATTATCTACCTATCATCGATGAATCTTTGAGATACTTACACAGAAAAGATTCACAGAAAAGTATTGAAATTTCTATAAAAAAATATAAAAAACGTAATATTCTGATAAACAATAAAAAAGGAGAGCTTGCTAAACAATTTTAATATATTAAAGATCTGATTTAAATAAATACAAAGTGCTGTTAACAATGTAGCTTCCTTAGAAGGGTAAGTGCATTTAAATGTCGTCAATCCAAATTTGCCGTTTTGTTGCTGATTTTTTGGTAACATTTGATTAATTACGTTTTGTGTAGCTTTGGCCGAAGCATTTTCAACTGTTATTTACGGTTTTGTGTATTTCTGTGTGTGTGTGTGCAATTTGTTATACAAATCGATATGTGGCAATAGCCAAATTGAAGCCAAATGATGTCTTCATTTCGCTCTCGCAGTGAAAATAACGTAATTGCTCGCTGTGCAGGGCCCGTTGGCCATTTGGACACGCACCGTTGGACATTGCAATCAATCAAAAAGTTCCATTTTCCATTAGCCACACACACACACGCACACTCCATCCCAGGAGACAGACTGTTGGACAGGTAAATGCAAATTGCGTTACGATCATAATGATCAGTTAGGTCATGTTGTAATCCCAAAAATCAATCAGGCAGCCGTTTAAAACTGACGAAAAGATGAGCTAACCGTTGAGCAAGAAAACTGCCAACAACTATCGATGTGTTGTGTGTGTGTGTTGTGTGTGCTTTGTGTGTTTGCTTTGCCGCATAATTGTGATTGGGGTTTTGCCACTTCAACCTGCAGCAGCGGCGGCTTGGCATGATGGGTGAGATGTGGGGGTAATTCATGTTTCACCCGAATGGCGTCGAGTGTGCTCAACACTGATTACAATAACAGTGTACAATAACATCATTATCACTTGCCCAATTGTAGCATTATTGACGTTCGTAAATGTCTCCTCACTCATCTTCTGCGGCTAGACATGGACTTCCGCTAAATCTACCAACATTCCTCACAAGACTGATTCACTTCATTTATTTCCAACAATTGTATACTTAATTTGCTTTAACTGAACCTGAACAAAGCTGACGCTTCGTCCCGTTTTAGCGGCTGTTTGTTGCAAAACAAATTGCAGCAAACGGCTGGGAAAACAAATGCAACTGCAACTGCAACTGCAACTGAAAAGCGGAACACGACAAAGAGCAAAACAAAAAAGTTAATAAAAAAAATAAAAAAAATGTATGCCTTGATTTTAGGCAGCAAATCGTTGGCCGAGTTCAAAATGTGATTTGCATATTTATGGAGCCGCAATGCTCCAAGTGGCACCGTCCCATGTCCCCATGTCTCCGAGTCGTGTGTTGCATTTGGCGACAGTTCGCTAACCTTCACCTTGTTGGCCAAAAGCGACCAACCACCAACAGTCAACAACAACAACAACAGCAACAACAACAATAACAACGACAACAAACTGAAAAACCGTTTGCGTTTTTGGCACTGTACTCGAACGTGCCGTGGCCCCAGTTCCAGGCTGGCTGGCTGGCCGTCCGCATTTGGGCTAAGATTTGGCCTGGAAACGTGTTTGGGGGCCGCCGCTGACTCAGCTAAATAACGTACCGTTTCGGCCGGACGCAGAGGGGGAGGGGGAGGAGGGGGGAACGTTGGTCAAAGCGCGTTCAGGCGACATTTAATTGCATGCGGCGCGCATATAGAAATATATCACAAATATCACGCATACGCCAAGTGGCAAACGGCCAGCTTATTAGCCACGTTTAGCTCCACCGCGCCACGCCAACATAGATATAATAAGTGTGTAACTTTGCATTGTGCTTTTCGTATTTTTATGCTGATTATGGCCACGGGCCGCCGGCTCATTTCACTTGCCCATTGCCGAATGCGAATGGGAATAGACTTGGATTTGAGTTTGAGGGAATGCAAATGCCCAAAGCATTCGCAACGTGCCACAATTTAAATGTTTTTTTGGGCACGTACGCCCTTGTGTAAATATTTTGAAAGGAATCTACAATCCGCGATCTGCGATCTGAAATTGTCGATCTACAAACGCTGGTAGCGGCCACCCAAACAAAAGCCGCATCGTTAATCAATAGTTTTCTTTGTTTTGCTCTTTTTTCAATTTTAATTTATTTTTTTTTTTTCGCATATTCGATTTTATTT
This sequence comes from Drosophila robusta, assembly GCA_035043565.1. Classification (NCBI taxonomy): domain Eukaryota; kingdom Metazoa; phylum Arthropoda; class Insecta; order Diptera; family Drosophilidae; genus Drosophila; species Drosophila robusta. The sequence continues at coordinate 17,033,316 of JAWNMW010000257.1, read as the reverse complement.
ATGCAATTACTTGGAATTTAAGTACGGGTATTATAATGAATTTTTGATTCGTTTTACTTCAATTTCTTTAATTTTAATAATTATCCATCATTGTCTGGCCAACGAAACGGGGCTCGCTTTCAGCTTGTGTTGCTTTGAGAACGTATAAATGAATTATGGATGGCAAGAGATCATTTTATGGCTTTGTAATGGATAGTCCTATTAAGTTTCAGTTAATTTTGCAGCCAATTATTGACCATTTCTTGTAAGAATTAATAACAAGAAAAATGTGTATCAACGATAAGAGTAAAAAATAAATTAAAGCGTAACCTTCGCAGTTAAAGTGAAACAAATTTGATTATAAGCGCAAACACTTTTGCATATATGTAGAATATTGATGATTCAATGATAGCCAGCCAGCTTAGAGCTGTTAATTGATCTAACTTTGCTCGGTGCACATATGTTGCCTACTTATAACTATATACAGAGCGATCAATCGCAGTCGCACCTGCTCCATGAGCACCTATGCTTGGCTTGGTTTGCTTCACATGCTCGTTAAATACTCACAAGCTTTCGCGCCCTCGCACATTGCAGTCAATGATTGGCCGACTGACTGACTGACTGACTGACTGACTGACGGACTCACAGTGCCTACTCGAACGTAGCACGTTGCACATTACACATGTTTCAAGTGATATATATGTACGAGTATATATGTGTGTATCGCTACTATATATCTTCATAACATAACCGACTAGGCGCCCAGTGATGTGCGCAGTTAAAGTCTTTTCCATGACTGCACAATGTTTATTGAGGCATACAGGCAGACAGAGATAGAGCGAAAAACAGAGAGAGAGAGAGAGGGAGAGATAGACGCTGATTGAGATAGTCAGGCTGTGCATAGAGAACAAAGTATGGAAACGCGAAAAACCTCAATAACAAAACGCAACTAACTAGCGCGTCCTTGGCCAGTCAACATTATATATAATTATTTCTTTTAATTTTGCGCTGTGGCTGCCACACGATGACGATATAAATAAATACAAATACAAATACAAAAAACAAAAACTGAAAAAAAACCACTTGCGCTGTTTGGGGGTGTTAAAGAGCATATACGAAACTGCCTCCGGCCCCCTTCCTTGCCACCCACCCAGCGCTCCACTCAAATTCACGACAAAGACAAAGGCGCAACTTTAATTAGACATAACGATGAGAAAAAATATAAAAAAAAATATCTCAAGAATTATTACGATATGAAAACTTATTATTATTATTATGAGCAACTTTAACAACAAAGAATTTGTGGTTTGTTTTTTTTTTGTTTGTTGGCAACAATAAAATGCGGCAATGTTGTAACAGCTTTAACACGTTGTTGCTGTTGTTTGTTTGCCTGTTGCTGTTGTTCTTCTTGTTGTTGTTGTCTAACGATGTGCTTCAATTTAACAAGCCAAGCCTGGCCATGTCTCTCCCGTCGCCCTGGCCCACTGTCGCCATGTCTATTTGCAGTCATGTTCATGACTTTACTCATGGAAGACCTGAGGGTCACATGCGTGCAAAGCTTAGAAACAACAACGCGAAAAGCTACAGCAACAACAACAACAACAACCGGAGCAACGACGGCGACGACAGCCACACATTTATGTCATGCAACAGCTAGAGCACTCATAAATAATACTCAAAAGAGCCATTTAAATGCTATTATTGCAAAAAAAGAAATAAATAAATAAAAACAGAAACAACGAAACTACTAAATAATAAATATAAATAAAGAAACTAAGTGAGACACCATCGGAATGGCAGCAACTGTTGCTCCGTCTGTTTCGCCGTCTGTCTGCCAGTCTGTCATTTATTATATTTATAATAGCTGCATTTATTATGGTTCAGCTGGAAAAGTCAATTCATAATGCTACAATCTGGCAAGCCTCTAACTGTGAAATGTGCTCGCAGAAAGAAACCGAGGCAACTCGTCATCAACTTAGTTAGATAAATAGCTACAAATGGTTAATCCGTTAGTCAACATTTATATAAAGGCCTTATTCGAATGCGAGTACAACAAATATTGGGTAGAATTCTCTAATGTGATTAATGTATTTATTGAAATGCCACGAATACAACGAGCTCTTCGAGCTGACAAAAACTTAACTCCTTTGCAGTCTTTTGTTGCATATATATATATAGTCACTTAATCTTTTTCATAAAAACCGCTCTGTTCACGTACTTGTTTCCATGAACATTTTATAATCTTGGCTGCAAACCAAAGGAAATAAAAAATTTTAGTTATTCAGTTCACGATGCGAACCAATAATGTCTCGCCTTGAAGGAAGCAAGAATATAAATATTTAATTCTCATTACGGCTGCCTCTGAGCTAAAGAATCATCATTTTTTGGGGTTGAAATTTTTTAAAGTATTTAAATTAAACTAAACCATTTTTAAAAATTATGTGGTTCAGTTTTTTGGGCTACTGCTGCGGTTTATGTTTAAAGATATATAGGAGTTCCAGGTTCGAGCCGGTTCAAAATCGATTAGTTGCCCTGACTTTAAGACAAAACTTCAATGTTATCAATATGTAAGGCACTTAATGTTATTTGTAGTTCACGAATTTGATCAATATATCTTGATCTACTTTAGTGATCATTGTTAGTACTGTAATTCTAACTTGGGATCACAGAGAGAGTTGAAAAACGTACAATATCTCAATTTGAGTTCATTAAATTAAAATCCATCTAAGAAAACTACGTTTAGCTAGTGCGTTAAAATTCTTGACTTATCGTTGTGATTGCATGTAAATGCATATAGAACGACCATATATAGCTATGCTAACTAAGTTGAGGCAAAAGTCAGCGCTTGATATTTGCAGGGGTTGCACGAAGTTGGGTTTCATGTGACACTGAACCTCTTTGCAAGAAGCGGCAGCAATTGCGATTGTGCATCGACGATAATAAATTATAACATTTACAACATATTCAATAAATGTTCATAGGGGGCAGATGCTGATGAGCATCTAAGAGCATCGAAGCCAAGCTAAGTCACAGCTAAAGCCGACTCGGCCGAAGCGAAGAAGGGGAACATAAGAAAAAACCAAAAACACATTTTCGATAAACTGTTTAAGGTCATAATAATGCACATTAAACGATTGTTGTTTATTGGCAAATGTCATGTTCAATTAGTCGCCAGCCGCAAGTTGGAAACGGCGGCCAATGTCACCGGCTGGGGCAGAGACTCGTGTGGCAAATGGCGCAGCTAAACGTGGCATGCAACGCGTCGCTGTCAGAGCGAATTATGTTAACAAATTGAGTTATGGCTATGGTTATGGATGATGGCGCATTTATGTACACACATCTGAATGCATGTTTGCTTGTGTGTAACAGGTGCAGGCCAACGTCAAAGCCACAAATTGCCAGCTAGCCAACAATTAAGCCATGGCCAGGCAGCCCCTGGCCCATTACATCAACAGCAAACAAACCGTTGTAAGTCATTAGGCAACAAAACAACACACAATGCGAACTCAAGTGACGGAAATGGAAATGGTAATGGTAATGGATACTACGCATACCTCAGATAACCAAATCTCAAGTTGCTCATCCAATTACAAGCCGAAGCTCGCGGCCATTTAGCTGCAGCCTCAGCCGGCTAATGAATCGTTTCAATGACAATGCGGTAGGACAGCTAATGATAAGCGTTACCATAACCCCAAACAAAGACGTAATCGTTATCGTAATCGTAATTGTTAACTTTGTGGCCTCTGACATCGTTCGCGGCTGCTCTGATAGCTAATCAATATCAAACTAAACTTGATTTTTATTTCGATCAGTGTTTGCCTGCACTCCACATATTGGCAGCTAATGCTATAAAATTCATCTAAATTATAAACTGAAGACATTTCTGCAAGCAAAGTATGAACTTAATAGACGGAAAAAACTGATGATTTATGGAAAATCTGAACGCGTTGGACAACTTTAACAGAAATCCGCCTTAGGAGCTGTTGGTGGGAAATTAAAAATATATAAAAAACATTTTTTTTTGTATTTAAACATGAGTGCCCGACTAGAATATACACTGTACCCAACCACAAGCAGGCATGCTTACTTTAATATAATACTATATTATATATTAATATAGTTCTTTAAAAATACTTTTGCTAATAGAGAGAAAATACTGCACTGCAGTTAATTGCAACTCAGCTTTATAACGTATATATCTGATTGCCAGGGTACAAAAATGGAACACACTTAAAGCAATGCAGGCTTTAATGGAAAAAGTCATTTAAGACCTTAAGATATGCAAAGAGACAGACACAATTGCAGACTCCGACAATCCCCATTCAATTAAAATGAATGTTAATAATAGCTAAAAAAAAAAAGAAAAATAATATTAAACATACTTGCATGCAAATGCAAAACGTGTGGATGCCATAAAAGGTGCAAAGAGGCGCATGATACGACAGTTCACGGATATATATTACCGCAGGTATTCATTAGGCGAGCAGCTCCCACTTCCATAAATCGATAAATCAATGGGCGATGCAACTGTTGAGTTTTGAGTTGTTGTCTCATGTTTCACTCGAGCTCTGCACAGTGGGCCTCCATGATCTTTGTCTATGCCAGTGTTAAGGTGTGTGTATGTGTGTGTGTGTGTATATTTGTTTTTAATTGAGTCAGGCGAGGCGTCAAGATTTATGGGTGCTGTCCGGGCTTCTTAGTCCGGGCCATGTACGAGGTGTACATAAAATCAAATTGTTTATGCATAAGCGTCTAATAATGTTGCTTACCCAGCATTGGAATGCCAGGCACGGAACGAAAATGAAAATGAAACCAAAAAAAAAAGAGCAACAGAAACAGAAACAGAAACGAAAAACTGAAATGGAATTTGAAACCGAGGCGAGAGACTTGGAACGCGCCGTGGCTCATGGCTAAGATGGCTAATTGCAAGCGCATGTGTGGCAAAGTGTTTTAGAAATTAACTCCAATGTTAAAGCATTAAAGCGATCGCATGTTATTGAAATCGGAGCAAACTCATTTATCACAGGCAAAACAACATTCGAGACGCTGCAAAATGCCATAAGCCGCTTCTTCAAAAATTCAGGTAATTGAGCTCGCGTCTAAGATGGAGCAAAAACGTAGCCAAGCTCTGGCAAAGGTCAAAGCGAACTAAAGCAAATATCTCCGAATTGGCTGCCATAAAAAGAAAACGTTCTAAATTATGCCTGTCATTGAGGCAAAATTATTTAATTGAGAGCCGATAGCTATCCATCAATCAATCAATCTAACCAAGAACACATGCACATATATTTATATCTATGCATCTATCTGGCTATCTGGCGAATTGATCTAACTGCGCGTGTGTGTGTGTGTATGCTATATCATTTACAATATGAGATATCGCCCGTCACCTACTGGCGACAAATTAGGCAATGAATGTTGCCTCCCGCTACCTCGCTGCATCTCGCAACTGCATCACACTGCATCACACTGCATGTGCATTACGAATGAATATCGCAGAGATATTCTGTGAGCTTCGGGTATGTATTAATTCTTTGGCTTGTCCTTGTTTAAAGTTCGTGTCTTGAGTCTTTTGTTTAGCGGCTTGACATTTTCACAGCATCATCTGTTGGTCAAGTTAAATGCCATTTTGTCGCTTTGAACTTTAAAGTTCAAGTCTAAAATGCTTAAAATGTTGGCAACACTTTTGGGTTGGGCCAAGACGTCTGCATGCATTTGGCGCTGGGTTGGTTACACAGCCACGATATATTTGTACTGTAAATGTATAGATCGCATCTGTATTCTCGAACCTGGGCTCAGATTTGTGGTATGTTTTTCTATGGATTTCTTTTGATTTATTACCAGCATATTTTTATTGAATTCGCATTTATTTTTGCGCTTCTACAATATCTTCTACGCGAGCATTTCAATGGCAGCCTAACCTATTCTAAGCGGATTTTTTTTTTCTACCGCACCCCTTAAAGACTTATTGCATTTTTCAATACAAATGTGCGCATGCCTTCAAGCCTAGACAGCTTTTATTTTATAATTAAGCCCTAGATGACTTGCCAATGCGGAAGAATTGGAAGCACGGCCCGCAGCGCGGGTCAAGGTTACTCCACTGACAAATGGAGCACTCCCTCCAACGACAATTGACAGCGCATAAAACTGTGTTGAATCCAAAGTTGAGCTTGCTTGTTAGCTGGGCGTGGGGGACGTGGGATCTGCCGTAATGCAGCAGCAAGCCGCAACCAAACGATTTTCGCAGCCAAGTGCGGCTACAAAAATGCAATTTTTTTAATTATGTGAGTAACAACAACGACTAATAAACAACTGAAATTCGAGTTAACCATGTACTTTGCAGCATTGTTTATTTGCTTGCCTGTGGCTTTGGGTGTTTTATCATTCGGCTTTTGGTGTCATTTGTTTTGGCCCAACTGCTGTCGTCCCAGACCATGGCATAGAAAATCAAATCTAACATAATGACCCCCACTTGCATTTTGCTGTTGTTTCTGTCGTCGCATTGCATTTGCTGCTGCTGCCTTCTGCAGCTCGCGCTGCTGCACAATCATCAATGTGAGGCTCATTGGCAACGTCGCATAGAACGAATCTGAGGTAATTTATAGCATCACTCATACGCCGCATTGCGCCAAGCAAACAACATAGCAGCTTTGCGCACAGTGGAGTTAAAATGAAAACGGCGCCTAAAATGAAATGTTGCAAATAATTTAAAAGTTTGATCATTCAATTTTCACTGTTTGTACTAACAGCATCATTTTTATATTTTAATCTAGTTCAAGTGATTAGAAAACGTAAGCAATACTTTTAATATTGTGTTAATATTATAATGTTAAAAATTAATTTTGAATTATTAACAATAAAATAATATATAATATAATAAATATAATTAATTTGAATATATATGTAAATAAAATGCAACAGCTGAAATCTTGGATATGCATAAGGAAAAAAGGGATAAACAAAATAAATGTGTTTCTGTAATTCTTTGTTGATGCAAAATAATTCTCAGAAAATCCATGCTTATCTTGTATGAGACAAAAGCGACAATAGTTGGTTTTTAAACGAAAATATAAATATAATATAGTTAAGTAAGTTTTGTGTGGTCTATTCCCTTCTAATACAAAAAAAGTTTCTTTTAGAACAGAATTTCAACTCATTAACGGATTTAGAATTATGGGGCATAATTTAGCTAGTTTTTAATAATAATGATTATTTTTAGGCACTGCCGTCTCCACAGTGCACGTTGGCTGTTAGTTCTGAAGGCATCTTTTCAGCAATTATTATTGACAATTACGAGTAATGTGCAGCATGTGCTTGGCAAGTGGTTTATCTTGAAATGAGATTCGTGCACACACTCAATGCACACTCTGACATTGACCGCATGCATCGCCGGCCGGCTGACTGCCAATCCGGCTGTCCAACTGTCCGACTGTCCGATTGTCCGATTGTCGGATTGTCCGCCTGTCCGCCTGTCCGGCTGACCAGCTGAGTCATCGTCATTGTCAGCGGCGGCATCATGCAACGCGGCAAGATTCTTGAGTTTTTAATTTTTTCTTCATTTTTTTCCTTCATACAAACGAATTGCAAATGAAGTTAAATAAATGTCGTGTTGTTGGTTAGTTGGTTGGTTGTTCACTGGCTGAGTTGTTGAGTTGGTTGTTAGTTAGTTGCACCGCCAGCTTCAAGGTTGGGCGCCTCAATGCGGAAAACATGACAACACACAAAATGGTGAAGTAAAAAAAAAAAAAAAAAAACAAAACTGTCATTAAAATGTAACATAAAAAGCCGCTAATTGCGAATGCTTATACACACACACACACACACATGAGTATACACATATGCACGTTAATAACAAGCTCATAAATAACTGCAAGAGTCGTTGCATTGAATTGCCCATTGGCCCCAGACCCGAACAGGTTACAATTGCTTCCAACTATCCGAGTGTAATCCAAACCCAAAACACACGCCCGCAACTCGAATGCACATAGAATCAAGTCGTCATATAAATTTAGACGTTGAGATACCCTGCACTGTGTTCTAAATGCATCCCGAACAGTGAGGGTTTCACTTCTGGCCAATTCAATCCCATCCAAAATTGCACAAAAGAAATTGTTTAATAAATGGAAATGAATTAATTTTGATGTCGCTTCTGAAAAATGTTATTAAGCTAGCACAATCAATTGTGTCTTTAACCAATCAAAGCAAAAGTCGAACTGCAAGTGATTCGCGATTCCCTCAATTTTAATTGAGGCGAATGTAGATTTCGGCTAGTGAAAGTGCCGCTGCAATTCCAACATTTTGTTTTTATCTCGGAATTTTGAAATTTATGAGCCACACACCGTGGAACACGCACGCGTCGCTGTAAGTGCCAACAAAGTGCCGGAAAATTGAAACGGACCGCTGATGAGTTGCAGTTGCTTTTGGGCGTCGCCTGTGGCCGCCGCGTGGCGCTTGTGCCGCAGGCAGGCGGCGCAAGTGGCATGCATCATAATCAAGTCGTGCCATGAATTATCGTGTCTGTTTATCAAATCTCAACGTGTGGGCCGCTGTAATTTTATAAATTTTACCTAACTCAACCAGTTGACTTGTCATTGCGGCTATTTCTTTAGCTGCCGCCTTATAAATTGTATTAAGGCAACTTTGCAACCCATTGCAAAAGATTGAAAATTGCAAAGAGCCTGAAGCCACAAACTCAAAAGGGCCAAATAATTGCTTTAAATGTGACTTTAATATAAAATAGCATTTTTTTAATTTTCTTTTTTTGTGATTTAAATTAATTTAATATAAAGTCTGTCTGTGTTTCGAATGTGGCAGCCCTGATGTCAAATATTCAATTGAAGCACAAGAGTTTTGCTTTAAAAAAATCCCTAGCATATATAATTATTTATTCTTATTGCTATAAACTATCAACCCAACTATTTTTGAATAGGCTGCTGTGGCCTCCTAGCAAACATATACAAGTTCATTTCAAGTTATTCAATGCTGAAGTTTTAAACATCTTCGCACTTCTGACATTTGAATTAGCCTCTCCTCCGTTTCCCGCCCTTACGTGCGCAGTGCATAAACTGAACTTCGTATTAACCATTTGGATGACGTCACCGAAAACAAACTACATAATGAACGCCCATTTAACGCCCACTTAGACGCGGTCGCATTACTTACGCGGCATATTGCAACACGCAGGCCGAACAATGTGTTAATTACACGGCTGACGCCCACGCAGCCACCGTTGCCCCCTCCCGCCGGCGGTTGCCACAAAGCCGAACAAAGCCAGGTAATCAGCGAATTGTGAATTCAAATTGAAGAAGTGTCATGTTAAAATACAATGTAAAATCACCGACAACAATCGCAATGTGCAATGTGTTTTTTTTCTTCTTATTTTTTCTCGTATCCAAATGACTAGACATACGTACGTGTCATGGTGCCTGAACCCATACACACGCACACGCGCACACACACGCACACACACACACACACACACCAATGCACGCATACTCTTTCCATTTGTTGTGGGCACGACGCGCTCAATTAAACGCATACGCCCCGTTGTACCGCAAGTCTCGACATCGTCATCAGGGTCATCATGTTACGAGTACTCAACGCTCGCACACCCGTACATCACACCGTTTATAGCTCATGCAACTATATTTACACACAAACACACACACACACACACACCTCATTATGACTATAATTATTTGCCTTGCCTCACTTTAGTCTCTAGTCTCTTTCTCCCTGCCGTCTTTTTTCACTTTATGTCTGCCTCAGTGCGCGGTTATCATTATGAAATATCTTCGCTTCACTTGGCTTTTCTTTTCTTTTCTTTTGTTTAACACTTTCATAATTCGTACCGCAATTTTAAAAGCAATAATCACAACAGCAACCTATTTATCACTTACGTTGCGTTTATTAATTTCATTTCAGATTTGATATTATTTCTTAACCTCGTTCACGAAGTGAAAAGAGTATATTGGTTTTGTGCAATGTCCGTCATGCTGTCCATCCGTCTGTCCGGATGAAATTTTGAATATATACTTGTAGTTATCTGCTTGAGACAAAGTGTTAAGATTTTTGTACCACGCCCATGGAGAGGCTGGCAAATCGATAACATGTCAATACCCCGCAAATCGAAAATCGATAAAAGAACTATGTTTCCCACAATATTAAAATTAAAGCCACCAGTCTGTATATTGCTGCTGACCTTGCCAAAAGATTGCGACCTTGATATCCCGGCCACGCCCATTAGAATATTAATAAAATTCCCAAATCCATACTTTCCAGATTTCAAAGTCCCATAACTTTGTCAAAACTGAACCGATTTTCATGATGTTTACCATTTCCATCATGGTTTGCCTTCTAGATTGATTCTGCATTTAAATTAAATTCGTATTTCGAAAATTTATTTTTTAGTCCAGAATCGCGCATTTTTATTTTTAATCGATTGCGGGTACCTAAATTAGTAAAAAACGCAACTTTAAAAGTGATTCTGAGAGGATCGATTTTTCTGTCAAAAATCATGCCAAAATGGACAAAGATTTTGACAAGTAAAGTTCCCAAATCCATACTTTCCAGGTTTCAAAGTGCCATAACTTTGTCAAAACTGAACCGATTTTCATGATGTTTACCATTTTCGTCATGGTTTGACATCTAGATCAATTCTAGTACATTTAAATTAATATCGTATTTGAAAATACATTTTTTTGGATTTTTTTCCGGACATGTTTGGGAAATAATTTTTGTTATAATTTTTAATCGAATGCGTGTACGAAAATCAGTGTAAAACGCTATTAATTAAAAGGGATTCTAACTGAGAAAATTTTTCTGTCCCGGCCACGCCCACTCCCACCCCCGAAAACCGAGAAAATCAATGTCTCCCACAATTTTAAAGCTATAGCCACCAAAGTTGGCAGGGTGACCTCGTCTTAAGGTCGAACCCGCCCCCACAATATGTTATATTTTATATTTTATATTTTTGTTATATTTTTCCAAAATAAGAATAATGACTACTGTATACTCTGAACGAGTATTACGCAGTCGGTTACGCCCGATTGCAACATTCTAACTTGTTGGTTATCCTACAGTTGATCTATTTCAACATTTCATTGCATAAAGGAACACAGACACACTCTCCTTTTATTCCATTAAATTCATTAATTTTATGTTTATTAGTAAGTGTACTTAATAAAATATTTTCGTATATTTTCTTCAAATCGTAAAAAACAATTTACATATTCACAAAAGTGAAGTTGTATTAATACTACAGCATATTCATAAATCATAAATCATAAAGCGAAGCTTTTGATGAACTTGAAAATTATTTAGATGTTTCCCGCACTTACCATTTGAACACATTTGCAACTATTTTCCCGTCTATAAATCTTCTTTGAGCCCGAGACAAACGATATGTGCCGATTGGGGCATTTATTGTTTTACCAACATCATTTGGGCAAAAGCCGTTAGATGTTTCTTTCCACGTAGTTTCGTGACTTTGTGAAGTTTTCGCGCTTTGCTTTCATTTTCGTTATTGTTTTTGCTTTTTGTTTGACACAATGAATGAACGAATGAATGATTGATGAGCAGACACTCACTTGATGAAAGTGTTGCGCGATTTGTGTTCGTCTGCCTTTTCAATTGCTTTCATCAGCAAGCGAAGTCGTGGATTTGGATTCGGGCTCGGATTTGTTTTTGTTTTTGCTGCCACTTTCAACGCCACAAGCAGCGACTGGTCTTTTGTTTTTGCACAACACAGAAAGAAAAAAAATTGTAACGAAAATAATTTATAATTATTCTCTTTTGTTTTGCTTTCGTTTTTGTCTTGTAACAGTTGCCATTATTATTCACTGTGAATATTGGATAATTGTTGTGCAATTTCAATTATAGCCCGCAATTTTATCTATTGATATATTTCATTATACATTATCATAAGTATGATATGTGTGGGGAATATCTCTTGATATTAAAGATCATGTCATATAATATCTGATTGCAGTTTGATGATAACATATACCACAAAGTTAACTCTAGCCTGTCTCACAAGAAAATTCAGAATATTACAAAAAGATTGCATTATATAAGTGCAAAAAACAGAAAAATAGAAAATGTTTTTTCTGCATAAGAAAATAGCCTTAAGGTCTTATTCATAGTTTATCGATAGTAACGATTTATCGATTACTAAGGTTGTTTGAAATGGGGCTAATCAAGTACTAGGCAGTATATATTCGCCGTTGCACCGATACTGGGTGTTGGTGTTACCTTTGTCTGCTGTTTTCATTGATAATAGGCCAACCCGACTGTGTTATTCATGTTGTTGCCTGCCTTTGGCCAGCGGTCATGCAATTTTGCAAATTGGACTAGCAACCGATACCCAATGAGCATGGGTGTCATATACCCTGTAATTGGGCTTGAGTATTAGAATTATATTAGAACTTATAAATCAGTATGCTCCAGTTGAAATCATGAAAATCGCAGAGAAAGGCAGTTTTTTGAAAGGGAAGAGCGAGTGAGAGTAAAGCAGAATTAGAGCAAGTGAGGTAGTCAAAGAAATACTAAATTCAATATCTTAATAATACCTGAAAGACTATGTGCATTATAGAACAAAATATGGCTTCACTGTAGTAAGAATAGAATATATGTATCTTGTTTTAGCCAATGTTAATGCAGGGTAGAAACATGGAAAAACGTGCAGTGCAAGCCCGACACGGCCGCCTGGAAAAGCTGCAGTGAAACCACCAACGAGCTGGCCAAATAAATAATAAAGTAATTTATACTAAATACACGACATATCGCCGCCAAGAGCCGAAATGTGTTTGACCCATTTTCGGGCAGCGCTATCGAAAATCATCAAGCGGCCGGGCAGCCCCACAGCCGCCACACAAGTGAACAAAACTTCGCAATCCAAAAGCAAAACCAAAACCCAAAAGCCCGAACCCGAACCCGAAACGTACCCAGGCAATGGCCAATTACACTTAACAAACTCATTATGTTCCGTTTTGCCAGGCGAAAAACAAAAACAAAAACAAAATACTGAAAAACCACCAGCGGGTGTCAATATGCAATGCATAGTAAAAATAAAAAAAATAAACTTAAAAAATATAGAAAAAGGCCAGTAAAGCACCGTTAGCATTGCATGCAGTGAAATTTCGAACTCATGTTGAAATAAAGCCACAGACAAGCGGCCAACAGCACAACAACAACAGCAACAACAGCAACAACAACAGCAACAACAGTTCATATGAAAGGCGGCTCGTGCTTGGTAGGTGGCAGTTGGTGGGGGCCGTGGGGCGTGTGGCTGCCGTGGGCAGTGGGAGGGTGGGACGCTTGCTGGATTGGTCGGCCGCTTGGCCACCTGACAGGCAACATGGCTAGAACAGAATTTATGCCAGCTGCCAGCTGCCTACATTATTATCGACTTTTATCGAGACGACATTTGACTGGTCAACGGCAGCCAACAAAAACAAGCCAACAACAACAACTGGCAGCACAACAACAATTGCTACAAATTTGAGTCGGGCAACTGGCGCTAAAAATATTTTGGTGCCGTTCAAGAATTCCATGTAGGCTCCGTTATGGTGCACATAAATCAGGACTATTCCATTTTTAATGGATACGGGCTGTAATTAGTAGAAGTATATGTATGTCAGGTAAATGTAAATATGGATGCCATATATCAATTGTTCAACTGAGATTGGACTGAGGGCAGAAGAAATTTATTTATTTATTGGCTGCAATTTGAATACAGCATTTTTATTTAGCATTTACAACCTACTTGTAATAATATAACTTTTGAAATATATTAAGGTTTAGAAGACAGGGACTTTCCTAAATCTCCTAAATCTCTCTTATTCGTTTTAAAAAGGAAATTGCTTATGCGATCAGCTTTTATTACGTATTTCTTTTGAAGTCATTGAAACGCATTTCCTGGATTTTGGGGGCCTCTTGAGTGTCAGAAATGTCTGAAGAGCGTTCGAAGCGTTGCAACTTTCGCTTCCTTCACACAGCCAACGATGACGGGGCAGACAAAGAGCCACTCGATGCCGAAGTCGATCCTCGAGTGGGCCGGCGAAGAGCGGTCGCGACGATGCCGGCAGAGGCAGCGCGAGATCTGTCTCACTCTCACTGATGTTTCTCCTCTCTCGCTCTTCTCTTGCAGCCGAGTTTCCCGAGGAGGACAGCGACATGCTGATGGAGCCGAACGACTTTACGCCCATAACTGTGCTGCGCTCGCACGAACAGCAGCACTTCCACATGCCGCCGACGACGCAGCTGCAGCAGCAGCAGCAGCGGGCAGCAGCTGGCGCGCTGTCCGCGCAGAGCCGCCACTTCCAGGCGGCGCTGGCCGTGCAGCAGGAGCAGTTCCGACCCATCGCCAATCCGAACACGCAGCTGGTCGCGCGCGCCGATGTGACGCCCGGGCCCGGCGCGGACTCGCACAGCCAGGCGGCGCAGAACTTCTATCCGCCGTTCTACCACGAGGCGCCGCCGCTGGGCCACTCGCGTCCGTACTTCGCCGGACCCGCCGGTCCCGTCGGCGACAGCTCGCCGCTGCAGCTGCCGCTCCTGACGCCCGTCCAGCAGCAGCAGCAGCATCACCAACAGCAGCAGCAGCAGCAGCAGCGCGGCTTCGATGCGGCCATTCTGGGCAGCGGTGATTTCGGCGTGCTGCGCGGCGGCACCTTCTATCCGGAGGAGGAGATGCCGTACCACCCGGAGGACAACAGCGACTACATCTACGGCGACGCCAACAACGGCCACGGCCGCCCCAGCGAGGCCTTCATCCAGAAGTACACCTATCCCGAGGAACAGTTCGCCAACTTCCGCGACTTTGCGGACATTAATACGCCCGCCGATTCGGCCTTCTCCCAGTTCGTGGTTGTCTACGCGGCCAAGAACGCGACCAAGCCCAGCGTCCATCCGCATCCGAAGAACATCTTTGAGCAGCTGGAGCTGCTCGATCGCGAGAAGGCGCTGGAGGAGGCGGCGCTCAAGAAGCAGCAGCCCAGCAAGTCCAAGTCCAAGCTATCGAAGACGAAGCTGCAAAAGAAGTACAAGAAGAAGACGATCAGCAAAGATCTGGAGCTGGAGCCGCTGCTGGCCCTCAGCTAAGCTCCAGGCGCAGGCGCAGGCGCACCCCCGCCCCCCGCCTCCCCCTTTCAGCGTGGAGAGCTTGAGCGAAACTTGAAACTGTTTTCCACTGTTAGTTGTGTTTTTTTTTATATTTATTTTGAGCAAAGCAAAAATTCCGACTTCAGAAACTTTTCTGCGGCCTCATTTCATTTGCACACTTGCCCCGCGTGCCCCACTCGCCCCAGCCCCTCCCACCCCCTCCGCCCATTCTATGGATTGCAATAGTTCCGTTAGTTGTGTGTACTAATTATTATTATTATTCTAATTATTATTGTAACTATTATTATTGTAATTTTTGTATCTGTTTACTTGCCTCACATTTCGTGTTGCATAATTGTTAATTGTACTTAATTATAGCCCGTAGCCTATTCGTATTCGTATTTGTATTTGTATTTGTATGTGCTTAATCGTATTTTATGATGCGTATCGATTACTTAATTATTTTTTTGTTTAATTAAATATAATTGTACTTGTATTTGTATTGTGTGTGTACATAAAAAGAAAAACCAGCTCTTAATTGTAATATTAATAATAAAGATTTTATAAACTAAACCTCCAAACAAGCAATTCATGTTCCACCTGATTCAGGAATTACAATCAGATCAGATACTCGATTCACAAAGTTAATTAGGAGTCAAATTCGTCTTACTGTCGGTCCATCTGTCCGTATAAAAGAGATTGTCTTAGATTTCATTGAAGCCAGAGACTTGAAAAGTGGGGTGTATATATATAATACCTGCATCAGATAAAGCGGGCGTTCATAACACATTAAATATATTTTAAAAATAAAAAAAAAATTTCTTTTGTTAATATGATCAACATATCAATGAAATCTGTCGTCCGTCTCTTTGAGTAGATCACAAAATCATAAAAGATATAGAAATGATACTGAAAAGATCGATTGGAAAGAGAGTGTTTTGTATTTAAAACTTTTTTGTATTTCAATATCTCTTTAGATACACAGAAAGAAAATAGTTAGAATACGCTTGAACTTCGCTTTCCCTGAGAGTCTCATGTTTCATTTTGTGCCCGCAGCGTGTTCAGCAGCGTGGTGAAGGAACCCGCAGTGCGAAAAATCTGGAATAATGGAGTTAAATTATTGGCATATCCGCTGGTGCCGATGCGGCGCTTTTCTCAGCTCACCCACACCAGCAGGGGCCTGCCGAGCACAAAGAAGTAGGCGCCCAGTTGCGGCTCCTTTTGGGCACGTTGCAGGGGCAGCAGCAGGAGGCGGCGCTGGCGGGGCGGCAGCCGGTGCCAGGGCAGCAGCTGGTAGAGCTGCTCGGCAAACTGCTGGCCCTCGTGACGCACCTGCTCAGCGCCGAAGCCGTAAATGCACAGCTGCGAGCTGACCACCAGCGTGAAGAATCCGAGGAAGGCGAAGTTCTGGTTCGTGTGCGGCATTATGTACTGGCAGATCACGGAGCAGTAGAGCACGCAGATCAGCAGCACCTCCACGCAGGCAATGTCCCGGTAGGCCGCCTCAAAGCGCGCCACCAGCTCCAGCAGCCGGGCGTGCTGCCTGAAAAGCCAGTCCAGACTCTGCTCCAGCTCCCAGCCAACTGGACGCGGCTCCAACCCGCGCTGCAGCTGCAGAGCCAGGCGGCGATAGTGCGCGGTCAGGCCAAAGACGAACCAGCCGTAGAGCGTGTCCACGCCCGTGGTGGAGCAGCAGAAGAAGGTCAGCACGGGCACCATCAGGCAGCAGTCCAGCAAATAGATAAGCGGCTGGGTCACGTCGTACGGCAGCCTGGGGAAGCGCAAGCTATCAACTTGAAAACGGGTATTTGAGGGGAATCAATTCACACTCTTGCAGGGGTTGTTTCTCCTGAAAGAGTTTCTCTTATTCCCTTTTCACACAATAGTTACCTTCCCAAAAGCAGTTCGTTTAAAACATGATAGATTTGTTACAGACTTAAAAAAGCAACTTAAAAGTACAGTAAACAATATTTAAAAAATGTTAAACTTAACTAATTATTTTATTTTCGATGCTAAAGATTTCAACTCATTAAATAAATTATAAGAAATAAAAAGATAAAATGCATCAATAAAAGCTAAAACTAATATGAACAAATCAAAATTCTTTTCTGGCAATATTTTGAACATCACTTTGGAAAATATTTCTCTACTTTTCCGAATTTCTGATTGTTATTAATTTGGTCTAATCTATAACTTGAAACAGGTGAGAAAAATGAAATTCATAGGGCATAAAAAACGCATAAAAAGCATTCATCGAATATTTTAAAAAATATATAAAAAAAAGAAAATGTTAACTATTTAAATTTGTGTAAAAAATTCGTGCAAAAGTAGAATTAGGAATTCTAAAGCGTACCTAAGTGGTATCGTAGAAACTATCGATTGAAAGTAGAGTTTTCGTTAGAACAATTTTTTCAAGATATCTGCACGAAATTTGCCAATTGTGAGCGTAATTCTCCTCCCAAGATATGAGCAACATCTCATCAACTGTGAGTCAAAAACTAATTTCAACTGAAAAAAGTTCTTAAACAAGTTAATTAATTATGTGCTTCACCGACTCCTAATATTTTTTTGGCAAAAGAAAACTCTTCACATGAGAATACCCTACGATTCCCTGCAAGAGCGTTTAATATTTGCCATCGGGAAGGTAGTCTTTATGTATATAGTTTTACTGATCTCCTGTGGAGGCACTTACGCAACACGAAACGAGCTGACGGGCACAAACTGGCCAGTTCCGTAGTAGCGTAGGGCGGTTGAGGCGAGCGGCATGAGGAGAAAGGAGACGCTGGTCCCGGCACACATGAGCAGGTATACGGCGGAGAAGAGCTGGCCGCGACGGTTGTGCAACTGCCAGAGGCGCAGCTCCGCGTCGTCGGCGCTGGAGCGCAGAAAGGGCGCCCGGATGGCGCCAATGAGCGCCGCCAGCTCGGGGCATCGGCGCACAAAGATGCTCATCTTGAGCAGCGAGGAGACCATCTGGACGCCGTGCATCAGTGCCTCTGAGCAGAGCACGATGTCGCCTCGGTGCTGCACAATGAACGCACAAACGGTGCACAGCTCGAAGCTGGTGGCCAGCACCATGACGATGTAGGTGACTGGGGAGCGGAGGACGCGGCGACGCGGCTGCAGCTCGAGGCCCATGCGGCCAAAGGTGACGCGTTGCGTCCACAAGTCGCCCAAGCAGACCTCCAGCAGCTTGGACATGCTGATGCCAACTGCTGGCTCTGATTGGGAAAGGTGCCCAACTGGGCGATTGGCTGACAGTTAGTCGGGATGTCTTCCAAATACTTCTGTCTCCGTCGTTTAATTGGCCCTATTAATAAAATGTTAATTTGTATGTCTTCATTAAAGCCACAGCCGAGACAGGCCCAGAAAACTTGGCTAAGTGAAACTTCATGGCAAATGATTTAATTATGTGCCCCGGGTGCGGGTACGAGTCCACACCTATTGAAAGACAAGCGGGCACCTGTTTGGCACAGTGGGCCGATATCGCCATCAACCGAATGAAATTCCTCAATGTTCAGCTGCCAATTTCAAATTGAAGAAATGCAACGACTGACGCCTGATATGAAATTTGCAAATTGGATTTGAAGCGCATTTATTACTTATTTACTTATTTCCCTCTCTAAGTGGGAACACAACAGAAGAGAAGTTTTACTTTATATCCATCCATCTTCTATTTAAAATTATATTTCCGCCTCTAGGAAAACAATAATCATTTAAAGGATGTTTTTATCTGAATGTTGTGCTCATACAGTATGATTTTCAGAAGTACGAAAGTTTCGATTACTTTTTTGAAGAATATTCAAAAAATAAATGATTTGAAATTAAAAACCAAAGCGTAAGAAATTAAATATAAATTATCTTTAATTGTGAGCAGCCTCTGTTTACACAATATATATTTGATAAAAATTTATAAAGTAATCAATTACAACCTAAGCACTTTTTGGTTGTTCTTTTTACATTTTTTTATTATTCAATCTGACAAATAGAATGCGATTAAATCATTTCTAAAGACTATAGAATAATGCAAAAGCAATTATATGGCATAATTGTTTCCATTAATTTTCGCATTTCTCTCGCACTGCAATTGAGTATTGCGGGACTCGCCAGTCGGCCAGGTTTGACGCCTTACAGCAGCTTGTCGAAAAGTAAGAGCAACTGGAGCTGAGACTGGAACTAGAACTGCGAGTGCTACTGCCTTTGCTGCTGTCTCAGTCATGGTCATTGTCCGCTAGCGGTTCTTATTACATGTGGGCTTGTTTTTCTTTTCAGTTTTTTTGGTTTTTCTATATGCATCGACAATCGCAGAATTTCCGACTCGGTCGCTGACTATGGCATATGTTTTGACATTTGGAGGCTGGCACTTAATTTACGGCCTCACCTTTTTTTATGCATAAACACACACACACACATACACAATAAATGCCTAACACGCGCATAGATACGAGTGCCATGCCCAGGCCCAGACCCAGACCCAGACTCTTACAAAAGGCTGTGGGCCGCGGCAGGGGGATCGAGCACTCTGGGTGCGTACTCTGTGTGTATGTGTATTTATAGATCTCGATAGGTTGGCTTTTCCCGCAGCGTCGCATTTGGGTGTGCACATGCGGTCAATTTGCGGCTCTGTGATTTTAATTAACCAACTGCCAGTTTGAAACTAATTAAAAGTCTTGCTTCGCTTACACTGTACAGAAATTCAATTAGTCGTAATGCCGCCCATTTTGTCGTGGGAAAACATCAAACTCGTTCCAGCAGCAATTTAAATGAGACCGAGCCCAAATGACCGAGCAGAGGTCAACGCTGCGTATACTTTATATTCTCATATGTAAATATTACCCATACGACACGTGCACAGCGGACAATGCATGCGTACAGTCTGTGTCGAGGGGCCTCAAGACGAACGAGGCCGGCTGCCAAGTGCCTTATAAATATGTGTAGCTCATTATAACTGCCCAGGCTATTTACGGATTAGGTGTGCATTTGATAAACAGCCAATCGATTTATAGACGACTTTTTAATGTGCTTTAAATCAAACTGCGTCTATCATGAGAATACTTCCGTTTCAGTTGCAGCGTGGAGTTCACTTGTCGTCATTGTGCTTGTTATTGTAGTTTTAATCGGCTTTTGATTGCTGGCTTTTAAGTCAATTTCGTGGCATTTGTTTTTGCGGCAATTTGTTGCGGCCAATTTCAATCGATTTCGTTTGCCATTTCAGTCGTATCATTTTACAGCTGAAGTCTTTTACTGCTGGTATTTAATGCAAAATTGTCGTCGAATCAATGCCATTTTTTAGCTATTTGAACGATGGCTCAGATTCGAACAGTTTAACAAGTCTCAAGAACTGTTCTTAAAAACTCATTTCCTAGAAACTTAATTGCATTTAATCTCCAACTCCCCTCCCGTGCAATAATCCCAATATGTGTGTGTGTGTGTGTGTGTGAGCTTGTACATCTGGTATGGCACTCCTCAAAAATAGTTGCCATACTCTGCTCTGTCAGGGGAATAACGGGTATATTGGATGACCCTAATCATTAGTCATTACATTAAAATAGTCCCTGGTAGACGAGTTAAGTTGAGTTCGAGTCCCAGCTAGTGTATGAATGCAGCATTTGTCTCCAGTTAGGTTGATAGTTTATAACTATAACTTTGGGTAAATATAATAAAATATTTAAAATATAATATTTAAAAATATTATTGCACTGGGAACAGAGTATTGCACAGTCGGAAATGCTGGACTTGAACGTTCTGGTTTGTATTTCTAGATTTGCATTATTTGGCAGCTCTTGAAAACCATTTTGCATGTTACCTTGTGGCAAGCATTTGTCAACGCGCCTTGCTTAGCCAAAAATAACAAATTTTATGTGGCATAGGGTTGTCGGGTTGTCCGTTTGCTGTTGTTCCCCAGTTTGGCAACAGCTCAGCGGAGCGCGCAACTCGAACACCCACTCGGCGCAGTTCAGCTGCATGGAAATGCGCGCTGTTGGCTAATAAACTTTAACGGCAAAATTTCAACTTCAGGCCAAGCAATCTCACACACACACACAGGCGAGGCCACATAATAAGGCACAGTTACAGTAACAACAACAACAAAAACAACAACTGCAACAGCTGACAGGCATTTTTAGTAAACGCCAAAAAAAGGTTTACACACTTCACACACTTATACACACACACACACACACACACCATGGTGTACTGTTGCTTTTGGTTATTTGCCTTTCGTGCCGCTGAAAACTTTATTAATATCCAAATCGTGCGCTTAATTGAAATTTATTGTTAATGAAAACAAAATTATGGCAAGCAACTATGGCCACTTGACACGAAAGAACCAAGATCGGCCAAAGAAAACGAAACAGTTGCCAGTTACAAGCACCAAAATCCAATGACCCAGCGAAGATACAAGCACACAACAACAACAAAAAAAAGACAGACGAAAAGGAAAACGAAACCCGCCAAAAGTGCAGATTTTGTCGCCCACACGAAGCACAGAAAACGAAACCGAAACTGAATCAGAAACTTAAGCCAAAACTGAAACTGTCGACCCCAAAGTACGTATCAACAGCATTTGAGTCACGGTCCCCGGCGCGGCCAAGGGCCCCCGTTAGCTGGCTCGGCTGGCATTAATTTGGCATTTAAACGCTCATTAAGACGACAGGCCCGACATCATGAGTGACAGAATCTGTGGGTGGATATCTAGCTGGACATGTACTGGCCCGTATATCTTGTGCTTATACCTATGCAGCGACTATAATATATGAAGAAAACGTGTTGACACTCAACTGCATTCGAATGTTCTTTAAAAAATATCTATTGCCATTTGTTGGAAATTTGGCTAATTATTTTTGTGATTACCGCCATTAACTACATTCACATTTTACACTACACTTAAAACATTGCATTTGGTGGTCTTTTAAGTATGTCATATCATTAGCTGGTTTGCAGATATATATATATCTTTTGAATACTCAAATTTCATGTCTTTGGCAGCTATTCACAATCTAGTCGCCAGCAGAGAATTCATTACTTTTTAGACTTTTTTGTATTCTAAATATATATATATATATATTTCAAGACCAGTTTGATTATACAATTTAATTACCATTAGTTGTTTTTTAGCCAAGTTCAAGTTGGTTTTTTTTTCATGCAATTGCCCTAATATTTTACGTGACACTTACTTGAGAAAAAAATTAGAATGCTTGCTTGGGAAAGTTCCCAAATAAATACAAACTGTAGTAGCTAAAAGCTTCCACTTGAGATCTTTTGATAGAGCCGCAAGACCTCCCAAATAGCTGAGCGGCGACAGGCTATGATTCACTTGACAGTAAATACATCTTTTTAGCGGCATTTTACACACTAGTATTAACCATTTGAAATGTAAATGCGAGAGGTGCTGTAAGATAAATATTAAAATGTCTCAACAAGCGAAGCTCAAGGCGACTTTGTTGGCAGCGGCTTCTGTTTGTTTAGGCGCCTCCAAGTTGCTTTTATTTTATTTATTTATTTTTTATTTATCTTTTTGTTTCACGGCTTAAAACATTCGTATTTGAGCCTTTCACAGTCGCAAGATATCGTGATGGCTACCCTGGCAACATATTTAACATGGCCAACAGTTTGTTGCCAACTAATGCAAATAAATTGTGAGCAGTCACCTGCAGCAAGCAGCAACAAAAACGCGCCAAATTGTCGGCGTGCTCGTCATCCCGAATCGCAGTCACAGTTTAAGTCGGAGACGTCTTCGTCTGAGTCGTCATCGTCATCGGCATCGGCATCGGCATCGTCATCGTCAATCCTCAATCGTCATCCCCATCATTGTCATCGTGGGCTCAGCGAAGCAAGATTTGTGCTATGCATTTGAACAACGCTTAACAAATGATTGCTGTGACATTATTACCCAACAACAACAAAAGCAACCTAGGCGACCTGGAAATGCCCTTTAAATTGATTGAGCTAAACGTGATTTAAGGATTGGCATAAAAGCCAACAAAAAGACAAGTAAGAACGTTGCAGTCGGGTGTACCCCGTTACACAATACTCGCTCACACTCGCTTGCCTTACTTGAATTTGTTAGAAGATATTCTACCTCCTAATTTACAATTCATAAAAGACAAATAAAAAATTAATAAGTAATAAATAAATAGATTTTTGACATTTTTGTGAGGACTTAATTTTGTTAACTTTAAGTTTAGAAGAAGTATTCATTAATCTGTAGCCAAAAACTAGAGAATATATATTTTAAGTTTTAATTCTGAAGCTTAAGACCAATATACTCTATTCACATTGTGAACGAGTAAAGAAAAGCACAGGAAATATTTGTTAATTGCTCAATTTGATAGCTTTCATAGTTGATAGTTCCTAACATCGAGTCAGTGCATTTTCAATTATTTACTTAATTGTTAAATTCAAGTAATATCTTGCAAGATATTAGCATTTTCTTTAATTATTTGCATATATATTTCTAACAATTTTGTAATTGAATAATATAGGTTGAACAATTGATGTTGAAAATGAGATATGGAAGGTGTTATTAATATTTTTGCACCATTGGCATGTAAGCTTCTATGAAATAGTCTGCATAAATTTATCAATCTAGATGTGTTTATATGGTAATTACGGATATCGAGGTCTTGCACGATTTTTTCGTGTTGAGTCGTGCGTGTTTCGTGTCAACTGTAAAAACAACCAACATATTCTAGGCTTATTGAAATAATAACTCAAGCATTTAGTTGAATATATTTTAGGCGAGTGTAACTCATTTGTAGGGTATACAAAGCTGTTTAAATTGTTGTCATTGTTGTTGTCTATTCACTGTTGTTGGGCTACCGTTCGCCGTTTGTTGCTGTTGCTGCTGCTGCTGCTGCTGCTGCTGTTCTCGTTTAACTTTTGCATGTTTCCTCTTTGGCAACTGTCAATGTTATGCTGGAAACTTGAAAATTCAAACAACAGCAGCAACAAAATAGCAAACACAATTGTTGCTGTAGTTGTTGGCGATGTTGCTGCCGTTGTTGTTGCTGTGTCTGTTTGCGTTTGTCGCTTTGTAATGATTTTAATGCCAAGCATAAACAATTATTTTCAATTGCAACACATTCTTATTGTTATTTTTACAAAGGCAATGGCCGCCATTTGTTGTTGCCGTCGCCGTTGCTGTTTGCTTTAGTTGCAATTGGAATTGTAAATTTCTGCCATCGCCGTCTGCCGTCGATTGCAGATGCCGCATTTGCAACAGATGTTCAGAAGAGACTCGCATTCGCGCTCGCAATCGACAAGTTGTCAGCTCGGCCTTTGCGCACAATTAGCGCAAAGCTTCAGCAATGGCAACTAGTCGCATTCAGGCCTAGTATTGATAAACTGTCAGTCACTCAATCACTCAGTCGGCTACAGATGGAGCGCGTGGCATGCCAAAGTTCGTGGCCCAAGTCTTTTGTTTTGATTGAAAGTGCTTAGCCAGCTGACATTTTTTGTTTTTACTTGCTTTTTTTTGGTTTTTTTTTTTGTTGGTTTTTTGGCTGGCAGCCTCTGCCTTGTTAATTATGCAACCGCTTGCCAAAGACAAAGTGCGGCTGTGCCGACGCTCCAAGTGCCACATGCCACACGCATGCAGAAATCTGTTTTTTATGCCCGGTCATGCAGCTCCCTAACAACTGCAGGAACTTCAGCCATTATGAATACGATGATGGTAAGAAACAAAGGCAAAAACCGCCCGCATGGCGGCGACCGGACCAACAAGCCAAGTGCCTTGTGCAGCCGTCAATTACGAGCGCAAAGAATACCCTCACTGCAACGGCAGCAACATGAGCAGCAACAACAACGCTGACAGGCAGGCAGCTCTTGCATTGATTGAGCATGCTGCATATGACAGTTGAGCAGAGTATGTGTGTGTGTGTGTGTGTGTGTCAAGTCGAATTCTGCATACGCTCTTTAATTGTTTACCCTTTAAATCTGTCAGTTTGTTTATACGCCGTTGGCCAAGTGTATGCTCGAGTGCGCTGTAAAATTCTGAAAATAATTCCCAACGAATTTCCTTAATGCCTCCACTGATATAACAACAATTGTCTAGTGCCATGTTCTAAGTAATCGCTGCCATTGACTTATTTATATGTTTCACCTGAAGTGTCTGCATTGAGTTGTAGACTTGGGAAATAACGCAATCAAGATCGCTGGGCTGTGCAATGGAAATTCGAGCTGCAGCGACAACACAGTCTTAATGCTCATTGTTTGCAATGGCTGAAGATGGTAATGATGATGATGGCGATGATGATTACTCATGTCAATTATTATATAAGACAGTTGCACGGTCCATCGCTGCTGTTGCCGCTGCCGCTGCTGCTGCTGTTGCTGCTGCTGCTGCCGGTATCGCGAAAGCCTCAAAGAGATTCAACAACAGCAGCGGCAGCAACAGCATGAAAATAAAACGGCGGCAACAAAATGCAATTGATTTTGTTGTATAATTTCTACAGCTTTATCTGTCGGCAGCTGCATTCAATTTATTGAAGATGCGCGGTGCTTTATTGCTGCCAGTTCCAAGAGTGCAGAGTCCAGACTCGGAGATATGAGTGCCGAGCGTCGAGCGTCAAGTATGGAGAGTCAAGAGTCGAGTTGTTTAACGAGCTCAAAACAACGACAATGCGACACAGAGGCACTAGCATGCACACAAACACACACACACACACACACTCACACACACTCACACACACTTGGACACATCAGTTTCTCATGGGTTTCGCAAACGAAAGACTTGAGACACGAACTCTTTTTTACTACCAGCAGCGGCGGCAAAAATAAATTTATAGGGCGCGCTCGTGTCATAAAATTTATCAACCATGATCTAAATTACAATGTGAGCTTGCATTTTTTTCTTTTCTTTTTATTTATACTTATATATATATATATATATTTTTTTTTGGTTTCTTGCATATACTTACCTGTTTGTACTTGTATATATATTTGCACATTGTTGGCATTTTTCGCATGTAATTTATTGTGGGCTTGCAAAGGACTCGCCGTGAACAAAGCAAACAATAAATATGTCTGGCCGTCTGTCAAGTCGGGCAATGAATTGCTTCAATCAGTTGTCACTTCATGACCAGCATACACTGCGCCAAAAGCAGTGGCAGTGACAGCTCATGCATACTTCAGAGGCCCCGTTCATATCCGGTTCTATCTGGCGCATCCATTAAATGCACTGGTATATATACATATATATATATCGTATTCGTATATAAAACATGTAAACTACAACTGAGCACTTTCTTTTCCTTTTAAAATAATATCTAAATAAAAGGACATGGCACGTAAGCTCTCAATTTAAAAAATAACATTTCTGGCACTGTGAGAGATTTTGGCTAGAGCGAAAGTGAAATTGTCCGGATGATGTCGTGGCGGCGTTGTATGTGCCACATGAGGCATGCAAATTGAAAAATACTCGTAAATGTTGACAATTTTGCATAGTGCCCAAATAAGCCAGCTGACAACAATAACAACAACAACAACAAAAGCGGCAACAACAACATCAGAGCACGATTTGCTGCGGAGCAGGAAACATTTTATGCGACTGCAAATACAACTGGGAGCAGAGCGGAGCTGAACGTTGCTGAGCCGATTGCAGCGGTAACCGGCCATGAAAGAGGAAATCAATGTTGCTGTGGAAAGCCGCACGACGGCCAAAAAAAGAAAAGTCGCACGCTTTTACTGGAAAGCGAAACCAATTTCACTTGCCGTCCACTCAATTGCGTTAGTTATGAGTGCAACAAACAGCAGCCGCAGCAGCCGCTTGCCAGAGACAACAGCGCTGCGACAACATAATCATGCCAATTGACAAAATGTGTCAGCCCAAACATCAGCAACAACAGCAACAACAGCTAAAAGAGGCGGCATGGAAAGCGACTGTTGCGACTAACTGCATTGCAATGGCCCAAACAAATTTCCTGTTGGCCAAAAACGCGTAAATTGCCCCCCGCATGCTGAAGTTGCTGCAGTTGCTGCTGTTGCTGCTGTTGCTGCAGTTGCTGCTGTTGCCGGTTAGCAATTTTTCACAATTTGCAATTATTGAATTTCTTCGATGACATCAGCGAGACTTCCTGTCATTTGATTTCGTTTCGCTAATGTGCTATTCATTTGCATTTGCATTATGTCGCAGCAACTGTTGCTGCCGCTAATTAGTTATTACTGATGTTGCTGCTGTTACAACACGATAATATTTCAGTTGCTGCCGTTGCCGTTGATGTTGTCGGTGTGCAATCCACTGGGAATAAATGACGCTTGATTTACACAACTTTCGATTTAGGTTGAGTGTGTTTTGAATAGAAGATGTCTTTGAACCGGTTCACAAGTGGTTCAGAGTCGTAACTCAATAAGTTTTAAGGCTGCGGTGCTAAAAATCTGTTACATAGCTCGCTGAATTTGTGATGTACGCTTACTCTTAGATATATAGTGTGTTCGTAATAATCGTTTTTTTGTAATATATATTTATATTTTATATGCCTGTATATCGGTTCGATAGTGGATTTGAGTCATTACTCAACGAAGCTAGATGGTGTTTTTTTTTATAAGTAAACAATTATATTTATATTTATATATTTATATGTTATGTCCGGCTATGCCCGTCATCACTTAAATAGAAAGGCTTTAGTAGTAGAAATATATTATAAAACCTACTCTAAACGATATGCGAAATAGTCAAGAAAAGTAAAATAAACAACATTAATGTTAAAAATTATTATTTGAAAAATAGAAATATGGAAAAACAGAGATGGAAAGTCAGGAGGAGTTTCTTAAGTCACCCGGCAAGCTATGCCCCCGTTCCTGAAGGTATCTTGAAAGCAATGATTTTATTAGGGGAAGAGAGAGTTCTGAGGAGAACACGTGGTATAAGCTATTATAGCTAAGACAGGAAAAGAATTGGGGTAATAGAGGAGTGATAGTTTCTAGAAGGTCTAAGGGCGACAGAGAAGTTCAGGCGATCTGAAAGAAACGAGGAATAGCCAATATTATCGCCAAGGATATGGCAGATTAAGTGTTGCAGAGAAAAACCTCGTAAGGATATTGGATATTGAATAAATAAATAATGTAATCGATAAACTGTGAAAACTGTAAAAGTTTTTAAAAGTTTTTTTCTGAATTTTAAAATTAATTTGCAGTTCTTTGCAACAGTATTGAGATACGCTGAAAGGGCTTTGCCCCATCATTTGATGGGGCATTGCACAAACCCGCGAAATATAATCATTTCGGCGCTTGACGCAAGCTGATGTTGCAAGCAGCAGTCGCAACAGCAGCGAGTGTCATTGACTAATGTTGCATGAAGCGCATAAAGCAACCAAACCGCAATAGCCAAAACCAAAGCCAAAACCAATCTAAAGGCAAACAAAACAATAGAACCAACCGCCAGTTGCCAGCTTCCAGTTGCCGCTCAACGTTGCCGCAACTGTTGCTGCGGTTTCTAATGCGGCCCAGGCCCAGCCCCAGCCCCAGCCCCAGCCACAGCACCGGTTGCAGCTCCCAAAAGACGACCCAGCCACTGAGTCACACTGAGCCACTGAATGGCAATTTTGATGGCTTGCCTATAATTTAATGCGGCTTTGTGTGGCATGCACCCATACAAAGTCATCTTCGTCGCTCGTAGCCGAAATGTGAATAGGTTGACAGGGTCAGCATTAAATCTGAAGCTGTAGGGAGAAACGGAGGTGGGGCACTTGCTCGCTCCTCGCTGCTCGCTGCTCGCTGCCGGCTGCTTGAGGCATGTGGCAATTAATTTGAGCAGCTGCCACGGTTTGACATTTGCGGCAAACGTGAAAGGGCGCAATTTTTACAATAGAAACATTTGTCGCAAGACACCTCTCCCGGCCGTCTGGCCCCTATTCCCCTTCTGGCCGGCACCCCCTGTTGCTGCCACCTTTGCTAGGGGCCCCAATCACCGTTGCCGATCGATTCAACGCAGCCAATGTGGAAACGTGGCAAGGCAGCTTCGATGTGCTGCGGCGTGCCAAAATGTTAAATAGGACAAGACGACAACGGCGACGGGCGGGGGCACGGCTCTGGCGACGGAGATGGAGATGGAGTTGCAGTTGGAGCCGACCACTTGCCACACCAGCAGCAACAGCAACAGCAGCAGCGAATGCGGCAACAATGTCTTCAGCTGCTGCCGGAGTCCGGGCCAGACTTAGACTTTTTTCTGCTATTTGGTAAATGTCAGGAAAAAATATTGCTAAAATCTTAGCAACGTCGTCGGCATTCCTCAGCGGCAACATTTCATTGGCAAAATGGGTTAGAAGGCAGCATCTGCCTGCCTTAGCCCAACGTGGCAACCACCCCTGGCCAATGAAGAAGCTAGAGACTTGTTGTTTGTGCAACTTTTATTGCGCACAAATTTATCTTTTTTCATTAGTTTTTTCCTCATTATTTTTTGTTCAAGGTTTGAGCAATGAATGCGAATCCGCAATAGCTCACAAAAAGCGAGAGAAAATTTCATTCGCTCCGCTCAATGCCAGCACGACAACAACAGCGAATTCCACGCCTCAAATTGATCAGCTTTGTTGTGTCTTCAAGCATGAGAAATTCGTTGGCTCTGCAAATTATCTTTGCATTATTTTTTTCAGAATTTTCTAAGCTTCTCGAAGTCTTTTCTGTGTACAAAATAAATTCAATGTACTCCAGAGTGCTTCTTTATGCAGTTTTATATAAATTTCCGACTGCAAAATACTATTTAAGCAAAATAATTCAATATTAACAAATTATTCAGCGACCAAAATTCTAAATTTATTACAAATATGTTATTATTATTATAATTAATTATAATTACTATGACAAATTTGTACTTAAAATTCTAAAAACAAAAAACGAAATAAAATATGTGAAGCACATTGTACAACTTCGTAAATCATGGAATTGGTTAGACGTTTAAAAAGATAAAATATCGCTTCACACATAAAATTTTAATGTTCAGCCCATGGCTGAATTCTTTAATTATTATTTGTTACTTATTTGTTTTATTTATTACTAATTATTTTATTTATTACTTTAATATTTATAATGGCTGCAGGGAAACTTACGATTATACTGAAAAGGCCCACATAATAGCATCAAAACTAAGCGATTTCCTAAAAACAAATAAACAGACGGCTTTGGCTGTAAGGATAAAGCGGGCTTAATGTTTGTTCTTATTAACTTTTTTACCACTGTTAATTTTAGCATATTTCTACAATTTATGAGCCCAGATTACGCATAAATATTTTTTTTTCATTCTCCTAGAACACGTAGAATTTTGAAACTAACATATCCTTGATGAGATGGAGCTTAACAGATTGTTCGTTATTTATTATCATTAGTCTGTATTGCATCCAACTCATAATAAAATCGATTAAATTTTTTTTAGTAACCAGAAGCAAAACAAATATCGCCCTCCTTACTTCTCTCGCAATTGGTAATGGACATGGCCTGCGACCATTCGGTTGCCAGATGCGATCGCGGAATGTGGCCAACTGGCAAATGCATTGTAATAAATGTCCTATGATTGTCGCAGAGCTGTCAAATGTCAGCGAAATGTCAGTTACATGGCCGCATGCCATCGACAGAGCTTCTAGCCGATCAGTGATCAGTGCAGCGATCGTTGATCAGTGATCGATGAATGCTAGAAGCCAAATAGACACTCGACTGGGCATAAGCGATTGATCTTATGACGACCTTGACTTTCAATCGACAGCCAGTGAAATGTCAGGCATGACAGAGAAGACGGAGAGAGAGCAAGAGAGAGAGAGATAGAGAGCCAGTTGAATGACATGGAAACATAGCCAAGTACATAGAGCTGGGGATTAAGCAAAGAAAACAAAGTCAACTCTGCGAATAGGCGAAACAAAGAAGCGAGCACTGCGAGAGGCAGGTGAAGTCGAATCAAGTCAAGTCAATCACTTGGACATGCCAAACAAATTGTGTATTTAAAACGGATTTATCCGGTTCGGCAGGCACACGGATTCAATTAAAGCACAGAGCAATAACAATCGATGATTTCAAGGCTGAGGCCCCCGCAACTGCGATTCTAATAGTCAAAGAACCTAAAACAATATATAGTATACTTATATACATCGACGCCGATATCGATATGAAAAATGAATGCTTATCAAACGCGACAAGCGAATAACAAACAAATTACCAACAATTGCCATTAAAATATGTTTTCATTACCGTTTAATTGAGTTGAGAGGCCCAGCTCCACTGCGGCCCAGGGAGGCGGGAGGGGGGAGGGGCCACATGAGATTTTTGCTCATGCCATAAGCCAATGGCCAATGATTGTCAGCGTCGTCGAGTGTGATTGATTGATGTACGATAAGCGTCAGGGCAGCAAGATTGCGGAGCTCAGTTCATTGGAGTGTAAGCCTCCCACACAAAGCACAAGCACACACACACACACACACACAAGTGGAGTAGCTGCCTTCCCCATTGTTGGCTACGGCGCACCCAAATTTGGCGATTCTTAGAGCAACAACAACAAGAGCAGCAGCTGAGACAACGACGGCCACTTAAGCGCCCGCCGCTGAGATCAATTTGAGGCGATAAGATTAGAGGGCGGCCGAGCGAATTGTGTATGGAGCCAATTGAACGCCCACAGCGTCGCCACAGCGATACCAAATCTAGCTACATAGAAGCATCGGACAT
Organism: Drosophila robusta; assembly: GCA_035043565.1. Taxonomy (NCBI): domain Eukaryota; kingdom Metazoa; phylum Arthropoda; class Insecta; order Diptera; family Drosophilidae; genus Drosophila; species Drosophila robusta. The sequence continues at coordinate 17,001,594 of JAWNMW010000257.1, read as the reverse complement.
TTCTCAATACAGCTATGCACAGTGGTCGAATACAAATGTCGTTGAATATTTGCGTCAAATCAAATAAACCCGACGACACTTGGTCAATTCAATATTTGTATATATAATTATACAGCAGCTGAATGTAAAGATACTTATCAGAAGTAGAAAGTATATTTTAAATGTACGTAAAATTCCGTTGCTTATTAGCCAACATAATGCATAAGAGATTTTTAAATATTTTCAAATTTTGCTGACTTTATGCTAATAATAAACACTGTTAATATTTGTATATATAATTACACAGAAGCTGAATGTACAGATACTTATCAGAACATAATATATAACAAACATAATACATAAGAAATTTTTAAATATTTTTAAATGTGAATTCTTTTTCTTCATTTATTCAGCTTTCAGTGTGCACTGTAAATATTTGTATATATTAATTTAACAGTCTCGCTGTTTTGGGTTTTCTGCTTTAGATACATGTTTATACAGATAATTGTATATACTTTAAGCCCGACGACAAACTATCTCCAATTAAATCAGTTTCAAAAGCCCATTTTTATTTGCATACCCTCAATTAATCAACTTAATTGATGTATTGCGGTAAAGAATAAGCACCACTGTTCGGCCAAAAATCAGTTTAGCATAAGTACTTCTCTATACAATACAATACAAGCGTATATCTAGATGAATGTGTGTGCGTGTGTGTGTGAGTGTGTGTGTTTATTTGGTTGGTTGCTCGGTTCAGCGCACAACAAATGTTTTGTGTACGATTGCTGGGGTTAGGTACAATGTACATACAAATAAGGAAGCAATTTGCCATGGCTCTGGGCTGGCGCGAGTAGGAAACGAAACCTAACCCAAAGCTGCGGACAAATTATGCGCAACGCCAACGCCAACGCCGAACGCCGAACAGCGAACAGCGAACGCAAACGCAATAACAAACGAAAGACTTAGGCAACGAACTTGCTGCTAAGAATCTCTGTTTCGGCGCATTCATTTGCTATAATTATTCAGGCTGCCACATACCGAAGCGCCCTCGTCTGACAGACATGCGTATTAACCGTATGCCAACACCAACGCACGTTGTCACAAAAGCTCTTGCAACATTTTGGCTGCCGCGTGCAACCGAATCGAACTGAAGCAAATTGAAGCGACGCATGTCAAGGACAGAGACGTTAACGCTTGGGCAAAAGGTGAGGCTGAAGCCAACTCGCCGCATTCATTTGCATAACAAGCGGCACGAGTAACGGTCAAAATGCCCGGGCAAACAATTGCAAATCACTGAGATTGAGATTCGAGCAGGCCGAGCATTGTCAAGCTGGGCAGCTCGGCTGGGACAGCAGGGCCGGCAGGACGGGCGGAGAGGTGCGGCTACAACAATGGCAGCTGCATGTTGCATGCCACAGCGCTGCTCTTCATATTTATGTATCAACTGTTGTTGTTTGGCCGCTGCCGCTGCTGCTGCTGCTGTTGTTGGCTGTGGGCCGCGCTTATCGCGATTTGCTGCCGCTGCTGACCGAGTTTGCCAGCATTTGAAACTACATCAAGTTTTGCGTAAATATTTACCATTTTTATCGATGTACCATTGTTCGGCCCAAAGAATGGAACGGTTTGATGCACAGCGCCACAGGGCCCAGGGGCACGGGGGCACGGGGGCACAGGGGCACAACCTGCCATTAGGTAAATGGTTAGCGAGTTACATCAGAGTCTCAGTCGCATCGCGTCGTGAGCCAAGACAAAGCCTAATGAACTTCCGTTTTGTCAATGATTTTCTGTGTCAATTGCCAATTAAAGTTTGCGACTGAGAACTGGGCAAACACACACACACACACACACACACACAAAGAAAGATAAACAGCAGCAACAAAATAAAAATACAATTCAAAGACAGGCCCCACAGCAATTAAAAGTTACGCGAGCTTAGATGACAATGATTGGATAGTTAGATAGAGCTTGTATTACAGAATTAGGTTCATCGAAAATCCAAATTAGAGCTTAAAACATATATAAATTAGATATATAACAGAACATCAAAAGGCTGCTATTCTAGCTTTAATTATGCACAAAATTAGTTAGGATGGAGATTGGTAAACAAATAATTAAAATGAAATTCACTTAATTTTAACATGTTTATACAATGTTATATTGAATTAATTGATATAATGTAAATATAAAATACGCTTTAAAATATACTTATGAATTTGAACAATTTGTCAAATGTCGTCAATCATAAAGTAAATAATATAATAATATTATAAATAATTATATTTAACACAAAACATTTTATGCAAATGCTTCTTTGAAATCCAGCCTCATTTCAACAATATTTATTATCCACTCGATCAATCAACTCTCTAGCGATTATCTTGATTAAGACTTTGAAACCATATAGATATTTGTGTAATTTGCAGAGTATTCAACTGGGTTGCTCTCGCTGCGCATTCGGTAATCAAGTTGTTTGACTAACGAAAGACAAAAACCAACAAGATACTTTATAATCAATTCATTTGTGTGCATATCACATTTAAATCAAGTGCCAACTACTGAAAAACCATGAATAATTCTTCAAGTACGAAATTTGTATTTGAATTTCAATTTGAATTAAATGCAGCGTTTGCATACATTAAACGAGCGAATGATGGCCATAAACATGAGCGCTGGCACCGCTGCCAACTTAATTATACGGCTTATGGCCAACTAAATGGGCAACAAGAGCTGAGATTGGACGCCTACGCAGCTCGAGCAAAGCGAAGAATTGCATTTTGAATTGTGTCACCTGAGGCGATTGGTGGCGGCTTGGATCGGATTGGATTGACTGGAATCGGTGGGGGCACCGAGATGCGCCCGCTCGGCCAGCTGGTCCAAGATCAAAATCAAGTTCTTCTCAATTACATGCGATGTCTTTTTGGCTTTTTTTATTTTGGTATTCGGCGCTCAAGTGCAGCACTTGACAACGCGATTAACTCGCTCGAGTGTTGAATGTGGCTTTGACTGTGGCTCAGACTGTGGCTCTGACTGTGGCTCTGACTGTGGCTGCCACTGTGGCAGTGTGTGCCCTCCTGGCAGTCGCAGCCACGTCCACGTTGCAGTGATTGTTGTTTTAATTAACGAGCTTGGTTGAAAAATCAATTGGTTCGCTTCGCCATAGCCAAGATCTTTTTGGAGCCAAGTCGCTTCACTCGAGCATTGGATTTCATCTCCCCTGGCATGTGGTAGAAGACATTGAGGCATTGAATTGCCGCTGCTCCAAATGCTTAATACACTTGCAATAAGTATTTGCTTTATGACTGCCGTTTGTTTTGGCTTCTTTATTAGCACAAATGAGCTCGCGTTTGCTATTCGTGTAGTTACTTCATAAAGCCAAACATTCTCATAAACATGCCAAGCGAGCGAGGCAGCTGCCGTCACCGACGCGCCCCGCCCCCGCCCCCGCGCCCCGCCCTCAAATGAGCTGGTAGCAAGGTTAGACGACTGTGCACATACTTATTTGATTGAATGTAAACAGATCAAGAGATATGCGTACTTGAGCTTGGGATGAATACAAATTGAAATGCCAAAGCAGAACCGCTGATCAATGCTCGTGTATTCGTGGTATATTCATGTGAATACATAATACTAAATGATTATGAATTGTGGCATCGATCGCCCCTCGCTCGCCAATGGCGCCAAAACAAACAAATTGCCAGTTAATGAATTTGTGTCGAATTAGATCTTTAATTTTGGAATTAGAATAGAGCCTTGATCGGATTGGAAAGAACTGTGCCGAAGCCCGACAGGTGGCACAATGTCAGGACCGTTCGTGAATACATGGGGGTAGTTGGTAACCGTTACGGCCGCCTCCGCCAGCCATGTATTCTACGAGAATCGCATGCATTTGGCCTTCTGGGTGTAGGTGACGGCGCCATATTCCTCGACGATTTGGTCGATGGCTATCTTGTTGAGATTCTCCAGATACAGGCGCGTCTTGCGCGACTGTATAATATAGCTGATGACGTCGTGCATGTTGTTAAAGAATAGGAAGCCGGCGGTGCCGCAGCTAAGGTCCAGATAACGGAATCTGTTCACATCACAGGTGCAGCCATCGTAGAGGAAGTAGATGAAGTCATTGTTGTTGTGGAACCGGAAGACAACATAATTGCCCCAGGGCGCCATCACGAAGACGCGTTCGGCACAGCGAAATCCGGCGCGCAGTAACTTACAGATGCTATCATAGCATCCATTCTCGGAGCCAACAACGGCCATCGTTTCCGGGATGCGCAGCAAAGCCGGGTAATGATTGGGCTGTGCACGGAGCACATCATGGGGGCCGGTGGACTCTGGACATGGATCCAATGGCTGTATCAGTTTCGGTGGCTCGGGACATGGTGGACACTCTTGCACAACAGCCGCGGCTGGTGCAACAATAGTCGCCTTCTTCTTTCCCTTCTTTCCCTTTTTTCCTTTTCCCTTTCCCTTTCCCTTTCCTTTTCCCTTGCCCATCCTGTTCGGTTAGCAAACAATCTTATCTAGAACGTAGCCTGCAACGATGTCCTCCTTCTCATATTGTCCGGCAGCGGTCTTCTATCAGAGAGTTCGATGTCCATTTATCATCGTTAATTGTACTATATTTTTTCTTTTTCGTCAGCTGCACTCACCTGTAACTGGCTAAACTCCACACAAAAGCAACGTACTATTCAAATTTAATTTTTGGGAAAACTGGAAGCCAAACCGAAATTTTTTCCGTGAAAATATATTTTCTAAAATTTTTCCGAGATTTTTATTTTTGTTTGTACACGTGTACAACCAGTTTTGATTCTGAAATTATGAGGTCTGCCATTAGGAAGACTAACCCGAAAAATGACAACCGACCTGCCGGTTACTTTGATCTATCGAAATCTACAACATTCAAATTTCAATTCAAAAATTTCAATTTAATCAAATTGCCATTTAACCAATTGACTTGCGTATTATGTTAAAAATTTCGTTGCAGTCGGGTGTAACCGACCGCCCAATACTCGTTCTATTATTATTATTTTGCAAAAATATTGATTTTTGTAATTTGTGAGTTCGGGAGTGGGCGTGGCTCGACCTTTAGAAAAGGTCATTAGCTTTAAAACTGAGGCAGTTATCTATTTATATAGATTTTGTCTATTTTCCAACATTTTGGTTTAATAGCCTCGTTTTTGGATAAACCAATTTGTAGTGTTTAATATTCGTGAATTTCTTCTTTAACGTCTGCAGGCCTTTAGACCAGAATGCATTGCAAAAAGCATTTAGACATTAACTATTTGTGAAATTAAATTCATGAATACATTCTAATTGATTGTGTGCAAATGGCAAGAGGCCCACAATTGTTAACTTTGAGCAGCCGACTCGACTGACTGGGTGCCAAGTGTCTGACTGTAAATGCTTGTCAGCGCATCTAACTGCATGTTGAAGTGCAATTTAGCTGCTTGTCAAACTGATAACTCGCATGGCAGTGTGGCAAGCAAATGTAAATGAAGCAATTGGCGGCCGCAGCCGGCAAATGACCAAACACGAAACGCCAATTAATTAAGCTGCGAGCCAAGGAGTTGACTCGGCGTCGAGCAACAGACGCCGCCGCAGGCAGCGGCACATTCTTGGGCAATCAAACGTGAAGCACGATTGCAAAAGGATCCTCCAACAGCAACAACAAAGCAACAAAACCAACGTCAACTGCGGCGCAAGTGACATCAAACATTCGTTTGACACCGCGACGCTGGGCAAATGCAAAAGTGAATGGCTGCCAAAGCAATTAAAAGCCGTTAAAGACCCTTGCCGCCGAGCGAAACAAAAACCCCGAAAACTCCAAAATAATTAAAACTCACATGCTGATGGAAAAACTAGCAAGAAGCCAAACAGCTGGCTGCCAAAGGCCGAACATCAGATACTCTTGCAAACCTTTATTATACACTCTTTACAGAAGGAAATGGAGTATATTGGTTTGTATAAATAACAGTTTTAAGAATCACAGAGTATTGCATAGTCGGCTGTTTACACTTCATAAATAAAAATCAACCAAATTTACTATAACATCTTCCATCTTCTAAATACTTGTGCTCAATTCTCAAATTTCCAGCATATGTGCACTATTTATTACACAGTTATGAGACTCTTTGCAAGAGTATACAAATAAATTGAGAACCTGCTGCTTGGGCCGAGGCACTTGTACAAAATGAAATATTAAACATGCAAATTTGCGCACAATAGACAAAATTATTTATTCAATTACTGATTTGCAATTATTGAACAGCTGCTGTCGTTGCACAGTGGCACAAATGGCATTGAAAATGGCATTAATAAAATAAAAATATGTTTTATGTGATTATTTCAATAAGCTAAATGTTAAAAAAATTTTTTAAAAAAGTTTTATTTTCAAATTTTTAATTCAAATTGAATTTGTTTTCTTTTATATTTCTTTTTAATTTTTAACTATTTTTATGTATATAAAAGCAATAATGTATAGTAATAATATAATAATAATAATAATTAATGTAATTGGCAAAGTCTTAAATTTATCTTTAAAATCATCAGATGCTGCAGTTATATAGCACACTGTTCATATGGACTTAACCATATTTCGTGCCTGCTTTAACTGTAAAAATATTGTATCTGCCATCACAATAATTCAGCTGTCCACATTTGAAGCTTGCAATTGCCTTCCCACTGTGCCGTTGCCGGGTTGCAAATAGCTCGAAGTACTCGCTCGCATGCGAATCTCATCTACGTGGCCAGTGCTAATCCCCTGCCCGATTTAAATCCCAATCCCAATCGCAGTGCTGCCGTTCGCTGACTAAGCCCGAAAACGTGGCTAAAACTGGATATGCAGCTTGTCTAGACGAATCGGCGTTAGCCCGGGGCACTTCAAGCCGACGGCGTCAATGTTTTTATGACCGTTCGATTTGGTTTTGGCCATTTCTTATGCACAATTTGCATCATTAATTTGTTTGGCGCTCGATTCAAACGCCGCCCGAGGGGGCGAGCGGCAGCTGGCAAATGGCGAGCGGCGAGTGGCGACTGCCCGGCGACAGTTGGCCGCAGCCAGACAAAAGTTCACAGCCGTTTCATGGATCTCATGGATAAGCATATGACGACGACGCATCATGTTTGCCACCATGGCAGCGAGGGCAACGTGCAACGTGCAACTGGCAATTGGCAACTGGCAACTGGCAACTGGCTTGCCTCACACCTTGCAACCGCAAACAACGCGCATTGCGGCATCGGGTTGCCATGTCATGAGCTTGCAACTCGGCTAGCATGTGCAAATATTGTTTAAGCAGCCAGATGCCACCGCCGCCGGAGCGCTTGGAGTCGCGGAGTCACAGTCTGCCACCGGGCACCCGCCGCTGACACTGAGGAAGCCGAAAGCTGCCGTGAAAACTGACGCCTGGTTTTTTTATTTTTTTCCTAGATTTTGCTTCCGCAAGGGCAGCCAACTTGGGCTCGGGCTCGGGTTCAGGCTCCAGCTCAGGTCGCTCGTTGAGCTGCCACTTTATTGCTTCATCCTCAACTGGGTGTTGCCACTTGCGTAGAGCTTAGCTAATAGGCGGCTTCAGCCGCCGCCTCTTTTCTGTGTTTCTGCCACACTCGGTGTTTACTTTTTCTTTAAGGGGCACTTGCATATGAGTACGACTCCAACTCGCATATTTGCCGGGCCAGCCTCATTATGCATGCAGCTGCTGTTGCAGTTCCAGCTGCCGTTGCAGTTGCAGTTGAAGTTATTTTTATGTGGGTGTCAAAGTGAAAATATTGTTTCTCCTTGCGAAGAGGGTTTGCCTTAAAGGCAATGCCTTAAATCTCGTAATAATTGCGATGTACCGGTAAAATAATAATAATAAAAATAAGAATCGATAACATTCATAATAAAAAGCACAATTAACAGAAATAATAAAAGTTATAATAATACTTTGAGCCTTAGGCAGTTGTTAATTGCCCCGATGCAGATTATATATTCGTATTCAAGTGACATTTAAAATGCTTATGAGTGAAGCTATATATGTGCTCTCTCACTCGCCCCATATATCGCGCTCTCTCGCTCTCTCTCTCTCTCTTTAATATGATAATTCAATGTAAATAGGAATAGGAATAGCTAAAACCTCAGTTCTATACAATTAATAAAATTGATTTATCTAGTTTTACATGAAATATTAGAACACGCAATTTTGACCGGCAGGAGAGAAAATGTTCCAGGCTCTCTTTAAATAAGTAATAAGTAATATTATTATATTATTAGTACTAGTATGGGATATAGTTGTAAAAGAGTGAAATCTTTGCAAAATAAGAGATCAACGATAATTGCATTCGTAGTGAGCATTAAAGCCACAAATCAGCTAGTCGAGGGCATGGTTTTTGCATAGATCTTAGTCATTTCACACACCCTACGTAGCTTTAAGCTTAAAAGCTGTGCTCTCGCAAATGCTGTAGCTGAATAAGTTTATGCTGAGCTTTGGTTGAGCTTTTCGCAGGGGAATGCAATGAACTTTCGTTGGTGACAACATTTGACACACGTAGGTTCTCATAAATGTTTGTAGCTCCCTCTCTCTTTCGTCTCTCTCCTCCTCCTCCTCCCACTCCCTCTCTCTCGCTTTCTCTTGGCAGATGCACTGGCCACTATCGGCGGCCGACTCGTTGAACTTGTTAAAATTTGCAGCTGGAGCCAAAAACATTTGCTCCGATTGGCATGCGAGAACGACAAAAATATGCGGCAGGCAGCAAGCGGCATGCGGCTTGCAGCGTGCGGCATCCGGCATGCGGCACAGTGCTAGCCAAGCCCCATCGTACCCGCCACAAACTGGAGCAGCAGCCAGCGCCATGGAGTCTGTGCCACGTCAAAAATATAGAAACGGAGTCATTGGGTCACGCTGCGAAGGACGCAGCCCGTCCGTGCTCCTCCGGCTCCTCCGGCTCGCGACCCACTGGCGAAAATAGCTATAATAATAATATGGCAAGCTCTGGCGCCAACATTTATATTGCAGCCATCGAGTGGGGCGGTTGGGGGGCCGCTGTACTATTTTGTTAGCTGGGGCCGCTTGAGTGGCTCGAACGCTCGAGTGCTGCAGGTAGCAAAATATACGGAATGCAAAACGCGTTCGCACGCAAATCAAACATCCGGCTTGGCGAATGGGTTTTCGGCCAGCCAAATGGGCTGCCATATTAAAAAAAATATATATATATATATGTATACAAAAAAACTTTCGAGTGGGCTGCGAGGCCGCAGCAGAAGAGTTGAAGGCAGCGAAAGCCGCTTGGTCGCCGTACGCACGACTCTCGCCTTAAGCACGCTTAATCCTAATCCCAACTCAATCGGAGCCCGGAGCACCGAATTGTGTCTTTAAGGTTCGCAGCGCATAGCTCTGTATATCGTGTAGCTGTGTGTGCGTGTGTTGTTGTTGTTGTTGTTGCTGCACGTTTTTGGGTTTCACCGTTTTACGAGTTTCCTGTTCAATGAAGTTGCACGTGGGCGGCCAAAGAATTGTTTGTTATCGTTACGCAGCATCAGCTCTACATACATAATGTGAGCCCTGCACTTGCCCCTGCCCTGCCCCGACCCGACCCGACCTGACCCAAACCGCAGCACCGCCCGCTCGCCAGCTCAAGTTGGCCCAATCTAAGCGTCCACTAATGGCAAATATACATAAGTCCATATTGAAAAGGGCATTCACCAAGCATAAACAGGCGCAGCCACAGCACGCCAAGTGTGCTACATGGAACCCCAAGGCCTTGGCCAGGTCAGCACAATTTAACAGCATTTGCCTGGGCTCACATCCAGCACATATCCCAAATTGAGTTCAACACATTCATATGGCTAAACACTCTATATATACTTTATAGCACAATCTATAATTTTAAACACACACAGCAGCAGTTTGTTTTTTTGTGATTTGCGCAGAGTTGTTTCAAATTAAAAATCATCTCAACCTATTTTTGGCCTGTAACCAGCAGCAAGCATCATAAATCTGGTAGTTAACATCTTACAAATTGGTCTACTATTGTACTTAATAATCGCAAACATTAAAAAATAAAAGTAAAATTCAAATAAATTACTTCGTCTAAGAAACATTCGCCATTTGGAATTTCAAGAATTATGTTTTTATTTGAACAACTTAAATAACAACTCAATTATTCAATTTAGGAATATTCAAGAACATACTTTGAATATTCCTCCGAGTGCATATACATTGACATAATGCAATGTATTTTTGTATTACTCGAAATAATCATCTTTCATGCTGAAGACCTTATACCTAGGGAATCGAAGTATCGACACTTGAATAATTCAGTCACATGAAGGCAATTCCTTAACATTGACAAAGATTGTGGTGTTTTTTGACAAGGAAAGAACCCCGAATTTTATATTCAGCCAATTTAATAGACTTTAAGCTCAAATGCCAAACGCATTTGCCAGGGTTGAAATTCAAATTGTATCCAAGCCGCAGACAAATTGTATTGTACTCAATTGCCTGGCGTCGACTCGAATTCGCTGCCTCCAACCAAATTTGGCAAATCGCTCAAATTGATGCGACAGCCACAAGTGCCGCATCGGGCAATAAACTACTCAAAGGCTTTGCCGGAAAGCAACAAGCTAAATAAATATAGCTCTCGAAAAATGTTAAAAAGGAAGGAAGTACAAAATCGAATATGATCGACTGCAAGCTACCCTGAGGAAACCTTTAGCAAATTTTACATTACTTCAATGCGTTTTTCTCGTACTATCTGAATATTAAATTATTGTCCTAATCATATCAATCATATTGAGATAACAATTATTTAATAAACATGTAACAGAAATCAAGGCCAGTTGAACTTCAACAACAATCGAATAACAGATCTTTATATACTATTGATCACGCTTGTAGATATTATCAATGCTCGCATATACGTACATAAGTTAGTATATTTATTTATTATTAAATGTGTTTTGACATCTTGAAACCCCATCTGTCTAGAAGCTTGTGTACAGGGTGTCGAAATGAAGCGAACAAAAATATGCAAAAGCGAAGGCAGGCGAAGTATCTACATGTACAAATAAATGATAAAAGATGCCAAATTGCCACCATTTTGCCTTTCGAACATGGCAAAATCATCGCACAAAAACAAATTGAAATGCCACAGTTAACAAAGCACGATTTTAAAATACCCTGGCAGCGAAAAGTGTTTTTAAAGATGTCACTTAGTTTTTATTATTATTGTAACCAATTGAATATGGGCAAGAAGGCAGACAAAACCGATTAATGGTCGATCCGGTGAAATTTCTATCACGTGTTAGAATACGCTTAAAGATACCCCACACATGGCTGAGCATGCAGGGTATAACAACGAGAAGATGATTGGAAAGTTGGCATCACTTTGCGATTTCTTTGCATGCAATTTGCCAGTACGTAATATACGAGTACGTGCATGTGTGTGCGTGTGTGTGCGTGTGTGTGTGCGTGCACACGCATGTAGTGTTATTTTAGGCGCAAATCCGTTGATGCTTAGAAATGCGCATAAGAAATATGCAAACAGTTTACACACACAAACAAACATGGCGCGAAGCGAAAGGAATACCAAGCCCAAAACCCAAAGCGCGAACAAACATGACGAAAGGGAGCCAAGGCCAAGGCTGACGGGCGTAAACATATCAATGGTAATGCCGCTAAGCAACCCATATCACTAGGCCATCGGAATGCCAAAGCAGGCAAGTTCCTAGTCGCCCCGGCTGGCCCCCAAGCCACGCCCCCCTCCTTGGCCAGCCCACTTACAGGTGTTGATGATAAAGCGATTTGTGAAGACGCCAAACTGCGTGGCTCAGCGCAAAAGCAAATGCTCCGAAATGACCCAAACTCCTCACGTGCAGTGCGTTGGCATTTTTGGCTGGACAGTGGCCGTTTGGGCGGTGGGCGTGGCCTCTGACCGAGCACGGCCAAAAATATACAGAGGTAAGCAAAAATTGTTTATACACGACCTGAGGCGATTCCGGCAGGTGGTGCACACCACAGAGGACAGCGGCTGGCGGTGCAGGCGGAGGCACAACAGCAGCCGGAGGCTGGAAGCGCACTGAATGACATGAACGAAGCAGTCGTCATCTCGTGCGTATGTGTGAGTGCACACACACACACACAGAGACCCCCCTTCGTTCTAGCTGTGTGCCTGACCTGGCACTAACTTTCATTTGAGCAAAAAGTACGCACCAAAAGCGAAACCGAAACCAAAACTGAAAACGAAAATGAAAATAAAGTAGCTGCCAGCACCAAATGGTAAATAGACTAAAGTAAACGCAGAGTAATTAAATGTTTATGAAGTTCAAAAAAAAAAAACATTTTAAATATTAACCAGCTTTTGAAGCGAGAATTGAGTTTTGGCACCACTGTGCCGACAATTTCTAACGATGTGACATTGGCAACAGCTTCAATGTCATTTAGCATGGCAAACGTTGCCAGCTAATGTGTAATTAGGCTGCCACGCCCACAGCCACTTGGGCTGGCCGTAATGATATCCTGTGCCTGCTTCCTGAATCTCAACAATGGACTCCCAAGCCCCGCCCCCGCGCCCTGCGCCCCCGCCACCCAGCAGGTATGCCGAAAACTGAGCAGAGTACGTGTGCTGGCTGGCGATACACCTTGTTGACTCCGGCTACTGCGCCCACATGGCTGCCAACACTTGGAGCAATCGGCTCAATTATTTACAACATGGTATTATTATCACGCATACGCAGAGTGCGCCAGCCTTAGCTACGACAACAACGTCTGCCTGAACGTCCTGATTGATGCAGACCATTTGGCAATGTCGCCACCCTTGGCTCCGCGCTTAGCTGCAGCAGCTCCAGCGCTTTTGGGCACGCACTAACACACCCACACACACACACACGCACACAGACACACACACAACTGTGGCGGGCGCCTGGCTGCCATCCGTTGCGCATTAATCATACGCAGCGTGTGTCGCCAGACACTGTTGATAAATGGAATGCAACTTAGCTCGCGCAAACTGCAGCGGCTGCTAACGCCAACAGCATTTCCACTGATGGCAACACAATTTCCAAGCAATAAACTCCAGAGCTTTCCCAGAAAACAATTTGCCAAATCACAAGTGCGCTCGAGACAGCGTCTTTGGCTAAGTACATGCTACCTCAAAAGTCTCAATATTAGCCAGACCGATTCCAGCGTTCAAGAATATGAAACTTTCGCCAGACATTGCAATCGTATTTATATCAAGATTCTCAATTTACTTGTGGCGAGATGCATTTATTGGCTTACACAGAAAACTGCCACAATGACAGCACAGAAAGCTGATATTCCAGGGAATCGCTCTATCTGTCTCTTTAACTGGCTTTTCTGGCTAAAAGGCTTTTCTTTATTTTTAGAATTTAACAGTACGCAGTGTTGGTCCAAGCGATATGAAATCCGTTCAGTAGCAGTCGGGTGTAACCGACAGCACAAATACCAAGTACACCATAAAACTAAAGAAAAGGAATCAGAAAGATAAGCGTTTAAAAAGAAAAAAAAATGTGATTCGAATGCCGAAACAAAGAAACTTGTCTAACATCACAGCTACCTCGTTTCTTGTGTTACGAAATTCAACTCAAGTTATAATTAATATATAATTATCGTCGTATTACTCACGCTGTGTAAAATAAACAAAAAAAAATTATAATGTAAAAAAATGCACATGGGTAAAAAATGCTTGTTTGGAGATTCGATGTTGTGAAAATATCGATTTTTGTGGGCGCGATCTTTGCAGGAGGTCATCAATAATCGGACTTCATCTAGCTTTCAAACTGAGAGGGATAAATAGATGCTTTCGATTTGGCCTGGCACCCAGTGGGGTATTTCGCGAACAAATAATACATCAGCCTGGCTACAGGGTATTTTGCAGTCACCGGCGTATTTAGCTCTCGTTAAAACTCTGCCATCTTTTGCACCTTTTCATTTGCTTAATGACATGCATGGACTTATCGTCAACCACACTGTGGACGGGCAAAATGGAGAGAAGTGTGCATAGCTTTGACAGCTTTGGCTTTGGCCAGTCGGACGGGTCGTTATGTTATGGCCACGCAGGGCCTGGCTAATTAAGTGGCCCGGGGCTCAGAGCTCAGAGAGATTGGGTGATTCAATTGCAGCTCATCTTGCAGCTTGCAGCACATTGAAATGCACATTGGGCTCGGTCCTGCATCAGGTAACTCACACAAGCTGGCAACAGGGAGTGCTGCAACTGTAACTGCAACTGCAACGGCACCGTCGAAAAACAGTCAAAGTAACTCGAGCGTGGCAAACAACGGAGAGAGAGGGAGAGAGAGGGAGAGAGCAGATAACATCAGCTAGTCTGTTTGTGTGCTGTCACAACAAGACCACCTACATACCCAGAACGGCCCACACACGACCACGCCCACTTGGGCGTGCACACGTGTCTAACTACATGATGTTATTAGCGTTAATTGTGCCTAAGTGGATTAGGTAGATTTTATAAGTTGGAGCCGCGCGCTCGCTTACCGAAGCAACAAACCACAGGCAGCAACCGGGACTAGCAACAACCAGACGAGAAAGCAGCAGCTGAGCAACAACAGCAACATTGTTGTTACCTTCGGCTGCTGCTGCTGCTGCTGCTGCTTTTGACAGGCGCCAGCAACGACGACAGCCGCTTGCTGATGTCGCTGACAGCGCTCGGCAGCGACGAGCGGCGCCTTCCCAGCGCCCAGCGCCCATTGCCCACAGGTGTTGCTGTGCCAGGTGATGATGAATGCGAGGCGGCAATAACGCGTCGTTAATGTTGCTGTTCGTGTTGTTGCCGCTTGTGGTATTTCCCCTGTGTTGTTGTCGCTGTTTAGCTTGTGACATTGACGACATGTCTACGATTTCCATGACGCTTCCGTTTCCGCAGGCTTCGCACACACACACGCACACACACACACTCGCGAGGACACGTGCCCGTTTAACGGCCGCCCCCTCAACCCTCCGGCGCGATTCGGTCTGCTGCACGATATGTTTAATGAAATTATTCGCATGCATTATAAATAGCTTTTGATATTTTACGTTTAATTTGACAATAATTAATTGAATGCCGGCTTACAGGCACGAAATCTGGCCAAAATCTGTTTCTTCTATTTCTATTTTTGGACAAATTGTATCCGGCTTTAGCCACCGCAATAATTCTGGGAAACTCGGCTCCGAATAACACGCAGCTGTCTGGCATTCCAGCAAAAGTGTACTGCATGTGTGCGTGTGTGTGTGTGTGTGTGCGACTGCCTGTGCGCGTGAGTGTGCGCTGGTGCGTGCTGCCATTAAACGCCGCTGTGATTTCCCATTTTTTCAAGCTGCGCCCAGGACACATCTCGAGCGCAATTGCTTTCAATTTGATTTGGATTTGGATTTTGCTGTGCCTGTCGCATTTAGCTTTAAGTTACCCCGTAACCAGAAGATTTTAAAGGGTATATACAAATATAGTAGCTTCGTTTGGAAAATGACACTTATCAAGCTTTATTATGTTTATGTTCTGATTTAGATCGAATTCAAATTTTGATAAACTATACGCTCGTGATTTTTTGTTTGAATGAATTCACAACTTTAAAAAAGTTTTTACATACGAAACACACATAAAGCCATAGTGCTGCCCGCATTGTTGGTAATCGTAGAAAATTCAAAATACCATAAACATTTTTAATATTTCCATATTCGTATACGAAAAAGTATTAAATTGTAAACACAGCACAAGTTGAAATTCATTTCTGTTTTAATGCGAAAACTCAACTAAAATAACAGCTTAAAATAGTTTAATAGTCGAGCTTAGTTATTATTGTATTTTTTTATTTTATTTTTTTTATAATATAGAATTTTGTTTTTAGTGGAGGTTATTAGAAATCTGTTTGCCAAATTTGCCTGATTTTTGATAAATAATTTTACCCGCTCGGTTTTATGGTTGCTTTTTATACTAATTGTGACAATCAATTAAAAATGTAAATTTGCATTTCTAAATGTTGAAAAAAATTTTTCTTCGATATTAAGTAATTACTGTGTACTGTGAACGACTATTACGCAGGCGGCAATGTCCGACTGCAAGGTTCTTACTTGTTTTTTTTAATAATATAGAATTTTGTCTTTAGTGGATGTTATCAGAAATCTGTCTGCCAAATTTGAAGACTCTTTCAATAAAATTGTGCTAGATATGCATGTTGTCGGGTTGCTCGTCTCCCAGATAAATCGATTTTATTGATTGGCAACGCCCCCAGTGGGCGTAACCAAAAAATGTTCCCACTTTATCTAACGCGGGAGGATATTTGTTGCCATCAGGTTAGCATGAAATCTACAATCGAGACATTAATTATTTTACTCCGTTTGTACAATCAACTTTTAAATATCACTGGTTTTTCGAAAATCGTGTTGTTCTCAAAATGGACGAGATTTTTGATTCGCCGAGCTTTCACAAGAACTGCTGCATGTATAAGAAGAGGCAGCGCCCTCTGCGGAAGAATCAGTGCTGCACTGGCACCCAGTGCCCAACATGGGATGGACCTGGCCTCGTCACGCCTGAAGACCGTTTCGAACAACGGAACATTCGAGTTGCGAAGGAGACTCTCAAGCTGCCCCATATTGTTCGCGCCCATGTTCCTGTCAGAGGCGAGCACTCCAATCATGATTTAAGATCACCATCAAAACTGTCCAATAACAACGACCCTCGCAAAATGTATATACCGTGTGCGGTCTACGGAAGGGGATGCAAACATAGACCACGATGTGATTAGCCGCACAGAGTGCAAAAAATTCCATGTTGACCTAATATACGAAAAATATAAGACAAACAAATTTTCCCTATTTTATAAAATTTGCAGTAAAATCCATTAAATAATTTGCAAAAACCATTCATGCGGCATCATTATTAGGTAATAAGTCTCAATGGGAAACGAAGTTTGTCAAAGGTTCAAAAACCGATTGCGGAGCCGAATTTTGGAAAGAACGTTAAAAAGCGACATATTTTTTTGATCTGTGTATTCCGTGCGTGAACTGACACACCGGGTAAAAGAACGATATTTATCGATGTTAAGACAAAATCAGGCTATCGCCAATTTAAAAAAATAAAGCCCTTTTTTTAGAGATGCCTCCTGTCTGCCTGTTAGAAACATTCACTTTAAATCGAGTTAAAAGAGCTTTTTTGGTACACAATGCTGGATATCTTTATAGTTACAAATACGGGACGTTATTACTTTCGTTGCGGGGATGACATTTATGGATCACATGTCCATTGCCCTTGTGCTCGAAACGTTGGCCAATACTTTGCCGTTGAGGCTGCTGCATTTGAATGGCCAATAACTTGGAACTGGGCCAAATGTGCGATATAAGGGCGAGTGCCAAAATAGTGGCCATAATCGATTGGCAGCAAAATGGGCAGAGTTACTGCGCCTTGGTGCCTAGGCGTCTGGCGCCTACTCTTCTGCATACATGACGCACATGACGTATACGCAATGTGGGGCCGTGCCTTGTAACCATTTATAAATTGCGCCTGCCGCACGAACCGTGCGCTCTTGTGTCCTCGTTCATTTGCGGCCTGGTCGATGATGATTTTTCACATATATTTTCCACTTTTCATTTCACTAAGCAATGCGTCGGCTGGGGCAACGCCTGTGCGACGTCTCGTTGCCTGTTCGCTTATTATTAGCCATTAGCTTTTGTTGCTTGCAACATTGATAAACAACTCTTGATTGAAAACTAACAAAGCTCATGGCTCACTACATTTTCCGAATGCACCCAAGGGTCTACCCCAAGTCCCCAGCGCTCTCTGACCTCCGCTCACACCCCGCCCACATTGACGTCCTTCATGTGCAGCGCTAAAACAGAAAACAGAAAACAAGAAAACAAGAAAACAATGGAGGCGTCTAAATATTTTACAGTGTGGCCCAAGCACACAGGCAAACAAACCGCATTCGGTTGAACGCTCTGTGCGAGGGGGTCGGTGAGGGGGTGGGGGTGTGGGGGGGGGTTACATTTGCCACTTGGAGATCGGCAATGCGCCTGCCTCGCAACCCAACTGGCAGAAGTCCTCCTCCAGGCCAATCCCCTGGGCAACTAAGCGGCTTTCCAGCTAACCATGCAGCACAGTGTGCATGTATGTGTATGTCCTGTTGACATATGTGCCAACTGCTGTCTTCTAATAAGCAGCTGCAAAAACTATGAGCATTTCCCATTCCTGACGCCATCGATATCCCTATCCGTATCCGTATCCGTATCCGATTTGCCGAAGCAATTCCTAAGTGTCCTCAAGCATATTGACAGCTTCCAATGTACGACATCAAATGGCATTGTCAACGCCTTTGTCTGCTCAAAGGTACTCACGATAAAAAGCTACTTAAGCAACTATACCCTCGTCCTGTATTTCGTTTATGCAAGACTTTGTATTTGCCAACTTTGGTGTCTCTAGCTCTTATATTTGCCAACATACAGCCAAAACAAGTAAGTACGTTGCAGTCGGGTGTAACCGATTACCCAATACTCCTTCATAGCTTAAGACAGTCGAAAACGTGCTTTAAAATTCTACGGTTCGAACTTGGGAGGATGTTATCAGAAAAGTATCTGCCGAATTTGGCGACTCTAGCTCCCCTGTGGGTGAATCCGATCTGTAGAGGAGGTCATCGGTAATCTGATGTTATCAAAATTCTGATGATCTCCAATAGTTTTAAACAAATAATAATTAAATAAATAGGTTTTGTCAATTTCAGTAGTTAAGAAATTTGTAGACTTTAGACATTGCACAAAACCAATATACTCTCTTCACTTCGCGAACGAGTATAACAACTATGCTTTTTATTGATTTCAAGCAAACTACTATGGGACTTATCGCGTCCAATGAATGGACCAATATTCTAAATTTTAAACCTTTAGCTTTAATAGAGTATTAAATCTATGCGCTTAAACAAAATAACGGACAGAGGGACGGACTTGCAAACTGACAGCCTGATGTGATTAAATCGACACGGAAACCATCAAACCCTAATCCATTTTCAATAGGTATAGCGTATATACATATATTTATATATAGGCATATATAAAACTGCATAACTGTTGATTAACCAAACCGTAAAATCTAGGAAGCTGCATTTTGCACGACGTCATTTTGTGTAATGCATGCATATGATGCACATTTTAAAAATGCAACACGCGGTCGGAAACTGCGCATTTTACAGTTTTCGTTAGTTTTTACCAACGGCTTTAAATTCGTGTTAAAGCTCTCTATAAAAAATATGAATAATTATGTGTGCTACCTTTGTTTAATATTTATTAACAGTTGCATTTAAACTTGACCAACTTATAATTGGGTCAACTTTCAGTTGCGCACAAAGGCGGACTTGGCGCGTGGGCTAAATATATAAGCATGTGTGCACATATGTGTGCACGGATTGATCCAGCACACACTATCATATGGATACATTTAGTCGAGCACGTTCCGTAAACTTTTCCTGTTGCCGCTGTTTATGCTCAGTTAAAGATGCTGTCAAATATTTTCATAGTCACAACAGGGGACAGAAATGAGAGCAGAAGCTAAAATTGAAATGAAGACGGCGTATGCGTGTGCGTGCGTGTGTGTGTGCGTGTGTGTGTGCGTGTGTGTGTGCGCGTGTGTGTGTGTGTGGCTGTGTATGTGAGATCTCTTGTATTGGGCGTGTCCCCTGAAATCCCCTGGCGAGTGCAAAAGCTTAAGATTATGCAAATCGAAGTACAGTATGCAAAATGCAACAAAAGCCAAACAAGCAGGCTGACAGAATGACGACGAGAATGAGAATGAGAATGAGAATGAGAATCGAGAACGAGAACGAGAATAAGGATGTGAATGGGGATGGCGATGTGAACGAGGCTGGGAATGGCGATGAGGCATTTGAACCGACGGCATAGGCAAACAGTTGATGTTGGCCAACACGACGAACATTGAGGCTGTCACAGCCGCAACTAACCGCCAGGCGATTGGCCCTCACAACGGTTTCGGCCAGCCCAGCAGAGTGGCTTAGATGCTGGGCCGTTAATGATTTCAGGGATTTGGGCGAGCAGACAAGCCGATGCCGAGTACAGTAATCAAAATGCAAAATATGCAGCTATAAGTGTGCTAAGGGCGGGGGGCGTGGCAGTGCCATTGATGAGTAATTTTGAAAAGCGTTAAAATGCGGAGAGGTTGGGAGGGAGGGGGGGCCTGTGCGTTAGGCTTAAAGTAAATCTGCTTAATTTTCGATTCTGTTTGTCATGGCCATGGATGGCGGCTCATTAATCATAAGATTGGCATATTTATTGAATTTAAAGCGCCCAGTGAGACCGCCGTAGATGCCCAGATGCCGGCAGATGCCCAAAAGATGCCAAGATGCCAAAGTTTGGCGCCGACCAGAGAAGCCAACAATGGCAGCAGCAGCGGCAGCAGCAGCCAGAACAACAATACCCGCAATACGAGCGGCAGCAGCAACAAGCCTCATTAATGTTGCCCCAAAATATCAAATAAGTGAAGGATATTGCTTTATTTTATGCGATTTTATTCGCACGCACACACGCACAGTTTTGTTGGTCACATGCGTCAAGCGCTGCCGACGCCGCTGCTAACAACAGTCAGCAGCAGCAACAACAGCCGCAACAGCAACAGCAGCAAAAACAACAACACGACAAGGGACAACGCTGCGCGTAAATTGAAGCGAAGCCAACAACAGGAACAAGAATGGAATAAATGAGGGAAAGAGAGAGGGCGACCGAGCGTAGAGCGAGAGAATGAGAGAATGTGCGTGGAATGGAAGCAAGCAAAATACAAATAATAATAAAAGAAGTTAATGAGATTGGAATACAATAAAACTTAAGCGCATTTTTTAAGGTTGAGTTTTACCCGACTTAAGCCAAGAAAATCGATTGTTGCTTCGCTTTGCCTTGCCTCACCCCTGGCCCCTGGCCCGTGGCCCGTGGTCCGTGGCCCATGGAATACAGAATTCGAGAAACAGGACACAGTGTAACGAGGGCAGCGACAACACCGCCAAATTGTCCCAATGCCACAGTTCGCATCGTGTTTATGCGTGCCACTTGATAACCACCTTATAACATGCATTGTCATCATTATCACTAAGTGACTGAAGTATGTTCAGCTTTAACACATTTGTGTGTGTCGCAAATTTATTATTACATTGTTATACAACCACTACTACTCTACCTTATTACACGCAACTGCCTTCCGACTTGTTTTTCGTGCAACTGTCAAAATATGGCAGCGAAAACTTACCTGCAACTTAAGTTTGACAGCTGCAGCAGTTAAGGCAGAATTTCTTTTTTAAAACGCATAACAAAAACCGCCAGCACTTAATGTCAAATATAAAATAAAATGTTATTTATGGCTTTCTTGTTAACTTGGGGATTTATCAAGAATAAAGTGCTTACTTTCTTATGTAGGTAAACATGTTAAGAAGAATTAATAACAAATAAATATTATTATTATTATTATTATTATTAAAGTCTCTTAGTATTCTTATTCAAGGACACAACAGTTGCATAGGTTCTCTGAGCACACGCATAAACCCGACCATGAAAAGGCCACAAACTTGCACTTGGCGCAAATCTCTTAACACTAGATGGTGTACGGTTTCGAGTTGGCCTCTGTGGCCACAGCCACTGGCTGTTCAAGTTACGGCAGCAACGGCAGAATGATGAATCATGACGCTGAAATTTATTGGCAACGTTGCCAACTTGAACGGGAATAGGGCCGGCAGTGGCCCTATTACAGCATTCAAATCACATCGATTGTTAGCACAAGTTACCGAGGAGTCCGGCACGGTATAACGTGTTTCTGTGGTCTACACCCGGGCAGCTGTCAATCTTAAACAATTTGCTTACTCAGTGAAGTGTGCCAAACAATAACAAGCGCAAATGAGAAAGAAATAAAAATAATAAAAATACAAGAAACTACAGTTACTCAATGGCCGAAGACTAAATACCTTTGCTGAAGTTTCATTCTATGGCTACTTAAATTTAATATATATATTTTATTTATATTAAATATAGAAAAATAAAATATTTAAAATGACGACCATTTAGCTTAGAGTATAATAAATTGCCTATATACAAATGTATCTTCACATTTTTATATAGCCTCTCCGACAAAGGGTATAAAATAAGGCAGTGGCAAACCCAAAGGAATGCGTGAAAAGTTGTAGGCGTGGCACAACAAATTCATTGCAGATGTCGAAACGACAGCTCCAGAGTCAAAGATACAGCTAGATCTCAACGATGGGTTTGTGGATGTGGTTCTTCAATTGAATGAATGACTGAACGTTGGCTGCTTATTGTGGTGCTGTTGGTGGTTGCTGTGGTGTGGCTGTGGGTGTGGCTGTGGGTGTTGCTGTTGCTGTTGCTGTTGCCTGTGTTGCAGAACCGAGTGAAATGAAATGTCTAAATAATGTTAGGAATTTCAGTAGCTTCCTTTCTGATTTGCTTCCGTCAGTGTTTCCGTGCGGCTAATGTTTCGATGACATGTTCGGCTAACAGACAGCCGATTTTGGGCCCTCGTTTATAACCGGTCAATGTGAACACTTGATAGACGCTTTGGCATGCGTTGATTGGCCCTTGGCGTTTAATCTCAGCTACACAACTGAACAGTCGGCGCAGCTGACAAACTTTGGCATCTTAAGGGTCATTTGACGTTGGGCCGTGCCCAACGGAAGCTCAGTGCTTGATCTTACCAAAGTTGCCGCTTAAATGGTTGAAAAAATGCCCTTAACAGCTGCCAAAAGTCGACTAAACAGCAATTCAACATTTTTCGGCATTACGTATACGCCACGTTGAACTAGGCTTTAACTTAAATGTCGCAATAAACTTATATTCATACTTAATGCATAATTAATGCGATACGGCTCAATAAAAAACTATGGCCAACCTATATATAATTCGTTCTGGTACCACAAAACTATCGTAAAACTGTCAATTGTAACCCTAACTGAAAAATTTTTGTATTTTCTCAGTTTTACTTTATTTTTAAACTTCTTGGGCTTAAAATAAAAATTGATGCATGCATTATGTACAAAAAATTAAGTATTTTATATTTGTATGTCTCTTAAGGAATTTAAAGAAAAGGCGTTTTTTTAATTACACATGTGAAAAATAAGGTCTTAATTTCATCAAAAGCCAAAAATTATATATTGCCACAATAGACGAGCTTTCTTTCAAGAAAATCGACTGTTTACATGCAAATATTCCCAAAATGTTTGCAGTTATATATAGTATAGCCGTATATGCTCAATTTGCAATACGCAACAGCTCTCTATGCTAAACAATGCAAAAAATTCCAACTATCTTGCGTATATTGCGGCTTAACTTGCAAATTGAATCAAAATACAGCAGCAACCAATACGACTGCTGGCGCCCGAGCAGGGTCGGTTTTTAAATGAAAGTTTCTGGAGCTTATGCGGTCATCGGGCGTCCTTTTGAAAACAAAGTGCTCGCACTCACAGCGCTTACTGCAATTCCAACTATGCAGACACCCAGAAGTCGGGCAGGCAGATAGCACATAGCCAGATAACCAGATAACCAGCTAGCCGAACGGCCAAAACGACAAACGGCCAGATAGTCGGCAAGTCGGAGAGTAAGTGGAAGTGGCAGAAATTGCTGCCAGGAGCATGCCCTGAAAGTTGCCAGTCAACAGATTTACATTGCCCACATGCTGGGCAAATGTGCCAAAGCAACAAAGCAACAAAGTTTTTAATTTCCCGCTCGTAATTGTGAGTCAGACCATGAAAAGGACAATTGAATTTAACCACAGTGAAAACCCATACAAAAAAGTTACACAGCCAGCACATCGGGTTGGCTTTTTGGGTACAGCCAAACTTGGCCCCAAGCTAAGCTACTTAAATTCGTTGGAGTATTCAGCCACCGCTAATTACTCCATAGACTGCAGCTCGAGAGCCATTGGATGCAATTGTTTAATAAGATGACAGAGCATTTCAAATATATTTATTATTGAAAATAAAATTTGTTGATAAAATATTTTTTGATAAAATATCATGTACTCCCCTTACTCTTTTCGAAAAATGTTGTTTGTCACAATTAGTATAAAAAACAACATTAAAACCGTTTCTGAGGGGGTCAAATTTTTTGTCAAAAACCATGCAAAAATTGACAAAATTTTTGACATGTAAAGCTCTCGGATCCATAGCTCCCATATTTCAAATGCCCATAACTTTGTCAAAACTGAACCGATTTTCATGTTTTTTCATGGTTTGTCCTCTAGAATTATTCTGCACTTAAAATATATGCATTTTTGAAAATTAAATTTTTTCGAATTTTTTGTCAAAAAGCATGTACTCCCCCCTTACTCATTTTCGAAAAAAATTTTTTTTTCAAAATTTAGAAATGCAAATTTACATTTTTAATCGATTGTGGTTATCACAATTGGCATAAAAAACAACATTAAAACCGATTCTGAGGGGGTCAAATTTTTGTCAAAAATCATGCAAAAATTGATAAAAATTTTGACATGTAAAGCTCGGATCCATAGCTCCCATATTTCAAACGCACACAACTTTGTCAAAACTGAACCGATTTTCATGTTCGATGTCATTTTTTTCATGGTTTGTCCTCTAGAATAATTCTGCATTTAAAAATATATGCATTTTTGAAAATTAAATTTTTTCGAATTTTTTGTCAAAAAAGCATGTACTCCCCCTTCTCATTTTCGAAAAAATTTTTTTTTCAAAATTTAGAAATGCAAATTTACATTTTTAATCGATTGTGGTTATCACAATTAGTATAAAAAACAACATTAAAGCCGATTCTGAGGGGGTCAAATTTTTTGTCAATAATCATGCAAAAATTGACAAAAATTTTGACATGTAAAGGTCTCGGATCCATAGCTCCCATATTTCAAACGCCCATAACTTTGTCAAAACTGAACCGATTTTCATGTTCGATGCCATTTTTTTCATGGTTTGTGCTCTATCATGTACCTGACATGATATATTTTTCTGTGATGAGTGCGGGAGCCTTCCAGTAGTACATATATATCAAATATGGAGCCTCTAGCTCAAAAACTGTGGGAGATATATCCATTTCCGATTTTTAAGGCGGGCGCTGAGGGGCGTTCTGCTGGGCGTGGCAGGAATAATAAGGTCGCTGTCTTTGGGGGGTCACCAGCAATCCACATACCAAATTTACTTTAATACTGTAGGAAATTTTCACCTTTTATCGATTTGCGATCGTCATGTTATTGGTTTTGCCAGCCTCCCAGTAGGCGTGGCACAAAATCCTCACGCTTTGTCTGACGCGGGTATACACGAGTATATATTCCAAGTTTCAAGTCTCTAGCTTTAATAGCGGCGAAAGAAATTGCGTTCATACTGACAGCAAGACGGACATTGCACAACTCAATACACTCTTTTCACTTTGTGAACGAGTGTAAAAATACTTTCCGACCAAAATAATTGTGTCAGTTTCCTTCGTTCGATATTTCACACCTAACTCAACTTTCAGAATAGAAACAGAAAATCGCATTCAAGAGATAAATGCAAACCAGCAGCTGGCAACTGGCAAACTGGCAACTGCCACATGCAACTAAATCAATGCTAGTTGATATCACTATTTGCTGCGCTGACTCTTAAAGTCCCTAAATCAAATCCCTTTTCAAAAATCTTATTACACACTTCGACGCTGGCCACACGGTGCAAATGCTGTTAAAAATGACTTGAAAGTTGGAAGAACTCACCCAGGCTGAAACGAATTTTTCAGATTATGTGCCTGATGATGGCACGTCCACGTGCCCCAAACCCCCAGCCAGCTGCCACACACTCCTCGACCATTGATAATCCGTACTGACAGAACACAACAATCACATCTGTTTACATGCAAATCAATGTAGTATGCAGCCTACCCATGCATATGTACACTAATGTTTGTGTATGGGTGTTTGATTGTATGTGTATGTGTGTAAGCTGCTTGTATTTCCATGACATGCAACATTATTTCCGCTTCAACGCCCAGCAGCGCCAGCCCCCCAAAAGATATATGCCACGGGGCTGTAAGCCCGTACCTTGACAAAATTAAGTTAGGCTTTTAAATTGTCGTAGAACGTTGAGGTTCCAACTGAATTCACAAAGCTTATCAATTCTACTGAATTGTGAAACCAGTGTGAAAGCAGTTCACACTTTTTAATAAGCAAACTTTTCTATACATATTCCACTAATATTATAAGTATCTTATACACAAAATACTAAATAAATATTAACAATGATACAAGCCTTTGCACAAAAAAATCCAAATAATTTCTTTTAATTACTAGCAACATATCTTAGAAAAGAAATTTATTTCTATATACAAATTAAAAATAAATATAGTTTTTAATAATGGACAACATTTTACGAAAATCTGTATTTTTCGATTTTTAAAAAGAAATTTTAAATATCTTTTTCCACCCTGTAACTGTAATAATTTTGTAATAAATTTCTGTCGTTTTGCAGGTCTCATCTTGCTACAGCATCAGTTGAACATGTATTCAAAAATAATTCAGCACTTACTATTTACAAAACAAAAACCATTTTGAATTGTAATAACTTTTTTTAATTCTCGTTTTTTTTCTAGTTTAATTTTGCCAGAAAAGTTTTATAAAAAGCTTACCGCAAAAGTATTTAATTTCCAAAACATTTCAGTAGTTAACTACAACTAGCAACTAGGCAACAAGGCAACTAAGCAAAAGCATTTTACATTCGCTTGTCACCTGTCTGGCGTTTTGCTCTCTCATTTTTCTCTCTCTATCTCTATCTCTCAATATGTGTCCTTTTTGAACTAGTGCCGTCACTCGTTCGCTGTGTCCTTTATCATCATGCGCTGTGCCTCTGGGTGCGTCTGTGTGCAGCATGTAAATGAAGTCTGCTTTTGGCTGGTTGTCTATCCATCCATCCGACCATCTATCTATATATCTATGCATCTATAGATATACATATGCATATATAAATTCATCCGAATCCAACTGTCTGCTTTCCTCTGCTGTCGCTCTGTGTGGGGATTATATTAATGCCGTGCGGGTGCCACATGCCAAGTGGAAACAGTTCAATCATAATAAACTCTGAGTACATTTTTAATGATACGAAAAAAAAAGCATTTCTCACAAGCTTGTGCTTTGTAAATGTGTGTGTGAGTGTGCGTTTGATAAAATGATATAAACTGTGTTCCAAGTGTAAAATTGTTTCTGACTGCGGTTAAGGCGGCGCGTGATTAATTTTGATGTGATTTAAATGCTTTGCTTGAGCATTGAATTATTAAGGTAAGCCCAAATACCACACACACACACCCCACCCCATTCCTCCGCCTAAAAGTCTGCTTTACAATAATTTTATGAAACTCGCATAAAAATTTCATTGGCGCTCGTTAAATATTGCGTATACGTAATGTATTCATGTTGAATAGCTACATAAATATGTATACATACACATATCCAAACATATGTGAATATATATACAAATATATCCATTTGTACGTCGTATACCTATAAAACTTCACACGCAATTGATTTCGATTTCGTTTAATGAATTTTGCGGGCTCAGCGCAAATTGTTGCCACGCCTTTACAAACTGGGGCAATGAGCATAATAAATTTTGTCATACAGTTGGCAGCACGCAGACTTAAGTAGATGTATTTAAAGGTTCTTCTCTTTGAAGTATGCTTAACTATTTAAAAGAACTTAATTAAATATTTTATATCAATTCAGTCGAGTCGTTGCTTTTATGCAAACATGCGTTATTTTTAACTGTTGCAATCAAAAGATATTGAAGATGTAAGTAAACAAGTTTGATATAGAGCCCATTCACTTTCGTTTCGTCAAGTTTTTCTCTCTCTATCTTTTAGTATCAATCTCTATTTTTTTGTTATATATTTTTCTGGCTGCTTCTCTTTCCCCTTTTTGCCACCACACCCACTCCTCTCTCTAATACTCTCTCTTCCATTTCGTTCTTTCTCTATGCAATGCAAATTTTAGATATAAATGCATACATTAGATATGTGCTCTGTTTTTTTGCTTATGAATTTACTCTCCAAGCCATTGATTTATTATTCCCCTTTTTGCCAATAATATTCAATATTCGAACATCTCTTAAATACATACATGTTATATATATGCAAGTACATATATCATTTTCGGTATAGACTCAAGAAGAAGAGCAATAAAGCCAGGCAAATTCGTTGCTTTTGTGAATAGGATAACACTGAACAAGAAGCTAAGACTCATTTGATTCGTGAGAGGCACAATAGATCCAGGAGCTTATAATGCGCCCAACTCTTTCCAATAATAATAATAGTACTTAAATATTTTGGTCTACAAGGGTATTTTAAGCTGTGCCGAAAAACGTTTTAAATTCTTGTTTATTTATGTACAAACGTTCAATTAAAATTTCAATTATTAGCTGGCGCACAGACAAACACGGTGCGTGAGTTCGCTTGCTCGATTGATGGATTGGTTGGACACAGAGACAGAGGCTAACGAGAGTGTGGCACCCAAATACAATCACCCCGCCTCCGGAGTCGGTGTACGAATGTAAATATGCGTTGCGAAGTGAGTGTGGCCTTGGATGGGTTCAATGGGGTTTCAATAAACAGACTTCCAAAAATTTTAAGTCAAGCGGCAGAAAGCAGCAGCCCAAACAGCCAGCCATCTGAAAACAAAAATACACAAAAAATAGAAGTCGGGTGTAACCGCCTGCGCCATACTCGTTCACAGTGTTACAACAACGATTAAAACCCAATTCATTGTCTATGCAATTCCTTGTGTATAGTTTTAAAACTAAAAAAAAGCCAGCAATAAACCTAAACATTTTATCTGTATCGGGCTTTTACGAGTATATATTTCAGATGGAACTTCGAACAGACCTTCCTCAACATTAATACACTCTTCTCACTTTGTTAACGAATCAAAAAACACTTAAAGGAGAAAATGGGAAAGATAGTTAATGGCGAAAGCACGAAAATCGTGCTGTAAGAATGATTTGAAAATGTTGACAATATTTAAAGGCTTAAGTTTGCCTCGTGCCGGCAGAAGGCAGCGGTAAGTGCGTGAGTTGCCAACAATATAAATGTAATAGCAAACAGGTGTGAAACATTTAACACCTTATTCGACGCCGTCAAATGCTCTTTTTAATTGCAATATATTTTTGTTAAGTTGGCAAAAAGAACACGAATATTTGTGGCTTACAAATACCATTTACTTTATTTCAAATTACCCTCTTGTCATTTTTGGAAAAAACGTTAAATTCTTGTTTCTTAAACATAATCCTTTCACATTTATCAGTTGCTTGCGTGCTTCAGGGCGTTAGAAAACATGCTTCGGAAAGATTGATTATATGTAGAAAACTATATTAACTAAATGCAAAACCAAACTACCTGCATAACGCATATACCCCATACATACAAACGCACATGGAAAAAATACTTGTTTTAACATTAACATTCCTTTCTCAATAAAGGAAATAAGGCCACAAATGAATAATAAATAATGCAATAGTCTGAAAGCTTGGCCACCACATAATGAAATTGTTGCATTGCTCATTAATGAGATTGGTATAATATCATTTACAGGGATTTTAATGTAATGCATTGATTGTAAATACAAAAAGAAAAAAACAATGTTCAAGGTAGCGAATATAAATATGCTTTTAGACATACAACGGATTTTCGCTATTTAACATTCAATTCTCGATCACACATAAGGAGATAGCTTTAAATATTATTTTTTGTAGTTCCATGTTGATATTTCGTTTATATAGTATGAGCAAAGTAAATCTCACGACTCAGGCTAATGCTATCGATCAACAATTTATAGTATAGTAGCCCATTCAACACAGTACCTAGAAGTTCTGCTTTGGAAGGTAACATATTATATTTATGACTATATAGATTAGCTTAAAGATTTAAATTGAAATCGGTGCACATATTTTATTCATACACATTGGCATTCTGTTTGAAAAGCAACCGTGCTACAACATCCACATTTCTGCCATCTCTGCGCCTTATAATTGCATTTTAATTTGCAACAAATCCAATTATGAGGCAAAAATTTCGTTTGAAGCATGCAATGTTGCACATTCAATTGCTGCGCATTTTCTCTTCATCTTCCTACCTGACACTGTCCATGCAAGAATTGCCCAGCAGCAGTTAAATAATGCTTAAAGCTTTTTAATAAAAAAATGCATGGCAAATCTAAAGATATTAAACCTTTGTCCAAATATTGCAAAATAAGTCCAAATTAGATTGCACATTTGTCTGATTTATACTTCCCCAAAATGAGGTGAACAGAAGTAAGAAATAAAGGATAAGATTTTAAAAACATTGCCAAAAAGAAAGATGAGAAATAAAAAATTAGTTAAAATAATTATATATATACGTTTATTTTGAAACTTTGAACAATAACAGCTCCCACTTCTCTAAGGGAAAATGTTATTGCATTGGCAATACCATTGATTTCATAGTATTTAAATTGCCATGAACTTTTTCAGCGAAATCAAATCAAAAGCCAAAGACTGAAATGGCTTTCAAATGATCGAACTATCGCATATTTTCTAAATATACTATATACCAACACCACTTAACAGATTTTCAGAACCAACTGAAACTCAATGGGATCCATACCAATTGCAAAAAAGCACAAAAGGAAGTTGAGCAGTTTTATGGAATTATATATATTATATATGTGCTGCTATTGGCAGGCCAACTATTAAGAACTGGGATTCAATTGAATTGAACAACAACAGAATATTGATATTTCATGACCAGCACACAAACCTGGTGCAACTAGTGGCATTTAGAAGTCAGCAGCTGCTATCCAATTATATTTCAATTAAACGACCATTTGATATATGTATGAACAAATACATATACATATATAAGTAAACATATATGCATAAATATGAACTGCCTGCATGCATAACTTGTCATTGTGGATCTGCACACAGCCATGTCCAAAGGTCAACATCGTTCTACGGGCAGGATAAGATAGTGCCTCGACTGCGTATGAACATCTCATCAATAACAATAACCCATGTCATATAATTGTGCACACACACACTTGCATATGCGCAACGGTTGTATGTATCTGTGTGAGTGCGAATTGTCTCTAGGTGTTGCCGTTGGACATTCGGTAAATCTAATTTAAAGTAAACCTGGCAACATTTTGAATCATTGCAATTGAAACCTTAGATTTCTGCTTTGTAATACGTGTTCCAATCTCAATTATTCGTTAAATGAATCTTATATTTTTATATATCATTATTTTGATGTTTTCATTTTTAAGTCTTAACTTCTTTTCATAGAAGTTTAGTTTGTCTGTCCACCAATATTTAACAGGCTGTTATTATAGCTGCTAAATATGGGATCGAACAAGCTCAACTAAATATAAAGTTTATATTAGCATTGAACTACGAGTCATTTAAATGTTTTGATAAAATTTAACTAGTTGTTAACTTGTAATAACTTTTTCTTTAAATGAAGCTCGAGTTTAACGTGTTATTTAAAGTAATGTTATAAGTCGAATGTTACCCTATATCAGGTAACTAACGCATAAGGCACTATCGAAATTAGTATTACACTCCACCGATTCAACAGTGGAAATCATGTAGCCTTGTCAAGAACCAAACTTGTTTAGCTGAATGAACCCAATCGCAGCTCTTCTGCCACCTTCTTGATTGCGCTCCTTGCCTGCCGTTGTTGTTGTTTGCTTATTATTGGATGGTAATGAAAATTTTATGATTGCGACGCAAACGAAGATGAGGCGTGGAGAATGGACGTTGTGTGTGTGTGTGTGTGTGTGTGTGTGTGTGTGTGTGTGTGTGTGTGTGTGTGTGTGTGTGTGTGTGTGTGTGTGGACCCAGGGCCAGAGCTCGGGCATGGTAATGATAATGAGACAATGACGATGATTGATTGACGAGTTCTTTTGGTGTTCACTGTTGTTATTGTTGCCTTGTTGCCACAGCTGGTTGCAACAACAACAGTTAATTAGTGCACGAGTCTTGACTTGCCTTTTGCACATTTTCAGTTCAAAATGTTTCAAATGGAGCACAGCATCAAATGAAGCCAACAATAAGGCTTTTTGTTTTCTCAGCCACTGTTGCCGTTGTTGTTATTGTTCTCGTGCCTCTTCTTCATATTCTGCTTTATATATTTATGAGCACATAATAACTCTTTCAACTCTTAATACGCCCACACACAGGCACATGCATATTTAATTTCGAACGCACACCAACACACACACACATTAATAGATACTTTCATACATAACTGGCTTTTATGGCTGCTTGTGGCTTTTGCTTTTTGCCTCGCACTTACATTTCAGGGCGCAAGGGTTGCTGCGACTTAGCAGCCTGGTTGGGGAAGTGTTAGGGTTAACAGAATTTTACTTATATATGTGCACACACACACACACACACACACACACTTGATAGATGCTCTGGCTGCGAACTGAGCATTTAAGCAACGTGACCTTTGAACGCCAGCGCGCCCTTCACCTCGGCCGCTCGTTGCCTGCGAAACCCAAATCAAATTTTTGGCAACGGCGTTGAGCAATTTATTTTATTGTTTCTCAAATTAACTTAAACAACAACAACTACAACGTTTGCTTGACCTTTTTTTTTGTGTTTTTGGTTTTTGGTCCTTGCTTTTGTTTTTGTTTTGGTTTTGTTATGTTGTCGTCGTGTGGTTCACAATTTCCGGTCCTCCACAGAAGGCACGCTGCCTGCCTTCTTAACCGCTGCCTTCTTTTCCCCTTTGCTTTGTCACAGGATATCCCGAATTAGAGATGGTTATGTGATAAAGTATTCTCCCATATTCGGTTGCAAAACTCACGACTTTCTTACACATACAATATTTTGTGGGGTTTTTGCAACAACGTTATGTATAAATTTACAAACATTTTATCCTTAAAGCTTAATTTAATAAGGCTTTTCATAATAATTAATTCATTAAGTTTAATTAGACATAAAACCGAGGCGCGTATTTGAAATCTCAATGAACGATACTATAAACAACTTGAAATATCTTTATTGGAGAATTTGCATCTAATTTTTATAAAAGAAATCTCTTTTTTACATTTTAATTTTGAAAGTTTTGCAAGCAATTTTATTATTTCAACCACAAATTAAACCTGCAAACGTATATATAATTAATAATTATATATAATATGAAAGTATTTCTGGAATATGATAAACCGATAGAATTGTTTATTATTTATATTTATATTTTGAGTTAAATTGCCCTTAGAACTTCACGTGTCCATCTCAATTTCCAACTTTCAACTGTTTGGAAAGAACAACAAAAAGATTGTTTTTATTTTTGTCAAATGTCAACAATTTAAAGTGTTCGGTCGCAGCTGTTGTTGTTTATGTTGTCGTTGTTGTTCCCAAATATAGCTTTCTGCTGGTCTTTGAAATGCACGTACATATGTGAGTATTAATTGAAATTTTAGTGGCAGACCAAGGCAAACAATCGCACACACACGCACCCACATCAGAGCACACACACGCACACGCGAGCACGTTTTGGAGACATTCTGCGACAACCCGAGCGCCCCCCCCCCCCCCCCCGTCCCCCTTCCCCACCTCCTCCTCCTCCTCTTTACACGACGGTAGTAGCAACTTGTTGTACATTTGTTTGACTGGCGGTTTTTAGTTTGTCTCCATTCCGCATACAGCTGCATATATGATGTTCTTCTTACTATACCCTGTAGCCGCACAATACGCAACAGTATCCTCAATGAAGTCAACCTTGAATATCTCAAAAATTATGTCACAAAAGATTTTTATGCAAATGTTAAAATTATATTGTCGCATTTTCAACGAATTTGAAGCCAAGGGGAAAAATTAAAGAGTAATTTACTTTATATCCGTGGGAGCATTCATTTTTGTAGATAAGACAGTTTATTGTGAATTTTTCAACCGAGGGTGACAGTTTTGAGTTTTCATTTCAAAAAAGAACAAAAATTAAACTTTGGACACTTATGTCCCACCGAGTTGAGTGGTTTTTTTTTAAAGTGTCAAACTCGACTTGAAAGATCATTAAAAATTTGTTTAAAATCGATCGGATAGCAACTAAGTTAAACATAAATCATATTTTTATTATTGTATGTAATGGTATAACCCTATCCCTAAGTTGTTCCAGGATACCTCCAGGTTGATCAATCGCCACAGCTATTCTGGCTGCTTACGCCGCTGTTAATGTCCTTGCCGATGCTGCTGCGGTTGTTATTGCTGTGGTAGCTGTTGTCTCTAACTGTCCGCACCTAAAATCGATACTTTATTTACCTGTTTGCTCGATTTGCAATACCAGGCGGCACGTGCCTTGCCTGAATTTGCGGTGCCGCCGTGTTCAGTTCGAAACGTCGGTTGCAATTTGCATTCGGCACCTGCCCCAACAACAATTAATGTGCCCCACCAAGGCTTTTGACAGTTAGAATATTTGTTGTTGGCGCAGCTACTCGTGTCACCTGTCGGCGCAATTTCCCATGGTTGTTCCATGTTGCCACATGACATTTGATTTGTCGCACTTAATTAATGCATACCAACTTTTCGACATTGGGCGCAACTCAATGAAAATGTATGACTATAATATTGTTGAATAAAGTTTTCGCATAGTTTTTTTGTTTACCTATAATTGTGACTCCCAGATCTCGGCTTTGAACTCTTAAGGCCAATTACCCAATTGGGTAATTGTTACGAGTGCGCAGCACCGATAAAAGTAAAACATGCTGATGCGTGACAAACGCATGTTGCCAAAATTTCCAACTGAAAATATTCAACTGTTCAACTTCGAAACGCATTCTAACCAAAGTCTAAGAGCTTAGATTTCACATTCATAGTTTCGTTAAAGGGGTATTTAAGTTTTGTCACGAAATATGAAATATGAATATATATTGCGAAAGACATATCGATGTATGGAAAACTTCGACATCGCATTTCAGTAGCATATATAGAATATATAGTTTTACATATATATACAGCCATATTAAGGTTTGAGTATATTTAAGAACTATAAACGTAAAATTTGATTTGTAAGTGAATTCAGACAATAGCCAAGATATTTAAAATATAATATTATGAATTAAAATAGGTGCACATTACGCAGATGCAAGCTGATTCCGCTAAGTACGTAAGTAAGTTTGTGTTGCACTTTAAATAATGAATATGAATATGAATATCAAGTACTTTGCACATTGTGACATGCAGTTCTATCAAAGCTGCTACTGCTTAAATGTAGTCAATGCTATACGCAAATGCTGGCAGTGCGCTTTAAATGCCATTTAATTAACGTCGCTTTGCGATAAGCACTTTCTGTTAACGCCCGGGACAAGCAGCGGCGGCAGCCGCTTATACAAAACAACAGCAACAAGAAGAGAAATAAAATGGCAGCGCTAAGCTGCATCTGCGTGGACCACATCCCAAGTGGTGCGAGAATATGCACGATGCAACGTAATCGCGTATACGACCTGTTTATCAGCTAATTAAAAAGACTTATGGCACTGCAATTATAAACTGTTTGATGGCCGCACAACACGTAACTAGCACAGCTAGTAAAGTATTCATTCATATGACCCACAAACCCCTCCTCCACTGCACAGGCTGTTCTGTTTTTAATAAATCATAATTTTATATTACAAACAGTTTATTTTTATATTTTTAATTTTTTTTTTATTTTGCAAGTTTTTATTTGTTTAATCTGATGATAGTCTGACGCTTAAAAACAAAACTCTTTATTTATAAAAAGCTTAAAATTAAAATTTATGAGCTGTTATTCTGTTGGCAAGCTTTGGCTGTCATGGCAATTAAAATGTGTGCATTGTACTTTGACATCTAAATTTAAAAATGAGTATTAGGTTGATGCTATGTTAAACCAAAATATTTATAAGTAATTTTTCGATAAATTTCATTGTATATTGCCAGAGATTTCCGATTCGTCTCAAATAAATTTGCTCGAAAAATATGTGAAAATTAGTTTTAGCCAAATCAAATAGAAATAAAAACAATTAGGAACGTTGCAATCGGGTGTAACCGACTGCCCAATGATCGTTCAAAGTATAATAACAACTAAAAATAGTCGACAACTGTCTTAATTATGATTATTTTGGAATAATATAGATTTTTGGCAATGGGCGTAGCTCAGTTCTTCGGCTCAATCTTTAGCGGAGGCCATCAGAAAACTGACGGCCAAATAAATTTTTCTTCATATTTAGAGGAGGCCATCAGCAAAAATCTATCTTTAAAACTGAGGGAGATATATAGATTTAATCGAATTCCCAATCTGATGCGGGTATATATTCCAAGAATCAAGTCTCTTGCTCCAACAGCAGCAAACAAAATTGCGTTCATAAGGACAAACGGACGGAAAGTAAGCCGGACAATGCACAAACCCAATACTATTTTCACTTCGGGCAAATTCAAATTTTTGCTTCATTTTTTATTAAATGTAAGATTTGTATTTTAAATACCTGGCAAGTGCATTGGGGTATAATAAATAAAATACATAAATATTAACTTCTTAAGACTGATGGGCATAACTACGAAATGAAAAGATTTGTGAATCAGCATTGTGGTTTTGATATAATAAGACATATATTTGAGATTTTGAACTAAAATAAAACTGAATAACGAGGATCCGGATTCGAGTTCCAGGCCATAGCTGCCGGTGCTATTTAAAAATAGTTATCTAGGCAGGTTATAACTCTTGCCTATAGTTTAAATAATAGCAATAATAAATAAATAGTAGCTTGTTAAGAAGTGACGCCCATAACTAAGAGCCACACATGAGTAAGATATTAAACGCTGTGTGCGCACATATACAACAGATGTGTGTATATGTATTGAGAAGCTGTTGCATCTGCACGAACGTCGGGAGCTTTACGAAAAGCTTTGCATACTTTTATGCTACCTGCTGAGTTAAGCGAGCATTCAGCATCAGAAAGCTTTCGCAATCATCGTCATTTCCCCAGCCTGGTCACAGCTGGCGACCGCCAGCTGCCATTTGAATTTCGGGTTTTTCTCTTCCTTCTTTTTGTTGTTGTTGTTTTGGCTGCCTGGCCGAGTGGCGGGTTGACAGAGCGACAGACTGACACTAGCAACGAGCATGGTATGCACTTGTGGCGCTTTCGAGACCCCCTTGCGCCAACCCGAGGCACGGCCCCTGCGCACCTCGGCCCAGTGCTCGTTTTTGGTGCGCTGCGCTTCGGATTTCCATGAGGCACGTCGCTTCGTGCGGCTTCTATCGAGCGTCGAGCGTCGATTGTCGGCTGGCGACTGGCAACTGGCGACTGTCGACTGTCGTACGGCAATGGCAATGGCGTTGGCTGTGGCTGTGGCGCTGCTAGAACGCATGCATCAAGTGTAACAACAGTTTAGTTTTTCCCGGGAACTTGAAGCAGCGTGTTGTTAGCTGCTGCTGCCAGTGGCCAACACACAGCGTACACAACAACAGGCACAACACAGACGACACAGGCGACAGCCAAGTGACTTAAGTCAGTAACTGTAACTGAATCTGAATCGGAATCTGAGACTCATTCAAATCGACGCTTTTGTGTGATTATCGTAATTTTGTGTGTTAATGTATTTTTTTTTTAATTTTTTTTTCTGCTTCGCATAATCCGAATTTTAAATTTTAAATCGTTGGCTTTTTTTTAATGTGTGCGCAGATAATCAGCATCAACAATAACAAGTAAATAAACAGTTTTCAAAATTCTTCTGGAATTTTAATGCAGCTGTGCTAAAGCAGGTATTCAAAATTAAAATAAAATAACATTCTTATTACATTTTGAAACTTTTGGCTAATTGTTGTAGTAAGGAGTGAAGATATCTCTGTTCTTTTTAAAAACTTTTTCAAATGTGTGTGTTTTTAAGTAAAAAGTTTTTAAGTTAAGTTTGTAGAGCATAAATATAAAAAGGCTAAAAATCGCATTTAATTTTAATAGTTATTAAACTCAATAAATTATTAAGAAAATTGTGTATTTTTAATTTATTTTCCTAAAATACTATAAACCGTTTACTCTATCTGATATTCTATGCTCCAAATATACTAAAAATAGTGAATTTAGGATAAAATTAAACTGAGAACATGTAAGAAATTAAAATTTAAAAAAAAAATGTATAATTCCAAGTTTATTGCATTGCCAATCTTTTGGCTAAGTTTAACAGAAAAGCTGAGCATTGTAATTAAGGAATTGGTTTATTGTAAACATAGATATATATTCTAAGCAATAAGCATGCCAGAGTCAAGCTAGATAGTTATTGGGTTAAGTACACATAGTATATAGTATATATTGTTAGACGCTTTCCTTTCATGGAATATTATTCCGGAACAGTTAGATAGGAGAACTCTGGCTACCGCATAATCGAACTAATCACCACTGCCAAAACGATAATGTATTTGTAATCTACATTGATCGTAAATATACTCATCGCTTGTCATAATTAATTCAATGAATATTTGTGCATGTGTGTGGATTTGTGTAATAAATAATAAACGCATCGATGGATTTGGTTCGATTTTACTCACCTTGGGTCGGTTCAGGTGGGCAACACATCTTGTACATCCCCGCGCTGCATAATGTGAGCGATTCATTTAATGTGCAGAACTTCTGTTTAGCTTTTTTTATTTTTTCTAATCCACCATTGCCTAGGTGTTTGTGTGAGTGTGTGTGTGCGTGTGCTAGATGATTTATTGTTACGTGGTTATTGCTTTACTTTATATCGCAGCTCGAACGAGCCCATTTCATTGACTGCTCTCCGGGGCACTTGTAAACGACTCGTATCAGCTCATTAGTTCACCGTTCGCATTTATAGTTTTTTATATTATACTCTATTGTCACATTGTCACATACTAAGTGGGCTTCCCTTTTTAAAAAATATGTTTCCTTGACTCAAGTTTATCTTGTATATTTAAATCGAAATAAACAACTGTGGAATAATTCTGTTAATATTGTTTCTCTAGCTATTTCTCTTTCTAGTGAACAGTTTGTAAGGGTATTGCATCTACGGCATTCAAATAGATTTTTGCCCCCACTGCTTTCTCTTCTCGTTTGCTTTTTTTACGATGCATTGCTCATCTTTTACTTTTAATTTATTTGCTGATATGCCAAACAGTAATCGCAATCGATAACGTGATAAAAATATTTATACAATTTTTATTTTGTTTAGTATTGTTTATTTTATTTTATTTATGTATTTTTTCCTCTTTCTCTCTGGCCATTCGAATGATAAGGATAACCGAGGCTGGCATCAGTTAGCATTACCACGGTCATTGCCATTGCCATTGCCATTGCCAGTGTCGCTCTGGCCTATTACTCATCAACAATAATCATCAACGCGCCCCATTGTCATGCTCATGATAATCACTGGCATTGCTGCATAAAAATTGGCCTACATTAAAGTGTTGCCTCATTTCTAGCTTCCATTTTTGCCATTGCGGTTATTTTTACAGAGTTCGCGCTGCGTTTTGGCAAGTCGTTATATATTTATGTGCTTACAAACATGGCCTAGAAGTGTTTGTCTTTGACTAGGATTTTTGCTAAACCGATAGCTGAGATCATGAACTCTACAACTTTCTTCAGCACTCAATGTATTCCCTGTTCCCAACTGAGTCTTGAGCTTTGCCCCACTCGAGGCACACGACGTGCTCTCTTGTGTCTGCTGTGTCATGTTATTTGGGAACCTATTAAGAGTGCCATTTTTATGGCATGCAGGCAAATTCGATACACGCGTTCGCCCTCCGCTGGCTTTTATGGCCATTAGCTGGCCAAGTTTTTATCTGTTTCATGAGTAATCGCGTGGCCAATGGCTTGCATACTTGTGATTAACGCTAAGGATTTCTTTTAAGCCAACACTGCCGATTGACAATCAGTAATTGCCCAAGTAAATCAAGTGCTTGGCCATGGAAAATACTTGCAAACATGCCTGATGACATAAATACGACATACCCTGCAAATAACTCTTAATCGTGGTATGCCTTGTGTGGATTTCTTTTGATTCATCGAAAAGTATGCACATATTTTTCGACGCCTTACGAAACGCTTTACTTAGCGCCTATAGGAAATAATGAGAATATAACAAACAGTTTTTAAGTTAATAATTTGACAAAACACCATCCAATTACTATTTATAGAGAGGGTTCCCTTGCGGAGTGTATCATTAAATGTTATGGGAGTCCCCAAAAAGCTTTTATTAACTGTTTGTGTGTCAGTTTTTACAAAAAAGGTCTCTCTGTTTTGAAACTTGGCATATACATATATTATATCAGCAAAATAGTATTACATATTAAGTTTACATTGCAGCACAGCTCGAAAATAAATTCAAATTACAAAATATCCACCTTATTCAGATTTTTACAAGAACTGTACTTAATTGAAGTAAATAACTCGAGGCTTTCTCCCGAAGTGTTTCAAGTATTAACATATAAAATAAATATCTTAATTATATATTTGCAATTCAGTTTATTTTTATAATTATCATTTCTTTATGTGAAATGCTTATGTGAATGTGAAATGGTGAAAGCTCATTTTCTCTCTTGGTCAGTAATAGCTGTTTTTCCCCAAATCCTCATTTTGGTTGATAAAAAATCAATATTTTTGTTTTGCATTTTTGTATCTCAGTTTGCTAACGTCTAATTCTCTTCCTGTTTCCCTAAATCTGTCGGTTCAGTTTCTGAACCGATTCCCGGCGGCAACTTTATTCATTTATTTGGGTCTTCTTTAGCTACCTTTGCTGTAAATTCTATTAATCCACTTTTAGAATTAAAAGCAAATTAATGCAAATCTACAATGTGTACCCTTGATATTTTATATACATATAAGGCATACTATATATGTATTAGGGAATGTATTCTATGTAGTCTGAACTCTGGCTAAATTACAAAGCGCGTCGATAACTTTTCGGCAACTTTAAGAACTGAGCACATGGCTTACATCAACATGATTTGGCCATGTATACGGAAAACTTTAATCTGTTGGTCCCGGGAGCAGGCTTAGCAGTGAGCTCCAAGGTAAATCTGAAGCATAGCTCGGATAGCTGGCTCATATTTATTTGGGTCATAAAAGGCTGGTTGGCCTCGTGAGTGTGCGTATGTGGAGTGTAGCAATGTTCATGTATTCGTATAAATATTCATTGTTAAAGAGTTGGGATCTCGCACAGACGCATTTTGGCAGGCAAGCGGGCACTTATTTGGTAGGGCACTTGCCTTAGGGGGCGTGACTGTTGACTGTTAAGGGCGTTGTAGTTTGCCAAACACTAATTGAAACGCTTGAAACAACCACACACACACACACACACACTCACGCAGCCATTAACACAGTGGCTACAACGATGGCAAGCTAATGTGACAGCTAAAGGAGAGATGAGTACTCGCATGGCCATAGACACATGGACTCATAGAATTATAAAGCCATAGCTTTAGCCGTGGACCCCGCTTTTTGCCGCTCTGGGCAACCGCAAAGCAACAAGTCAGAGCGACAGTTCATTAGGGATCAAATTTAAGTCAACACACGCACACAAAACTAGTGAAAATTGTCTCATTAGTACAAGTATGCACACAAGCGCACACAACAACAACAACAACACAACAACACACACACACGCACACACACACGCACACAAAACAGGCCATCATTTTCATCCAGTCGCCTGCTAATAAAAATGAGCACAAAGTTGTCGATGTTGTCGCTGCCTTACAAGTCCGGCCCCCCCACCAGCCCCCATCCAATAGTCCAATGGAAAACGTTTTCTCGCCAAACAATCCAAAGTAAAGCAAGTGTAGAAACTATAGAAAACTAAAGCTAACGCAAAAAGAACATATCAAATTTCGGGCACTGTGGGCAAAAAAATCACAAAATGTGCTCTGTTTGAACTTTCTTTAGGCTATTTATTTTATAGATAATATTCAATGAGGTAGTTGTTTAGTACTATAACTGAGAATGGTTTTAGGCAGAGCCCCGTGTGTCTTCTTAGTTATTAAGCTATCAAGCTTACGTAGAATTATCTATCCGACACTAGTCATATTAGTCTAAGATGTGGCCTATGTTAGTTAAGCTTTTTCTTGCTGACATTGATATTCAAAATCGTCTCAAAATAGCACATCTGTCCTGCTTTTCTATAGTGTTTACTGAAATCCGATCCTTATGTAAATGCAAAGAAATTTATAGATTTCTATTATTATCCATATTACAATATTAAATGTATACACAAGTCCTGCGTGACAAGTTTTCAATTTTTGCGTTCCAAGTTAAAGTTTACAAAATTTCACTTACATTTTTACATTAAAGGCAGATCAAACAACAACAACAAAAATATATTATATACATAATATATAATAATTAATTATTATTTGATATTTGAAGGCTCTATAAGGAATCCGTAGTTTGCAAAGGATGCTAAACTCTTAAGAATGACAGCAAAAAATAACAGTATTTATGTTACATTATATATTATAATAATTCAAGTAATACATATATAATAATATAAACAATTATGATCATATTATGATTATTTTATATGTTATTATATTTAGCAGCACAATGTTTTTATTCCACTGTGCGATGTGGCTGCCTAAGTAAGCGAAGCAACAGCCCATAAGTGATAACGGACTACGACTTCGTGTGTGTGTGTGTGAGTGCATGTGTGTGTATTGGTTGGGCTGTCATTTGGTTGTTCGGGTCGTTGGCTCC
Source organism: Drosophila robusta (assembly GCA_035043565.1). Lineage (NCBI taxonomy): Eukaryota > Metazoa > Arthropoda > Insecta > Diptera > Drosophilidae > Drosophila > Drosophila robusta. The sequence continues at coordinate 16,958,967 of JAWNMW010000257.1, read as the reverse complement.
TGTTTCTGCTGCTCGACTGCTTCTTCTTTTTTTTGTGGCCCGCTTCAGTGTGCTAACTGGGTTCGACTTGCCCGCCTGCCTGATTGTTGTAGCCACTGATAAGCGCTGCCAGTTGTTGTTGTTGCTGCTGCTTCTTCCATTGCGTTGGCTTGCTGACTGCGCGGAAGAGGGGCGTCTGCAAGCCCATATGTATGAAATTGTTGTAATGCCTGCGGCGGCGGCAGAGCAATGTCGTCGACTGCGGCTCTAATGCGAAACGTCAATGTTTGTGGAGCAGCACTCACATGCTTAAGTGTTTGGGTCCATGTGGTGTGTGTGTGTGTGTGTGTGCGTGTCTGAATTTGAGGGTGTGTGAGTGTGCAGTTTAAATTGCCTTTCTCGTGTCATTCACGAGACAGACACAAATTTGTGCCAACACACAAATGATAAATATGCATGTGCGCCCATGTCTTCTATATCTGCGACAACAACAACAACAACAACAACAACAACAGCAACACTCACGCACAACACCATTTGTGAGTGTATTCATGTGTTTTGCATGAGTATTTGTGTTTGTTTTCTGTGTCATTTGAATTGTCTTGCCGTCGTGCTGGTTGCGCTTATCGCTTATCCATGCCAAAAAGAACAAAAAAAAAACAACAACAACAACAGGCAAAAACAAAAGCAAAAACAAAAGCAAATACAACAAACACAAAACCAACAACAAACGGCATGCATAATTACTTGAGCCCCCGGTTTTTGTGTGTGCGGCTTTGAGATTAAGCCCCGAAAATGCTCGGATATAGCGGTATACCGCCCCGATGGCCCTTAAGCCATCACATTAATTGCTTCAGCAAATATGTCAGCCAACGCACACACATGCATATGCATATATATAAATATATATATATATTTATAGTATAAATATATGCATATACACTCACACACATTCGAGTATTTCGCTTTTGGCATGGAGTTGCATTTTTAGTTGACATGCATATTTTAAATTGTTTGTTTGCGGTTAACCAACAAAGCAATCAAACAAAAGTGCTCCAGTTGAGCGAGCGCGACGCAGAGATGCTCTTGTATTCAAGAGTTTGTTTATTAAAGCATAAAATAGAGCTTATTGCATATATTAGTTAAAGTTCCTCATGTGTTTAATGGTTCGTAACTTTATAGAGTATTTGAGGTGCCAGCAACTTACTTTGTCGCCAGATTACAGACAGGTGGAATGAACGGAATAATATATGCATATAACAAACACCAATACAAATAAGTTTTGAAATTTATTTAGTGCTTTTATAAACTGTACCCATTAAAAATGTTTTAGATGGGTAAATTGGTTTTGTGCAAATATATTTAGCAGGCAGTTTGGAAAAAGTTCCTAACCCATATAGTATTTATATTCTCTGTTGTATATTTATTCTGTAATATTTGTTAGTGAAAGACGTTCGGTTTGCCGTTGGCCACAGCGAATCTCCCAGTCGGACACTCCCGAATTTTGCAGTTTCACTTATTTATGTTATTTGAATGCAAATGTGTTATATGTTAAAAGCAATGTATCTATTTTTCTTAAATGCTTGACAAAATAGAGCTCTTTCTTAAGCCTCTTAAGTGTAATTAGTTGCTTTTTAAACACCAGCTGAGAAATAATTTGTTTTTGTTGACAAATTGGGTATACAAAAACTAAAGTCTGAAGTCGTAGAAGAGGAAATAATAAAAGCTCTTAATTTAAATTTAAATATAGAATGTGAAACAGATTTTAAATGAAATTGTTTATAATTTTTGTTGATCAATAAGCTGTAAATAATGAAAAAACACAAACAAATTTTAAGTATAAAAAAATAATGGAAAACTTTACATAAAACTTACAATTAACTTTGATAGAAACATGAAAAGCTAAAACTTAATTGGTTATTATACAACCTGCAGCGTTTTACAGGTTTTAAAGACTGTTTTAATATGCAACTAAATGAATAGTAAGACTATAAATAACTTATTAATCCGTTGCAAACAAAAACCATATAAATTAAATTGAATTTCTGTTGCTTTAATAAGTGAGAACATTATAACTTAGCTAAAACATTTGTTGGTGTTAAATAACTGAGTTTTCATTTCTCGATATTTTAACTGACAACAAACTGTCTGTTTTGCGGCTCAAATGGAATTTTTGGTCAGCTTCCCAGTACTGTTTTTACGAACAAAACATTGTCTTTGGTTTATCGTTTCTACCTGTAATTCAACAATTCCAGCGACTAGAGATGGGCGCGTGTCGAACTCGTTTTAACACGAGACAACACGAACAAAAATCGGGTTGCAAAGCTTTAACAATACGACATTTTTGATGTTTGTACCTATTTTGATGCCGTGCTCAATGCTCAAGGCGTATAAAGTAATGTCAGTTTGGGCTATATCGCGTTGCTTTTGGTGTTGCAAAGTTTTCGGCACGACACGGACGCATCTCTAAGCTAGCTTACGCATAATCCATTGAACCATAGTAAGCGCCGATGGGCTTCGATGTGCGCTACGATTGGAATTCAAATTCGGAACCCTATTGAGCTACTCCATGAAGCAATTGAGCGTCCATTTTGTGCTTGTGCTTGCGTGTGTGTGTGTGTGTGTGTGTGTGTGTGTGTGTGGGTGCCTGGCTGTTTGTATGTCTGTATAGATGTTCGTGCTGTTTCCATTACCTTTTCCATTTTCATTCCGTGCGGTTCTGGCTCTGATTGTTTGTTTGTTTTTCATCAGATTCCTTTGCTCTCTGATTCATTAGCATTTTTGTCGCATTAAAAAATGTTTGTCTGTGCCTGCCAGTTGGCCCACAGGCATTTTGTTTATCTTTGTTTAGTTGTCGTAGTTGTTATTATAATTCTTCTTGGTGCTTTTGTCAATGTTGGCCCGCCAGCCTGTTGCTATTATTATTATTATTCATCTGCATTGTTGTTGCTCTTGTCTGCTGCCTGTGTTGTTATTTCTGTCAATAATTTTGAGGCCATGTTTTGTGCGCCTTTTGTTCGCCTCAGATTTTTCATTTGGACAGTTTTTCAGTTTTTTTGTTTTTTTGTTGTTTTTTTTTTGTTTAGTTTTGTTGTTTTGCCTGGCTCTGCTTTTTCTACCTCATCGTCTTTAGCTGCTGCAGCATTAGCCAGGGTCGCTCTTTCATTGTAGATACTGTGAGGATGAAAGCAACACTTTTAAACAAAAACTACCATTTCATCACTCTCTGTCTCTCACTCTGTCTCTCTCTCCCTCTCTCTTCTCTCTCTCTCTCTCTCTCTCTGCCTCTCTCTCTATCTCACGCCTGTGCAGCCGCTGTGCCATGCATCCTCAGCCTGTGGAACTTTCGGCAGCGCTTCAATGCCCAGCCCTGACCTCCATTTGTACTCCCAATTTGAAAAGGCCAAATGCATGCGATCCCTCAGCGTCCAAACCCAAAGCCGGGCCAATTTCAGTTTCACGTTGGCGCCTTTTGAAAGCGCCATTAAATTTCTATATGTACGTCTATACACATTATGTTTTGCTGTACATATGTATACTATATATGTATCCGTTTACTAACCTTATGTTTGTGGCGCTGTGCTATACATATTTATGCTTTTCAATTTAGCGTCCTGCACCTGGCTCGCAATTTTCGACCGCTTCTCGCGAGCCAGCAATGAAAACAGATGTGCCAATGCATTTAAGCACACACACACGCACACACACACACTTAACGCTAATCTGGTATTTAAGACCAACAAATATGGAGGAATGCTCGTGTCGAGATTGCTTGGCACGAATATCACCTGCATCGTAAGGATGTACGCTAATCCTTTGTATGTATATAATATATTATTATACATACAGTATATACATATATATATATACATATATTCTTTCATAAAAGCATATACATATACTTAAGCGGTGTAGAGCCCAACATTTTTGTATAAACTCAATATGGTGACGATATAAGATAATCCTAGCAAATGTTATGCACATTGCGCCCAAGTCCCCGCAAGAGGATCTGTTGATACTGATTAATAATCCCATCGTACACGCTCTACAGCAGCTTATGTCTTATTTTTGCATCACAGCATTTTTGAAATGCCAAGCACTAAATACCCTTAATGGACGTACATTTTTGATTACAAAAAAAACACAATCGTTTTAATTAAAATCAATACATAGATATACATTTGTTATTGGAAATAAATGTGTGCCAAGTTTCAAAGCTGAGCAATATGTTGATTCACACATTTTCTGGCAAACTCATCTTTGCAAGGGTATTTAATGACAGCTCAAAGCGACATTCAATGTTTACGTATTTGTGCAAATAGGTGTTTTTGTGTGTTGTTTGTTAGCATTCGTTTGTTAACGTACAATCTCTAAAATGATAGCAAATTATTTTTGTTGTAGATGTTTTCAAGGTTTTGATAAAATGAAAAATAAAGACGTAGCAGTGATTATGGATTGCCAGAGATTAAATACATTTGATGAGTTGAGAAAGTTGATTTATTTATTTTTAGTAGACTTAGCACCCTTTTTGATGCATCGCTTCTACCATGGAAGCAATATGTCATAGAGAAAGTATTAAGCTGTCAATAAAAATATTTTTTGATATATAATAGACTATAATAATAATAAATTCCAAATACTCTGGTTATGACAGACAATTTTTAATAAATCTAAATGGGAATTGAAATGGGAATTCAGCTGCAAAAAAACAGAATCTATAGTAAATTTGATTGAACCGAGATACTAGTTTGCATTGAAACAGTCGGACACACGGACGGACGAATGTTTCCTGACCCAACTTAATGTTCTGATCAAGAATATATATATCTATTGTAGATTCAAAGTTATCTCTTTTCATGCGACACATTTCGTGACAACATTCAAAAGCATTCAAATATTAACAAAAATAGATTCAAGTATGAATTTCGCAGTCGGATGTAACCGACTGCGCAATACTTGTTAACAGTGTTGTAACAATTAAAACAAGCAGCAGATACCCTGTACTCCATTACCACATATAAATAAAAATAGTAAAGTACAAAAAAAGTACCACCGAAAACTTAAGCAGCATACAATACCACCACAGTGCCATCCTAAAAGTATGCAAATAAAATTTCGAAAAAATGCGAAGGAAAAATTCGACAAAATGACATCAAAATGTACATCCATACAAGAATATCTTCGCTTGCTGCCAAGTGGCCTAACAAATTTGTCAAATATTCGCATAGAAGATGAAAAGACTAAAAGCAGTCTACATGGGTATTTTTTACGCACTCTCAGCCAGGCTAACTGTTTTTAGTTTATTACTCTCTCAACTTCTTTATTCCTTTCTCTCTTTCTCTATTTCTTGGCATCCAAAAGCTGTGTGCAATTTCTTTTGCTCTTTACGTTTTTTTCCTTTGTTGTATACATAAAATATACACCCTTTTTTATGTTTTTGTTTTCACCCAGTTTACGATTGCACGACTACCCGCATTACGGGTATTATTTATTATTGCCGGTATTTTTATGGTGCGTGGCTACTTATCTGAAAATTGCATTGAATAAAATAGCCAAGTTCATAAATAATCCTCAAATTGGCCGGCACAACACAAAGGCTACACATTACCGCAAAATCCAGCCACACTGTGATAGCGCATACCAACTAACCGCTAACCCAATAAACAATGCCAATCAAGATTCAGCCAAAAAAAATTTATAACGTGTTGACAAATTTTATACATTTTTATATATTCACCAGTGCAAATAACCACGCCCACTATATGCCCGATTGCGGTGCGATTCAAAAGAATTTCATTAAATATTCAGATGCATACTCCGCCATTATCTTGTTCAAATATCCCGCCATAAAGTAAACTAAATTTAAACTTTTCTTTAAACAATGTGTATTTTTGACAAGAACAACTTTTTCTCTGTATCCCTCTTGCTCACTGCCTCTCACATTATTTATTCTACCGCTCTCTTTATTAATATCGTATTCCCTTTTCACTTTTTGTGAAAGTAAATACGATACTAAAAAATTGCATTACATGACGCAAAATATGTCATTATTGTTAAATTAAATGTTACATGAATTAACAGTAATCACACGAGTTTTCAATCGATTTGTAATTAAAATGAATTACAATTTTCATGGCGAATAAAAATCACATCAGGATTGTGTTTCAACAACTTTTCTTAAGCCCGATTCATTTTCGATTATTTATTTCAGTAACAGATGCAAATAAATACAAATTGATTTTTTGTGTAAGGGACCCAAAATACATATGTTTCACTAAGAGCACACTTTTTTTTTTTTACGCATCAACTGAACTTTATACCAAAACTCACCTCAAATTTGCTGCAACAGAAACCGCAGAAACAATTTTTGGCACTACACGTGCCGTACATTCGCCCTATCCCTTTTATCTATCCATCTATCTGTGTTGGGCTGGCGAAGACCGCAAACAATTCTGAATGCAACAACTGGCACAACAACAACAAGCCATCTTTGCTCAGGTCCGGCAACTGTAATCCATTTACCCAACTGGCTGCAGTCAATATTCCTCAACTCGTTTAACTTGAACAAATTTTTGCGTCTAAGCCGCAACGAAAGTTATGAAGACCAAGGGGCGGGGGGCACAGGCAGTGGGGCAAGCACTGCTCGGCAAATCGTCTTAAGACGCACACAAACACACCCGCTCTGCCCCTGAACGCCGAAACTTTAGCATGGCTAAGCGCATTTAAGCAACCATACCAACCAGACTCAAGACTCAAGCCTCAAGTCTTGAAATGCCTCCCCCGACGACAAGGCCACAAAAAGCCAAAAACAAAAAAAAAAAAAAGAAAGAGAAAACAGAAGAAGTAGAGGAAAAAGACAAGCATCAAAGTTTCAATATCCTTACGGGGCAATCCAAAAACTGTTCCCAGCGGCATTCCCTGCCGATTTCTTTAATACAATTATGAAGGTCTGTCTGTGCAGTAAGCGAAATTCCCAAAAAAAAGAAAAAATATGCTTAAAATTGCCAAAATATGCTATTAAGTGTATTATTATTTAGACACTGGCTGATAAAAAGTGAAATAGATTTTATTACAGTTCTTTAATTGCATTTGAATAAATTTAAAGAACGTCTATTTCTGAAGGAACCTTTTCAACTTTTTGAATAATTTTGTTTAGATTTATATATAGATTCCTTCAAATTTTAAAAATACTTAATTCAAGCGATTAAAAAAGATGAAGTGAAAGCCCCCGAAAAATATGCTAAAAAATAAACAGTTATATAATAAACCTGACAAATCTAAAAAAATTGTTTGAGAAATAAACATTTTTTCGACACTTTAAATTCCTTCTGTGCACAAATTGCGGTCAGATAATAGAGATATAATAATACAATAAAGCTTAAAAAAGTTTAAAAAAAACCTGTATTTGTAAATAAGATGTACCACAAGACATTAAGACACTAAGTTATATATTAAATAATATATGATATATACAATATTAGTTTTCATGTGCAAACTTAATGCCAAAACAATGTGACCTACGCTCACCTGCCAATAAATGATAGAGTACTCAATACTCGAAGGTTTCTATAATTTTAATGCTCTTACAGGCCACAAATATGCATAATACGATATAATTTAATCACATTCAAGTGCGTTGTGTTCCGTCGGATGGGATTTGATTTAGGCCTCAGCTTTTATACAAATGCACTTGAAAGGCATTTAAATTATTTGTTTTTTAGTTTTTGTCAAATCGAGTCGAAGCGAAACGACATCAGAGGCGCGTTTAATGTAATGTTGAAAGGTGTTGTTGTTGTTGCCGCTGCTTTTGAATTTTCTTCTTCCTTTTTTTTGGATCAAAGCAGAAGGCAATATTCTGTACTGAAATGTTTGTGTATTTGGTTGCCAATATGTAGATACAATTTCGTATTTTCCTCGTTTTCCATAAAATTGTTGTATTTGAATGCGACGCATGTATCTGCTTCTGAAATGGTCCCCTGCAGTGTGCAGCATCTGTCAAATGGCCGTGATCCGAACGGCTTTGTATTGCTTGCTGTGGGAGCTTTTAATGAGTTCAATGCCTGGCACGGACAACTTATATATATATACACAATGCAACGCAATACGAATTTGAGGTTTATTTAATTTATTTTTTGGATGCGGGATAGAATTGTCGGAAAACTCCACGAGCAGTTTCTATCAACTGCAGCTATTGTGCAGTTTATCATACTATATGTTTATATTTTGTTTATTATTTTTCCTTTCCTGAATACGGCCAAAGAGCAAAACAATCAGTTTAAATTTTAATTATGTACAAATTATAATAATAACAATTTCATTCTGCCACTTTATAATTTCAATGTTTTTTGTTAGAACGCATATACAGATATACAGCTGATGCGGTAATTTACTTAGTTCCTTAATATAACATTAGTTAGCCTGCTGAACTTCGCGAACTGCTGCTCTTTGCTTTTGTGCCGTTTGTAAACTTTGCATTCAAGTTGTTAAATGTGTTATTCGCCCCGAACGGGTATATTCGACATATCCAAATGCAATGAATTTGGTACATTTGGCATACTGAACGTAATGGCAATTACAAGCCGTCCACTCTATTATTAGCCCGATTGAATTTGAAGCCATCCGAAGCCCGCAGTATTTTAACCTTAAATTCCCTATGCCCGCTTTCTTAAAAACTAGGTGCTGGTATACGTTAGTCGGGCAGCCTTGGTTTCATTGTGGTAGACAAAAAGAAAATTATGTCTGCGAAGCTGGCAACTGAATTCTGTTAACCATGTGCTGCTCTTCTGGGCCGGATTCTCGGGGCTCAGAGCGCTGAGCTGTGGTGTCTGGGCCATGGCGCTTTGGTGTCGGGTTTCAGCGACTTTTGCTCAGCGGCAGACATAAACAAAATTAAGCAGCAGCTTTCACTTGCACGCCCCACATAAATTTGTCTAATTACTTTGCTCGCAACTTCAGTGCAGATGCCAACTGTTAAACTTTTGCCAAATGGTTGTGTTTTAAGTTTAATTATCAGTGCAAGCCCCACAATACTCTGGCTATTATCCTAGCGCAGGGTATCTTTATTTAACAACGGGTATATACCTATTTGTTAACGCTTGTGAACCAGCTCGACATCACCAGTGTTATCGAATCTGAACTTTGAACAAAACTTCTATTCGAAATCATCTTTCAAATCTTCTTTGTATGCTCTGAACCCATTGAGAGTGGGTAAAAGGGTTTTGGAGAAATGTGTGTATTGTGTATACCCTTGCTCCAAATAGAAAAAAAAAGTTCTTCAGTTCTCTTTTTAAGTCGTGAAGAACTTATTCTTGAATTTAGCAGCTCAGAGTATCTTCTAGTCGGACACTCCCAATGAGAGCACTCTTGTTTTACTAAAATAGGAGTTTTAACTTTGATAAAGTTTATTTTCCTTAAGTTTTCCTTTAAAAATGAATTTTTTTCCTCTTTCTTTCTGCTCACCATCGTTGGTGCCTCAGATACATATTTTACTTGCTTGCCAATTTGTTTCAGGACTAAAAATGCAATTTGGTACATTAACAAATTAAAAGTACATAGTCGATGATAATTTTTTCATTAACTAGTTAATACATATGTCATATGTCATATGGTAGTAGTTTTTGTGTTAACAACAATAAGCGATTATTTATCAACATCGGACTTCTAACTGATATACCTCTTTTGGGAAGAAATGTTTAGTAGCGAAATTTGCATACGATGTGATTTAAAAAAGAATATTTATGGTAACTCTTTATATTATGTGCCGTCCAATTAAAATTAAAAGTCAATGCCAGTTTTTATAATACTGCAACTTGTTTTAGTTTTAGTTTGGTGAGCTCTCTGCGCTATCAAAGTTATATACCTAATCAGAGCCCGAACATATTTGACCCAAATTTGTATGCAAAACTGAAATTCGGATTTTCGAGTGAAACACAAAGCAGCCGAAGCTAAAAGCACATGAGTTTTATATATACTGGAATAGACAACAGAAAATCAACACTGACAGCACTTTTTTGCACAGATACGGTTACACTTTTTAGCAGAGTGGGCAGGAGTACTTAAAATTTTGGTATACCAAAATTAGCTGCTTTCTGAAAATTGAACTAAGCCCAGCGGCTTGGCCAGACGCACTAGATAAACAGTTAAATACAGCCCGGGCACATGTCTCTGTCTCAGCCAGTGTCTCCATACAAATCTCCAACGCTATCTCTGTTCCCCCAATACCATAACTACCCTACCACCCCGTACGTCTGTCACTGTTGACGGCTCCAACGCTTAAGCATTGGGTAATTTATGGCCACTTTTGTCTCGCACTCAACTTACGGAAATTTTCAATTTGCAGGTACATTTACATTTTGTGGAGCTGGCTGGGCGCGTAATTAAAACGAAACGAGAGCGCCGCTACAAATATTTGCATAAAACGCTGTCGGGCTAATAAGTAATGAACTAAGCCAACTACATAGAAAGCACGCCCTCAACATAACTGGCATTAGAGAAACCACGCAGCGCCCGCCCTTCAAACACAAAATACATTTATAGCAACAATTACAGCAAAGGCACAGGGAACAGCAACAATCGCAGCCACAGTTAAAGCAACAGCTTAAAAATACTTAATAAAGTGCAGCGCGCTTTTTGAGCGATTCGGGCGATTCTATGAAATTTATGCAATACTGACAGTACCATTACAAAGCAAAGGGGACTCAACAGCAGAAGGGAGCAAGAGACAGCGAGCGAGAGAGAGAGAGAGAGAGAGAGAGGGAGAGGCAACAAGAGATAGGCACTCAGGCAACACTGTCATATAAGGGGATTTTTCGCCTGATTTACTGTTGCCGTGTTTGCAGCCACCAGCGCACATCAGTCCTTTGCCAAGCCAACACCTTTTACAACAGAACAGCGGAAGAAACAAAAAAATAAAAGAAGCCAACAACTTTTGCAAAATGCGTGGCCGTCACTTGCGTCGACGTTTCAGCCTGCAGCCCTCGTTCATGAAGGATGACAGTGCCGAGGATAAACCCAAGCGTGACAAGTAAGTTATAGCTCCAAAATACAAATGCAAATATATAGCAACATGCACACACACACACACACACACATGCATGAGTTACGATAAGTAGTGGCACGTCACGGCGATCGCCGAGAACAGCAAAAGCCAACCACAGTCAGCTTACAGCTTAAACCGTGTGCAAATTACTTTTTATTCAAAACCAAAATATTTCGTTCTTTAAAGCGCGAAATAAATTCACATATATCCCGGCCCGTATTGCATTTTAACTCCGAATAAATTGAATTAATTATGCTGAACAGTTCTATTTATTTATAATTTTGTTCCGATATCGAACATTCAATTTAATCATTCGTGACTGTTTAATTAAACTGTCACATCAATCATGAAATCGTAAGCTATAGAATTAAGGAAATGCCATTATGTTTGTTTAATTATCAATTTTCGGACGAACCTAAAAGTATGCTATAAATTTTCATTTGCATTTCACAGAAACAAATTGTTCAGTCAAGTGTAGTATTTCATGTTCGTTATATTAAAGTTCAAGCTAATTAAAAACAGAAATAATTTTTAATGGGAATTCAACCTTAATATGTATGTAGATCTTTAAGAAAATAATTAAAACACGTGCAACATGATACTAATAAGTATTTTTATATTCCGAGTAAAGACTGATATTAGAAAATTCATTGGAAATGGTTAATCAATTAGAAAATCTAAAAGCGGTGTAGAATGTACAGAGAAGTCTCAGTATATAAATTTAAAATAATAAATAGATTTTATAAGTAATAATATTATAAGAAATAATAAGAAACAATTACATACAATAAAAACTAAATTACCATTAAGCATTTGCACTAACACTAACATTTTATAGCCCAATCTCTCCAATTTCTGATAACATCCATAAGCATATAAAAAGATACAAATCATGGGATGACTGACAAAAACCTGACCATAACTTTGTGTGGAGTAAAAGCAGAATCAGAAATTTGCAATTTTTATTTTTATTTGTTGGCTCAAGTTGTCAGCGCTAAAAAGTGGAAACATGACCAGTTGATGTCAGCTGCATGTCCGCCAACTGGGGGCGGGGCTGCCCAACGGCATTTGGCAGATTAAAAATTGTTCCCCCGCAACAATTGCTTATTTGCAACGTCTTAAGTTCGTGGCACTTTATTGTTGCTTATTATTTGCTTGGCAAGGCGAACCCATACCCGGCAGCAATGAGAAGACATTCTCTGGGTGATTTTCTGTCCGAGCCCGGACACGGATTTGGATGGTGACACCCGCACCACTGGACGAAGGGACCATCGTTTGCATACTTTCCCTTTGTTTCGCCTGCTAAGTTAGGAATTTTATTTTTTGTTGCTTTTACTTTTAGATTTTATTTTTCTTTTTCCTTTTGTTTCCTTTGAGCCGCATTTTTGCGCTGATTATTTGCCCTTTTTTTGTGTCTTTAACGTGCATTGCATCAGTTTGGATGGAAATAAAAAGAAATAAAATAATAAGTTGGTTAGTTGGCAAACTGTCGGCTGCAAGCTGCTCTCGCCACCGGTGCGATTGAAAATCTATTGTCCGTTCGAGACTCAATATGCTGGCCAACTTCTGAAACTGAGCTGGGTTGAAAATTTCAAAGTTTATAGGCAAACAAAGGTTGCATAACAATCAGACCTGAATTCAATCAAAAGGTGAAATCTTGGCCGAACATATTTTTAAAAAGCTGATGGAAAAAGCGGTTTATCATAGGCCCTGACGAAGTATGTATGCAATCCATAACGACTGCAAAGCTCTCAATAATGGCCCTGCTCGATAAATTCTATATATATAATGTACCTAAATTTCACAGTATTTCTAAAAACTGTCAATTTCTTATTATTTATTATTATTATTATTTCTTATTAAATTTGTTATGTATACAATTAAATTAACATAGGTTACAAAGGAAATGGGTAAGAAAAAGATTTTAAATTTTGATTTAGATGCTAACTTAAAACTAATTAATTGGAATATTGATTTAGGAACTTAGATCCAGTACTTAACAGATAATGATTTATAAATTAGAAGGGTTCAATGAGCTCTTAAGCAAGCTCTTAATCAATGGAAATTTCATTTTATTTTTAATTTGTAAGAGGTGTGAATCTATTCGATATCCCTTACGGCATTTTCTTTTAGAGCTCTGTTTAAACAGACCCAAATAATAACTGAGAGGTTTACATTATTATCAGGTGATTTCACAGACCGTAAAACATTAACGAAATCGTGTGCAACGAAGCGTCCTGTCTTTATTCACTTTTTTTTAAAAGGAGCGCAAATAATTCATTAAAATGAGCTGCCGCTCAGAGCATTATGCAGTCGATATATACCTTTACATACACACACACACGCACCCGCACACACTTTACACTCTCGCGCTGGCTCGACTTTTATCTGCACTCCTTGGTCGCCTTGTCTTTCTTTGTCCTGCCGGCGATGTGATTAATTTTAAATGTAGCGCACAGTTTTAATGAGTCGCTCAGGGAAATTGAAGCGTTACACCCCTTTCGGTACACATCCGCCCCATCCCGGCTTATTGTTCGACGGCCCACTGGGGCCCCACGAATGCACGCATACATATACACATGTATTTAAATTAATAAACATGAAAAACGCAAAATAATTTAATTTAAGTTAACTGAACTTGCAAGTCAACTTTTCTGTGGCACTCGCCTTAATCCAGCCTTCTCCAGCTCACAGACATAACACTCTCACTCCCTTCTCTCATTTTTCTCTTTCTCTCTCCGATCCGCAGAGTGGGCCGGAATAATGCTGTGGACGATGCCATTGGACCGGCAAATGCACGTCATAAAATTGTGGTCATGGGCGCGGCCAAAGTGGGAAAAACTTCGATAATCACACAATTTCTATACAACACATTTACCACCAAATATAAAAGGACCATCGAAGAAATGCATCAGGGGAACTTTTCAATTGCGGGCGTTAGCCTAACGCTGGACATACTCGACACGGCCGGCTCCTATGAGGTAAGTGAGAGGCCCCTTCCCCACCCCGTTTCGACTACACACTGCCTAAGTGAGTTCATTAAGTAAATCAAATTGTTAGGGAGCAGTTCGGCTTGCGTGTAAAGCGCTGGATGGGTTAGCTCGACGTGTGTGTGTGTGTGCGAGAGAGAGAGAGAGAGAAAATAGCTTGTGTGTATGCATTATTGCGCTGCTTTTAATTTTTTAAATACCTGGCCCTAATGGCTTTCAACACACGGCACGGCACCACTGGCATTTAGTTAGTTTTTAATATTTCAGTGCGACGTTCTGGCATCGTCTCTCCGTGTACTTTCACCTCCCAACCGTATACCAAACCCCTCTCATATCCAACCCAGGCTTCTTCTGCTTTTGTGTGCAGCGGAAATTACAGCCTGCGATTCAATTTCGCTGCCACTTCCGCTAAACGCGAATTGAAATGCTTGTTCATAAAAGTGAATGGCAAGTAACAAACGGCAACAGCAGGTGGCAAATGAAAAGAAATATGAATGGGCTCACACACACACTCACACACAGACGGTGGTACTCACAAGCTCCAGCCATCCATCGAATGCAAGCCAAGTCAACTGTGACTGCAGCAAAAGGATGTTCAGCAGCTCGTTTTGTCCTTGATACAGCCGCCCTCGCTACAGCAGCTGCTTCAACATATTTTTATCATCAGTTTAAGTTATTTCACAGCATTCACTGTATTATCAGCAAGTTTTTATGTATCTATGACTATAGTAGTTCTCTGCCGTATGGAATTATTCGTTGGGCGCTCGAATTCGCAAATACAAATCGCAAAAAGATGTCAGTTTAAAAGCATATTCCCGTCGAAGTAGTAGCTTATTTCTAAAATATCTTATTATGTATTCCATATACATATCACATAAACGTACCTAATGCAGTTCGATAAAACTTTTCTCAGACTGAATGCGCTAAGTGGTCTTTTAGTTCGACTCTGTGGAATGAGAAAGTCACCTCCTTGTTAACGCCCTTTTTGCCCGCAATTTATTACCTTTAAATTTTACGAAATTATATTTACCAAATGATTACAAATATGTTTAACTTTGTACCTTCGATGTTTGATAACACAAATCTCAAGAAAATACTTAAAACAGCTGTTTAATGAATATATGCTAAAAGATGTTCAAAAAATAGTTTTGAAAGAAATCGCAGATAAGCATATGTACTGAAATATATATGAATGTAAATTATAATATAAACATATAATATAAAAACGTATATATACATAGGTGTCTTTTTTTAATACACTTCAAATTTAAAAAGAGGTACAAAAAGATATTTTAGTTCTAAATATAAAAACTTAAAAAGCTATAAATAAATAAAAGCTGTGTTGAAACACATTTCAACAAAAAAATTCTTCATTGTAAAATAAAATGAGGAACAACAAATTTTTTTATTTTTATGAATTACATATACGTTTTAGATTGGTACAGAGATACCCTCTAGCAGAGGCGTATTTTTCTTGGGGCGGAGGATATTGGAAGATTGGGGGTGCTTAAATGTCGTACATGTTCAAACAAGAATCTTGTTCCGAATTTTTATGACATTTATATTTTAAAATATTTTAACGTTTTCTCTGTTGCATAGTTGACTGTACGTAAAAATGAAAGTAAGATATAATTGTAAATAAGAATTTGAAGTCTTCACACATATGTTTGCCAGTGTTTGTATGTTGCACGATCTTAAATCTGTGTGTATACTATCGAAATCACAACCAAGACTTGTTGCAAGTACTTATGTATATTTGGATAGGGAAACTGTTGCCCCACGAGCACCGTCGCAATTTCCGCTGACCGGCAAGCAAACAGCAGGCGCTCGACGCCAAATAAGTGTTGCAAGTAACATGTAACATGTAACAAGTAACATGTTGCACAATGTTGCCAACAGCAGCGGACGGAAATGTATTGTGCGTGCTTGCGCACATCCACCCACAAGTTGAATTCACATTCAGGCCAACATCGCTGTCTAAATGTACAAGTTTGCAAGTTGTAACTGCCAGTTGGGACAAATCAAACTTAATTCTTGGCAATCATCGTATATATGCCTCAATAATAAACGACCTAAACGTCCATGCGCATCAATTATTCAGTTGCCAGACAGCAGAAAGCAATGAACTCGCCCCATGATTGAAAACCCAAAAAAAATATAAAATAAAAAAAAATCTGAGGTCCTTTGCCAGCAATAAGAACGGCAACTTGCCGTGAATTAAATATGGCAACCGCAAAATAGCGCAGAATTTGTTGAAGGGTTGCTCAATACACGGATAATTGAATACATATATCTGGTCAAGAAGTTTGACTTCTAGCTCATGCCAATTGCCACTTTCAATTTTATATAATTTGTGGTTGAAATTGGGTAGAATTGTGGGAGTATAGTCAGTGTATAGCAATTTACCGCCAGCTGCCTACACTGCAATTATTGTTGCCAACCAAATATTAAGTACTTAGATTGGCCACCTGTTCACATGAAATGGGCTCACCATTCAAAAAAGGCGTCACTACAAATCGAAATGACCTACATATTGGGCCAATTGTCAATTGTAACGGCAGTATGAGCAATCGACCCTTAGTCGACTTCATTTATCTGTTTTTTGAAAGTCATTGCGAGAAAAACCAATTTGTTCAAATTAGGCATGCAAATGCAAATAAAAGTATGAATTATAGCCGTATCAACATAAACGGTTAGCAAACATTGCACGCTAAAAAAACCAAATTGAGTGTAATTTGCAAATATTAAAATTTTAACCGCTTAGCAATTAAAATAACCAATTGTTATGATCCTTGTATGTTTTCAGCAGGTTGTTTCTCCAACTAGATCGACTGAAATTCGTACGTATTCAGATTTTAATTCAACAGTTATCGTAACAAATTTGGCCTCTTTTTAAATTCAACCTGCTGACTCAAATGTGAAGCCTAAATTTTATTGCCATTAACATGAGATACCGAAACTGTCAAAAAGTTTGGCCAGAAAACAAATTAATTTCGATTGATAAATAGAGATAAGAAGTAAAGCCTTCTGGAACTCATGTTTCCAACAATATTAGCCCGAGTCGAAACCGCATTCATGTGATAAATATGTAAAATAGATTAATGAACCAAACTACTGATATAATTTAATTTGTATGGCCCATTTTAATAGAAAAGGAAATTAAAAAAAGATATATATATGTATACACAAAAATGTTTGTTCTACCTCAGACTGCGTCGCCAGTACAGGATATCAGCAAATCGAGCACTCTCAACTCTAGCATTCTAACTCAGATCTGCATTGTCTTGTACCGTAACTCGTTCGCCTAACAACAGCAACAACAACAAGAACAAAAAATCGCATAAAATTTTAACACATTTACGCAGTGCTCATAAATTTTATGATGTGTTGAATATTCCCGAGGGCGCAGACACTCGACGACGAGCGGCCCATAAATCGCATAGTGGCAGCTACCCCATGTGTGTCTGCACATACGTATACATACATACATGTATGTACGTGTGTGTGCCCGTATGGGTAGACCTCTGTGAGTGGCTAATAATTTAGTTACTGCCCTGGGAGTGAGACTGGAACTGGTCTGGGGGCACAGGCAAACGAATTTTAGCTGCCAAATGTTCCACTAAAAAAGGCCATTCCTTGTTAGGATCAAATGATGAGATTGGAGTGTCTATAACTAGAACAGTGTCATCAAATATAGCATCTAGTTAAAGCTGTCTCGTAAAAACTGACATATGAAAAGAGCCGAGAACCAATAGTTATTGCGATTATTGATTTACCATGAACATGTGAAAACAGTTTGCGTTTTATTTCAAGTCCTTCAGTAATATGCCAATTACTTGAAAACTTATTGGTATTTGAACTTTTATGATTTTATCTAACGATTAAAACGATTATTTATTTGCAGAAAATGTCATTAATTTTATAACATTAATAAATGGCCCAATGCCATCATATAATCCTTTAAACTTGAGGAGCAAGCTCGACCAAAATTTGATTAACTTGGCAAAGTTATGTGTTAAGGAATTTGTCCTTTGCAAATCGGAATGTGTTTAAGTTATGACCAAAAATAGCAATAAAATCAAAGATTTTACGGCCTTGTCGAATAAACGTTATTGGCATGTTTTTTTTCTAAAAAATTAAGCCTATTCGAAACCAAATTTGAATTATGATCATTATTCTTATTATCAGTATAGCATACATTTAAAAGACATCAACTTTACTATACCCTGTACCCAATGAAAAGTGGTAAGCAAGGTTTAGTGGAAATGTATGTAACAGGCAGTAGGAAGCATCTCCAACTGCATAAATACCAGTTGATTTATCCATCTGCGTTTTAGAATATCCTTATCTTAAAATCGAAATGTATCGATATTACTGAAATGTGTAGAGATATCAAAATAAAATGATACACTTGTTCTGATTATAAAAAGTAATAAAGAATTTTTAACAAGGAAGAAAATAGGAAAAATTAATTATTTTTTGATATGCTCGATCTTCGGTCGAGCATATCTTAAGAAACAAAAGCGCTTTTTACTTGCCTAAATTCCAGTTTCGACTGACTTTTTCCTTTGCCTTCTTAATGATGCATTTAATTAATTCGGCTGACTTCAACAAATGGCAATAAAATGCCTAGATATAAAGAATCCTTTTGTTTTTTAATAACCATAATATTGAATTTAAATTCAACCGCTGAGGTTAAACTACTAAACAATTATTATATTATATATTAATGCAAAAATAGCTAATGAACATGTCGTATATAAATAAATTGTAAATATTTTTTTTATGATTATCGTGTTTGCGGTCAACAATCATCCGGTGACCAATTGGACCGGAGCTCAGCGCATTTTTCTCATTTCGGTGACCATAAATTCGCGTTTTTGCTGTGTTTGTAGTTCAAGCGGGCATACAGAGCGTATGCGCAATCATTTTCAGCCAAGTAGCCGCAGTAAACTGCATTGTGCGGTGGCAACCAAATAAAACCACAACCACACACGCGACTCAGGTTATCAGCTGGTGCCATTTGGCGCTGCGCTTATCGCCACAGCAGCTGTTGCATCTGTTGAAGCCGGACCAACGGGTGTGTCTGACGGGTCGAGGGCGGGCGACAGCTGCTAGGGGATAGGGGGCAGTGGCAATAGTTTCCACTGGCTAAGCATAAATGCTGGCGGCCATTATGCGAATAGTTGCACAGGCCATAGTCATAGCAACAGCGCTCGGTGCGTATGAGTTATTTCTCTCGCTAGCTCAGGCAAACTGATAACATCCGCTGCATATTTTATGAATACCGCTTTATTAGCCCACGCAACAAAATTCAATTAATGGACAGTCGTATTCTATTCAATATATGTGGACCATTGTTTAAAACGCAACTTGTTAGTGAATTGCACTGGCCATCTACCCACTATGCAATCCTTTTGTCAGTAGATAAACAGCTCAGAGCAGTTAGGAAAAAACGTGGTTATTTGTGCAACCGGTTATGGGTGGAATAACCATTTTTTTTTTGAGTACACAAACATAAAAAAAGTGACTAACTCTGCAGAGCATACTTATAGACTTTAACAATAGTAATGATTTTATGTTGTGCAAAATCATCAGTTATTCATGTTTAGAATTGGACTTAAATATACACCATAGTTTAGCACTGTGAAGGACTAGAGAAATTGTTCAAATATGTATGCATAACCATATTGCTTACGTAAACGCATGACCTCAAAGTACCTATCGAATTGATATATTAAATTCAGGTGATTTTTCATTCACAGCTCGCTGACATTTGCGTTATTTTAAAAGTAATATGAGGCAGCAATGTAAATATTTGCTTTAATGTTCGTAACGGAAATGCGACCCCAAAGTTACATTTTTTTATCTGTGTGTAGGCATACTTATCTGCCACACTGTTTACTTTGGCCTAGAGGTAGGCTGTCGTTATTAATTTGCTTTAAATTCATTTCACGTTTTTTTAAGTATATTTTTTTACCAGTCAATTCAAATATGTTTTTATACAGATTAATTTGCAATTGTTTTTATCACAAGTGTAATTGATTTTCTATGGCATGTAATGGGTATAAAAGGTTACATAAAATAAAGATTTAACTTTTTAATAAATATTTTTGTTAACATCATAAACAGTTAAATCTGTTTGCGCGAATTATTTTATGAGCGTTGCCTTAAACTAAGCCTTAACATAAAAAATATGAAGACTATTTAAAAATATATCATTATAATTGTCATATTTATCGGATAATGAACACACACGACTTTTATATTTGATCCCATCATTCATATTTTATGTTGTGTTGATATATGATAATACGTATGTTTATAGATTAATACTTAATGCCTTTAAATAGAGCATCGCGTAGTCGAGAGCTTTTGACTTTTGACTTCCTCGCTTGTTGTTAATTAATATTCATCGTGTGTGTTATAACTATAACAGCTTTTCACAGACACAGACTATTTTATGCTATTATTTGTTAGACATGAGGTCGCATTTTAACAATTTGTGAAGTGTTCAGCACTTATTAGATTGGGCTTTAAATGTTTTTGTATAATAATGAATTCCATGTGGTTGGGTTGCCATTATGCGCATTTAGGCGTTTGCACATTTTATACCTTAATTAAAAGTGTTTAGTTTAATTAACAAAACATTAACACCGAACAAGTTTAAACTTCTTAATTTAACTAGTCATGCTCTGATTCAATATTTATACAATTTTACGTCTGGCTCCTATTATTCACTAAAACAAAAAATATATGGTAAGCATGCAAATAAAATTATTGTGAACCTTTTACGAATCTAAATGTTGCTGGGCCCTTTGAAATGAAGTTTTGCATATTTTTACTTGAAATAAAAGCAAGATAAAATTCATTTTATATGTACTTACTTTAAGGCTTATAATAGGGCATGCGCATAAGCCAATTAAAATATAGTATATAACTTTATGAAGGTAAAATTAAAATTAAAGGTAAAATTTTAAACCCCCCTGAATGTGCTCAATGCAATCAAAAAGGGAACATCTAGCTTCAATTCGCACTATTCATTGAGCACCAAAAAGTCCGACAGCACAGAGAGTATTTTTGAAATTAATATTTATAGTTCCATATAAATGGGAACCTCACCAGTACGTAATACATTTTGTGGGAAATTTATATGTGCAAGTTTATGAAAACTATTGACACACCAATAGAAAAGTTAAAATCGAATTTAACAAAAAGCGAATGCATTTGGATAAGTGATAAAAAGCCAGAAACACACACACACACACACAGCTTACACTCCGGTATCAGCTGCTGCTTGGTGTAAATGAAATTAGATAATATTTTAGTGGCTTTTGCAGCAAATTTGAAAGTTCTTGAGTTTTGCTTTTTCTGCAGTTGACCAAAGCTACCTGCGGTGTGTGTGTGTGTGTGTAAAATTGCTTGTTATTGTGCTTGTGTGTGTGTGTGCACAATTTTGATTAGGTTTGTAGCAGCTCTTATTGAAATTCAATGGCAAAGCTCAAGTTTTGAGAGCCAATAATCGAGTTAAGCCAAAGGCTAACTTTGAGACAAATGCATTTAACGTTTGCTGGAGCCAAAAGCATAAGCTTTCAGCAGCTGTTGTTCTTTATGTTGTTGTTGTTGCTCTTCATAATTAAATTGGATAGCTGCCACCAAAAAAATAAGACAAAAAAAGACAATAAAAAAACAACGAAAAAAGAAAAGGCACACACACAATCAGCACGACAAGTGGCTACAATTTCGAATCCATTGAGAAATTAAGAGGCAAAACACATGCCGAACGCACCAAGCGAAAGGAGCAACAGCAATTCGGAACCATCCTTGCGGTCTTATCCTTGGCTTGCCAAGCTGTCTCTGAATATGTAACGAGCGGAAACCGCTGCGCCACATGTGGAGAAAGACAACGAGCGAGACAGAGCGAGTGGGAGAGAGAGAGAGAGAGTTGATAGGACAAGATGGCTTTTGGCATGAGCCTGCCACCTGCCTGTCTGCCTGCCAATCGTCCTGGTTGAGTGTGCATAAAAATGGGTCATTCATGGACAGGTTTGCCAAACGCGTACTCAGCCGTTGTTTGAGCTGATGCTGATACCGATGCTGGTCCTGTTACTGCCACATCTGCTGGCGCTGCTGCTGTTTCCACTCTGGCCGCAGCCTTTATCATCCGCCCAATACAATAATATAATATGCAATAATAACACTGACAGCTGCAGCACCAAAAACAACAGCATGTTAAAGTACACAAATCACGGCTGCTCGACCAGAATATGTCCTGTATTTAAATCAAGTATACCTTTTATTTCTCAGATATACAACGATTTTCAATGATGTATGGACTAAAAGAAAATTCATATTCAAATCTAACTATCCAATGCGAGCAGGAGTGCAAACCCAAGCAAATTAAATTCTCGACGATTCGATTCACAAATCGAATCAATGCCTGACTTTTCGATTTGAGACTTGGTTCGGTTCTTTATTTTCAATTTAATACGAAAAAATAGTTTTCTTTAGGAATTTATGTAAATTTATTTCTTTTTTATTTTTATTGAAGAGGTCAGGAATTTCAATATTTGCGGTTGAAATGTAACGTTCCTTTGAAAATAAACCAACCCATTTCGGTTCGGGCATACGTTTGGCAAAATTCTTGAGCGATTGGCAGTATTTATAGTTTTTATAACGTTGACACTCCGGACTCGACTTTATTGTGTTATAATGCAGTACGGCAACACGTGAAGTAAAAGGGACAACGTCTGAATTCAGCACTTTTATTATGAACGCGGCGATTTCTTAAACAACAAAAGCAAGAGACCTAATTTTATTATATCACTTATTTTTACTATCACCGCTTCCGTTACCGTTTCCCTAATGCCGATAAAAATCGATATTAGGCCTTTAGGACTTCGAGCATATTTCGGAGACTATAAAGAGCTAGCTCCAAATTTGGTTCAGTAAGTTCTCATGAAGTATACACAGATCAGGACTATCACAATATTAATTGTGCCTTGGTTTTTACTTAGAATTAAATGCTCTTTTTAAGTGCTAAAGAAGTTATTCAAGAAACTAGTTTCCATTTCTTGTGGTGTGTGTTTGTTTGTGTGTATGTGTAATTGTATTTATGGGGTTGAAATGTATGTAATATAGTTTAGGGTAACTCCTAGTCAGCCACTCCCGACAAGAGTAGTCTTACATATTTTAAAAGTCGGTTCACAAAAAATTGGTTAACTTTAGCAGGAAAATATACTTTTAAGCATAGTTAATACATATATGGTATATTAATAGCGGCTGCACATTGAGCTCTTGCCTTTTGTTGCCGACAAACAGATTTTAAACACGCACACACACACACACACAGACACACACACGCACGCTTTTGTGGGAACAAAGAAACAGGCGAAATGCACACGTAAATATTGGCTCAGCCTGCCAGTTTCCTCTGTGTGAGTCCTTATTCAAGACCAGTGTTTATAATGGATTTATTTCTATGAACCTGAAAGTTATAATATGAAAATATAGCTAGTTGGCTAGTTGGCACACAATTTCAGCTCTGAAGTATTATATATTAAGCAGTGATATAAACTAGACTTTAAACCCGAACAGTTTCCAAAGAAGCCGAGTCGAAAATGGTAATGCACAATTTAAGGTTAACAGGTGACCACGACCCTAATAATTTATTAAACCTGACCTTCGAAGGATCAACAAAAAAAATACAACTGAATATAAACAAATAAATATATTATTATTAATATTAATAAAACCTAAAGGTGTGACGTATCAACCGTAAACCGAAACACCGAACATTTTTTTAATCGTCTGTAGCTGTAATATTAATTGTGTGATATGTTTCAAACTGTATATATATGTATGTATATAGGTATGGCTGAGTACACTTAGCCAAAGTAGTCAGTAGCCAAGTATTCAAATTTTGATGATTTATTTCAAATATAATAGGAGCAAAGTAAATGTTTTATAAAAAGTCTTGGCAGCTATATGATATAGTGATCAAATCCGACTTGGCTGTTTACACTGATCAAAAATATATACACACTACCCGTTCGTTTCGATCAGATAGGTAGCAAATGAGGTTTTGTTTGGCCCAGAATTAAGATCTATAGAAAGTGTTCAATCTAAACACAACTAGCCAAATGCAAGGTCAGGAGTGAATATTGTGTGGCATGTGGCAGCAAGCAGCGTGTGTGGGGGGCATGTGAACACAGCAATACGCAGCTTACCTGGGCCTGGCTCGGGGCAGATGTAGCCGACGCTTTTATTCGCCATTGTTTGCGCTTTTATTCTTTTCATTTTGGATTTTCATTTTCGATGCTTTTCACATTTCGATGGCTGCCCTTTTTATTAACTCGCGGCCGCTGCAATAGTAAAAGCTAGAAAGAGCACAAACTGCAAGCAGTAATGACGCATTGCAGGGCATGGGGCTAGACTTAAGGTGGCCACTGTAGCTCGGGGGGTCTGCGCGCATTCAATTCGAAACCAGCTGCAGAGCGCATGATTCTAAAAGTCATTAGTGTTAGATGAAAGCAAACAGCAGCAGACGCCAGATCCTGGCCAAAATGTTGCGGTTGTGGTTGCCAGACAGCCAAACGAGTTCATGTCACATAGACAGAAAAATAGATCCAGCGAAGTGGCAGCAGCCAGACACCAGACACCAGACTGGGCACCACAGACCATTGTTATTGTCCCCGACTCTACCCAAATGTCTGTATCTCTAATTCGTTGCATAAATTGTTTTGTTCCCATTTCTGCAACCTCTAAATATATATTTATATATATATATATGTACTTTCAGAGAGTTTTTTAATTTTGCATCGGAACAACTGACTGTATTTACCCAAATGTTCCCCACTTATCTGCTTGTCTCCCGTCTCGTATTCATTTTTATGAATACCTTGAATACTGCTAAAGTAGCTGCCTAAAGTATGGTTGCCACGCGAAATATTTAACAGGAAAATAAATTTTGTACTTATAAAAATGTTTAGCTTGTGGCAAAGTTTGATACTTTTTTTGGTTTCTTCTAAAAGTCAAAAGAAAACATTTTCGAGCAGTTTCCTCAAATTTCACAAAAGTCATAGTTTAATTTACAGTCAACAATTCACGACAAAAATCTATTTTTGCGACTTCCGATGTAAAAACTTTTGTAAGTCACAGCTAGAGATTCCCGGAGGCCAGTATAAAATAATCTAAGGTTAGTAGAAATAAAAAAATATAAACCCAAACCGTTTTAAAAAACAATTTAAAGTTTTCTTAATGTTTGTATTAAAACTGCAAATGGTTGTCAAAAGTTAAATATCGGCATTTAATTTTCATAAAAATAAAGTAGAGAACTTTAAGTTAAAGTTCTCGTTTACTCGGCTAACTGGCTAAAAGAAAAGATTAGTTGAGATTGCACTTAATGAATAAACTTACAGAATTCAATTTTTCATACATTAACTTACTACAGGTTTGAATGAATTGAATACATTTTCCATTCCTTTTTCGGCGATAAGTAATAATAATTTTTGCCTTTTATAACTGAGCTTTTTATTTTTGTAAAATTTTTTTTTCAATATTTAGTAAACATATATAGTACAAATATATTTAATTTATTCATAATTCATAGTTTTCAAGCACTGCTTTTTCAACATTTTAGTCTAAGTTCAAATCAA
This sequence comes from Drosophila robusta, assembly GCA_035043565.1. NCBI lineage: Eukaryota > Metazoa > Arthropoda > Insecta > Diptera > Drosophilidae > Drosophila > Drosophila robusta. Next base: position 16,933,303 of record JAWNMW010000257.1, on the reverse strand, counting down.
ACTACTCAACAGCTCTTCGTGCAGAGGTATTTTCAACTTCTGCACACGGCATGATAACTGCTCTTTCATTGGGTTTTTGTTCATATTTTCCCTTTTTTTTTTGTATGGTTGAAATTTACTTAATTGAGTCCACAAAGTGCGTTCCATCTCCCGGCAGACACATTGCCCTGCATTGTTCGAGTTCGTTCTATACGTGTGCCCTAGGCCGGTGGCTGCTGCTAAAAGATTTAAAACATAATTCGCAATTTGTGTGGCCTATGCGGCACTCGGGTTGACCATTCAGTTAAAGGATTTCAGGGCCGGGTCATGGGCGTGTCACAAATGTGGGGCACATAATAACAGCAAAGTTGTTCCTCTGCAGGCTTTACTGTGGGCTTTCGAGCAAACTGTAGGACTTGGATCGAAACTCTATTTTACCACTTTTAAACTGGCTTCAGCTTAATCGGTTACTCTTGCTTTAAGTTAATTACATTTTTCTTAACAGAAACATTTTTTCAATAATGAAACTAAACATTAATTTTATTTAAATTAAATTTAAAAAAAACAAGCAATGGCTGCAAATTGAAAACAAATTGAAAATGCAGTGGCTTCATCTTTGGCTTGACACAGTAATTTTTTTTAAATTTAAGATTTGGCTTTTCACAGCCATTTAGCTAGGTTTTCTATTGAAATTTGGTTGGTCAAATTTAACAAATTTCATATGAACAATGTATTTCTTTCATCATTTGCATATTGTAATTTTTTTCAATTAAAATATTATTTTCAATTATTAATTTACCATTTACCCCTAAGCGCAATGTCAGATTTTTAAATATGTAACAATAATGTGTTTGGCCCAATCCATTTTAAAAAAATATGATTCGGTTCAGATTGAGGTTCAGCTGCTTTTTGATCAATTATTTTTTTTATTTATCTTGTTGTTTTTTTATTACAGAGAACTTTTTTATAAAAGAACTCAACTATTATTTGAGAAAAGCACTTAGCATACGTGTAGTATCTATATATTAGTGTCGGTACTTTTCTGCTGCTGGTACATGACATAATAATGCAATAAATGAGTACACACACACACACACACACAAAGAAGATGGAATACACTCAATGAGCAAATTTCAAGTTTAATTTGCAACTTGTCAACAATTGGAGGGAGGAGGGAAGACGCATCGCGAAATCCTTTAAAACGTTTAACAAAAATTTACATTATTATCTGTCTGTCATTATAAAAATATGTGCATAAATGTGTTCGCAGGCGGGTGTGTGTGTGGGTGTGGGTGTGCGTGCGAGAGAGTGTGTGTATGCAAATACAATAATAATATGCAAATTTTTAACGTCATTTTATATGTAATTTAAGCCGCTTGTTCAACACTTTTTTATCCACTCGCTAGCTCTCTCTCTCTCTGTCTCTGTCTCTCTCTCTTGCTTCTCTCTTTATCTGTGAACTGTTATTTGGTTTGGTAAAATTGTAATGCCCGCATCTCCCATCTCTCTCTGGCAGTTCCCAGCTATGCGCGCCTTATCCATATCATCGGCAGATGCTTTCATTCTGGTTTACGATGTCACCGATGCGACCACGTTTGAGGAGGTGCGGGCTATACGAGATCAGATACATGAGACAAAGGCGACCACAGCGGTGCCAATTGTGGTTGTTGGCAATAAAATAGATCTACTGGCCGAGGATGTTGAGCTACGTGAGGTGAGTGTAATGTAATTATAATTATGATTATTATTATTATTATTACTATTGTTATTATTATGATTATTATTATTTTTGTGTGTGTTTAACATTTAATTTGCAGCGCGCCTTGTGGCCCAAATGACAAAAACAACCACAACCACAATTTAACTGATTTAATTGTTGTTAGCAAAAGCACTCAAAGGAGTGTTTATACAATAAACAGCGCACATACACCAACACACACACACACACGCACACACACACACACCGTAACCCGTTTATAAGCTATGCAAATTGCTTTTGTTTCGGCCCAAGCAATTATGTAAAGTTTGTGAAGCGTGACCAGCTGCGTTGAGGACGGGGTGTGATGACGGGGACAATGTCGATGACGATAGAAACTCCAACCGGAGCCAGCTCCGGCCTCTGCGTCAGCGCCAAATTGCTGCCAAAGTAAAATATTTTAGCCAGCAAATAGCCACGGGCAAATACCTCCTTTTTTGTACTTGCCTCAAAGTTAGTCAAACAATTGGCTGACACTTTAGAAAGTCGCAGATATGTCATTTTTATACTCATTCACGAAATGAAACGAGTATATTGCGTTTGTACAATGTTGGCCGCTTTTGGATGACCTCTACAGATCGAGCCGAAAATTAGCCCACTTCCGCCCCCACAAACTACAATACAGAAACATATATTTTTGCTCTGAAATTGTCATAAAACTCTATTCAAGGCGCGATTAGTTTAGACGAAGATTAGTTATTTTTGCATTTAAAGTTAAAATACTCTGCTTTTCAAACAAATTTTGAATATTTGTTTTGCATCAGGATATTTATGCAACAGCGCAATAAGAACAATTACTCGATATATTTTATTTAAATTTAATAGATTTCAATAAAAATAAAAGAACAGCAAGAAGCCTTTAGTTTAGTTTGCTTCTCTCTGCTTTTCACTGCTTTTTTGATTAAATTTTCTAACGAATCTGACGAAATTGGTTAATATAATCCTAAGTGTTCGAGTATCTCTATATATCGCTTTGATTTTTATATATCTCTAACAAAACTTTATTATACCAGTTCACTTATTTAATTTTATTGGCGTGTTCAGCAGATAGCAAAATGACTGAAATTTATTTGCTAGACCTTAAATTAAAACTTGTTAGCATTATTCAGACACAAAGGTACTAAAACCCTCAGGCGTATAATACTATATTAAAACGAAATTAAAATGTAGAAACTTCAGCATCCAAATGAAGTGCAAACTAAGCGCGAAAGTCACGCGAAATGGAACAAATGTCAAATGTTGCAAGCGTTTGTAAGCGTGTTGAGCTTTTTGCATAATTAGTGCAACGTTTAAGAGTCCAGAAGAAAGCGCACAAAAGTATGCAGCATTAAACAGATAGAAGCACTAATGCCAGCTGGCAGCTAACTATGGGCAATATTTTAACATTCTGTGGCAAAAGGTCAGTTTTAGAAGCAAAATTAACGTGTATATGTATACTAATATAATGAGTAAAAAACTGTATATATTTGTATTGAAAATAACAATTTAGTCGACCATTGAAAAGCAAACTAATTTAAAAATTTCTAGCGTATTTTATTGGACTGAAGAAAGAAAGTTTGATCTAAATGAATAAAGAGCATCAGTTAAAGTTAAAAAACTTTTTATTTATCTTATGTGAATAGCCACTGTGCACTAGCAAAACTTGAAATTTCCTCATACAGCTAAAATTGCATAACGAAAAGTTTGTACTGCCTCAGTCCAATACCTTTCAAACATTATATATGCATTCTATATATTCATAAATATGTATGTATATCACTTGAATATAAACTATATGCGCCTTTATGTATGTTTGTAGAACATATTCGAATTACTTGTTTCCCACTTGAACTTTCCCGTACGCTTTTTATCATATGACGCAAACTTTTGCCAATCGCAGTTTATTGCCGTTTCTCGCATTTTGTTTCATTTGACAACAAACACGAGAAGAAGAGCAGAAAGAAAAAAAAATATATATATATATACAATATACTACTAGTATTTTAATACTCAGTAATACCACGACTTGTGTTTGGCATATCTTTAATGATTATCGTTAGGGTAAATGGCCAAATGGAATTTCGTATTAGTTTATGCAAATTTTGGGCGGACCAAGCGCAGCTGTGTTTTGCCCTGCGGCCAGCTTAGAGATTCGAAACTCAATTTAAAGTACTCAAAGTACACACACACTTAAAGTGTGCACAATTCCTGTATAAATCGTATTGAATGGCGTACGTATGCAGCGACCATCTTTTTTTACAACTCTATTTGGCTTGTGGCTCATAAACAACTTTGTCGAAACAAAGAAATACATTTATTTGAGTACAGAGTTCGAATCTGAATGAGCAATGAAATTTGTTTATTTGTCGTATATTGAAATTTAATTTCATGAAAAAAGTACAAATATTTCAACTTGTTCGTTTTGTGATGCCAAATTTATACCGAATTAGTATTTTTTACTCTTTTTAAACTCTCTCGCCAAGTAAAAACTACGCAGTAGGATGTAACCGGCAGCGCAATACTTGGTTACAGTGTAATAACAACCCAAACATATACCCTAGCATTATTTGTACACACAAAAAATAGTAAAATCATAAAGAAGGAACGTTCTGCATTTGAACAGTTTCGATCCCACAGGACATATTTAATATATTTAAACTACGTGTTAGACAGCAGCGCCATCTACCGGTCAATGGTGTAACAAAACTCAATTCGGAGAGCCTTACATGTCAACATATTTTGGCAATTTTGGCTTGATTGATAAAATTTCAATTTGCGATTAAAATATAAATTAAAAACATAAATTTGCAATTCTAAATTTTGAACAAAAAATATTGTCATAAATGAGTGGGGGGAAGGGCTCAGTTTTGACAAAGTTATGGGAGTTCGAGCTATGGGAGCAATTGATCCGAGCGCTTTACATGTCAAAATTGTTTTCAATTTTAATGTAAAACTAAAAATATAGTACGAAATCAATTGCATTTCCAACTATTATCAAATGGGAGTGAAATATATATAGATCAGCATATAACAAAATATGTAAAAATATATTCATATATATATTGCGCTTGCCAATTTTCCATTTTAATGGCCTTTTTACACGTATAACCGTTGAAAGCAATGGCTTATAAAACTTATCAAAATTCTGTGTCCAACTTTTACTTTGCAGGAAATTGATTTTGTCTTATGGCGTTTAAAGTTGTTTGCATCAATTGATTAAAAAACAAAAAAAAAGATTGCTGTTATCAAAGTGCCGCAGACTAAATATAAAAACTTTCAGGCTCAATTTGAATTGATTAAATGGCCTTTTTGATAGCAGGTCTACAATATTAAAATCTTATATTTATGACAATCATCTTTCAAATCGAAGAGAAATAACTATATTTTTTGATCGAAAATCAATATAAAAGATACGATATATTCAGTTGTCGATTTCGATAAAACGTGACTTGCTCCAAAATTGGAATTCCTACGAATGCTGGCATCTGAAATTTGTATAAGCCACTGGCCTTTACGCAGTTAAGCAACACAGCATGAACGGAGCCAGAATAAATCACTCTCAACTGTCAAATAAAAAACAATATAATTTTAAATTACTTTTAAATATAATCGTGCGACAATTTGAAATAAGGCAACCCTTTTTAGTTTAGTTTGTTGTTTTTTTTTTGGTCTCTCTTTTCTGGGCAGCGCTTTAGAAATTTCAATTTTAATTTATCTCTAACTTTCCTGTTGTTGTTTGGCAGTGTTTGGTCCACTTGGCGTATACTTGATATTTCATTATGTTCCCCTTTTTGCTGCGTGCCTTTTTACCACACACACACACACACACACAAAGGAGGGGGAAGTGGGCGGATGGTGTGTAAAGCCGGCAGTTTATTGTCAATTTCAATAGTCGAGACAATACTCGCTGGCAAAAGTGTCTTCTTTTGGGTGTATTGACTTTCACCGAGTTCTAATATAATAAAAATGCAAATTGCGCACCGCCAGCAGCGGCAAACTGTCGCGTTTTTTCTTCTTTTTTTTGTATTTATTTATTTATTTTTTTTTTTGTACCTCCCCTTTCTCTGGCACCTTTCTATCTATCGCTCAGAGTGTCTTCTTTGTTTAACGAAGTGAACTTAACTTTTTGTTGGCGCTTTAGGTTTTTACTATGTATTTAGGTTATGCCAGGACACACAGTTTGTTGGCCATTTTAAAACCAATGTTTGCCCTGGTCCTGGCCAAAATGTAAAGCTGCCAGCTGGGCCGAGTGGGCCAACTGGTTGGCCGCACGCACGTTTTTTGCCTTTTTATGTTGCTGCTGCTGCTTCAGCTGCTCCTTGGGTTTGTTCATTTGGAAGAATTGGGTTCGCTTGGGCTCGAGCTTAGTTTAGTTCAGTTCGGTTTAGTACAATTCGGTTCCCGCTCTCGTTCGCGTTGTGTTTCGGTTTTTACTGCCCTTGCTTTAGCCCCAAAAAGTAACGAAAAAAAAGAAACCAAAAAAATTTTCAGTCAGCAGTTTCCTTTTTCTTGTTTTTTTCATTTTTCTCTTTTTTTTTGCCTTTCTGTCATTTCTGTCAGCGTCTCCATTGACTATTATTTATTTTCACTTAATTTTTTTTCTTCACTTACCGCCGCAATTTAGACGTCTATGTGCGTCTCTATGCCGATAAGAAATAATACCGAAACGCATAAAGGACTCGCTCAATGGTCAATCACTTTGGGTCGCCCACGTCTGGTTTTGTTCTCATGCCATGGTGAATTTGGGTTTTCCTATCGCATTTCTGCTCCTCTGTTACTGAAATTCGCTACGGTTTTAACTTCAACATCATTCAATTTGTACATGAGTCACGAATTGTGACTATATAGTTATATACAGTATTATATATATATTTATAAATAACATAGAATCAGTGAATAAAAAAATAAAATAAGAGTTATCTTAAATTCACTCACCACTCAAACGATAGGAAAATTATTAAATTTTTCTTTAGTAAATTTATTTTTATTTTTAAACTAACTAAGTTTCAGCAAGATTTCAAAAGATCTATAATTTATTTCAGTGTATCGTTTTAAACTGAACATTGGACATAATCGGTTGGTAAAATGAAGGCAAGTAAGTACACCAAGAGAAAGTATATTATCATACATGTGCCGAAACAAATCTTTAAGGATTACGACGGAAATCATTAAGCATTTCCAATGCCAATTTATATGTATGATAATATAATTTCTATCTCTTGGCATATGTTTACATGTTTACCATATGTTTACCATTTCCATTATGGTTTGGCCTCTTGCTTGATTCTACATTTAAGTTTAATTCGTTTTTGGAAAAAATTTGTCTTCATTATTTGACTTAAAAAATCCCTTATCATGCAAAAATTTAAATAGATTTTGACAAGTGAAATTCCCAAATCCATACTTAGTAGATTTTAAAGACCGACAACTTGGCTAAAACTAAACCGATTTTCATATTTTTTACCATTTTCATTATGGTTTGGCCTCTATATTGGTTCTGCATTTAGGTTTAATTCGCTTTTACAATAATAACTATTGTGTACTCTGAACGAGTATTACGCAGTCAGTTACGGTCGACTGCAATTTTCTTATTTTTTTTTTTGCAATTTCAAAGGTTCTGAGAAATTCGCGTTTCGAATTCTCTCGAAGTGCTTCGTACTTACCAAATTGGGAGAACGCTCTTGACCCATTTAATGCAACCCTTGCCCATTTTAATCTTATCATGTTAATTGGCTTTTAATGCCCAGATTTTATTGAATTATTTTTCTATAATATCCTTATAGTTGTGAACAGGAATTGAAATTGGGAACAAAATAAATTCTATCGATTGGATTTTAATTTTGTGTGATAATTTCATTCATCTGTTTTTTGGTTATTATTTTTCTATATGGATATTGATGTCTATAGATATGAGTGTTGTGTGCCCAGGTGTAATTTTCGCTGCTTACACCCATGTCCCCGTTACAAATGTAGATGTTTCTGTGAATTTTGGATTCTGGATTTTTTTGTTTAGTTTGTGTTTATTGGCCAAGTGGGAATATTCATGCCACTGTGGTTGTTGTTGGCAGTGTTGCTGTTTGTGTTGTGGCTGTTGTTGCTGATGTTGCTGGTGTGATTGTTGTTGTTGTTCATATTATTACCTTGAAAGTTGCAGACATTGCTGTTGCTGGTGCTATCGTTTATGCTCCCGTTGTACTTATTTTGCATATTGCACATGTTGTTGATATTATTGTTGCTATTGTTGCTGAAATAGCTGAAATAAGGGCAACGGATTGTGCGACATATACCAAATGCGAAACTTGCCCGGCGCCTGCGGCGGTGCGTGTGGCGCCACAAGCCCGTTGTTGAGGAAAACAGGCGGCTTGAAGTTGACTGCGGTGCACGGATGCATCTGTTGTTGCATGTTGGTTAGATGCTGCAGTGGCGGCATCGGCTGCATTTGCTGCTGCTGTTGCTGCAGCAGCTGTTGTTGCAGCAGCTGATGATGTTGCTGCTGCAGCTGCAGCTGTTGCTGATGAGTGCTGATGCTGAAGCTGTTGATGCTGCTGTTGCTGCTGCAGCTGCAGCTGCCGTGCTGATGGTGCTGATGCTGAAGCTGTTGATGCTGCTGTTGCTGCTGTTGCTGATGGTGCTGATGCTGCTGATGCTGAAGCTGTTGATGCTGCTGCCGCTGCCTGCTGCCGCTGCTGCTGCTGCTGATGCTGAAGCTGTTGATGCTGCTGTTGCTGATGCTGCTGATGTTGCTGATGCTGCTGTTGCTGATGCTGAAGCTGTTGATGCTGCTGTTGCTGATGCTGCTGATGTTGCTGATGCTGCTGTTGCTGATGCTGCTGATACTGAAGCTGTTGCTGCTGCTGAAAGCTGTTGCTGCTGCTGCTGCTGCTGCTGCCGCTGCTGCTGCCGCTGCTGCTGCTGCTGCTGCCGCTGCTGCTGCTGCTGCCGCCGCTGCTGCTGCTGCTGCTGCCGCTGCTGCTGCCGCTGCTGCTGCTGCTGATGCTGAAGCTGTTATGCTGCTGCTGTTGCTGATGCTGCTGATGTTGCTGATGCTGCTGCTGCTGATGCTGAAGCTGTTGATGCTGCTGTTGCTGCTGATGCTGCTGATGTTGCTGATGCTGCTGCTGCTGCTGCTGCCGCTGCTGCTGCTGCTGCTGCCGCTGCTGCTGCTGCTGCTGCCGCTGCTGCTGCTGCTGCTGCCGCTGCTGCTGCTGCTGCCGCTGCTGCTGCTGCTGCTGCCGCTGCTGCTGCTGCTGCTGCCGCTGCTGCTGCCGCTGCTGCTGCTGCTGATGCTGAAGCTGTTGATGCTGCTGTTGCTGATGCTGCTGATGTTGCTGATGCTGCTGCTGCTGGTGCTGAAGCTGTTGATGCTGCTGTTGCTGATGCTGCTGATGTTGCTGATGCTGCTGCTGCTGCTGCTGCCGCTGCTGCTGCTGCTGCTGCCGCTGCTGCTGCTGCCGATCGCTGCTGCTGCTGCTGCCGCTGCTGCTGCTGCTGCTGCTGCCGCTGCTGCTGCTGCTGCCGCTGCTGCTGCTGCTGCTGCTGCCGCTGCTGCTGCTGCTGCCGCTGCTGCTGCTGCTGCTGCCGCTGCTGCTGCTGATGCTGCTGCTGATGCTGCTGCTGATGCTGTGGCTGATGCTGTTGGCGCTGCTGATGATCGCCAATTTTGCTGTTTAATCGATTACGGGTACCTAAATTAGTATAAAACACAACTTTAAAAGTGTTTCTGCCTGGGTCGATTTTTCTGTCAAAAATCATGCAAAATTGAAATACATTTTGACAAGTAAAGTTCCCAAATCCACACTTGTTAGATTTCAAAGGTCCCATAACTTTGTCAAAAACTGAACCGATTTTCATGATGCTTACCATTTCCATCATGGTTTGACATCTAGATTGATTCTGCATTCTAAATTTAACTCGTATTTGAAAATAAATTTTTTTGGATTTTTTTCCGAAAAAAATCCTTTACTCCCCTTACTTATTTTTGAAAAAAATAATTTTTTTAATTCAGAATCGCGAATTTTTATTTTCAATCGATTGCGGGTACCTAAATTAGTATAAAACGCAACTTTAAAAGTGATTCTGAGAGGGTCTTCTGAGAGGGTCGATTTTTCTGTCAAAAATCATGCCCAAATGGACAAAGATTTTGACAAGTAAAGTTCCCAAATCCACACTTGTTCGATTTCAAAAGTCCCATAACTTTGTCAAAACTGAACCGATTTTCATGATGTTTGCCATTTCCATCATGGTTTGACATCTAGATTGATTCTGCATTTAAATTTAACGCGTATTTGAAAATAAATTTTTTTTTCGTTTTTTTTCCGAAAAAAATCCTTTACTCCCCCCCTTACTTATTTTGGAAAAAAAAATTTTTTTCTAATTTAGAATCGCGAAGGTTCATTTTCAATCGATTGCGGGTACCTAAATTAGTATAAAACGCAACTTTAAAAGTGATTCTGAGAAGGTCGAGTTTTCTGTCAAAAATCCATGCTCAAAATGGGACTAAGATTTTGACAAGCAAAGTTCCCAAATCCATACTTGCTAGATTTCAAAGTCCCATAACTTTGTCAAAACTGAACCGATTTTCCTTGATGCTTACCATTTTCATCATGGTTTGACATCTAAATCAACTAAATCAATTCTGCATTTAAATTTAACTCGTATTTGAAAATAAATTTTTTTGGATTTTTTTTCGGGTTTCCGAATTCTCCCGAAGTGTTTCGATACTTACACCAAATTGGGAGAACGCTCTTGACCCATTTGATGCAACCCCTTGCCCATTTTAATCTTATCATGCCCAATTGGCTTTTAATGCCCAGATTTTATTGAATTATTTTTCTATAATATCCTTATAGTTGTGAACAGGAATTGAAATTGGGAACAAAATAAATTCTATCGATTGGATTTTAATTTTGTGTGATAATTTCATTCATCTGTTTTTTGGTTATTATTTTTCTATATGGATATTGATGTCTATAGATATGAGTGTTGTGTGCCCAGGTGTAATTTTCGCTGCTTACACCCATGTCCCCGTTACAAATGTAGATGTTTCTGTTAATTTTGGGTTCTGGATTTTGGTAAGTGGTGTTTTTTTTTTGTCTTTTGCTTTTGTTTAGTTTGTGTTTATTGGCCAAGTGGGAATATTCATGCCACTGTGGGTTGTTGTTGGCAGTGTTGCTGTTTGTGTTGTGGCTGTTGTTGCTGATGTTGCTGGTGTGATTGTTGTTGCTGTTCATAGTACCTTTGAATGTTGCAGACATTGCTGTTGCTGGTGCTATCGTTTATGCTTTTGCCCGTTATGATTATTTTGCATATTGCACGTATGTATGTTGATATTATTGTTGCTATCGAAAATGTTGCTATTGTTGCTGAAATAGCTATTGTTATCCGCCTGCTTCAGGCTCCAATGATTGACGGCCACCTCATGGCGGCTGCGCATTGTGCGACATATACCAAATGCGAAACTTGCCCGGCGCCTGCGGCGGTGCGTGTGGCGCCACAAGCCCGTTGTTGAGGAAAACAGGCGGCTTGAAGTTGACTGCGGTGCACGGATGCATCTGTTGTTGCATGTTGGTTAGATGCTGCAGTGGCGGCATCGGCTGCATTTGCTGTTGCTGTTGCTGCAGCAGCTGTTGTTGCAGCAGCTGATGATGTTGCTGCTGCAGCTGCAGCTGCTGCTGTTGCTGCTGCTGCTGATGGTGCTGATGCTGCTGATGCTGAAGCTGTTGATGCTGCTGTTGCTGATGCTGCTGATGTTGCTGATGCTGCTGTTGCTGATGCTGCTGATGCTGACTGCTGCTGCTGCTGCTGCTGAAGCTGTTGCTGCTGCTGCTGCTGCTGCTGCTGCTGCTGCTGCCGCTGCTGCTGCTGCTGCCGCTGCTGCTGCTGCTGCTGCCGCTGCTGCTGCTGCTGCTGCCTGCTGCTGCTGCTGCTGCTGCTGATACTGTGGCTGATGCTGTTGGCGCTGCTGATGATCGCGAATTTTTATTTTCAATCGATTGCGGGTACCTAAATTAGTATAAAACGCAACTTTAAAAGTGATTCTGAGAGGGTCGATTTTTCTGTCAAAAATCATGCCAAAATGGACAAAGATTTTGACAAGTAAAGTTCCCAAATCCACACTTGTTCGATTTCAAAGTCCCATAACTTTGTCAAAACTGAACCGATTTTCATGATGTTTGCCATTTCCATCATGGTTTGACATCTAGATTGATTCTGCATTTAAATTTAACGCGTATTTGAAAATAAATTTTTTTCGTTTTTTTTCCGAAAAAAATCCTTTACTCCCCCCTTACTTATTTTGGAAAAAAAAAATTTTTTTTAATTTAGAATCGCGAATTTTTATTTTCAATCGATTGCGGGTACCTAAATTAGTATAAAACGCAACTTTAAAAGTGATTCTGAGAAGTTCGATTTTTCTGTCAAAAATCATGCTAAAATGGACAAAGATTTTGACAAGTAAAGTTCCCAAATCCATACTTGCTAGATTTCAAAGTCCCATAACTTTGTCAAAACTGAACCGATTTTCATGATGCTTACCATTTTCATCATGGTTTGACATCTAAATCAATTCTGCATTTAAATTTAACTCGTATTTGAAAATAAATTTTTTTGGATTTTTTTCGGGTTTCGAATTCTCCCGAAGTGTTTCGTACTTACCAAATTGGGAGAACGCTCTTGACCCATTTAATGCAACCCTTGCCCATTTTAATCTTATCATGTTAATTGGCTTTTAATGCCCAGATTTTATTGAATTATTTTTCTATAATATCCTTATAGTTGTGAACAGGAATTGAAATTGGGAACAAAATAAATTCTATCGATTGGATTTTAATTTTGTGTGATAATTTCATTCATCTGTTTTTTGGTTATTATTTTTCTATATGGATATTGATGTCTATAGATATGAGTGTTGTGTGCCCAGGTGTAATTTTCGCTGCTTACACCCATGTCCCCGTTACAAATGTAGATGTTTCTGTTAATTTTGGGTTCTGGATTTTGGTAAGTGGTGTTTTTTTTTTGTCTTTTGCTTTTGTTTAGTTTGTGTTTATTGGCCAAGTGGGAATATTCATGCCACTGTGGTTGTTGTTGGCAGTGTTGCTGTTTGTGTTGTGGCTGTTGTTGCTGATGTTGCTGGTGTGATTGTTGTTGCTGTTCATATTACCTTGAATGTTGCAGACATTGCTGTTGCTGGTGCTATCGTTTATGCTGCCGTTATGATTATTTTGCATATTGCACATGTTGTTGATATTATTGTTGCTATCGAAAATGTTGCTATTGTTGCTGAAATAGCTATTGTTATCCGCCTGCTTCAGGCTCCAATGATTGACAGCCACCTCATGGGGCAACGCATTGTGCGACATATACCAAATGCGAAACTTGCCCGGCGCCTGCGGCGGTGCGTGTGGCGCCACAAGCCCGTTGTTGAGGAAAACAGGCGGCTTGAAGTTGACTGCGGTGCACGGATGCATCTGTTGTTGCATGTTGGTTAGATGCTGCAGTGGCGGCATCGGCTGCATTTGCTGTTGCTGTTGCTGCAGCAGCTGTTGTTGCAGCAGCTGATGATGTTGCTGCTGCAGCTGCAGCTGCTGCTGTTGCTGCTGTTGCTGATGGTGCTGATGCTGCTGATGCTGAAGCTGTTGATGCTGCTGTTGCTGATGCTGCTGATGTTGCTGATGCTGCTGTTGCTGATGCTGCTGATGCTGAAGCTGATGCTGCTGCTGCTGCTGAAGCTGTTGCTGCTGCTGTTGAAGCTGTTGCTGCTGCTGCTGCTGCTGCTGATGCTGTGGCTGTTGCTGCTGCTGATGCTGTGGCTGCTGCTGATGTTGTTGGTGCTGTTGGTGCTGCTGTTGATGCTGCTGCTGATGGTGCTGCTGCTGCTGATGCTGCTGATGCTGCTGCTGATGCTGCTGCTGTGGCTGTGGCACCTGTTGCTGATGCAGCCATTGCTGGCCAGGATGTTGCCATGGTGGCGGCGCGTGCATGTAACTGCCAGCTGCTGACACTGGTGCCGGTGGCGGTGGGGGTGGTGGCGGCGGTGGGGGTGGTGCTGGCGCGGGTCCGCCCACCTGCACCGCTGCTGTTGCTGTCGCCGCCGCCGCTGCTGCTGCTGTTGGCAGCTCCTGATGCGGCTGCTGCTGCGGCTGCTGGGGCTGCTGCAACTGCTGCGGCTGCTGCGGCTGTCCCGGCACCATTTGACTTCGCGTTAGGTCCTGCTGCAGCTGCCAGTGCAACTGGCGCTTCAATAGCAAATGCAGCTGGCGCAGCTGCATCAGCGTCTGCTGGAACAGCTGGCGATTGGGCAGCGCCGGCAGCATCTGGTCGATGCTCTGGACGAGGCGACGCGTCTGCTGCTGGGCCTGCATCAGCTGCACCGTCAGCTTCTGCTTCTGATCGATGGGCGGCTTCGGCTTCGCCGCCGGCGATTTGTGCGCCGCCGACGCCTTCTGTCCCGACGATTTCTTCTGCTCGGCGCGCGCCTTCGGTTCGTCCTGGTCGTCGGTGAAGCGCCACGGCTCGAACTGCTGTTGGCGCTCCCGCTCGAATTGGCGCTCGCGCTGCCAGCGCAGCCACGCGTCGAGTTCGGCGCTTGGCAGGCGCTCCTGCTGCTGCTGCTGCGACTGCGACTGCGGCTGCGGCTGCGGACGTGATCGACAAATCAGAACGTCTGCCATCGGACAGTGGGGAGAGAGTGGGGCGGCATACTCACCATTTGGGGCTCACGCGGCCACTCCGCGGGCGGCTCCTTGTTTGGGCTGAGATTGATGTTCAGGCTGTTCATCGCTGCCAGACGCTCGGCCCGCTCGGAGCCAATGGGCGCCAGTTTGTTCCTTTTATCCATGCTTATTGGTTTGATGCTTGTGCTGGTTTCAGAGTATTTCTAAACTATTGCTGTCAGTAGTAGATGTAGTTGTGGTTAAATTTCCAGTGCCATGCCCAAAATGAATTTAAGCTCACAGCCAACTTATGTTTGCATTTCGCTCGCAGCATCAACGATTCGATAAGCTGTCATTTTCAAAATTTAAACACTTTCAACGGATTAATTTTTTAAATTGAATTCAAATTTTTAGTTACGCCCACTTAATAATCAATAAATCTATGCATTTGTCAAATAAAATCAGTATCAACTAAAGAGCTGTGAGACTTTCAGTAAGCATTAAAGTACATTTCAAATTTTCGATGTCTTGCCCATTTTCTTAAAATCGATTAGAATCGATTTGAGTCCCGATGTTAACCTTATCTCGGTGATTATTTAATATGTAAGTTTACTTTTAAGCAGTTCGTATATTGAATCAGGTATATACCTGTGGAAGCCATAATTAAACCCAGAAATTACGTAATAATAAATTGTAAATAGTGTAGGGCTAGAACTGGCAGACTATCGATAACAGTCTATCGATAGTTTTGATTTTGACAGTCCAAATCATTGATAAAGTTACAAACAGGAATTTCAAATATGAAAATAAGTCGAATAATCTAATGAAATACCATTTCAAAATATTTGGGTTTATTTCACATAGATACAAATAAATTTTAAAATCAATTTAATGATAGTCTTAACATAATGAAGCTTACCTATTTAATATAGACTCATCTATCTACAAAATTGTGCCTGCCTTCATGGCACCAACCCAATAGCACCAATGTTTATACTCATTCATAAAATGAAACGAGTATATTCGGTTTGTACAATGTGCGTCTGTTTATTTAAATGTAAAAATGTCTATTAAAGCTAAAGACCTGAAACTTCGTATATACTTATTCCCTTATACCCGCCTCAAATAAACTATATCTCCTTCAGTTTTAGAGGAGGTCATCAGTAATCTGTCTGCAAATTGTGCTGTATCTAGCTTTATGACTGAGGACGACATACAGATTTGATCGATTTGCCATGCCCCCAGAGGGCGTAGCCAAAAAATCTTAACACTTTCTCTGACGTGGGAATATATACTCCAAGTTTCAAGTCTCTGGTTTCAATAGCGGCGAAGACAACTCTGTTCATACGGTATAAAAATTTACAGTTTAAGGTGCACTGCTCTGAGGTTACACTATGATTGAGTATTACGCATTCGATTACGCCCGACCGCAACGTTCTCACTTGTTTGCCAATTTCTTTTTTGTGGCTGGTAGCCGCAAGTTTGGCACTTCTCCACTAAAGCTGTCCTCTTTGGTTTTGATTACTCATCAGCAAATCAGAGTAATAGATTTAGCGATATATTAAATATACATTTCTTGATTGCATAATAAATGGCGTAACTGTTGTTATTTGCAGGTGGAATATGCGACAACCGAATCGGTGGTAACCGTCGATTGGGAAAATGGCTTCGTGGAGGCATCGGCGGCCAACAACGAGAACATCACGCAGGTGAGTAGCTGGCAGTGGCGGTTAATTAAGTGTTATAGCATCGTTTTTGGGCAGGTATTCAAGGAGCTGCTCGCCCAGGCCAAAATAACGTACAATCTGAGCCCGGCGCTGCGTCGCCGCCGCCAGTCGCTGCCGCAGCAGATTGGCAACAATGGGCCGGGAACACCGCTGCACCACCACCAGCACCACCACCATCAGCATCAGGCGCACGGACAGGCGACGGCGCACGGTTCCGGCGCTGGTTCGGCCTCAACATCGGCCGGTGCCGGTGCCGCTGGCGGGGCGCACGGTTCCCACACACCGACGCCGGCACAGCTGCAGCACTTGCAGCGCATCCAGGAGCGCAGCTTGGGCGCCAAGCGCAATTCCTGCACAATTTCCTAAGCCAAAAGCGGCGAGAAACAACAAATTAAAATGAAGAAAACTAAAATGAAAACAACAACAACCTGAAGAACCTATGAAACTGAAACTGAACAAACGGTCTCCTACAAATGGTTTTCAATGTTTCACAAATAAAACGATTAACACTCATGTATTCACGATCTTATGTAATCTCGACTCAAGTGTACCTCTTGCTAATCACTTTAGTACCTATCTCGAGCAAATTTCGCTCTGTCCTTTTCTCACGCTCTTCACACACACTCTCTCTCTCTCTCTCTTCCCTCTCTCTTTCGCTCACGCAAAGAAGAAACCCCCAACAAGAAATATGTATAAGCATAAGCTGTAGTTAAAAGTCCCCAAAAGTCCAATATTAATGTTAGATATTTCTACAGATATAACATACATAAACATATATATATACATATATATACCAACTCGAAATGAATTGAAGCGGCAATCCCAACAAACAATACATGCACAAGTATCTGTAAATACATGACAATATCTGAAGCTAAACGCGACAACTTGACCAAAGCCAGAAAATTACAAATTGTCTCAATTTTGTAATTTGATATTTACATTTTTTTTTTGTTTGTTTGTTACTTAAATAACAACACGCAACAAAAACCTTTGGCGTACCCAATCGATGTCTACAGTTACTAACTTAACTATATTAATCTAGTTGAACTCAAGAAAAAAAAACACGCAAATATTGCGCCCAAAATTAGCGCAGTCGTTGAACCGCTCCTGTGGCAAATAACAAAAGTATTTTAGCTGTGTCTCTGTGTTTGCGTAACCGTAATATATATACTTAAATGGATTCTAGTAGTGAACACATACACTCAGAAAAAAAGCTCCATTCTAAATCCATGTAACTAGACAGGATCGAATTCGTTCGGTGTTTCAAGGACATTTCATTCTTGGATATACTTCAATTAAGTATGCACCCATTACAGATTCGAAAACGGTCCGTTTATGTTGCATGAAAAGATCAGCATTCTTGAATTAAGTATAAAATACTCATTACAAGAATTTTCATAGTTGAAATAAGCGTAAAACATTCTTAAAGTTCTGTTTTATTTTTGAGTCCTATTAATGCTTAAAAATGCATTTCTGGAATACTGAAAAAATAACTTTATTCTTAAGTTGGGAATTTTCACATTTTTCCTTTCAAGAAGAGTAAAAATTCAATCCAACCTGTATGCTTGAAGTCTCAGTCCAGAACACTACGCAAAGAGTTGAGCTAGTTTTTTATCACACTTATTCGAAGGCTCGAGTTGAAGATACCCTGTACTCGACTCTAACTATTTATGAAACATTACTAAATGCTGTTCATTATACGAACTAATTTCATACCGACATCAAAAAGAAATAGGATTAAAAAAATAAATAAAACAAATATCTTAAATACACACATACTTAATATCAGCGCACTTTTTTCTAGCCTGTCAAAAACTTCTATATATATATATATATATGTATATCCCCTATACAGGTTAAAGGAATACATTGTTCCCATATTTTCATAGACAATTCCTAGCATTCTTTTCTCCTCATCCGATGTGTGTGTCGTTGTAGATTGCCAACGTTATAGAGTAGAATACGTGTTCCCAAAAAAATATTCGTGATTGTGTATCGTCTGTGGAAGATTGAAGCAACTGCAAAGTATATTAAATTGTTAAGAGTTTTTTTTAAGTTTATTTATTTTTGTTTTTCATTATTATATATTTATCAATGTTAGCATGTATCGTATCGTAGTTGGTTAATTATGCGAGCTAGGCAAGCATAATAAGAAAAAAGATTTTATTAACAAAGGGTTAAGATTGAAAATGCAATGAAAACACCAAACAAAATGAAACTAAGGGCAAACATTGAATCAAAAAGCAACTAAATGAGAAGGAAACTATATATATATATATATATATATATATAAATATATATATACATATATATATATATAAATAAATATCGATATATATATATATAAATATATATATGTATATATACATATACATATATGAATACAAGAAAACGACTTTAATGATATGATATGTACTGTATCCAATGGGCTGCTGGAGCACGTTAAAGCTATCAATATTACTTAGAAAATATGCAACTACTACTTTGTGTGTCTGTGTATGTGTCTGTGTTAAATATCATATATTACCATATAATAAACAATACCCTTAAAATACTAATATACATCAGATGGCAACCGTTCGTCGGGGTACAAAGCCTAAGTTTACTATAGCCCTGGTGTCAAATGAAAAGAAATTGTTAAAATTTATTTTTATTTTATTTTTACTAATCTTAACTTCATACATTTACTTGGCATTTGTTTCTCTTTTTATTTTCCTAATATTTATTATTATTCAAAAAGTAGTATAGTTATGCTACTGTGAAATATTTTATACAAATATCTATATTATACAACACATTTCTCTGAGTTTTAATCGACAAATATTTAATAGCATTATGCATTCCAAAGAAATCTGAACAAAGGCACCTATGTACATTATTTTTAATATCCCCTTTTTTACCCGGGCTATAATATAAATAGGCAATTAAACAGTACTAATATGTAAACAACATGGAAACTAGATCGAAAAGTAAATGTCTTGATCAGTACAATTGGAATTGGAGTTAAGGTCAATAGATCAAACATTAAACTATATATTTACAATGAATTATCTTTGCAAATATGTTGTATAATAACAATTATCACCAGTCAAGCAAGGCTCAAGTGTTTAATATTTGAGAGCAGAAGGTTATATTTATATAAAGAGAAGTGAAAAGTAATATAGCACAAGTCAAAACTTGAATACCAATTATTAATATCGATATGTAACAAAACCAAAAAAAAAGTGAATTTATGTAATTACTGAAACCAGTTCGTATAATACTTATACAAAGTAGTGCGTATTCATGTGACATTTCGTGTGTATTTACAAATAAAATAAAAGCAAAAAATAAATTAAAGAAAAAAACTATGCATACTTACATTACAAAAGTACTTAAATCTACTTATGCAAAAGGCATTAACAACTAAACAAAGCCAATGTTCTGCGAATTCTATGTCATTAGTACCGTGCGACTTACATTATCAATATTATACCTAAATCCTAAAAATCCTACAAATTTATATCTAAAATGTTTGTGATTTATTTAGTTAAGCAGCGCACTGTGGCTGAAACTTTTATTAAAATATTAAATATATATTTTATGTTCGCCATACTCAAGTAATTACCGAAACTTTGGCTTCGCTTAACAACCAGATTTCAAAATTGTGAAAACTTCAAGCTTTGCGGTCCACAGTGCGCTAATTAACAAAAACGTTTTGGAAATAAAAGCAAGGCCACATAGAATTGACTAGAGCGCCAATGTTGGCACTAAAGTAAGGCAAATGCCAAATACTTTTCACTATTGGCTCTTCAATTACTTGCTACATACTCGATAATACACCTATTATATTATATATTTTTATGTATACTTAGATTTGTACTTTAATCTGATGCTTAAGGTTGTGTCCGCTGTATACGCCGCTCCAATTTCAAAATTACATTTTATTGATGTGAATTACAAAATAAAATCAAATAAAAAACAAAAACAGTAACGATGAGTAAAAATAGAATAAAATACCAGGAATATCTTATCGAATACCTTGTCCTCATTATTTTCAAAACTCGATTCTGGCTATAATATATTTTCCCTGTCATCTTGTCTGCGGCTTCTTTATATTTTTTCAATTATCCTAAGTTTTAAAGTTTACAATTTGTGTGTAAGTATGTGCAAGTAATGAATAAATTATGTAGCTGAGCCCAATAAATGTTATAACGACGTAGTAAAAATCTGCAGATGGATATCCCTAACAATTATTAAAATAAATACATATGTATACATATGCATACATAAATATACATCTATATACATACACAAATATATATACATAAATATATATATATATATTTATAAATGTAATTATTGAAGAGCAAAACAAGAAGAAAACATAAAAAAAACGAATAAACACAAAGAAAACCAATTAATTTTTTGGGCATGAGAGAAATGTAAGTACAAACAGGTTAGAACCGACTGCGCAATACTTTGTTAACAGTAACTGTTAAATCGATTTTAAGTGGATGTCAACAGTCTCCTTGCGATTTTTGGTGGCCTTATCTCTAAAATTGTGGTTGGTATAGATTTAATCGTATTTTGAAGCACTAGTTGCCGAGATTTAAAGCCGGTATACACGAGTATATCTATTCAACGTTTCAAGGTATCTAGATAAACATAAATCGAATGAGTTTTTTCAAAGTTAACGACAAATCGCTGATCAAACGGTAATTTCAAATAAGGAGTGCGCTGACATAAGCTGAATATTATGATAGTAAGCATACATTGACTTATAAGTAATTGCTATAACAGCATTCATTCACAATGAGAGTGAAAATCGTAAAACACTTCCATTAGCTTTGAGATGAATAATCCCTCATGAAATATGAAATTCCTATCATATTATAAATTATAAAATATATAAATTCCTATCATATGCTTTTAATTGGGATGCGATAAGCACAATGCTTGCATGCCTTGCGCATGCGTTGAGAATTAGGTGGAAAAACAAATAATTAAAATTATAGCAGCGTGCTTTCATCCGTGGCACACTCGATATTTTTTCTACAAAATGGTAGAAATTTTTTTGAATGATAATTATTTAGGCCAACCATATGTAGAGAGCATAAAAGAGAGGGCAAATCGTTAAACACTTCCACTTGCTTTGAGATTATTAATCCCTTATGAAATATAAAATTCCCATTCTGTTCCTTCGATTAATTGGGAATCGATAAGCACAATGCTTGCATGCCTTGCGCATGCGTTGAGAATCAGGTGGAAAAAATAATTAAAATCATATCAACGTGCTTTCGTCCATGGTAGCCAAATGGTGGTACACTCGATATTTTTTCTACACAGTGGTAGAAATTTTTGCTAATTTTTTTTAATTATTATAATTTTGGCCAACAATTATTATAATTTAGAGAGCATAAAACCGAATGTAAATCTTAAAACACTTCCACTTTCTTTAAAACTATTAACCCCTTATGAAATATAAAATTCCTATCATTTCGATTAATTAGGAATCGATAAGCAAAATGCTTCCATGACTTGCGCATGCGTTGAGAATTAGGTGGAAAAAAATAATTATAGCAACTTGCTTTCATCCATGGTAGCCAAATGGCGGTACACTCGATATTTTTTCTACAAAAGGGGAACAATTGTTTGCTAATTTATTTAATATTATAATTTTGGCCAACAATATAGGTAAATGTAGAGAGCATATAAGCGAGAGCAAATCCTAAGACACTTACATCTGCTTTGAGATTAATAATCCCCTATGAAATATAAAATTCCTATCACATGCTTTCGATTAATTGGGAATCGATAAGTAAAATGCTTGCGTGCCTTGCGCATGCGTTGAGAATTTGGTGGAAAAAAATAATTATAGCAATTTGCTTTCATCCATGGTAGTCAAATGGTGGTACACTCGATATTTTTTCCACAAAGTGGTGGATATTTTTGCTAATTTATTTTTAAACATTATAATTTTGTCCAACAATATAGGTAAATGTAGGGAGAGTAAAAAAGGTTCTAATGCTTGTTTATTCTTAAAGGTTTCTTACTTCAATTTTTTTATACATTTTACTTAGGTTGACACTCGATCTGTCAACCTATTAAATAAATAAATAAATATCAATACACTACTAGATAAATAATAAATAAATAAATATTTAACAAATATTTAAATGACAATCAGAGTCTAATTTATATTCAGAACCAATATATACATACTGTTTTAAAAATTACACTTTTCATCTAAAATTGTAACTTGTGGTTCAAAATAATTTTTTTCAGTGTAAACTGTGCCTGCCTTCTTGAAGCTTAATGCTACAAAACGCAACTTGGCAATTTTGGCATTGCGAATGCCAGCTGCCTGTTACAACACTCAAATTGTTTGCCCAATCTTTGCCAGTATTTACTCAGAACTCAGCTGTATTTTGTATGTTACGTACATATTATTTGTATATAATATATTATACACACAAGTATTTATATATATATATAAATACATATATATTTCTCTATGTTTGTATATAGAGACAAAAAAAACTTTGCCGCTACTGATAAGAAAAAGGGGTCTGACTGGCAAACCCACAAAAAATTATAATTAAAATAAAAAATCAATAGTAGCAGCTTCATAACGATAAATAGGATATTTAAGGGGTGTGTACCTAATATCTCTTTAATTTTGTGGGTGTGTGTGTGTGTGTGTGAGCAACAGCAACAATAACAAACATGAGCACAAGGCCAAACAAATAAGCTTACAATATGCAAAAGGACCAAACTCAAGGTTACAGCACGTATCGCAGGACATATGCGAAACGTCAATACACTGCAATCACCGAATTTTTAGGGCAAATGTAAATAAATACATATAACAGAATTAAAGCCAATATTTGATTGTTTATTAGTGAAAAAGTAGTTATTTTGGCCGGGTATGCAGGTTTTTGTAAAAGTCTGTGTTTCCTATTTGGATGAATTTATCAAATTGGTCTGTGGAAATCATTTACATCAAAATATAGGCTAATTGAGAGTGTCAAATTTTAAAGTATTCCAATAAATATACCTAAGACTACAAGAAATAAAATAAAACTTCAAATTAAAAAAACTACAAGAAATACAAATTTTTCTTACTGTATCCAGGTACTTTAATTGGTTGAAATTAGTATTATTATAGTTGTTTTTGAACATTTGGTTGGGTTTATTGTGCTTTTTATTTCTATTATGATTTTTATAGTTATTATCATAAATTTATCATTAATACCATTACTTTTGTTAATTTTATTATTAATTTAGGGTAACAATTTAAAATGTAACAGAATTCTTTGGTTTCCGGCTAAAAGTAAAGTGTTGGAAACTGCACTTTTATATTTTTCTCCATTTTTTAAAATTTTTTATTTTTATTTTTTTGTAAATATAATCAAACTTTTAAGAATGTTACTTATTTGTCCGTCTAGCCAACGAATATACTCTTGCTTTTGGTGAGCACAGCAGTCAGGCCAAGCAGGACAGTCCATTTCACAACAGACGCAGGCGCAGACACGTCCATCTTGCGTGTGTGTGTGTGTGTGTGAGTGTGTGGCACGTAGTACTCACGTTGTACTCGTGCACCAGCTGATGGGGTTTTCGGTTATTGGGTCGTTGGGTCGCTCCCCAGCCTGGCTGGCACAAGCTTCGAAAACGTGCCTGCGTGCGTGTGTTGTCCTTTTGCCGTCGGTGGGGCCACGGCCAACTGTCAGAAGCAGCCGAAATCGAAACCGATACGCCAACGTTATAAGCGGATTCGAGGCGCCCGGCGGCGCGCCATTGTAATCTCAGCAGCGAACGGCGCGGAGCTGCTCGTTGACGCGCTTATATCACATATTGTTGTTGTTCTCCTTATTTTTGTTTTTTTTTCTTAGCTGCGTTACGCGCGCAACGCCTACAAGTATGCAACCAATAAATTGTGCGTCATAAAAACGCAGTGCATAACCGACCGGCCGGTGGTTTGGCGTGGTGTTTATATTGTGATTGTTTGTTGTTATTGTGCTTATGATTACGTGCGACGGCAGTGGAGCCAAGCACTTGTGCAGCAGCCCCCGCAGCCACCCACGCCCTGCCCCAGTTAATAATTGCGCATTTCGAATTCGATTGCCTACGTCAACCTGTAACTTAAGCAGAACCCTAATCAGGATTCCTGGAACCACCCCCGCCCCCATTGTGCGTGAATTGACGCAGATAAAGATATAAATAAGATGCCTACGTATTTGAGTTATGTATGCTGCTCTAGCAAAGAGGGTAACGAGACATTGCCATTACGCTGTCTCTCGGTCATAACAATAACCTTTATAATTAACACGAGGATGCTAAGATATATCAAATGGCAGTGTGGGCCCAACTCTTCATATTTTGAAAAAATAGTTCACACTTAATCGAAAGAGGAAAACATTGATAAGCTTCCAAAATGTTAAGACTGCCACAGAAAACATTTTTTTGAAAGATATACGTATTCATGCAAGTTCCGCGAAATCCTAATCATAAAAAAAACTCTTAAATGTGATACATATAAATTGTTTTAATTTCAAATATATTTATAGCAAAGAAAATTATATGGTATGGGAAACTAAATTTGCTATAACATATAGAGTAAAAACTTCATTTTCAGCAGTAAACTTTATATTATTATAGCCCAAATGCCTAAATCAATTTAAATTTTTTTATAGTGCTGTTTTTTTTTCAACGCCCGCTTTATCTTTACATGCTGTAATTATTTTAATTTGCTTATTTTATTATTATAATTTTTTTAAATTATTTTTTCTCCAAACAAAAAAAAATACCGTGCTAAATTAAGTACGGAAAAGAAATTTGAGTACGATTCAGTATTAATAGTAATAAATCGTACGTAATATTCTTGAAGCGAGTATGTTTCGGTATTCGTCACATCAACCCCTGAAATTCTTAGTAATATGTACACGTAAACATATGTGTATAAAAAAGTTTTTTAAAAAAAAGTTTTTGTTTATTTCTTTACAACAATTTATCGTACACATATAAAGCTGACATAATTTGTGTTATAGCACTGTAAAATACTTGTTGATCTTAAATATATCCGACAATTAAAATACACATTTTCATAGGTGTTAAGCGGGAACCATAACTGTTATAATTTTTAACATACAAATTGCACTTTAATAATTAATATTTTACATTTATAACATTACTCAAAGAACTATTATCATTATTCAACTTTTATTAAAAAGTTAAATTTTTATTGATATTATTTTTTAACTTTTAAATAAAGTTGATGAATATGAGTTAAAAATATTTGATATCAAAAAACTTATAAAAAAAGTTCTGCGTTTCAGTAAGCTCAACTTAAAAAATAAATTTTGGTGTAATCCTATTTTTTGTAGCAAACGTCTTTCACGTTTTTTAGTTAAAGTATCATGGTATAATAGTTATCTTCCATCCCTGGTGTTAAGCTATTTAGGCATTCCCAGGCCAAAAGTCTCGTAGCCAGTGCTATTCATAAAAAAGTTACGTTTAATTTTCAATAATAATAAGAAATAACATTGTTTTTTTAACATTTCGCTTAAATATAAGCAGTTCAATGAACATAAAACTTGTCAGAAAATGGACAAGAGTTATATTCTCCTTAGAAAAGATTAAACCTTACATACTAATTCGTATTTTTCGCCACTATTAAAACTAGAGACTTGAAACTTTGAATACATATATACTCGTGAACACCGTCGTCAGCCAAAGTATTCATATTTTTCAACTACACCCAGTGGGGACGTGTCAAATCGATACAATCTGTATACAGTGATAGAAAAAGTAATAGAAAACGAACTTAATTATTAATAATGCGTGTAGATTTTATGCATGAAGCCAACTGGAAACAACTAGTTCGGATTGGAAAAAAACGCGCCTTAATTTCGTCATTTGTATTGCTATTAGAATCCGGATAGGTCGAGTTGGTCGTCGAAAAGTCATAAGAAATCTTCAAAAATAGGGCAAAACAATGGAACAATGAAAGTTAATAATATTCTTAAAAAAATAGATCTCTTCTGGGATTAATTTTAACGTAAATCAAAATTTAACAATGACTCCAAGTTTTACGCGCACATTGCCAAAAAATGGTTTTGGGCCAACAAAGTAACTTTGCTGAAATGCCAATCCCAACAATCAGACCTTGAATTTGTAGAAATACAATGATATTTTCCATAAAAAATATATTTTTCCTTGGCTCAAATACACAAATAAGGACGATGTGTGAACAAGAAAATGTATGCTGATTCCTCAATAGATTGCTTGGTTTTCATTACGCCAAACTTTCTAAAAATCGTGTTATCACAACCAAAAAAATATTTAAATTAAAAGTTTTGAAGAAAAAAATTGAATTTTTTATTTTTTTCACGCCCAAAACATTAAATTAATTTTCTTTGCTACTTGAATTTGTAAACAACAAGTCCTTTCTATTTATATCAAAACATAAAAAATAAAATCATATCATTTGATCCAAAAATAATATCACAGAAACAGGTTTGAAGTTTTCGAAAAAAAAACCTGCCGTTGCTATTATTTTATCCAGCACTGTATCTCCCTTTTTAAAGCTAAATGCACCAAATTTAACAGATAGTTTTCTGACGAACTCCTAAATATCAAGTCGAAAAATAGTTTTCTGACGAACTTCTAAATATCAAGCCGAAAAATTTCGGGTGCTTGCGAATTAAAAAATTGATAATTTATCAACAAAAAAAATGTAATAATTAAGAAAGTTTTTGTCTGATTTAATCTGTTATACATATATATTATATAGCTGTTAACGAGTATTGCGCAGTCGGTTACACCCGACTGTACCGTGCTTACTTATTGTGTTTTCATATATTGTACACCCATTTACGGCCTTAACTCGATCCAAAAATGTTGGCCGTCATAGGTACTGCCATAAATCGAAATTGAAAATTTCCATAAAATTGATTCAAAACTCAATCAAAAATGAACAATAGAAAACAGAGTTTAGTTTATGCTTATTGAAAGAAAGATTTTCACCATTAATCGAAAAAATAAGCTGTTAATTGAACTTTAGCAGAGGCCGCTAAGCAAAAAAGCCGTTAATAGAGACGGTTGTAAAGCGAGGTATGGGATTATTATTGGCTGGCGAATGCCTGTGGTATTCCGTAATATCCAGAAAGACTCTCGTGTATAGTAGGTGATGTCTGTACATAAGGGCGACTTCTTCCAGTATATACGCCGGACTGTGCTTACTCACTGCGATATCAGATTGAATATCTTGACATTCTACAGCATATTGCAGTTGGTGTGCGTGTTTTGCGGCTATGCTGTGCTAAATATACGCATTATAGGGGACCATATTGTGGAACCCACATGAACCGACTTTCGAGTAAATAGTGTGCGACAATTTATAACGGTTGCACACACTCACGATGTCGATAAACACGAGTCCGAGCTAGTGGAAGCTGGCCAAGGAAGCTGTGACGTTTGCTAGGCCGCTGATAACGGGAACAGTGACCAGAATCGCAGCGAGAGTAGCAATGCTAATTACTAAAGGGAACATATGTACATATATATGCATGTGTATGTGTATGTATCATAACTGAAACAACGAAATGATAAATGCAGCATGAAAAGAAACACAATTTTATATGCTCGCAGCCGGAACGTGAACTCTAACAATGGCAAAAATTAATTTAATTTTAATTTTTTTTAACTAGTGCAAGTATCGAAATTTCATACAGAATTTAAAAGTAAGTCAAACGGTTGATATGTTAACAGAATCAAGCACTGTTAAAATTACTAGCTATGTTGATTTCACAACGTAATGAAAAACTGAAAATACCCCTTTGTTAAAAATAATGTTTTTGAAATATATTATTCGCGAAACATAAATTTGTGTGCGCTTGGCCGGTGATTGCGCAAATTTAAGTAGCTGGAAAATGAGAGTCTTTTATCTGGAGTCACATATTGTGGCACAAAAAGGGTTCGTTATCCCATTGTAAATTGCTGCCGTCTCGCAACCTTGTTGTGTGGGTGACTCTCGAGCGATAATTAAATGGAAGGCGATTTTTATTTTTTTATTTGTTTTTTTTCTGCGGGCAGTGGTCCAGCAACAAGAGAAGAAATATTCGTAGAAACATGCTTGCTTAGCGTTGTGGCTGGGATATTATCAGCGTTTATCCTAATCTATATGCACACACATATATATATATATAAATTTATATAATTATATATATATATACATATATGATATATAAAAAAATATATATATATACATGTGCGTGAAGCCGGCGCATGTCGGCTGCGTTTTATAAAGCCGCCATTGGCCTCAGCTGGCAGCAGTAAACATCGGATTGTCGCCACAGACGCTCGACGAAAAGCAGCAATTAAAAGAATAAAATATAATTAATTATATGAACCAAATGATAACTAACTTATTTTTTCATGTGCTTACAATACTGTGCATTTCAAGTAATTATTCGGATTGTGTGGGCGCATTGCATGTGAGTCCCTCATTTGGCGGGCTTAGCTACTTTTCAATATGATATTGCTAGCTGCCTTGTGAAGGGCTTACGTGTGATTGTAAATCAACAAATTAAATCAGCCAACAAGGATACAGAATGCAGGAAGCAATTGGAAATATGAATATTGTTTGGCTACCAATTTGAATAGCGCGCCGCACAACACTATTAGTTTAAGCGCGGTCTCCTAACAGTTTTGCTCCTTATTGCAATAGAACTGCTCCACATGTAACAGTACGCTCCACAATCAAAATCATTGTCTACCATTTAACAGAATCATCGATACCAACGACAGTGGCATCGATTGTTGGCCAGCACTGGCTCTTAGAGCTAGAACATAAAACAAAAAAAAAGAAAAACATACATATAAAACAAAAGAATACGACAAAAGCGAAGCAAGAGCAGTGCGCAAATGTAAAATGCCGCTGTGATAATAAATCTGGACGACGCAGCGGCAGCGGTCTACCCAAGAAGCATCAAATCCACAACAACGTTGGCGGCGGCGTCGAGAACGCGACTCCCAACGCGCGTGTGTGTATATTTTTTTGTTGTCAGTTGCCAAATCGTTGAATGTGTGAGTGTGTGTGCATAAACAGTACATACATGCAAATGCAGATGTGTATGTTATCAATAGAGAAACCACAAGCGTACCCAACTTTGGATGTTGTTGTGGCGACAACAAATTGAGAATATATTCTAAACGCAGGTGCGTAACAATTAATATTGTTTTCTCTGTTTTTTTTTATGAATATTTGTGCAAATTTATATTTATATATGTAAATTTACACACACACACACTTATACATATATGTGAGTTCTACGTGTGTGTGCGTGTGTGTCTGTGTGAGCGCGACGCAGACGTGAAGAATTTTCGATTTTCCACTGCAAGTTCGCACTGGGCCTGCTCCGCGCCAGCCACATGCAAACACACACACATACACAAAAAGCTCGAGTGCTCGTGCCTGTGTGTGTGCGTTTGTGTGTGCGCGCAGCGCAAAAGTTTCAGAGCAGACAGCCGCAGTAAGCGAAAAGTTTTTCACGCAAAATCCAATTGACAGCAAACTGAAAAACGAAATAAATTTTGCATTGCGCCCGCGTCCATAAACAGTGTGTGTCTAAGCCTAATTAAATGCAACAAGGCGCATTCGCACAAAATGGCGTCGCTTTGTGCGCGCGTGTGTGTGTGTGTGTGTGTGTGTGTGTGTGCAGGAACTTTTGTTAGATAATCCGTTTGAGCCTTTGTGTTGTCTAGCGGTACATGCGTGTGTGCAAACCAACAAATACACACAAAGCTGTTGTTGTTGCTGCTGCTTTTGGGCAGCGTTGGCAGCGGCGCTGTGGCCATAACATTTATTTCTACTGCGAGTGTCCGTAATTCAAACATGCGCCGTTCCCTGCACAACGTTTTTACACTCGTTTACGATGGGAAAAGAGCATATTGGGTTTGTCCAATGTCTGTCCGTTTCTCTATATGCTAGTACAAGTGTGTGCCCGCATCAAATGAAGTGTTAAGAAATCTTAATCTGTAACTTCGCCCAATGGGGGCGTGACCACTCACTAAAATCCATTTATCTCGCTCGGTTTTAAAGCTAGATGCAGAACCTTTTCGCAGACAGATTACTGATTACCTCCTTTAAAGATGCCGCAAACCATTTTTGGGCTACACCCACTAACGGCCCCACAAATCGATATTTTCACATCAATGCAGCATTTTTTTTAGGAATGTTCATCGTTTTCAATTTATTTTTTTCTTTTTGTTTATTATTTTTTTCGTCCGTGCGAACCATAGTCGAATACATTTATTTATTATTGGATCTTTTTCTGTTTTTAACGATTGTGCAACATTTTCATTGCATAACGTAAGGCTGCTGTCTAACACATAGATTGGTATTATTTTTATGTGTACAAAAATTGCTAGTTTTTGTTTTGGTTGCCATTAATACTGAGAACGAGTATTGCGCAGCCAGTTACACCCGACTGCAACGTTCTTACTCGTTTCCGAAGTGACAGACAGATTACTGATGACCTCCTCTAAAGATCGTACACACAGTTTGTTTAATACGCCCACGGGGATCGTAGCAATTCGATAAGACTGATATATCTTCCTAAGTTTCAAATCTATTTACATAAACATTTATCAAAGAGATTATCGCAAAAAATTTGTTGAATACGCCCACTAGGGTCATGGCGAATCGATAAAAATCCATATATCTTAGAAACAAGTAAACAAAAGTCTATATTTTTCCTAAATAACAGAAATAGTTAAGCTCGTTTTCGATTGTTTTAATTTGTGAACGAGTATTGCGCAGTCGGTTAAACCCGACTGCAATGTTCCTGCTGGCTGATATGTCTGTTGAATGTTCGTACATAATCACAATTTCATAGAAAATGCATGTAACGAGGGGGTGGGGTGAAAAGTAAGCGGGGTGCAAAACACACGCATAAGCATACATGGCGTATGCGTAATACATGATTCCAAGTAGCTGTCGACGGGTCTATTTTCATCTGCTGTTTCTGCTCTTTCTTGCTCTTCTCTTTTCTATGCCAATTCCAAGTACGAATTCCAATTAGAATTGTATTTTGCCTGGGCATGCAAGTGTACGCTTGTGTGCGTAAGTGTGTGTATATGGGGGTAGTTGAGCGCAGACCACCCTTGAATTTAGGACAGATACACACAGCAGCCGCAGCAGTGAGAGCACATCTACCATACACTTTAAATTGGACACCACTGTGCTTTTAGCTGAGCACAGGTTACATGTTTATGGGGGTGGGTCGCATATTCTAAACAGAACACATACCCAGCACTAGCAAGTACAGTTCCAATTGGGAACTACTTTGAGTCATTTACGCTATGCTCTTTTGTTTTTGTTTTGCTCAATGCAAAACAACGCATTTTAACGGGGCATGCGTTGGCCATTGCCTGCTGCTTTCGAGTGCAGGTGTTGGTGTGTGCGCCGCCGCCACTGCCACGGCCGCCGCATGCGTAACTTAGGTTTTGTTGTTTTTGTACGTTTTTATTTATTCTTCTTCTTTTTTTCATCTACTTTATCGTCTCATTGTTTTAGTATAGCTGAGTGTGTGTGAAGTACATATAGAGCGAGAGAGTGAGAGTGTGAGAGCGCGCAAAAGAGCAACAGAAGCTCGCTAGCAAGAGAGCAGGAAATACAATAGCTATCGATTATTTATATTGTGGAGCGCGCCGCACTCTGAAAATATATATATGTATATACATGTATTTATATGTATATATATATATATTTGTGTGTGTGTGTTTTGGCGGTGAGCGCGCTGACGCAGTGGGAGATATGTGCACACACACACACAGCTACAAACATACGTGTGCATGTAGTAAGAATAGATTCTAGGCGGCGGGCGCATGCACTTACAAACACAAACGCATGCGAGACGAGCAGCGCAAGTCGCTGAAAGCTGCGGCGACAACGGCAACAACAACAAATGCTTTCGTGTATATATATATATTATACTATTCGTAAAAGAAAACACATCAGCCACAACAGTACACGGTGAGAGCGCGCGTTCTCTTTTCGTTTATTTTTTTTTCGTGTTCTAATATAAATAGCCAGACCGATAATAGAAAAACAGCAAAAGTGTGACCAAAGCGCAGGCGCCAAGTGTGACCCTTGTACGTGTGCATTTGTATTTGCATACATTTCTTGTCTTCTGTGCATGCAATTTTCGTCTGGCTTGGTGCCATATTGAATGCTGTCTTTTATATCTATTGTTCTTGTACAACACATTTAATGTATACAAAAAAAAACATTAGAAATTTGTTTATTATTCTTATGTGTGCATATGGCGCCTGGCGCATTTAAAACGTTAACATTCACGCATTGCTGGTCACACTTACATCCAAACCAGTTTGTTTCTGTGCATGTGTGTATATTTAGCTGCCGTGTAAAGCCTTGTAGCATGCTTCTCAGCGCACGTAACCAAAATTCGCGCAAGTCTTATCACGCACATGCACACACACATAATATATATATATATGTATTTACATGCTAACGTCTGTATAAAAAACCGGAAAGTCATCTAAACATTGCGCACGCACCACCCAACAACAGTAAAATCACACGAGCAGCTACAGTGCAGGCCATAAAAATAGGCATAGCTGCTGTGCTTGTTGTGCACGGAGAACTTATATTTATCACTGCCAACGGCAGTCCGCGCTACTGACGAAGCATCACGAATTCTGCAAAGTCGACTAGCATTATATTCACAAAGAACTTAAAATCAGCTGCGATTGTTCGATCAGATCGAAACATATACCGATCGAAAGGTATTATTTTAACTAAAACATGTACATACATAAAACATTTAATAGTTCATCTGATTCAAGAGATGTATGGAGCTGGAAGTGGCTAGGAAAAAAATAATATTGGAGCTAATGGCGGCATTGGGGGCTATAATTTCTCCATCAATTGTGCGTCGAGAAGGATTTCATTCATTTCTATCGGTTCAAAAGTTATTAAGATATCACATTTTTAGTGGGTTTCCCCGAATGAGATAAAAATCTTGTTTGCGGACTTGATTGTAGACGCGTACGAAAGCGTTGAGATAGCTTTCTGAAACTGTGTTGACTTCTCTTATCATGAGTCAAGAAACATATGTTCTGTGACTTTTGGAAAAAACCCCTTTGGCGGGAAAATAAAATCCGCTAAAATTGACAGCGCACAATTTCCAAATCATAACAGGTATATAAATATTTTTGAAAGGTAAGAGCTATAGGCTTACATTGATACCTTTTTTAAGTTCGTTACAGATGATAAAGATTTTAATTACACATTTTAATAATTAAGAAAAAAACGGTTCCACCGATTTTAATTAATGTATAATATTTGAATGATAGGCTTTTTAAAAGCCAAGTCAAATAGGATCGAATCTTGTTCATGTCATATAGGTCCATTACTAAATAGATCAAAACTAATGACTTGTTGACAAAGTAACTCCGTCAGAAGTAAATTTAAATCCAACAAATGTCTTCCATCAAATAAAACACATTCACACCTACGTAGTGCCAAACCCCAAAATTTCTAATATCAAATTTTGGCACGAAGAATATTCAAGATAATATGTGACCAATTCGAAAGTACAAAAATGGTTGAGAACTCGGCACATCCCTAAAAGTTACTTTAAGGCAAATGTCCTTAATATATACAAGTTTAAGACAAAAGAAAAAAATAATGACTTTAATTTGTAACTTATCAGAGTAGGATATTGTTATAATCTATCAATGGTAAGTTACCATATAGAACTATACCTTTTGCGCTTGTCAAAAAATCACTGCATAAAATGCAATTAAAAAATGCGAATTATAGATCACACTAAAAGTGCGACCGGGTATTCGAAGTGTAGGACAGCTTTTGCGCCTAGCACTGTTGAACCGTGTGCCCAGCAGTTGCCCAGCAATCTGCCTGGCACGCGCAAGTGAAACGAGATTACCGAGGCAACTACCCCGCGCCGCTGTTATGCTGTGCTTTGGTAGGGGTTGTTCCTAGGGTGGTGCTGACGCTCATGTTGGTGGTGGGTGGTGGGTGGTGGCTGGTATGTGGTCCGAGCAGTGCATGCGTAACCATATGTTCATAATGGTTAGCATAAGACAGCGTCAGCGTAAAACTTCACGATTATTATTCAAGCGCAATGCGTTTGCGTGCGCTGTTGTTGTTATTGCTGCTGCTGCTGCTGCTGCTGTTGTTGGTTTTTTAGCTACTGCTGCTGCTGCTGACAGTGCCTGCATGGGGGATGTTTCTGCTTCGCTATAGGGGGTAGCTGCGCAGCCCTTTTTGCTGACGTCTCGCATGCAAACACGTTATACAGACACATGACTGACGCAAATACACCGACGCTCACACACACGCACACACATCGATGTATATTGCCGTCTCCCTTCCATACAGTGGGGGTGGAGGGAGCGGTGTTAGGCTGGGCACGCATGCAACTGACAGCTTTCAACCTGCGAGAGCAGCTTTCGCAAAGCTTTCACATGCAGACCTCTGCTGCTCTGTCGCAAGCACAAGAAGACGAGTCCACAGAGCAAAGGCAAAACAAAAAAAAAAAAAACTAAACTAAACTCAGCACAGACACATACATGCATAAGCACATGAACAGGCCGAGCACGTTGTGTGGCCATCTCTGTCGCACTCGCTCACTGGCCGCCTGCCTGTTGGCAGCCGTCTCATGTGACGCAAAGCGACAACGTCGACGCATGGGCGCAGTATTGATTTTTAACTGCGTCGACGCCGCCGCCTGCGTCGTCGCTGCCGCTGCGTCGCGTCGCTACCAAAAATGAAAATGAAAATGCATGCACACGGCGTCAATCCGTGGGGTGGTTTGGCGCAGTGTGGTCGCTCGTCGCTCGTGTCGTTTGCGCTCTCCTCTTCTTTTGCTACATATTCTGGCCGTTGCTGCTGCTGTTGTTGTTGTTGTTGTTGTTGTTGTTGTGGTTGCCGTCGTCGTCGTCGTCGTTGTCAGTTTACGCCGCGTCGTCGTCGTCTGAGCAAACGCAAATAGAACTTCAACTGGGCAGGCGGAAAAGGCAGCGCAGCAGCAGCGTCAGCCCAAAGATACACAACTGCTGCAAACAATAACAACAAACTTCAACTCGAACCCGAACTGTAACTGTCATCATATTCTTTTAACACGTTGAGCGGTGCGTTTACAAATTTAAACATTGCGATTTCAATTTCGGCTTCAACTCTATTAAAAACGAAAAGCTTTCAAAACACAAAAAAGCTGATAAGGTCAACAAAAACTGTTGTTGTTTTTCAATTCGAATTTTGTTTCTGTGTGTTGTGTAGTGCGTTAAAACGGAAAATCAGCAAAAGGCAAGCAATAAAGAATTTTAAAAAAAAAATTTCATATTTGATATATTGTTGTTATTAATTTTATTAAGTGCCACACAAAAAAGTGCAAACTTCGTTAAAAGTAAAAAAAAAAAAATTAAAAATATATATATATCAACGCGCACGTGCAGCGGCCGCTAAATATATAGATATGTATGTATATGTACATATATAGAAATATTATATATGGCTAATGGGAGAGCGGTGGTAATGATAGCGGATTTGGCAGGGCAATTTTACGCGAACCTGCTGAGTATGCGCATTTTAGGTTCATATTTAATGATTATATAAAAAATTTGCTGCAAATTTCGTTGTTCATTTTTATTTTAAGCTGCATAAAATTCAAATTAAATGCCAAGCGCGAGTGAGATGGAAGACGTTTGTGTTTGTGTATGTGTGTATGTCAAGGGCATCAGTGCTAGTGAATACCTAATTGGAACAACAATTAGAATACCATACTGCCGAAGCCCAAGTGGACTCCCAATTAGAATATGTAATAACAAGCTTGGCACAAAACAACTCAAAAAAGAAAGACTGCACCCTGCAACTTAATTTTAGGGGATGCATAGCCAAAAAATTAAAAAGCTCAGCGATTAAAAAAGCTTCCGAAAATAGTTTTGACTGCAATGTAAACTATGTGTTATTTCTTTCGATTCTTGAACAAAAGCAATTGATATAAATCTGGGAATCCCACGTTTACTTTTAAACAATATAAAGCTGATATAGCTTTGCTTTATAGATAAAGTAGCTGTATAAATTCTTATGTATTGATCATGTCTTCCAATCGTGTACACTTTCGCTAAAATAACAGTCTTTTTCTAAATGACTTAACTATTAAATAAAATCAAGGCGATATTGAAATGGGTACGATTGCCTACTGTATGCATGTAGCTCCTGTTTCACGTTCCGTGTTCCGTTCCGTGCTTTCTTATACTGTTACCCCCTCCGACATTATTCACGTATTCATTAGTTTACTCGTTGGCGTCGCTAATCAGCGACCGCCGTTCAAATTATTCGCTGGGCTTTAAGACACACATACACAAATTGCTCATACTAATTTATTATGTTTGCATTGGTGTGTGTGTGTGTGTGTGTTTGTGTGTAAAATGTAATTTAGTTGTTGTTCCTGTTGGTGTTATTGTTGTTGTTTTTGTTGTTCTCGAATGTTGCGCATGCGCGCTTTTGACCTGATTCATTCATAGCTTATCAGCAATGGTTTATTTTTTTTTTGATTCTTTTTATTTTGTCGCTGTTGTGTACTTACTCTGTGCGACGCACACCACTCGCCATCAGGTTAGAAACAGTGTCAACACTTTGCATTTGCCTATACATACATAATTACGTGTATTTTTTGAATGTTATTTTTTAAATATTATATATAATAGAAAATTTATATATTTATTGATGCGAAGTTCTTAAAGATATGTTCATACATATAAACTTGATTTAACAGACTTAATGATGAATGCGTTGCTTCTTGCAAACGAAATTTTTATTCTCTCTATGAGGTCCTCTGCTGGGGTCACAAAACTTCTTAACGTAACCGAATCTGTTTAAATATCGTTGTAGATAATGTTAAGGCGTTAGCATAACTTTCGTAAAAGACAAATTAAATATAATAAATTGATAGTTTTTAATTGAAAATAACATAATATGTGTATATAAAGACGCCGTTCCCATTAAAAAAGGGTGAACAAGGGTATACTGGTTTTGTTTTTTTTTTTTTGCAGCGATCTAATAAACTATGAAAGGTAGAGACTTGCAATTTAGAATATAGATTATATAGATTAGATACCTTACGCAGAACAAATGAACGCAATTTTATTCACCATCGTTAGCAAGAGATTTGAAACATGGAATGTATAGTCGTGTATACCAGCGGCAGATAAAGTGTTTTAATTTTTTGGCTCGATCGATTATATATATCTTGGGGTCGGGTATGCTTCTAAAATCCGTATCTCCCGCAATTTTTGAGCTAGCATCAGAAAATTTGGCAGACAATTTTCTGATAACCACCTCTATAGATGGCACCACAAATTAAAAAATGTACATATATTTTTTCAATAACAATTAGGAACGTTTTTGATGATTTTAAGCTGTTATACTGTGAACAAGCGCAGTCGGCTACACCCGACTGCAACCATTTTCCCTGTCTTTTTTAAACACTGGCCCCATTTCTTTTGTATTGATAAATTACAAGATTATTACGGTTTTAAGACATGTTTTTTTATCATATCTGAGAGAGTATACAGCGAGACTCGTTAAAAGATTTTACAGATTTAGTAAAAAGAAGAAAAAAAAACACCGATTGATAATAAAAATTTGTTTCCCTTGAATCTCTCTCAGCGGCCGCAGATCACTTCCAACACTCACATTGCGTCACGTAGCTCAGGAGCCGAGTCCAAGTCCGAATTGCACGAGGGCAGCAGCACCACCAGCTGAACCACTAAACAGCACCGCCACTGCCACGAGCAGCCACCAAGCTGGCCACCACAAGCTATCGGCTGGTTGTGGCGCCGGCTGGCAGCCAGAGGAGCGCTGGCAATGTTGTTGTCACCACCACCGGCACGGGCAATGCGACCGTCAGCGGTGGCGGCAACATCGGCGGCGGCGGCGGCGGGAGCAACAACAGCTCCGGCAGCGGTGGCCTCAATGTGACCACAATAACGACAACCAGCAGCGGTTCACAGGCGCAATCGTCGTCCGGCGGCCAGAGCAACGGCACCACCTACAAAATCGAGATGCTCGACGATGATATGCAGAGTCTGGCGACCGATGACGAGGACGATGATTTGATAAGCAGCGAGGGCAGCTTATATGACGGTGATCTCAATACGATGGCCAACGATGATGTTGCCCATCAGCTGGCCGCCGCTGGGCCAGTGGGCGTGGCAGCCGCCGCAGCCATCGCCAGCTCAAAGAAACGCAAACGTCCACACTGCTTCGAAACGAATCCGTCGGTCCGCAAACGGCAACAGAATCGACTGCTGCGCAAACTGCGCGGCATCATCTACGAGTTCACCGGCCGTGTCGGCAAACAGGCGGTGGTGCTGGTGGCCACGCCGGGCAAACCGAATACCAGCTATAAGGTGTTTGGCGCCAAGCCGCTCGAAGATGTGCTGCGCAATCTGAAGAACATTGTGATGGATGAGCTGGACAATGCGCTGGCGCAACAGGCGCCGCCGCCGCCCCAAGAGGATCCATCGCTGTTCGAGCTGCCCGGCCTTGTCATCGATGGCATACCGACGCCCGTCGAGAAGATGACCCAGGCACAGTTGCGCGCCTTCATACCGCTCATGCTAAAGTATTCGACGGGCCGTGGCAAGCCCGGCTGGGGCAGGGAGTCGACACGGCCGCCATGGTGGCCCAAGGAGCTGCCCTGGGCGAATGTGCGCATGGATGCCCGCTCCGAGGACGACAAGCAGAAGGTGGGTGGGGTGGGTGTTCAACAGCCGCCCCGTAATGCTGAATCGTGTCTTATTAATCGGCCCCCCCTCCCCCTTTCTCTCTCCCTCTCTCCCCGTCCTTAAATTGTACCAAAACAGATCAGCTGGACGCATGCGCTGCGCAAGATCGTGATCAATTGCTACAAATATCATGGGCGCGAGGATCTGTTGCCCACATTCGCTGACGACGATGACAAGGTGAACGCACTGATCTCGCAGTCCGGCGATGAGGACGAGGACATGGAGCAGCTGTCCAATACGCCCACCATACAAACGGTGCAAACGGTCACACCGGCAACCAGCACAACCAACAACAGCCAAGTAAGTACGGCAGCAGCGAACTAGCGGTTATATCACCTATAAGCAATGTTAACGTTTAAACACGGGTTCCCATCACACACTTCATACTTTAACTAATACACACATAACATTACATTCACACAATCCGCCCGCGCCCCCACCAAAAATCGACATCAACTGCAGCCACAGCAGGTGAACGTGGTGAAGATCAACAGCGCTGGCACCGTGATCACAACGCATACGGCTCAAACGAACTCGCCGGCACCAACGATCATCCAGAGCACGAACAATCAGCATGTGACCACAACGGCGACGCTGCCGGCATCGACAAAGATTGAAATATGCCAGGCACCAGCGCCACAGCAGCAGCAGCAGCAGCAACAACAGCAGCAGCAGCAGCAGCACCATCACCACCTCCAGCAGCAGCAGCAGCATCATCAGAACAGCAACAATACGGTTCACATACAGGCCGTCGGCCAGTCGCAGCCGCAGACAATTCAGCTGACAACGGCGAGCGGCACGGCAACGGCCACCGCCGTGCAGACAACGGCGGCTGCTGTAAGTGCATCGGCGGCTGCCGCTGCGGCAGCTGCACAGCAATCCCAGAATGCCGCACAGACCGTCACCGCCCAACAGATAGCCAATGCGCAAGTTTGCATCGAGCCCATAACGCTGAGCGACGTTGATGTTCGTACTAATCTGTCTGAACTTGTAACTAAACTAGTCAAACTTCACATTTACGGCTCGTCGAGCCAATCGAGCGGGTAGCATCGGGTATTATGCACGACCTGGCCTACTCTCTTGCAGCTAAATTGTAAGAGCGAACAGAAAACAGAACTCGTTTCATTTTTGTGGCCTATTACGCAGAACAAGCTGGATTTGCCCGTTTTGACCAAGTGTTTCGATTTAAACTCTAATGTACCCAATTTTCAACTATTTTCCGATTTTGGGTGGAATTTTCAAAAATCGTTGAATTAAATTGCAGAACTTTGATAAACAATTTAAGACGAGACGGAATTTAAACATAAAAAACTTTCTTCAAAATCAAGTTTATAGCCAAATAAATTAGGAAAATTCAATTTTATTATAAGTCTAATGTATTAATCCATGTTTCAACTATTTATCGAACGTTAAGTGGAATTTAAGATGTCAATTTATAGAGGGAAAAACAAAGATTTGAACTCATATTTAATCCTTTTTTGGTAGAAATTGTACTTGCTGCATAAATCAAAAAATTATTATAAAAGTTCAGCTGTCAAGATTAGTAATGAAACAGTATTTAATAGAGTTTCAAAATCGATTTCCATTCAAAATAACCTTGGGCTTTGCCAGCATAAGTTTATTAGGTATATAATTTCTAAATTGTTAAATTGTGTCGTGCATAATACTTAAACCCTGCGATTTCGTTGTTGTTCCTTGCATTCTTGTTGTGATATTATTTTCTTTAGCTTTGTTAACAGCATTTTGTAAACTTTTTTATAAAAAATATATAAGCAAATGTGTATGTTAAATCCTATGTTTTAACTATTAATTTTAACTACGTTTTTCTATAATTTTTTATATAAATTTTTTTATGCTATATGTTTTTTTTTGTTGTTTTTTTTCTCATTTGCAGCATCATTTTATTAAGGTTTTCATTTCATGCGCCCACAACAAACCCCAAACTAAGTACACACACATGTAAATACACTACATTCAGCTACTCGAAACACACACTTTAACAGCAACAACAAACAGACACACACACTACAACGACCACTACACAAATGAAAAACTTATGATATATAAAAATTTGTTCTATTCCATTGCATTTATTTATCGCTCTGTTTCTTGTTATTTCTCTTTTCTGCACATTTCGTTATTTTCATTCTTCGTTGTTTTCTGTTGTGCTGTAGCGTATCCTTGGCTTAACATTGAGTTATTTATTAACATGCACTTTACCATCTACTTAACAGTACACCACACAAACTGTGTTGTCGCAGAACGCCGATGGTACCGTATCTCTCATACAGGTGGACCCCAACAATCCAATCATAACTCTACCCGATGGCACAACGGCACAAGTCCAGGGCGTGGCAACGGTACGTTTTTACTTACAGTATATTTGGTTTGTGAAATGTCCGCCCGTCTTTCCGTATGAACACAATTTTGTTCGCCGGTATTCAAGCTAGAGACGTGAAATTTAGAATATATACTCGGGTATACGTGCTTCAGATAAAGTGTTAAGATTTTTTGGCTACGCCCACTGGAGGCGTGTCAATGCGATTTAATCTATATATTTCCTTCAGTTTTAAAGCTAGATATATCATAATGTTTCAGATACATTACGGATGCCCTCTAAATATCACACAAAAACTAAACAAAATCGGGTCGATTTAGCCCTGTCCGTCTGCCTGTATGGACGCGTCGATCTCGTAGACTTAAAGACCTAGAGAGTTCAAGTTGGTTTTTTTACGCTCGTGTATACCATACGCAGGTCAAGTTTATGTCAAATTGTCGATAACTCGTCTCATTTTCGATTATTTTCGGTTTTTTGAGCATATCTCTAGAACTACAAGAGCTAAAGCCACCATATGTAGACGCAGATTAAGAATATTTTGGATGTTGAATACCTCCCCACACTTGCTCCAAGTATGGGCATAGATTTGAATGCTATTGTTAAGTCCAGATAAATTTCATAAAGATCACACTTAGTTTGAAGGTTAATCACGAATTTTCCATGGTGCAGCTGCTGAGTAAAGTTCACAGCTTGCGTCGTGCGTTTCCGTGTATGTATGTATCCCCTAATCGGACGCTTCCGACTCACTTGTTTTTTTAACACTTTAAAATGAGCTTTAACATTACAATTTGGACTTTTGTTGTGCAGCTGCATCAGGGCGAAGGCGGCGCCACCATTCAAACGGTACAAAGCCTCGCCGACGTGAATGGCCACGAGAACATGACCGTCGATCTAACCGAAGCGCAGGATGGTCAAATCTTTATCACCACCGAAGATGGACAAGGTGAGCGAACCGAAAGTTAACAATAATCAGAGCACATGATCACGACCTAAAACATTTTAGGCTATCCGGTCTCAGTGAGCAATGTCATATCGGTGCCCGTCTCCATGTACCAGTCGGTGATGGCCAACATGCAGCAGTTGCAGACGAACAGCGATGGCACCATGTGCCTGACTCCCATGCAGGTAGATAACAGCCACACTTCCAACACCACCTCCAATAGCGCCACGCGCGGCAACAGCAGCAACAACAACAACAACAGCTCCAGCAGCAGCAACAGCACGGCTGCTGCGCCAGCTCCGCTGCTGGGCATCTCCGTAATCAACGCTGGCGCCATGCCCGGCCGGCGGATCGCGGGCAGCGGCGCCAGCGTCACAGCGGCAGCGCCACATGCCGGACAACAGCCGGCGCTAACGCTGCAAGCGCCGCCCGGCACTCGCTTTTATTGGGCCGCAAGTCCGGCGGCCGGCGGCGGCGCCAGCAGCAGCAGCAGCAGCAATTTACATGCCAGCGCTGGCTTTAATCTCGCTAATACCAATATCATTAACAATAATAATAGCATGCTTACTAACAACAACAACAATAATAATAATAACAACAACAATAACAATAGCATTAAAATGCCGCTGCCCATTGTCTTAACAGCGCCAGCGGCGTCGACTGCGCAGCGGCGCCATGCGCAAAAGCGCCGCAAGCTGGCCAACAGCAGCGGCAACAAGTTGAGTCTTCGCAAAAACGCAAGCGATGCAACGGTTGCTGCTGCTGCGGCGTCGAGCAGCAATGCTGCTGCTGCTGCTGCTGCTGCTGCGGCTGCGGCCATACGCTGCGTGGACAGCGCCAGTCTGACAAATGCGAGCGGTGCACAGCTGCAGCTGCAGCTGCCGGCGAAAACAATTAAATTGGAGCATTTGGAGTAGACGTTAAGCAGCCACACGCACTTGCCCCACAGCCTAGCCCCAGCCCTCGCTCCCACTCCCATTGCACGTATCTAATCTAGTCAAAGCGGCGCTGAATGCACACACACGCACACGCACACGCACACAAAAACACACACAGATACTTGCCATTTTTACTTACATTTAAACATGCTTAGCTGTACAAACACACACACACACACACAACAAACAAATGTGAATGCCGACAAAGAATACCAAAAATCAAAACGCAAACAACAATTAACATCAAAAAAAAAAACAACCGATAAATTGCCTTAGTAAACCGTACATAGCATAATCATTTAGTATAGAAATATATACATTTAAACACCATTCTAATCCCTCCCCTTCCCCCACAACACTTTGAATTTAAAGCGAGCCAAAAATCAAAGATAAACAAAAAACAAAAATGAATTGTTGATAATTGATAAACTGAAACCAAAAAGTTAAAACAAAACGAAACGCATAAAATTGAATTTGTCAAGTTCCTAAACAAACAAAAAAAAAAACAACAAATAATTATGGAATAATTAGAATTTTTTTATGTTTATTATTTATGTTTTTCATTCGAGCATGAATCCAAAATGTATAATAATAAAATCGAAACACAAGCCAAATATTAACGTATTTAGTTTAACAGTTGATTTCATAAATATTTAATATTTTTATTTTCCTTTTTTTTGTGCAATCTATGAAAAATGTTATGCAAATATTTTATTTAGTTTTTATTTTTAAGTAGTTGATTTAGCAAACAGGGAGTTTGAATGCTATATATTTTGATTTTATTTAATAACATTTTGCGACGCTATCAAATGTTAAAAAAAAACAAACTGTAAATTGTAAAATATAAAAAGAAAAACTAATAACAAACAAACCAAAAAAGATAGTCATATTGTTGAACTCGTCCAACGTAGCCAATTTGCATTCAAAATGTAGCAATTATTTTAACATAAAAAACAAACAACAAATTGAACCGCCCACATGCCATTTGAGCTAGTTAAAATATATTAATAATTAAAAGAAACAAACATTTAAGTGAAATATTGTGAATATTGTCAAAGTCATGTGGCCAGAATTTAAGCGCATACAATTATTTTATGTTTATTACAATTATTATTATTATTGTGTTTAATGTTTTTATTACTGATTATGTTTATTATTATTATAGTTGTTTTAGAGAAAATTTTAATTATGTGTAAACAATGCAATGAAGCGAAAACAAAACAAAATTCTTGAATAAATCCTTTGTTGTTGTGATTTTATATTTTCGATTATTTCTTTATTTTTTCATATTTATTTATATTATATCGAACATTTAATTTGTCATCCAATTTTCTTCTTTTTTTAGCAGCTCATATATTTTGTAAAATGTCTGCAGATTTTATTGCTAATTTTTTTATTGCCTCATTTTGAGTAAGTATGATTTTTCATCTTTTTTATTATTCGGTCCCCGACGTGAAAAAAAGACAACAGCTTGTAATTTAAAAGATACAACTTTTCTAATTAATATAATTTACCCCCTTATATACGCTTTTATATTTAATGGCAATTTATATTTATTCCGG
Organism: Drosophila robusta; assembly: GCA_035043565.1. Lineage (NCBI taxonomy): Eukaryota > Metazoa > Arthropoda > Insecta > Diptera > Drosophilidae > Drosophila > Drosophila robusta. Next base: position 16,888,610 of record JAWNMW010000257.1, on the reverse strand, counting down.
TTCTGACAGGTGGAAAATGGTGATCAACTGGAAACCATTACCGTGTCGCCTGGGATGCACCAAATGATGATCCAGGGCGGACCAGGCCAGGAACCTCAGCTGGTCCAGGTGGTCAGCCTGAAGGATGCCACGTTGCTTAGCAAGGCAATGGAGGCCATCAACTCGGGCAATGTCAAGGCCGAGGACACAATTATAATGGAGCAATAGACAAATTGAGTTGGATTTGGAACTGGACATGATCTCCAACCATTATTAATCACGCATGTAAATGCTTGATTACACACTCATAGAATTAATGCATTTTTTTATATGTTTACGCAAAAATATATATGTATAAATATCGATATATATATATATAGTTACTCGAATGATTACGCATATGGTACATAATCCACGACGCATAAACGAAAATATTTTATAAGTACCTGAAAGGTGTTGCTAAAACAAAAAAAACAAAGCAAAATCAATTCTCATTTGATTATTCGTTAAATTCTCCCCAAGTTATTTGTATCGATCTAGTCCTTACAAAAAAATAATAATCAATTCTAGTCATCAAATATCCAGTCGTATATATAATACAAATTTTTTTGTTTTTTTGTTCTGTTCAAACAGTATAAATATGTCTTTGTATAGAATAATATTTGAAGAACGCGTTTAGTTTGTATACAATTTGTTCTTGTTTAGTTTTAAATGAAATTTTCGTCGGCTTTACAAATAGTTAAATTCAAATTAAAGGAAAACTCTCAATTCAAATAAAATTTTAGGTGCCCAATAGCGAAGGGTACCGTACTTAACATTTCTGCACGTACTCGTATATATCTATATATACCTTAAAACTTATATATATATATGTGTATATTATTTATATAATATATGTGCATATGTGAGAATTATGCAGAGTTACTTGTACGTATGTTATGGGCTTTACCACTTAAACTCACTACAATAAATTTGCATTTGCATCTATGCATCTTCATCTAGACATAAAGTTAAATTAAATATAAAAACTAAAAATTATAATTCATCTTAGGCCAAAAAACCAAAAAAAAAAATTCAAAAGAAAAACCATGCAATGTAAACAAAAACGTCACTTTAATTTTAATTATTAATTATAATAAATAAATAAACTGTATACAAAGTTCACTCGATATAAATACTATTTCTATGGTTTGATTCTGGAAAGCTCCTAACTGATATGTGTGTATAAATATTCGGTTCCAATTGCAATTACAGATCCAAAGAGTCCAAAGAGAATTGTTTAATTTCCTAAAAAAACTACAACTAACAGTATGGAAGATATTGGTTTTTGCAGAACAAAGTATATAATCTCAGCAATCTGTCGTAATTCGTAAGTATATATGCTTTGGCCCTAATTCGAATATATGGCAAATTAATAGTTCAATTGTTATAAATGGTATACTTTAATAATGCAATGCTCGATTTGTCATTTATCCAATTCATTTATTTAAATTCTCCAAATATTAAACAGTCTATTACATACTTACTTTCCAAAAACATTAATTAACATTTGTTGGATAACATTATTAGAAAAAGAAAACCAATTAGATTAGATTATTTTATTTACGTTATTTTCTTTAATCATTATTGTTGTTTATTATTAGATTACAGGCTATGTTTTTAATTGCTAACATTTGTAACGCATTATTATCATTATTATTTATTTTGATTTAAAATTAAATTGTACAAAAAATCTACACAACAACGCAAAAAAGAACAAGAAGAAACATCAATATGTATATACAGTATACACGTATGTGCATGTACTGGTGTATGTACATATATGAATTTACTATGCATTACCCAAAAGTGTTTTAAGAGCACGACTCGTACAAAAAATAAAAATAAAACAAATTTTACAATTTTTCTTAATTTATGATTAAAATTAGGCTACGCACTAAAAAAAAACGAAACGAACGAACGAGAAGAAAAAAAAGCCAAAAACAAAAGCTTCACTACGTACATACAAACAAAAATGAAATAAAAACCATAATAATAATAATTGTGGTTAATAATAGCTACACAAAAATTTCGCTATTAAACAAAAGGTGCTAACTGATAAGGCAAACCGAAACATGGACATGACCATATCGAGTCGAGCACAAACAATGTTTGCCTCTGCAGTTGGCTGGGGCTGCGCGAGCTAGGGGGAGGGGTTCGGGTGGGGGTAGGCAAGGGGCAAACTGAACAAACTTGGTGGAGATGGGAGAGCGACGTTTAAATAAAAAAAAAACACATATATAAACATGCCATTTAACAAAATAAACAAAAAAAAATGTAGATATATGTACAATATATAAATAAAAAGGTTAACTGTGTGTGTGTGGTCGGTTGTATGTGTGTGTGTGTGCGTGTGAGTGTATCTGTGTGTTTGTTTGTGTGTGTGTGTGTGTGTGTGTGGGTCCTATAGCTCAGTGCTCAGCATAAAAACTCCAGTGCCTGTTTGGGTTGGTGGTGGCTGATATTTGGTTAGTTTAATTGGGTTACCTGCCTATTGTGTATTATATAATTGAGTATTAATTATGAGGCATATAAGCATTAAATTGTTGCTGCCAAAACAGATCGGTTATAGACTGCTGGTTAGTGTTCAGTGAACGAAATTCATAAGCATGTCAAGTTTTTTTTTTATAGGTTTACGGTATTGGTTTGTGTGTGTGCGTGTGTGTGTGTGTGTGTGTGAGTGTGTGTGTGTTGGTATGTTACAATACATTAAAGCTAAAATCTCTCTCTTATCCCTCCCTCTCTCCCTCTCTGTCTTTACGTCTGTCTGTCTCTTTCTGTACTACTCTATCAATGTATTCTTTTTTTCATTTTTTTCCGTGGTTTGCAAAAGTTAAAACCTGTTAATAGTTAATGAGTAGATTTACTTAAAACAATATATGATTTTGTACTCTGATCGCACTGGGTCTTAAGATTGGGGTTGTATGTGTGTGGGGGGGGGGGGGTGGGCAGGGGCAGGGGGGTCGGGGGTCGGGGGAGCCAAAGCTTCAGCCGTGCACTGAATACTGAGCTATTTAGACTAAATAAATAAACATTGTAGCTATCCGAAGGCAAAGAAAACGTTGACTTTGTCGCGCACTTTGTGGCGCGCTTTGCAACACTGGCATTTTGAATTTTCCCACTATTGACCGCCGTCGCTCTCACTGGACGTTGACGTCTGTTTGGTTATCACTGAAACCGGCTGATGCGACGAGCCCGGCTGCTCCGTCGCCGCTGCCGCATCGTACTCGCTCTTGATGTTGACCAGCAGCTGCTTCTGCATCTGATGCTCCAACATGATGGCGTCCATTTGCCGCTCGAACTTTGGCAGCAGGGCGTTGCGCTGCCTGTAGAGCGTCTGCGCCTCCTCGCCGATCGTTGTCAGCTTTGTGTCCAGGCTGCGCAGCGTATTGGACAGCGCTGCGTGCAGCTGCGTTGGCGGCGACGGTGACGCCGACGCGGTCGCGGACGCCGACGCCGACGTCGCTGCTGCCGATGGTGCCTTTGGCGGCGTTGACATTAGCCTCTGGAGCACACTGACGCGTGGCGGTCCAGCAGCCGCTGGTGGCGGCGATGTATTGCTATTGGCATCATCCGGCAGCTCCAAGCTGCTCGCACTCGCCGGCGACAATGTGGAGCTCTCGCTGAGGCAACAGCTCGACTGGCGGATGACGCCGCCAGTTCCACCGCTGCGTTCCCGCTGCTCCTGTTGCTGCTTCTGTTGCTGCTGCTGCTGCTGCTGCTGGTACTGAAGATTGCGCGCCGATGTCACATTGACCACATTCACCGATTTCGATATTGAATGCTTGACGTGACCCGGCGCCGGCGGCACCAATGCCAACTGTATGGGCGATGGCGCCTGCTCCTCCAATGTGAGCGTGGTGTTGCTGGAGCCGGGCGAGCTGCAACAGATATCATCCATGGTATCCATGTTGGCATCACCATTGGACGCATCCGCGCCACCATTAGAAGTGCCATTCGTGCTCTTCTGCAGATTCTCAATTAGATAGAGGACAATGCGCTCCAATTGCTGTGGCGCCCGGGAGGCCGGCAGATCGGGACTGGTATGCGTGGGTATATCGGCCTTGATAATAGTGGAGAACTTGTTCTTCATCTCCTGCACCTTCTGCTTGCCAGCCTGCTCGTCCAGCAGTGTATTCACGCAGAGGAAAGAGTGCACCTTGTTGCTGCTCTTATCAATCTCGAGGAATCCCTTCGACTGCAGGTATATGAAGTGGCCGTTCCGCGATAACAGCCGATAGCAGCTCTCGCCATAGTCGCTGTTACAGTCATACATTTGCCTCAGGGCGACAATTACCCAGCGCACATCGTCCAAATGCATAAAGCTGAACGGGCTCAAGTTGCGCACCTGCAATAATTACAATACGAATACGAATGAGAAATATGTATGTGGATGAATAATGCATGGCGTTCAAAGCAAATGCGCAATAGGTAGTTATTAGTATTTAAAGAGTTACGACTGGAAAGAATCTCATGTGTATGTATTAAGCTAAGGTCATATAGTGTGCATGTACTTGCAAATACAGTACAGTACATACCGTCTATGTGCAATAACGAAAATGCGTTCAATTCATTGCATATAAGCAACACTTTCGTTAATCCGATAATCGCTAACATTTTCTAATACACCGGACTGCATTTATATACTCATTTCATATAAGCGATATGTACTGTTGAGTATACAAAATTAATTATTTACTTATTTATATACAGCTAACTTAAAGTTTAAACTTAGCAAGGTGGCCACAAAATAAATTAATTTACTTGAGTTTCTATTCACTAACAGCTTTGATTAATGTTAATGGGTATTATTTCAGCAAATATTTTTGCACTTTATTCATAAATCTATTTCAGGTATCATAAACTTAGTTGCGATCCCATTTTTCAAATCTTACTTTGTCACATTCTTTCAAATATAAAAGAAAAATATTTTATTTATTATTTAAAAAAATATTTTTTTTATTGATTTTTTATTAGGGGTTTAAAAATTGCTGTTTTTTTTGCCGTAAAAGCGCTCTAATATTGGAGACTATAATACACAATATTTTCGTTAAGAGATTTCATTAATCGCAAGTTTATTAAACCTCTGTTTGCTTGATCCCGTTGTAATAAAAAAATGTATCTTACTACTTGAATACAGATGACCCTTCTATGCGATTTTCAACATTTTAAGTAGTGCTTTTATGATTATAATATTACTTCACAGCTTTTTTATACCCAACACTAACATACAAATTACGTTTCAGAAAATGTGACTATGCTAAACAAATCCACCTTCTATAAACAGTTCAAATGATGCATAGAAAAAAAACTAATTTATGGCTTATAAGTTAAATGTTAAATATTTTATGAGATATGCTAGGCTAAATATATAAGTTATTCAAGACAAACTAAATATTTTGTTATGTAATATGTTTCTATAGTATTTGGCGCGATGAGAGAGTCACAGGTTTTGCAAGGAATTCTGACATTGTGACGTAATTGTTCCGAAAATTTTAATAATTATTTTATAAATTCACACAAAAGCAGTAATGGCTATATATATATATATATATATATATAGAAATCTTAATAAAACTTGGGGGAAACCAGAATTCTCCCAAGCAATAATCGGATAAAAAAATCAAGCATTTTGGTTTTTCAAGATAAATATGATTATTAATTACAGTCTTGTGGATTCTGTACAAGCCAGCAATTTAATGCGTGCTAATATAAACGCAGTGTAAACAAAGCGCAGTCCGAAATTGTGACGTCACCTTCTGTCAAATCGGGTTCTATTGCTTAACCTCTATCTTCAATCTTTCAATCGTGCTATTGAGGACTGTCCCACCTCATATTTATCCCGGAACTTATCTTTTCTTTTCGCTCTCTCTCTCCTAATCACAAGTTTTTTTATTGAAAAAGAGAGAACTAATTAAAATAATAGTTATCTAAACAGTGCTGTCTAGTAAGAGTATTAAATTTTCTAATTTCATAAGTCTCAATCCCTTTCTCTCTTGATACCAACCTTTCCACTCTCTTCTTTGTCTATATTTTTTAAAATCGCTCAAGTTTTTAAAAGCAGAGAACTATTAAAAATTATATTTGAAACCATGCTGTCTAGTTTATAGTTCTAAATAGCGAGAGACCACTGTATATACTCTTATGTGAAATGTTTTTTTTGCGACTTATAGAACGTATCTAAAATGTACATTGCAAATATTAGTTGATTATGATGAACGGGGATTGGAGGGCTACTCACCTCATCCTTCATATAGCCTGCCACGATGCCAATGCGCTGATCACAGTCAATAATGCTGCCGTCGATGAGATGCCGCGTACGGTACTCCAGCTGATACGGCTCCGGCTGGCGGCACATGAGGCTCAGGCAGGCGGAATCCTCGCGCATCACGCGTGCCATGGCCACCAGGACGATGTCATTGCCGCTGATGCCGTGCAGCGCCGCCTGTGCGATCGCATCGTGCTGCGGCAGGCACGGCGGCGGTAATGTCGACGATGCTGCCGTCGCTGTCGATGCTGGCGACGTTTCTGCTGCTGATGCTACGGCGGAGGCGGCGGCGGCGGCGGCGGCTGCTGCTGCTGCTGCTGCCGCTAGCATATTGTTATTACGCGAGCGCCTTATCAGCTGCGATACGATTGGATAATTGGCGGCCGCGCCACCCGTCACCGACGAGTCGCTGCGCCGAAAGCAGCCATCGATTTTGACCACCTCATAGTGACGGGTCGCCTCGGCGCGGGTCGAGGCGCGGGCCAGGCGGACCGTAAAGCAGCGTCGATCGGCGCGCAGACGCTCATCGATGGCCGCCAAATGGGCGATTGTTTGCGGGCTGGGCGTGCGTGTTCGCTCCTGGTTCTGTTCCAGATCCTGATCCTGATCCTGCTCCAGCTCCAGCTGGTCCAGTTCGTCGTCGTCGTCATCGCTGGCCGACGTTGACTGCGATTGCGAGTGCTGCTGGCGCCGCTGCTGATAAAACAACGTCTCGATGTCACGCGGTATTAGCTGCTGACGCAACAGGGCCTGATCATCGGGATGCGTTATCTGCAGCAGATTCTGGCCGTACAAATCGGACTGACAGTGGCCCAGCAGCTGCTCCACGCTGCCCGACACCAGCACTATCTGCCCGTTGCAGGTGATCGTTAGGAAGAAGCTGTCGAGCAGCTGCATCAACGTATCGCTCAATTGCGGCGTTTCGGCAGCGATGACACCATTGTTACCATTGCCACTGACGGCGCCAGCGCCTGGGGCCGCCCCCTTCACCATCAGCCTGCGGCGACGTCGCGTCGCCGATTTGCCAAAGACGTACTGCAGCCGCAGTCCGTGGGTGGCAAAGCGCAACACGGCCGTCTTGTCCAGCCGACGCGTCGATTCGGCCGCATGCGGCACCATTGTGGCTAGCTCCTGTATGCTGGCGTTCAGCTTGTCCCGACGCTGCTTCTCGGCCAGATTGCGCGCTTCCCGGCCGTTCGAGGCGCCGCTGGCGTCGTTTGTCTCGCCATCGGTGACGGCGGCGGTTGTCATAACTGTGGCTGCAACTAATGCGGCCATTGCGTGTGTGTGTGTGTGTGTGAAAGTGTGTATATTTATGTCTGTGTGTGTGTGTGTGTCTGTGTGTGTGTGTGTGTGTGTCTGTGTGTGTGTGTGTGTGTGTGTGCAGGCGCTGCTGTTGTTATTGGTGTAAAGCGTTAGCTTGTTTTGATTTTGCTTCTTACGTCGTTAACGTGTTTACGGCCCCGAATTCGATATCGAATTCGCTTTTCTTCAGGCATTTGTTATTGTTCTTTTTGTTTTTATTTATTTGATTTTGTATTGTAATTTTTAATTGACGCGCTGCGGAAAATTGTCACTCTCCATAACTTAGCGGCCGATGTTGTTGCCTCTCTGCGCTCGGCTCTGTTTGCGTTTTTCGTTAATATTTTGAGTTTTTTGTTGCTATTTCTTTAAAGTTTTCAAGGTCTCGCTTGTCGTGTTGCTGTTGTTGTTGTTGTTGTTTCTCTTGCTGCTGCTGCTGTTACCCACCTTTGGGCTGTGCGCGCGGCCCCCTCCCCTTTGTCCACTCACGCTCAGGCAGCGTATGTTATTTTCCGTTTTATGGAATTTTTTTGTTTTTTTTTTGATTGCGTTGCGAATCTCAATCTCCTTTGCGTTGTGGCTCTAGTTTTTTGTTGTTTTTGTTGTTATTATTGTTTTCGTTTTCGTTGTTGTTTTTGTTTCTGTTGGTCTCCCCGTACAGTGTATAGCAGTTCCAAGTGAATCAATTGAAAGAACATGCAATTAATTCGAATATCACACGCACTATTTCCACTATTTTGTTTATATTAGGGATTAATTGTTTATTAAACAATTATGTAGCTCGGCGACATTTGTGGCAAATAAAAAAAAAATATGTATCGATACATCGATATGTCCGCACTCTCTTATCGAATTCGACGACAGGACGGCTTAACTAGTTCCGTTTGATCACAGCAAGCACAACAATTGCTGCAAAATATATACTAAATTTCACATTAAAAATTAACAAACATATATGTATGCACACTGCAAATAGTTGCAAATCAATTTGCAAACGCATCACAGAAAACCGATCCGTTTCATCTGTGAACCAGCTCAAAACGATGACATCACGATTCCGATAATAATTCCAATGCACATGCACACGCACTCGCACTCGCACACCATCAGCAAATCATCGTGTGCTATTCTGCTTCTTCTTTCTTTAACTCCACACTTGGCACATTTGCCAGCTGTGCACGTGAAAGCCGCCGCCGCAGCAGCAGTAACAGCAACGCAAACGTAAACGTAAACCATCAACGTTTACTAATCAAACTGCCTACGAATTTGTGATAATATTTTTGTTACTTCAATAGACACCCTACACACACACGCACGGACATGTCGAAGGCCAAAGGCAAGAAGAAAGAGCGCTTCGATGACGACGAAGAGGAGCAGCTAGAGAAAGTGAATGCCAGCGAGAAGAAAGCTGCGTCGAAAAAGGGCAAAAAAGGCAGACGCGGTGGCGGCGGCGATTCCAGTGACAACGAATCCCTAACGAGCAACAACTTGCCCAATCAGGAGGATGATCTGGAAAGCATAAAGTCCTCGCAAAGCAAACAGGCCCAACAGCAGAAGAAGGCTGCCAAAAAGGGCAAGAAGGGCAAGAGAAACGACGACTGGAGCGAGGATGAGGAGCAGCCGAAGCTGACGAAGCCGCTACCGAAAATCATTAGCAATGCATCCGATGAGGAGACGGCGCCCGCTCCCAAAAAGCAACAGCAGCAGGGCAAGAAAAGTAAAAAGAACAACAAGAAGAAGGCGAATGATGGCTTCAGCGACGATGATGATGATGATGACAATAATAATGAGAAAGTTGTAGAGGAAGAGGATGTGGTAGTTGTTGCCAAACCGGCAGCCAAGAAAAACAAAAAGAAGCAGCAGCAGCTAAAGAATAAATTTGCAATGAGTGACGACGACGATGAGGATATGGACGAAGACAATTATGAAGAGGAGCCAGAGGACGAGGAGCCGGTCAAGCCGGCAGTAAAACAATCCAAGAGAAAGCAGCAGCAAGGGCAAAAGAACAAATTCGAAATGAGCGATAATGATGACGATGAGGATGACGATGAAGATAAAGATGACGATGAAGCTGAAGATGAAGATAACGATGATGATGAGGTGGAGCAGCCGATTGAAGCCTTAAAAAAGCTGCCCGAACCAGAGACGAAGCCAGAGGAGACGTTGAATGCAAAGGTTGCTGCCATCACACTGAAAGAAGCTGAGCCCGAGCCGGAGCCAATAGCCGAGGAGGCGGCGACCACGCCCGTGTCCGAAGAGTCGATTGCTGAAACAAATGCGGACACCAAGGACAGCAGGGAAAAGAAAATGTCGCATAAAGAGAAGAAGAAGCAAAAGAAACAGCAGGAATACGAACGGCAAATGGAGCTAATGACGAAAAAGGGCGGAACTGGACACTCGGATCTGGACAACAACTTCACCATGTCGCAGGTGCAGAAGAGCGCCGGCCAGCAGGCAGCCCTGGAGCATGCCGTAGACATCAAAATTGAGAATTTCACGATATCGGCCAAAGGTGAGTTCGCTGTTACTTATTTCACCAGAAATCGAAATGCAAAGTAAAATAAATGAAAATTTTCAGGCAACGATTTGTTTGTGAATGCCAATCTGCTGATTGCCCATGGACGTCGCTATGGCCTGGTTGGTCCCAATGGTCACGGCAAGACAACGCTGCTCCGACATATTGCGACGCGTGCGTTCGCCATACCGCCCAACATTGATGTGCTGCTGTGCGAACAGGAGGTGGTTGCCACCGATAAGACGGCCATTGAGACAATACTGGAGGCGGATGTGAAGCGCACGGAGATGCTAAAGAAGAGCGAACAGCTGGAAAAGCAATTTGCCAGCGGCGATCTGAGCGTCCAGGAGGAGCTGAACGATACGTTCGCTGAGCTGAAAGCAATTGGTGCCTACTCGGCCGAGGCCAGAGCACGTCGCATTCTGGCTGGTCTGGGCTTCAGCAAGGAGATGCAGGATCGGCCAACAAACAAATTCTCCGGCGGCTGGCGTATGCGTGTTTCGCTCGCCCGTGCCCTCTACTTGGAGCCAACGCTGCTAATGCTGGACGAACCGACAAATCATTTGGACTTGAATGCTGTCATTTGGCTGGATAACTATTTGCAGGGCTGGAAGAAGACGCTACTGATTGTGTCCCACGACCAGAGCTTCTTGGATAACGTGTGCAATGAGATCATACATCTGGACCAGAAGAAGCTGCAGTACTACAAGGGCAACTACTCCATGTTCAAGAAGATGTACGTACAGAAGCGACGCGAGATGATCAAGGAGTACGAGAAGCAGGAGAAGCGACTGCGCGAGCTGAAGGCTCACGGCCAGTCCAAGAAGGCGGCCGAGAAGAAACAAAAAGAGTCGCTGACACGCAAGCAGGAGAAGAACAAAACCAAGCAGCAGAAACAGGATGAGGACGATGGACCGCAGGAGCTTTTGGCCCGACCCAAGGAGTACATTGTCAAATTTCGCTTCCCGGAGCCCACACAGCTGCAGCCGCCCATTCTGGGCGTGCACAATGTGACATTTGCGTTCGATGGCCACAAGCCGCTGTTCGTTAAAGCCGACTTCGGCATAGATCTGACCAGTCGCGTTGCAATTGTGGGCCCCAATGGCGTGGGCAAATCAACGTTTCTCAAGCTGCTGCTCGGCGAACTGGAGCCGCAGCAGGGCGAGCAGCGCAAGAATCATCGCCTGCACGTGGGACGCTTCGATCAGCATTCGGGCGAGCATTTGACCGCCGAGGAATCGGCTGCTGAATATCTACAGCGTCTGTTCAATTTGCCGCACGAGAAGGCCCGCAAGGCGCTGGGCTCCTTTGGCCTTGTCAGCCATGCCCACACCATCAAAATGAAGGATCTGTCTGGCGGCCAGAAGGCGCGCGTCGCTCTAGCCGAACTGTGCCTTAGTGCGCCCGACGTACTCATTCTCGATGAGCCGACCAACAATCTGGACATTGAATCGATCGACGCCCTGGCCGAGGCGATCAATGAGTATGAGGGCGGCGTCATCATTGTCTCTCACGACGAACGCCTTATACGCGAAACGGGCTGCACGCTGTACGTCATCGAGGACCAAACAATCAACGAGATTGATGGCGAATTCGATGATTATCGCAAGGAGGTGCTCGACTCTCTCGGCGAGGTGGTCAACAACCCCAGCGTGGTGGCCAATGCGGCTGTGCTGCAATAGCCAACATTTAAACTTGTCTCCGTTGCCTCTACAGCTGTTGAAAATCAATTCACTAGATAGATAGCCTTTTTATATGTGGGCCCACAAAACCCAATAAAGCAAATACATATGTTGAACCATTTGAAAGTTTTTATTAATATAAAAGTAAAAAAATAAAAGAAAGAAAGCAAAACAAAAGAAGAGAAATTACGGTCTTAAAAACTAGTTGGCTTAGCCATACCGATAGAACTGCTTCACGTTGTTCAGCAATTGGGTCATTGTGTTGTAGCTATCCGTATCAAAGTCGATGTTCTCGCCGCCAAATTCGATGACCTAGGAAGGGATATTAACAACGATTTCGTCACGGCAAAAAAGAATGCTTCTCCTACCTCTTTGGCGCGTATGGCGTCACCGGCGTTTGGAATGCCAATCACCTCCACCCAGGCGCCCTCTGCGGCACCCAGCTCGCTGGGCAGACTGATGCGCAGCTTGTGATTATCCGTGCTGTGGCCCAAGAGCGTTGTGCCGGCGGCGCTCTCCACGCGCACCATGATGCTGACGGTCTGACCGGCAAACTGCTTTAGCATGCCGCCATTGACGACAGTGCGCGGCTCAAAGGGAATATTCATGTCTGCGATTTAAATTTGGGTTTCAAAACAGCGTAAATAAATAACTGCAAACGCGTTCTATATTAACACAAAAACGCGCGAAGTAGTGCAGGACTAAACATCAATGTAACATCGATATATCGATATTCTTAAAATTGTTTCAAACATCGTTGTTTTCCGATATTCGATTTTTCTAATAATACTCGTTCACAGTACAAGCAGTTACTCATATTCTAAAACGTTTTTTTTTCAAAATTTAGAAATACAAATTTAAATTTTTAATCGATTGTGGTGGTCACAATTAGTATAAAAAAACAACATTAAAATCGATTCTGAGGGTGTCAAATATTTTGTCAAAAATCATACAAAAATTTACAAAAATGTTTACTTGTAAAGCTCCCGGATCAATAGCTCCCATATTTCCAACGTCCATTACTTTGTTTGTCCTCTATCATGCACATGGCGTGGCCGGTGTGATGTTTGAGGGAGCTTTCCAGTAGCATATATTCTAAATATGGAGCCTTTGGCTCAAAAACTGTGGGAGATATAACCATTTCCGAATTTTTAAGGCGCGGCCGCTACGGGTCGTTCTAGTGGCCAAGATATCAAGGTAATAAATCTTTGTGGAGGGTCCCCAGCAATCTAACTTTAATTTTGTGGGAAATATTCACCTTTTATCGATTTGCGATCGTCAAGCTATCGATTTGCCAGCCTTCCAGTGGGCGTGACGGACGGACATTGCACAAACCCAATGTACTCTTTTCACTTTATGAATGAGTGTAATTATTATTGTTTGTGCTTTACATTCTTTGGTTTTTTGTGTTATTCTTTTGATTTGTTTTAATATCTTTTTTTGCATTACGTTATGTATTTAATAAGAAACATTAATATTATTAATAATTTTACAAATTGAAAGGTACATTCGCTTGAAATACATTATAAGCCTATTTCTAAACTTAAAAAATTCGCCAATAGCAAAAGATCGATACATTGATGATTGACCTGCTAACACAAGAATAGATTGCATTTCGATAATTTTCTATAGCGTAATATTGACTTAATCGGACTTAACAGTCAAATAAGGCGGCAGTGTTCCCAATTTAGCCTTTTTCCTGACAAATCTATCCTTTTCCTAACAGCCGCAAACAAAATGAAATACAAAATTACTAAAATTCGACAAAACGCTATGAGTTTTGAGCTATTAATTACAAGGACTCAAAAGGGAACAAATCATTTTGAAAACTCGCAAAATTTGATGATAAAATTGTTAAGCCCCATTTATCTATCAGCTAAAGTTCTACAGTATTAATTTAAAAATAAGATTAAAGAAAAATAAGTAATGCAACACTATTCTTGTTTTCCCTTTTCTTAATTGCCTTTTGTCCGGTTTTATTTCGATCTGTCCTGTTTTTGTGATAGGTAGTTGGCAACACTGGTAGCAATTAGTCCAGCATTTTAAATTGCGCTGCAAATTTAACTTCCATATTTGCAGAGCGCCAAATACAGGAAGAGTACATATAGAACGCTCCCTCCAGCGTCAACAGCAATGTTTAATACATTATCAAACAGTTATATATTTAAAATAATTGAAGTTAGAACACAGATACAAAAAAAAAATAATACTCTTGGACTTTTAAACTAAGTAAGGCCGCACTCGCTTGATTCCTTGATCTATAAACGCTTTCTTAGCTTATGAGCACGATAGGAGGAGTCCACTCCCCGTGGCAGAATAGAGGAGCGGGCCGCAGGCTCAATGGACTTCTCGAATGTGTCGTACGTGTCGTTGTAGGGATTCTCATCGGGCATAAAATGATCATCCTCTTCACTGGACGCTGCCTGCACACGGATGCTTGGCGTTGGCAGCTTAGCTCGCTCCTTTCTGGCAGCATGGCCCATGCTGCGCCTGCCCAGGCCAGAGCTGCGTCGAATCGTGTTCTCCAGCACACGCACCTTCCTGACTTTCGGGTTGGCTGGCTTCGGCGGAGCTGCCACTGGTCGCGACGAAATGGGCACTCGCAACGATCCTTTCAGGCTGCCCAACGTTTTCATCAGACTCCGCTTTGCGTTTGGTGTCTGAGCGTTGGCCCCATTACCAGAGGCGGGCAACTTTCGTTTGTGCAGATTGCCGGTGGTTTTAGCTGCCGACGACGTCATGGACGATAGCTGCAAATTGGACGGAGTCTTGCGCAAGGACATCGTTGACGATGACAGAGCTGACATGTTTCTAAGCCCCAAGGGCGTGCGTGGCACCGTCGAACCCGGTGGCAACGGGGGCAGCATCTTGCCGCCGGCTGATGGAGTCGCAACTGCGAGTTTGCGAGCAGAACTCTGCTGCTCCTTGGCCTGTCGAATGCGCACCCAATCCTCGGCCATATGCTCCAATATGTTCTCCCCATGGACCAAGAAGGGGCAATGAGTGCGCTTCTCATAGGCTTGCACCAACTCGGTAATCTGCTGCTCTATCTTTGGCAGCTTGGTGCCGATGGCCTTGCGCTCGCGCTCCTCCTTCAGCAGCTGCCCGCCGCGATTGTTGAACCGATTGGGTTCATTGGCCTTGGCTTCCAGAGCCTCCATGCGTGCCCAAATCTCTACGCGACTAGCGTACAGCTCAAAGATCTCTTTGTTGCCATTGTAAAAGCTCTTCAGATCATCCAACTCCAGCTCGTGCAGCTCCAACAAATCCTCGGTGTAACACTCATTGTAAAAGTTGGAGAAGCGCTTTCGCTCCTGCTGCGATTTCAGTGTCAAGTCCCACCACTTCACAATTTCCAGGCGCAGCTGCTCGACGAATGTCTTCAGGTTCTGACAGCGCAGCTTTTGGCAGCGCTGCAGTTCCTCGTTGAGCACGTCGTAGGTCGCCTGCGTGTACGCGTGGGCCTCGCGAACCCTGTGCATGACGTACTCGTCCGACTCCTGGAGACGCTCCCAAAGCACGTGGATCTTCTCGCGCATATCGTCGATGCGTTCGCGCAGCTCCAGCACCTGCGCGGCGAATTCCTTCTGCATGAAACGCAGCTTTTCGAAGATGTCTGGCGTCAGGCTCTGGTTTGCCTGGCTGAGCAAGTGCTCATCCGCGGCAGTCTTCGGCAGCATGCCGAGCAGCTTCATGTCGTGCTTGATCTGACTGCGCAGCTGGAACAGCTCCTCCAAGCGGCGCGTGCGCTCTGCCCGCAGTTGCTCGAGGTGATTGCAGAAGGAGGTCATCTCATCCGGCTTGGGCAGAGGATCGGCCAGCAGGGGCAGCGGCACCTCACCCAGTTCCTCGCACAGCTGATCCTGCTGCAGGAGCAGCTCGCAGATCTCAGCGCGACGCATGCGCAGCTCGTCTCGCAGGTGCTCAATGCTCTTGTCCAGCTTCTGCACCCACACGTTCAGCGGCATGTCCTCCGGCCGTTCGCCAATATCCAGCTGCTTGTGCAGCAGTCGCCGCACCTCGGCGGCCTCAACACGCAGTGCGCTGATATCATCCCTGATCAACTGCTCCTTCTCGTCCGACTCAATCAGCAGGTCGCTGTAGAAATTTTGCACGCGCTCTTCCAATTTGTGTTTGAGCTGAAGACAATATTGGTCATCGAACATGTAGGCCCATTTGCTGAATAGGTGGTCGATGTGATCGCTAGTTACAGCCAGAATGGTTGATTTTGTCAATGGCTGTTCTGCCATTGTTATTTATTCATTAATTGTATTTTATTTAAATTTCCAAATACTGATGTGAAAGGGGACGCCAACACGAATTATCGGTAAATTTGAAACAGAAAATAATATTGCCACCCTTTCGGAATGCTTATTAAGTGAGCAGAGCTATGAAAACTTCGCAGCGACATCTAGTGGCAATTTAGAAAATTGTGCTGATTTTTTAAGCAGCAACCATATTATTTTGAAAGTATTCAAATAAAAAACATTTCCTCACGTTCGTGATGGGCGAAAAGGCTTGGAGTAACCTAAATAATAATGAAAAACTAAGCTAGAATATAATAACAAATGCTTAGAACCTTGCGTCACTATGTTGACTTTTAAATAACAGGACAGCGCTACCAGCTTGTCAAACTCTACACTGCTGCTCCTCAACAGATAGTATTTTTTTAATAGGTGGCAACTTCAAGTCGTGTTTCAAATTTACCGAAATATTCAATTGATGTTGGCGTCCATTTTTGGCTTGGCATTTTGCTATTTTGACAAGATTTTTTAATGAATAAGTAAAAATGGCAGAGCAGCCATCAACAAAATCCACAATTCTGGCTGTAACCAGCGATCACATCGATCAGCTATTCAGCAAATGGGCCTACATGTTCGATCAGCAATATTGCACGGAGCTAAAACACAAATTGGAGGAAGGCGTGCAGAATTTCTACGGCGACCTGCTGACCGAGTCGGACGAGAAGGAGCAGTTGATCAAAGAGGATATCAGTGCGCTGCGGGCTGAGGCCGCCGAGGTGAGGCGACTGCTGCACAAGCAGCTGGATATTGGCGAACGGCCGGAGGACATGCCGCTGAACGTGTGGGTGCAGAAGCTGGACAAGAGCATTGAGCACCTGCGAGACGAGCTGCGCATGCGTCGCGCTGAGATCTGCGAGCTGCTCCTGCAGCAGGATCAGCTGTGCGAGGAACTGGGTGAGGTGCCGCTGCCCCTGCTGGCCGATCCTCTGCCCAAGCCGGATGAGATGACCTCCTTCTGCAATCACCTCGAGCAACTGCGGGCAGAGCGCACGCGCCGCTTGGAGGAGCTGTTCCAGCTGCGCAGTCAGATCAAGCACGACATGAAGCTGCTCGGCATGCTGCCGAAGACTGCCGCGGATGAGCACTTGCTCAGCCAGGCAAACCAGAGCCTGACGCCAGACATCTTCGAAAAGCTGCGTTTCATGCAGAAGGAATTCGCCGCGCAGGTGCTGGAGCTGCGCGAACGCATCGACGATATGCGCGAGAAGATCCACGTGCTTTGGGAGCGTCTCCAGGAGTCGGACGAGTATGTCATGCGTAGGGTACGCGAGGCCCATGCGTACACGCAAGTGACCTACGACGTGCTCAACGAGGAGCTGCAGCGCTGCCAGGAGTTGCGTCGACAGAACCTGAAGACCTTCATCGATCAACTACGCCGTGAAATTAAGCATTGGTGGGACCTTACACTAAAATCGCAGCAGGAGCGAAAGCGCTTCTCCAACTTTTACAATGAGTGTTACACCGAGGATTTGTTGGAGCTGCACGAGCTGGAGTTGGATGATCTGAAGAGCTTTTACAATGGCAACAAAGAGATCTTTGAGCTGTACGCGAGTCGCGTTGAGATTTGGGCACGTATGGAGGCTCTGGAGGCAAAGACCAACGAACCCAATCGGTTCAACAATCGCGGCGGGCAGCTGCTGAAGGAGGAGCGCGAGCGCAAGGCCATCGGCACCAAGCTGCCAAAGATAGAGCAGCAGATTACCGAGTTGGTGCAAGCCTATGAGAAGCGCACTCATTGCCCCTTCTTGGTCCATGGGGAGAACATATTGGAGCATATGGCCGAGGATTGGGTGCGCATTCGACAGGCCAAGGAGCAGCAGAGTTCGGCTCGCAAACAGGAGGGACAGCTCCATCGACCACCGGCAAGATGCTGCCACCGGCACCAGGGTCGACAGCTCCACGCACGCCCTTGGCGTTGAGAAACATGTCGGCATTATCTTTATCAACGATGTCGTTGCGTAAGACTCCTTCGAATATGCAGCTATCGTCGATGACGAGCTCGGCTGCAAAGACCACCGGCAATCTGCAGAAGAGGAAGTTGCCCAACGCCGATAATGGCGTGAAGGAAGAGACGCCAAATGCAAAAAGAAGCCTAATGAAAACACTGAACGCGATGAAAGCATCGCCGGCACTGCGGAAGACGAGCCAACGCTTGGGGGCTCTGCAGCAGAAGGCAATCAAATCGCCGATGCGGAAGGTGCGAGTGTTGGAGAGCACAATGCGCCGCAGCTCCGGTCTGGGCCGCAGTATTGCTGCGTCCGGCAAGAAACGGCGCAGTAGGGGCCCGATGCCAGCAGTCCGCGTGCAGCCGCCCACCAGCGACGAGACGGAGACCGAGACCGAGAACGAGGACGTCTGCAACTACAATAAGTTTGAGCCGCCTGTGCGATCGTCCGAGTTGCCGCGGACCCTAAGCTCCTACCGTCAAGTGCCATTGGCCAGCAATCGTTACAACATTAAGAACAAGCCGTACGCCCCGCTGCAGCTGACCGATGAGCAGGTGCATCAGATGGAGCTGCCCGAGCCACGGCGCAGCCGTATGTGGCAGCCTAAGCTCAATAAATGAGATTAACTATAACTAATGTACTTATTTTACTTTATATTAACTATACTCAATGTGCTTGTTTTATGTTCTTTTGATATTATTTTAACGTTGCTGTGTTTTGACATTTATTATAGTAAGGCCTTGTCTGTAGATATAAACAGATTCCTATGCATAATTAAGTACGCAACTTTTCTCATTGTGCAACTCGGTCGTGTTTACTTAAATTGATAGCATAAGATCATAACCATTCATCAATAGCATATTTATCAGTATCAATTTTCATCAATATATCCGCATAGAAACAGACTAACTATTTCAACTTAACTTGTCCTGATTAAGAAATTAACCACGAGCATTAACCATAAGAAACCCAAACTATGCTTATCAGAGATGCCTTCCATGGAATACAATTTGGATCAATTTGAGAAAAAAAAATAACGTAAAACAGGAAATCGGGTGCCAATCGCAGGTTACGATATGCACGCTGTGATGTCTTAGCCAGGGCAATATTTAATAAGCTACATTAGTTAATAATTAAAGATTATGTTTGCGAATCCAACATTCTATGTTAGCCATTAGTTATTAAATCTTGTTAAACAAATAAATAAAAAATGACAAATACATTTATTTTTTCTTTAATATGATTAGGTATTTACACGGCAAAATTTCATAACTATATAACTATTAGACGAAATTCATTTATAAAAGAAAGCTTTCGTACTAAGCTTTTTTGTTAACTAGTGTTTATTGTATTTAAAATTGCGCGAATTAAAAATATTTAAAAAAACAGTTATAAATATTAATTTAGTAATTTCTCTACGATTATTTCACTGGTAGAAAAGAGTTTGCTCAACGCCTAGCTTCACATTCGCATTCACTTTAAAAATAAAACGTTGCTCTTAACCGATTTTCACTATACATGGATACATAGTAAAAGCGCGATTTCATATGGTACAATATATACAAGATAAATTTAACGTAGACTTGGAATAGCAATTGGATGATCGGTTTGGGTATTGCTTATCGGGCAGCTTCGGCTATTTTCCCGCCTCGCTGCCGCTGGCGTTGCTCTGCTGGCTGCTGCCGCCCTGGTTGTACATGAGGTGCGCTGAGAGGGAGAGAGCAAACAGAAAGGGATGGCATTAGTTGACGCGGCCGCCTATCCGGTGACAGTATGGAACGGCGTGCGCTTACCCATCACCACGGGCGCTATATTGAAGGCACCAAAGGTGCCGTCGCCGTCGCCGTCGCTGTTGCATTGCTCGCAGCACCCGCAAATCCGGGCGGATCCGGCACTGGCACGGACACGGGCGACGCGGTGCTGTACGCAACCGGCGAATGAACAATTGGCGCTGCAATTGGCGGCGCCGTCGTTGCCGGCAGCTGGGCGTCTGGCGCTGACTGCTGAAAACGGGCCGGCGGCATGACCACAGTGGTCAGATGCGAGTGATTCGGCTCGTCCAGCAGCCCGGTCCGCTGCAGGCGGCCCGTTTTCGTCTCAATGTGCTTGTTGTGGGCACTGAGGCAATGGTTGCGCATATGATACAGCTGCAGGAAGTAGGCATCGCAGTGCGGACACTTGTACCGCTCGCCCGTGTGGCGGCGTATGTGCGCCTTCAGGTCGTTGCTCTGGCTGAAGCTCTTCGAGCACTGGTCGCACTTGTAGGGTCGCTCGCCGGTGTGGGTGCGCATGTGTATGGTCAGGTTGTAGGCGCGATGGAAACTCTTGCCGCACGTATTGCACAGATTCGGCTTGGTGCCCGTGTGATAGCTGCACAAGAATCGCCAAGCAAATGTTAAGTTAGTCGAACGTTGCGGTCCGGAACCGGATCAGTTGGGTCCACTTACCGCTCATGTACCTTAAGATCGGTGGCGCGTGGAAATGCCTTGACGCAGTAACGGCACTTGTATGGCTTCTCGCCATTGTGCCGCCGCATATGGACGCGCAGATAATCGTTGCGCGCAAAACTGTCGCCGCAAATGCAGCAAAGGAAGTTCCGCTGTCCGGTGTGGGTCTTCTCGTGGCTGCGCAACTCCTGGCGCTCTTTGAACGTCTCGTCGCAGCTCTTGCACGCGTAGAGGAATTCGGTGTGGAGCAGCGTGTGCTTGCGCAGGTACGTCTTGCTGGAGAATCGCTTGGCGCAATATTCGCACGTGTGCTCGCTCATTTGCAGCTTCAGTTCGCTGCTGGCGTCCAGGCCCTCGCCGTTGTGCTTGCTCATCTTGTGCCGCTCGAGGGCATCGAGGCGGGCGAACGCCGCATCGCACAGCACGCACTTGTGCTCCTTGTTGCCGTGCAGGCTCTGAACGTGTGCCTTCAAATGATCGCTGCGCGCAAACGCCTTCGGGCAGTGCGGGCAGCTGTGCGGCTTCTTCTCCAAATGCGACAGTTTGTGGCGCAGCAGATGGCAATGGCGGGAAAAGGTGCGCATGCAGATTTCGCAGCGATTCTCCGGATTTGGCTCCGCATCGTTCGGTTTTTTGCGTCGACGCCGCCGCTGCTTGCCACCTGTCGGCTTCTCCAGATACTCGCGCACAATTTCCACCTGGGCCACCTGGGACTTGCCCTCGGCATATGCCTCTAGGTCGGGGTCCGGCTCGTCTTCATCCTCGTTGTCATCGTCGTCGTCGTCGTCATCGTCCTGATCGATGTCGCTCTCCTCATTGCCAAATGCATCCACGTCCTCATCCTCATCCGCACTATGCGCAACGTTAGCTGTTATCGCCTCCATTTCGTCCTCATCTTCTTTAACGCTGTCAACGCGCTGCCGCTCCTGCTTTATGGACAATTGTTGCTCACCGCCGGTGGCCAGCGGCTCCTCTGCAAAACAAAATGAGAAGGCACTGTTAGATTTCATTTCTTGTATGCCCTCAACCCATTGAAGTCGGGTAAAAAAGGGTATATTGATTTTGCGCAAATGGGAGGCAACTGCGACCCAGTGAGGAGGTGAAAAGAGTATATTGGGTTTGTGCAATGTTCGTCTTGCTATTCGTCCGTTAAAAATAAAAATGAAAATCGATCTCCCTTAGTTTTCAAGCTGACTCCATAAATAGATAAGACTAACCTTTAACCTCTGCTGTCAAAGCAGTGGACGTAGTTTGCCGCTTGTCTGCACTCTCATGCTCGTCCTCCGTGTCAGTGTGGGCGGAAGTTTTTATGTTTGCCTTTTTCCTGCGCTTCTCGCGCTGCACTTGCGCCGGGCAGTGTTCCAGATCCGCATCCGCATCCGCTTCCGGTTCTGGCTTAATGTGCAGCCAGAGCGATTCCTTAGCCTCGGCATGCACGTCTTCGTCGTCAGCTTCCTCGTTGCTTGATATGGGATTCGTATGGCATTGATAGCCACTCTCGTAGTTAACATTCCCATCATCGTCGGAGCAGGCAGCCGCCTCGTTGAATAGAACGGCCGCCGACTCCAGTTCGTCGCCACTGTGCATGGTCGTCTCGTCGACGGGCGGCCAGGCCACGTCAGACTGAACTACCTGCTGCTCGGCCAGCGTTCGGACCAGCCGACTCCCCCGGCCATCAGCATTGTGCTCGGTGCGCATGTGGCGCAGCATATGATCGCGCCGGGTGAAGGAGCGTTGACAGACGCGACACTCCAGGCGGCGGCGGAGCAACGGCGCTGCCGCCTGTTGATTGTGCCGCTCCACGAGATGGTTGCGCAGCTGGCGTATTTGCTGGAACTGCTCGTCGCACAGCTTGCACTTGAGCTGCTCCATGTGTTTGTGCTGGTGATTGCGGTGCAGTCGTAGCTCAAGAATGTTGAGAAATTGATCGTTGCAGATGCCGCACGGCAGCATCGGCACCTGGTCTGTCTGGGTGCACACCTCGCTGCTGTTGGCCCTGGGGACGGGCGTACGCCCCAAGATGGCCACCAGCGAACGATAGGCCTTCTCCGCGTCCAGCTTGAAGCGATACGCCTGGCAGGCGGCCTTGATGCAGGTGTCGCACATGTGATGCGGCAACTTGTCATAACGCTCGCAGGCGTAGCGCGTGCACTCGTTAAGTATCTGGGCAATGTTTGCGCCCTGCTCCACGGGCGTCTCGTCGTAGATGAAGTAGAAATCGCCCACCTCGCGTAGGCAAACGCGACAGACGCGCTCCGCGTCGAACTGGCCGCAGCTGTCAGGCATTGCAACCGCTACGTTGTGCGTAAATGTGTCAGTTGTAGCGACAGTTTTGCAATTATTGTCGCGGCATTGCGTTGTTTTGTGGGTGTTTGTAAATGTTTGAGTTTTTTTTTTACATTTTCACTTGAATGAAAATATTGCACTGGTCTGGCAGCACTTGGCTGTATTGTAACATAAGCACAATATCTGGCAACGCTATTCGCATTGCTAGTGCTGCATACAACCCACATAGCGCGCGAGTTTAAAATAAAGTTTTGTATTGCCAAAGCGAGCAAAACAATTTTATTAGCGGAGATTTTATAACAGTCAATTAAAAGTTTTATGTGGTTTAGTTACAGCCTTGACCAACAAGCGCAGATTTGTGTTTGGGTTTTTTTTTACTTTTTTAATTTTCATTTGATTGAAAATTCTGCGCAGGTCTGGCAGCGCTTTGATGTATTGTAATATCTGGCAACACCATGTGCATTGTTAGTGCTGCATAAGGGTTTAGAGCTGCGCGCGTATTTGAAAAGACGTTTTGAATTGCCGACATCACCAGAATTTTATTAGTTGAGAGTTTACAATAGTTAAGGTTTATTTTGCTTTATGGGGACAGCTACATCCTTGAGAATTAAACGCTTCTCCGGCGTCTTTATCCACAATCAATGTCAACTGGCCATGTGTGGGCTGTACCCAAGCTGAAGGAAACTTTTTATCCATGTCTTTAAATACTTGCTGTGAAAGAATAAACAACATATGAATATCAATGGTTTGCCTAACCAATAACTGCGTTTTTCGCCGTTTTTACCTTGACAACATCCGCTTTACTGGCACCCGTTACCACAAAAACGACGTCTTTGGCGTTATTGATCAGTGGAAGGGTAAATGTTATACGCTCTGGCGGTGGTTTTGGTGAATCACGAATGGGAATGACAATACGTCGTTTTTCCTCTAGCACAAAAGGCTGCTCCGGAAACAGGGAGCACGTGTGTCCGTCTGGGCCCATGCCCAACAGCAACAAATCGAACTGCGGACAACTTGAACCAAACTCTTCTCTGATGCGTGCCGCATAGTCACTGGCACAGTCGTCCAATGACTTTGTCGTATCGGCCTTGATGAGTTGGCCATCCAAAATATCTGGCAGTTGAGCCAGCATTTGTGTCTTGTACGCCCAGTAGGTGGAGTCATTGTGATCGTGCGGCACATAGCGCTCATCGCAGAAAAAGAACTTCCAGCACTGCGTGTTCAGTTGAGCAGATTCAAGTGCGCGGGTCAAGAGTTGCACGAGCGAACCACCTGTTGAACGTCAATGAATGACCTTTATGATTCGAGTTTGTGAATGAATGTTTGTGATGCAAGGTCACCTTAAGTTGAGCTTATCACACACACACACACCCGTGCACAATATACGTACGTGTGCATGTGCATGCTAAGTTAAATACGCACCTGAAAGGCCAACACGGAAAGTATTATTATTTTCGAGAGCCTGACTCGCACAGCGCTTCAGTACATCGCTTAAATTGCGCACCAACTTATCCTCAGTTTGGGCCACACTAACGTGAAAGGGACACTTGCGGTTTGACGACATGTTTGTGGGAAAAGCAGCCGGTCTTTGACGCATATGTTTTTTAAAAGCAAATGCGAATAATATAATTCTGTATATTTGTTGGCTGGCAGCGTTGCCACATCGTTTGCGCTGCTTGCCTTTAGTATTGTGTAACACTAAGTAAATTTGGCATTTACTAGTGCTGTGTAACGCCAGTATGCCATTGTCATGACATCTGTCAACCACACAAATACAAATACAACTATTCTGAGAATTTCATGAAATTGCGTTGCAAATTCGCGCTCTTTAAACATTTAGCCGTGTATAGATTGCCTGCGACAGTTTGTGGACATATTGTATACATAAATCGTTTGTGCTATTTGCGTATACGGTGCCGTCAGTTTTGCATCAAATTCCAAATTACGCGTGAGGCAAACAGAACCAACAATTACAACAACAAATTGCAACGTGTGCGCAGCCAGAAGACCTTGTTTTTATTATTTTTGCCGCTGTGTGCTACTCAGTTAACCCTTGTTCAGCGTGTGCAGCAATGCCTAAGCGCGGCGGCGGCGGCGGCGGTCAGCGGTACAACAACAACAATGCGGGCAATGGCGGCGGCGGCGGCGGTGGAGGTTCCCGCTTCTCCGCGCTAAAAGACTACGAAGGTAGGTTAACGGTGTGCTGTTGTTGTTATTGCTCAGTAAACAATTGGCGCCTGGTTTAATTGCAGATGCTGACGATCATCAACGGCGCAAGGATCGGAACAAGCGACGCGTCAGCTTCAAGACCTCACAGTTTCCGCACAAAAGCGACGTCAAGCTGCGACTGCAGGATCTGCGTCGCTGGGATGAGGATGACGACATGAGCGAAATGACAACCACAATAAAGGTTCGTGCTGGCCCAGCAGTTGTGCCCAACCAACAGACCCAGCAGCTAATCATTTTACAACACATTTTCCAGGACCGTCCCAGTTCGCGGCGACGCGGCTCGCCCATTCCACGCGGCAAATTTGGCAAACTGGTGCCCAATGGAGCTGGCTGGTATCAAGTGACGGTAAGTGCGCCCTAGACTTAACCATTTCAAATAGAATATATTCGGATTTTATATGCATGTCTATACAAATATCGCGAGTTCGTACCATTGGGCTGTAAGCCCAATAAAAAATCGGTTCTTCGGTTCGTGAACCTTGTTTTCCACATCATTGAGTCCAAGCTTTAATTAGAACCACAATTTAAGTGTAAAAGTAAAATATTATTTTTTATTATTATTATAGGTACGTATTTTGCTTTTCTCTTAATTGTTATTTATTTTTAATACGGATGGAGAATATCTCTTAGCAAGTTCTTGTTTATGTAGCTCCTGAGATCGTGCAATATTTATTTTTCGGCTTAACATTTTTCGTTCTACTAAAATTAACTGAAACAAGGTTTAGCCCTCGATCGTCATCCTTTTGAAAAAATTCTGAGCACAGACAGTGTAAATAATTAAATTACCTCTGTTGCTTAGTTAATTTTGAGCATGACGGACCAAGGTTTAAAAAAATGGTTCGGTTTAAATATACGTTTGGCTGTATTTTTGGGGAACTGGTTCGATTTCTGCTTTTGTTAATATTGGAACTTCGGGTTCAAACCTGTTTGCAATCCATACTTTAGCCAAGGAATATGTTTCAATTATTTAAATAACTTAATAACTCAATGATATTGCAGTCTAATGCTTCAAATATTTATCCAAAATGTCATGGCTGCATGTTCCACCAAAATACCTTCAAAAGTCAAAAATTAGGTTGTATATTAACCGACAGACAGATATGTTTATTTCGACTTGATCTTTTCTACTGATCAAGATTGTATGTATACACATTATAATGTTGTACATGTCCAAAAAACTAGGGTGTGCGAGATTTACTGTTCAGCATTTTCTCTAAATGCAGGCCAAAGATGTCATTCAAGTGGCAATCAAATTTTTCTATGTAATCTAATTTTCATTACCAGTGTACAGGCATTGATTGTGAATTTTAATCGTAAATCCTTAAAACCAAGTTTGCTTTTTGCGTATCATTTCTTAATAATCGGCACCATTTGTTTGCTTATCTCAAAGCACATATACTCCACCTGTTCGTGTCGTCAAAGTACAGATATACAACCGTCTGTGCGATAAACCCAAAGACTTTGACTGTAAGATCCATAAAACTAAATATAACATTTATTCTCTGCACGCCGAAGATGAAATATTCTGGAAAAACAAATGTTTATGTATTTCGTTACGAAGGGAAATTAATTACTAATTTACAGAACTTGTTTTATATATTGATTATAAACAGTGCAGAAAACTGACTGTATCGATTTCAGTTATATTTTATCATATTATTGCCAGCAATAAATGACTATTGCCAATGCCGGGTTTTACCGTGAACTTAGGCTCACATAGAAACAAAACGACTGACCCTCTAGGAGATCATAGAGGCCAACTATCCAAAGCGTGACACATATGATTACCAACGTAAAATAGCAGACATATTCGCATCTCATTGCTAGATTCTTGAGGAGCTGTTGATATGAATAGACCTTGTGCTGACTGGGATAGCTAGTTGGCAGTTAGTTTGGGCCGCCTGACTTTTAGTTTATTAATTCATTTGAGTCGTAAAATTCGTAGTCAACAGTAAAAGAATATTGCCATACAAGCATAATACAATTACAATCTACGCAAGCAAATATATAAATCTGTATATAGATATGGGGTACAGTCTATTTCATATGCTTAGATTAAGTTTGAAGGGAATATATTTGGGTTATAATTTAATCACCGACCGACCGAAGTTCCTAGCTAACAGCACGTTATAAAGTGACGCTGTTAATGTTAGTTGTAGTTATGCAGCTTCTGCTGTTAAACGTGAAAGCCTTTTAAATATTTATAGAAAATTAATTATGTTAAGCTATTATTACTATGCAAAGTTATACAAGGTTACTTTAACTAAAAGATTAGCCCGAGTTTCGAGTTCGCCTTGCTAGGCTGATATTGAAATTTAACATGCATGTTAAAGTTTGCTCCACTGTGCCGCATCGATGGTGACCAAACGGTCACAGCGTGTGTCCCAAGTGCTGGTAATGAGTATTGTCGCCAGCTAAGCTGCTATCTCTCAGCGGCGGCCCGATGAAGCTATAAAACGTTGGCGCAGCGCGTTGCGTTGCGTTTTCCTTTTAGCCGCTACACAGAATAGTTCTGGTTTTATTGTACGCTCGTATTTGGCCCACATTTCATTGACGGCCGGCAAACGTTAAAGTCGCGCGCGAGTTCGCCAAACATCGCCAGACAGCCAGCAGAATCTCAAGAGCAAATACACCATATATTTAATTTTTCTTCCGTATTATCGCCGGCGCTTATCAACAAGCAAATATTGCTGTTGTTTTCTTCTGTCGTCTCTAAATGCCAAGGAAATTAACAGTTTGCGCACAATAATACGATCGCGTTGATCTTCAGTGTTGGATAACGCGAGCACGCGCGCGCTCTTTCTCTCGCTCTCTCGAATTGAGGTTGTGACAGTGCTGCCAGCCCGTCGGAATAATGGCCACTCTGGGTGCGTGGGACTATGCCATCCTGGCCGTGGTCCTTATTATTTCGATAGTTATCGGACTCTACTATCGATTTGTGGGCAGCAAGCAGAACAACACAACGGAATATTTTCTGGCCGATCGATCTATGGGCGTTACGCCCGTGGCATTCAGCTTAATGGCCAGCTTCATGTCGGCAGTCACCATACTGGGCCTCTCCATGGAGGTCTATCAGTATGGCACCATGTTTGTCATCATTAATTTATCCTATGTGATATCGACGCCCATTGCCGCCTACCTAATTCTGCCCGTCTTCTATCGCCTGAAAACGGCGAGCGTCTATGAGTACCTGGAACTGCGCTTTGGCTATGCGACCCGCTTGACCGCCTCGCTGGCCTTCACCATCCAGATGGTACTGTACATGGGCATTGTTGTCTATGCGCCGGCCCTGGCGCTGGAGGCAGTCACCGGCCTAAATCAGATCTTTTCGGTGCTAATCGTTGGCGTCGTATGCACCATTTATTCCACACTGGGCGGCATGAAGGCGGTACTGATGACGGACATTTACCAGTCGATTCTCATGTTCGTTGCCGTCTACAGTGTCATCATCTGTGCGGGCATCAAGGCGGGCAGCTTTGATGTCGTTTGGCGTGCGGCGCTGGATAATGGACGCATTGACTTTGCCAACTTTAGCGTTGATCCAACCACACGGCACACCTGGTTTACACAGGTGCTGGGCGGCAGTGCCACCTACCTGACCCTCTACGGCGTAAATCAGGCGCAAGTGCAGCGCCTGCTCGCCGTACGCAGTCTGCGATCGGCACGCGCTGCCCTCTGGTGGTGTTTGCCCATCTTGTGCCTGCTGAGCTTCAGCACGTGCTTCTCCGGACTGTGCATCTATTGGTATTATCGTGACTGTGATCCGCTGGAGGAGGGTCGCGTCAATTCGCGCGATCAGATCATGCCGCTCTTTGTGGTGGACACCATGGGCGACTATAGCGGCCTCGCTGGCCTCTTTGTGTCGGGCATCTTCTGCGCCAGCTTGTCGACCATCAGCACGGCCATCAGCTCGCTGGCTGCCGTTACCCTGGAGGATTACCTAAAGCCGCTGGCGCGTCGCTGCGCTGGACGCTCGCTCAACGACAGCCAGACCATGTGGTACTCGAAGCTGCTGTCCGTCTTCTACGGTGCCGTCTGCATTGGCATGGCTTTTCTGGCTGGCAGCATTGGCGGCCTGCTGCAGGCGGCCCTCTCCATCTTTGGCATCATTGGCGGCCCCCTGCTGGGCCTCTTCACCCTGGGCATGTACGTGACGCGGGCAAATCAGAAAGGCGCCATCGCCGGCCTGCTGCTATCGCTGGCCGTGTCCTTTTGGATCGGTTTCGGTCAGCCGAAGCCGCCGGTGCCCAGCCTGGCCATGTCCACCGCCGGCTGTCCCATCGATCGCAGCTATGCCCGCGACATCCTCATGCAGCCGGACACGAAACTCACAGTTCCCAGCGCCGCTGACGATCCGCAACCGGAGACGGACTATTTCTACCTGTATCGCATCAGCTACATGTGGTACGCACCGCTCGGCTTTCTCATGTCGTTCTTCGGCGGCTGGCTGTTCTCCTGCTGCTTTGCGGCTCTCAAGTGGGACAACAATCGTTGCATCTACCACGACGCCGACTGTACGCTGATCAAGCACGATCTCTTCGTGCCGCCAATAGCCAAGCGCTTGCAGCGCCGCCAAATGCCGCGCGTCGTTGTCACCACCACCAGCAGCGGCAGCGGCAGCAGCAGCGGCAGCGCCAGCGGCACAGACCGTGAGCCCACTGCACCCGATCTCGAGTGGCAGGAGTCTGTGCCCGCGGCAAAGCAGCGTTGAGTTGTGTTTTTCTTTTTATTTATTTCTTTTTTTAACTCTTATTGATTTTTTTTAGTAAGTGCATTGCATTTTACAATAACAAAGAGTCCTGCTTAGTAATAAAGTTTTTCAAAAAAAACAAAAAAATTGGCGCAGCTCGTGGCTGTTATCATTGAGCGTTATCGTGAGGAGCCGGCGGCGCACGCTTCTCGCTTGCCTCGTAGTAGTTGCGTCCGTGCGTCATGTGCCACAGGGCCAGCAGGCGAGTCAGCTCCTTGTAGCTGAGCGTCTGCAGCGGCTGCTGCACCGATGTCTGCACGCCGGCGGCGCGCAGCTCCTCGACGATGGTCTCGTAGACGCCGCTCCGGTCCTCCAAATTGGCGTTCTCATGCTTCGGCGCGATTTTCAATATGTGCGGCAATTCCTGCGCCTGCGCCGGCGCCGCCGCCTGCTCGACGGAGTCCAGCGACACGAGCTCCTCCTCGTTGGCCATGGGCAGGGCACCAGTGCCCAAGGCGCCCAATGCCAGCAGCACAATGACCAAGCCACTGCAGCAGTTCATCATTGCCGCTCTAGCTATTGCTGGTGAATGCTCGATAAGTTTAGTTTGGGTCTGGGCTTGGGTTCTGGGTGCGCGTTGCGGATCGTCTGGCTGCCAGCTCGTCGGAGGTTCGCGTTCGCACTGACGACGCACGAGCTCAACTTTGCTGCCGTCTGTCGATCGCGGCGCTCCCAAACGATCGGCGGGCGCGGGCGTGCGCTCCATTTTTGTTATTGTTGTTATTGCCTAGCATTGGGTCGGCCAACCCCAACCCCAAGCCCCAACCCCAGCCCCCGGTGCCCGCCCATTCGCCGGACCACGATCCCCGGGGCGTCGTTATTGAGTCGGCCGTGTGTGTGTGTGTGTGTGTGTGTTTTTTCGTTCCTCATTTGACTTTAGGGTCGTTCTTGTTGATGTTCAAATTATTTTATCGACATACATGCACGCACACACATGTATGTGTGTGTATGTATGTGCATGTCGTTCCCTCGTTTTGCATTTCTTTAATTGCTTTTTCTGCGTCGTTTGGTTTGGTTTGGTTTGGCTTGCTTTTGTTTTATTTTGTTGCTTGATTTAATAATACAATTTCTGTTCTACTCTATGTGGACATTGCTCAATGTGCATTTGTCCACATGTGTATAAATACATGTTCATCTGTATGTGCAGACATAAATGTGCTGGCAAATTCTTCGCTCCCACAAACTCTTGTAGTCAATTGTATATATATATTTTTATATATATATATATATATGTGTGCACATATGTAATAACTTTGTGTACAATCTTATCTTTGGTTGTTTTTTTTTCTTTTTTTTTTTAAGTTTTACGCAGCACTTTTTGTTGTTGCTCAATTTAAAGCATATCTGTTGCATGCATTTGGGCTGAGCTTTGAAATTGTGCTTGCAACGTGTATGACGACATGTAGGACGACGTGTATGACGACGTGTATGACGACGTGTATGACATGCCAGCCCCTCTTCTAGTTGAATAGCAGCGCGGCCGTAGAAAAAACCGTTCATTTATCACTGTGCAAATAGCTTTGAATGGAACGTGCAATTAAATTATTTATTTATTTCATTTAATATTGCTGAAAAACAGGCAAATGTGCTCTGGTCGGGACTGCCTGACTAGGAGATACCCTGAACCCAGCTGCGAGCTTCCGTTACATATATTTCAAAACCTTGCATTCATTCATACACACAACCACAGACCCACAACCACACACACACACACACACACACGACGCAATCTGCGCAGTTCACTTCGAGAAATTCATTCGTGAATAACTTCTAAATTAATCGTTTGATCTTCGTGATTTTTTCAGGACTTAAAAAGAGCAGCTAAATTGATATAGAAAGCGAAGCGCGACTGTACTACTCAAATTCTGTATATTTTTTAATTTGGGGGGAGTGTGCGAAGTTTTCTAAAAACCAAATATTCTACATTTGCTTATACTTTACTAGCACATACTAAACCATAATTGGTGGCCCTAGCTATTACAGTCTCTGTTCGATTCAAAAAACCACATATTAATGAAATGGAACAAGATATCAAAAAGGAAAAAGGTATACTCTGCGTATGAAATAGTAGATATATAGAGTCGAAAACTTCAAGTCTAGCTTTTGTAGTTCTGAGATCGCTACGTTTATCAACCCGACTAGTCCTTCTAATTTTATGAGGTCGGGGCAGCTTCCTTCTGCCAGTTGCACAAAACCATTTCCAGGGTAATAAAAAGATTACAACCTGAATAAAACACTTGAAAGAATTGTTGAAATATTTAAATATATTGTGCAGTAGTTTCAGTAGCTCTGGCAAACAATTTCTTTATGCAACTTTTTTTTTCTCTCAGCGACCTTAAACAGATGAATACGAATATGACTTTTCTTTACATTGAGAAAACAGGAAATTCCTTTCAATTAGATTGATGAAATTGTAAATGATTTCGTAGCGAATACAAGTTTATTTTATTAAGATTCCTATTTCTGGTTTACTGTTTGCATATTGAATAGCAGTTTTTGCATCGCATTGGCTAATTAATATAATATGTTAATCGGGCAATGAATTGCAATATGGAAACTCTGGGGCCGCATCTAGCATTGATGCGACAGCATTAGGATTGGCATTGTTATTGTTATTATTATAATTTGTATTGCTATTGAGTGCAGTTGGAACAACGGTGAGTGCATTTATATCGGAACGCACGTGCCAAACGGCAAGGTGCCGCCTTAGTCACCTCAGTTTTAGCTTGTTTTCGTTTCTCGTCTAGGCCAAAGCGATTGCGTGAAAATCCCAATGGGAGAATTGGCACTCAAACTCGTAAGAAACTGAGTCATGGAGCGCCCAGAATAAACCTAAAACCTCTTCATGGGTGTGTGTGTGTGTGTGTGTGCGTGTGTATGTGTTTGTTTTATTTTTTATTTTTTTTTATTTTTTTTTTGGTTGGGTGTTCTGTTATTTCCTGCTCTTTCTTTTGCGGCTCTCTCTCTTATATTTTTCTCCTCTGTGCAACAAGAGCGGCATCAGGGCCTGATGTCATCGCCGAGCAATGCGCGAATGCGTGTGCAGCTCGGCTCCGGAAGGGGCGGCGGTATCCGGGGTTTTTACGGCTCTTATCGCGCCGGCGAGTTGCGTCTCCGTTCCTGGGCCACAAAATGTATGTGCTTGGATTTCGTTTGTTTTGACAGCAGTTTGTCTTTTAGACAAAAATTGACAACGAACGGTTATTGGAATCGCATTCAATTATTCGTTTATTAAGCATTTTTAACTTTCTTTGAGCATGTTACGAGTATAATTCATAATAATAACAGTACTCGATGGCTGGCAACAATGATACGGATTATTCATTGTCAAAATATTCAAACAAACAAACACACACACACGCACACACACACACACACGCACTGGTTCTTCCTCTTGCCAAGCAAACACACATGTCACAAATGTTTCTTTAAAAAAAAGTATATATATCTATATATACGTGTATATACTATATATGTATGTACATATATGCTTAGTTAACAAAAGTGTGGAATTAAATATAAAAAAGAAAAAAAGTAAAGCAAGTAAATGAAAAAGTTGTGGAAGTGGATTAAAAGTTTGGAAGTGTTAAAGAGGGGGAGGGGGGCTACTGCTTAGCATCAGGATCAGCATCAGCTGCGTTTGTTGTTTTCTCCGTTGTGAGTTGTTGTTTCCCTGCTGTTGTCGTTGTTGTGGTGCGCGTTAGCGTAAAAACTCCCGTGCTGCCCACATCGTCCATGGGCTGTGCTATGATGGTCGATGTGGTGCTCTACAAATTGATATATTTATGTATATATAAATACATAGATACGGAGCTTAAATTGCGCTTTGGCATTAAGTTGACATTGTACTTACGCCATTTTTGGTCTCATCGGGGCTCCAGGAGCGCTTATCATCCAAATCCTTTGAGCAACAGCTGCCCATTTTGTTGTTGCGTGGGTGGGTTTGCTTAGCTTTCTGTGTTGTTGCTTTAACCTCGCACGGCTGTTAGCGAATGGCGTTGCGTTTGCCGGTGCGCGCTTGTTAGCCAGCCCAATCGACGACGCCAACCCGCAGTCGCAGTCGCCGTCGCCGTGGACGTCGCTGCTACTGCCATTACTGCTGCCATTGCCATTGCTGCTGTTGCTGTTGCTGCTGCTGCTGACGCGTCGGCGTCATCACTCATATCAATTCTAGAAATACATGTGTCTCAGTGCGCTCGAATTTCTCATTGTTGTGCACAAAAGCGGGATTTGCGTATATAGTAGATTCATACTGCTTAATGTACGCACACAAGTAAACAAACTCGCTCATTCACTCGCCAGTACACCCAACCACCCAACCACCCATCCGCTCCCAATCTCGCTCTCGGTCGCAGTCGCAGTCGCAGCTCAACACAAATTTCCCATAGGAG
Source organism: Drosophila robusta (assembly GCA_035043565.1). Taxonomy (NCBI): domain Eukaryota; kingdom Metazoa; phylum Arthropoda; class Insecta; order Diptera; family Drosophilidae; genus Drosophila; species Drosophila robusta. The sequence continues at coordinate 16,854,472 of JAWNMW010000257.1, read as the reverse complement.
TCATGATTTTTTTTAGCAAAACTTTCATAGCTACAACAACTGCCCCAACGGGCTCTGATATCCGATCTGATCTTTAAGCGTAAACATGTAGAATTTCTTTAATAGAGGCACAAATGTTTATTAAAGTTTAATGCCATATGAGATCCCCCTAGTTAACTGATTAACTCAGTACGTTTTTTAGTACCTTAACATATTCATTTGCGCCTTATCAATCGACTCAAGACGACCCCTAATTAGCAGCTAGCACCCCGCTCGGCAATTGGCGTTCCTAATAGAAATCAATCGGTAAGCCCCCTGATTGGAAAAGCGTAAGGATTTTAAGCTCCACTCACATGGGGGCAGACTAGAGAATCGACAGTGTCCAAATGGCATAATGAGTGGTAAACGTAATGGACAAAGTAATGCCCCATAATAAATAAATTTATCGCATTAATGCGCAGCAAAATGAAAATGAATGGTTTCCCATATATAGCTAGTTCTTTTTTTTTTTTTGATACCCTGTACCTCTTCAAAATGGGTTTATTACACACTAGCCATCCATCTGTCTGCCCATTCGCCTTAAAAATATTATAACAGCTAATTTAAAGCGAGAATCGAAATCCCATTTACCGAAATTCGACAAATTTTTATAGCTCACCGACTAGTTAGATATTAAAATTTAAGCAGCACTATATAAAGCTATAATCGTAGAAAATATAGCGATTACACTTATTCAAAAGTTGTGTATATATTATCAAAAGAAATAGTTATAGAGTATCTGCTAGTCAGGCAACCTCGACTAGAGCACTCTAACTGTTTATTATCTAATGAGCACAACGGATTCATCGCTAGACTGAGTGTGACACCACTCTGAACGTATGGAGTATATAAACTATACGATATAGTTATCATTGGGTGTGATTTTGATAAACATAATTGTATATATGAAACATCCTCTGCACTAAGGAATCTGCTGCTGGTTCTATATATGTACATATGCATACATATAGATGTCCACAAAAGCATAAAGAAAAATATGTAAGGCCCACGGCAGTGCTTAATTCCTGAACAGAGATCTACTTAAGGAAAGGCCAATGCAATTACGAGTAAAAGGCAAGCTAATGTGTGTGTGTGTGTGTGCGTGCGTGGGTGTATATATAAATGTGTGCATGTGTGTATCTGCGTCATAATCATAATCAAAATGCTCATAATTAAATCATAGACACTTGAAGATAAGCGCACCCAAAAGTAATTAAAACACAAAGAGAGAGGCCCCTAGGCCAGTCACCGAGTCAGAATCGGAATTGGTATGCAAATATTGAGTAATTGGGAGTGTAGCACGCTATAATGAGCAACGAAAATATAATAAATACGACAGCGACAAAAATATAACGTTGAATAAAACTAAAATGAGCGGTACGCCCGATAACTGGCGAATTGTAACGCTCATTAGCTCGTTTCAGTTATCCAGTTATTCTTATGCTCTGCTCGCACAGTGAGATAAGGGTATATCTTGTGTTTATGCAATGTCGATCCCTATGTTCGTTATAGGTATTTTGGTATATGTAAACTCGTGTTTTTATTATATAATATATTATAATCCTTTTTTCAATGCGACTTCCATCCATCACAGTCACAATTTGATAGTTCCTCTCTGCAGGGCATTGTGCAGTCGGTTACACTCGACTGCAAATTTTCTTGCTTGTATTTTTCGTCTAAGTAAATATAAGTCTGCTATATATTATCGCTTCTATTGTGTTTATATTTGCTTGATAGTTTCTTGTATGGCAAGAAACTTGTTTATAATTCATTATATCGAATGCGAACTGTAGTCAGCATACACTACAATTACAGTTTATATTGTGTTTATTATAAGCGCAATTGGGCCTGAATTTCATTTTAATGAACAACAAATATTATCTCATTTTTCGTTTGTTTGGCACTCTATCTGATCTACCGATGAATTGTGGAAACCCATAGATACAAAATGGCCAGATCTATGGCAAGGATGTTCTGCTGCGCGCCTTGTTGGCGGCAATGTCGCCGCACGCGTTCGTACCGCAATATTGGCGCTCGGAACGGCATTGCGTTATCTTCTTTACGGATGACTTTGAGGTGGCCGAGCGTATACAGCAGCTGGGGCGGCACGCCCAGCTGCCGGATGGATTCCGGCTGATGCCGCGTGTGCGCAGCGGCGTTCCGCTGGTGACCATCGACGAGGAGTTCAAGACTAAGATGAAGGTGGTCATGGCCAAGCGGTATAATGTGCAGACCAAGGCACTCGATCTGTCCCGCTTTCATGCCGATACGGACCTCAAGCCCATATTCTGCCCGCTGTTCCGTGTGAACGTCATGTCGACAGCGCTGGACATCATATGCGAAAATATACCTGATCTGGAGGCGATTAATCTCAATGACAACAACATGTCCACCATGGAATCGTTCAAGGGTGCCGAGAAGCGTCTGCCGCACCTCAAGATACTCTATCTGGGCGACAACAAGGTGCGTATGTTTAAAAATCAAAAAAAAAAAAAAAAAAAACAAGTAAGTACTTGCATTCGGACGTAGCCGACCGGCGTAATACTCGTTCACAGTACACAGTAGTTACTCATTTTGAAAAAAATATTTAGAATCGATTTTTTGTCAAAAATCATGCAAAAGTTGACAAATATTTTGACAAGTAAAGCTCTCGGATCCATAGCTCCCATACTTCAAACGCCCATAACTTTGTCAAAACTGAACCGATTTTCATGTTTGATGCCATTTTGGTCATCATTTATCCGCTAGATTCATTCTGTATTTAAAATACATGCATTTTTGAAAATAAATTTTTGTTGAATTTTTTGGAAAAAAAAAGCATGTACTCCCCTTACTCATTTTCGAAAATTTTTTTTTTCAAAATTTAGAAATGCAAATTTATATTTTTAATCGATTGTGTTTATCACAATTAGTATAAAAAACAACATTAAAACTGTTTCTGAAGGGGTCAAATTTTTTGTCAAAAATCATGCAAAAATTCACAAAAATTTTGACAAGTAAAGCTCTCGGATCCATAGCTCCCATATTTAAAACGCCCATAACTTTGTCAAAACTGAACCGATTTTCATGTTTGATGGCATTTTGTTCATGGTTTGTCGTCTATCATGTACTTCTACCTTCGGTGTCAGTGAATATGTATATATTTTTATATATAGTATATAAAACCACATTCTTCTTTGGTTCATGCTTTCAGCTGCCGTCGTTGGCGCATCTGTTGGTCTTTCGCAATTTGTCGATTGTGGAGCTGGTCTTGCGCAATAATCCGTGCCGGTTGCGCTACAAGGATCCGCAGCATTTTGTCAGGTATATTATGGTGTAATTTATTGTTGTTCCTGTTTTTTAAGGGATGCGGCGACAGCGCAGCCCGCGAGCCAGCAACGTGGGAACTGGGCTAGGTGTTGTCATCATTGTTGTGCGGACACGGGATCGTGTCCTGCCGACAAAAGCCTTGTTCTTAGCTATCCTCTTCCTTGAACGCTATTTTGCTGTGCTCAGCTTGATTCCGTTCAAACTGTCGCAAAGTCATTTTGGCTATTACATTTGACCGTCCCTCGCGCTGTTTCTCATTTCACGGCATTCTAAGCAGGCAAATGCATTTGTTGGCACGCGAAAATTTTAATTACTGCCATGATGGAGGCAACTAAAGTGGAACCCAGCTGTTGGCAGTGGACATAAAAAAAAATGTAAAAGAAAAATATATAAAAAAAACAACAAAAAAGAATAGAATTAAAAAAAAAAATGAAACCCAAAGAAAAAAAACCAAGCAAAAATGCAACACAAAGCGCACGTGGCAAAAGCTGGCCACACAACACACACCGACTGCTCTTTAGACGATACGGCAACACTGCACACTCGCTCGTTTGCATTTCCACTATATGCAGGCAGGCACGCCGCTGCGTTGGGCTCTCTCTTGCGCCGTCATTGCTTGTGACGGGCGGCTAGTAAATCGGAAGCCCAAACAAGGCAACCCACATAAACGCACGGGACGTACGCGCGCACCGTATACGCACGCATTGCACACACATGCGCTGAGGGGCGCGCCCGCGCGGCCCGTTTCATTGTGGGCTGTCGCCATTTTGCAAACCAGAAATCGCGTTGCGCTGTTGTGTTGCTGTTGTTGCAATTGCGGTAGCCGCTGCGTCGATGTCGGCAGCTTCATTTGCTGGGATGCTGGGTGCGCGCGCCAAGCAGACAAACACTGACTGCTATGACATTTCGACTGCACCACGATCATCTATGAGCACAAAACAAAACACGACCTCAACGCGTACAACACGTACACTACATGCTGGCGAAGGCGGCCCCACAGAAAGCTTTCCGACGGCGTTTTGCTGCAGGCCACTCAATTCTATTCTTGTTTGGCGGTGGGAGCGTGCTCTGCCTGCGGATGCAGCGCGCAAACAACCGAATCTACGAACAAAACTTACACAAACAAAACTTACTCAAACAAAACTTACTCAACCACATAGATGCAGCAGTGAGCTTTTGTGCGACAACACCAAGGGTATTTGAAAAAAATAAAAAAAAAACTAAGAAAATATATAAAAAAAAGAAGAAAAAAAACAAGAAAAAAATAAAAAAAAATTAAATAATATAAATTAAAAAAGAAAATTAAAAGAAAAATTTAAAATAAATGTGCTGCCCAACAGTTTGGCTCCCTTGCTAAATTTCTGCCTCGCAGCGTTTTCATTGACAACACGCCCCAAATAATAACTGCAACTGCTTGTTTAGTAGCGTCCAGAGCAATATTGACATTTGAAAATATGTAGTTTTATTACAATTTTTGTAAATTCATGCGAGCCAGCGGCAAATGCATTGCGAAATGACAATGCGACAATTGAACTGAAACAGCCGCACAAATATGCATTATTAACCCAATTAATGAACATATTTTTTAACTAATCGATGTGTGTGTGGGCGTGCATGTGTGTGTGTGCGCGTGTGTTTGTATGCCAACTACGCCGTACTAATGCCACAACAAAACGGACGCAACTCCAACTATTTACAGCGAAGTACGACGCAAGTTTCCCAAACTGTTGAAGCTGGTAAGTTGCCCCCGCTACCCCCGACCATTATTTTTAGCCATGTTTTCATGTTCTTAAACGAACAAATCATCGATCAATACAGGATGGAGAAGCGTTGCCGCCACAGGTGCACTTTGATTTGAACGAATCGGCCGTCCTGCCGCCGGCAAAGGCATCCTTTTTGTGCGACAGCGCCGGCGCCGAGGTTGTCCGCCAGTTTTTGGACCAGTACTTCAGCATTTTCGATTCGGATAATCGCCAGCCGCTGCTGGACGCATACCACGAGCACGCAATGCTCTCCATGTCAATGCCCTCGGTCAGCCAGGCGGGCAGGTAAGTCTCCATTGCACAGCAGCGACCACAGCTCGACTGATCTCTTTATTCACGCACAGATTGAACAGCTTCTGGAAATTCAATCGCAATCTCCGCCGCATTGTCAGCACCGAACGGGAAGATTTGCGGATCAAGCTATTAAAGAACGGGCGCCTGGCCTGCGTGTCCACATTGGATGAATGGCCGCGGACGCTGCACGAGCGACGCACCTTCACCGTCGATCTGACCATCTACAATGTAAGTCGGAGCCGCAGCAGTTGCGGAGCCAAAACAAGAACGTTGCAGTCGGGTGTAACCGACTACGAAATACTCGTTTACAGTATAAAAACAGCTTAAAATTGTCAAAGACGGTCTCAAGTATTTATGTTTTTTTTTAATTATCGATTTTTGTAATTTGTGAGTACGGGAGTGAGTGTGCTCGACATTTTTCGGCTCGACATTTAGAGGAAGTAATCAGAATCTGCCTAAATTAGTGACTAGCTCTACAATTATGGGAGATATATGGAGTTTTAGCGATAGTGGGCTTTTACAAACAACTTGTGCAATCTTTAGAGGAGGTCATCACTAATTTGTCTAAAAAAAATTGATGTATCTAGATTTAAAACTGAGAAAGATGTATCGATTTTATAAAAATAGAAAACCTTACCCCTTTAGCCGACGCGGATATGCACGCATGTATTATATTCCAAGACGGACGAACAGCAGACGGGCATTGCACAGACCCATTATACTCCTTTTTCACTTAAACGAAAATAAAGACTTCAACATCTTTCATTTATGCAGCCCCAGATGATGGTGTTTACGGTGACGGGCCTGCTGAAAGAGCTGACCGGCGACGCCAGCAGCTCCACGCCCAGCTCGATGCAGGCCTACGAGCTGCGCCACTTTATGCGCACCTTTGTGGTGGTGCCGCAAAACACGGGCTTTTGCATTCGCAACGAAACCATTTTCATCACCAGCGCCACGGCGGACCAGACGCGCGAATTTAAGCGATCGCAACATCAGCCAGCGCCGGCCGCTGCCGTTCCGCCGTCAGGTGGGTCGTCTGTCGGCGAAAACTCGCTTCAGAGCCGCCTTAACAATAATCCCCGCCTCGCCGTCCTGTTGGCCAACCCACCCACCCTGAGTCCAGCGCCGGCTGCTGGTGGAGCCACGACCAGTGATGCCACAAAAATGCAAATGGTCCAGGCCATGAGTGCACAGAGTCAAATGAATCTAGACTGGAGCCGCAAGTGAGTAACGTGCAACGGCAGCGTTTACCATATGTGGATCCTAACATGATTTTCTATTTGTTTCCTCAGGTGCCTGGAGGAGACGAATTGGGATTTTAATCATGCCGCATATGTGTTCGAGAAACTCTTCAAGGAAAACAAAATACCACCCGAGGCCTTTGTTAAATAGTTGGCCTTGCAACACGAACAGAAATAGCAATACAGCAAGCGCACAAAACAAAAACAAAAACAAGAAACAAGAAACAAAGCAAAAACGTTGCCTTTTGTGGCGTGCATCTGGCAAATGTGTCGCAACATCGATTGTACTCAAGACACAAACAGAATTGTTGTGCTATTTTCTCGTAATTAACATAACGTTAAGCCTTAATACTAATCTGTTATCTTTTAAGAGAATTTGTTTTTCAATTATCAATCATTACAATCTAAGATCCCTTTAAACACTCTGGCAAAGGCTTGTTCAGGCCCGTTCCAAAGCTACTTATCATATCACATGAACCAACACATAAATCTTTTGTGTATATTTATTAATATATTTCTATACACCGACAATTAAGTGTATTCAACCGTTCACATTGGAATCGCCAAAGCCTTTGCCAGAGTGTCTAAACTTACACGTTCACAAATAAAAACACAACACACACACATACACACACACACAGATATATATTTATATATACACAAACACCTTAAAATGAGCGTAATTAAAAAAATGCAAGGCGGTCAATTAATCTGCACCTGCCCCCCCAAAAAAAAAAAAAGAACAACGAAAACACAAATGCAAACTTGTAAAAATCCTAGAGGAAATATTTGTTCATGAACACTGGACAACCAGATTCAACTTGTAAATTTATTCTGTTTGACCCGAGTGCTGTAATATTTACATACAAATTCATGTTTTCTTTATTGCTTAGTTTTTTCTTATCAGCTAGCGATTGTAAGTCAAAAGGCATTAATTGCGCGGTATCAATAAGTTAGTCGGATTAATATGCACGTGGAGATCAGACCACAAACACATTAGCTTGTAAGCATAGTTTTAGCTTAACGATTTCATAATAAATCACTTAAGAAATACATGTTTATGTATAGACCAAATGTTGTTTATTACTGCCAAATACGGTCACGTTTAACAAAGCAAAAAGAAATTGTCGCTCCTTCGGTTAACGGCTCGAACCTAGCTTTTCAAAGAAATAAAGCCAAGTTTTGGTTCGAGTCTTAGTTCTTTAAAAAATTCTCAATTACAATGAAACAAACGGTATTTGTAATCGTGGGCCAAAAATAATTGTCTTTGGTTCGGTTCACTGTTCACAGTTCGGCTCGTGAAATACGGTTTCGACTTCAATGAACCTTGGTTTTCGTTTAGTTAGTTCATCGCATTCCTATAAGTTTATATTTTCATTTTGTTTCTAACATAAAGGTAAAATATAAATTAAATCGATTTACAACCAAAAAAAGTCGGTTCGGGTCCTAGTTCCGCTGATTCTTTTAACAAATGATTAAGGTTCGGTTCATAATAAAAATACTACAGTTCCGTGTTCGAACTAGTTCAATTCAAAACCAGTTTGAAGCCTTATAATATAGATATTCAATTTTCCAGCGAGTTCTCAATAATGCTTCCATTTTGTATGTTGCATAGTGTAGCCATGGCTTTTGCACTGCTTGCAAGCAGTTCAACCGAGAAAAGTTTATTCAATAACCCAACCATAAGTTACGTTTGATAGAGCTTCACATAGCCAAGACAAGCACCGGCTTAACTATCGAATTTGGAGATCAGTTGACTTATGGCCGCCAGATGGCGACACGCAGCACCAAAAAACTGGCACGTCCCAAAGCAAACTTTAAACAAACCAAATACAAAAGCGCCCTAAAAAACCTTCCGATCTTTGAAGGCGAGCGAACACTTTTCTTTGTGCCCAAATATACCGACTGAACAGATGCATAAAGCAGACACATTTATGCGGACATGAATGGGAGCTAGTTGTTTGTCCAGGCCAAACAAAAGGACGCACAACAAAAAGCTTTTCTAGTTTCTAGCTGTGCCACACAGCTGCCAATAGGACAGGCCGTCATGGAAGAGGCCGGTCAGCCGGGCAACCGGACAACTGGTCAGCCGGCCAGTAACTAGTCTTCAGCCAGGGTGTGAAGCGCCGGCCGCACAGCATCCCAAGCTCAGGCGTCCCGGTGCCCATTGCAGACAGCTGTCGCCATACGGAGATCTTGAACAATGGACAATGGAATGGCTATTTGGGCTTTGAGATGACCGCTGCCGGTTGGCGCCTTTGTTATTCATAATTAGCCAAAAATCTTTTTGTTGCTTGCATATGGTTTAAGTTTTTTGAAATCGGATTTGGGTTCGAGTTTAGCCGGCTTTTCAGCTGCCAAAAAGTTGGGCACCAAATTCAAAAACGAACAAAAAAAATTAAAAAGAAAACGAGTCAATCTTGTTGTAACTAACGGTCGCCAAAGCTTTTACTTATAGAGCAACACATACCAAAATTCCCACAATGCACACATTTCTACTTTGGCATGTACACGCATATGTATGCATGTATTTGCATGCATGTGACTTGCATACACGCACACATACATATGCATGAAGAATTGCCAGCTTAACCGCCAACCAACCAAGGGTCGTTGGGCTGCACTCACACACGAACAAATTAAAAACCCACACCCACTCCCACAATCCCAGTCTGTCTTTCTCGCTCTCCGCCATAGAACGCAGACACACACACACACGCAACTACGCGGAGCGACAGAGAGGCGAGCAATGCACGTGCTTTCGCTTTTGTTTTTTTTTTATTTTTTATTTTTTTGCTTGCAAAGTGCACTTTGGTTTGCGCTTGTTGTTGTTGTAAATGGCGTCGTTGCGTTTGCCGATTGGACATCGCTGTGTTGTTGCTGTTGCTAAAAAAATGGCCGCTGCTATTGCGACGACTGTTGCCGTGCTTTGCAAAAGGTAGCAGAATAGTAGTAGGCGCCAATCTCAGAGCGCCAACTGTGCTGTGAGCGCGCAAGAGCAAGATATTTTGCCAGCTGTGTCTTTCTCTTTCGGTTGCTCTCTTACACACCCAATCGTTCGTTGGCGCTGTCTACCAGCTCTTTGTTGTTGTCGTTGCTAGATTAATGAATTTCGTTTTGCTTTTGATTTTGTATATGTATGTACGTATGTATTTTAGCATTTAAATTTGTTGCGCATCTGCTGTCCCACACACACACACACACAGACAAGAGCACACACACTGCTTTGCCGACACAGAGTGAGTAAAACGCGTGCCAATCTCATTGTTGTTGTTGTTGTTGTTGTTGTCGTTGATAATCGGTGATTCTTACGTTTGTGCTAATAAAATTATTGAAATTGCGAGCGCCAACGCTGTCGCCATTATAGTGTGACAAATAAATACAAATGGCAAAACGAACATACATATGTATGCACATTTGTGTGCATGTATTTGTTAGGGGTATTCAGGCAACGCAATGAATTATCAAATGTGTTGCATCTAAGCACACTTTGCGAAATATTTGATTTACAAAATTACAAACACGTAATGTACACACAACATATGTACGTTTTTATAAGTATGCACGTTTACACTCTAAGGAAAAACCAAGAATTTTGCACTTAAAAATTGAATTTCAGCATTGCCAGGATGGAAACTTTTTAACTTAAGAACAAAATTCCAGTTTCTAGAATCTTTTTATTTACAAATTTTGTAGGTATATTTTTTTATTCTCATTTATTATTTAAAGAACGAGATATAGTATAAAAAATCGACATAGCTATTTTAATACATTGAATCCATTGAAAATAGGAAAAGGTGACCCCGTAAAATATATACATTTTTAAAGTTTATTTGCAAATAAATTTACTAAAACTTATTGTATTATGTAGGTATATTCTTGATCAGCAACACTAGCCGAGTCGATCCAGTCATGTCTGCCTGTCTGTCCGTCCGGCTCTAAGTTGTCAAGTTTATTTCAAGGAAATACGTCTATGGCACAGGCGCAGATCAAGTTTATTTCAAATGATCGATAACCCAGCCAGTTTTCACCCTCTGATATTCAGGGTATCCCAAGTCGAGTCCATCACTGGCTGCTAAAGCTTTCGCTTGAGATAAACACTACTTATACAGATTAGCCTGGAATCCCAACCCGCATTCTAGTTTATCAGCTGATCAATTGATCAATATATTCGTAAATATGGTACTGAAATTGGAAGACATATTTTCAAAAAGAAATTAAAATTCATATTTGTTACCTTATTCCAAAATAATATAATATAAAATCAAGCATAATTCACAGTTAAATAAGAAAAATTTGGAAATGTTGAGGAACGTAACGGTACAAGTGTTAGCTGGATTGGGAACAGCGTATGTCTAAGCCAAATATATTTCTGTCACTGCAATGTAAATAATTAAAGTGAATTTGCCGTGGCAATTTCAAGTGCTGAGTCGAGAACTCGCCGAGCGGTGTCGTTATCCTTGCACAGGACCCTGCCGCGCCCGGCAGACAAACAGACAGGGGGGCTGGGGCTGGGCACGGGGCGGGGCAGGGCAGTGCAGGCGGACATTGCCTGACAAAAGTCAATGATCGCACGGCTGTCGGGGCCGCAAATATGCGAACAGCCGAAATGGGAACGGGAACGGGAACGGGAATGGGAATGGGTACGTGAAATCGCAATCAAGCGCTAAGGATCAGCGCAGTCCTCTGACGCTGGCGGGCCGTCCCATAATCCGGCTGTTGCAGGATCAGAGCACGCGGCGCAGACTGTCCGCGGAGGCGGAGGCGGAGGCGACGACGACGGGAATGGGTCCAAGAGGATTCGCTCGTTCATTCGGAACATTTTCGGCAATTACCGAAAAATAAAGAAGCGAATTAATGCCGGCCACGAACGAGAGAAAGAAAGAGAGACGCTCAGCGGCACTACGAGTGGGAGAGAGAGAGAGGGAGGGAGAGAGAGCGAGCGAGAGGGGCAGAGAGAAAGCAAGAGGGAGCCGCGTCGCGGGACAGACGCGCCGAAAAACACACACGGGGCCGAACGAGCCAAATAAAAATAATACAGAAAAACAAAATAAAAGAAATGAAAAGAGTTTTTGCACCTGTCCAGCAAAATGCAAAGGAACGACAACGGCAACGGCAACGGCAACCGGCCAACGGGACGACAGCCGGGCCGCAAAAAGTAAACGAAATTAAGGATAAGCAGTGCAAGGATCAGCGAGGACAGCGCGCGTGCCAATTCGGGGTACACTCAAAATTCCAGCTTAATTTCGCAAAAGGTGCACTCACACGGTGCCCCGATCCTCGGCTCAAGGCACCCCCCGCAACCTCCCCGCATCCCATCTGCTAGTGGGTGCTGGCCGGCTCCTCGCTCCTGGTTCGCCTCCTAACGTTGTCTAAGCTTCGCGTGCCGCTCGCTTTTTGTTCCCGTTCACGTTCCTTATTCGCGTCTCATTGTTATGCATTTTAAATATGAATTTTTTATGACCGCCAGACATGCAACGCAGCGCAGTGCAGCGCAGGACAAATGTCCTGTCGCTGTCGGCTCGCCTTTGCCAGCCTCAGAAATTGCCGAAATGGCGATCCCTCTGCCCGTTGCGACCCAGTCAGCTTCGCTGCCGTTGTTATTTTGTCCAACTAAATGCTCGTTAATTCCTGGCGTTAATCAGCATGAGCGCCCAGGGCGCTGAGCTCTTGGGTGGCCTGCAGATGGCCCGGCCCGGCCCGGCCTGGCCTGTTCCGATCGAACTCTTCGTGGAGCCTGCAATTGTCATTGGTTTGGACAATTAAAAGGCCGCAATTTCGTTGCCTATTTACAGCCCTAATTAATTCGCATTAACACTCTGTGGGAATTAAAAACAAGGGGGATGCGCATACGAATCCAAAATACATATATGTATGTTCCTCTCCTCCTCAGTTAGTTTCGGCGGCATTCAAACAGTAAAAGCTAAATTGATAAAAAAAATGTTTGAATTATATAAATTCAATTATTTTTGGCAGTTTTCGAAATATTACATTTGCAACTATAATTAAACAAATAATTAAAATATGTTAACATGTTAAAAACAGTAATAACATACTTTATAAAAACACATTTTTTCAAATCAATATCTATTTTATTTGTAGAATTTTATGAAATCATATTCCTTAAAACAGTGGAAACCAGTAGTTGAAAACGTTTCGATATATTATGTATATAGTTAAATATTTATTTAATTCACAAGCTATCAACAAGGAGGTTCCGCTCTCAAATTCCTGAAGGTAATGTGTAAACGAAATAAATTCTCATGTTTACACTAATTCATAATCAGATTGATTTTTCATTATATAAAAATAAGTAAAGGTGCTTAACATTCTTAAGTTTAATGTATTGCAGATTTCTAATATATCTTTTTTTCCCGCAAATATTGTTTTAAATAAAAACAGTTTTGTCATTTTTCATAAAAATTAAAACCTAAGCGAGACGAAATTATTCAGTCGAGACCTATTAAAATGTGAGTCCCGCGAAAAACTCAAAGCACCAGAATGTGCAAGATGGGGACAGGTAAGGTATTTAATTTGGAATGGAAGTAAATCATGTATGCCAAACATTTCAAATATAATATATATGTAGGGCAAAAAAGAGACAAGTTAATTCCACTTGACCGGAGTCATTAAGGCAACTAAATATCGAAGATTTGGCTTACATTATATTTTAGCTTAATTTGTACTATAACAGTTATGATATTTATGATATTGTCCTTGTTTTGGGCAATGAACCGAAGTTTTGGTTCGAATCGTGGTTTGTTTTTTGATTAATGCAAATATATAAACGATATATACAATATAATAGTAGTGGAAATTAAGCAAATCACTTTATAAAATAAATCGGATTTGGTTGATGGCTTAACAATAAATGAAACTGCCAGAATGGTATTGAAAAGCGTTTACAGGGCAGCGCCCAGTCGAACTTGAGCCGCTTTTTCGCCTACTTTGTCATGCAGCCTATTTGGAACGTTTTGGCCGGCCCGATTGATATCTTCATCATTTGGCTGGGCCGTTTAATGATCTGTTTGGGCCGCTTAATGATCTGTTGATCAGCATTTTGTCTGCGGTATCAATTGCTCGAACACTGCACGTTAATTACGCTGTTGCATTTTAATTGAACGCATTGGCATAAACATGCCGCTACCCCAGTCACGCCCCCCGCCCCGCCCCGCCTTGCTCCCCAGTGTCCACATGGCCGTAATTGCTTGATCGGGCCCAGTTTCAGTTTCAGCTTTCAGCTTCAGCTTTTTTAACTGGTCGCCCGTTAACAGTTACAGCCGCTGCAGCGCGTGCTTAGGTCAAAAAGGACAGCTGCCGCTGTTGTCCTTTGGCTGTGCCTGTCCCTGTCCCTGTGCCTGTGCCTGTCTCTTTCTCTGTGCCTGTCCCTGTTCCTGTCCCTGCCCTGACCCGATTATGTAATCACAACGCATTAAGCGCTGATTAAGATGCACACAAGCAATATGCAAAAGCGCACAACAACAACGCAATAAAAGCGCAGCCACAACAGCAACAACAACAACAACAACAACGACAATGACAGCGAGCTGAGAGTGCCAAGCTAAAGATCAGATTGCACATCGTCCTACGTGAATTGGAAGCCGGCTCTGGCCGCGGCACGCGCTCAAGGAGGCTGCAACGCTGCAGCGAGGGGTTGACGCACGCTGCCGCCGCCGGCGTCGCTGCCGTCGCTGCCGACGCTGGCGTCGCTGCCGGCACGCGTTATGCACTTATGCACAAAATGCAGCTCCGGCCGCTGAGGCCGCTAAGGCCGCTCCTCGATCTTGGCTTCGTTTCTGTATTTCTTATTTTGTGTGCATATTCCTCGTCCTCTTTGTGCCTTGTTGTTTTTGCACGCTGTTTGTTTGTTCGTTTGTTGGCTCGCCGTTGATATGATAATTATGAGAAACTGGCGCAGGGATCAAGTTGCATGCGAAGAGGAGCAGCGGGCGTGGCCAAAGCCGTATTTTGACTCCTGTCGCCTGTGCGCATCATCGATGATTCTGCTGCATTTCGTGGCCGCATGCAGCTCCCTCCGCGCTCTTCCCTCGTCCCTTGCCCCTCCCGCTGCCCGTGGCGTGACCCATGAAAGGGACCCGAAAACAAATAGCAGTTGAAAATGAGCCGCATTACCGTTAACCGTTAACAGCTAAGGGCTTACCCCCACAACAACAACAAAAGCAAGCAAGCACATTGCAGTCGGGCGTAGCCGACGGCGCAATACTCGTTCACAACTTAAGAAACTTCAATATTATATACATTTATTAATATTAAGTATCGCTTATAATCGAAAGTGGTCTTAAGTCTTATTGTTATTTTGGACAAATGTCGATTTTTCTAGGCAGAGCAGGAAATTAGGCATACCTAGCTTTAAAGCTGAGGGAGATTACACATTTCAACGATTTGCCACGCCTCCAAACATTTTAAGCGATTTTTAGAGGAGATCAACCGTTATCTGTTTGAAGACAATTTGATGTATCCAGGAGCTATATAGAATAAATCGAATTGCCACGCCTCCAGTGAGCGTATCTAAACAGAGATAGAGAAGATCATCTGTAATCTGTCTGAGAACAATTTATAAGCAGTTTTAAGATTCAAGGAACTATATGGATTAAATCGAATTGCCACGCCCCCAGTGGGCATAGCCCAAAGATCTTAACAGTTTATCTGACATGGGCATAAACGGGCATATATTCCAAGTTTCAAGTCTCTAGCCTCGCTAATGGCGACAGAAATTGCGTTCAAACGGACAATGTGCAAACCCAATAAACTCTGTTCACTCCCGGAAGGAGTGCAATAAATAAAAACGCAGCGAAAACCAACAAAATTGGCGTGGCTCGTGGTGTCGAGTGGTGTCGAGTGGTGCCGAGTGGTGCCGAGTGGTGCCGAGTGGTGCGCAGGTGCAGCTGACGCCGCAGATAGCCGATGCTGACGTTGATAAGTAAGCGAACACTTGCCAATTGTTGTTGTTGTTGGCCACCCCCCCGGCCCTGCTAGCCCTTTTGGCTATATCATTATTGTATTTGAATTGAGTACAATGTGGCAGCTAAGGCGTGAGAAGGGGGAGGAGCAGGCAGGGGCCTACTTACCTCTGCATATTGCATGCAACACGCTTTCTTTAAGCACCTTTCCCCGGCGACTGCAACTGGCTGTCGCATCTAACAGGCTGCTGTCCCGGCTCCTGGTTCCTGGCTCCTGGTTCCTGGTTCCCGGTTGCGTGAGATTGCCATCGTCCAATCAGCCGCGAGTCGGTCGACAGCATTAACAAATATTCATAGCTTAAGCAGAACTTATTAAAAGCACATTGAGGTCAGCCCCAATGATCGATGGCAGCGAGGATCTGAAGAACTGATTGCCCAGCGATCGTGTGCGCCGATCGTCAATCATCCTGCGTCCGTTGAGTAAACACTTTCTCCGCTGCTATCAATTTATTGATCTAAATGTGAATATCTGCATGCGATCTCTTGTCGAGATAAACCTTAAAGCCAAACATTTTTCTATCTTTAAACATGTGAACACATAAATACGCTCCTTGGGTCTAATTACATTAGACTGTTTAAATTCTAGGTAGGCGATCAACAGAGCTCTCTTTATAACAACGAGCTGGCGATCGTGAGTACTTACTGATCTATGGATGAACATCTATTATGGACATTGAGCGATATCTAAGGATCACATCATGCTGATACTGCGGATCATTTTTCTCTATAGCAACATGTGAACACATAAATGTGCTCGAATAAATAACAGCCAAATTGCACAATTTTTTCTGATACATATAATATTTAAATATATTAATATATATTAAAATTCCCTCGACTATAATCGATATCCACAAATCTCATTTTAAGAAGTACAACGATTATTTATCGAAACTGAAGCTAAATATTCCTTATGATTGTTTTTATCGATCTCTTATGATCTAAGTAGTCAATTTAGCCAAGAATTTCTGAATGCTAATCAATAATTACTTATTAACTACTTAATCAAATAAATATGATCGAAGAATTCGCCGATTTAAAAAAAATGTTGTTCATGAATAGTCTTGTATGAAGGATTATTATGGATATTTAACTTTTATAATTTGAATACAAAATGCGCTTTGCAAGAATTAAGGTACTTTAAATAAACATAAAACGTTCTAAATGGAAGTTAGGGATTATAAACAATCTTCTTTAAATAAGAATTTTGCTCTTAAGTTAAGAAATTCGCAGCTTCGCAATTCTTGAGTGTGATCGTTAATATGACTCTACATATATCTCTCAAGATATCCCAGCTCGTCTTTTTTATTAATGCTTAACTTTATTTGTTAAATATCAATTATCTTAATTTAGTCAATTAAAATTGTTTCATAAAATCGTTATCAATTGCAATTGATAAGAAAATAGGATCTGCCATCCTATGTTGGGTGCAGGAGTCGCATCTGGAGGATCCATTGGACAGTCGTGTCCCAGCAGTGACATCAGCTTCAGGGCCGGGGAGACAAATTTGTGTGCTCAGTTTTACAACGAGTTGAGCCCAAAAGCCAGTTTGACATTGGCAAATGTTGGCAAACATTTTTTACGCACTTCCTCGAGCGCCGGCACGGGACAGGGGCGCCGGGACGTGGGACGTGGGACAAGGCAGACGCACACGCACCGTGGTCGTCGCATCATGAGGGTTGCAATCTAATGAAATAATAATAATAAAAATATAAAGAAAAGGAATCAAAGGCTCGCACAACAATGCCGGCCCGGGGGGAAGCTGCGCAGGCTGCGGCACCGTTTATCATCCGCAGCCGTTCCGATCCTGGCCGGAGTGCGAGCGAGATGGCAGCGCGTAACGGGACACTCGCCGCAGCCACGAACTGGATGCCTGGTGGTGGCCAGACCGACTAGACAGGCGAGTGTGCGTGTGTGTGTGTGTGTGTGTGTGCGTGTGTGTGCGTGGGGGCTGCACCCCTTTTCGCCTCGGCGTGCTCTCTAATCGCAGTGCACTCGCATCGAATGGCGTTTTCAAATTCGAATCCAACTACGCACTATGCGCCAGCCCTCGGGGGTGGGTGGTTGTTTGCTTGTCGCTGGGGTAGGACCCGGTCCCGGGCCCGGTCCCGGTTCCGGACCAGGGTAGCGTCGCCTGTAACATTCCAAGCATACGCATCAGTCTTGCATCCGTTCCTGGGGTTGAAAAACTACGCAAGTCGCGGCCAAAATTTGGAAACGGGACGTGTTCAAAACGAGCATACTGGAATGGGAAGGGTCTACAAATTTCTGTGCGTGTCTCTCCCTTTCTGTGTGTGTGTGTGTGCGTGTGTGTGTGCGTGCGTGTTTGCATTTATGTATTTGGGCTGCGTTGGTAACAAACAACGGCACATCTAGTGCCAAGTTTCGGGGTGCGCATCGGATTTAGCAAGGCGTCGTAAATGGAAACGTGCAAGAAGCAGCCGAAAATGTTCGCTGCAAGGTCACCGTCCAAGTTTCGGGCACCACCCAAGCAGAGCGGCACAAATACCTGAGAAGCGAACTGAGAGATCTCGCAGATAATTTAATTTATTAAAAACAAATGCAATCAAACCCATTCGGTTTTTCAGCGAACCCGGCCAAATTTGCATTTTCTGAATCGCTTTAAACCAAACCTGGATCCGCATTACTTAGACAAAAATAGCTGAACCTCAACTTTTTTTATAAGTATTTGTTTTTACTATATATATATTTTTATACTCGTTCACAAAGTGAAGAGAGTATATTGGAATATATATTCGTGTATACCCGCGTCAGACAAATTGTTGAGATTTTTGTGCCACGCCCACTGGGAGTCTGGCAAATCGATAACTTGACGATCGCAAATCGATAAAACGTGAATATTTCCCCCCCTCAATGATACTGACCTTGATATCCCGGCCACGACCGCCAGAACACCCCCACCTTAAAAAATCTGAAATGGCTATTTTGAGATAGAGGCTCCATATGTGGAATATGTACTACTGGAAAACTCCCGCAAACAAAAATGCCATCAAACATGAAAATCGGTTCAGTTTTGACAAAGTTATGGGCGTTTGAAATATGGGAACTATGGACCCGAGAACTTTACTTGTCAAAATATTTATGCATTTTTGCATGATTTTTGACAAAAAATTTGACCCCTCTGAATCGGGTTTAATGCTGTTTTTTTTACTGATTGTGACAACCACAATCGATTCCAAATGAAAATTTGCATTTCTAAATTTTGAAAAAAAAATTTTTCCAAAATGAGTAAGGGGGAGGTACATGCTTTTTTTCCCAAAAATTCAAAAAAAATTTATTTTCAATAATGAATATAATTGAAATGTAGAATTAATCTAGAGGACAAACCATGAAAAAAATGCCATCAAACATCAAAATCGGTTGAGTTTTGACAAAGTTATGGGCGTTTGAAATATGGGAACTATGGACCCGAGAACTTTACTTGTCAAAATGTTGGTCAACTTTTGCATGATTTTTGACAAAAAATTTGATTCCCTCAGAATCGGATTTAATGTTGTTGTTTTTTTTACTAATTGTGATAACCACAATCGATTAAAAATTAAATTTTGCATTTCTAAATTTTGAAAAGAAAACATGATATTTTATCAAAAAATGCAAAAAATGTTATTTATCAACAGGGAATTTATTATTGTTATAATTGTTATTCTGATTGTGATAATAATTATAATTACTATTATTGTTTTCATTATTATTACTATTACTATTTTATTTAGTTTTTTATTGGGTGCATAAGTACTCGACTTATGTACATACCTATTTTAGAGCGCTAAAATACTCCAGCTGAAATTCCTGTCGGCTCGGATGTTCCAATAAACTCCTTTGGAGAATTTGTATCCACAATTGCCTACTGCACAATTAAGCCTCTTTATTCTTCATCTACCAAATTCACAGGCGTTTTATATTAAAATGCCTGCAAATTTATACCTATATAACTGCTTACTATATATGTTTATAGGTATACAGTTTGTGAACAGAAGATATCTCAATTGAAACTTAATCCCGCTTACAAAAATTTCTGTTCGTTCTCGCTAAATAATTCATCTAATTAGCCAAGTTATGTGGACAAGTGGGTAGATTATAGACATTATTGAAGGTTCCCCTGATAATTTGTGACTCATGCCTTTATTTACTGGAAATTGCCTCCAACTACATTTATCTGCCATTAATTGGCGTCCAAGTAGTTACACGTGTATGAGTGAATAAATAATATGTCTCTCAAAGTCAAATGTCAAATTAATATAGGATAAAAATGTGCAGCAATTTGAGCACATTTTTGAGAGGATTTCGCCTGAAGGACTTTGTTTTTGCAATTACTAATTCCTAGAACTTGGGACGTAAATTTAATCCGATTTCTATAAGCCAACTGTTGCAATGCAATTTCCACTTGAGTTCTCAACATTTCGAGTGCTTGCAATTGTCATATCATTAAATTTATTTTTTATTTTCATATCAGCAGCAGCTTCTGATATTCTGATATTCTGAAGTCGCAGTAAGCTGCAGTCCTGCATTAAGTGGCATCGGTGCATCAGAGAACGCGGGCCAAGCAGGAGCCATTAGCCCGACAACATTGTCAAGCACTGTGTAGGTTCACTTACAAGATAGCTGAGAGCTGAGAGCTGAGAGCTCAGAGCCAGGAAGCGAGACAATTTGGCAGTGGGCGGATGCCCACGTGCGCACAGGTAAATCCACTCAATCTGCTCTGTCTTCAAACGTCAACCGTAAGCTCCTTTGAGTGCTTTGACGACTGCTAAAAAAAATCATAGCCGATTCTCGGGTAAGGGACTCAACAGTCAACATCGCTGCCGGGCAGGGGCACACACAAACGCACACTGAAACACACCCACACACACACCCACACACACACAAACACACACACGCACAGCCACAGACAGGCAGCTGAATTTTCCGTAGTATTTTCCGCAGCAGCTAAAAACTGAGAGAGTCGATGCCGCTGCCGCTGCCCACAACCAAAGTTGACGTCGACGTCGGCGCCGGCAGCGGCAGCGGCAGCAACAACGGCAACGGCAACGGCTTCACTTGCCTTTGCCACCCCTGTAGCCAGTTTTCCTTGCGTTTTCGTTTTCCTCGAGTTTTCATTTCGTTTTTTCTTTTTATCTTTCCTTTTTGTTTTTTTTCTTTTCAGTTGTTGCCTTTCGCGACAAACATGAAATGGAAATTCGCTTTTCACGCTCTCACCCTGTGTGCGCGCCGCTCCGGCTCGCTCTCCGTGTAAGCCAGCGCCACGGCTACGTCAATGTCAGCGTCGCCGCCGGCGTCGCTGCTGGCGTCGCAGCCAGCAAATGCCAAACCATTCACATGGAAAATATTCGGTTATCCGTTTGGAACATTGGCGGCGGTTTTCATTTTTACTTTTCTCGGTTTTTTTTCCAATGGAGGAGCACAGGTCAACACAGCTGAAACAGCGGCTGCCAAAAGTATATGCATCGATTAACTTACTCGTTACTCTCGGATGAGAAGAGCTAATCCTAAATATCCTAAATACCCACAACTAAAGGAAACTAATTTATAATAAGACCCGTATAAATTTTTTTACAGTTTGTTATCTAACTTGAAGACAAGATATGGTTTTCTTTATTTCAATCTTGTTGGTTTAATAATGACATTGTAAATAATAATAATATTTATTTATTACGGTTTATTTTAGAGTGTTAAATTAAAAAAAAATGATTTAAATTTCCGAGCAATTCTAATTAGTTCTAACAAACGAGTCAACACTGTACTACAAAAAATAAATAATTGCTATTAATTTAATAGGTAATATTTTATTAATAGGTATGAGATTGTTATGATTAATAGAGTAGAAATGATATTGGTAATTTCTGCAATTACTGTGAGTGTCGACTGCTGGTGGGCACTGTGGCCTAAGCCGACAACAACAACAACAGCGAGAGAGCAACGCCTGCCCTACGACTCGGACTCCAATTCTGACTTTGAAATGCTCGTGGTAAGCAGACGGACGGATAAACGGCCGGATAGACGCCGCTAACGTACGCACACACGGCCAGCCACGCATACACACACGCACAGTTGCACATACACATGTCAGCCATTTTGATTTGACGCCGCCGCAATGACAAAAACAACAACAACAACAGCAACAACAACAGCAGCAGCAGCAGCAACAACACACGCACAACTTTCACTGTTTCTGGATAGGAAAAATGCGGCGGCGGCGGCGGCAGCAGCTCTGCCAGCGGCAGCTGCTCGGCCGCGGCGGCTGCTGCTGCTGCTGCTGCTGCTGCTGCGTGGATTTTCCACAGACATTTTCATTGAAGCAGTTCAGCGTCGTTGCCAGTTTACTCGTCGCAGTGCCGCGCGTTCGTTCGTTCGTTCGACTCTCAGCTCTCGAATCCGAAACCCAGCCAAAAGCAGAAGCATTAAGCAAAAAATCAAGAAATATAGCCCGCAACCGATTCTGGACAGTAACGTCGTCAAGCGCTCCGTTCTTGTTAAATATATCTAATCTTTTTTTGTCCAGTGGCAGAGTGAACAAAAGTGAATTTAGTCCCAACGGCTAGTCCAGTGAAAAAGAGGCGCCCCGAACGGCCCATATTGAAAGCGATAGCAATAGCGATATCGATAGCTATACCAATACCAATTGCGATATCGATAACGATAACGAGATAACCGAAAGCGCAACCAAAGCGAAACGGAAACGGAAACCGAAACCGAAAACCCAAATCGAAATTCAAATCCAAAATTGAAATTAAACAATTTCTATATATTTATATGTAATTGTAAGCAAGAATTTTCCAGTTTTCTTTGGCAGCGGCGTCAGCGTTGACGTCGCTGTTGCCGACGCCGTCGGCGTCTTACGCACTCACGCATCTGCTGCTGTCTCGCTCGCGCAACCAGCTCAAGGGGCGCCCGCAGAGCAGCGCTCTCTTTCTCATTCCCATGCCCACCATGCCCATGCCCATAACGATTCTGGTTCCGTCGCCGTTTCTGATTCTGTTGTACCGAGCGGTCTTTGTCACCTACGCAAAAATCAATATGCCCCACGCCCCACGTCCCCCCCCCCCCGCCCGGCCCCCCTCTGGTTAAAAAACCGAAAAAGAATTCCCGAATTCCTTTTTTTGTCATTTTCTTTACTGTTTTTTTTTGCATAAAAATCAATCAAATTAAAGATTGCGCGCCCGCACGTTTTACAACACTGGCTGTGCTGGGGACAGTTGCTCGAATGCTGGTGTTGAACAGTTGCTTGAGAAACTGAGACAGCATTTGCAGAGTTGTTAATTTCAGTTTTCATAACGCTCAGCAACAATAATTCATCAACTTATTTCACACGTCAGTTTCAATTTTTCTCCCTCAACAACAAAAATTATCCAAAATAAAAATCCAAAAAGTATTTAAGCACCACAAAATCCAATCCGAGCAATTCTCTTACATTTGTCGTTTTTTCCATATACAATTTTTGGCACTCAATTAAAATTCGTCCATATAGGCAATATATACATATGTGTATATATATATAAATATAAATATATATATATGAACATATATATACATATATGAATATATCTACACACATACATACATATATGCATGTATATATGTGTGTGTAGATACAGCTAGAGCCCATTTTCGATCAGGTTCATTAGACGGCGCTCGTATTTTTGACATACAAATCAGCCATCAAACAAATTGAAAGTGGGCCCATAACTAGAAACAGAAGAGTTACAAAAGACCTAGAAACCACTGAGAAACCAGTCCCCAATAGCAAGACCGAGCAGCAGCAGCAGCGCACCAGTGATCGATATTTGACCTAAGGGAATTCGTCATACTTACACAAGGTGCTCTTCGTTTCATCCCAGATAATTGACACTGACACAGCTGATGCCGCGACGTTAGAGTTATACCAAATATATATATATATTAACTGGATATTGGATACTAGATATTGGAAAACTGTTGACTTGCTTTTAACTGGCTTGCCATTGAAACACCCTGTGTAACACACCAATAGCCAAGCCCAAAGCAACAGTCATCAATCAGCTTCAATCAACAGACAAACAGTCGGTCAATCACTCATTTAGCGGGAATCTGTAAGTAACTGTAACTGCCACAAATCTAAAAAAAAGAGAAACAAATAAGACAACCAGACGCTGGCCTATGTATCATACATCTTATGTATATATATATATATATACATACATATACATCATATATGCCAGCAATCATAGCTCAGCTGCGCTTTAATCAATCATAAATGATCACAATGTTATTCCAATCTCAAGCTTTTTAGGTATATGTTAGGATTAAAAATACCGATAGGATTTTTCAAATTTATTTATTTATTGCCTAAAACGGTCATCTAAAATTTTCCAAACAATTCAAGTAAAAACTTTAAAATTTCTTGTAATTAAATCAATCCCATAGTATTCTAATAGAATATACGAAAATAGTACTTAAACTAAGAAATGTACTTCAGTAAAAAATAACGTTTTATGCATTTAGGTACAGTTATTAGTGTAATAAGCATTACGTGCGTTATATCTAATATATTTGTCCTAATTTATGTACTGTTTAACAGCGATTTTAAAAGAAAGAACAATTTATATTTAATTTAAGATTATTCCAAAAAATATTGAGTTAAGTTCGTTTGAATTTGTTCAGTTTTAATATGTCTGTCAAAATAATTATTATTATTTATTTAATAAATATTATATAATAAAGTCTTTTATTATAATAAATAAATAAATATTAATAAATAATAATAAAGTTGTTTGTTTGTAAAATACACAAAATCGTGAAGATAATAGGATTTATTTTCTCAGAGATAAGGTAGCTTGTATAACAAAAGCAAATTCCATTATATTAACTTTTTTCTAATAGTTTATAAGACAGTTTCCGTTGTGCAATAAATAAATAAATATAATTTCATATCAATTTAATTTCCTCGAATTTAGTTTTCACGAATTTTCCTCGATTAACAAATTTTTCAAGGCTAGCCCAAGGACATCCCCTAGTTGAGCAACCCCAGATCGCGCTAGGGCATTCATTATCTTATTTGTTTAGAATTAAGTGTGTACGCATGCATATCCGGTTGTGAAAATTGTGAGATTTTCCAGTTTTTTTCTGAATAAACATCAGCCCAACAAAGCAACCGAATGAGATTTAATTAGGGGACTCGAGGCATATTTAAGGCGGGAAAACATTGTGACCTGCTGAAGTTGCTTTTATGTAACAGATACGGAAATAAGAAGCGCCAACAAATGCAACTGCAACTTTGTATCGGAGAGAGAGAGGGAGAGAGAGAGAGGGAAAGGGGCAGCTGTTGTAGCAGTTGCAGTTGCACAGATGCTGCCTATTTTTGAGTCTTCGGGGAGGACGCATTCGGGAGTTGTGTCTATTTTAAATGTCGACTGAGACGAAGGCGCGTGCCATGAATGAATTGAAGCTGTCTGGCAGCGAACACGCCCCCCTCCCCCTCACCTTCCCCACCCGCTCTTAGCCGCAGCGATCGCTTGTCTCTAATCCACATAGCTGCGTCTGTGGCATGGCTAAATTTAATGCATTCTCAAGTGGAGGCAGCACGCCAAAGTTCTGCTGCTGCCTCTGCTGCTGCCTCTGCTGCGGCTTCGGCCTTTGCCGCATGGAAACGCGAAAAATGTTTTCAAATCAATTCGAAAGTTCAACAGCCGCAAAATCGCAGAGAGCGAGAGGAGAGAGAGAGAGAGAGCGTCGAGTGGGAAGAGAGCGAGTTGGGAGAGCTGCAACAGCATAAAATTAGATTAGAATTTCACAGGGCGCGCATTCCACAGACGCGGAAATCGGCCAGCCAGTGTGGCCAGCTCTGTCTGGCTATGCGGATTACACTCCCCTCCCCCCTCCCCGTCCGCGTGGAGCCGCGCTAATGGGATCAGTGCGCCAAGCTCTGTGCCACCAGCGGCAGCTGGCTACGTAACTGTACCTCGGGCTACGATATGCGGTTGTCCTTGAGCCGGACGCGCTCGCGTCCTTTGCACGTAATAAGCTTAGGCAGCAGCTTCAGCAGCTTCTGCGACGATACGGCTGTCGCTGTCCCTCTCGCACGCGCTTGCATAGTTCAGTTATATAATGTTGTACCTACGCTAGTTCTGGCAGCGTCTGCTGTGCTCCCCTCTAAACAAAGCGGCTGCCCCTAAAGGAATCCCCGCCCCGCGCCCGGCCCGTTTAAGCTTATTGAATTACTTGCCTGTGTGTGTGTGTGTGTGTGTGTGTGTGTGTGTGTGTGTGTGTGAGCGGCCTCTGTACTTTGTGCTTGTGCCGTTTGCTTTTTGCTTTCTTGATGCCATTTCGTGTGCAATTGTTTAATGTCCTGTTTTTTTCTGCTTGGCAACTGGTACTCGTCCTGCTGGTCTGGGCCCGCTCCCGGTCCTGGTCCCGGTCCTGGTCCGGCTCTGCTTCCCTATTCTGGCCCCTCATCCTGTCACTGGCTCTCGGCCTGTTCACACGACACGCACAATAGACACAATAGACACTGGTTTTTATTTTTAATTGTTTTCTTTACACTGAACCCATTGCAAATGGCTGAAACGGGTATATTGCTTTTGTGCAAATGTATGCAGCAGGCAGAAGGAGGCATTTCTGAGCCTATCAAGTATATACAGTCTGTCGAAGTATTTTTACTAGCAAGAAAAAACAAATTTTTTAAGTTGATTTGCAAAAAAATTTATGTTTATTCTCGAGTCGAGTCTGTCCGTCCGTCTGAGCTGAATTATTTCAAATGATCGATAACCAACCTAGTTTTCCAAAAATCGCTAAAAATCGACAACTACTTCTGATTTTTTAAGCTTAGCTCCTAGACTATCAAAACTAGAGAAAATTTATCTGATTCACAAGAACATTGAAATATACTTTTACATTTAATATAATTTTATCTATTAAAAAAAATCAGTTAAAAAACACAAAAGTTATTTAAAAACATCATAATATAATAATATACTCAGGGTATCTCCTAGTCGAGTCCCCTCGACTGGAGCATTCTTACTGCTCGCTAAAGCCCAAGACAACTACACAACTACCTATATTCCCAAATTGAAGACCCACATATAGTATTGAATTTTGCAAGCCTTAAATTGTCATTAAGAATTTCTTTTTATTTTAAATACGAAAATTCATATAAATTGTACTATGTTATGTTGTTTTTTATGCAATTATTACATTGGGTATCTTCTAGAGCAATCTTATTTAATTTTTTTTTGTATTTTATTTTTTTTTGGGGCTTAAGTCTCGAGTCCCGTAAAGGAAAAATTTCAATTGCTGCACGCGTATCTTTGAGCTGATCTATTGCATAAAGCTTTGCTAAACACAACAGCTTTGGCACGCCGCCATTTTGTTGCAGTGAGCACATCCAAATGCAATGCACACCCACACACAGAGAGAGAGAGAATATAAGAGCGCTGCCATTCGCTCACGTTCTCACTCCAACTGTAGGCTGATCTGTGGCTAAAGCTCTGCTTAGCAGCCTCTCACCGCAGCAGCTTTTTGCATGTCGCCATTTTGGCAAGTCTTACACGCGCGTGTGTGTGTGTGTGTGTGTGTGTGGGTGTGTGGGTGTGCGTTGCAATGCGAAATGCAATGCAATCATCACACACACAGAGAGCACGCACATGCACACATAAATGTGAGTGCTGCCATTCGCAGGCTGCTTGTCTCAGGCCTATTGTCGGCTCTCTCTCGCACACACACACACGCACACACACACACACATACAAAGTCCGGCCGCACAGCTTTTTATTGCATACTTTGCAGGGTTGCTGCTGCAGTTGCTGCTGCGCGCGCCATTTTTGTGTTGCACTTGTTGTGCACACGACACGCACACACACACACACACACACTCAATATATACACTTATATATATATAACGGTATATACGAACCCCCGCTTGACAACTGGTGCAGCCGCTGCCACTGCAACACGCAGCAGCATTCAAAATCTGGCAACACGAGACGCGCCCTTCGCTTTTTCGTCTGCCATTCGCTGCCGACTGCCGACTGCATGACCATGCAAATTGCACGCCCACCACAGCAGCGCCCACCAGCCCAGGAAGCACCCTCTGCACGGTCTGCACGCTTAATCCCCTGGCCCTGCGCTGCACTGTTGCTGCTGTGCTGCTGCTGCTGCTGCTGCTGCAGGCGCAACTGGGCAATGTGCAACCCCATTTTGGCCGGTTGGCCTAACCTTTAACCCCTGGGCGCGAGGCTTTTCAATGGCATAAAAGAGGATGCACTTTTTGTGTCTTGAATTATTGGCAAATAAAAAGGCATGAAAAGCTTTCAGCTTTAATTGGCTTCTCGCCTGTGACGTAAAGGCTGCAATAAAACTCAAGCTCGTTCTACCTCTCCCTCGCTCTCCTTCTCTGTCTCTCTCTCTCTCTCGTTCGCCTTTGCCTTGCATCTGGCCACCCCTCGTTTGTAGCTGCTGCCCATTAAACGTCAATTAATGTCACCTTCAACAACTGCAATTGCAATGCGGTAACAACAGCAACAGCAACAATAACAACAACAACAACAACAACAACATCAGCAGCAGCAGCAGCAACAATTATATATATAAGGCAACCCCTGGACCCTGCTCCTTGCTCCTTGCTGATTTTGTTTTGATTGCGACGCGTGCGTTGCTGCCACTTGGCGCGTCCCCTTGTTGCACCTGGCCCCGACTGCGGCAGAAAGTGCGATCTTAGTGGCGAGTGCAAGGGGCGAGGCGCTGGCGCAGTGTGCGGGGTGCACGTATGCAGTTACACGTGCAACAAGTGTCCTGCACTTGGCTCTCGTCTGGCCTTGAAGCTGCTCAAGTGTCCTTTTGATTGCGTTCGCGCACTTTGCAAAATTTAATGCCTGTTTACTTTAAATACAAATTGCTCAACTTTTGCTTTTCAATTGAAACAGCAGCTAGAAATATTAGCACAGCTTTTCAAAATATTGTTGCAGTTTTTTGTAAATTCAAAATTCGAACTTGAATTTCATGAATGTGGCTTGTGTCCACTATTTGTACAGTTTTTTTTGCTATTAAAAAATAATTAAAAATTGAAAGTTTTGTTGTGCCCGTCAAATATAAAACTTCGCTTAGAAAATGTGTGTGTCTGAAAATTGCAATTATTTAATTTAAAGCGAAATGGAACAAATAAATTTAAGTTTATACTGTTGTGGACAAAATAATAGAAACAGCATGTTTTTTTTATATAGACTGAATATATAGATAGCTCTGTGTTTGCAACTGTATGCAAGAATATTCTGTAACAATCCAGATTTAAAAATTCGGATTCTTAGCGATTTTGTTTGTTTTTTTATTCCTTAACTATTAGCGTTTATCAGTATTTTCAACTGATTTAATTTTTATTTCAACAGTATTAAAAACACATTTTAACTAATTTTAAGAACAGTTATGAAATATACTTGCAGCTAGAAAATGTTATTCTTAAGTATATGCGGTGAGGAAATGTATTTGATATTAGACAAAACTAAACTAATAAATAAGTTTAATACATTTTTATCCAAGTGCGGGTTCTTAAACTGATCTAGGGATTACTAACTTACATTTAGAAAGATAAGATATTATATTTTATCTTATTTAAAACTCGTATTCCATTGATTCACGGCAGAGTGGAGATTACTTGTTATCTCATATCTGTTTTAAAGTTTATCAGAATTTACTTTTTGTACCCCGATTTGCCTTTACATAAAGTTATTATTACATTTTGTTCCTGCGACAATGTTGCACAAATGAAAACCAAATTATTTATTTAAACAGGAATTATTCAATACTTGAAACATGCGCAAATTCTTTTTAAACATAACTACAACCTCTCTTAGATTGAGTCCTTTAGTTGAGCCTTATGCTTTTAAGGAATTTTGCAATGTAACATATGTTGAAAAATACAATTTCATTCTCAGATTAGGAAATTTCCAATTTTATGCTTATACTTGACTTAAGTGTTCCTCTGAGTTTCCCATACACTTAGACAGCCTGGATGTCCTTGTTCTGTGCACTTTCTCGGTCTTGGTCCACTCTAATTAGAATCGATTATTTTAATAACTCATCAATTACTTTATATACGTGTACGTATTATGTTACTTGATATCTGTGTATATAATTTGTACTGCACGTCTGTATGTTTGTTCGTGTGCATATCTGTAGGTAAAATCTAGAATTTGTTGCTGCTGCTGCTCTTAAGCTGTCCTTTTGGACTCATTTGGATTTGTTGGTCTTCCGAATACGCATTCGTATTTCATGTTTGCTCTTTTATACCCTGTATAAGCTGACGCTGTCAAATGTTCGGTGTAACTGCTTGAATACACACCTAATAATATGCTTCTTGAATTTTCAATTAACATTTTGTGTGAGAGTAGGTTTAATGATACATATGTGTTTAATTCACGCTCTTTTATCCTGTTATACGGAGTATCTGCTAGTTGATTACACTCGACCATAGCATAATACATTTTTTCCCCATTTTTCTACAGTTCGGTATTTGTACGTTCATTGCAGATACACACATATACATGCACATATTTATGTTTGTATATTTTCGCTTGAGTTTGCCTTCGGTGCTAACTGCTCGGAGCACAGTGCTCGCAGTTCACTTCCTTTGCTGCTTCCTTCTTCCTTTTAGCGCTTAAGCGCCGCCATCGTCGTCGTCGTCGTTGTCGTCGTCGTCGTCGTCGTCGTCGCCGCATTCAATTTTTGGCAACGCCAACGTCGGCAGCGCGGCAGCGCTACGTTATCCAGGCATCTGCTCACTGACACGCACACTAACTGAAATACACACACACAAGCGCACTCCATTCCCAAGCTGCTGCGAGCGTGGCCAAAGCTCCCGGTTCCAGTTCCAGGCTGCGCGCGTTTCTGAGTCGCATTTCGGCTCCGCGTCACAGTCTGAGTCTGAGTCTAAGTTTGATTCTCAGTTTTGAATCCGAGTGACTTTGGAGTTGATCTCGGTCAATGCAAAAAATTAGAATTTCTAATTACGCTTTCAAATATGTACATATCTGTGCGCATGCTGCTTTGTGTCTTTCCTTGGCTCAATCGAGCAGTTTATAATATGTTACAAACTTAATATTGTTCGTTTTTTTCTAATCGTTGTTGGTTTATCCCCCTAAACTTTTCTAGTTTTTTAATTTGTTTGCTTTTATCACTACTTGCGTATAAGAGTTGAGTTGAACATTTGAGCCGAAGCTAGCGCAAGACAAAAGTCACTCCGTCTCACATTCCACTCACACTCATTAAATTTCGGCAAAAGCGACAGGCACACACACAGGCAAAGCGAGGGGCACACACGAAAACATCGCACATTGCTTTTGTGTTGGGCTTGCTGTCTTTCGCTTGGCTGCGGTCGCGGTCGATGCCGTCGTGCTGCCGCTGTGTGTGCATATGTATGTGTGTGTTAAAGCATAGGAATTTCGGCTAAGGCAGCAGCAGAGCGTTGGCGGCCAAAAAATACTTGAGTGGAACTGTTAAGTGATTAATGTTACGCACTCGGTGCTCTGTTAGGTAGCTCTTTTTCACTGTCTCTCTCTTTCTCTCTCTTTCGCTCTCACTCTCTGTGCCGTGCTGCCAGCGCCGCTGCTGCTGCTGGCGCTGGCGCTGCTGCTGCGCCACCAGAATGCCGCATGCACGTTCGTTCGGTCATTTTTGTATTTGGAAGCACAATTCCCTTCCGTCATTTGTATTTGGAACGCCGCAGCAGAAAGAAGGTCGTCAAAAAAGCATTATTGGCACACAATATTTTCGGCATAAGGCCAGAGCATACAAAAATAAGACAATAAACGCAAAAGTTAAAATATGCATTAACCGTGTGTCCGTCGCCGCCGTCGCCGTCGTTCATTGTTTTTTTTCTCCTCTGTTGTGCTTGTTCGTAAATAGTTTTCATACATTTTCAATTTTCGAGAAACCGCAAAGTGATCTTGATCTGCTGTTGCTGCTTCTTCTTCTACGCTCGTTCGCTCGCTCGTTCGTTCGTTCCCAAACGTAAGCAAGCAAAAAAAAAGAAAAGAAATCAAATAATATAAAGAGCGCGCACCAAAAAAAAATAAAAACGTTCAAATCAAACGAAGTCCCCCCCTCCCTCCCCTCCCCCTACATAACCGAACATAAAATAGAGAAGCAAAAAACTCATTCAAAGCCAATAACACAGTCACACACACACACACATATGTGTGTGTGCGTGCCTGCATACCAATACTAGTGCAATGGCAATGTTTTTTACAGTTTGCCAAAAATTTGTTGAAAAAGAAAGTAAAAAAATGTTGAATACCGTTAAACTTGTACTTGTTGGCTACATTTAATCATTAGCAGCAACAACAACAAGAACAAGAACAACATCGCATTAACAGTTGTCGCGTTGGCGGCGGGAATAGTTGTTGGGCAGCATAGCGGCGGGGCGGGGCAGCAGCTTTGCGCTTTTTTTTATGTTGCTGCTTTTTTTCGTGGCATATTTTTCGTGTGCGTGTGTGTGTATTTGTTGTATGTTGTGTGTGCGTGCGTGCGCGTGTTTGCCGCCCCGCAGCTTTGTGTGCCGTTTTTTTTTTATTTTACAAATCGCAAACACTAGCAAAAAAAATAATTTGTAAAAAATTGTATTTTCAAGTTTATTTTTGCGTTTTTTGCCGTATTTTCTTAGTACAAGTGACGAAAAAAAGTTTTAAACAAATAAAAAAACTAAACACAATTTGTTTTTTTTTACATAATTTCGCTTTCTAAAAAAAAAAACACTAAACAGAATCTATGCGAATGTATAATAAAGCAAACGCTCGCTGCAAAGTCAAAAAACAAATGCAAAACACAAAGTCAATGAAGAAATAACAAACACAAAAAATTTCTGACATCATCTGCGCAAAAATTGTACAACAACAAACATAGGCAGCGGCAGCTGGCGACAATAACAACAAATACACAAGTGCAGTCAGCGAAGTAAGCGAAACACAAAAACATAAATAATGAATTGTGCGCCCAACAGCATTTACAGCAAACAAACAAAAGACTAGTAAAACAACACGAAATTTTCACCATTTTTGGGCACACTTGTGTTTTATTTTTTTGCTTGCGTGATTTGCTTTTCGCCTATTTTATTCACCACACAAACAAAAACTGCCAACAACAAAAACAATTGCCAAAAAGCGAAGCACACCGACGCACGCACGCACACGAATACACGGGCCAAGATCAAAGTCGTCAACATGACGACGACGGCAGCAGCAGCAAAGTTTTCTCTCTTTTAACTCTCTCTCTCTCTCTCGCTACATAAATCTCTTCTAATGGGAATGCGGCCCCACGCGCTCACGCGTCGACGCAAGCAGTGCGCCCACACTAGCTTTTTTGATGGCACAAGCAAAAAGCTCTGTTCGCTCGCTGGTTGGTTAGCAAACATGTCGCAACGTGTTGCTTGCCGGCCGGCCGGCCTGTGATCGCTGTAACAGCTGTTGCGCTGCCTGCAAACGGCGCCTGGCGTAGGTGGGTGGTCGGTCAATTGTTGAGCTTTACCAAAACTGCCATGTTTTAATATTGCCATCGCACACGCATGCATTGAGACGCAACATGTGTGTGTGCGCGTATGGCCCTGCCAGCTTGTCTGCCATTTTTGTATGATCAAAAACAAAAACAAACACGCACACAAATTATTAAAATAAATTTAAAAGAGCGTTAACATAGCTGAGCGAACAAGCTGTATGAGAGAGAGAGAGAGAGAGCTTTTTATCATTTACATTTGTTTTAATTAACTGTCAACATGTAGTTGTTTTTTTTTTTTTTTGTTTGTTTTTAGGGCATTTTTCGTGCCTTACTGATGTTTCTACTTTCTTCTTATGTTTCAGGTTTTCACCCATTTGGCCAAATTGACAACTTTTACTACTTTTCTTTCGATTCGGACAACATTTTAACGGCCTTTACAGCAACAGCAACAGTTTTTCTTCGCAAATTGTTTGAAAAAGACATCAAAAAATAAAATAACGTAATTACAAAAAGGGATTTTCGAAAAACTAAATCGAGCGCGCGGGTAAGATACAAGGAGAATATTTAAAAAAAACGAAAAACAAAAAAAGCAATGCAACAACAATAACTAAATTAAAACGATATTTTTGTCGAGTTAAAACAACAAATATTTAAATTAGTTTCGGTATCTGCCCAAACGACGAAGGCTAAACAACAAGAATTATTAATAATATTAATACAAAAAAAGCACGGTCAAGGACATGAGTCAATGCAAAAACTAAGCGCCAAAATTCAAAAGTCCTTTGAAGCATTCCAAGCCCCAAAATCCCACTTCGAAAACTTTGCCGGCATTCTTTTTTTTTTTGTCAAATACAAACACAACAGCAACAACAGCAACAAAAACCTAACCTATATAAACCTAAATTCTAAAGTGTTTTCTACGGCAAAACGTGTCTCGATTTTTTTTTGCCATAGAGTTGCCAGATCAACATAAAAAAAACAACAAAAACAAAAATCCAAAACCGAAATCTAGTTAAAGCACAAAACGCAAATTGCTATTATTTTATAAACGTATATGCATATATATTTTTTTGCACAAAATCGAGCTGAACTCTAAACAAGACCCCTGCAACAACGTACCCCCCGACCCCAGACAAAAAAAAACAAATACAAAGCAAAGCAAGTTAAGTCAAGCAACCAATTAAAAAGCAGCACAGCTAAAGAAGAAGCAAAAGGTACAGTTTTAAAGATGGCTTCCGAACTGGATCAATTCGCCGATTTGGAATTATCAAAAGAGGATCGCGAGCAAATCTTCGATCCGCCATTGGATCGGCAGCAATTGGAAGGTGCTGGCACCTCAAGGTATTTATCAAATTCCCTACCTTAACTCAACTCAACTTAACTTAACCTACCCTAAACACAACGAGAAACCCTAAAAAAAAATGTAAAAAAAAGAACAACTCCACACTACACATTTTCCCCGCATATTTCCCCCTTTTCTCTACCCCTACTGTAATATCGTTTATCATTTTCCCCATGCATAATGTGTCGCCTCCTCTTTCGAAACACATACATATGTAGTTAATTGTGTATAAGCTTTTAGTAGAGCCCCAAACCCCCCAATTGTGAATCCTTCTCTGTAGTTGTTGTGCCGCTTTTTGTATCTTTAAATCTGTGTCTCTATAATGAAAAAAGCTCTTAAGCACTTATATAAGAAACTTTTGAGTTTTGTTCTCTTGCTCCTTGCAAAGTTTGGGATCAGTTATCAAAGGTTTCTTATGATATTTGGATACAAGATCAATGTTTGTTTAGTGGGTATTATTGTGTTGTTTCTTTCGACTTTTAAATTTTTGTAATACTGATCTTAGCCCAACAACTGCCTCTTTCATGTGATTTTATTTCTATATATACTCAGGATATATTCAGTCTGAATCGCTTGACAATTAGACGGTTTGATCTAAAATCTAAATTCGAAAAAAACGTTTTTGTTTTCTCTATTGTTATTTTTTATATTGTTTATTTGAAAACTGTTTTTTTATATGTTGATATGTGCAGTATAGTATTTTAAAAAAACCCTACAAAATTTGAGAAAATCAAAGTAATAAATTAATAAACAATTACTTGTTTATGGTTAACTTATTTTGTATTAGATATCAGAAGATAAATGATATCTGAACTGCAAATTTTTCGCATATGAGAAACAGCTCGGAAACCAGAACGAGGTCTAACTATATATAGGCTTTATAGGCACGGTGATTCTTCACCCTTCAATGATTAATGATTCAAAAATTAAGGTTGAAGATTTTGATCGATTTTATTTATAAAAACAAACTTGATCTGCGCGTGCCATGGAAAACTAGAAGTCTGTAGCTCTTATAGACGAAGGGTCGGAGATGCCTCCTTCTGCCTGTTACATACATTTGCACAAAACCAGTATACCCTGTTTAACCATTTTCAATGGGTTCGGGGTATGAAAAGCTAAAAGCCTAAGAGAATTATTTTTATTTGCCTGTCCGGCCTATTCACAGCTAATTGTTGTTCGCTAAATAGGAAGGCGTTAGTAGAGTAAATATATTCAGAAAAGAAGTTCTAATAATTGAGCTCTGTAAACAAATTGTGAATTCATTTAAGAGCGGGCTTAAACGCCCACCCGTGGCAGTTAGAACACACACACACACACACACTTGGAGACAGCTTAGGAAGTCTTACAAAATGGCGCCAAGACATTTTAGCTACGCCTCGCTCACGCGCTGCCTGAGCCTAAATCGTAACCCTAAACTCGAACCCCCTCCCCTCGCCCAGTAGGGCGATCCCTTGCCCCTCAAGCAGGCGAGGAGGGAAGGGGACGGGGAAGGGAAAGCAGCTCGCAGCTCGGCTCGACAATCCACAATTGCACAAATTATCACGCCAAATAACAAGAAGCTTGCCTCTGTGTGTGGCACACCCGCTGCCTGAGACTGCAGCTGAGGATGCGGCTGCGGCTGCCGATGAGGCTAGCTAGAGCAGCTATTTGACCGCCTACCTTGGGCTTCCTGGCCAGCCTCCTTTTTGCCCTCCTTTGAACATACAACGCTGCTAAATAGCAGCTAATTTCCTGTGATAAATTGGGCATATCACGGCGCAAAAAAAAGCTCTCAGACCCAAAGATGAGCCCCGATATGCGCACCAACCCAAAACCCAAAAGAAAAAAAAACACAACAACACAAAAAAAACCCATCTCAAGCGAATTCGACCCTCATCAACTCTCCCAGCCGTGCACCGTCGAGTTAAGCTCAAGTGGTGTAAGTAAACACCGAGCCGACCAGATCGGCGAGGAGCAGACCAAAGCTATTATCATTGTCACATGCAGCAGGGGCAGCTAGGAGCTAGCAGCCAACAGCCAACAGCTTACAGCCAACAACGGCTACTAGCTGCAAGCGGCTAACCCGCTACCTGTGCGCCGCAGCACTCAACTTCACCCCTCGACAACAGGATCTGCCAAAAAGAAAAAAGAGAAAGAAAAAATTAGAAAATTTGATACACACGGCTCCGACTCGGCCTCAGCCTCTGCCTCACAAATGTCCTTCGCAGCCGCGGCAAGATCGTATCGCGCCGGGTAGCCTCCCCAACTACACGATACGCACACACACACACACACACGCACACCCAATGCGAGTGTGCGTTTATCTGCTTGTCAAAACTAAACAAGAGCATCGAGAGTCTAGCACGAGGTCCCCTAACTAGCACGAAGGTGCATTTGCACGTGCAGCTCCTTTTCAGTGAACTTTGAACCGGCTTTCATTAAATCATCGAACTTACGTTCCTTGTATTATGATCCATATGATCGTTTTTTTGATCAGCTTTTGAGCTGATCTAGGACGCAAGAAACTGTTTCTATAATATTGTACTAGCTTCAGCTGCCTTAGATCTATACAAAATCTTTTGTTTATAATCAATGATCCGTTTAATAATTATATGCAAATGCCTTTTGTATATTGTTTAAATAATAATCCTTATTTTTTTAGTTTTAAACTATATTTATATGTTGCGCAATAATATTTTAATTTTGTTTTTAATTATGCGAAACCTCTTATTTTTGATATTTTTTAAATAGTCAAACAAATTAACTTTTTTCGTTAAAGTTATTTAAAAAAGTTAAAATTAGAAGTTATTATTATTTGCAACTTTTAAATACAAGTTTAAAAAAAGAGTTTAGACAAACTTTAATTGAAACAAATTAGAAATACAAGTTTATTGCGATTTGAGAAAGCTCTGCATAAAATAGAAATAAATTACTGTGGCAAACTATCTTCATGATTTTTTTCAATTTCAATTCACTTTCGCTTTAAAGATTCCATTTAAGCTTCAGCGATATTTGGTATTCCATGATCATTTTTGAATAATTTCTCTATCATCACGCTATGAAAAGTGTTTTTAATGCACAATGATCGGATAATTCATTTTATAAATTTTATAAAAAGCGTTTTGGCAACTGTGATAGAATGATAGAATAATTTTAAGTTCGCCTCAACAATGATCACTTTCTTATGAAAAAACCTTAAACCTCGCTTTCAAATCAGAAACCTATCTTAATCAAATTTTAAATATCTAACTTTAAATGTTTATCGTATGATGATAAT
Source organism: Drosophila robusta (assembly GCA_035043565.1). Lineage (NCBI taxonomy): Eukaryota > Metazoa > Arthropoda > Insecta > Diptera > Drosophilidae > Drosophila > Drosophila robusta. Next base: position 16,816,796 of record JAWNMW010000257.1, on the reverse strand, counting down.
GTCTATGACAACTTTTAAAGGTGCCTGCGATTTTTAAATATGATTTATGATCACTTTGTAATTAATATTCACAGTAATCTTTATTTAAATGCACTTAATGAGAAGCTTTTGAATAAGCCGTGATCAACATTAAGTTTGATATTTGTAATATTATGAACATTTTTAAATAAATCACTCTTTAAGAATTATGATTGAAAAATCTCTGATCTTCTTTACTTGTAACAAAATATTTCCCAATACAGAATCATTTTCTTAGCATGTACATATTTTAAAGTTCTATTGATCGATTATTTGTAATTAATATCGCCTAAGCTTGTCATTCACATTGATGAACGCATTCGGAAAGCTCTAGCTGAAGCCGAAAGCTCTGCGTACGCGCTGGCGAATACGCAATATGAGTGCTTGTTAAGCCGCTTGTTGCGACAACGGCTAAGCTTAACGTGCACGTTAACGTCTCAGCGTCTCATGTGCATGAAAGGGCAACAAAATATAATGAAATAAGAAAAGAAAAAGGGGGAAAAATAATTTACTAATTTCTAATAGAAACCCAAAGAAAACACAAAACAGCAAAGGCAGCTCACACGCACACATATACATACACACACACGCACAAGCTGTGGCAAAGGCAGTCGAAATCTTTTTCTGTAGCCTTCCGTTTAATCCGTCAAAGAAAACATGCTCAGGAGGCTGCTTAGAAAATGCTTCACTATGAAAGGGTTGCCCAGAAGCCGCCACTACGATCTCAAGATGTGTGCGTGTGTGTGTGTGTGTGTGTGTGCGCGTGTGTTTGTAATCAGGTTTCGTCGCCTGAGTTGGCGTTGAGCTTTAGATACTTAGGGTCCCCTCTTGCCTTTTTTCCTTATTTCCTTTGGCTGTTCAAATTGCGAAACAAGTTTCTCACATTTCCGCCAGCCTGGCAACCACCACGCTCCCCCCCTCATCCACTCCGCAGGCCGCTAGCAGTTAGAAATTTTTTTCATTTTTAATTATTCGAAGGATTTGGCTGCTGCCCTTTTTTCTAATGTTTATTCACTTGCAAAAACAGCTTCGCGATTGAAGATTGCAGATTGCAGCTTGAAGATGTGAGTAGCTGAGATCTGAGCTGCAAGAGTTTGCCAATTTGTCTTGCTGGGCGGGAAGTTCGGCCGAGGGGAGGGGGAGGGGGAGCTAGCCAGGCGGCAGGCAGTTAGCAGAGCGCACCCTTAGCTGCCGGGGTTCTAATCGCAGTATTCACCCTACTTGTATTTCTCTTTACTTGCTGCCCTTTTGGCTGTCAGATTGAGCAGTGGTGTGCCTGTGGCCGTGTGCCTGTGTGTGTGTGTGTGTAGTATCTTTGTATCTTTTCTGCCTTACTCCTATCGCGTTCTAATTCTTTCGCGTCGATAGCTGCTCTAGCTTTTGATATTGCCTCATCTTTGATTCGCATCGATTCGTTTCCATGCCACATCTTTGTGATTGACAGTCAAATTAGCAGGCAAGCAACAGCTGCGACTGCTTTTTTGTATACCCTGTAACCATTCAAAGTGGGTACAAGCAGAGACAGCAGCGAAGAAAGTCGTACCTAATTGGGAATTGGCAAACGCTGTTCAAGTTTATTACACATTACCAATATACAGTATAATTTTGATTCGAACTGTGGGTTGGTTTGTGACATGATTAGAAATTTGTAGGGCAAATTTTATAATTGTTATACATTTATTCAAATTTTATTTATATTTATTAGGAGGTAGAATATCAGTTTCCGTTCTACTGAAATTTAGCTAAACCCTTGAAATGGTTCGGTTCATGGTGCGATTCAAAACCGGTTCGCAGTTTTTTTTAAGCAAGAAGCAGGGGTATCTTTTCGTCGAGCAATCTTAGCTAAAGCACTGTGTCTTAGTTAGTTTTGCCATGAAGTAGAGGGGAGATGTGCCGGATTACGCATACGCCATGTGTGCCAGCTGCATTACTATACTCCATTCAAGCAACACCCCCGTCTGATTCCCCCCTCTCTCTCTCTCTCTCTCTCTCTCGCTCTCTCTTTCGCATTATTCAATCCAAACTCGTTTCGCATTGATCAAACGCCGATCGGCTGGTAGAGCGCGGGGGAGGGGCGAGACTTATAGAATGAAATACGAAAAAAAAAACAAATTACCATCAAATGGGCATTTGAATGAAATCAAGTACTGCCCACGGGATAAGGGGGCGGGGCAGGGGGAGGGGGCGGCTAAAGAGCGTGTCCCATATGCGACACGACCGTGCGCTTCGCTGTGTTGTTGCCTTGTTGCCCAGCGGAAGAGTAGAAGGACGCCGAGTTTTTGCTTGCTGCCCAAACAGGATGCAAATTTCGATGCAGACCCAGGCCCAGAAACAGGGCCACAGACACAGACCAGGTAGTCGCCGGCAGCCATGCGGGCGTAAGTGTGAATGCCTGTGTGTGTGTGTGTGTGTGTGTGTGTGTGTGTGTGTCAAAAAGCAGGTAAAGCAAGGCAACGCAAAGCTTAGATTTAACGCGAACCTCAAAGCCGTTCCTGCCCTGCCCTGCCCTGCCCTAATGCGCCCTGCGTAGGCGCCTACATAAAATGTGTGGGAAGCATCTCAAAAGTTCAGGGCACGGCCAACAATTTAACTATCGCTAAATACACGGGAAATAGACTGTGTATATAAATATATATTTAAATAGCTATAAAAAGTCAAAGATTATATTTTATTTGGCATATATAGATAGATATATCTATCTATTTTGATTTACTTTGAAACCTTTTTTGAAACCAAAAAGTCAAATTTTGTCTTATTCATTTAATTTATTAATCCCAAACATTTGATTCTTTTCCTTAATACTGATTATATGAAGAAGGTGAAGATGAAGAATAGGAATATTTTATTATTCACTTCAGATATAGTGCTCATAAGTTGAATTAGATGATTTTAATTTGAAGCTTTAGAGCTGTTTTATTTATATAAACAAAAGAAACTTTAGCCAGCCTCTTTATATTCCCACAGAATATTTAAGAATTAATATTTAATATATTTGAAATTCAAATATTTCCTCAAGTCACTAAAAATCAAGCGATATACTCTTTTTTAGCTTTCCATATAACAATTATATAGAACCGTCCAATTTCTGAACAATTTATTGCTTTAAGTCTACACTTTGTAATTTTTTTGTTTTACAAATTAGAGCTAGTAAAGAATTTTTTATAAATAATAAGCATAATCACTTTTTGGAAAATCATATTTGTCATATTTGCAAGATCAGAAATTTGTGCTCTAAAATGTTTTTGGAAATTTCCATTAATAATTCTAATTTTATATTTAATATAAGAGACTTATATTTTAAATTTTGGCAAGCATTTCATTTCTTCAATCCTTATTTTTTGGAGCTAATTCTAATGTGTGTTCCCATTCTTAACAACAACAACAACACCCCCTCCCGCTGCCCCTTACCTCCTTTGCCGCGTCTGTGCATTTGTTTCCTGTATCGCGCGAACTTCTATGCATATCATGCGGCGTCTTCTGCGTCGGCGCACATGCCCTCATCCATATAGCCATATACTATATACTCATGTTATGTCGGTGCGTGTGTTTGTGTGTGTGTGCCGTGATTCTCATGGCTCTTCTCACGTTCCGCTTGTTTGTACTCATTTAGCGTGCGTTTGATCCACATTATTTCGGTTTCGTTTTTTTTTTTGGTTTTTTTTTTTAATTTTTGTTTTTTTTTTGTTCTCTACTACATTTTTGTGTGCTCCTTTTTGTGTTTGTGTTCATTAGAAATTTCCAAGAATTCAACGACACACACACACACACACGCACACTGGCGCAGTGGCCAGATTCGTGTTACTGCTGGCTTAGTTTTTCAAGAATGCGGCTGCCGAAAGCCGAAGCTGAGCAGAGCTGAGAGATCCGGGCAGCAAAATCGCATGGCCAGGCCAGGCCAAAGGAAGCAGAAACAGAAGCGAGAGAGTTTCTGTACCTCGCGCTTTGAAGCCGCAGCCGCCGTCGCTGTCGCTGCCACAGCCGCAGCCGCTGCCGCTGCCTCTGCTGCTGGCCCTTCGGCGACGACGACGCGGCTGCTCTTATTTGAGCATCATTATGATGTTGCGGATTCGGCTTACAAATATAAAAAAAAAACTAATTTATATGTGTATTGATGTACATCTTGTGTACAGAGCACGCTCGATAAAGTGAACTAATTCAAATTCATTATTTTTACTACGATCGTATCATAGTTATATTGGAACATACATATGTACATAATATAATTATAATGGGGCAAATAAAATATAGAAAGCATTATAGGATAGTGTCACTGTTAACTCCAGTTATATGCCGATCGATAACTACAAAATTTACTCATGTACGAAAAGTATTTGGGGCCTTACAGGAATTCCACCAGGCAGATAAAATTAAAATAAATCCGCTAAAATTAACGCCCCGTAATTTAAGACAAAATAAATTAAGGCACATATTTTTCTAAAGGACGTCGGTGAAAAAAGATGAAATAAAGATTTTGCTTTGTTTTCCCCTTTTTTGTTCATATATTGAATTGAATATCCTTTGTTACAAAATTTTATATCAACAATTTTTGGGCTTCACTAGATTATTTCTACCTCTTGTAGAGTCTTTTATTTGGTTAGATAGTACAAATATTCAACAGTTTAATCGAATAGTCGAAACCATATTAAAGTTTTGGAATGAGAGTCCTCACTCTCTATTCGATTAAAGTGTGCATACAGTGGCTCACAGCTAATTGTACCCAGGTCAGACTACAAATTTGAAGAGTATAAACTTTTAAAAAGTAAATTTAAATGCAAAATCATTCATCAATGTTTAAATTTAAGCAAAACGATTTTTTTGTATGATTAAAAAAACAAATATCGACTTCCCTAACCATTATTGGTCTAAAATGCTCCCTGGAAAAAGAACTGACAGATCTGAAAATTAATTTTGGTTTTCTAATACAATATTCTACTAGCAAATAGATCCAATTGGAATAATGGATATATAATTTATACTTACAAATATGTTGAATTTTGGCCATTTAATTAGAAGACCTTTGTAAGTTTAAAATATCTCAATTTGGTCGATTTTGCTTTCTCTCTCGCTCGCTCGCCCTATCTCTGTCGGGTTTGGTATTTGGCGCGCTTGTTGGCCAACTGTCGCTTGCAGCTCCCGGACTCCTGCAAAGTCCTTTTTATGGAAACATACGACCGTCGGCGGCTTTCGACTTTCTTCTACCGTTATTTCACCGGTTGAGCGGCGATCACTTTCTTCCTGGCAGCGGCAGCAGCAGCAGCTGCATTCGCAACGATCGGCGAACCCTTTTCGCGCAGATCCTTGCGTTCGACACGCACTGCAGCGGGACAGGACAGGTAGAGCAGTTGCCCGACCATTGTTTGTTATTACACCTATTGTTGTTGTTGTTGTTGGCGTCACCTAGCGAGGACGCAGCCACTGATAAGGGAAGAAAGCATTTCACTGCCGCAACGAACGACAAGAAGAAGGGTTGCCGAATGTTCGCTCGTGTCTTGCAACTTGCAACTTGGCCAATTTGCCACATTGCCGCCCGCTGGCTTTTGCACTCCCTACGCAAGCAAAGAATTCTTGAACTTTTCCTTTGTGACAGCTGCCGTTTCAATAGCTTTCAGAACACTGTAAAAAGCTTAATATGTGTGACCAGAGTATTTGTCTCTATACATACATAATTTGTAGTATGTTTGTGCGGGAGAGAGGAGCTTTAAATTGCATTAAAACCAAAAACAATCGACCAGTGCTGCCCATAATCAGTTAGACACAACACACACGCACACACACACACGTACCGATCTATCTATTATATTGTTTGGGAAGAGCTTTTGAGCACGTGTGCGAGCGCTGCGCTGCTCCTTGTGTGTTTTAGGCGACGTCGCAGCGCTGTTCGCTACTGTTGCTGCGCTGCGCGTTATCAGCAATTTACGATCAAAAGTTAACCAGGGCGGCCAGCAGCCGGCTGTAAGCGTCGGTTGTTGTTGCTGCTGCTGCTGCTGTTGCTTTTTATTGAGGCCATTGAACTGCCGAAATGAAGTCGACATTTTTATTAACCTTAAGCGGTTGTTGCCTGCCCGACTGCTTACAACTGTTTTTACCGTTTTTCTTTTAGTTACTTAGTTGTGGAGTTTTGCCCACTTTTGTGGTCAACATGTGTGTACGTATGTATATACATACATATGTGTACATACATAAGTACGTTGCCAAACATATTTTTGTAATTTTACTTTTAATTTTTCTCATTTGGCAAACATATCCACGAATCAACCGGCGCCAGCGTTGTCGACGTCACCGTAAACAAAAATACACATGTATGTTTGTATGTATGTATATACAAAACAATAATTGACCGGAAATAACAAATAGTTGAGGCGTTCACGCTGCCGTCGACGTCGCTGTCACTGTCGCCGCTGCTGCTGTCAAACCAAAGCAGCACACACACACACGCACACGCTTATTGCTACGCATGCAATGCGAATGCGTGACGTAATTGAATGCAGACTTAGCTGTTGCACTTTTCGTGCAGAGAACACGAAAAAGCATATATACATACATACACACGTAATAAAAGCGAAAGAGCGAACGCGTGCAATAACAACTTGTCTTGGCGAGAGATCTGCATGTACACTTGCATACATACACTTGAGTGACTACGCGTATGTGTGTGAAAAAGCGCAACAATTTGAAAAAGAGCGCGCGCGAGAGTGAGCGTCGCGCCAGCGCCGGTTGCTGTAGCTTGTGAAGGCTGCTGCTGCGTTCTGTGCTTTATTTAAGCTTTTGTCGCGCTACACTTGACAACAGAGTTGTCACATCTGTCAATGTTGGCGCTATAAGAACTAGTGTAATTCTGCAGGGTTTTCATATTTCACATAAATAACATTTGTATGTACATTTGGAAAATTGATTAAATTTGGAGAACTGATTGCACTCATACATGTTTATATGTATATATGCAACATACACATATAATAGATCTGAATATGATTTCGAAAGCTGAGGGCCCATACGTTAAAGCGCTCTCAGATGCAGCTTACGTGATAAGTCAATTGGCCCCATCTGGCAACACCGCATACATATTCGAATTTCTCCTACTTTACCCAACAACAATTTTGCTGCTGTTGCTTCACGTCGTTTTCCCTTTTTTTGCAAGTGTTGCGCGCTAATCATGTAGTTGCCTTCGCCTTTACTTCACCAACACAACAACACATCCCAAGTAAGAATAACAGCAACAACAACAGCAAATGGCGTTTATTGTCGCTTTGCAGTCGCGTAGCCGGCTGGCTGCTCCTCTCTTTCGCTTGCTCACTTGTTCACTCTATCTCTCTTAACGGTGCTCCAACGCGCGGCAACTTGCGATTTTGCTTTACCGTCCCATCCATTTGCCGCTGTTGTTTTGCGCCTTGCTCTTTGTCGTTTGCCTGTTTTAGCTTCAGTAGTTAAATGCTCTTTGCATTTTGCGGTCGTCTTTTTCGGAAATACGCGACGTAGTTGGGAAACAACAACACCAAATACAAATACAACAACAAAAAATTCAACGACTCGGCAACGCAACAGCAAAAATTATAAAATATTTTACGCCTGCTGTTGTTGGTGTTAGTGTCTGCTGCGTGTTGTTTTTACTTTTTTTTTGTTTTTTTTTTTTGTTTTTTTTTTTGTAATAGTCATCGGTCGCTGGTCGTCGTGGGCGCAAAACAAAAAAACCAACAAAAAATTGTGCTGCGTTGTGTTCTTTGAAATATTTAGCTTAAAGCTTTAAGTGATATTCATATTAGAGCAACAACAACAAACAGAAACAAGCTGTGAGAAGTGAGTGCTGTTATGTTAGAAGACCGTCAAATAGAAAATAGAAAAAACTCACTCCGCTATATGTATATGTGTGTTCAAGTACATATGGGCACGACAAAAGTGTCGTGTCGTTTTTTTTATTCCTCGTAGTTTTGCGTAGTTTTTACAAGTCTTTTTTGTCGTCGTCGCCGTTTTCTTTATCTATGCAAGTACACATCTACCTATGTGTGTGTGTGCACATGCACAGCAAAGAGAGAAACTATGCAAAAAAAAATTGACACAATTTCCTTCTTTTTTTTTACCGTTTTAACGGCTATGACAAGCCGGCGTCTGTGTGTGTGTTTGTGGCATATTTTTTGCTCTCGCGAGTTGCTTTTGGTTTAGTAATTGCAATGACTGCGACGTTGACGTCAATTATTGATAAAAAGCGCTTAAATCAAACAACACGAATGACATTAAAAATCAATTTAAGTGAGGCACACGCACACAGGTACCGCATGCATGGAAAGGCATGTGCGCCTTTCTTTGACTAGTTGCGCGCGCCCAGCCCAAAAGCAAAAGCAACAACAACAGCAGCAACAAGCAAGTAAACTGACCTACTTTGCTCGACTCTGACTTGTGTGTGTAGTCATTAATCGGAGTCTGTGCTCTGTTCTCTCACATTTGAGAGAGCAACATTGATCTGCTATTTGCTGCTTTGTATTTTTTTATTAATGCAATTGAACGCCTCTCTTATATTCGTACAAATCGCACACTTCGGCAGCATTCGGTTAAGCCGAATTTGCAGCACTGCATAACGACAGTGTTGTTTTTGCTCTGCGGCTGCCAATGCTGCCCATGCGCTTAAATATTGTGTGCACATATACACAAACTTGCATGTAGATATGTAAACAGTGCGAATGGGGCGGCAACAGTATGTGTTTTATTTATTTTTTTCAACGGCGTCTGCTGCTAATTAGCCAGACACGTATCACATACAGGCGTGCATATGTGTATGCATGTGTGTACGTGTACAAATTGAAAATAGTTTAATCAAACTTAGATGTTAGAACTATCGATAAGCGGCCGACCCGCTATCGATAAATCATCTAGCATATGCAAATTGTGTCCGCCTGAAATTGCGGTTTTTCGTGAGTCAGCGCTTGGGTCGCATTTCTGTTGCTGCGCTGTCGACTCCTTCCCCCCAACTCATCGCCCACAAATTGGTAGCACACAAAACAGCAAATCAGAGCCTATACGCGTGACTACAAAAATTAATAATATACATGTGTATGTACATAACAGCAAGAAGCGACAGCAGCGCTAAAAGATCAACGACAATAACAACAACAACAACGAATGCGACACAAAATAAAATCATAATCATATCAGTAGCACAAATTTTGCGTGTGAGATTAACAAGTGAGAGAGCGCGACTAAGGCAAACGAAGCGCGTTCGTTCGCTCACTGGTTCGTTTACGCTCATGTGTGTGTGTGTGCGTGTGTGTTTGTGCATGAAATCTACGAGCGCTGCTGCTGCTGCTGTTGCGCGGCCGTTGTAAATTGTATTAGCTTTCTCTTAAATCTGCGTGCGTGCGTGTGTGTGTGTGGCTTCGTTTTAATGTCGTCATGCGTCTGTCTCTCCTCTAGTTTGAGTTGATTTTTCTATAAAGTAAAGAAGCGGCTAAACAAAGAACAGCAAATAGAAAAAGTGAGAGCAGACGTTTCATCTGCATTATTGTTGAAGAGAAAAAGTGCTGGCGTGCAGAGAGAAAAAGAGCGTGAAGCAAGCAAAAGAAAAAAAAACAAACACAAAATTGCAGCAACAGAAAAAACACAAAACTAAAAATGCACAGCAGCAACAGCACCAATTACCCCACCCCCAACAACAACAACAACAGAATCAATATAAACAACAACAACAACAGCAGCAGCAATCATTATTATAACCATCATCAACAGCAAAGTACAAAATTCATACGTTTTTATGATCGGTGAGTTTTTTTATTGTCTCTCTCTCTGTCTCTTACTCTCTCGTTGCCCGTTATTGACCGGAAGTTGTGAGTCGGGAGGAGCCCAATGTATTTAGTGTTGGTAAACAGCGTGGCACATATTGATATTTGGTGATATGCAGCAGCTTCTGGTCAGAATAATATGTACATTATCATAGTTCAACTTCCTCTTCGAATATAGTTAATGTTATTGTCGAAACTGAAATGAAGAAAGATTTATTTTCAGTTAGTGGATTCTTTACGCAATACTTATTAGAAAAAATTCCATAGTTGCCCGATATACATTTAGTTTTGAGCATATTTTGTGTGCATATTAAAATATACTTCAAATACCAGGAAAATATCAATTAAATTATTAAAAACATATATTAAATCAAATTACGAAAAGAACCAAACTCACAACTTCCAGTTAAATATAACGGGACTTCAAAGATTTTACTTGTCTCTGTTGAGATACATTTTTTGCTATTTTTCACGCCCTGATGCGATTGGAATCCTTTATTCATCTTGCTTTTTCCCATCTTGTTTTCTTATGACTTTTCTTTTTATTACAATGGTCACGCCCAGCAATGTGGCATTTTGTAAGCGACATATTAGTATAATAGTCAAAGCAAAAAAACTAAAACAAAAATAATGCAATAATAATACAAACAACAATAGTAAATGCAGTAGTCGTGGGGGATTAGATAAAAATATGCAGGCGTGCGTATGTGAATTTGCACACTAGTGCAAGCATACGGATATATATTTATATATATATATATATATATATTCGTGTGAGGCCAATTTAGGTCAAAACGACAAACAACAAGAACAACTGCAACTGTTGCCTGAAACAAGTTTGTGTGCGTGTGTTTGTATGCAATCGTGGACACACACACCCACATGTGGACAAGACACAGTCTTTGACTAGGCGGAAGGAGGTGTGGAGGGGGTGGGGGAGAGTTGGGTGCTGGGCGTGGGCAACAGATAAGCGCCGCAAAAAACGAAAAATAGAAAAACTGCAAGAGACACAAAAACGCAGAGTGCGCAGGTCAGAAGTGGCTGACCAGGAGATACCACGTACGCAGCGGCGTTGCATGCCGTTGCATGAACTCATACGTCCTGGCGAACACGCACATAAACTTTGCTTTATGCATTATTAACAAATTTCCAAGCTTATTTAGCGATCTTTGTGTACTTTTCAGGACTTGAAAGCATCCAAACGTATCTCAAAGCCCCTTAAATTACGTTGTTTTTAATTTTGGGGGGATATTAAAAAAGCGATATACTAAAAATGCTATTTCAAAATCGATACTAATCGATTTTAAGGAAATGAGGCAAGTTATTCAAAATAAATGATCAACTCTTTTTGCTTACACGGTGAAGGAGAATAAATATTTGAAATTTCAAGTCTAGCCGTCCGGATCGAGAATATATATAGTCTAGTCGTAGCGACTTTCTTCTGCCTGTTACATAAACCTGCTTGAAATCAATATACCCATTTGCTTACCCATTTTCAATGGAAACAGAGTTTAAAAAGAAGGAATACAGCAGAAAAATAAATGCAAAGAACACAGCACAAACTAACGGTTGCTCGCGAAGTCGACGCTGACGTCAACGTTGGCGTCGCGGCAACTTGTGGAATGCTTTGGCAATGGAACGGGCGAACCCGCACACACCAATACGTCATAAAATGCGACGCTATATGCATGTATGTGTGTGTGTATATGTACGATTTAATACACATATATAATGTATATAGTATATATGACTCAAGCTGCAGCCAATGCAAATGCATATGCATACATATAAACACTCTGAAAGAAATACACAAATGCAGCCACAACAACAACAACAGCAGGAAGACTTTCATTCATAAAAATCAGCAAAAAGAAAGGAAAAAAGACGAGCTACAAAACGTGCACACAGGCAAACACATGTGCACATACTTATATATTTATTTGTATATAGATACATATAAATAAAGATATGTATTTACAATAAATCAACATTTCTAGCAACAACAAGTGAGAAGGCGCTAGGGAGCGCCCGACTAGGGGATACCCTGTACTCTGTTTTGACGTACATTTCTACCCCCTTGCATTCATACACACGTACACATGGTCACACATACACTCAAACGCACGCCGCACGCTGTGAACAGCTGCTGCGCTAACTTCTAAATTAATAAACTTAATGAAATCAGTGCTTAACAAGAGCATTGAAATCTATGTAAAAACCAAAGCGCAAGTCCGTAGTATTTGAATTGGGTTTTTTTCTTTTCTCATATTCGTTACCTGCGTATGCTTAGTGTTTTTATGGTTTCTCATAATATCTGGTAAGAAAACCGATAATAAGAAAACGAGACGAGTTACCGATGTTTCGAAATAAACTTGATCTGCGTGGTATACACGAAGTTAAAAGTCCAAGTCATACGGACGGACAGACAGATAGATGGACATGGCTAGATCGTCTCGGCTATTGATGCTGATCAAGAATATATTACTTTATGGGGTCGGAGATGCCCATCATGCCTATCATACCCTGTTTTACCCATTTTCAATGGGTTCAGGGTATAAAATGCTAAACGATGTAACACGTGCGTGCGTGTGTGTGTGTGTGGGTGTATTGGTGAAAATACGGCGAGCAACACCTTTCTATATGTATATGTACATGCATATGTATGCACTATAAAGATAATACATGGTAGATACATGGCGTTGTATGTATGTGCTCGTACTTAATGCCAAAATAAACAACGCAATGAGAGCCGCAAAGAATGACGTCGTGTCGTTGCCTATGTGTGTGTGTGTGTGTGTGTGTGTATGCTTGAAGCATATTGATTGCGAGGCGCAAAAGGGCCGCGTGCATTGATAACAAAAAACGAAGCTCGCGCTCAGGTCTCTGTGCGTATGTGTATGTGTGTCTGTGTGTATTTGTGTTTGTGAGAGTGGCAGGCAGAGGGCATTGCTGTTTGGCAGAGGCGCCAGCGCCAGCGTCAACGTCAGTCACATGTTAACTTCAAATAAACGTGTTGCCCACGCAATATGGCGACTACGTAATGCCCTAACTACGTACAAAAAAACGCCTGGGCGGTCTTTTTGATTATGGCGCAATATGTGGGGCTGCAACAATATATATATATATATATTTAAAGGTCATGAAGGTTGATTATGCAATTAAAAATAAGATGTGGCAACGGGGTATCTGTGATAAGGGGAGGGGAGGGGGAGAGTTACATAGAATATTCTTATGATATGTGGGATTTTAGCTTCAAAAACATGTGACTAGCTGGATCTGTCTACCCTAATCAATATATACCCTTGTCCTTTGGGACAAGTCTATAATTATATATTTTTGCTCCCACACAAAACTGAGCTCGGCGAGACAGTGAGTGCGAGAGCGAGTGCGAGTGAGTTAGGTGCAAATTCCTATTGGTGGTGCTGGACACGAGGCGATGCGACGTCAACGAACTGCAGCAGTGACATTTGCATATTTGTGGTGTGGTGTGGTGTGTTATGGTGTGGTGTGTTTTTAGTCAACACCCTTGCCCTACACATGCTTGTGACATGTGGCGCATGCGCCGTGCTTTCCAAACTGTGCGCAACAGTTTCGCAGTGTGGGAGAGAGAGCGAGCGCTGTCAGAAAATGCTAAACAAGCGAAAAAACGTCAACTGTTCAGATTGAAAACTTACACTAAACAACAACAAAAAACAAAGAAAACAAGCAAAGCGAGTCGAAAAAATATAAGAAAAGAAGAGCAGCGACAGCAAATTTTTCGTTGTCGTTTTGACTTTAATTCCTGGAAAAACAAGCAGCAAAAAAATTGAATACACAAGCATACAAACCTACATATATGTGTATGTGTTGTGTGTGGATAAAAGACGCAGACACAAACAAATATGTGGCATGAACAGAAATAGTAATAGGAAGAACAAGAGATAGCGACTCGGCAGTGCTGCCAATTTTCGTACAGCAGATAACAGCTAGTTCTAGATAAAAGAAAAAAACAGGTTAACAGTCAACAAGTTAAGCTCTTGTTGAGAAGGGAATGTGGGTTGATATATTGGAAAAAGATAAAAAAAAAACACATGAGAATATAGAATCTCAATTTCAAGTCTCTATCGACCCAGCTCATAAATACATATACAATATATACACAAACATATAAACATACATCACTGTTATGGATAGTTTTTTGCTTTTGATTCTATATCAATTGTATGTATGTTTCAATTACTCAAATAATTTCCACTCTTGTATTTGTAAAATCATTAAATTATTTAAAGCTGTAATATGCCTTGAGTCTACATTTATCACAAAACATAAAAAAGCCATATTCGTGTTTAAAAAAGCCAGATTTAACGGGGAAAAGACAGAATGGGCAGCACTGGCACAGAGAGACGGATGAGAGACGACGACATACAAAAGTGGCAATGGAATGCGTCTACTGCCGAAGAAGGCGGCCGGCATGTGAAACTGTTTTTTTTTTTTTATTTTGCGGCGTCTGCACGCAGGCAGTTTGACAAACTCAATTCGACGACTCCACAACACACACACACATGCAAACGCTTTGCTTACTGCATTGTAAATTCGCTTTTTCGCTCGGCTATCTCCTTTTCTCCCTTGCTACTCTCTTTGGCGATCCGATCGCAGGCCGCACGCTTTCATTCATAAAATAGAGTTGCCAACATGCTGCGATTTTCGCGGGAATTGCTGAATGTCTGTTAATTAAAAAAGGAATAAATAAAACTGGGAATGAATAAAGATGGGAATAAATAAAAATGGGAATAAATAAAAAATGGGTGGACCGAGATCCTTGTGTATTTTTTTTTTACCTAATTAAGATCGAATATGGGCATTGTCAGGAACAGGTTCAACATGAACACCTTTTTTTCTTTTAACGAAAAATCATTCAAACTGTTTATATTTAAACGGATTGAGCGCTAAAAGCTGGTAACAAACATTTGACCTAATTCTTAATTTTTGTTTAGGTTCTTTGTATAACGATTTCTCTTAAATATTTCTAAATTCTTAAGAATATTCTAAATTTTCTCTTTCAACAATCAGAAAAATTAAAGCTAAGAGAAAACACAGTATGTAATTTATTCATTTATTCAAAATGCATATTCGTAATGATGCAGCAAGGGTATTCGAACTTCGACATGCCTTGCACTGCTCTCTCTCTGCTCATTTGTTTTTATTATTTGTTCTTGTTTGTGGGGCTTTGCGGCAGTGGCGACGATGGCGGCGACGACGACGACTGGAGTGAAATTACTTCCAAGAAAAATAAACACGATATTAAATGTGCAACATTCCAGTCGATGGCGGCAACCAACAACAGTCGCAGCAGCAGCAGCAGTCGATCGAGATTTTTGCAATGCTGCTGATCTTGTTGCTGACTGATTCACTGTTTCGTGTTGTTGTTCGTTGTCGCGAAGCGCCAAAAAGCGACTTTTTATACCCTGCTCCCATTGCTAATGGGTAAACAAGAGAGCATACTGGTTTTGTACAAATGAGTCGGTCTGTTTGTAAGAACACAGCTAGAGACTTGAAAATATATGCATATGTATATTCTCTTATACCATATAAAAAGAAATTGTCGATCATTTATTTTCTATATGTTGTGTATGTATGAGTGCAAAGTTAGAATGCAGGTAACAGGGTATCTCCAGTCGGGTATACCCAATTAGAGCACTCTTACTTGTGCGTGTTGTTTTTAGTTTTTAGTTTGTTAGTATTTCGCTCAGTTGTCTGCAGTTGATGCCGTTATGGCAAACAGGATGTTATCACCCTCTCTCTCACTCTCTCCCTCTCTCTCCCCCCTCTAATATCAGTCTGTCTGGGCTTATTTTATGCATGCATACTCATGTATGTACATACATGTGTTTATATGTAAATAGTAATTTTTAGTTTCTATTTCTGAATTTTATACATTTTCGCTTTTTCTCGCTCGCTCGCTCTCTCTGTCTCTCTTTCTCTCTCTTAAATGTAAATATAACTTTACTTATTGATTTTATTATTAATGTACATATGTATGTTTATATTAGGAAGAACGAAAAATGAACAAAACGCCCTAACCACGATTTATGCATAAGTATTGCTCATTGCCACGCCTCCAAAATGTTAGAGAATTCAATTTGGTCATGTTTACGCGTACTTTTTTTTTTTTTTGCACAACACTTGCAATTTTTTGCTTTTCTCTTCAGCTTTCTCGCGAGTTTGTGATTCGACACATTCTCCCATTTGAATCTTTTGTTGCATCCTCATCGCCACACGACTGCACACAGACCCTCCCACGCCCCGTAATGCAAAAGAAACAAAAAAAAAACCAAAAAAAGAATATAAAGAAAAAAAATCAAAAAGAATCCTTGAAGTCTCTTATTTTCACGTTCGCTATCTCGCTGTATAGATGTTAGTTGCGCTGCTGACTCTCTTTTTACTGACATACTGCTCTTTTCCTTTTCCCTTTTTTTTCTTTCTTCATTTAATTTTTTTTTTTAACAATTTCTGTTTTTTTTGTTTGTTCATATTATGAAAAAAAATCAATTTCATTGCCACTTTTGTAATACTTTTTATTTTTTTCTTCTATTTTTTTCGTTTGTGTTTTTTTTATCTCTTTGTTTTCTTCTTTTTTCTCTTTGTTTTGTTTTGTTTTGTGTGTGTTTTTACGCTATTTTCTTCACAGTGTTACGACATCAAAAATCTTAATAAGCGGCATACCGCTGCAAACACGTTTCGAAGACATCGAACCGCTCCTGAAGCCCTATGGCATCGTCAAACAATGTGAGGCTATTTCTAGTAAGGATCAAAATACTCAAACAGTACATATAACATTCGAAAATCCTGAGCAGGCGCAAAGGTATATACGACAAATCCAACAAAAATCAAACACAAATAGCTAATAGAAAAACAATCTAAAGAATAATCTAAAAAAAATAATTTATATATATATAAATAAATATATGTAAATATTTAAGTATATTTATATAAATGAAATATTCGTACTTAACACTAGATTTACGTGATTTGACAAACATCCCCCTTTATGGTTCTAAAATGCTGTGTAAATCTCGCGTTAAGTACTAATGAAATTGTATATGCATATGTATTTATATATGTAGATGGAAAGTGATCGATATGTTATCGATAAAACGTGATGGCTGCGGTATTGTTAGCCAAAACAAACACATTAGATTGCACAACGAATTTTTAGCAAAACTGATACCATCGACGGTTGTTATCGATAACTATCGATTGTTTTGCCAGCTATCTTTTAGTATAATCCAAATTCTAACCTATAAATATGCATATGTATGTATGTATATTTACCATCGATTTGTAGAGTAATTTGCAATTTGACTTTAAGTGGATCGCATCCGACTGTCTGAGTTTTTGGAGGTGGGCGTGGCGGTGGGCAGAGCGAGTGGGTCTTGGCTGTGACTGTGGGCGGGGCTTGTGTGTTGTGCTTAGGGCGTTTTTTTTTTGTTTTTTTTTTTTTAAATTTATTTTGTAGCTACCTTTGCTTGTTGTATTTATGTCTGAGCTGATCTGATCTGATCCAATTTGATCAGATCTGATCTGATCTGAGCTGGTCCAAATTGTTTACATTATTTATACACACATACTTGAATGTTATCTATACACACACACACACACACACACATAGAGAACATAATGCATACATATGTATATCATCCAACTGTTCGTTCACATTAGAGTTGCGTCTCACCCCGTTCTTCTTCTTGTCTTCTCTTTTTCCTGCGCCTCCCCCCCGTGCCTTGCGCACATTACTTTAGAGCTGCTGGTGGTCTGAACGGCGTCGAGTTCGAGGGCAGTAAACTGCACGCGGAGCAATTGGATAAGAATCAACGCCGCAGCATACGCAATCAGCGCAATCCGTATCCGGGAATGCCGGGACCCGGCCGCCAGGCGGACTTCCCGCTGCGCATTCTGGTACAGAGCGAGATGGTCGGCGCGATCATTGGCAGGCAGGGCACCACCATACGGACCATAACACAACAGAGTCGCGCCCGTGTCGATGTGCATCGCAAGGAGAACGTTGGCTCCCTCGAGAAGTCCATTACGATCTATGGCAATCCGGAGAACTGCACCAACGCGTGCAAGCGTATATTGGAGGTTATGCAACAGGAGGCACTGTCCACAAATAAGGGGTTAGTTAATTTATATATATAATTTCTATTGATTTAAATCTACTCAGAATGATCTCTTTCGAAATTCCAGTGAAATCTGCCTGAAGATACTCGCCCACAATAATTTAATTGGTCGCATTATTGGCAAGAGCGGAAACACTATTAAGCGTATCATGCAGGACACGGACACGAAGATAACCGTTAGCTCCATCAACGACATTAACAGCTTCAACCTGGAGCGCATCATCACGGTGAAGGGCTTGATTGAGAATATGTCACGCGCGGAAAACCAAATTAGCACCAAACTACGCCAAAGCTATGAGAATGATCTGCAGGCAATGGCGCCTCAGAGTCTTATGTTCCCCGGTCTGCATCCCATGGCAATGATGTCGACACCGGGCAACGGCATGGTCTTCAACACGAGCATGCCGTTCCCCTCGTGTCAAAGCTTTGCCATGTCCAAGACACCGGCCAGCGTGGTGCCACCGGCCTTCCCCAACGATATGCAGGAGACAACGTATTTGTATATACCAAATAATGCCGTTGGGGCAATCATTGGTACCAAGGGATCGCACATACGGAGCATAATGCGCTTCTCGAGCGCATCCCTCAAGATTGCGCCCCTCGACGCCGACAAGCCGCTGGACCAACAAACGGAGCGCAAGGTCACGATTGTTGGCACACCGGAGGGTCAGTGGAAGGCGCAGTACATGATATTCGAAAAGATGCGCGAGGAGGGCTTCATGTGCGGCACCGATGATGTACGCCTCACCGTCGAGCTGCTCGTCGCCAGCTCCCAGGTGTGTATCACTTTTTGGGACACAAGTGTGTCGTGTATGCGAGAATTCAATTTCAATTTCGATAATATACTCAAAGCTATGTTAAAGGAATTTGGTAAAATCTATTTAGAAAACAAATCAGAATACGATCGGTGGGGGTCCCACAAATTAATAATGAACGCCTTTAAATTATTTTTAAAGCTTTATACAAAGAAAAAATGTAATACATGTGTGATTATGATAAGTGAAAATCTGCTAGCAGAAGGAGGCATCTCCGACTTCTTAAAGTATACACATATATTCTTGATCAGCATGAATAGCCGATCCGTCTGTATTTATGCCTTGTACTTTTTAAGTTGGTGTAACCATACGCAGATCAAGTTTATTTCAAATCATCGATAACTCGTTCTGTTTTCTTATCGATAATTATCGGTTTTCCCACCCGGTTGTCCGAGTATATTTCTGAAACTATAAAAGCTGGAGTCAACAAATTGGGTGAAGCAAACCCAGGTTGTATTTCCCCCATTCGCCCTATATATGCAAAAATATGAAGAAAACAAACACCCAATTTTAATACTACGGACTTGCGCTTTGGTTTCTACATAAATTTCAATGTCTTCTCATTTGTTATATATGCA
This sequence comes from Drosophila robusta, assembly GCA_035043565.1. Lineage (NCBI taxonomy): Eukaryota > Metazoa > Arthropoda > Insecta > Diptera > Drosophilidae > Drosophila > Drosophila robusta. Next base: position 16,797,462 of record JAWNMW010000257.1, on the reverse strand, counting down.
CGTATTGTTATTTTTAAATGTTTAAATGTGACCTCTTTTAATCGCGACGATTATCCGCACTGTGGGTGGTCGAGGTTCCACTGTACTCATAACTATTTTTACCCTCTCTCTCTCAGGTCGGACGCATTATTGGTAAGGGCGGACAGAATGTCCGTGAGCTGCAACGTGTGACGGGTAGCGTCATTAAGCTGCCAGAGCATGCGCTGGCGCCACCTTCAGGCGGCGATGAGGAAACACCTGTGCACATTATTGGGCCATTCTATAGCGTTCAGGTATGTGGGGGGCTAACTGTTGTACAAATATTCGTCGGTAATTGTGTTTTTTCTATTCATGTTGTTGCAGTCCGCACAGCGGCGAATTCGCGCTATGATGCTATCGACAAATCCGCCACCAGTGACTAAGAAACAGAAAGCTGCCAAAGAACAACAATTGCAACAGCAACAACAGCAACAACAGCAACAACAACAACAGCAACAACAGACCCTAGCCGGCGCTGCGCCAAGTGGGACTCAGCAGCAGCAGCAACAGTCGCCGTCGCAGCAGCAGCAGCAGCAGCCGCTGCCGCCGCAATCGCATCATCAATCGTCGGCGGCGTCGTCGTCGGCGCCACCTGCGCATCACCAGCAGCAGGCGTCGTCGACAGCGTCCTCACATCAATTGCAGCAGCAGCAGCAGCCGTCGCCGCCGCCCGGCAACGCTTCGGCCGCCACCCAACAACAGCAGCAGCAACAGCAGCAACAGCAGCAGCAGCAGCAGCTGGCGAGCTCACAGCAGTAAGCTGCAGCCACGGGGAAGGGGGGCAACCCAAATACAACAGCAAGCAACTTTAATAACAAATTTAACAACATCTTTAGCAACAACAAAATCATCAACAATTACAATAATAGCAATAGCTTTAAACTTACATTCGGATTTGCCAGGGCAGTTTTCTTTAACGTTCAATTACGCGTTCATCAGGCAACACAACTCTCGTCCCTCTACTCCAACATCAACAACAAGAACGACAAGAACGACGACAACAACAACAACACCTCTGACCATTATGGCCGCTACTCAAGTGCTGGCACTGGCGATCGAAAGCGCAGCGAATACCCAGCAAGGCAAAACAATCGAAGAGAGAGAGCAACAACAACAGCAATAGCAGCAACAACAACAATAGCAACAACAATAGCAGCAGGAGAACCCAGCAGTTGCATCTAGAAGCTCGATCATCTTTCTCTCTCTTGTATAACAGTTGCAGACGCCTAATAAACGAAAAAAACTGTTGCCGTTGCTTAAACGGCTAAGCTGTTATACGGCCTCGTTTGCATTGTTGTTGTTCCTCGCTATGTGACTGCGCTGCCCATAAAAAAAAATTGTATCATTTTGGCCGCCACCGATCCTTTGTTATAAATCTAATTTAACTACTTCATTTCTACACACACATATACACACACACACATACACTTTTATTTACCCGCTGTCATTTAAAGAAATCTTGAATTATGCCTGATGCAAAGGAAAGCTACATTCAATAACTGGTTCAACAGCTAAATATCAGCAGCCCCCGCAGCCACCAATACACACTTATTCAAATATTTACAAAACATGGAAAGAAAGTTACACACAGCTACAGTAAAGTAACAACAAAACAAAACACAAAAAAAACAAACAAACAAGCAAAAAAAGAAAAAAATCAACAAAAAACAAATTCAAAAATTAAGCCGTAAGAGCAGCAAATTCGTTTTTTATATATAGAAACGTAAAATTACATTTTTTTTATGAATTATTTTATTTTTTTTAAATCACTTTTATTAAGCATTACATTAAGTGAACAAAACGAAAAAGAAACAAGCAAAGTGAAAAACAAAAACCAAACGATTAATTGGTTTGTGTGTGTGTTATAAAATTGTTTTCTTTTTTTTTAAGCTTATTGCATTTGAGAATTTGAAAATTGTAACAGTAAATTGTATGCAAAAATACAAATCAGATGACAACAGCGGCTTAAAAAAACAGAACAAAAAATTAAAACTATGTTATTATTTTTACTAGATATTACTACTATTATTTTTTTCGTATTTCCTAAATGATTATTGAAATTGCAAGCAGGTGTCAACTTCAGCCCACCTCTCCAAAAACGAAACGATAAGAAATGAGAAAAAGAAAAACTAAACTAAAACCTCTCTTAACTAAACCCAGACCAAAAGAAAAGTGAAACAAACTAAAATGAAAAACCTGTAAATTAAACAAAGAATCTTTGAAGCTAAACGTAAATACCGCAAAATACGACACGCAAGTGTTCAATTCGAGGGTCGAAATAAGAGTTTTCCATAGGAGCGTTTATTCAGTTTTAGCAGACAGCGCTATATTCGTCAAGCCAAGCAGAGAATAGTTGCAGCACATGTGTAGCATACCTTAAATTAAACATATAACGGTTCACGTACACACACACCCACAACCCACACACATACACATATATAGACGTACAAAATATATAGTTATAATTTAGTTGTGTCTGTCTCTCAACCAATGTCAAGCAAGCAATGTTGGTGTACGGCGCTGTATAATAGTTTTCGAGAATTGAGAATTTGAGATTTCGAGATTTCGAGAATATATGTAGAACTGAATTGTTAATATTGTTTGCGCGAACTTAGTGACAGAGATGAAATGAAAGAGATAGGGAGGGAGAGGAAGGAGAAGCAAGAACGCTAGAGCGTGAAAGCATTGTAATGTGTTTGCCTTGAAACAAAACAAAAATAACGGTGCTGAAATGTTAATTTTTATATAACGAAGAACGAGCAACAAGTGTTACATAAAGTGTTATATTAAAAAAAAGGAATGAAATAGGAACAAAACAAGCTGTTATAATTCACAACATACCCACACACACATACTCAACGGTATACTAAATTACACATAGCTTTCCATATGTGGCCCTTTTAGTTGAGCATTGTGATCTTTTTGATCGCCTGATAAGCAAGTCATGATCAAAATGTTTGGCTGAAAAGCGGACCCTGGTTTTTTCATAGTTTAAATGTTGTCTTTTCGTACATACTTTGTACATATCACAAAGGTCTTTTTCTTCTACATAAAATAAAAACAAACAGCAAACCTACATAGATCATAAAACATATACATATAGTGAATAACAGTTTTTTCCATAGCTGCTAAAATCGTAACTGAAGTAACTGAATCGGAGCAACAAACAATCAAACAAACCCAAGACAATAGCCCAATTTTGTTGAAATAGACATAAAATAGAATAACGTGACGTTTTATTATTACATTTTTTAAATTTTTATTTTATTTTTTTTGTTAACATTACATACAAGCGTACATAAATACATTCATGAATACATATTTACATAGATATATTAATACATATTTTCATTTTTGTTTGTTTGTTTTCATACTGTATTAAGTTAGTTATTTACATAAATATATATACATATATATACATAAATGTAAAATATAGATTACAATACAATAGAAAGTTAGCAGCTCGGTTTTTGCGTTACTTTTGATTGTATAACACTTGCATTTAGACTGTTATATTCGTGCATTTAAACAGAATAGAACAAAAATCAACATTTCGGCTACAAAAAAAAAAACAACCAAAAATTTTGTTTCGTATTAGCGAGAAAAACAATGAAAATCGTATCAAATTCGAAAACTGAATCAACAGCAACAGAAACAGCAGAAAAGCATACAAGCTTAGGACACATATTTTGGCATACATATACATATAACATACATAACAACAAGAATGAAACATGTGTAAAAGATCTATTGATGAAGATTGAAAAAGTAATTAAAATACCTCAATGTAAGTGCATTATCTTATATGACAAAAAAACAAAAATAAAAAATAAAAAAAAACGAAAAGAAAACAAATTATAAATGTAAAACAAATCAAACAAATGTTAAAATTAAACTAAAATCTAAACAAAAGAGTAATCCTAACGAATATGTAAAGTTTGAGCTAAACAAAAGCTGAAGAAACTAAAACTTTAAACAAAAACAAAAATATGAATGAAAATGAATCATAAATATAATTATGATAGTTTTTAAGCAATGAAAAACCTGAAGAGTTCATACTACATATACAAAAACAGAAATATAACAGAAACAACATCAACTGCAAAAACAAAAGCAACAACTTCAACTAAAAGGCATATCAATAAAGAGAGCAAAACAAGAGATCAGTGTAGACCAAAGCATAGTCGATTTGACGATTTTACCAACAGTGTTCGACTATTGTTCGATGTCGTGAAAACACCGGAAACACAGGTGCACGAATGAAAATAAAGATGAAGGAGACAAGCCTTTTTTATGCCAAAATGAAAGTACGCAGACAAATGCACAGATCCAGACACAGACCCAACTCAGACTCAGACCCAGATCCAGATCCACCAGACCGATTAAGGAATTAACAAAGTGAAAATTGTTAAAGTTATGGTATTTCCTATATATAAATATAAAAAAAAAACAAATCAATGGAGAAGAAAACCTATACAGTCTATATAAATAGACCTTTTGTGAAGCTTGAGGAAGGGGGTTATTATCAAGTGTATATAAAAGGAGTTTTTTCTAGGCATAACATTAATATTTATAAATATTTATATATGCATATGTATGTGTATATATGTTGAAAATGCGTAAAGAAAACTTGTTTTGTTATAATTGAGAATGTATTTTTTTAATATACATACATATATATATAAATATCTATAATTTTATTATTTTTTTTTGTCGGTGGCGTCTTAAAGTTTGCGTAGCGCATAGGAAAAATGTCCAAAGTTGTCAATACAAAGAGCATATACTTATATTCTACTATATAGCGAACCTAAATGACCTATGCATGCTTAGTGATGATGCTCAAGCATTTTATTTATATATAAATATATATATATATATGTATATATATATATATTAATATATTTGAAAAGAAAGAAAAAACATACGAAACGAACACAAAACAAAAAAAAGCGTAAAACGAATTTTTTAAAAAATTCCAAAAATGTAAACTAGAAAAACATGGCAATGTTTTTGAACTTGCATTGTTTTTATTTTGCATAAAATTCCAAATGCTGAAGCAAGAAAAGAGAATAGGAAAAAGATAGGATGAGAGAGAGAGAGAGAGCGCGATAGAGCAGAGTGGTTGAGTTAACTAACTAACTATTGACTATTAATTGCTCTGTTTAAGAAAAGGGGGGTTTACCAAACACTATTAAGAAATAATAATAATAATAATAATTATAAAAGATGTATGAAGCATAATTGATGAAGACAAGATCACAAGATGTGAGTGAAAGCGTGCGCGTTGAAAACGACAGCGAGAGAGCGAAGTTTAGAGAGCAGCAAAGAAATTATTTTTAGTATTTAGAGGCTATTTTATATCGTTATTAAAGCAGGTGGAGAGAGCGAGCAGCAGCAGTAGGGGGAGGAGAGGAGTACGATGATGAGACCAGTAAATGTGGATAAAAGGGGTAGAAGAAAATTAAATTTTAACTTCGAAGTTGAAAAGAAACCGATAACAACAACAACCACAAAATCAACGCTGGTATGTGAAATTGTTTGTAATTACAGAAAATGAAAAGTCGACAGTGCTGCATGGCGACAACCCTAAACCTACTGGGTATAGTTGCCAGGTGACGCGTCGGGTCGCAAAAACAGTTGTTACTTACACCGGTTAGCATAGGAATATGGCAGGGTGTTGGCTTATAAATTTCAGAACTAGACTCAAGACCTTCGTTTGATTTACAATATTTTGTTATTTTTAATTTTTTCAAGTTCATTTGTATTTAATACACACACAACAGACAACCATAACGTAAGCACACTATCTACACACACACACACGGACCAGGACCAGGACAGAACGTTTCACAAACCAAGCGATTTTCTTTTCTTTTCACACGAACAACAACCACAAAAGAAAGTTAAAATTTAATTTTTCTAAAAGTACTTTTTTGTGTTGTAAGTTGTGCCAAGTACTGATAACGTTTAAGGTGTGATAAACTCGTTTTAAAATTTAACAACTATTTAAACTATTACTAAACATACAAAAAAAAATACGAAAATTTAAAAAAAATTATTATTTTTATAAAATGCTTTCGATGTACATTTTTATACACACATACACTTACACACACACACACGTACACTTGCGAGCAAATTGTATCGAAAACACACACAAGCACACCAGACTTCAAAAGTACTTTGACATTTGATTTGACAGCAACAACAAACAACTTCAACAACAAATTGCTTTGCGATTACAATTTAATATTTATTTTATGCATATAAATATATATACATATATATAAATATGCATATAATTAAATACTTTTTAATTTCTTAACGTAAACCTAAAAAGTTGTACTCTTTGAAAAAAAAACAAAAAATGATTAAAAATTTAAAAAAAATGCACTTGAAAAATGCAAAAAAAAAGAAAGGGAAGATACTTTTTAAAAAGGGCATATTTTTTTATATACATATATTTACATATTTACATAAAGTTTTTAGCGGTACAAACATCGTGAGTACAAATCAATATTTATTTTTTTTTTGTTTTTTCTATTATAAAAAGAATTTAGGGATTTTCTTAAACATAGAATTTGTTTTCAATTGTTAGGCGAGTGAAAGTTTGAAAGGGAACAGTTGATAACTGAAACACTTTTTATACGATGATAACAATAACGATATAAAGCGAGTTTTAAAGTAGGCTTAACGACACGCAAAGCAAGTTAACAGCCGAGCAAAGCAGCAAATAGCCCAAAGCCGTCACTCACATTTCTTAAAAACAAGCAAGTGAAATACTAAAAATACTAAACGAATAACGATACAGCATGGTATTCAAATGAAACTCTAAGCAACACGCCAGAAAGTGAAGAAAATATAAAATAAAATAAAATCGAAAATTATGAAGCAAAAAATATCAGCATAAAGGTAAATTGGGGGTTAATTTTGTTTCAAATTGTTTTTTTTTTGGTTCACATAAAAGAAAAACTGGACGCAAAATCAGTCAGCAGCAAATAAAACGGAATAAAAAAAACAAAAAAATCTAACAAAACTGGACAAGAAGATAGGTCAAAGTTAGAACAGATTAGATCATTACCAAACAGAACAGATCAGAACAGAACAGTAATAACTCCTCGGATACGACACAACTGTACTAAAAATGCATTCAAATTGAAATTGAAATATGAAACGTGTGGCATGGAACGTGCACGTAAATAACTGTTGTCAATGCAACAACAGCAACATCAACAGAAACAACTACAATATGACTATTCAGCTATTCAAATAAAATGAAACGCAAGTGAAATAACTATGAAATACTATACATATATATTTTTAGCATTTAAGCATACATACAAGAGAACGATGAAAATAAGAAAAAAAACCTACATAACTGAAACCAATTGTCAGCCGTAAGCGTTTACATGTACTAAAAAATTTAAACAAATATCGCAAAAAAAAAATCAAAAAAAAAATACAAAAAAACCAAAATAATTGCAAAAAAAAAGAAGACGCCCACAAATTACATGCATACTATATGATATGATTATTGATATATTGTACACACGTATATTCGCATATGCATACATACACATATAAAGCGAGCCCAAAACTTAATTCTCTCAATGTACACAGAACCTATTCAATGTGCATCTAAATTAGTATGTATATGTATTAGAATCAACAACAACACAATCAACACAAAAAAATAATATGAATGCTTTTGCGTAATTCCCATTAATCAATTGGCTATAAAACAGGCTTATTCAATGCAAAAGATTGAAACAGCAGCAGCAAGAAATATATGTGGTGTGCATCGAAACAAAAAATTAAATCTAAAGAAGAAAACGTCGGAAATAGCAACCATTTTTTAAAATTTTGTTTCGCTTATTTTTCCTTTGTATGTATATTTCGCATTTTTGAGCATAACTTTATAATGTATTTATATTGTGTTTAATATTATCTTTCTTTTTTTTATTTGTAATAAATCCATACGGTAATCAACTGGAGACTGAGCTACAACATATATTTAGTTACCGTTATGTTTATTGCATTTGAAAAAAGAAAAAAAAAATCAACTCAAAATAAATGGCAATTGGTCAATTAGTTTGGGCATCATAACACACCCGCACACACACACGGACATATTCACGCCTAAATCCTAACCAATTACAAATGAACCATATAAAATATACTTGCATATAAAAAATATATTTACAATATCCAGAGCTTTTATAAAATAATTCAATTTTTAATTGGTGTTCTTTATTCATATATTTTTTAAATAGAAATTCATTTAATACCTACGCCATTTTGTTGTGCATTTCACCCCAATCACTCTTCACCCTTTCCCCAACAATAAAAAAAATATAAAACAAAAAATCCCGCGAGCGGTTTGCCTGTGTGATAGTAGTTTTTAATTAAAACCGTTCGCTGGATCTTCCACCCATCCCCCAACCATCATATAGCATTTATTTGGCGAGCAATGTAGGAATCCATAAATACATAATCGAAAAGAAAAAAACAAAAAATAATTAAATAAAACTACAACTAAAATAACAAATGAGAAAAACAGAAAAACAAAAATAATAACACTTACCAATATTTTTATTTTTACTTTAATTATCTTTAAAGTACCTATCCGTAGCTTAACGTTTTTTTTTCGTCGTCTACATGTACTTGTTAAGTTCATTAATCTACATAATTAATCTACGCTGATGTAGACGACATGATGTATCTACATTGTACATTGTATCTACATTACAGAGCTAAATATCTATAAATATTTTAAATATAACAAAAAAAAAACAGTAAAATATTATTAAAAAAACCAAAAAAAAAAGTTGATCTTTTTATTTCAATAGCGAATGCATATTATTTCTTTTTAGTTGTGGTTCAGTTTATGGGTATATCCTTGTTTCGCTTTTGGTCTCGATTTACGTTAACGTTTTCAGTTTGCTCAATTCCAATGTTCCGGCGTTCCATTCCCATCGTTTTCACTGCGGCGCGCAACCAACCGACCTCGAAATAATGCCAATGCGTATTAAGGGCCAAACGCTTTCAATATGATGCATATATGTATATATGTACCCGTATGTATTCGATATATGTATGTACCGCTATCCCACAAGCCCAAATTCAAACCCTCTTCTACCTAAAGCAAACTTGTCTTAATTAGGAATTTAATACATATGTAGTATGTGCATCTGCAAGAGTAAAAAGTAAAGAAAACAAACGCAAAAATCAAATACTGAGTACACACAACAAAAACAAAATGCGTGTAAGTACATTTATATAGACATTTATACAATACCTACTAACTAAAGTATACTTAAAATACAAAAAGAAAATAAAAACTTAAAAAAAAATTAAAAGAATAAACTACCTCAGCTTTGAATATTTCTATAGAAATGTTATTAAATGTATTTGAATGGCGATTAAAAACCGAAATGGCATACAAGTTTTAGAGCTGCATTTATATACTAGTAACAATACTATTTATATTAAGTGTACGTTTTGCATATTCCTATATAGCTAAATAAACATAAAAGCAAAATGGGTCACTTAACGAAAACAAAATACAAATATAAAAGAAAAAAATCCAAAAAGAAATTCATATAGTAAACATATTTAAAAACAAAACAAAATAAAACACAAAAAAAAAACAAATAACAATAATTTTGCGTCCATTTTCGTTGTTTCCTATACAAAAAAAAAACTATGAAGAAAATCCTATTTAATTACATATATAATTGTTTTTGATTGTGAACGTAACTAAATTGCAAGTAATCAAGTGCAACACATCGGAGCTAATGTTCTATGGATGACATATGTACATGCATACTTGCATAAATACATGCATATGTCCATTCTACTTATATGCATATGTATGCATGTACATCAACTCTGCATGTTTTGCATCTGCCATTTAAACCAAACGGAAAAAGAAAATAACCAAAAACACGCAAACAAAACAAAAACGAAAAAAAAACCAAAAAAATATTCATATATATTAATCCATAAGAAAGCTTTCTCGGTGTCAGTTGTGTCATAGTTTAGATTCAAAGCAAACTAAATATTAACAAATATTAACAAAGAAATTAATTGTTTATTTGCCAGACCTGCACCTTCGTGCATACTATGTACTTACATACATATATTCATACATAACTCCATAAAAAGGTGTCCAAGAAACAATTTCTGGCCAGTTCCCAGGGTCTGCTTATATGTCAACAAAATAAATACACATATATGTGTATATTTAGTCAACTAAACATTTTCCTTTTCGGTGTATTTGATTGTTAAACACTAACTAACACTTACAAAATGTGAAAATCCAACACAATACAATGCTAAAAAACATTAAACATACTTACGTATTACTTATATTCAAACATACATTCAAGCATACCAGAAAACAAAAATTGTAAACCCACAATTGCATTACATAACAAAGAAACGAAAATTTAAAAAACGAAAAGAAAAACCATACCAAAAATTGAATATCCCAACAACAATCTAATGGCAAACCCAGCTAAAATGTTAAAAAAAAATTGTGAACATGTGAAAAAACGAAAAACGAAAAGAAATTTACTCAATAAATGATTTTTTCGTATAAAAACCTTGCATTGAATTGCCACATAGGCGATAAGGGCGTTTTCTTAATAAAAATCGTCGCACACCAATGGTAGGCGTTGGGTGGGTATGGGTTTAGTTAGTTAAAGAGAATGTATATTTTAGTTTTCAAATCTCTAGCTCTTATACTAGCTACTGAGATCGTTGCATTCATACAGACGGACGGACTAACTTAGCTAAATCAACTCAGTTAGTCGTCGTGATTAAGAATATATACTTTATGGGATCGGAGATGCTTTCATCCGAAAAATACTTTCATTTGCAGAAAACCATTATACCCGTATTTATCCATTTTTAACGGGTACAGGGTATATAAGGAATATTAGCCGTACATAGTTTTTATAAAGTAACTTTGGCCCAAATGAATATGATAACAAACCCAATTGTAATATTTTCTCACATATTTTAAATCAAAATGCACTACCAAATTTTTTCCAAAAGTTTTTAAATATGACGCTTAAGAATTTTTCAAAACGGTGGGAAATCGATATCGAAAGTGATAGACGAACACTGAACTGTAACAAAATCAGCAGCAACTCAAAACTAGCTATAATTCAGCCCTGGCTTTAATTTGAGCGCCGCTAATTCAAACTAACAGCAAATTCCTCTATGGCCATCTTACATTTACATATTTTACATTTTGCGATTATTATACCAAGTGTCCGTTGTCGATGACAGGTGAGTGGTTAAATTACCGCTTGCATTAAAGAAAACAGGTGATTGGCTTGCTTTAAATAAACAAGAAAATAATGAATTAAATTATGTTACAATCCGTAATGACCAACATATCAATGCAGTGGGCAAAGCACCCCTGAAGCATTCTTACTTGTAATTTCGCTTTATATTATCTATTTTTGTGCTCGCGTTTTGCAAATTTAGACTTTGAAGCCAGCTTCAACTATCTTGGAGCTATCTTTGCGCACAAATAGAAAAACAGACTTTTTAATTGATTCTTGTTGGGATTTACTTATCTTTAAATATTAAAAACTGTGTAATGATTACAACTTTAAATTGTATTTTAAAATGACCGCTTACCTTCATGGCAAGATCAGCTGTTTCCGGTATTGATACTTTAACATTTCTCATAGCATCGATAAGAAATTCGATAAGTCATCGCAAATGACACGAATTATTCGGGAAGAATTGCAATGAAATGTTGATAGTGAAAACTGCAATCAGAATAGCACTTGCCATAACGTATTTTTGCTTCAATCGTTTTGAGAATACACTGTGTAAATGACCAAACAATGCTATAATTAAATTCGATAGTTTCTGGTGCTGTGTAACGTGCTGTTTAACTACCGATATTTTCCTTCCCTGAGCAGCATCGAAATGAAATTGGAATCGATTTAATCAGTCATCGATAGCTACACCAATCGCTTCGCAGAAAAAGCATAAAAGCATAAATGTATTTACAGTTTACAAACAGAATTACCCATTGCCGCAGCATAAGGTGCAGCGCTTTAAACATAAAACAACCAGAAGTGTCAATAACAACAACAACATTTTGTAAGCTGGAATCAACAAAGATTGCATTCAGAATTTAATTTCGCGCGCTGTATATGTTAAGTGCATATGTATTTATAATAAAACGCGGAAGGAAGCGTCGCCGTCAGTCGGCTTATACAAATGTGTCTGTGTGTGTGTGTGTGTTTGTATAGTTCTATATCCGATAGTGTGTGGAGGGCATAACAACAACAAATTAGGCAACACAGCCTTAGCGACGCTTCGCAAATTAAATTAGAAACTTTTCCATGTAAACAATGGTGACGTATATAGACACCTATATATGTCCATCTTTGCCTACCAATACCTAATTATAAACAACAAGAACACAAGCAAAGGTCGAACTAAGCCTGTCCCGCCCGCTGTCTATTGGGCTATTTATATACCGATTAGCATGTTCGTTGTAGAAATTAATTGAAATTTGGGGTGGGTTGTGGAGGCGGACGTTGCCGGGCAGGTCGAGTCGGGTCGACTTGCATGTATTATATTATGTAAGAATGTGTGTGTGCGAGTGTGTCTATGCATAATTCATAATCAGCATGTCAAACTGGGCTCAAGTGCAACAAATCAACAAAGTTACAGGAAACAACATCTACAGATGATGCCCACGCTGTTGCCCAGTCGTTGTCATGTCATGCTTTCAAACAGGGGGCGGGTGGGTGGCGCAGCACCCAACTATATTCGAGCTGTCGCTGCGGGCGGCGCTGCTGCTGCTGCTGGCTGACCTTGGGGCAGAGATGCCTTAGTGTGTCGAATATATATTTACATATATTGTATGTACACATGCATATGTGTGCGTGTGCCAGTAAATGTATTGGATATAATCTGTTGTCGATACAAGGCTGCCAGGCATTTGTTGCCCCAACGAACGATTTGGACTTTGAGCCCCCTATTAAGCCACAGAGCGTGTCGCGTCTGTCTCTCTAACTGGCTTGATAAGACGACAATAATGCCAACATTGATTAAATGAATGAATGCATAATATGTAAAAGTGCACACGCTTGCAAAGATACAATTATTGCATGCAAGTATTCAATCGACTTATATAAATTCGTTCTGAGAGTGGGTAAAAGTCATTGCCCGATGAATGGTTTATTTCATTGCATAGCCAATACAATACAAATTCTCATTAAATACTCTACTTTAATCTGTTACAGCCAACTCTTTTGTTTGGTTATCAGACCTTCAAAGCATATAATAAAGAACTGCTACCATTCCCAACTTTTCATACATAAATGTGCTCAACGCAACGGATCGAAGAGTCATCATGATCCGTTTGAACGGATTAGTTACATTTGAAAATAATTTTAGATCAAACGCGGTCCCACTTGTAGCTTCCACTAGTAAACAAATTGGTTATAAAAATGTTCACAGCAGTTAATGAATAAACTTATCAAATTCCGTACAGCTAATCCGAAGTCAACTCGACACCGTCTGCTGTCGCGACGCATTTGATAAGGCGAGCAATCAAAACAATCAAGTTATAAACATAAAGAGCCCAATTCAATACCGAATTACATAGCTATCATAATTGGGAGTGGGTTTGGGTTTATCAGTTTCTACTGTCAGTCAACCGGGAGCTTATTTGCTTTGTTCTATTGGCTTTGTTTTTGGGCTATAACCAATCGAGTGATATATCAATATACATCAAACATTGAATAACGAGTGCAGTGAGTATTTAAAAATAATCGCCCAAAAACCTGGTGATACTTATCCACAGTGCGGCGAGTTGGGGGCCAGCTGAAGAGCGAGCTGGGTGCGAACGATGAACAATTTTGTGCAGGACATACAAAACAAATATTCATTTCTGGATAATCTATTTAGCCACGTGTGGAAATGCATTATTCGATCGAATTTAAAGCTCAAGCTACAACTGCGCAACATTCAATGGAAGAATGCAAAAGCCAAGCCCGGCTGCGCCTATCAACCCACAGAGGTGAATTATATTAAGTAGACATATAAAGACATCCATAAATATCAAGTCTTTCATTCCTCGTTCATTCCATGCACAAAGATCGAGCAGGTGGCTAATGTCATAACCCATGGAATTTGGATAGTGCCCGCCGTATTTGCAGTCGTGAAGCTCTTCGAGCGCTCCAACAGCTCCAGCCAGTATCTGGTATCCTGGGTCTATGGCACCGCGCTCTGTATGCTGTTCACAATTTCTACCTTCTTTCACTGCTCCTGCTACTGTGCCGAACACAAGTGAGCCTATAAATTCTTAAACGCCATATACTTGCTAATGCTTTACGCTTTTAGGCCGCCCAAAAACTACAATGCTTGGCCCGCATTTGGCTGGCAAACGTATCAGAGTCTGAAGAATGTTTTGCATCGCTGCGATCGTGCTATGATCTATGTGTTTATTGCCGGCTCATATTTTCCCTGGCTGACGCTGGAGAACACGAATCACTCGGCGCTACTGTTCTGCATGGAATGGATTATTTGGCTGATGGCTGCCATTGGGATTGCTTATCAACAGGTTAGTTAATTCAATTAAGCAGTCAACAGTTAATTCGCTTGAGTGCCTAACGTTGTTATCCGCATTTTGGTTATTTTTAGCTCTACCATGAACGCTACAAATGCCTGGAGACATTCTTTTATATTGTAATGGGCCTGGGACCAGCGCTTGTTGTAATGCTCACGGGACATCATTTTAATGGTATGATGCAGCTGAAGTTTGGCGGAGGCTTCTACATACTGGGCATTGTCTTCTTCAAGTCAGATGGCCTTATTCCCATGGCGCACGCTATTTGGCATCTTTTTGTGGTGCTGGCAGCCGGTTGTCATTATTATGCGATTTTAGTTAACCTATATCCAAATGACTCCAATAATTTACAAACTAGTAGCTAAGTGAAGCCTAAGCTGATGTGGAGCTAACGGCTTTAAGAATATAGTTGTTTAACGTACTTAATTAGGACACGAACCATCAATCAATAATTGATGGTTACCCACAAAAATTCCATTTTAATTGAATTTTAAATCTTATTGAGTTTCGAGCCAACCATGATGTATTCCTTCCTACCTACCACCCATATAAGTTATTGCTCCAAAATTAGCCAAATTTTGTACAGAGTTTATAGAATTTAATTTATTTTAATGCATTACTTGAGTTTATCAAACGGATTTATATACGATAATTGTAGTTGTAGTGTATGAAAATCCTTGTTAGAATAAGGTAAGGGAGTGTTAGATAATCGATAAAGAATAAGTTTCTTGTGATCAATATCTGAGGTCTTGCCAAAGATTCAAATGGAAATTGTTAATTCTCAAATCGCTTATATATGAGCATGTATATGATTATATGCGGTATTTATGGCGGTCATTGCTTTAGGTAGACCAACCACCTATATATACATCCTGTAAATTCTATAGAATATTTTATAACATGACTATAATATGATACGGAATACTTGCAAATAACAAGCTCACATCTGGCAATGTGTTTTAAAGACTACGTAATTGTACAAAATCGAATAATGAAGCATGACGATTTAACTCAACGCCTTTCAAAATACTGGAAGCCCGCCTAAAAGAACATATACACACATAGGTATATAAACATGTATGCGAGTGTATAAATATATTTATATATATACTATGAGTAGTTATAGGACATAAGCTTATCACGAACCAATATTTGAATCAAGTTCAAGGTGTTGGTCTGTTGTTCAGCGTGTTATTTTACTAAGTGTGCAATTGCTCAGGGATTACTTATGTATGTTTGCAGGCCAGGCTGTTGGTGCTGTCAGTGGTGATGGTGATGTATGATGTATGATGTACGATATATGATGTATGATTGACCAATGGATTGGTTCGTGATTAATGCACTTTACTTGTATACACAACTGTTGGCGAATTTCGGAATGGATTGATTATACAATGAATTATTGCTGAGCAGAATTTATACAAAAGAGGAGTATGAAATGAGAATTATACAATTACAAAAATACTTAAAATATATATACTAAAAATATATACATACATATATATATATATATATATATATCTTTAAATCTATACAATAAATATATACCATGTACACAGGTCTATTAGTTTTTAAAAACTGTCTAATCCTATACATATACTTTATATTTTGTTGCATGGTTAATAAAGAAAAACTGGGCACTCGTTTCAGAAAAAGTCTTGAAAATATATATGTATGCAAGTACTCTGTTTATTTAGTCGAACACTTTAAAAAGTGCGAAATGAATTCATAGTGTTGTAAAGTGTTCATTGCCAGAAGCCTATGATCAACGATTAAATCGCACTTCTGCTATCGATATTAATCATATTTATTTATTTATTAATTTTCAAAATTTAAACATTCAACTCTAAATACTTTTATTTCATTTGATTATAAATCAATCAAAAATGTTACTTCTAGGCGTAAGGCCACAAAAAAACTATGCTTTTAACAGTGTTCCCTAATACATTTTTACGTATTGCCAACCTCCATTCCGAATAGAAAATAGAGTTTTAAGAAAAACTTGTGTTCTGCAGGGATTTGGCGACTTCACTTACATTTTTAATTCATCTTCATCAGTGAAAATTGTGCCAAATTTTTAAATTACAGAAACTGAAAAATTGGCTCTAAATATCGATATATCGATATGATATTACCAATCTTAAAACCAGCCGAACAGTTATATTTAATGGACAAGGAGCGAAAAGCCTATGAGGTGCTTTTACAGACAATCAACAGTCGCGCGCGCAGCTCTTCAACAGAAGCGCAAGGACATCACCAGCGCCAACTGCAGTTTCTGCGCGACATCGATGCCCAGACGCCTGGTGGGCCATATGGCGCCAATGCTGCGGCTCAGCTTGCACAGCTGCTGACAGAGGAGGCGCTGGCGGGTGACGGGGCTGGCGATGACTCATCGAATCTTGGCGCATGGCTGCATTGGCTGAACGAGCTGGTCCTGAGCCGCAAGCAGCTGCTGGGCGAGACACGTCCGCTGCTCGAGTGGCTGCTGCAGCGCGTGGAAGAACGATGCTCGGTCAATGCGCTGCGCTGCCTGCTGTCGCTGCTGGAGTCGCTGCCCGAGGGCACGGCGCGCACCTACTTTCCACGCTTGGCCGCTGTTCAGCTGCCGAGCAGCGTGGAGGCCGCGGTGCTGCTGGTAATGTGCCAGGACAAGCTGTTCAGCACGCTGTGTGCCGCGAATGCGGTGCTGCAGGCGCAGGAATTGCAGCAGAGCGCCCAGCTGGCCAATGCGCTGCTGCACACGCACTACGATGGACGCTGGACAAGGGTGACCGGCGCGGAGGCGCAGCAGCACCTGACGATGCTGGCGGCACATTCGCTGCAGCTGCTGCAGAAGATAACGGCGCAGCATGCGGACTATGCACAGCAGCATGCGCCGGAGCTGCTCGGACTCGCACTGGTCAATGTGAGATGCAGAGCGGAGGAGGGAGTGGCCAAGGCGTTGTTCCAATTGCCACATCGCGTGCATCCCGCCCAGCAGTCGGCCGCCTATGGGCCGGATGAGGAGGATTTCGCAAGTGCTAGCAACCATAACACGGCTGCGGCCGGTCGACGGGTCAAGTCCCGCAAGATGCGCTCGCTGACCAAGCAGCGGAACAATGGCAACGTGCAGGAGAGTCCCAGCACAGTGGGTCACGGTGATCGGCTGCAGCTACTGCTGCTGGGCAGCAACGACTACGGCTGTCGGACACCCAGTGGCGATTCCGAGGGCGGTTGCACGCCCACTTCGGATGGTGCCGGCCAGCAGCCACCGGAACAGAAGCAGCAGCGCCAGTGCCAAGTGAAAGTGCGCGTCGCAGCGCTGCAACTGCTGAGCGCCGTGACCAAACAGCTGTCCCGGCGCACGCTCTATGGCTACTGGCATGCGCTCTTTCCCAGCGGAGGCGGCGGCGGCGGCGGTGCCGACGAGGGTGCTGGCGAGACCAAGGATCATTTGCTGCATGTTGGCGCCAGCGACGGCAATGTGCGCTGCCGAGCGCTAGCGCTGCAGCTGGCTGCCCAGCTGCTGTACGGCTCCAAGCCGTATCTCAGCCAGGCGAGCAGCGCCTCGGCGCCCAGCAACTACACGCCGTTTGCCATGAGCCTAGCCAGCAGTGTGCTGGAGGCGTATCGCCAGCTGACCGGCATACTGGAGCGCGAGTATGCGCCGCCCGTGCTGACGCAGTGCCTCAAGTGTCTGGCGGTGCTGGTGCAGGCGACGCCGTTCGAGCAGCTGCAAATGGGCATCGTCTACGAGTTTGTGCCGCACGTCAAAATGCTGACGCGCCATGTCGATACCAGCGTTAAGGTGTCTGCGCTGCTGGTCATGGAAATGCTGGTGGCCACGCCGCGTCTCACCCAGGAAATGGCCTGTGCCGTGGGTCTGCCCCTCAGCGAGCGTCGCACTGTTAACATGAACCACACATCGCCGCGTCTCCATGTCCACCAGGAGCTGGAGCAACAGTTTCAGCAGCTCTGTGACTCGGACGAGGAAGAGGAAGGCGAGGAGGAGGAGGACGAGGAGGAGCACATGACAGAGGAGTCAGCGGCGGCAGCGCCGGAAACAGAAGCAGCAGCCAAGGCAAAGCTGAAGCTGCCCGGCATCGTTTTGCCAAGGGCTCGCATTCCGCGCAACTCGTGGCTGCTGCGCCTGGTGCTGCGCTACTTGGACTGTCCGGCGAGCGCGACGCCGCTGCGCGTCGAGTGCCTGCAGGTGCTGCTGGCGATGACCACGCATTTTGGGCTCTTGCGCGAGCACTTGGCGCGTCTGGCCGATGTGCTGGTCGGCGCCCTGGAGGACGCCTCGTTGGATGTGCGTTTGTACGGGGCGCGCTGTCTCGACGCCGTTGGCTTTCAGATGGCGCGTCTGGCCACGGAGCAGACAGAGAACAGGGGCGAATGGCAGCAGCAGCACCTGAACTTCTGGCTGCGCATGCTGCCGGCAATCTACGGTGCCTACGAGGAGGCGGACACGGCCACGCTGCGAAGCGCTCTGTGCGATGCACTGTCCAACATGGGCGGCTACAGCTTCGAGCGCTTGCCGCAGGCACAGCGCACCGGCTTGCTGGCATTCCTGTTGGGCTGCAGCAGCGACGATGCCGCTGACCATCTGGTGCGCGCAGCGGCCGTGCGGGCGCTCGCCGTTTATGTGCTGCATCCGACGCTGCGCGACGATCTGGTGTTCGTCGAGCATGCGGCCGAGCTGGCGCTGCGGCTGACCGGCGACAGCCAGCTGGCCGTGCGGATCAAGGCCGCTTGGGCGCTGGGCAACATCAGCGATGCGCTCGTCGCGCCCAGCCCGGCAGTGCTGGAGGAGCAGGAGAAGGAACGCATCTCGCAGGCGCTGCTCGCGCGCCTGATCGACGCCGCCGTCCAGGCGTGCGGCGACCATGACAAGGTGCGCGCCAATGCGGTGCGCGCCCTGGGCAATTTGTTGCGCCTGTTGCCGGGCGATGGGCATGCACTCATGCAGCGGGCCATGGCCAAGCTGCTGGACTGTGTGCGCGCCGCGGGCAGCGCGAAAGTCAAGTGGAACGCCTGCTATGCCATTGGCAATTTGGTGCGCAATCGTGCAATCTTCGCCACCAGCGCCAGCTTGGCGGGCACGCTCTTTGCGGCGCTCGGCCAGCTGATTGTGCAGCACGCGAACTTCAAGGTGCGCATCAATGCCACCGCTGTGCTGCTGCTGATCGAGCAGCGGGCGGACTTTGGTGTGCACTATGCCGCCATGTGGCGCTCGCTGCTGGCGGCCATCGAACGCTCCAATGCGCTGGACACCTTCGAGGAGTACAACCATCGCGACGGACTGCAGCAGCAGCTCTGCCTGGCCATGGCCCATATGCTGGGGCGTGCGCGGCCCGATGACCTGGCGGCCTGTCGGGACGCACTGGAGGCCCATTTGGACGTGGTCAGCAGCACCTGGCGGCGTGTCGCCTACCGCATTGTGCCCGAGCAGTCGGCGCCGCTGTTTACCTGCGGCTCCCTGCTGCAGCAACGCCTCAGTGGCGCCCCACTCACTGCCGAGCAGCGAAGCGCCCTCACATTCCTCGCTGGCACCCTGCGTCTGGAGAGTTAAGATTATCACCAATATGTGTATCACAATAAAATGATGTCGTTTAACACAATTTAACATAAATAACAAAATCGTTTTTTGATCAATAAATCTTTGGCAAGCTTCTAACAAAAACCGTTTTTTTAAATACTATGAAACTGCGAGAACAACAAACATATACCCTGTGAAGCAAAATTACCAATTATCGTATACCATAGGCAGATTTTAAATAATTCCAACCAATTCAAATGTATTACAAAAATGGCTTTTTTTAAGAATTTTTTTTATTTTTTGCATATATGCATACATGACTTGTATATGAATATACAGCGGTTTGTAGACACAAAACTTATTTTCTACTTGTTCTAATTGTTGTTGATTTATAGTGTTAGCTTTTGCTTAAAGTAGGCTAATTGTTGTTGTTGTTGTTGTTATGGTCGTTAAATATAAACATCAACACAAAAAGCTGATATTGATGTCGGCGATTTGATACGTTTTTTTTCACTAAAGTGTCTTGAAAATTTTAGAGTTTCTAATAGTTTTTAGTACATACATGCAATATACACGTTAAAAAAACTCTGTGTATATGCTGCTATGTATGTAGCTCCCTCTCTCTTTATATATATAAATATATATATATATGGATATTTACGGTTGACTTGCAATAAAAAATACAAAAAAGATGCAAACGTTATTAAATTAAAATGGCGGATTAGGAAAAAAAACAAAGGAAATTTAAACAATAAGTAAAATGATAAGCGCTCGTAGCTGTCAATAAAAATAACATTGCATATGCCACGTGGCAGGTGCCATACCTCCAGCATGAGTTTCATATTACTTGAGCTACCTGGCCGGCCCGAGTGCAAGTCGACTGTTGCACCCAATCAATATGAAAGCTTTCCCCCAGTTCCCCCATACCCCACAAATTCTATACCCCTGCCCCAGCTTCCTGTCTTGTGTTTTGTCTATTTTCGCTCGTTCTTACGATCATCATTCTTCTTTTGTCTGAGATGCAGCGGCAGATCGTTCCGTAGTCGCTTCGTGTCAATTGAAATGAGACCGGCATCATCGCCAAAGCGCAACATACGCTTTCCGGTACCAAGCACCTTTTTGTTCATGTCCTCCAGTTTCTGTGCACAGTGGAAATTGAAGAGACAGTTGTGTTTTAGTTTGAATTCAAAAGCAAATCAAATTGTGTGCCGCATACCTTGGCTGGACTGGAGTTGATGACGTAAACATCCTGATCCGGCGATTGTTGTATCTCATTCTTGGGCATTTGCGTTACGTAGAGTGACTGGGTGGGTATTAGCTTCTTGGGCAACATTGTGCGCTCGATGGGATGCGGCGACAGCAGTAGATTCACATTCTATATGAACAACGTATCGAGATAATTGAAAAGTTAATGCTAACAATTCGATTGGGTGGCTACTCACGTCCGCACTCTCATTGAGATAGTTGATACAGAATTTGGTCATCTCTGGGACATACGTAAAGTTGTAAAAATGTATAATATCTTTGTACTTCCGTTCGCCATCCTCATTGACACTAATAAGCACCTCGCGATAGACACTATTGACCGCCTGCGGCTGATTGCGATAGGCCCGCATAATGTCACTAAATTTGCACTCCTGCAATTTCGTAACCTGATAGAAGATGGAAGACAGATAAAATAAGGGCTTGCATGAAACTGAGCAGAAGCGCAACATGCAACGGAACATCTACTGAGCCTGAGTACAGTCTGTCGACAAATGTCGACATAATATCTTTACATAAATATACTTTTTCCAACTAAGTGATTATTGAAGCAGATAAACCTCAACCGTTGCGCTGGTTTCGAAGCCTTGACTCATCTTGTAACTCAATTCAAGTCAAATATCAAGCTGGGATTATCAGCCCGCATAACGTACACATATTCGTTGAATAAATAAATATATCATACTTACTCTTATATAAATATATATTGCACACATTATGATTTGGTCGAGATGGCGATCTTGCATTAGGTGAGTCTTGTGTGTTATCGAATGCTGAAATATGGTCCAAATCTTATCAGGATTTTTCTCATTTAGATTTAGCTCGGAGCACAGTTTCGAAATACGCAGCCAGCCGAGCAGATAAACCTTGCGCAGAAATATCTGCAGTGGCCCGGCAGCTTTATCCGCATTCACATCGGCGAAGGTTGGCAGCGGTTTGGGCGCATTGCCGATTATCTTCCAGGCTGGCGAGATGGTTTCCCAGGCCAGTCGCTCCAGGCATGTCTCCTCGATGGAATTAAGATGCTTGACCAAGCTGCGCGTCAGGCAGCCGTCGCGAGTGCCATGGCGCACAACAATCTCAATGATCTTATGAAATTCGTACGCATTAATACTGAAACATTCCAAAATCCAAGGGAACTTGAGCTCCGTGTTGTAGGCCTCGAGTACCAGCTCCATGCAGCAGGCCATCAGGGTTACATTAAAGATGTCCAATGAGATCTTGTTCACAATCTGTGGCTTGTTCTGAATCTCGGCACGGAGTATATGATCAGTTAGGTAAAAGTATAGCGATTTGGCCAAATAAAATCGACTCTTAGCCTCGCTGCTTGGATATTTTGCGAGAAACTTTTGCTCCATTTCATCTATGGTATTCAGCATTTTCACAATTCCCTTTTCGACAGCGGTTCTGCAATGACAAAAATGACTATGAAAGCTGAAAATCTGATCAACCGTTTAGGGCAACCTACTTGACAAAATCGGTGGGCTCGGTTAAGCGATTGATGAGGGATCTCAGATTTTTCACATTGTTGGTGGCATTGGCAACTGGTTCGGACATTACGGACTGAGCGGGCAAATCCTGTTTGCGTGTCAGAGGTGTCACAGGTAGACGCAGCGCCTGCTCATTTAGATTGCTGTGCTCGCTAACGTCCAGCGGATAGGCGCCCAATATGCGCTCGTCGAACTCACCAACGCTAAGCACATACTGTTCGTAGCTAATATTCAGAGATTTCAGATTTCGCTCAAAGTTCTTATTAGCTACCAGGCCGAGAAATGTGTCCTCTTTACCCAAGATGGTCTGCAATACACAACAAATAGGCGCATTTATGACAGAGCTAACTAGAAATGGCCAGATGCCTTACGTTCGTCTGAAAGAAGCTATGCATAATCTTGCTGAAGACGGTCGCCTTCAAGACTTTGGCCTCCTCCGTCATCTCGCAGAAGTGCTTGAGTATACAATGATTGCGGGCCTGGATCTCGTCAAAGTCCGGCGAATTCCAATTCGGTGGTAGGCCCTTAAAGTTCGGGTTGATGAGATCAATGCGTTTCTCGGCCAGCACATTGGCGTAGATGAGATCAATGCAGCACATCATCAAATTGAACGATGTGACCAGATCAAGGGTCGTCGTTGGCTTCTGGTTCTTGGCGCACAGGAATAGGCGCCAGCAGATGTCGTCCAGCTTGATGTAGGGGCATTTAATGCTAAAATGAATTGACGTTAAGATGTCCAACAAAGTAAGGAGAACAAAATCCAACACACAGACACGCACCTGTATTTCGAGTGCTTCTTCTCGTTGGGCGGGCACAGAAACACTTGCTCGAAGATCACTCTGTACTGCTTGTAGAGCGTGAATGTGATGCTGAACTTGCGCTCCAGCTCCTCCATTTGTTGTATAAAGTCTAGTGGCAGATTGGCCATGTCGCACCACAGCTTGATCTTTTGCTTAAACGCGTAGATGCTGAAAGAGATGATAGGAGGGGGCAGGTCAGGGGAGGAACGAACAACTGCAAGACAAGAATCACCTCATTTGACAGCTGCGCAGCAAATTGTTCAATGGCACACAATTGCCCATAACAACCGCATCCTGGCCACCCACCGTGGGCGTAGTCGATTGACGGCAGGCGGTGAACAACGCGCAACAGAACCAGTGCAAGATG
This sequence comes from Drosophila robusta, assembly GCA_035043565.1. Taxonomy (NCBI): domain Eukaryota; kingdom Metazoa; phylum Arthropoda; class Insecta; order Diptera; family Drosophilidae; genus Drosophila; species Drosophila robusta. The sequence continues at coordinate 16,773,392 of JAWNMW010000257.1, read as the reverse complement.
TCCCCCTGCAACGTAAACCAAATGTAGTATATGTAGATTATGTGTTAGCATTTGAGCATGAGACTATGTGTGTGTGTGTGTGTGTGAGCGATATGTGCATATGTACTTATGTGCATACATATGTGCTTATGCGCATTACGTACGCACCTCCAATGAGTAATGTTGCTGCACTTCGTTGAGCATTCTGTAGGCTTCGATTTCGGTCTGGCGATCCATGTTGAGATCGCGACACAGATTCTCAAATTTGGAGCGCATCGTCTCCAGGCCATCGTCACTGGAGGGGCCAGCGCTGGTTACCACCTCGGCGCCCAGCTCCTGCTCTTGCACATCGTTGCTCATTGCTGCTGCTGCTGCTGTTGTTGTTGTTGTTAAAATTGAACGCAAATGAGAATGCGACTGGCTCACTATTTTGGCTCGAATTGAATTTTGCTGCTGACAGCAGCAGGCGCGGCCGCAGATTTACCCCGGTAACTGAGTGCGCGACAGTGACTGCAGAAACAACAACAACAACAACAAAGACGGAACGTCGACAGAATTTTTCACTTTTTCACAGCGCAACGGGCGCATTGAGTTTGCTGGATTTACGTTACACGACGATTTATTGTTGAAAATACGTTTTATTTATGTGTATTTTTTCTTCCTATCTATCAGCTTCAATGTTGTTTAGGAAGCATGTACGGCACCACTGCGTTGTATTAACAAAAAAAATTGTGAGTTTCACCCAATAAAAAGGCGGGAAGTAATAGGGCTGCCAGATAGCTTTACACTATGTTCGGGGAAATTATTTTGGCGCCAAACGTAAAGTGATTCGAGTGCCCATTAAAATTTCACTTTACTTACAATGCAGCACACACAAGCAATATGCAATTAACAAAATGCTATTTATAGGTCAATTGCATTAATATCATTGGATGTGTTTCTGTCGAAAATGTGGCAACGCTACACTAGCTGCGACAGCTGTGCCCAGCCAATGGCGGCAACCTCAACGCAAACAGCAAACAGCTGTTTTGTGACGGCGGAGTGCAAGTCATATTCCAACGCCGCTGCAAATTTTTACTGACGCCGACGCTGACTGTGCGTGTGTGGGTGTGTATGTGTGTGATGTTGTAGGAGACATTGGGACACCTGGACGGCTTGTGCTGGTTTTATAAATTCTATATGTACAATATTGGCGAGCAATTCGAAACCACCTACGCCCCATTTTCGTTGGCCATATGCCGATATAGTCAAGTTCTCCCGCGCTCACTTGTTTATTAATTCTGAGAACGAGCGCTGCATTCATGTACTGCTGCACCTGCAGATTTTGAGCGAATCTCGCCTGAGGGCTGCCTTAGTCCAGAGTGTGTTCGGGTGTTTAACATACGGTGTTTTACTAGAACGCATCAAAACTGCTCATTGTAAAACAAGAATTTTCAATGGGTTCAGGGTATAAAAAGATAATGCTCCCGTTATGCTGTTGCCAGATCTAGCTTCCCTAAGCCAAATCTTACAAGAATTACTTACGCTGTTGTTGGGTTCATAATCCATAATCCTAAACCTGCTTTATTTTGCTTTATTCCGATGCTATATTGCCCACAACAAGAATATTTTGTACACACATACATATATGTATATCCCATTTGTACAGAAAACAAGTGGACTTATGGAATATTTATGTTTCATAAATATGTTTTTATTATATTATTAAATTGTTTTGCAGGTTGTTTATTCATTTTTGGCAACATGTTAACAAAAATATTTTGTTTAAATAAACATGTATATGTTATTATTAATGTGTGTGCGATGCGTGTGTGTTTGTTTATTGGAATGCTTGGGTTATATTCTTGTTAAATACGTTTTTGATTTTGGTGGGTTTCTATAATGCGGGCTTTAACTGTTTTGCAGTCGCTCGACACATGTCGTTGTGCATTTGATATGGTTAGTTGAATTTTAGTTTCAGAGTTTTATTCCATTGCATTGGACACGCTCCATTTGAGAAACTCTAAGTGGTAGTACTCTAAATATGTATATATTGTAGTGCTTGGGTTGTATTTGTCGGTTAGCTAGTTGTGGAATGTATTTATTGGGCGGTAGGCTGTGTGCTGTACCAGCGAGTAAATGGACGACTCTATGAGCACTGATCTACAGATATAAGTACATACATATACTGCTATAAAAATCAAGGATCTTATTTTATTGCGTTAATGCTGCTCTTGTTGCCTCACAAACCAATTCAATTTAAATGTCATCTCGCTCATACTTAGTTGTTTTATTGTTTACAAAAATTGTAAATGCATATGCTTTTGATTTACATTCAATTGTAAATGTTCTTCTTTACAAAATTGGGTTTTGTTGTTTTTTTATTTTTAATTGTTGTTTAAATATATGTTTTTATGTATATATATATAAATATATATATATCTATATATATATATATATATATATATTGTTTTCTTGAAATATTCAATTGCTGCTTTTTGCTTGGCTTCTTCGTGTGTGCAAATGTGTACAATGTACAGTTAAATATATTAATATTTCTTGTTTTCCATTAATGATTAAGATTATATACATTTAAAGGTATACAAATAAAAAAAAGTTTGTTTATAATTAAGCAACAAATACAAGCGTACAACAATAAATTAATTAACTTTTGCCGTTACTTGGGGGTTCTTTTCCTTTTTTACTTTTCAAATGTATTTAATAGTATATATATATATGTATATATATATTTATGTATGTTTGTATATATAGTACATATGTAAGCATATATATGTATAGATATAGATATTGTTGCATATTGATTACTATACTCTTAACTTTGCCGATTTCTGTGCGTCTCGTTTGCCAACTTTTATATCGATTTCTATATCTCTTCTCTATACAATTTCTGGTTGGAAAATTGAAATTTTCTGAACTAACATCTTGCCGACGCTGGCTTATGGTAAACACATACATATGCATATATGATGGCTTTACCTTGTTGTAGTTATGTATGTGGTTATGGTTCGTAACGATTTCAATTTTTGTTTTGTTTTTGTTGTTTGTTGTTATCGGTTGCAGTATAATAATATACTAAAGTAAACTGGTGGCTTTTATGGCTTAGACTTAACACTTCACATAAGGCTTACAGCTACTATTAAGATTAATAATTAAAATTAGCAAATTGTATTTATATATATGTGTATATATATATTTGCATGTACATATGCATTTATACATACATAACTATATCCGTTTAAGCATTAGTTATTTTTGCGCCGCTGTTGCGTTTTCCTCTCTCAGTTACATTTTTATACAATTTTACAGTTGCGATTTTGGATGGCGCCCTAAAAATGTAGGGCCCTAGGCTAATTCGACTTACACTACTAGGCTAAACGCAGTTGTGGGAAAAGGAGGGATTTGGATTAAGAGCGGCAAACAGAATGCAAACTCTAGTGGTATGGCTTTAGGTGCTCCACGTAGTTCTCGGGTATGAGACCCGTCTTGCCATTCAGCGTGCCTTGCAGCCAGCCAGGCTCATGTGAGAAACGCACTGCGGACGAGAGAACAAAAGTTACTGTTATTTAAGAGTCCACGTCCATCTATATATTAAGGCGCTTACCATTGGTTATGATCTGATTTGGCTCAAAGGATAGCTCGCCCTCGCTTTCGCCCATACAGGCATATAAAGTACGGACGCGTCTGAAAAAAGATTTAAAATTTGAGAGTATATCGAAAGAGTTTACTTTATAAATGTTTTAAGTAGTAAGCGAAAAAATCAATCGTCCAATATTTAATAGAACAGCTGCTATTACAATTTTAATAGATATTTTTACGCATTTGGGTATATATTTTTATATTTATATTGGGTTTATACTTGTGTATATCCGGATCAGATAAAGTGTGAGGGTTTTTTGGCTACGTCCGCTGGGGGCGTGGCAAAACGATAAAAATCTATTTATCTCCCTCGCTTTTAAAGATAAGTGCATCGATCAAATCTATATGCTATATTGGGGGCGGGCAAGCCGCAAAAATATCCATCATATCATATCCATCATAATTTTAGAGCTAGTCACCAAATTTGGCAGAGTTTTCTGATGACCTCTAAGCCCCCCCAAATTACAAAAATCGATATTTTGTTCAGCTCTTTCTACAATCAATTGTTGAACTTACGCCGTTCCCGCGGATAGATCCCGCTTGATTTGGTTGATGTCACGATTGCGATGCATTTTGGTTGGCGCGTAGTCGGCGCTCTCGTTGGTGGAGCCGCTGCCGCTGAGGCTGCCCAAGCCGGTGCCACCGATCATGGATGGGGCGGCGGTGGCCGTCACAATGTCATCGCAGGTGGAGCCAAGCAGCGTGGAGAGTGACGATGCCTGCGATGTGATTGGCGGATAGTCAATGGAGCTGCGCGCGTTCAACAGACGCGTCACATTGGCACTGGTGCCGCCGCCGGTGATTAGGGCAGTGCCGCCCGTACCGCCAACCCCGCCCACGCCCCCGCCCCCACCGCCGACTAGGCCATTGTTGGAGGACAGTGAATCGCAGACGCTCTCATTGGAGCTGGATGTGGAGGCAGCTGCCACGGGCGAATAGTGTTTCGCCTGGCCGTAGCCAAAGTGGCTGCGCTGCACGGGCGGATGCTGCTGTGGGCCGCTGACGGCGCTGCTGCTGCCGGAGGTCTGCAGCTGGCGCTCCTTGCGCATGGCGGCCGTGGGCGGGGAGACGTTGTTCAGGCTGAGCCGATTGCTGCTGGCGTTCGTATAGATGTGGCTGCTGGACGCCGACTGTGCCACCGGCGTGGCCGTGGCCATTAGATAATCGGTGTGCCGCAGACTGCTGGTGGCTGTTGCCGGCGTCGCATGATGCGCCTGCAGCGCCGTGCCACCATTGGTGTTGGCGCCGGCGCCGGCGCCAGTATCCCATAAACGGCAGCGGCCGCATCCGTGTTCGAGCCGCTGCGACGACCACCGATATCGCTCTGTGTCATTGCGTGCAGGTTCTTCATGCTGCCCATTTGGGCCGGGCGAGCGCCGTTTGTCGCATGCGATGATACCGTTAACGTGGAGCTGGCTCCGCCGCCATTGGTGCTGCTGTTGGTGACGCCAACTGGCGGAGTACTGCTGCTCGCGCTGGCCGGCCCATGCGCATAGATCATGCCATTTGGAATATTCTGCAAGCTGGAGGACATGGTTGGCTCCGGGTAACCGGATTTGGCCACCACGCGATACACCTTCTGCTGCGGCGAATACATCGAGCTGCGTCCCACACTCCCACCGCCGCCACCGCCGCCGCCCGTCGAGGCTGCCTTGCCCACCTGCGAGGCGCGCGGCATTCTCGTCGGCGGACTGGCGCTGCTGGGATGCAGATTGGCACCGGTGACAGCAGCGTTCACTGCCGTCGCCACGCCGCTGCTCGGATCGTTCTTGAAGATGCGCTCATAGTTCTCGATGAGTATGTTGATGACAATGTTGTTGAACTTGATGTCCAGTATGGCGGCGACCGTCTCCTCCAGCGGACGCAGCAGTGTCAGCCCAAAGACCACGCCCAGATTGAACACAGACATTTTGTTCTTCTCGTACGCGAGACTCTGAAAGATAATGAAAGCGATTTTGTTTTTAAACGATTTTAAATATTCGATTAATTCTCTCATTGAATTTTTTGTTCTATGAATTTCTGTTATTCTCACTCACAATTTTCTCACTCTGATAAAAGTTGCTAATATATAGTAACAGGAATCAGAAAAACAGAAAATAAATGTTTTACAAAAAAATAATAATAATTCAATTCATACATTTCAACTAGTCAAATACATTACTTTTCATATCGATTATAAAATTTGATAAACAGTGTTTTTATTATAATTTTATGTAACATTTATACAATAATATAAATGGAAATTTTTTTTTACATTTTGCACAAACTTTTGATGTGATTTTTAGTCAATGGGATTTGCCTAAGCTGCATTCCAGGTGTTATTTATTTTTCTATAAATCTACTACTATGTGCAGAGGATTTATCAGTATTTGCATTTTCGCATGTGAATATGAATCTACGCAAATAATTGAATAATTCACTACTCACTCAGTCAAATGCCTGATGACCATGTCCAGCATTTCAAAGTTTGGCTGCGGCAGTTTGTAGACCAATTTGTGGACCTCGTTGACGCGCTGATTGAGGCTCTCTTTCTCTGTGGTGGCGGGTTAGAAGGTCATGGATTAGGATTGAGATCAATGGGATGAGTTGGGTGAATGGACTCTTACTGGCTGCCTCGATGAAACCGCTGTGATAATGATAGGTCATGAGGGGCTCGTTCAGATTGCGCAGATACGTTTTGAGGGCGCTGGCGATGGTGTTGCTCTCCATGAGATCACGATACTTATCATCGGTGAAGACATCCTCCGTTTCCTTGCGCTCCATGCCGAGGGCCAGCAGTTTGTTGATTTTGGTGCCGACGCCGCTTTTGCGATAAATGCCCTCATCCTCGAGACCACGACCCTCTAGGATTTGTATGCAGCGGCGCACAAATATGAAGCCAGTCTCATCCAATTGATATGCTTCATTTGCCTTCATTTTGCCGGGCACCAAATATGTCTGCAATGATAATCGTAATGTATTATATTCAGTTATTAGATGGACATAGGGCTGCTTACCGGCTCAGTGCCATCCATGGCACTTAGCCAAGAGCGATGATCCTTCTCGCTAAGCGCCTGAAATGTGTACACAATGCCCGGCTTCTCCTTAAAGGTCAGATCGAAGCAGAATCTCTTCTCGAACTCGGAGGCTCGACGCTGGCACGAGAACAGTGTCAGTTTCTCGTCCTCACGCGCCTCGGGTCGCGTGAAGCTGTGATTCATCTGGTTGAACTGGAGCATTGTGAACTCGCGCTTCTGTTTCTTGAATGTGCAATAGTATTTCGTCCATGTTGCTTTGAAAGGCTCTAAAAGTGAGATTTTCAGAAGGGAACCTAAGAATCGTTTGCAGTTTGCAGATTGCAGTTGACAGGCAGTTGAGATCAGTGTGTGGTTGTGGTTTGTTGGGTGGGTTTGGTGGTTTGGTGGTTGGGTGGTTTTTTTTTTTGGTTTTTGGTTTTTGGTTGCACAGTCACAGTTGCAGTTCGTACCAAAAGCACACGGAATAGATCACAGAATTGCCCAAATACGAGGGATTTTTATATTTTTTTTGTTTTGTTTTTGTTTTTGCGATAGAGAAATAAATAAAAAACAAAAATACACACAATAAGAGTAGACCCATCAATAATTGGCAATGTGTTAGTACGGAGAAATGGCGTGTAAACAATTTGAAGCATAAATACGGAAAAAATATAGATCGTTAGTTCGATAGTTTTGACAGACGAGTAAGTGTGGAAAGAGCAAAACATTTATTGTTAGATTAGGCTAGGCTAACAAGCACATAAGACAACATTTAACATTTAAATGAGACGAGGCTCCTTGACAATGAGGTATACACACTATAAATATGCAAAGTATTCTTTGTCTTCGAATGTATATCTTAGGGATAACAATCACTTTAACATGTTGATTAGCCTATCGATTTAGTCAGAATTTGGCGGATATTAACACAAGCGGATTGCCCCATGTATTAAATGAATTGAAAACTTATTAATTTTTCAATATGGTTTTGTCGCATAGCTCTACTTAAACATTTATCTGATGCTGTTATTAAGGAAAGCGTTATTTAAGTTCTTATGAACAAACATGAGCAAACAATAATGGTTTTGTTATATTTTTCTTGAGGCATATCGAAAAAATGAACATAAATTTATGAAAATATCAAATATCAGTTAAACCAGATATTCCGTATTTGAAATTAATTGCAATTTTTTGTAAATGTGGTTTATTTAATTTTTTTATGAATTTAATCAACAGTTTTGTGTAGTGTCTCATTGCCAACGAGTTAGATTTTTATCCGCAATTTCAATTTTCACAAAAAACTTACTCTTTTCCATTAAAAACAAATAGCCACGTTTTGTGAAAATCTCCTCGGATTTCTGTAAATGAAAACGACATTTTTGAATTAGCTAAAATATTAATATTGTATTTAATGGCATAATTTACCGTACGCTTTTCCATGTACTTGGTCTTTAGTTCTGTGACCTTTTCACGAGCTTCCTCGAAATTTTCGCGAGTCTATAAAAGAAGTTATTCAACAAAATTGTTTTGAAAATAATTATTTGTACTTTTTTTTGAATTGTATTTGTATTATTGTTTTATAATTCAACGAGGGAGACGTACCTTTTGGACTTTGTGCCTCAAATCCTGCAGATAGTCGCGATGATCTTCGGCCTGCTCATGCGCTGTATGATAGAATACCAGCCAGCCGGATATGAAGGCCAACAGTATTTCAACGAATTCAAATTTGATGCGTTCCTGCACTTCCTGGATGCGCAGTACATAGCTGAGCGACTCCTGAATGTATTCGCGCTCATGCATGCCCAAACTGGCATCGGCCTGGTGAACGGGAAGAAATGAGCGGAAACGGAAATGCGTTGGTATTTATATACTTGTGAAATAACTGATATTGTATATATGTAAGACTATAATTGACCGGAGACAATTGGCAATGTTGCACTGTGACCTTTTGGCCGGCATTTACGTATGTTTTCCGGTGCACAGGTGTGTGCGTAGGTTGAATCTGAGTGTTCGAGCGTGCGTGTGTGTGAGTGTGAGTGTGTGTGTGCGTGTGTTTGTCTGCGCGCGTTTTTTTTTTCATTACGCCAACGCGCGCACACAAAGACACCGAAGCGTTGGCCAAACTTTTCACTTGCCCAAATTCCGACGACAACAAAAACAGTGCCCCCCAAAATATATGCGACGCATTGGCACGTAACAAATGACATTTAGCATTTTGCAGCTTCCTTTTGATTTATGTATGTATATGTAAGTGGGTGCATGTGTGCGTGTGCGTGTCTCTGCAAATTGGTTTAAATTGAACTTTGATATTTCGTATGCTGTTTAAGCATAAATGCAATTGATGTGCCCAAATTCTGAGGAAACTCAAATTTGCAAATTCTGTGTAAAAACACATGCAATATGACATTTGACAATTTGTGAACTTTTGAACTTTTTAACAAGAACTGAGCTTTGACATTCTACAAATTCTTCAATTCTGGATTTTAAATTTAAAGTAAATGTATTTGTAAGCTCCGATTAAACGAATTTTTTCACAATAACTAACTTATAGAAAGGTACATTGTCGATTTATCTTAATTACCTTTATCAGATTTTTGGGCTTTTAGAATAACGATATTTAATTTAGTTAGAAAATGTAATAAAAAGTTGTAAAATGCATCTTTTTTCTTCAGAATAATATTGTGTATTCGAACTGATTTAATAAAAAAATTTTAAAATAGATATTTCCTCGCCATAAGAAATACATAGTTCTGCATAGTATTCTATTTCTGTCAATACTATAAGTATAAAATAATTTATTAAAATTAAATTGATTTAATGATAAATCGTTGCTAAAACTTTGTTCAAATAATTTAGAAAAATAGTATAAAAATATAAATATCTAATAGGGACAGACAAAATAAAGATACATTGTTGTATGAACAAAATGTTAAAAATAAAAAGCAAAATAAATGAATTATGGAGGTATTATTTGTATATGGCAGGATATATACGTTATGAGTTTTAGTTACAATTGCTCTAGTTTGTGGCACATTGTGACCCAGCAAATGCGTGTGTGAGCTGCACACAAACACCTGTTAGTGGAACACACACATACACACACACACACACACACACACAGCTTAAGTTTGATTATCTTAACAGCTAATCTAAAACACCTACCACAAATGCAAACCGCTGCCGCGCACTGCATTTTGTAATAATTTATTTACGCTGTTTGCTCGCTTCAATAAACTGATAATTGGAAACTTTAACCAACTGACAATAATAATAATAGTTTGAGAGCGACAGAAAGAACACACCAAAAAAAAAAAGAAGAATAATCACAACAAATAACGAGCGCAAATCCTTTTAAAAGTTTGACACAAACAACATGGGCAAAAGTAGCGCGGCAGGACGACGCCTTGGAGCACTTGTTTTTGTTTTTTGATAGCTGCGCATTTTTTTTTGTTTTGTTGTTATTATAGCATGCTTTTGGGCGGCCACGCGTAAATCTTCACATTTTGTTGAAATATATCTAATTGTTTATTTCTTTTTGAATTCAACTCAAGTTTTAAATATTTTTATTTTAATTTTTATCAATTTTAAAAGTTCTGCTTGCTGGGCTGGTTGATTGGTTTATTGGCGCTGCTGCTGCCGTGTGCCGATTAAATTTAGTTTTTAGTTGTTTTTCCACGCATTTCTACCACACGCACACGCACACGCACGCATGCACACGCACACGCACACGCACATACTGGTGGAAGCTGAGCGTGCGACGCGCACACGAAAATGCTGCGCGAATTTGTTGTTGCTGCTGTCGCTGCTGGCGGGTTTTCGATTTGATTTGCCAAAAAAAAAGCACCAACGTAACAGGAACAACAACAGCTCCACAACACCAGCAGCTCAGCTCCAGCGCCCAGCGCCCAGCGTCAGCTCCCTTACCAGCGGCAGCTGTGGCCTCCAGTGCGTGGGAGAGCGCCTGCGCTTTTCCTAGCTTCCTTTTATACCCAGATAACTTTGCTCGCAAACAATGGGGTATATTCGCCAAAAGTTCGCATGAAATTGTGTCACTGGATTTATAGGTTTAAGCTTTTCCAACCCATTTTTTTATTTTTTTTAATTTATAATAAAATAGCTTATGTTTTAAAGCTTATCAATTTCAAAATAAACTATATATATCACGCCATAAAACGCTGAGTTTTTAAAGATTGATAATTGCTTAATTCATCATTTATTATTATTTAGATTAACTTTTCTATCTATACTATTTCTTTTCTTATGTTCTCTCACATAAACAAATTAGTTATTAAAATAATAAAATAAGAATACCAAATTAAATCATACTTTCACAAGCAATATATAATTCTGTAGTACTTTTATATAGATTTCTGGGTATACGGAATTCGAAATATCATTTCCGTTTTTGGTTGCTCTTGACATAAGGCAATGGAGATGCATTTTAATAATAGGGCAAAGATATATGTAAACTGTAAACATAGGCACACAAAGCGCATATGTAGAGTAATTCAATCAGTTAAAGTGCAAGGCCGCAAACAGCAAACAAGAAACATGTGTGCACTTCTGTGGCACTTGCTAAAGTGGCAAATTACATGCTACAGTCCAAGTGTTGCACACGTTGTTCTTGTTGTGGCTGCAAGTCGTAGTAACTGCAACAAACGACATTTAAGGATCGTTTGTGTCAACAATAACAAACAGCAATGGTCACACACAGAGACAGAGACAGAGACAGAGACAGACACACACACACACACCCACGCAAACACACAGACACACCAGCTGCACACACTTAACCTAGCATACTTTTATGCATGATGTGTTGCGCGCGCCGACTCACTCTCTCTCGCTCTCGCTCTATTTCTGGCTCTCTTTCGCAAGCATAGAGAAATGAAAGCACACAAAAGCTCCGCCTACGAGGTTAGCTAATCAACTATCGATGTTTTGTAGTTATCGAATTTTGTCTAGTTAATAATAATTTATATTTAAACTATCGTTTACTGTTAAATTATTTATTTTGGTAGCAAATAATGCTTTCAATATTTTATGCATTTTTTGTATTTTTTATAAATTTGCCTACCACAAACATATCGATTGCTGGCTTAATTGCTATAAATAGCACAATATCGTCGAAGTTCTACCACGAATTGAGCTTAAAAGCTCGTATGTATTATATTGGCAGCTCTATATATATGTAGCTTTATGTACAAGCACATATATACATGCACTGTATGTGTGAGTTAAAGCCACCCCGCAATCCCTCCGTAGGAGCGCATCGTTTTGGCATTTTTGCGTGGGCCAAATAATTGGACTACTGGCTGAACTTTTCGCCCACATTTGGCGGCCGGCAAACGTGGTCGTAACTAAATATAGATGATAGCTTCCTTCGTGCCTGCGAATACATATACGAATACACAGGTCCAGATACAGCTACAGATATAGATACAGATACAGATACACGAACTGAATACACGCTACCAAATTTCGTGGCGCCACCTCTGGCGTTCGCCAGGGGATGCTGCTGCGTGGGCAGCCCGAACGGTAGCCTTAAAGCCGATGCTAATGCTTTGCTTTTGCCAACAATTTCCATTAATTTTGCTTCGTTGGCAAAACGGAAATTGCCAGGGAAAATGTTCGCATCCCGGCGCACACAATGCTCGCTTGCACCTGCAGCAGCTTAAGAAAATGATATTCCACTTGGCAAGCGACCCACAACCATCCCCCAATCATCGACCCAATCCCCCAACGGCGGCCACCGGGCACCGGTTGCCGGGTGCCGGGCGTCGGGCGCCCGGCAATCCGATGAGCATTTTTGCACCCTTCTGTGTGATTGTGAAATTGAACAAAAGCCGGCAAATGCGAAGGCAGCCCACGAAAAACTGCAACAGTAAAATTTGATAAGGCACAGGCAGCTCACACATACATTCACATACATTCACACCCACACACACGCATCCCCCATTCCGGGGCAAGGAGGCAAGCTGAGATCCGTTGGTCTCAGACGACACATTACCTTAACGAGCGCGGGGGCGGGCAAGCTCGGAACAGGGGTTGAGGCTGCAAATACCATAAAGAAGCTCAAGTCTCAGAAATATGTGCACATCTTGGAGTACAGTTGCTTAAAGTTAATCGAGCTGCAAAACTTAAGGCGGAAGAGCCATTTAAATCCTAAGAACTAACGAACTACGCAGAACTTTGCTTCTATATATAGGTTATCAGTAGTCAAAAACTCTTAGGGATCCCAAGCTTATAAAACAACAAAAAAAAAACTAAATTAAAAACGATAAGAATGTAAATAAGTATAACATAAATAAATAAATAAATATAACATAAATATAATATTAACAAAAATAATACGCTAAGCAAAATCCAAATAAATGTTTGTCTTCCTTAAAACGTTCTCAATAAATATATACAATTTCCTTCATCTGTGATATCTGGCATCCATATATGTATTAAAACTTAATACTGTATACATAAATAATTACAGAATTCCAGGTTTGCCTTCACGTAAGTTTATTATCTGTTTCAAATCTATCACGCAGCATACGTTATTAAATGTTCAGCGATTTAATAAACTTTTTGGGATTTATGGCATTAAAGCAGTTAAATGCAGAACTGATCTGTTGGAAGTTCATACAACACTGTAGCCCAAAGCTCATAACTGTCTAAGCCTTTGTGGCTGTAGCTAGGCTTAGTCAGTAGTCCCTAATAGGCTTTTGATGCTAAACCCTTCTAAGACACGCTGGGAAAGCGCATTAGCAAACTTTGAAGCGAAAAAAGTTTCAGCGCAAAAAGAGACGAGCCAGGAATACCGCAGCTAAGAGGCACAAAAATAAAACAAACAAAAAATAAAAAAATGAGCCGCATAAAGGGCGATGCGTTAGGCGGTTAGGGGTTGGGGATTGGGGATTGGGGGTTGCAACAATGAAAACAAAGCGTGACTGATAACAAATTGTGGTGCTTATGGAGAACAGTCTGACAGACAGCCAAGCGGCCGGCATGGAAACCATCGCAGGCGGCAATGTGGGCCGGGGTTGTATAATAGGTGGCCAGAATGAGCCAGGATATGGAAACAGGTAGATGTGTGGGCGAGCCAGCTTTGCGGCACGAGGACGGACCACGTGACACGCGGGCGGACCACCTGACACACGGACGGGCCACGTGACACGGACGCTAAATGGAGAAAATCAATAGGATAACCGCGGTGCATTGCAGCACATTCCGGCTCCTACTCGAACTTCACCTGCAACTGCTGCATTTATTGCTTGTTCAAAAAAAAATATGTTGGCAATTGAGTAGCCCGACAAGACTTTTGATTGATAACAAATTGTGTTGGGGGCTTGACACGTTTCCAGGGTCCCTGGCATTTGGAGCTAACCAATAAAAAAAAACGAGACTTATAAATGCCTAACGACCACGCGGTTGTAGGGGGAGCGACAAACAAAAAGACACAAGAAAAAAACACTACAGTCGGGTGTAACCGACTGAGCAATACTCGTTCACAGCAGAAAAGCCTAAAACAGTCTTCCTTAGTTTTAGTTATTTTGTGGGTTAGGTAGTGGGCGTGACCGAAAATATTCGGTTCAGATTTGTAGAGGAGATCAACAGAAACTGTGTGCTAAATTTGGCGACTATAGCTCTCAAATTGTGGGAGATATGGATTTTCGATATTTTTCCTTTATTTCTAGACGAGGTCATCAGAAATCTCTCTGATAAAATTGGATGTATCTAGCATCAAAAATGAAGGAGATATATCGATTAAATCGTATTGCCCACAATGTTAACACTTAAACTTACGCGTGTATACACGAGTATATATTTCCAGTTTCAAGTCTGCAGATTCAACAGACGGACGGACAGCATGACAAACACTGCACAAACCTGATATACTCTTCGTGAATGAGTATAACAAACAAAACTCTACTCGGTCAGTTAGTCAATTAATGTTGGTTTGCATTATTGATAAAGTGGCATTGATGGCTTGACATGCAGTAGGCCATACTTCTCAAATGTGATTAACTTAAAGTTGATGTTGATTTATTGATTTGCGTTATATGAATTAGCCAAGCAACAAAAGTTGTTAATAAGTGACCATTGAGGACGATGTGAGTATGAAGGTAAATAGCTTCATAAATAAAGAGAGCAGATGATTTATTTTATAAGCTCATTTTCTCCATGGTCACTGCTTTCAGTAAATAATTTGAACTTGATATTGATTTTTTCTTATAAAAGTCCGATTTAAGATAAAAACCCAGCTTTCTATTCTTGGTTATTTTACATACGCAGTTAATATTCTATTCCATTAACTGAGTTGAAGAAATGCATTAATTCAATATATGAAGTAAGTTCTAATGAATCAGTTGGTATTTATGAAGGCCATCAAATTTGGCCAAGTTTCATGAATGAACAAGGCAGCGGCAAAACTCGACCCAATTCCAATTGCATCTGGCTAGTCTTTCCAAGAACGCGTGCCAATTGTACGGCAATTACATTAATATGCAATTAACTGCTGCCGCCAGCTCATCCCGGCGTCAATGCCGCCGCTGAATGTGGTGGCATCATGGAATTGGCTAGGTTGGGGATGAATGCATCATTATTAGTTATTTACCGAGATCACCTGGGGCCCGGGGCCCGGGGCCTGCAGCCTGTTTACATTGGCCGCATTTCGTGTGCGTGCCGCGTTGCAAGAGGAACAAAAATTTAACTGTGTTTACTTTGCCGCTTGTAGCCAAACATCATTGAAAAGTTCAAAAGCATTTTAAAAGTGTAGCAGATGATCCAGAAATCGGATTGGCGACCGACCACACAGTACGCCGTAGTTTATTGACCCCTCACGGAAAAAAAATAATATAGATGAGTCAAAGAGACAGAATGGTCAGTGACTTTAAAGTGGTCCTCCAGTATTTAATATTGCAGTACTCATAGAGAGAATAACAAACTACTTTGTTCATACCCTATTATTTCAGATATAATTATATGTGCCTTGTAACAAAATTAATGAATTCTTGCTAAATATATATTATTAATTGCAATTAATTGTTTTTGTTTTAATTTCATTAAAATGATTTGCAAATTCTAAAATACTTCTTGTTTCATGCCACATTATTTTTATACTATTCATTAATGGGTTTTCATACTCGTTCACAAAGTGAAAAGAGTATATTGGTTTTGTGCAATGTCCGACTTGCAGTCCGTATGAACGAAATTTTTTTAGCCGCTATTGAAGCTAGATACCTGAAACTTGGAATATATACTCGTGCATATCCGCATTAGAGAAAGCCTTAATAATTTTAAGCCACGCCCACTGGGAGGCTGGTAAATCGATAACATGACGATCGCAAATCGATAAAAGGTGAATATTTCCCACAATATTAAAGCTAGAGTCAACAAATTTGCTATGTAGATTGCTGGTGACCCCCTCAAATATAACGACCTCGATATCCCTGTCACGACCACTAGAACGGAAATGGCTATATCTCATACAGTTTTTGAGCAAGAGGCTCCATATTTGGAATATGTACTAAAGGAAAGCTCGCGCAAACATCACAAACAAAATTTTCCAGCCTCGCCACGTACATGATGGAGGACAAACCATGAAAAAATGCATGATATTTTATAAAAAAAATGCAAAAAATTTTATTTTCAATAATGAATTTATTTGAAATGCAGAATCAAACTAGAGGACGAACCATGAAAAAAATGCCATCAAACATGAAAATCGGTTCAGTTTTGACAAAGTTATGGGCGTTTGAAATATGGGAGCTGTGGATCCGAGAGCTTTACATGTCAAAATTTTTGTCAATTTTTGCATGATTTTTGACAAAAAATTTGACCCCCTCAGAATCAGTTTTAATGTTATTTTTTATACTAATTGTGACAACCACAATCGATTAAAAATGTAAATTTGCATTTCTAAATTTTGAAAAAAAAATTTTTTCGAAAATGAGTAAGGGGAGTACATGCTTTTTTCCAAAAAAATTCAACAAATTTTTTTTTCAATAATGAATATAATTGAAATGCAGAATCAATTTAGAGGCCAAACCATGAAAAAATGCCATCAAACATGAATATCGGTTCAGTTTTGACAAAGTTATGGGCGTTTGAAATATGGGAGCTATGGATCCGAGAGCTTTACATGTCAAAATTGTTGTACATATTTGCATGATTTTTGACAAAAAATTGGACCCCCTTAGAACCGGTTTTAATACTTTTGCAAATGAGTACCCACAGTGTACTCTGAACGAGTATTACGCAGTCGGCTACGCCCGACTGCAACGTTCTTACTGGATTGTTTTTAAATTGTGTTCCTTCAAACTCATTTCACTTAATTGCATATTGACTCATTTATTTTATAGAGTGTATATACACTCTAAAATGCATGTCCGGAAACGTGCTGGCCACAAAATGGTGGCTCGGCGCGCGCATGTCTGGCCGAGCTAATATGTAACAGTAATTCAGCCAGGATCAGGCGCAGGTCAGGGATGCGGATGTTTGTAACTTTTGGCCAAAAAAGGAAACTTTTATATTATGTATATAGCTGCTGTAGCAACCAAACACCCACACACACGCACATGCACACGAAACACAAACGCACACAGGACACACAGGAGCATTACATGCTGTGCCAGTTAAAGTTGGCTGCCAAACCAACCGCAAAAGTCCAGTCCACCCAGCCAGGAGAACCAGCTAGAGGGCAGAGTAAATAGCAGCAAATGCAACGCTAGCATGCCACATTGTGTATACGAATTCGTTGGCCATGTACAGTGAATATTGCCAAAGCTGGCTTGTCCGATTGCATTTTATATAATAATTTTATAAGACCAAACGAAGCTCTCTGTTATATAGTTTATTTAGACCCGAATATCAGGTTCCGATAATATTCTAAAAAGTTCGAGAAAAGTAAACTCTCTTAGATTCTACTTTCGGAGTTCCAATCACAAAGACTTATATAAAGTAAGACCCCTTTTGGCGAGTTTCCTTATTTCCTTGCCCTTTATTAACTTTGTAGATGTTACAGGAAGATGTATTTAAAAAATGCATCCGTTTCTCATGAAAACATTTTTGTATGCTATGCTTTTTGTAGTCTTTTAAATAAATGCGGACTACGAATTCGACATAAACCCAATTATTTCAGCAAGCAGGAAGCTTCTCTCTGCCGGGCTTAGGCACATGCATATAATATATCTCTTAGCATATTTATGTCCTATTCAATTTGCCTTTTCAATTTGATGTGGGTTTGTGTTGCCTAACTCGAATGTCACCTGTACACTATATTGATGCAATTTGACGTAGGTCATGGAACTTTGCCTCGTTTTTTTTCTCCAAATAAAAGTCTTCTATGTGCATTGTGTAAGTAGTGGAAATGCGAGGAGACGAAAGAGCACCGTTGGGGCACACAAGGGTTGAGAAATTGGTGTTAGTTTTGGGCGTGTACGAAAGTCGTGACTGGAATGCACAGACATGCTAGAATCAAGTGCAGAGGGTGATGAGGGGAGGGCTACGAAGGTGGCCTACGTTTTTGGCACAACTTCAGTTGGCATTCTCGTAGAAACGAAAACTTGAGCGCAATTTGATTGTGTTTGTCTGCTGACAGTTGTGAATGAAATTTAATTTAAAATTTAAACTTGCACTCACCTCTTGTATCGTATTTTCGGGCTTTTTGGTTGACATGTTTAAGAAGCGCTCCTGCGACTGACAGAACTTTTCTGTCTTTTTGTCAAACTTCTTTTTGTTCTCCTTGACACCGCCGATTTGTTTCTTGCGAAAATCCTCCAGCGATTCAATAATATGCTTATCCGCAAGAGTTAACTGCAAATGTAAAGTACCATAATTAAGCACATATTTATTAATATATACAATATGCTGTTTGTCTACCCACCATTTTCTCGCGTTCATCCTCAATGGTGCCAATGATGGCGCCAAAGCGTTTTAGGCTCTCACAAATGACGTTCTCATCGTCGGTCTGTGCGGTGCCAATGCACTCAAAGTTGAAATCATTTAGCAGAATGGCCAATTGTTTCATCCGTGTGGAAAGTACTGCAAGCAGGAAAAATACGATTAATTTAGCAGATGTGAAAAGTTGCAAAACTTTATTATACATATGCAAGAAAAAATTGAAATATTTCAAATTTTAAAGTTTCTATGGTTTTATGATACTTTGAACTCGAAATCAATAAGTTTTTCTTTCTGACATTTTAAAAGTATTTCCAACTACCATTTTGGAAGCAAGAACCCAAGCGCTTACCTTTTTTATATACTTTTTTATATACTCAAAGTTAGATAAGCTTTAAAAGTAACAATTGTAACGAATAAAATAGGTATATTGAAAATGCTTTTCAAAGAAAAAATTTGTTATGCTTTATAAAGATATATAATAGTATATTATATTACTATATTATATAGCTTAAATATATATTTTTGCATTTTGTTTTTTGATTAATACAAGTTTATATTATATGCATATCTGCATATCATCAATCTACGACGGTATTTTATATTAACTTTAATTTAAATTGATCACAACATTTTTTCTTTTTCTTCATGTTGATATATCTCTTCTCTCACAATTTTTAACATAGAAATTGTACTATTCTCATCACACATATTCCTTCGCATTGTTTCCTATTCACTTTCACTTTCGTTAATTACTCATTTCTTTCGCTACACTAAAGTTTATTGCCTACACGTACACACTTTCTTTTCTCATCATATACAACTTTTGTCACACAATATTATCCTCTTTGCAATATGATCATTCAGGATATGCAATGTGATTATACGTTTATAGTGTGACAAATGCCATTAAAACGTCAAGTCAAGGGGTGAGCGGGTATTATTTTATGCATATATGTAGAACGACCCATTGCTGGATTGTTGAACCCGGCTTGAAGTTTTAGTAAGTATGCGATTTGAATGGCCAATTAGACACGCTGATAAGCCACACACTAAACCATAAATCCAGCGGTCTTGTAAACGCATAGCAATGTACATATATGTCTATGGCCGGCTTGTTCGTATAGCTTGTCAGCTTTTGATGGTCATACAATTTTTAATAGCTTGTCATTTGATTAAAAACCATAAAAAAGTTTAATAAGTCATAAACCAAATGAGTGGGCCGCACAGCTCAGGATAGCTGCTGTTTTCTTCTTCTACTTCGACTTCTTTCTCTCTGTCTTTCTTTCCTTCTTTCTAACGTGTTATTGGTCTTTGTTTCTTCTGACGATTTAAAGCTTCTAAACTTTCTTCAGTGTTTTTTATACGAATTCATTTAGTGTCTGATTTGTAGGTGAAAGTTTTATCGTTCGGAACATTTACGATAATAAAAAAAAAATACAAACAACAAAAAAACCATTTCACGTTAACTCCCAGCCTGGCGAAACATTTTTCATGCATATTTATTAGCATTATTATTATAATAACGATTATAATGTTGAACGTTTTTGATCGATTTCACATTTCGATTCTTACACTTGTCAGTGATTAATCCGACATATATTATACATGTATATATAAATTGTTCGTATGTATGTTTTGTATTACAGCTTTTATCTAATATCACGGTATTGTCATGTAAATGAATTCAAGGTCATCGAAATTCAAAGCTAAAGCTATGCACATTTCATTGTTAACCGCAAAAGCGTCCATAAAAACTACAGTTGGCATCTCTCTATGTTTTTTTATTCATTTTTTTTTTCATTTTTTTTTTATTTTAATTTGAGGTTCTATCTATATCTGGTGTAAGATCGGGCGCAGTCAAGCGTGTATACAGGTATAGATCGATAGATAACCTTATGAGAGCTGAAACTTAATGCAAATCCATTGCTATGTTTTGACATTTTTTTAAACTTTTTACAACAAAATCAATGCAACTTTAATTATCTGATTCCATATTACGACTGAAAAACTAAATACAAAATAAGTAAAAAGAAATATTGTTTACAAAAATATATCTCACAAATTTAAATGGAAAATTATTCTAGAGAAAGATACATTTGGTATGAAAGTAAAAAAGCTGGTGTATGCTGGTGTGTGAATGCTTTCGATACAGGGAAGCTACTACTTTAATATTTTTTTAACTGTGTAATTTATGCACATACTTTAATGCGATTATTTAGAATTCGTTACGATTTGTGTAGATACTAATTCGCTGGTAACGATTTCCGATTTTAATCAGTCGAAAACTATTTTATTATTCGTTAATTTGTTTTACATGTCTGTGTTAATTGTCAGACGTTCAAAATTGAATGCTATTCGTCTTTCAATTTATAAGCATGTAAATGCTGTGTGCCATACTAACTACTAATTCAAGGGGTATTACAGATTGTTTTAATGACCCTGCTAAATTCATACAAGCGTTTCGTTTAGTTTATAAATATCTATAATGTTAAACTAACCCATGGAATAAACATTGTGCTATCTATATCTTATACTATATGTTCATTTGAAATGTACGGAAAATAAGGAATTAGGTTGACCATAGGAACACTTTAAATGCCTTTATATATTTTATTATAAAAGTTCAAATAGTTTACAATTATCTTTATGGATGCACACAAACAGAAATAGCTTTTTAACCAAGGACTTTAGATGCAAACAATACAATTCTCCCTCGTAATTATTATCGCAGTTGAATGCGCAGGTTCTCGTTATGAATGCCAATGAGTGTCTCCCATTGGATTTGCTTTCAACGGCTTGGATACGCATAAAATTCAGCGCCAAGAGAAGCTCAAGCATTTAAATGGGTCAGGCACGCACACATAAGGCAACTTTGGGCTGAAATCCAGATTTTAACATACGCAGCATCCGAAACGCAGCTCATATACAAGAAACAGAAGAAATATTTACACACACACTTACCCACACATACACACGCACACTAAAATAACAACAAATGGGAAGCAAAAGATTCTTTGGGAAGTTAAAAGGCATAAGAAACATAGAGTTTAACTATAAGATACCCTACTATATACAATGGTGCCGTTTATTTCTTGATGTGTGGTGTAGAAAAAAGGATTGCTATTTAAGATATGAGATATATTTGTTTTGTGTCTTTTGATACTACATATGCAGAATAATACGTGTTTATCTATATGTTATGCATTTTAGGTTTATGCATATTGTATTTTACAATGTATATAATTTTTACACATGATGGTTATATATTTATATCGCTTTTAATCTTTGAAGAAAATACTAATAAACAAACATTATCTGAACTTTACTTTAAATACTTAATTAGCTTACGCTTAGTATTTGGTTTGAGTATAAAAAATTGTTTGCATAATTAAAAAGTTATATAACATTGTGAGGAGCTTCTACCGAAGTATGTATATAAATATAACAAATATTGCCACCTATATGTTGTTTGCTGAATACACCCCACCCAACTGTGACAAAGACAGGGTATAATGATGCAAAGAACACGTCGAAGAAATCGGCCAATGCCTTTGGTTCTACCTCAGTCTCCGTCTTTTAGTTTTGGCAATTGCGCATGCGCAGCGGCAGCGACGTTGGCGTCGTTCACAACACACATATGTGTGTGTGTGTGTTATTTTTGTTAAATTTATTTCATTTTTTTCCTTCTTTTGTTGTTGCTTTTTGTTTTTGGCATGGTACACATGCTTCGACATGGCTAAGGTCATTTCTCTTATTTTGGCCTACATTTGCAGATATTTTTGTTGGGGGTTTACTCGTTATTTTGATGCACGCTTTTTCTTGGTCCAACACCAACAACAACAACAATAACAACAACCACCGCCAAGAGTCGCTCAGTTGGTTTATGGAAGTTTTATGACATCAGACAGCGGACACGGTTTAGCTGCTGCTCTGGCCAAGTTCTGGCCCGGCGGCTGTTGATTAATTGCATAATTTCAGTTTAAATTGCATGAAAAATTTATAAAGCAAAATTATTCATTTAAACACACGCCCAACGACTTTATGTAATTTTCTTTTTGTGTATGTTTTTTTATTGCCGGTTTCATTAATTTGAGCGTATTTATAACGCATACAGAGTTAGCCCGTCCAGAGAATTGAAATTTAATCGTTGCGGGTTTCTGGTTGGCATTAAGAGAGTATATTGCATTTAATAATACATTTCAATCGATTAAGCAATCAATGATAAACCAACCGAGCCACACAATTATTATCGCTTTGTTTATCAACATTTATAATCAGCATGGCACTTAAACACAATTCATTTTACATAATCAATTGATTAACCAATACTGCATAAGTCCACACATATCGAGTAATAATTCTAATTGGAAATTGTTGCGTGCAATCACATTTATATATGTTATAGTGTGTGAATGGGTTTCGTCTAGATCAATATAATGTTTAGTGGGTCCTATGTGCATAATACGTTAGCCAAGAAATTTTTCTAGAAAATACTTTTGATAAAACACTTAGTTTTTGTTTGTCACATGTTCTTTTGATTATTAAATCAATTTATCGAACTATGTCAGTTTTATACACTAAGCGTATTGAAAATAGCTATAGTACAAACTTAAATCCTCAAAAGAATGTTTAAAATTCGAGAAACTTATTTGATATAAAAATAATAAAAAGTTTGTGCAGTTCTCTGGAAAACTGCTTCGGAACAACATTCTAGTTTTGTTTGTGCCGCAATTGTTAGCATAACATAGGGCCCAACTTATAGAAGATGCTTGGATCGCCACGATTTAACATGACAAACAAAACAATGATAGCTCAAGCAATACATAAAATTAGGAGAGTTGGGGATGAGGAGGCGATAAGGTATCTCAATGGCTACCTAACTTGGTCAAAGTGGATTATACCATCAGATCACATTGAACAAGTCAATGCACTGGCTCAGCTATGAGTTCTGTGTCTCGACAAACAATAATCGAAACGATCCTCACATACAACGCGAATACCAACAATACAAATTCCAGACATTATAGCGCTTTGCATGCAAATGTTGCCAGCGCCGGTAGACGTTAGTATTCCCAGTTTCAGTGCCAGACAACAGACATTGCGTTAAGCTATATAAATATACATATATACATTGTGGTTTTGTATAAGTGAATAGTCACAATTATGGGTTAACCCGAGTATAGTGAACTATACAATTTTTAAAGCTCTTAAGGAACATAATGTGATATTTAATGGAGGTTATAAAACAAATTTTTTTCTTTTTACTACTTTTTCATTTTGTATCTGAATTCTTGACTAATAAATTCTAAACCTAATCGATTATTTATTCTCTTTTAATATTTGTATATTTTTTTGTAATAAATAAAATCTATAAATATACTTAGACTAGTATTTTGTAGGGTGCGAGCTTAAGTTGCAGTTAAAGTCGATTACCTCCACCCACTCCCATCTATCTCTCATATTGTTGCGCATTATGCGCATTTTACTCTTTAATTTGCTGATTTGCATTTCTTCTTTCCTTTTATACTCGTTCACGAAGTGAAAAAAGTAGAGTATATTGGGTTTGCAAGCTAGTTTACAAGATAGATAGAAGACAGATTAAAATTGACAAAACCCTTGACATGTTAAGCTCTGGGACCTATAGCTCCCGTATTAAAAACCTCCATAATTTTGTCTAAACTGAACTGATTTTCGTGTTTGGTTGCATTTGGTTATGATTTGTGCTCTAGATTGATTTTACATTTCAAATATATGTATTATTGAACATTTGTTGCAAACTTTTTTTAATTTATATTTTGTATGTATACAAATACCGCCAGGGGACATGTTTTGGTTGTTATTACTTTGTCGATTACACCCGACTGCAACGTTCCTACTTGTTATTCATTTGTTTTGCGTTAGCTTCTGTACTTTTATACACAGCACCCAATAGGCAATAACAATGAGTCTTAAGTTGTGAAAAAGTATTGTTGACAGGCACTAAACTGTTATTGTAACTATGTCAGTCTTTTAAATCGCATGGATCGTAACCACTGTGTAAGATATGCTTTACTAAGCACAAATTTGAATTAAGGTTTTTAAACATCTTCATATTTGATTTACAATCTCATTTCAAATCTTGTTTCTTGCACTTGTGTATATAATTCATGCATCCTTAAATTTCAAAAGGAATCGAATAATAAACATGTTCAGCTATATAAGCTACTCGATACCAAATGCTAGAAACATTGTCTTTGATCGTTCATTTTAGACCCTAACATGACGCTGTGACAGACATGTCACTGAGTACGTCCCTAAAACATTTGTTTATTTTGTTTTGAGCAGCCAATATTCATGTTACGTGTGGGGGTACTTAGGATCTGGTTACAGGGTATCTTCTTAGTCTGGATTAGAGCATTCTTGGCTTTGTTTTGGTTTGTTTTGCGGCTGCTTAACGCATCGCTGCATCGTCGGCGTTGTTGCCGTTGTCGTCTGACAAACCGTTAGCCCGAGTCTGGCTGTTAGCTCTGTTTGCTGCGGCTGCCACAGCCGCTGTTGCTCCTGCTGCTGCTGTTGCTGCTTTCTCGCCTCTCTGCGTAGTCATTGCGAAAGTGCAGCCGCCCTCGGGCTGGGTCCAACTTTCTGCAACGCCAGCCAAGACCAACCGTCAACCGTCAACCGTCAACCGTCATTGTCATTTGTCAAACGCCACGTTTTGTGGAATGCACACACACACACACAATGCATCACGCAGCAGCAGCAACAAACATACACACAGAAAAAAACAAAAAAGAGAGCGAACCTTATAACAGCAAAAAAAATATACACATACAAGAACGTTTCAGTCGGCTGCAACCGACTGCACGATACACTATGCACACAATGCGATAACAGCTTGAAACAGTCGAAAATAATTTGCTGGCCTAATCGGTTCAAGACTGTTATCCTAA
This sequence comes from Drosophila robusta, assembly GCA_035043565.1. Lineage (NCBI taxonomy): Eukaryota > Metazoa > Arthropoda > Insecta > Diptera > Drosophilidae > Drosophila > Drosophila robusta. The sequence goes on along the minus strand of JAWNMW010000257.1, from coordinate 16,747,957 downwards.
ATGAAATTTAAAATCTGTGACTGATTCTTGTTTAATCTTTAGAGGAGTTTTTAGGTAATCAGCATGTCAAATTTAACTTTAGTCCTAAAATATTACAGATTATGTCCCAAAATTGAATTTAATTTCAACTACAATTGCCTTGAAATACAATAATATGCGTTTATTCAGACACAGAGGCACACAAAACCAATATACTCGTTTTTGCATTGTGCACAGTGTATGGAACGACAACAACAATAACAACTTTGGCAGTACCTTAATGCAAAAAGGGGCGTTGCCGCACTGCCAAAGTGATTATGAAAAATGCACAACACGCGCAACGAGCTGTACGCAGCATCATCAACAACAACAACAACAACAACAAGAACAGCAACATAAATAAAGCTAAAACACGGAATGAACACAGATGAAAAAAGGAACTGTGAAAACCATCCGCAGCAGCAAAAATCCTTTTGATCGATCCCCACGCTTTGGCAAAAGTCAATTCAAATTGCTTAACATATTATTCAAAATTATTCGAATTGATGATGCGTACGTAAATAAACCATTAAAGACCAAAATAAATTTGATCTGGTTGCGATACGAGTAAAAACTACACACAAAAAAAAGCAAAGTAAGAATGCTCTAGATGGGAGTGCCCGACTAGGAGATACCCAGCCGCGAGCTGTCGTAACATACTGATCTGTGTATGCTTTATGGGAACTATATACTATATATATACTATAAACTATATACTAAAAATGTGGTGACCCTAGCTCTTATAATCTCCGAGATATTTAAAATATTTAAAAAATAAAAACCATTTATTAAAATCGATATTTATAAATAATATAATATAATATTAATAAATAAATATCAATAAATAATCTTAATGAATTCTTCTCAATTGTGAATAGCTCTCTATTGATACCTTGGCACAATGTATATCTAAATCTATTATCTGATTTATAACAAAATATCGCATCTTATACGATAACTACAATATACTCATGTAGACTTTTTGATCGGAAAATTCTCTACCGAGATATCCCGAAATTTACTTAAGCCCTGATAGCAACAAATAAACACTTCAAACTCACAACAGCTTATAATCTTATCAAAGTGAAATATACTTTAAATATTGAGTGTTTTTACGACAAAAGAAAGTAAGATGTGAATCGGATTTTATTAATCAAAACCGAAAAGTGGTGTAAAGCTATTAAATTAGGAACTACCGATAATAACTAATCGTCAGTTTTGTTAGGTATAGTATAAAACTTAAATTTCTAAACATTTATCGAATGGAAAGAGTGTGGAAAATTTTGCAAAACTTCGCAACATAAATTACCAACGCAGTTTACGCCAAAAAATAATAATTCCAAGCACACGACTCTATTTAAAAACCCACACACACTAGTTTCAGGGTTTTGACAACAGTGCCAACAACAAGAATGACAACACCAACAACACCAGCAACAACAGCAACAAGAACAACAATTGTAAAGTTTCATTGAACTTCTGTTTGAGATATTTTGCTTGAATGTTTCGGTCAAACGAAGACTATCTTTAGATTCCGTTTGCCGGCACATCAAGTAAGTGTGAATGTGAGTGTGAGTGTAGGTATGTGTGTGTGTGTGTTTAAATCACAAGTGCACAACATGTCAAAATAATAAACGAAAATAACTTGTCACTTCTTGGCTAGGCGCAGAGTGAAAGAGCGACAGTTAAGACAGTTTAGACAAATGGACAGATAGACGACGTATTGGGCGTGTGCATAGGGGCTGGGGCACAATGAATGGCCGGGACTTGAGGGAGGGGGATTGGGGGCGGGGACTATAGCTCAGCATGATGTACATATGTCATTGCTCCCGGTATTATTATATGGTCTGGGTATGTATGTGTTGTCGGCGCTTGTAAAATTGTAGCCTACATTTGATTTTCGTTTGTTTGTTTTTTATTTTCGAGTATGGGTGTATGAGTGTGTGTGTGCGCATTTGATTGACGCGTGTAAATTGACACCAAAAATTAGATAGAATTCAATGTCTGGTCGCATTGCCCACTGCCCGCGGCGACAGCATCGAGAGAAGTCGATGCCCACTTGTTTTCCACTTGTCTAATCATTATCATCATAATTTTATAATTTTGTTTCGTTTTGTTATTCGCTTTTTCTCATTTTCTTTTCTATAATTATCATTATGAAAGAACTAACGAATCAACGGTTCTTTTGTAATCTACTTATATTAGCGGTAATTTTTTTTCGGGTTCATCATACAATTTGCTCTCCATAGATGTACATATATAACTCTGTGTGTGTGTGAGTGTGTGTGTGTACTTTATGGTGTGGCCAAATTAAATGAACTTTTCATTTTACTGCAGCGCTTTTGCAGCCACTGTTGTTGTTGTTCCTATTTTTTAAGAACTTTTAATTGGATTTACCTATTAAGCGTCTAGCGCCGCAACCCGCGTACAATTGATGAAAATTGTTAAGCTGTGCTCTAATTGGTTTCGGCTAGGCTACCTCCATTTCAGGCCGAACCGCGATGGCCAGTGATGAGTTGCGGGGTCGCGGAGGCATAGCTAATTAGGCGTAATTAAGTACGGCACGACGTTGCAGCCTGCATAAGCCTCTGTGCGCACAAGAACTTGCAACAACCGACAAAGGCCAAGCCGAAAAAATAATAAAACTAAAAATAGAAAGAAAAAAGCCCAAAAACATGCAGTTGAGGATCTAATTGAAAGATAGAGACAAAGTGCAGCTCGATTCTAAATTGGCTATTAGTACAGTGCAAACACGGTGCAGGCCATTAAAAAAATTTAAAGAAAATCAGCTTAGATGAGTTATTCAGGTAAACAATCGGCAACTCTTTTTTACGTTGCACTTATAAGAAACTTTTACTCTCACAAAATATTATTAATCATACAATAAACAAGAAATTTGGTAAGTTTAGATAACATTTAAAAATGTTGTTTGTTTTGTGATTGCAAGCGCGAGTGGATTATTTCAGGTTTGCTTTTAAAAACTTTAACTAGAAGACAATACAACATAATATACAACATACAACAGCTCACTGTAAATATACAGTGAGCATATTTATTTAGTATATAACTATAATAAATCCGATATAACATGAATTATTTTTTCGTATTCCCCCTAGACTGAAATGTTTTAAATACAGTTTCTTTTAGAGTATGAGTAAAATTTCAGGTTTTTCTAACATAAGCTCTGTAATTAGTTTTTCTTTCTTTGGTCCACACCATTTCTACAATCTTAAAAAATAGTCCTTAAAAAGGGAACATAATATTAAGTTTGCTACTCGATTTGCTTTAAGTCCATAATGCCATTTTAACATTTTTAAGAAAATTTTTTTTAGAAAGTCAGCTATTAATCTAATTTTATTTATTAGATCATAACTTATTAGCACTGCGACTTGCTAATAGAAATTATACTAAGTAAAAGCTCTAGTCATTTAAAAAAGCGTATGCAAAAAAAATAACGTAATCAAACCATGATTCAACAAATTCGAAATACAAGAACAAGAAAAACGCAACCTATAGTTGCAGGGCCCCAATACTAAAGTACTTTCAACAATTTTCACTTTCTTTTAGCTGATTGACACAAAAAATAGCACAATTTTTCCTTAATTGCACTTTCCAAGTACAAACAGAGACACAAACAAATGCATATGTGTATATGCATAAGTACATACAATTTAAGTGTGGGTATATGTATGTTCGGGTATTTATCTATAAATGTGTTGCTCTGAACGTTCGATGGGGCGTATACATGTTATTTATTGGTTCCGGATAAATACATTGCTCGACTTGGCGGCTACTTAATTTTTGTAATTGCCCCGCACTGTCAATGACGCCAGCAGAAGCAGCGATGCAGCAGAGCTGCCCACAGGCCCAAAAGGTTGGCTGCTTGATCCACTTTCTGTTCCGTTTCATATAAACTTCGAGAGAGTTTTTGCAGTCGACAATCGTCGGCATCTCGTCATCAGTGTCAGACTTAGTGACAGCCCGAGTGACACACGCACACACACACACACACATGAGCACGAGCGAGCGACAGAGCGAGAGTGGGGGGAGAAAGAGAGTGAGAGAACGAAGTCATCCAGTGCTGTCACTGGTTGTCAACTGCTGACAGCAGCCATAGCGCTTATTCTGGGCGTATACATTGGCTAATATAGGGTATTACAATATTGCCGCTAGCTTTGTTGCCCTTTTGATACCATATTATCAGTTAACTTATTAGAGCCAATGAAGCTGCAGCTAACAGTTTAAAATACTATATGTTTTTAAAAATAAAATATATTTTTAAAAATATAAATTTTTTCAGTTTCAAGCCAATTGCAACTATATATTCAATGTATTTAACTTTCCAAATATTAATGATTTTTGAATTCTCTTGTTTATAATCGTGATTAAAACTAATAGTAATGTATGCTTTAAATTATAAAAGCAAATATATTTCATATTGTTTTTTAAATTAAACGATTGTTAAAAATGTTAAAAAATAAATACAAACAAATTTTTATTATATACAAAACAAATGTGCAATTGATATTTTGGACGATAGTCAAACAATTATTTTTAATTATAATTAAATTAAAATAATGGCAAGAAATTAATGCAATAAACTATATAAATAACTCAAATGTAAGCAAACAAAGCGATTAACTGTTAAGTAGCCATTAAATATTTTTTATAAATTTGTATATATTAATTTTTAATTTTAAATGCCAATAAATAGTAAGAGCATTCAAGATTCAGTTTCTTATATGACGTTTGTAAGAAATTGGCTTTCTACTTGTTATTAGCTTTTGAACTACGAGTATTGTGTATTGTATATAGTATATTATTGCTTGTTTCCGTTATGAGGTGCTCTGAACCTGGAGGTTGAAGGTGTAGACAGACGGCAAAAGAAGGCAGACAAGATGAGAATAAAAGTATAGAAATTAAATATATACAGCACACTAAGTTGATTGGGGGCAGACGCCAATGACGTTTACTCAATGACGACGATGATGATGTTGATGGGGATAAATGGCTGGATGGTGACGACGATGCGAAGTGCACTTCTATGTGAATATATATAAATATATATACACTTATACAGTTGGGCGTAGGTCGAGCACACCTATCTTTGCTATTGTTGGCTTTCCATACTCAACTCAATTAAAATGTGTCATGTAGTATATCTCTCAGTGGGGGTTTGCAGACACATAGCGGGAACCATGTGCAATAAAACTGATGACAATTATGGCAAATAATAGAGTGCGGATTAGGTCATGCATGGCAATATGGCCAACGACTCTAACGGAGTGTTACCAACAAACAGCAACAACAACAATCAATGCCAATGACCCAAACCGTTCAATGAACGTACGCAACAGCAACAACAACAAAAACAAAAACAAAACGTTAAGCAACTGCAAAAAAACTAAAACTAAAAAATAAAAAACAACCATTGACATTGTGAGAGGCGCCGCATTGCGTAAAAGATACAAAACTGCAAACGAAATCCAGACGCCGCCGCGAGCTGTGTTTTCATTTTCAAGCGAATGTCAAAGCCAATGCTGCACCCCACCCTAAACACACACAATCACACTATACACAGCCCACCTCTTACCCCAAACCATTGAAGCGGCCAGCCCTCCTCCCCCTCCCCTCTGGTTTATGTATCTGCACTTCTGTATTGGCGGCCAAAATGCGCCAATGTGGAAAATCGTTTTCGATTATAAACTGATAAACACTGCGAGTCGCGAGCGGGGCTCGGAGGTTTTTGTTGTTGTTGCTGTTGGAACTAGGAAAGGCATTTTGGGTATGGTCGCCTGCTCTCGTATATATCCATCTTTATTTGGCTAAATATGCAACTTGTTTTCGATCTATATAAAAACCGAGTTGGTTCTGTCTTTAAATATGGAAGATATTCTTAAAATCTTAGCTGATATTACCTTCTTATGAAGTGTGTTTCAAATGAGTATCGACTTTGCATTAGTAAAATTGGGATTTAAAAAAATAAACAATTGCAATACTTTTTTTTTAATCCAAAACATGATATTCGATATTCTTAGGCAAACAATATTTCATTTTAGATTTCTGACAAAAAATAATACATAGAAATAATATTTGTATATAAATATATATTTTCTCCTAGTCAAATCATCGATATAATGCTGTATGGTGACTCAATGCTCTGGTTTTAGCGAAACACATATTTTCATAGGTTTTTCTATTATTTTTGCCCTTTGTTTTAAAAGTGTTTAATATTTAATCTTGGCAAACAATTGCACTAAGCTCTCTCCACTCCTCTCACTCGCCGTGCGCTTTATAGCAAAAGTGAAATTTAAAAAACAAACAACTTGAATACCGAAAAACTGAGCAAACAACAACAATAAAAATTGTCAACGCTTCTAACAAATAAAAGTGAAAAGATAACACACTAGAGCTTATGTGTTGTTGTTGTCCGTTTCTAATTTGAATATTGAACAATGAGCAGCAGCAAAACAAAAATACTTTTTAAAATGCAACTAAAAAAAAAAAAAAAAATGAAACAACACAAAAATATAAGAAAGAAAAAATATGCGAGCCGCATAAAATTAACTTGCGCTTTTTATTCGCCCATTGGCTTTCTCGGCGACTCGCCGTTGGCTCCATTGACGGGTCGCGCGGCACTTTGACATTTGCACACATGACCGCACTGAACCGACTACCCTCCGGCACCCCCTTTGTCGAGCGCTGAGCCAAGCCGACTATACAGCTGCCCTCTTCCCCTTCACATTTTGTTACACGCATCTTACAGATACTGTTTTATTTTTTTGTTTTGCCAAACGACGCGTTGTTGTTGTTGTTGTTGCCACTTTTCCTTCATCATCTATTGCTGCTGCTGCTGCTGCTGCTTCTTCTTCTTCAGCGCTTGACTATTTCACTTCGCAATTAGTCGGCCATTTTCATTCATAATTGCCACATGACACGCATAAGTAGCTGCCTCAAATGGCAACGTCGCGCCGGCGATGCGTCCCATCTCCCATCCCACATCGCCAATCTACAATTCAGCTTAGTTCATCTCATCTGCACCTCATCATGGACGACGCCACCGCCAAACCTCATTATGATCATTAGCAGCTCTAATGCCAGCGGTCTGTCTGTCTGTCTGACCGCCTGTCATTCAGTTGGTTCAACTGTTTTGAATGTATCTGTATCTGTATATGTATCTATGTGTCTGGCAATCTCTAAGCGCTGCTGCATTCTTGCTTGTTGTTGCTTTTGTTTTCGTTAGTATTATGGTTATATTTTTTTTGTTTTGTTTGTTTTTGTTTTTTCTTTTTTTTTTGCTTATTATCATAATTATTTCGATTGCATTTGGTGTGCTCATTTTAACAAATTGATTTTTCTTTTGTTTTTCTTATATTCATTTTTTTTAGTTTGTTCTTCATTATTAATTCTTTGTTTCTGCGGCCTTTGGCGATCGTGGCCCAAAGTGTCGAAAGAACGAATGAATAGAAGCCAAGGTCTATGGCTCAATTAGAGCATAATCATCTCAAAAAAGAACAGACAAGAAAAAAATAAATTCAAACTAGAACTAAAACGAAAAGTAACGAATTTTTAATACCCTTGATCCACAAGATGATGATAAAGCATATTGAAACTAATTTTTTTAGTCTTGATTGTGGTCATAGTTTTCTGTGAAGGAAGAGTCAGAGTAAGAGTTATATTTATGCCATTACTTTTCGACTGAACATTATAGTAAATGCTTGCTAATCTGTCAAGATATTGTAAATGTCTCTGTAATTACTTTACCTTCGTTAAGAGTATATAAGCAAACGAATTTTGGCAAATTGTTTGCCATGAAAGCAAATGAGAATATTATAGCTTGAAAATACGATCACATTAAGTTACTTTGATTCAAGTATACATGTACACATATTAAATAAATACCATATACTATGTGCACATGATAAGTCATTTCTATAATATTTACGATATAAATTTGTACAGCTTTTACTCAGTTCAATCACATTTTTCTTTTTTAATCGTATTAAATCATAATATATGCATAATTTATTATTAATAATTTTTATTTACTTTTCATCACTCAGTTCCATTACTAAACTACAATTTCAAATACAACCCCTGATAAAGCGTTTCTATTTATGTATGTTATTTTTGTATTAACATTAAATACAAAGTACAACTGAAAATCTTGCGACAAGTCAAAGGTTAATCAAATGGGCAGCTGACCGCCGTACCCAGCCGTGTGCCCCCTCTCCCACCCTCGCCACCATCTACATAATTCCCATTGTCAATCCCAACCCAGACGCCAGTGTTTCTTAATGACGAAGACACGCAGACAAGAAAACGCGGTTGCAAAATTAATTGCTCAGTTTTGCATGGCAATTGCTATTAGGGTGAAGAGCGAACCAGAAGACGACGGAAAGAGAGAGTGAGAGAGAACGAAAGAAACAGGTGAGATGCATTGCAGCGACTAAAACCCATTCAAATATGCTTGTGGGTGCGTGCGTTTGCTACACTGAACTAAATGTCAAGGAGTTTCGTCATCAATTTTGGAACACATTTTAGCTTATCCATTTTGAGAACTTATTTAAATATTTTTGTTTTTTTTTTAGTTTTTGTAGACCCTACACAGTATAAAATCTCGATATCGATTTAACTCTAGTATGTGACAAATGCAATTTCAGTCCAAAGTGTTTACACCATGTATTCAATTTGAGGCTGGAATTAATTTAAAGGCTGGAATTAATTCTAACGAATTATTTAAAAAGGAATTACAATCAATTGCCTCACAATTTGAATTATTTTTAGTTTTGATTTAAGTTTTTATTGAATACCGGTTTAGTTGCATTTTACTTCCAATTCTGTATTTAATTAATTTCAATATATAATCGGTTTTAAAGCTCAAATAGTTTTCATTCCAATTTTAGTTTTAAATTATTTCCTTTTTGACATTGCTATATATGGACACCAAAAATAAATTACACTTAATAAAAAGCAAATAAAGGCAAAAAACTAAAATATAGACAAGGAAAATAAATCAAACTTTTTACGTGCTAAAGCAAAAAAAAAAAAAAAACTTTACCAACAATAACAAAAACAAAGAAAACTAATTCGCAAAAAATACCTGTTTTTTGTTTCTTTTTAGCAAATAAATTATAACTTTCCTTATTTTAGCGTGCACGTGAATTATACCAACTTATGTAAGCTTTTCTTTTAGATTCTACAAATAACTTTAGTTTGCTATTTGTAATAGATTTCATAATCAATGTGCAAAGACCTTAATGTTGGCCTTAGGTATAACCCTGATAAAACTGACAGTGTTTTTTGAATTTTCTCAGTGCATTTGAATACAGCTTTCAGCTGGCCCCTTGGCGCCCTTTTATTGACGTGTGGTGTGGGAAACTGAAATCCAAGCCTGGCCAATGTTTTCTATTGTTCACTGTTGTTGCTGCTGCATTTTAATTAACAATTGCAACTCACACGACAGCGTCACACTAAAAACAGATACAGATATATGTACATAATACATATGTATATGCTATATATATATATATATATACGTATGTATGTACACACACACGCACATCAGCAGAGTTTTAGCCACAAAACGCAGTTTGCAATTGTTGTTGTACATTGAACTTTAAATTGCTTGCCACACGAAAATTTCAGCGCACGTAGAACCGGCAAATGTTGCGGCCGGCGCTTGCAACATGTTGCCGCGTGCACTCTGGCCAGCAACATTCGTAACGACTCTAAAGGCAACAGCAACAACAACTACAAAGAGAAAAGAAATTGTAAATGGTAAGTGGTAAAATGTAAATGAAAATGAGCTTGTAATTTTCGAGCAGGAAAACAATTGCAGTAATGCAGAGGCAACCAGGTAAACGCAGCGGCGGTAACAGCAACAACAATATTAACAACAATTGCAGCAACAACAACGTCAAAATCAATTAAAAAATTGCGTAAAAGCTTTGTTGCAACCCAAAACAAAATGAAATGCAACCTGGCAGCAAGTCAGCCAGTCAACCAGTCACCCAATCCAAGCCAAGCTGCGAAACAAATTATGTGAGTGTTGCAGTGTTTTTTGACCTCCACAAAACCACTCAATCCCCAACCCAACCCCTTCCCTTTTATACCACACAAACGACTGCCGAAATGTGGCAATTGTTGCAGCAAAACCGCCCTCAAAATCAATTTGTCATAAATATGATACATAAATAACTCATAAGTCAGCCGCTAAATGAGAGTTCAATGTCACAAGAGACGTAGTCGGCTTCAAAAACCCAGCGCAATCAATTGATTCAGCAAACCATTATATTTGAAAGCACTCGAAACCAATCCAAACCATTTTAAGAAGAAATAGTATGAGCGTTGCAAAGATATTCCAAATATAAAGTCCTATTGCTAAGCATTTGTAAACTTAGCATTATGCTCTAATAATAAAAATATATATTGTAAAGTATGTGAAGTGTGATAAAGTACAATATAATATTATACATAAATTATAATATATTACACTATACTATATTTCACAATACTAAAGTATTAGTAAGTAATAAAAATGTTTCTAAAATATCATATAAGTAATGCTGCGTTAAGTTCAGAAATTTGATAATTTATAAGTTTGGTAGACTTAAGTATTTCATAAATTATAAATTATCATTCGCATACTATCATATCATACTATTAAGTCAAGTTATTCTGAGTAAAGTTGAGAACTTTGATAATTTTGAATTTTGCCAGACTTAAGTACTTCACAGACATGTATCTACGACTTGTGTATGTATTAAATACGCTGTTGTCTGGCACTGAAACTGTATATTTACGTCTAGCGAAGCTGGCAACATTTGCATGCAAAGCGCAATAATGTCTGGAATTTGTATTGTAGGTATTTGCGGCGTATGTGAGAATCGTTCGGATTGTTTGTCGAGACGCAGAGTTCAGAACGCGGCCCAAGTCAATGCGCTCGTTCCATGTGATCTATAATCCACTTTGACTAAGTTAAGTAGTTGTTTAGATACCTTATCGCCTTCTTCTTTCCACTCGACAAAGTATTTGCCATTGCCTCACTTATCACTCGAGCAGCAGCCAAGTATCTTCCAGTGGAAAATTGTTATTCGAAGTGAGTTTTTCGTTGTTCAGTTACCTAAATGCCTGTGCAGTTACTTACTTTTGCTTTCTACAAACAATTAACTCAATCCAACTTCGAATATAAGTTTATAATTCCAATTATCATTGTAGAGGGTATTATAATCAAGCAAATTAATATTTAACACTTTGAAGTAGGCTTTTTGGTATAGCATATATTGTACATATATCTTTATTTTTATCAATATGACGAACTGAACTGCAAACCTTAAGAAAATTGTAAGTGGTTCAGTTCCCGGTTCCAGGGTCTCGGCATTTTTGGGAAACTGGTTCTATAAATAAAGTTTCGATTTAATTCCGGCGAATGTCTCGTCTTTGGGAGTTTTTGGTATAAAAATACAACCTGCATTATATACTTCGTTTTACAGCTGTCTAGAAATCATAGGTTACACCACTTTGATGGTTTTAATATAGAAGACTTTCAACTTTAAAATCCATTTAAGCCCCTAATCGTTTTGACAAAATTTTTGTTGAAATTCTGCGCATTTTATCGTAAATCTAAATCAAACGCAAACTGAATCATAAAAGTGAGTCGTTAGAGTTAGGGTTTTTAATCTGGGGCTCAATGCAGCCAGCTGTTCTTTGCTTATTTTGATTTGTGCTCTTTTAGATCTCCGTCAGACCGTCAGGGCATTCTTTTCGATAGCGAGTTGCATTACGCAGATAAATAAACAAACAACAACAAGAAAAGAGTAACGAGCGCTGATAAAGTCCACAGAAGATCCCGACCATAAGAGCAGCAGTATATGTGTGTATATATACAAAATATGTATACATACACATAATGTATATAGGCACTAAGTATATGTGTTTGTTTGCGTATAATCCGCATATATAGAAAAGTACTTTAAAGTGTGTTTTGCCTTGATTTTGAATACCCTAATAAAGCTGCTCAAGGGCACGCTACAGTCAATAGAAGATATTTTCGAGCCTTATCTAGTGTATACAAAACATAAATTCTTGATTAGCATTGAAACATGGTGATCGCGGAAAATACGATATTTTTACCATACCCTACTCAGTTTAATGAGGATTAAATCTACACTTTATATAATTATACCAATAATATCAATAATAATAATTGTAATATTAAATTATATAATCATCATAATACAATATATTAATAATATATAAAGTATTCTCTATTTACTATTAAATAGAGCCCGAAACATTGCCATCATTCTAAAGGGTATCTGCTAATCGGATGCTTTTGTCTACGATTAACTCTTTAAATGTTTTGAATAGCTATATTTTTCTTTCTATTTTTTTATATATAAAAAGCAGCGTTTTGTTTGTGCAATTAATTTAAAGTTAATTAAAACTTGTAATTCACTATGCAAACACCTGACGACAGAGCGCAAGAAAGAGACAGGGAGAAGGAGAGCCAGAGTGAACTAAAGCAAGAAAATAGCCAGAGATAAAAGGAAGGCAATGGCAGACACTTGACTGACAACCTGTTGACTTTTGTAGTATTTGGCGCAGTAATAGATACACACACACACACACACATAAACACACACACAGCTGGGCGGACATGTGGCATGCTAATTACTTGTTTTTGTTGTGCTTGTTGCCGTTGCAAAAGTCTCAATAACAAAAGTCAATCAAATGTCAAGAGAAACAAATAAACCAAACTTCATCAAGTTGCAACATTTGCAACAAGTTTTTGTTTATGTTCAAATTAAAGAACAGTAGCCAACTTTTCGTACATTAATCATTTCGTATATATATTTTGCAAATAACAAACACTTGAGTATTGTTGAATAAAGCTTTACATTGAAGTTCCATGTATAATCAAGTCTTAATGTGACCTTATTTATTGTAGTATTTGTATTAAGGTTTTTTGTATACGATAATATACCATAAGGTATCGTATGGTTTTATAGAATTGTAATAAAGTACAGTAGTATAATTTGTTGTAGAAAAATAATATTGTCAATTGGAATACAATAGTACAATAATTTTTTGATTTATAACATATTTTTAAGCCCTTATTTATGATTTTTAAAATAAAGTCTAATACTTGCGTGTTTGTTGTAGTTATATATTTGATAATTATATCATCATCTTACCTGTAATAGAAAGAAAAAATGGATTTAAATAAATATATAAAATCAATCTATGTGTATATAATATATCAATAATATAAAAAAGATAACATTGATAAAGTAAATCCAAATAAGAGAAGAGTGCAAAAACCTGAGAGAATGAAAAACTAGTACCAGAAAGAGCGAGAGAAAGAGGGACGGAGAAAAAGAAAGAGAGTGTACAAGGGCTAATATAAAAATATGCAATCTACGAAGGGAACGGTTAAGTTTTATAACAGAGAAGTACTTGCCTATATTACACTTTACTACAATGTAATGGACAAATCGTGCAAGCATTACTTGAGTTTTTGAAAATCGCATAGAACGGCGATCAGGTTAACAGAAAAATAAAACAGTTTATGTTAATCTATTAAAGCAATACACAAATTTTGATTTGCGTACTTCAGCATTTACTCTCAGATCTAGGAGTTAAAATAGACCGTCCGTCTGTCTGTCCAGACGGACAAACGGACATGGCTACGGTTAACCAGCGAAAGAAGGCTGGTTATGGTGACATCAATATATAAATTATAGCAATTATATTTTCATTTATATATTATATACAAGAGCTAAATATTTAAGTTTAGGCTAAGCTTAAATAAAGATTATATTACGAGCAAAAATGTTTACTTGGCTGTCTCTCATTGAAATTTTTAAAATTGTAATTTAAGTTCGACAACAGTTGGCGACTTGTACGGAAACGGTATTTAAAGCAATACACTTAAGTCAAGCGATAAATTTGCTGACTCTAACTGTGACTCAATGAGAGCGATAATTTTTGTCAAACAGAATTCTGTTCTCTCCTCTCTCTCCCCATTAAACACATACAAATTCAGTTTCCGTCTTTTTCTATCTGGCAACACTGGCAACAACCACAACGACCTTGACAATGCCGATTTTATATTTTTATATGTAAATTTTTAAGGCAACAATTTATTTATTATATTTTTCAATGCAGTGTTTTTTTTTTGTTTTTTTTTGTCTGTTGATAATTAAAATACAAACTAAAACAAAAGAAAACACAATTGATACGCCTTATTTGTATGTACATGCATGATAGTATGTGTGTGTGTCTGTGTCTGGCTTAATGACTGCGTCACCGGATGTCATACAAAATTTTGCCAAGTGCTAACTGCTGATATTGATGTAGAAATTAAACGGCATTTATAAAATCAGTCAAATGAAAACGAAAAGAAATTAGTAAGCATGACGGCGTGTGTGTGTGTGTGTGTGTGTGCGTGTGTGCATTGCTCAGGGTCAACATTTTCTTGCCATTATCATTTCGCTAGAGCTAAATATATTTTATATGTACTTATGTTCTACTTATCTACATTGCCTTATCTGCTGACCAGTCAGAACAACTCCCAAAACACGCAACAGCCGTCCATCCGATAGAAAAGGCGGATTGAGAAAAAAAAACAGCAGCAATTTACAACCAACTACTACAGCAACAACGAAAATCAGAAACCGATCAAAAGAAAGTAAGAAATTACAAATTTATGGCGCGTTCATTGTCATCGATCGGCGGCCGTTTTCATGCATCTCAAGTCTCTCCTTTTCTCGCGATCTCCAGCCTCAGCGCACGCTCGCGTCTTCTCGGTTTGGTTTTGCTTGGTAACAATCGAATGACTCACAGCAATAACAATAACAACAACAACAACAACAACAACAACAACAACAGCAGCAGCAGCAACAACAACATACAATTGTTTGCAACGTCGTCAAGTCGCGCTGTTGATTTTTCAGCCTTTTTATACCCTATACCCACATTAAAAATGTCCACAAATGGGCAACGACTTTTCCTTGTTCTTACTCAATAATAGTATTGAACAAGAAATTTTGTATGCTGGGTTAAGCCAGATTTAAAAAAAATGTTAAAGCTTAAACAAGATAAGATAATTTAAATTTTAAATTTGACTTTCTTAGAAAATTTGAAGAAAAAAATTTAATTTAATTAAATCAAAAATAAAAAATTAACATTAAATTTAAATTTGTTCATGAATTATATGATGTATATTATGAATTCATAAATTACAGGAATTTCATGAATTATCGTATTATAAGTTCAGACAGTTTTCAGAAAACTATTTTCTTCCATATCCAAAAAAATGAGTTTAACATTAATTCTGTTCTCAAGCGATAGCTTAAAATTACGAAAATGTATAAAATTTATAGTATATACTTATAAAAAGACTGTGCGTATATTTATTCTTAATTTCATTCTTAAGTCCAATTTGCTGCATCATCGTCTTTTATCAGGTTATAAACTATTAATAATGATATTATTAAGAAGTAGAAGACTATTGAAGATCAACATTATTAAACTAATGAAGAAAAGCCATGATGACGAGTGCGAGGTATCTGTTATTTGAGCGCTCTCCTCTAGTTCATTCTGACTTGTTTTCTCAAATTTTTTTTGTTTTGTGTTTTTGGTGTTTTGTTTGGTTTTGTTTTTGTAGTCAATTGCCGTAGCGTTACCGTTGCCGCTCGATCAACCTTTGCAAATGACCCAAATTTGGCGCAATATTCACAATCGCTTCGGTTTTGGCTTCGACTTCCACTTCGACTTCAGTTTCGACTTCGACTTCGACTGCGACTTGGAACTTGGCACTTGGCGCACTTGTCGTGCAGCAGCAGTTGAGCGTTGTTGCTTGGTATTTGGGTTTATTGGTGGCTGGGGGGATATGGTGGAGTTTCTTAAGGTGTTTTTTTTTACCCTGCACCCATTGAAAATGTGTATAAAAAAGGGGGTTTTGTGCCGATGCATATAATATGCATGAAGAGTAAGCATCTTCGATCATTGAGTGAATCATTTCATGCTTTTCCGTCTGACCCCTTCTAGCCCTCTTAATTCTTGTATACCATTTTTAAGTCAAGCTTATTTAATTTATTTTACCCAAGGATAATATCCCCGTTTATCCAAGATCTCTTTTTTAACATGTCTCGTATATTATAAGTTTTTGATGGGTTTTCGTATGCATACACAAAAAAAAAATTAATTTGTGTAAAAGCCGAACTAGCAGCTGTGTAGAGGGTATCTCTTAGTCGGACCTTTTCGCCTGGGGCACGCTTACTTGTTTCTGTGTGCTTTGGTGTGGTTTTCTGGTGTTGCGACTTGTTGTATATATATGCCCCCCAGCGGCACTGGCTCATACAAAATTCTGTTATAGTTTTGCTCGTGTTGTTGTTGCTGTTGTTGTAACTAATTGAAAGTTAATTTGCACATGAATGCAACTGTGAAACTTTAAGGTACGCTTTGAATGTTAAGTTGGCGTTTTGTCTTGACTGGTTTTCTGTTTTCTGTTTGCTTAGCACTTTTACTTTTTCAATTTCATTTGCAATTATTTTGGTCAACTACCGTGGTTGCCCTTCACCCAATCGAAGGTTGTGCCTAAACCTAAGCACCCCCCTGACCCGCTGGCCCTATCCTCTCTCGTCACCAGCAACAGTCTCGACGTGCCAGTCGAATGTATGTACTTATGTATGTGCCGCGTCTCTCTTGTCGTCTTGTTAACTAGATTTCACCTTAAATGATATTTGGGTTTATGCATTTGACTGGATTTCGTATGCAGCAGAAGAAAGAGTTAAACGACTTGACAGACTGCTGAAAAAGGGGACATCTTGAAGCCGTGGTTACAAATAATAAAGACTTGTTCACTTGTTTTTAAGACCGTTCATAAATAAATCCTAATCAAAATGTTAGTATAGAGCAATAAATAAACCCAATTTGTATGCAATACGATACAAAGTACAATTTCGATATATAATTCCTATACATATTAGATTTTATATATGTATCTTATAACAACTAATATACACCAAAAGAAATAAACAAGAATTTTGTATTTCAATATAAATAATAAGCTTGAATAATGTTGTCTAATTCAAGAATTCTGTTCCCTTTTTTCAAAAGATTAACGATCAATTTTCATGTTGTTTGGAAACAAGTGTAAAGCCTATAGGAGAAAATATACAACAGAATCAAACACATGATGTATAAGTTATTAGAAATTTTCAAAGAGGTCTCTGTTAAATGTTTAAATTATAGCATGGTTTAAATATTTAAAACTAAGAAACCAGTCAAAAATGTACATTTATTTATTTATAGCCAGAAATCGACCCACTGATTTGTTGATTGCTGTCCTACGTTGCCTTTGGCTTATGCAAAACAGTTAGTAGGTCACACTGTAGCCAAAACCAAAAGTGGTAAGACATGCCGATGACATTATCAAATGCGACAAAAACAAAAAGCAGATATTAAAAGTTATCTTTTCTCTTTTTTTTATATTGTTATTAAATTTGGTTTGCGCACAGCGAAACTCCAAGTTTTTTCCCTCGAGTTAGTTAATTAACTTTGCCTATATTTGGCAAAGATTGAATATCTACGTTGACATTACCTACGCGCGCCCGTTTAAGATGCAGCACATAGCCATTCATACAAATATTGTACATACATACATACACACATTTAAATACATACACATATGCTTATATAGTATTGGTTTTTGGCTGATCAAACAGTCTACGCCCATACAAATGTGTGTGTGTTGTTGTTGCTGTTGTTTCATTTTTGTGTTTGCCAAGGATTTCCCTAATTCAGTTTGGCATATGTACATATGTATACATACAAACATTCATGTACATATTCAGAGATTAAAGTTAACAATTAAACATAAATCATTATAAAGCTGCTTTTCAATACCCTGTAGCTTTCGAATACGTAAGGGTATAAAGTTGGTATAAAAGGAATACAAAATAGGCACAAAGAAATATAAATATACACATTCTATTTTCAAGACCAGTATATGTATGTAGATTTTTAAATACCACATTCAGATGTTGTTTGAAATTGATATAATGTATACCAAAAAATCTACAACATCTATAAAATAGGAATCAAAATCTATAAAAAAAGATGTAAAATTGTGTTTTAATGTAATACAGAACAAACAATAGTTTTAACATATTAACATAAATTAGAAATAAAATGGAATAAAACATGTAGGTACAGAATATGTGTATGAAACACGTAAAAACTATTAATTTGATGATTGATTTGAGATTTTTAATGTACTTTAAAAAAGCTTGGCTTTACGTACATATATTTATAAATATTGTTTGTGTGATATCTATGTAGAGAATATACCCTACCACTGAATTCTTCTTTTCAAATTATAACTCTCACTTTTGTTTTTTACAATTGATATCTGCGCTACTCATAGTTCAGTTTTATAATCTCTATTTTTATACAATAAAAGTCATGGGCATTTCGATGCCGTGACATCAGCGTCATGCCCAAACTAGGGCAACCTTTTGTGATCGTTCTTGTTGCTGCTGCTGCTGTTGTTGTTGCTGTGGCACACTGTGTGTGCAGCCAACCAAAAGTAGTAATGTTTGAGAACTAAATATATATATATATACAAATATATACTATAAGCTATTAGCTTGGGCCAAGCAAGCAGCAACAGGCATATTTGAAAGATATGCGATTCTTTTGGCCATTTGCTGATATGATGAAGGCATGAGCTCATAAATAAACTGTATGTTGGAACATTTCAATATTTCTAAAAATATATCCATTATCATTTATGGTTAAAATATTCCAATAAAAATAAAGATACATTCTAAGAATCTCATAAGTTTATGCGTTTGTATATGTGATATAATCCATAAAAACGAAACTGTTCGAAACCAGAAAGAACAGCTATGAGAAGCTGCATTGTGCTGTGACATACAGAAAATTGAATACCCTTATACTAACGGTATAGCTATTAATATTGATAATACAAAAAAAAATAATTATACAATTGGAACCGTACCATTTTTCAGCTGCACATCGATTCCAATATTATTACAAACTATATTACTATAGGTCTGCCCTATCAATGAGATCAAGCGAGCATGTAAGTGTGAAATGTTGTAGTATGGTTTTGTACTATAAATACAAGCAATACGAGCCCAATGCCCACCTGGGAGCAGCAAGTACCAAGTACCCGCTGATCCGCTAGCCGCGCCGAGCTGACAGCAACAATAGCGAACACAAATGCACCGATATACAAACATACATAGCAAAGTACATATATATACCGAAGAACTTTTTTCTATATATCATTCCTCTTCTTTGTTTTTTTTTTTGGCCCAATGTGTGATAAAAGAATGCCGCCAAACAGCGAGGGGCTGGGCGGGCGAGTGGGAGTGGGAGCGTGAGTGCTGCTATATCATATCGTGGTATAACGCTAAACACTTCGTATACATTGGGAAAAATCTATGAAGCGCACGAGCCGAAAAGAATTTAACGTCTGCTAAAAACCATTTGCTGCTGCTGCTGCTGCCATCGCCTTTGGGGCAGACCCGGAGACGGCTGCTTCTGTTGATTGCTGCTGCTGTTGCTGCGGCTGCTGATATTGTTATTGTTGTTGCCACACATTTTGCGCCAAATTTGAGTCAAAACATATGCATGCAGATACGCGCTACTCGCCTGCCAGCCGCACATTTAAATTTAGTTTGGATTTGCTCGCATCTTAGTTTGCATACCCAGTTATGGAAATGACTAACAATGGGTATATCTGGCTTAACCCTAAATGCACATATCTATGCTTATATTCATAATTTCATTTGTATTTATAAATAAAACTCCAAAAGTTGAAATACATGAAAAAAATATTCATTCAAATAAAAATTATTATTATTTATTACAGGGCATTTGTTAAACGACAATTTTTCTTAACATTCTTTTAAATTTCTCTCTGGCCAATTTTAAAACAAAACAAAATAAATATATATAAAAAATTGTTTCAATTTGTTTTACTTTGTTTTTTATTTTATTTTGCCTGCTTTTAAGTGAGCATATAAAGAAATGGGGCAATTTTTTGTGTTCTTTTTTTTGTACTTTCGTCGTTGGCTCTACACTAATTTGAAAAAATAGAAAAGGTAAATTGTTTTTGTTGTTGTTGTTCTTCTTGCTTTGGAGCGGAAATATGGCCATTGAACATTTTTTTGTTCTTTTATATATTTTGCTTGATATCATTGTTGGAGAAAAGGCGAAGGCCGCTCCAAAAAAAAACACTTACAATCGCAACGTTACTTAAATTAAGTGTTAATTGTTAAAACACTTGGGGAAATTTATTTTGTTTTATTTGCATGTAGTACAACATATGTGTGTGTGTGTGTGTGTGTGTGTGTGTGTGTGTGTGTGTGTGTGTGTGTGTGTGTGTGTGTGTGTGTGTGTGTGTGTGTGTGTGTGTGTGTGTGTGTGTGTGTGTGTGTGTGTGTGCATGATTGTGAGTATGCCATGGGAGCGATTTTCCCCACTGACGTCAATATAATTGCGGCCTTTGTAGTTGGACGTGTTCTTCTTGCATTTCGGACAAGATCTTTGAGCACTTTTTATTCTTTGTTTTGTTTTTTTATTTTTATTTATTTTGTATGTATTTGTTACAAGTGTAGAATTTCCCAATAATTCCGAATTGGTTTGCTCTTGTTAGGGATATACGTATAAAAAAGTCATACCAGCATCTAAGTGCGATAGCAGTGATAAAAAAGAACTATGCAATTTACATAGTTACTATCTATGTAGTTGAGATTTTGTAGTTTTAAAATGATTAACTTCAATTAATCAGAATTTGTCTATTTTCAGATGAACATTCGATAGTTCAAACCGATCAATTAAAGCATTAATATTATAATAAATTTGATAAGCTTTTCAGCTGTAGATTTCAATACATTCTATTTACAACACAGCTCGTGTTGCAATTGTATTACCTAAGACATTAGCTCATAAAGGAATTATATTACACTTCTATACAAAACATATTCCGAGTATGACTATAAAGAAAATGTGTTCTATACGGTTTCGATTAAAAGTGTAATCAATAATGATGTACACAGTATTGATATTGATATGATATTGAAGCAAAACACAAGAGGGCAGGCTGCTAACTGTTAGATACTCTCTTTTGCTGTTTAACTTTAGGTTTAGGTATGTGATAAAGTTCGCAAAACTGAAATGAACAATGAAAGTCTTTTTAATTCAATAATAATCAAAAAGAAAAATTCTCTATTTCGAGTGCCCATATTTTAAAAGTACTGAAAGAACAATTCCAACTATTGAGACACTGTAAAAAAGCCATATACTCTATTAGCCGTAGGGAACAGAGTAGAGGCAGAAGATAAGTACAAAAAGAACCGAGTGAATCACGCAACAATGTTTTGCGACTCAACTTTACACAATGACAACCACTTGTAAACTTAAAACTAAATTTGCTCGTTTCTTGTTTAAACAACCAGATAAGACTACAAAGTCCAGAAGATGGTGATAACAAGTTGGTTGGAGGTAAAAGGAAGCACACATTAAACCCCATCAATGATACATAAATCCACGACTCGAATGCGAAGACATAAACAAGTAAAAATATATAGAAAATATGAAAAAGTTAAAAATATACAAATAATATGAAAATAAAAATATATATTCACATATATGTGCATATATATATATGTATATATATATATTAAAATAAAGAAAGAAATCGGTGAAAACTTTGCATTTTGTGCAATGGCACGTATTGGGGTTCAACAGCGCGCAGAAGCAGTGGCCGTGCAGCGAGAGGGGGTGGGCGGGGTAGGGGTGAGGAGTGGGAGATGTAAAGGTTGTGCATGGAGGGTACGTGAAAGGGGGCATATGTGGATGGCGCACCCACGTCGATGCTGCGGCTCTGACATGTTTGTGTGTGAGCAACTGCACTTGCGATTATCAGGCACACACAACACACACTGCCGATGCGAGTGTGCGGCTGAAGTTCGTGATGAAAACAAGATGAGAAATAAATAAATACGCGACAAAATACAAATGCCGACAAACAAGAGGCTATTCGTATATATACATATAAATATATATGTATATATATACTTTGCATACAAGCGAACATAATAGACGTACATATAAATGTACATATATATAGACTAGTTTCTGAAACTGTATGTGCTATGAGTTGAATTTCAAAATGCATTTGTTTTCGCCATTTAAATATATATATGTACATATATGACCAAGGCATCGTACAGTGGGCGTTACAAAACAAGACCAAAACCGGCAATAAGACTAATTATTTGCATGCATTATTATTATAATATTAGTATTTATTTATATTTTAGTGTTAGGCTAATTGCTCAGTTATGGCCGTTTGCATTCCACTCAGCCGTTTAAATAGCTAAATAAATTTGTTCGGGTTGTGTTATCGATGTTATGTGTATCGATACATTGTAGATGGAAAACTATCGCCTATGTATTTTAAATTTGATTTTGGATTATATTTAAACTTATGGTAGAATTTAAACTTGTAATTATTATTTACTTTTGCATTTAATCTAACTTGTTATATATATATTTTTATAATTGTATATTTAGCTATCTTTAAATTAATGTACTACAATATATTTTTCGCGTGCACTTCATTAATCATTTCATCAATCTAATTGGAGTCTATATTGGCTTCAAATTACTGTTAAGAATAATGATTCTTGAATGTGCCTGACGTTATCAATCTATCAATTTAACAAATACAAATATCTCTTCTATGAAAATTGATTACATCAACACGATAATTCAACAATCTGAAGTTCTTTGAAAATAATTAAGACTTAAAAAGAAATCCACAAACATAACAATCGTGCAGATAATCACACTAGAGCGCCATAAAAAAAATCAAACAATCTCTTTTATGAATTGTCTCTTTTATTTGTATGCGTTTTTTTCAATACTGGCAAATGTATTTTGCAATTTCTGGCTACAATATCTAATTGAAAACAATTGTTTCATATGCTTTCAGCACGCTTTTCTTTGCATAAAAATTTGATTTATTTATAAAAATTATTCGATTACATTTGCGTCAGCGCCCTTTATCGGCATATTTGGAATTCATGCTTGTTGTTTTTACAAATGCTTTTTGTATACGTTTATATATATTTCTTCTGTTCTTGTTGTTATACATTTTCTTTTTAGTTTCATTTCAAGTGCTGAAACATTCATTTATTGGCACGAACTGCACGCATCTGTTGTTAGCCTTCTTCTGGCCATATCATCATATTATTTACCAATGACCATTATTATTAATAAAAATATTTCGGCTGGGTCAAAAACTGCTGCATACTGTACAATTTTCAAATAAATATGAAATTTTGAAATTCACAAATGCCCATATGACAATAACAATAACAACAGCAACAGTAACAACAACAACAATAATAGTTTCTACGAGCAACAAAACGTCCAGCTTACAACATGGAGAAAGATGTAAGTACAAATTCCCAGAGATTTGTTGTTGTGTGTTTGTATCTTATGCGGAAATGTTGTTGCTTGTTTACAAGAAAATTGTTTTAACATAGTGTTGTGTGCATCTTTCTTTTTTCTTTTTTTTAAGTACATCTCTTTTTGGTAAGTCAACTAGAGATTGAAGATTTTAACATTTAAGCACACGATATTAAAGCTTTTGATATAAGAACTGTGCAGAAACTAAAATCTGGCTTTTATTAAGAACAAAATGTTGTTATTACTGAATGACTCTATGTTTGTGTTTTTGCTTTGTTCAACAATAAAAACGACTTGCACCTTAAATGCAAATAAAACAAAAAGTTATTACTAATATTATTAGAACAATTAGTGCTTTTGAAACCGATCAATGTAATGACCGGCAAAACAACAGTTCTGTTATTGATAACAATACAGCTGTTAACACACAATTTGCAGCTGTTATTTTATACTCTTTAGTTTTCTTTTAATACGTGATATAAGAAAACTTAAATTAATATTATTAAGAGTATATTTAGCTAAGTCTAGAGTAACATAGTGACTGTAAACAAAAATATATTTGTATGCACACATATCAGATAGAGTATTTGCATAGTATATAAAGTGAATAGCTATGATATTGTCGTAAGTAAATAAAACAATGTTTTGATAGAGTATCTCTGTGTCGACCTGCTATTGTTCCAGATGTTAATAGTTATTATTGTTGTAGCTGTTGCTTTTGGCATATGGTTTACGAAATGATGTTTAGGTATATGTGTGCCTTAACCCTTCCGCTCGCTCTTTGTACACTTTCTTCTCAAACCGAACTAACTGAGTGTCAACTGTGGCAGTCGCAATCTGTTCGCATGTCATAATTGGCCGTCGCTCTGTTTTGTCCGTAATAACAATTTCTGTCCGGTAGCCAGACGAATGTCACCGCATTCGTATAATAAATTTAATTGTTGTTGTTTAACAAATTGAAATCACAAAATTAAATTAGTTTTTTGGCAGTTAGTTAGCCGGTTGCCTGTCTGATTGCTTGTTTGGTTTGTTGATTAGACTTACAAGGAAAACTTGGTTGCTCTTATTAACCTTGGCTCAAAGCTACTAGAATTGTGGATAAAAGATTGCAATTGTGTCAACTAATCAACAAAAAACAAGTAAGAACGTTGCAGTCGGACTTCAACGACTGCGTAATACTCGTTCACAGTGCTAAGTAGATATTATTATATATATATTATGGAGCCTCTAGCTCGAAAACTGTGGATTATATCCATAGCTCCCATATTTCAAACGCCCATAGCTTTGTCAAAACTGAACCGATTTTTATGTTTGATGGCATTTTTTTCATGGTTCGTCCTCTAGATTGATTCTGCATTTCAATTTTTATCATTATTGAAAATAAATTTTTTTTGAATTTTTTGGAAAAAAAGCATGCACTCCCCCCTTACTCATTTTCGAAAAAATTTTTTTCAAAATTTAGAAATGCAAATTTACATTTTTAATCGATTGTGGTTGTCACAATTAGTATAAAAAACAACATTAAAACTGATTCTGAGAGGGTCAAATTTTTTGTCAAAAATCATGCAAAAATTAACAAAAATTTTGACATGTAAAGCTCTCGGATCCACAGCTCCCATATTTCAAACGCCCATAACTTTGTCAAAACTGAACCGATTTTCATGTTTGATGGCATTTTTTCATGGTTCGTCCTCTAGATTGATTCTGCATTTCAAATCGAAAGCCGTTCACAGTATAACAGCTTAAAATAGTGCAAAACGGTTCTTATTATAATTGTTATTTTAGAAAAATATCGAATTTTTGCGATTTGCAGATGCGGGAGTATGAGTGGCCGACATTTTCCCGTTCACATCGTGAACGAGTATAATAAAATTACTAGCAGAAAACATCATTTTCAGTGCTGCAAATTAATGAAGATGGGCGCATGTCGTGTTTTCTCATCTAACACGAAAGCACGATCAACACACAACCATACACGAGCAACACAAAACCAACATGATCCCAAACACGACCAAACCAGAAATCTCGAACAACACGATCTAAGACCCAGTTAACTCGTTCAATACGATCCTAATATATGAGCAACACAATACAGAAAACAACATCAACATGAAAACACAATCTACAAAATTCCTAGACACGATTAAACGAGTATAATATATATATATATATTATAATTATATATATATAATTATATATATATATTATATATATATTATATTATATGATAAAAATAACTATATAAATGTGTATTTTTGTATAAAAACATTATGTCTTAACTTATTTAATAAGCTAGGAATATGCAAAAGTAAAGTTTTATATACAGTCCGCAGAGTATTTATTATATATACTTAATAAAAACAATGCTTAAATAATGTTATTTAGCTATTTTTTCGGTTTTGTTTATAGCTTTTAATCGATTGGTTTAGTTGTTTCGTTTAGTTTAGCTTAGTACAGATTTTGATTAAAATACTTTTTTTAATCTTAACCAAAATCATTAGCAAAATCAAAGCCTTTAAACATCTGGGGAACATCGAACACCAGTAAGGGACGATCAATAAAATATTGAATTCAGTACACAAATATAACGCACATCTGTCGTATGCTGGGTATTCAATTTCGTTAACTGTTCTAGCTTGTTTTATTTAATTTTACTTTTTTTAGTTTGTATAACGAACAGTCAATGCCATACACTCCACACTTGGACTGCACTCTCTGATTTGGAGGGGGCTTATGATCAATTGTCGTCTATAGTTTCCGCGCCTCGAAAGCGGCTTGGGACGGCACGGATAAACAAATATTTTATGCGTTTTAATTGCAACAAATCGGCTTACGACAACTCCAGCAACTCTTGTTGGGGTGTTGCATGCGCTCAAAAGGCAGGGCCCAAGGGGCACCAAGGACAAGGCAAAGGGTTGTCGGTGTTATTGACATCGGTAAGGTTTTATCATTCCAAGTGTCTTGCCTCTTCTAGTGTGACTGTATCGGGTTTTTTCTCTCTTCTCTGCTCTTCTCTTCTCTTGCTTCAGTTGTTTTTGTTTATATTTATATATTTTGTTTTTTTATTTTATCATTTCTCTCTGGGCATTGTTCGTTGCGTGGCCGCCAGAGATTGTGGAGTCATATGGTTTTTCTTGTTATTTGGCTTTTAATATTTATGAGCCAAAGGCTTTCGGATGCCACTAAAGACGATGACGATGATGATGATGATCATCATCATCAATGATCATCATTTGGGTGATTGGTATTGGGTGACGATGACTAACACAAGATCAACAGCATCATTATTATTATTACCATCAACATGATGATGATCGGCAGTGGCATTCATCACGTAGCAGGTGAAGCTAAACTATGCCCGGTTCGGTCCATCTCTCTCTCTCTCTTTCACCTCTTCTCTATCTCACTCTATGTCTGCCCAAAGCATTTGTCACTTTCACATTAAGAGAACGTGTTGTTGTTGTTGTTGTCGCTCTTAGCTTTGATTAGCTTTTAGCGTGGGGCCTTTGTTTTTATGCCTTAGCGAAGAGAGCGCTTCATTAACAATGCGATGATGATGAATCCGGTAAAGAAGAACAAAGCATCTATTATCATCAAGGCAGAGCCAAAATCTTATCGAAACTGAGACTGAGGCAAAAAATAAAACAAACAAACAAACACTTGATGTGTACTAGAATTTTTGTAGTACACAGATTTCATCATCGTTTACTATCAAATAGTATTATGTTCATACAGATAGACGTTTGACATTTTTTAAGTTTAAAAAAAAACAACATTGTATTTGACCAAAAAAAATACACACCAAATGTTGACTTAAATTCATGCTTATGAAATTAATTCTTTCAACTCCAATAATATGCTGACTAGACTACACTTTATATTTGAATACTGTTCATTTATCAAGTATAAATATATATATATATATATATATATTTGTTCGTATTTTTAGCAAAAAACTATCATTGAAGTTTACTCGAGAGTTGAGCACATTTTTCTTCATTTTATTCTTTTTTAAGCAGAATTTCCTATTTAAAAATAAACGAAGTGGAAAATCAATTTTCCGTGTTGCATTTTCTCTGCGCTTTTTGCAGCCAGTTCAACAAATATGCCAAGTCGTATATTTGTTAATTTAAAATGTGTTGTGTAGAAAGTAACGAACGAATGAAACTAACAATATCTCTTTTTTTGTGTTAATAAAATATCAAAGCTTATGTTTATGCCATAAACAATACGTTTAGTTAGGATGCAATCAAATACATTATATTACATTGCACAAAACAAACATAGTTAAAGAGGAAATAATACAACACGTACTAATTTTAATGTCCCTTATCAGAAATACAGAATTATATAGGTTAAAATTAAAATTGTTTGTATTTGCAAAGAGAAACACCAAAAATAGAAATTAAATCGTTTGTATTTGCAGAATACATCTTTTGTGCAATTCATACGTCTAACAAGTCCAAAACAGTTTGAATAAAAGGTAAGCAAGCTTTGGGGTATCCATTGCAGTTTTACTTTTGTTTTCTTGTATTCATTGATCTTATTGCGCATTCGCTGAGCATCTTCACATAGTTATTGTGTAAAGTTCCCAGTAACAAAGTGCTAACAACTTCAAAGCAAAAAGATACTTTTTATCGTTTCGCAGAAGTGACTTTTTTTTGAATTGTTGCTGGGTGATCCAAACAACCAAATGAGTGCTTCACTTTCACAATGGAATTCTTTTCTACCAAATTCAGTTTTTTTTTTGCAGTTTTTAATGCATAGAACTTTGTTCAGGTTTAGATTGTAATTATCTTATCTTTGAAATAAGAATACGTTTCATATACATATTTATTTTGCGTTTTTTAGCGCTTAGTGAAGCCATTTAGTATACAAAATATGTATGTATTTTAAACAACAATAAAAAAAAACTTGCGACCATTTTAGCCAACAGCTTTTGCGGACCTGTCATATGAGTTAAAAGTTTTGTCGTTATGACAGAATCATAAATAATGCTGCCGTAAGGCAAATGAAACTATAAGCTCAAGTGATATGACTGCGCAAGTGCGAAATTCGATAAGTGCAAAAATTAAATACACATGTACACACACTCGCAAATTTGATATACATTTATTTTCGAGTATTTGTATTTGTATATAGATCAAATCGTTTAAGTAAATATTTAACCTGGCTTTGTGCCGGGGCAGAATTTCAACGGGTTTGCCATTCCGCTTTGAAGCCCCTGCTGCAGTGATCAAGTGGCCTTAGGTGTCGATAAGTAGCATACAAATATTGATGACTGTGAGAAAACGACGATAAGTGATTTCTTTGCATATATTAAGTACCTATGAGAATGAGAAATTACAATGATTGTAAGCCAGAATTGTTCCCGATCGATATACAATCGATAACTATGAACTTAAAACAAACTAATTTAGCGAGCTAACATATACGACGATATGACCCTTACTCGTCGCAATTTGCCGATTCGATAAATATCGATACATTAAACATTATCGATCCCAACGACATATCAATTTGACCAATGCAAATATAAATTATATAATGCCCCCAAGCGATACAAAAAGCGACTAGATAGAATTCAAACGGTTCGATCAATTAACCGATCCGATGTTGATTAATATCAATTTTTTTTTAAATTTTGGCATTATGAACACTGCAATAAAAATACACTTACCGATTAGCGATTAGCTCGACATAGTATAAGTAGTAAGTAAGAGTGTTCTAGCTCGGAGATGCCCTGTAACAATTAAAATAACCATTATACCCTCTTGTCTACCCATTTTCAATGGGTACAGGGTATAAACAGAGAGCAACCAACGTCGCAAACAATCGGTTTTCGTGTCTGTCGCACAAAAGGCAAAAGATACGCCACATATACGCTATTTTTCAGGTGTGGGTAGTTAACTAACTTAATAAACAACTCACCAGAAAAAACAACAAGAAGAAACCGAAAATCTGGCATAAATTGCTAAATAAGTACAAAAATCTTAAGAGCTCTTCACGTGTTGTTTTCTGCCTTCGCTCAGCGACTTCTTGCGGTCACTTTCATTGCTTTTGTATACCCTATGGCATTTGGGTGTGACGAGTATTCACGAATTGTTAATCAAGAAGGATGCAACTTCTTAACATTGAAGTGTATTTGTTTACATGTGTACATATTATTGATCAGAGAACAGAGTTCAAATCGATTTAATCTATCAGTCTCTTAAAATGCATTAAGACTGCTTTAGAATATTGGCTCAAATCATTTCTCCATAACTTCATGTCTTATAAATCATGTATTCTTTTCAAACAATAAACAAAAATTATTTAGGTATGAATGAATACGGAGTATCACCCAGTCAAGTACACTCTCAACTAGAGTGCTGTAACATCTTGTTGTTAAGTTTAAGCTTGTTTCTTTGCCTTATTTGTTGTTGTCCATTTTTTCCACGAACAGCCGCAGAACAACTACTTACTTACCAAAAAATAAGAAGAAAAAACACTTTTGACAAATCAGTCAAAAAGACAGAAAATACTGTGAGATACAACGCCACTTGGACCACTTGGGCCACTTGGGGTAAAGGGAAAGAGCAAAGGGAATTTGTAATAGTTAATCGACTAATGCGCTGATTAACTTGACTAAAAGAAAGAAAAAAAACCAAAAAGAGGAAAACTTATACGTATTTGAGTAACCATGGGGGCCATGACGATCGTATCTTACCCGCAGTCAGACAAATCGACGCGTCGGTCTTAGCTATGGGTGCGTCATATGTTGTAAGGGGGCGGGGGTGGGGCGTACAGTGCCTGTCA
The DNA here is from genome assembly GCA_035043565.1 of Drosophila robusta. NCBI lineage: Eukaryota > Metazoa > Arthropoda > Insecta > Diptera > Drosophilidae > Drosophila > Drosophila robusta. The sequence continues at coordinate 16,717,621 of JAWNMW010000257.1, read as the reverse complement.
ATCAACAAGCACCGCCACTTCTATGGCTTATCTAAAGTAACTAACGCGCCGCTAATCGATCATTCTGTATCTTTGGCTGTCTTTCTCACTGTCTCTCTGCTGCCGTCTATTCGGCTCTCTGATGTTCTGCGCCAAAACGAGAGATAGAGAGAGAGCGCGAAAGAGAGTAAGAGAGATGAAGAATGTCGCTACTCTGTGTGGCTGATAAGCCGCGGCGTTTCGAACTGAAACTGGTTTTGGTTTTTCGTTGGCGCATGCGGCGGGGGGCGGACGGCAAAACGATTTCTCAAGCCGAAAGCCAGAGAAAAAGATCTAAAAACAAAACAAGTAAAAGTGCTCCAATCGACAGTGCCCGACTAGCAGGTACCCTACACCAAACAAAGCACAAAGTACATTCATACTCTCACATATACAATCATAGTCCCACACTATCGATACATTCATTGAATTCAATTCCATTCACTATTTTCCCTGATAGTCTATTTGATTTTTGTTTTCTTCAATTTTTGCTTATATTTCGATCTACAAATGTGTCTGATTAAGACCTTGTATTTCCAATTTGATAAACAATTTAATCAGCTATTTTTGTTTAGGAACATTCATTCATAATTAACTATTTTTGTTTATTTCCCAATCGTTTTGAAAAGTTGTAGTACAGATAGTTCTTCTTTTTTTACCTCATAAAATTCCCTTTTTAGGTGCTAGTAAGTTAATCAATAGATCATATAATCATCTCCAAGCGTTGCGAAGCGATTTTCATACATTTTTGTTACGTTCACTGCTAAAGCTAAAAGTTATCGATGAAGTGCTTGAAATAGGGTAAACGAGAAGTGTCCATTACAAGTTTGGAGCTCATATACTATATGTATATACTATATATATACTATATATATACTATATATATACTATATATACTATATATATACTATATACATTTGTATACTCGTTCACAAAGATAAAAGAGTATATTGCGTTTGTGTAATGTCCGTCTTGCTGTCCATCCGTCTGTCCGTATGAACGCACTTTTTTCGCCGCTATTGAAGCTAGAGACTTGAAACTTGGAATATATACTCGTGTATACTCGCGTCAGACTTCAACGTTCTTACTTGTTTTAAATATTTTTTTCATTATAAATGAGTACAGGGTATTAAAAAAAAATTAAATGATTCATACCAAATTCAAATGTAAAACCGATGCGTTGTTTATTTTCAGCGCCGGATAAAAACATACACACATATCAGAATTATATATACATATAGCCGAAAATTTCTTGCCGCTGTTGGCCGAAAGATTGATCGCATTTCAAACAAGCAGGCGATCAAATTTTATGCACACATAACCCAAGCGCTGAAAAGCCGTTAACATTTTGCACACACACACACACACACACACACACACACACATATGTGTGTGTGTGCAAATAATGTTTACATTTATATTCGATTGCTCAGCGTCAGCGTTAAAAATTTTGTTAGGGGTTTCGGTGTCTCTTTCGCTTTTGGGGCTTGCGCTTGGGCGGGGTCTGAGTTTGAGCTTTGGTTTTTTGTATTTTGTATTTTGAAGTTTTGGCTTACTCGATTTTAAATTTAAGCTTGTGCACGCAGAGCATGCGTTGAAGATTCAACTTTCTTATCGAAAAACATTCTTCCTTGAAATGGGATACGAAACGTGAACGAAAAACTCGCCAAAGAAGGGTATATACACTAGATGCAGCCATATTTGGCTGAATATCCCTACTTCAATAAACTGTGTAATTTGTTTGATCAAGTTTGCTTGAAAAACAGTCAACAACAAAAATATTGTTATCTCGGCACAGTGCTCAAGATACAGACATCAAGCAGATGTATATGATAATATACCTCTAGCCAAACAATAACTAAATTTATCGCCTAAAGTAATACAATGTTATGGGCTAATATTTAAATGATAATAAAACAAACGTTTCTTTATATTCAACGCACAGAATAAATAAATCGGATATTTACTGAAAAAGCATTCTTGAAATACTTTAAATTTATCAATTTTTGTTAGATATTCGCACAGAAAATAAGTTAAAATTTAATGATCAGCTACATAATATTTATTCATATGCAAATCTCCAGTTTTAGCTTTATCTAGCGCGATTCTATTTTAAGCCATAGAACAACTAGAACACTTTCGATAACCGGCTTTTTAAGACTCTCAGCCACGCCTAATCAGAGAAGCAGACAACAACAATAATAGAAGGTCGCTTTGAAATTTTTCGGCATTTGCATTTGAAACTGGCCTCGCTGTTTGATAACTGAATATAACAGAATCGATTGTTTGTTGTTGTTATTCTTGCTCGGTGCTCCAATCAAATTTGTCACATTGACCCATATATGTCTATAGAGTCACGTAATCCAACATAAGCTATAGAACGAACATTTGTATTCGATTAAAAAAAGCGCATACAAGTTCAGTTATCGATAATACGATTGGGATTTTGTTTTTAGTTATACGAATACGTTATAATATAGTGTTATGTTAAAAAAAGAGTTTAGTGTTAAAACAAACGTATGTATATAAGTTAGATTTCTTTCTCTGTTTATGTGGTTCAGTTTCGATTAACCCATATATGTGTATAATGCCTAGGCTAGGCGACTTTAGCTGTTTATACTTTTTACTGGGTATCCGGGCAGTCTTTATTAAATTCTCCCAATGTTTAGGCTTATGGCTGATTCGTATTTATTTGGCCGTCTGTCTATTTGCAATGGCGCAAACATGGAAAGGTGACAAACCTTATGAAGCTAATGAAGCTGAATAAAGCCGAAAACAAAATGAGCAACATTTACAAAAACGAGTACCCGTACGGCAACCTGAATGCGCACGAATACGAATACGAACCAGAGAATGAGCGTGAGTGTAGTGTGAGTGTAACACAAACTTGGACTTGGACTGTGATTTTGACAGTGACGGCGCCACATTTTTGGTGAATGCGTTCAATGGCATCCAAATGTGCGAGGTGCTGATGTCTGCCTCTCCCCGCCCAGCCCCCTCCCCCTTCCCCCACCCTTTGTTGCCACCACACACACACACACCTCGTTGTGCAGTTGAGCTGCGGCTTTGAGCAACAACAATTTGATTATCTTTACAACTTTAGTTGCACGCAATTTGCGGCTGTCACTGCATTCCATCAATCACTCAATCAAGCAAGCAGTCAATCAGTCAGCCGACTTGTCAATCGACAGCGACAATATTAGAACAGGCAAGAGTGATCTAGTCGAAAGTGCTTGACTACAAGATGCCCCTCATTTACATATCAAATTCAACAAAAACTCTTATTTAATATATGGGTAGAAGTCGAGAGAGCTTGAATAAAAGATACTCTTGATTAACTCATCCAATAAAGGAGAAACTCTTATTTTATAAAATAGCAGAATTTATTCGACTTTGCCCGGCTCAAGTATTTTGTTTTTTTAAATTTAGTTTTTACTTTATAGCAGCGAAATTTCACGCCCTTAAAAATATTGGAAATGTAGCATTTGATATTAAACAAATTTTTTTAAATTATTTATATTACCATATAAAATTGCTTTCTCTAGTTCTTATTAAGTATAATGTATTGAGATCTAACCAATAATGGTTTTCAATTAAAGCTTTCTAAAATCTGAAAAAAACCACCCCAATATTTGAGTACCTACAGAGTTCTTATTGTTCACATGCTATATATATTCCCATTTAATCCCATTTTTATCGGTTACAGGGTATATTTTAAATTTTGCAGCTGCGCCAACTATTTATGGTCCGTTCACAATAAGACTTGTTGATGCCTTATGCGAAAGCGAAAACCAAATCCGAACGGATACAGTCGCATACAACCCACAACCGTGCCACATCCCCGCCGTATAATTGAACGTGCTTACATAATTAGTCGTCGTCGTCGTCGTCATCGTCGTTGTCAAGGTTAACGTCAACGTTAACTAAATGGTCAAGTGCTTGTGGCGTGCTTATCGTGCACACACGTCGACCGTCACGACTCAATTCGACTCATTTCAACTCATTTCAACTTATTTCGACTCGATTCAATTCGATGATAAGCGGTACAGTGCGCAATCGTATGCAAAAGTTATTTTGGTCATCGATAAGATTGGCCCCAACTATCGATATTTAAAATGAAGTTGACTTATTGATCAACGTGAACTTGACTTGGGTGTGGTCAGAGTGGGCCATAAATTAGTTGTGAATCACTGATCACTGATCACTGATTCAGCATGCGTCCAATCGATTGATGAAAACCGAAGCTTCGTACAGTGAAATGCTATAATGGTAATTATATCAAGTAGAATTTTGAAAAAGATTCAAATGGTGATTTGCTTGAGAATGTATCACAAATTAAAAACTAAAAAAGAGCTTCAAAATTTAGTAATTATTATTAATATCTTGTGCATAAATTCCACTCACAACGGTGGTAAAATGGGTGGCAAAAGCAAAAACTGTTTGCAAAATTGCACAAAAACTGATAAATAAAATTTGTATTCAAAATAGATTTGTACTTTGTAAAGTTGAGATAGTATCATTTGTTGTGTATTGAACATCAACGAATAAAATATAATTCACAATGATAAAAATTGTGAATAGAGCTAGTTCAAAACCGGAATTCCAAAAATTGTTAAAATTACAAACCGAACTGAAACACTTACTAAGGTTGCTAAGAAGGAGTAAAATTGGGGTTCCTTACGCTAAGTTGTGAAGAACGAATACATTTGTGAATCATTATACATAAAGATCGAGCTTTTGAAAGCACATTGGCTTGATCAATAACAATAAATCTAATAGCGAATGTGTAATATGTGTGTGTATATGTAGAAGCGCACCTGCCTGCACCTGTTGCTGCTGCTGCTTTTATTGTTGTTGTTGTAGCTTGTTTTTGTTTTGTAAGTGCTGCAGCAACAAACAATAAACATGCAATAGCTTCTCGTCCAATAAATTATATGGCACTTATACGCACACACAAATACATATGTATATATATGTATATATATAGATATTCATTTGTATATCTATGAAATGCATGCGATTGGTTTTCTACTCTAACAGTAACGGTAAGCAGTAGAGCAAGATGCAGAGGAGTGTGCAAGTAACTACTGTTAAAATGTGCATGCTGATATTCTATGAGTGCTCTTTCTCTTTCCCTTTTTCTAACTACTTAGAAATTGTTGCTCGTGTATTGTTTAGTTGGTTTTATTTGCGCTACTGGTTGACCTTGACAGGCGTCGGCACACACACACACACATACAACGCGCTCTCATGCGTGAGCTAGCGTTCGCTTGACTAACAGAGAGAGATCGCGTGCGAGAGCGCGGGAGTAACGTAAAGAGAGAGAGCGCATGTATACGTATGTATAACATAAACAGTTGTGTACTCACCTTTTGCGGAACTCATTAGATCTTTAACCTCTTTGATAATGCGCTTGATCTGCTGACTAGTGTGATCCAATTCCTTTTCGTGGCGATTCAAATTGTCACGGAATTCGGGACTATCGACGATGCATTCCTCAAATTCCAATGGCTCCAGGCCGCGGCGAATATCTTTGCCGCCGCCCATTTTTGTTGTTGTTTTTGTTGTTGTTTTTGCTTGTGTTGTTGATGTTGCAGTGCTGCTGAAATTTGTTTTATGCTTAATCTTATTGTTGCTGTTGTTGTTGCTGTTGCTGATATTGATTTGGGAGGCGTTTGAATTGTTGCGCCGAAAGCGACGACGCACAAAGTAAATGTGCTTGTTTTTTAATTTGCCTGCTGCTGCGGCTGTTGTTGTTGTTGCTGCTGCTGCTGGTGGTACTGCTGTCGCCGTTTCCCCGTAGCCTTGCTGTTGTTGTTTGTTAGTAGTTGTTGCCGTTACGTTATAATTGTGATATTTCTTTTTATTAGTATTTGCTGTCTGCGGCTCATTAGTATTCGTATTTGTATTGAAATTAATATTATTAATATTGTTATTATTATTGTAATTATTATTTTTGTGTTGCGTCTGCTTCATAATTTCAAGCAAAACAAAATTAACAAACAAAATATTTATTTATTTATTTAACATATATATATATATGCACAAAATTTATTGTTTTTTTAAGCACTTTTTTGTCAAACGAAACGAATGCAAAAAAAATGAACATACGGCACTGCAAAAACAAAAGGAATATTAATTTAAATTAATACAAAAACACACACGAAAAATGCAAAGCATAATGCAAATACATATGTATGTATATGCACACATATGCATACACACACACACATACATAACTATATGGTAGACAATTATGTTTGTTTATAATTATGATACAAAATATTATTAAAAAAAGGTGAAAATCATAAATGACTTTTTGTTGAATTCCTTTTTGGAATAATCGCAAGCGAAAAAGCGAAACGAGAAGTAACAAAAAACATACATATAAAAAAATAATATATTTTTCAAAACAGTTTGGCCAATAGCGCACATACATATGTATATATGTATATGGTTTTAATTATGTACATGTCGTTGGGTGACTGTGTAAACAATAACAATAACATTTAACATTAATAAACGGCTGCACGGCTTTTTACGATTATTATTATTATACGTAAAATAGCAAACACATTAAAAACACATTGAAAAGCAAGCAAAAACACACACAAGCAAAGCCAGCCACAAGCAAAATGTAGTAAAAATAATTGTACTTGTAGTACTAACTTTTTTCAATTGCATATTCTCAATATGAAGAGTCCAGCAACAGCAGCAGCAACAACAACAACAACAGACGGCCATTTAGCTACACAGGCGCAACAGCAGCGACAACAACGCAAGAGCAAGAGAGTGCGCTGGCTAAGCAGCGCAAAGAGCGGCTCGCGCGTTCACTTGCTCTCACTAGCCGTCGTCACTCACACACGCATTGCCGATGCTGCAGCCGCCGAAAACGTCAAGGCATAATTACGTTTATGCATAGCACGTAGTCACGAAGTTAAGTTTGTGATTTCGCCTACAAAACTGCAGACTGCTGACTGCAGCAAACAATTGTGAATTTGCAAATTAGGATATGTTCAACTTTATCAATTTATTATTTGTGAGGTTGCTAATTTTTTCTTTCTTTGATATTTAAATAGCAATGAACAGTTGAAATATTTGCAGTAGCTGTTCGTGATATTGTGCACTGCATAAACCCCAAAGATTTATAGCGAAATTCATGTGGCGGCCGCTGCTGCTGCCCTGCTTTCGTTGTTGTTGTTGTTGTAGATTTTTGCTATTGCTGCAATTTGACTTTGGTTTGCAGTTACTTTTTGGTTTCCGTTTGCTGCAACTAATTTCATTTGCTAAAAAAAAAACTCAAATTTCGCTCACACAACACACACACGCACACAAAACTCACACACACACATACACAAGCATGCACTCGCCGTCGTTTTTAGCAGAAACTTGTTGAATATGTACGTAAAAAAAAACTGGTTGCGCGACATCAACTACAAAGGCGCGTTCAGTTCGGCACATACACACTACACACACACACACACACTTACACTTTCAACAACTGTAACTGCACTGCATATTTGCGTTGTTTATATTTATACATATACATATATATTTTTATTTATGATTGAGGCTCTTTCTTGAATAGTTTCTGCAAATTCGCACACACACACATCTATTTTCCCACATGTGTTTTTTTTTTAACAGCAGAAAACTTGCAAAAAAAAATTCATAAAAAAAGAACTTAAACAAAATTACACACTTCATTGCATAATTTCGGCTGCTGCTGCGGCGGCGGCTGTTGCTGCCATTTTAATACGCGCGATCTCGAGTAAAATACGCGTATTTCAAACGCAACACCGCGGCACACACGAAAAAAAAGACAACAAAATGCAATTGTTGGCCGTCGGTCGCGCGACGTCGTCGTCCGTTCACGGCAAAAATCCAACAAGACAAAACCGAGAAGCAAAAAAAAAATAACAGCACACGTTGAAAGTCAGCGAAGGTTGCGCCATGCGCACTGCCGTTATTCAGCGTGCTCTGAGAGCGTACGAATATGCGCTTGTGACGTCACTTGCGATTATTTTCCGTAACGCATAACATTGTTTCAAAACCAACGTATATAAATAAATAACCATAGCAGTTTCCCAAAAGTATTAAACAACGTACAAATTTAACCAAGCCATTTCATAAAGATATTAAACCTTACAAGTACAATATTTAAAAAAAATTATACGAATTTGTGATGTCACGATTGCGTCTGTTATTCTCTTGTTAATATCCTGTTATGCTGCTATTTGTATGTTTTTTCTTACAAGGCGCGCATTTTTGTTATTGTTTTTTCAAATTGTCAAAGTATGGCAAGCAATCAGACTTTTAAGAAGAAGCCAACTAAACCTTTTACAATTCGCAGTTGCTTGTAAGTAAATGGGTTAAATCGGCTGAGCGTTTGGAGAGAATGTTTACTTAACAGCCGGTTTTCAGTGCTGTTGCTTTGGCGTGTTATCGATATATACGCCATTTGAGTAAAAATCTGTAATGTAACGCCGCTCACTTTGCGTTGACGTTACTCGTTTGCGCGTAACGTAACGAGTTTGCTGCATTTGCCGTCAGGTGGCTCCACAATCGCCGCGCTAACTTAACGAAGCAACCCTTATTTGAAATACTGACGAAAACTAAAAACCATTTCAATCATTTAAGCTTGGTCCAAATACAAAGTTTTTCCTCTTTAGCCATCAGTAGAAATCGAGTTAGAAATGTAATTAATATTTTGTATATTTTCAATATGTATATAATAATAGCAATTACACAAAATAATATTAATAGACAATAATAATAATAATAATAATCATAATAGTACAATAATGATCGGTATATATATATATATATAAATATATATTTATTTATTCATAATCATTACATTGCTCCTCAACGATATCAAAATGAAATCAAACATTCAACATGCAAACATACGAAGAAAAAACTAAAAAAAAATTTAATGGAGATACGTATGTATGTAAGTATATATATATTTCATAAACAGAAATTAGTGACACTCTTCTAGTTTTGATTTGAATCATAATTATGAGTTATTCAGTTAGGTATTAAAGTTTATATATTTTTTACGTATGCCTTGACGACTGCGAGTTGCTTTAATAGGCATGAAATATACATTTAAATAAAAAAAAGAAAATTATATTTACGAATAAACAAAAGAAGATAAATTAATAATATATGCTTGCAGTGTCATGTTCTGAATATTCTCTATTTATGTTTATATACCGTTTTTGCTTATAATAATTCGAATTGAATTTTTTTGTTTTTTTTCTTTTTTCAATAAGTTCTGGTTGATTCGTTATGCGAATTGGAAAGTTTACTAGTGTGTGGATCGTGGATCGAGTTGTGTGGAACGCAAAAAATTTCTAAATTTAAAATTATCTGTTAACGTTGCATTTATATTATATATATATTTATATATTTTATATATAATGTACTTTTTAATTATTTTTTAACGTGCTACGTTAATGATTTTCTTTGCTTTTTTTGTTTTATAATTTTTTGCTTATTATTTTTTATAATTGTTTTTTTTCTTCACATAAATTTAATATAATTTGCTTTAAGTTAAAATCTTTACTTCTTTAAGTAGTAGAATGTTTCGTGAGTGTTTCGTTTTTCCTGTTCTTTCATTTGTTTTTTTTTATACAAACAACTACAATTTCATTCAATTTTGTTTTTCAGCAGTAATAATTAGTGTATTTGTGTGTGTGTGGGAAAGTTTAGACAAAACCGGACAAAGACAAACCAAGTGCAGAGAACAAACAGAATTAAATCTGAATTTATAATCGTTCTCTCGCTCTCTCTTTCCCCTTCTCTTTAGCTCTTGGCTTTTGCCGCCCAATTTAATTAAATACATTTCAAAAGTTAACTGTGCCTGCTGTTGCATTTTAATAAAAATCTCAACGTTTTTTAATGCATGTTGTAAGATGTTGCGTATATATATATAATTCATATACACACGTGTATATAATTCTCCGGTGTTTTTTTTTGTTTTTTTTTTAATTTATAATTAATAAATTGAATTTATTTAATTTGTATTTGTATTTGCATTTATGTATATATATACATAAATATATATATTTATACGTGTGTATTTGTGTTTTTGCTTTCAATGATTTCGTTATGTTTGTTTTTTATGCTTAAAATTTAATAATTTTAATAATAATAATAATAATAATAAACTACGACCATTTTATTTTTGCTGAACACTAGTTTTTCTTTTGTTATTAGCGTAAACGTTTCTTTGTTCTTTTTATTTACTTTCATTTTTTTAAGCTTATGTTGTTGTTGTCGAGTTCGCTTTGTTAAAGTTGATATTGTTGTTGTTGGAGCTATAGGGAGGCGCATTCGTTTAGTTGCTTTTGTACCTGTTGGGACATAGAAAGAGAAGGAGCACGTATTAGAAAGAGATAGCGTATATGTGCTTGGCAAACACCAATGAAAACTTCAACTCTTGATATGTTTAAATGTTTAAATGCATTGAATTTCAGCATTAGCATAGAATGTGGAATATTTCAAAGCATTCTCAAAAGTTGAATAATAAAAATAAAACAAAAAAACATTTGAAAATAAAAGAAACAAATAATTGATTAAAATATTAAAAAAAACAAGCAACTAACCGAATTATGGTTTCTGTCAAATGCAACATGTTTGTAGCTCAACTTTATGAACAAAAAAATTAATATATGTATATATCTATCTACATATATGTATACATATTTCACTACGCATGTTGTTGTTGTTGTGTTGGTGTTGTTTTTTGTTGTTGTTATTATTGGTATATTGGTCGTTTTTGGCGCTCATGCAAAAGGTTAATGTATGGGACATTTAGTTGTTGTTTATAGTGTTGTTGTTGTGGTTGTTGCTGTTGCCGCTGATGCTGCTGCTGTTGTGGTTGTTGTTGTTGTTGTTGTTGTTGTTACAGCTACAGTGTGTTGTTGTTGATGTTGTTAGAGAGATGCCTACATATACGGATAGCCCATGTTGCGTCCTGCCGCTGCTGCTGCTGCGGCCGCTGCTGCCGCGCCAGGTGGATAATTTGTGGCATATTGTTGCGGTATGCCCATTGCTGGACCAGCTGTTATCATCAGCTGCGGCTCCATTTGTATTATGTTTTTATGCTCCGTTGTATCGTCCTCCTTCTCGCGCTGCGCCTCATTCAGCTCCAGTTTATCCACCTTGGTGGTGTATTCGCGCAGCACCTAAAATCCACAGAGACCAGAAATCAGTTGCTGTTTGTTTGTTGGCCAGGCTGGGGGCGGGCGCTGCAGTTAATTTACCTGTATCAAATAGGGCATGGCAAAGTCCATGATTTTGTGTTTCCATGCCAATTCCAGGATGACATCGGGACGCAGCAAATCGTAGCACTGCGAAAACAAATTTTGATGTTATCTACCTCGTTTATATCGAATTCAATTTGAGCTCACCTGATATAGACATGCCGCAAAGCAATCGTGTGCATTGCGCTCCAGGAACCAGCCCAACAGCTCCTCAGCGATTTCCTGTTTGCCGGACTCGGCTGCGTACTCCATGGCGTCCTTATACAGTTTGTCCTTTTTGCACAGCTCAACGCTCTGTTTCCAGCGATTGTTGCCTGTAGTTAAAAATTAATGTTAATTGTCGCCATAAGCAGAGTTCAAAGAGTTATAAATATAAATTTTATAAAAAAGCAAACCTCTCTCAGCAATTTAATTAAGTAGGACGCGCATTAACGCTAATTAAAATATAAATAAAAATTTATAAAATAACATTGTACGTCTCAAAAATGCCCCCAAATTTATTGATGCAACTTTAATTATGAAACGGAATTCTACAGTATGTTACGTGACATTTTTTTCTGATATTTGTGTTAAATAATGCATATCTCATTTTATGAGCATCGCTTTCTTTCTATTTCATTATATTTGATTTGAGAATTGCTTTTATAATTTGAGTGTTGAAATGCGAATAATATATTTTAAAATTCGCAAAAATCAAATTATGAAATTAGCCCAAAAGACAAGAATTAAACTGCCTTGGATTGCCAATTTATATTGTGTATATATAGACATATATAGTGGATAATTACCCTTGTAGAGATAGGCTGCAATGCGACGGAATTCGGTGAGCTCGTGCTTCTCGAGCTTCTGCGCCAGCGCAATGGTGTCAAAGTTGTCGAAGCCATCGATCGAATTGCGCAGTCCCTGGTAATCCTCCTCATCGATGAGCAGCCCGTTGAGCGCCTCATTGATGGCCTTGTTGTTCAGAGATTGTACGGAGCGCAGATATGGCTTCACCAGTGGCAGATAGCCCGTTTTGGAGAAGTAGCTAACGGCACGGGTGTGATCCATGCGCGGGGCGAGCACGAGCAGCATATCGTTCAGCAGCAATGGCTTGAAGTCCAAATAGAATTCGATGGCCTTATAGTAGAGCTCAATGTTGGCCACCTTGGTGATGATGTCCTTGAAGTGGCCCTCGCGCCACGCCTCCGTCGGATGGGCCATCATCGCGAGCACCGCATTATCGTACTCCTCGTACTTGTCATAGAGGAAGACCAGCTCGGACCACAGATGCGCCGATTCGGCGGCCCGCAGCACCTTCGGTATGTTGACCCGCGACCAGAACAGCTCCAGATGCTCGCGCATCTTCGATGGCTTGAACTTGGAATAGAGTATAGCCAATTCGCTGAACATGCCCATGTGTGCGCGCTCCAGACCCAGCGCCGATTCGAGCAGAGCGATCAGCTCCTCGAAATAGCCACGATTCTGATAATAGTTAATCAAATCCTCCAGCTCATCGGCATGGACAACAATATGCAGACCACACATTTGCGCCAAACGAAACTCTTCGGCATCGACGCAGGCGAAACAGACCTCCTTCCAGGTGCGCGTCGAGTTGGCTTTGCGTGCCGAATCGACGGCGCCCTGGAACTCCTTCAGATAGACGAGCGTGATCGCCAAGCGGGCAAAGTTGCTAACGTTGTTGTACAACAATTTGGCCGCATCGTACATGCCATCGCTGAAGCAGCGATCGCCGATCTTTTGTATGTCCGCATGATTGGGACCCGAGATGAACTCCTCGAGATCGGCCAGACGTCCGGTCCGGGCATACGCATAAATCAGTTCGCTTTCAATATACGATTCGCGTGCCTTCTTGCGCGCCATTTGCAGATAGCGGACGAGATCATCCCACGATTCCACTTTGCTGGCAACATCGACGACATCCATATAGGCGCTGGGATCATCTGCCTTGATATACGAATCGATGGCCTCCTTGACCAGTCCCTGCTGCAGCTGCGCCTTGGCCAACTGTGACCAAACGGCCGGCTCGTTGCAACGTTCGGCAAATTCGTTGGCACGCTCCAAATTGTTCACCTGATCGATGAGCACCTGGATGGCCGAGGTGTTAACATCGAACTTCTTGAAAATGGCGAACGCTTCCTCGTACAATTGATTGCTAATCGCAATGTTTGCAATATCGGGCGCATCGTAATTGTCCAGCCGATTGATATAGTCCATGACGCGTGTGCGATCCGCCTTGATGGCGGTCAAGATCAGTAGATTCTGTAGATTGCGATGATCGCTGAACACCGACGAATCGAGTATGATCTTTTCGAGCAGCTCGATCAGTTCGTTGGGCAGATCGGCGGTCATGAACGCCTTTACCGTAACGGATATATCATCCGGATCCTGTGTCTCGGAGAGCGCCGTCTGTACCACCTGATCGATAAGCTGGCGCTTATACGGATTGGCCTCCGACAGAACCTCCGCCCAGAGCTCGGCGTCACGACGTCCGACCAAATAGCGAGCCTCGCTCTTGAACAGCGAATTCTCATTGCAGACGGCGATCAGCTCCCGATCGCACTGGCCACGCTCGTAGGCGACGCAGGCCAAATGCGGATCGCGCTTCTCGCAATAGCGGCCAACAACACGGCTGTCATAGTATTGATTCTCTTTGAGGAAACGCTCCGGATTGTTGTTCGAGTCAATGTAGATCTTGGCCAGGGCATTGTGGGTGGCCGGCTCGACGCAGCCCTCGTGGACGCGCGACTCCAGCCAGGGCAGCAGCAATTTTAAGCGATTACGCTTCTCCACCTCCTCGACGAGCTCATCCGTGGAGAACTGTCCCTTGACGACCAGTATTAGGTTCTTGATAATGTCCTCACTGCAATCGACATCGAGCAGGCCGCCAACAACGACCGGTAGACGGGATGGATTCACCTTCTGGACATAGATCTCAATATACTTTTGCAGATTGTTGCGATAGAGATAGAGAACGAGATCGTGCACAAAATCGAAGCGATCACAGACGATGATCAGTGGCAGTTGATCCGTCAGTTTGGCCTCCTTCAAAAAGTTCTTGACACGCTCCGGATTATAGCAATTGGACTCGCGACAGATGCGCTCCACCTCCTTGATCTGATTGGTCTTGCAGGCGGCCTGGATGTACTTGAAATGCACCTCCGGATCCTGCGAGAAGTTCACAATGCTGCTCAAAAAGTAAAACAAGCCGTCGTAGCTCTTGAAGCTCTCGAACAGATCGATTAGCGCCTTGGTGGTCAACTGTTCATGATATTTCGTTGCAATCTGTACGCAAATCTGCAAATTCTGGCGCAGATTAGCAGTTAACATCGCCTTCAGGCACTCCAGCGAATCCTCGACGGAGAGCGTGCCAAAGAAACTGACCAGCCATTCGGCGTTCAGCATGTGCGTGTGGACAACGGCACGCTTGATGTCATAGAGGTCCGTATAGTGCTCCAGGGCGCGCTGCAGCAGGCCGGCCTTCTCGCACAGCTGGGCAATGTGGGCGCGATCGTAGTGGGTGAACATGGCGTTGCCCAGTATGGCATCGGCCACCTGTGGCGCCGACAGCAGATTCATTTCGAGCAGACGCGTCTGGAGCGCACCCTCCGCGGGACGATTGTGCTTGAGGGCGTCGAGCAGAAAGGCCGTACACTGCTGGACCATTGAGTGCTCCATGAATATGTCGACAATTTGATTGATATCGGCGAGCGGTTCCTCTTCGGCGACAAGCATCGAGGCAAAGCCGGCACCCTGTTCGGGATTGCTGCGCATCACCGAACGCAACAGGAATATATAGTCGGGCGTATAGTTGACTTTCTTGGCGTAGAGCACAATCTTTTGGAATTGGCCCGTTTCGGCAAAGCATTGGATGACCTTGTTGGGCACATTGGCGCGCAGATAGATGGACAAGGCGAGCGTTAGATCCGCTGTCTTGACCAGATCGCCCAGCTCCTCGCTGCACTCGAGCTTCTCCTCCTTTAGCCATTTCTCGCACAGCTGCTTCTTGCCCTGCAAAAGGACCGGACGGCACAGTTCCAGCGACTCAAACTTGTTCAATTTGCCCTGATCGAGGAGTATGCCAAAGTATTGCAATAGCGGCGGCGTCGTCGAGCCCGCCGGCGTCTGGACCTGCTGGAAACGTTGAATCGTTTGCGGTGTACGCAGAATGGCCTTCGGGGCCAGGGCGGCAACCTTGGCGGCTTCGGCATATTGGCCGGCGCCAAATAGTTTATTAAATTTGCGCACAAATAGATCCTCGGCGCCGGCCAAATTGTTGCGGACGGCCATGCGCAGGGCGAGATCGGGATTTTGGAGTGTCGTATTGATGTAGGGTATAATTTGTTCCTCGTCAACGGTAACGGATAGCACCTGACCCTTGCGATTGACGCCAATGATGCCGCCGCTGGCCTCGTGCGGTGCGGTCACAAAAATCGTATCGGCCGATATGCGATTCATGTAGATGCACGTGGCCGTTTCCATATCGTACAGATGGATATATCCATATTTGGTTATCAAATAGATTGTATCGTACTTGGCGGAAACCTGCATGGCAACCGGAAAATCATTTTGTGCCTCGGGCGGAAAGAATACATCGACCGCCTTCTTCGGAAACGGCTGATTACCATTGGGCGGTGTGCCCACCTCAATGATATGCAGCTTGCCGCCGGTGGCGGTGCGGACAGCAAAACAGAATAGCGTTGTCGGCTCCTTGTTGCCCTCGATCTTGAACGTGGCAAAGCTGGCGGCATGACCCTCAATCGCCTGGGACACCTTACGCTCCACGGAATACAATTGCATGGCGCCGGCAACGCGACTGGGCAGCGCCGAGATCCCAACGAGCAGCAGCCACTGTTGCGAGGCATTGCAGCGATAATTGATTATCTGACAGCCGTTCAGCGAGGAATGTCTATCGAACATTTTCTGTGGCATCGAATCGCCCTCCATGGACCAATGGAAGACGCTCGTCTCGGTGACCAGGGCGAGCGTATTGAGCGATATCCATTTCCAGAATACCACATCCTCGTTCATCGTGTGCGCCTTCATTTTCGACTTCATCTCAATGTTGAAGATCTGCAGCGTCTTTTGCGCTAAGAAACGAAATCAGTTATTAAATAAAGATTTAATTTGAATGGTATATAATTGCTTACCTTTGAGCGCAATCACCTTGCTGGCCGGATTCATAATGGCCGAGTCCGCCGATATGGGACGTCGCGTCGGATTCGATGAATCGTTCATATCAATGATCACCACCTGGGCGGTATCGTTGGTCTTCTCGCGCACACAGATGAACTTGTCCGACTCCATTGTGAGCGTGCTGAATGAGAAGGAGTTTGGATTGATGCCGACATTTGTGAGCTGCAACGATCAAGAATAAGAACATGTATCAGGCTGTTTGCATATATGTAGGTGTGTGTGTGTGGCATAATAAAATATATACACAACATATATCTATTAATTCTTCTAACAAAAACGTATTCCCTTTTTGCAAACACGCACAAAGCTTTCCATATAAAGCAGACAGATTCAAATCTCCAATACAGCAGTTTTTCGCCACGCTGGAGAGTTTAAACTTGGAATATATACTCGTGATAACCCGCAGATAAAGTGTAGAAATTGTTTGGCTACGCCCACTCGATTTAATCTATATATCTCTCCAGATTACTGATATTCTCTTCTAAAGATCGCACAACACATTTTTTTGGCTACGCCCACTGGGGGCGTGGTAAATCGATAAAAGCCGAAAAATTGCGGCCGCAAATTACATTTTTATTTTTTATTTATTTATTTTTTTCCAATATAACAATCACAATTAAAACGATCTTAACTGTTTTAAGCTATTATGATACTGTGAAAGAGTATTGCGCTGTCGGTTACACCCGACTGTAACGATATTTCTCGCGCATATAATTTTGAAGAGGTCGAAGAGTGAATGAATGCCAATGAACTTTTACAAAGATGTTTGAAAACGTGCGTAAAGTTAATTGGATCGGCAGAACAGAAAAAAGGAAAAAGTCTTTATATATACTATGTGTTTATATGTATATAGACACTATGAATAATAAGCATTAAACAAAAAAAGGCTTTGCTTTCCCTTGAGGTTTGCTTTGTGCGTTGATCACTAATCCGTGATCAATCAGTCAGTCAGTCATCACAATCTATTATTATATATAAATATTGACTATATATAAATATAGAGATATGTAGTCACGTTTCACGTTGGCGTCTAGACGTACTGCGGCTGAACCCAAAGATCAGTCGTAAATGATTATCAGTAATCATGATCTGCCACCCTCTTTAGTTTTGCTTGTGAAATCTCTCAACAAAATCAAAATGAAATAAAAAAATGTAAAACGCAATTATTAGAAAAATCCTCTAACACCCTAGCTGATTTGATAGTCTGGTCAAAACTTTTGGTAAATCAACGAGAAAAGTTCAAGGTTTTGCGATCGATTAAGCACTCTCTCTTTCGTTTGCTCTCTCACTCTGTCTCTCCCTCTCTCTCCCTCTCGTTCGCCGAGTAAATAAAAACACTTGATCATTTTATCGTTGATAGACTCGAATCAAGCCAAATTATATGTATGTATATGTATATTTTTGGCGTCTGTTATACGAATAATACACAAGTGTGTGTAATTGTATTATAAATGCAATGCACTTAAACAAAGAAATACGCCAATGAAACAAAGAGAATATACGAATAAAGCAACAATGCGAAATTGTTCTTATTTGTATGTATATTTGTACATTTGTACGGAAAGAACCACCCCAAATTACGTTTTGCCATTTTCATTTAATTATTATGCTTTATTTAAATAAAACAATTAAGATAACAAAGATAAGCAATGCAATATAATTCATAGCTATACGATTTCTTTTGTTTGTATTTTTGAAACTGTCAACGGATTTTATTCTTTATTGTGGTTTATATAAAAACAATTAATAACGACTGTGATTGTTGTATATTTATTTGGAAATATAATCAAAAATTCTTTTACTTTCTCTCAGTCTTACGCATACTTTAAAATAAGTGTTATATTTTTACTTTATCTTTCTGAAGTCAACTTAAGTTAGCTGATAACGAGGTCTAGTGACGAAAACATATTATAAAGCCCCAAAATTTCTGATATCAAATTCTCTGATATAACTTTATTTTTTCTAAAGCCAATCAAAAACTTTAAAAGTGCTAATTTAGGTCTAATATCTCCTGAAAATTCATATTCAATATATAAATAAATTATTAAAGATACTTATATAAAATTTTATGCATATATAGAATATATCTGTATCTTCCGTATGTTGGAAACTGCTTATTTTAGCTTCTTTCCCAAAATTCCACAAGTCCACAAAATTTCAGAAAGCTATCTCAACACTGGCCACACATGATTTTAATCTCATTTTGGGAAATCCACTAGAGATTTCATATTTTAATAACTTAAGAACAAATAATCGAGACACATATTATTATCTGCATGAAGAAATTCCTAAAAGGCCCCATCAGCTTAAATACTTTAAATTTTGATCTACCCACTTAAAACTCCCTAGCTCATGAACCAGATGAACTATTAAATGTATGTAGTAGTAGTATGTACAGTTAGTTT
Organism: Drosophila robusta; assembly: GCA_035043565.1. NCBI lineage: Eukaryota > Metazoa > Arthropoda > Insecta > Diptera > Drosophilidae > Drosophila > Drosophila robusta. The sequence goes on along the minus strand of JAWNMW010000257.1, from coordinate 16,698,726 downwards.
AAAGAACTGGATCGGTTCGGACTATCGGAGCAGATTTTCTTTCTACCGTCCACAGTAATGAGAGAATAAGAATTTTGAGCGTTTTTCTCGAAAAGATTTCAGACAGCAACAATTTCTTGCATGCATCGGACTGTTGCTTTGTTGATAAGAAAGTACAGCAAGAAGAATCCCCACTTATCAGTTCAGTGTAATTTGTTGTTGTTTGCTGCTGTGCCGAAGCTGTTGGTGGTGGTGACTGGTACCCCCATAACAATAAGCAACAGAAACAATAAAAACAAGAACAAAATTAATTTAAAAATAATGTAAATTCTACTTCTAAAAATAAGCATAAAGGAAGCGCAGCAGCATTTATCAATAGTTCAAACACACACAAAAATTTGCTAAAAAAAATATATATATATACAAAACAAAAAATATAAAAAACATATATATGTATATATATAATGTAAATACACAAACATATGTATGTGGTTTTTATAGCAGTTTTTCAACCCATGGGTTACTCTAATCTCAACAAAAATTAGTTGCCCCTTCTGGCTGACTCATCGTTAATTCATAAGTCCCTGGGTGGGGCGGCAAGTTGTTGGCAATAGAATTATCTCTCCAATCAATAGATAAAAAGCAAAACAAAAATCAATAAATGAACATATGTTTAACAGCATTTTAGGAAATTAGCTGAGCGCAAAATATTAGCACATATTGTGCATATTAACAGAATAATACAACGCAGCAAGATCAACAATTATCACTAAATTAATGCAATTGCTCTTTTAGTTTCTAAAGTATGCTCAAAAAATCGGGTCAAAAACCGATAATTATCGATTTGAAATAAAGTTGATCTGAAAATGGTATAAAAAAATGGTACAAATTAAAAAAATCCAAGTTAAGCTTTCTAGCTTTTGTAGTCTCTGAAATCGACGCGTTCAAAAAGACTGACGGACGTACAGGCAGACGGACATGGCTAGATCGAATCGGTTATTGGTTGCTTTATTTTAAGAAGTAGTTTGATTTCGTATGATATTGAATGTACATTAAAACTCGTTATTGCTGGGTTTGATCGAGATATCTTGTAAGCAGATAATGTCTTATCTTTTCGAATGTTAGCTCCGCTCTAAGAGATGTTTCTAAGGCCAATATATTCATATATTTGCACAGTTTTTTGAGGGGACGGCTGTACAATTAGTAGACTTGCTAGATTACGACATAAATTGTGGGGTATATCAGTTCACCAGTTTGAGTCGGATATGCCCCTCAATTACTACACACTATACCACACAAAATTTCGTGTCAAAACTAAAATACTATCTACAAGGGTATTAGAAAGCAAAATAGAAAGTTGAACACTGACAAAGTTAGACACAGAGCGAAAGAGAGAAAGAAGCCAAGAGGGGGCGTTAATTGCTAAAACGTATATATGTATATATATGTTGGTACAATGTACATATCATACATATGTATATATATTTGGCATTTGCAGTTGTACAATCGATTTGTTGTCTACTTTTGGGCGTCTAATAAATGTGGAATTGTATCGTGCCATTGGAATATGTGTATATATCCACAAGTTAAACGATTATCGATCAAGATTGACCTTTGCATTGTGACAAAGTGCAATTAATGGCTGTAAATAGCAGAATATGAAATAAGCGTGCATTCGAATTCAAAAACCACAACAATTACGGGTTGAACTGTGAATAAAATGCGATATTTGAGTGTTCGTAAAGTCGCTTCAGTTTTCTGAAACGCATTTTCCCCGCCTTTTGATACTGCTTCACGAAGTATAGAGTATATTGGGTTTTGTGCAATATCCGTTTTGAAGTTAGAAACTTGAAACTTGGAATATATACAATACACAATATATATAATATATATTTTGTTTTAGACAGATTTTCTGAAGATCGCCCCAAAACTTATTTAGATACGCCCTCTCGCCTCCACAAAATACAAAATCAAAACAATTCCTTTTAATTTTTATTGGATAACCTAAGTTAAATTAAGTTACATGAGAAGTCAACACGGCGCTATGGTTTTTTTTTTAATATTTACACAAAAAAGTAGTGTATTTTTCTGGCTGTTATTACATAGTGAACGAGTATTGCGCTGTCGGTTACACCCGAATGCGATGTTCTTACTTGTTTATTTTATTTATGTCAATTACAAATTAACATATGGCCGTTTCGCACTTAGTGCGAGAGACGACACACACACACACACACACACACACGCACGCATCAAAAACGGTCTAGTGCGTGTTCCGTAATCAAATTTAGTCTACACGCCCCGCTTAGCACTTGGGCTGCGAGCGCAGTGGACCACGATTTGGAGTAGGGTGTCTCATATTTACATAAAAAAATAAATGAAAATTATCGAACTTCAATTTAAAAATTAAATACGTGTAAATACAAAGTTTGCGTATGACATACATCTACATATAAATATACATACACATATATTAAGAATACATCGTAACAATATGTATGTATATATCCTATGATGTAAGTAAATTTACATTTAAATAAATTATTTTCAACAAGCTTTTAAATTAAATACGCATTTAGCTACAAAATTAAAAAAAAAATTGAAAATTAAAGAAACGCAAAAAACCTTTTTAAATTTAAAACAAATAAATATTAAAAAATTAAAAGATTTTATATTTTTACTCCAGATAAATTGCTGCTCAAATTTCGCGACCTAAAATATGGACGGGCAGGCATAAAGGCAAAAGCCCCACGCAACATAAATTACGGTATATGATGTCTTCTCAACGAACATAATCAGGCCAAAGATTAGATAAACAGAGTTCGAGCACAAAGTGAGTCGCCCTAATGCGCTGATTCTTTCATTGTGACATGGATACACAAGTGAAATTAACAATGACGCTCCGCTGGCGACGATATGGGCAGCACAATACATACATACATATGCGCATGGTAACTGTAAATATTACTGCCTTATCTGATTACTTGTGCATCTATCCGACACACACAAACACACAGACAAGGCAACGAGAAGAAAACAGTTCAAAGAGTCTTTGATTTATTCAATCAAAACGACAACAGCGAGCAGCTAAGCTTAAGTTACAACATGTTAAACTGTGGTGAATATCTGGCTTGTGCCTTTGTATGTGTGTGTGTACATGACGTTTTATTTTCACCACAGCAGAATAACGTATAAAGCGAGTGGGAGTGTAATACGTGAAAACGTAACATGTTGCTGCTGCTGCTGCTGCTGCTCCACTCCGCCCTTGGCTACACAAAATGCAGCCAAGTCTCTAAAATAATTGTACACAATTTACATTACACAAGCCGCTTGAAACACTAAAATCTACGCTGCAGCTTTGCCTTTGCAATGAAAAGAAACAGCAAAAAAGCAAAGCTCGTCATTACAGGGAAACCGGTTTAGCAATTCACCAATACGAATGCAAAGCAACTTCAACGCATGCAGGTGTGTGTGTCTATGTGTGTGTTTGTTTGTGTGAATGTTTTAACCGGCATTTGTCACCGGCAGCGATTGCTGCTTCTGCAAGCTCTTTGATTTTAAACCAATACATACATACGTATAATAAGCATGTGTGTGAAATTGTATTTTTTGTTATTTATAACAGTTGCATTTGGCATGAATCTGCAACTGTAAAACAACAGCAATCACACCATAGATAAAAGCTGAGCGAAATAGCGAGAGGAAGAGAGAGCACGAACCTTCCAATTGGAGCAACTGGCTGCCTTTTCTGTTCGACTTGGCATGGGACGAGTTTATCAGCAACAAACACCCAACCCAGCGCGACATGGCGATAAACAACGAGAGCGTGAGAGCAACAACAATGGCAGAGGCGTCCACCGGCTTGTACATATGTGTGAGTGAGTGAGTCACTCGACAATGTCGTAAGCCTGAAAATTCCGGCAAGCGGCGGACAGCAGCAAAACGTTTCGACTGATTTTGTTACCAAGAAATTTCATTGAGGCTATTACTTACAGTGGCTAACACACTTCAAATTAACTAGAGGGGAAATACTAAATTAAAAATACTAAACGTACTTGTAAAATTGCAGCTTTTTGTAATTTACACCCAACTACGAAATTTGTGCATAAGTTCTGGGTAAACAAATTTTGAAATTAAGTCGAATTTCAAACACCCTTTACTATAAATAAGTCTTGAATGGGGACTGTAAATATAGCTTTTTTATTGCCTTATATAGTTACCAAAAAAAAAATTAAAATAATCACATCAACTAGTGTATAAGAAAGCTAAACAATTATACCACTTGGATCCTGTTTGCTAATATATGCTAATCTACCATAATTTTTAAATTTTTGATTTGTATATGTTCTCAAATTTAAATAAAAAAAAACAAGTAAAGTCTTTATTTACATTAAATAAAAATGTAAGCAAACAAACCTATAGATGGTTTTCCTATGTAGTTTTATAGAATCAGATGAAAGGCAAGGTAAGCACACACCTATATGTTTTTCACACACCCTTTTACCACTGTGCCATGTATTCTTATCGGAATTTTAAACAATTCTTATGTCCTACTGAGCGGCTCGGGCGGGTCAACAAGTGGTTTTCACACAATGAGGCCAGAATCTGACAAGAAGGTGCATTCACTCAATACGACATAGGCGGTACACAAATACCCTATACGTAAGCTAGTAGGAATTTACTTACCTGTAAATGCTCTTGAAAGCGTATGGGTAACGGTTGCGTCATCTTGACGGTCTGCTATTTTGGCTCTCTCTCTGATTGGAGTTGCGAGTTGTTCACTCTGACACTTCTTTGTTTTTTTTTGTTGATTTGGAGAGTTTACACACGCACTTTTATTTTGGTTAGTTGATAAGTGTTGGTTAAAGGAAACTGCAGAGAATACAAATACTGTTGTCTACGTCAACGTTGACGTTGACTTTTGTTGTTGGTTCTTGTTTATGTTTTTGTCGTTCGTTGTTGTTGCTGTTGTTGGTTTCTTTTGTTGCTTCGTCTCGGTTTAGAATTTCAACAATTTCGTTTCGCGTTGCGTTGTGAAGACACACCAAAAACTGCGCATAGAAGAGAAAAACAAAAACCAAAAATTTGATATATATATTTAGACATATGTATTAATTGCGTTGCAAAGTATTTGTTTTCTGTATTATTGCTGTTGTTGTTATCATTAGAAAGTAAGTCACCGCCTCTTAAAGCACAAAAAAAAATACGGCTGCGGATGGCAACGTTTTCCCCATACACACACATTACACCCACCAAAACATGGCAAAAGAAAACTTATTTAATCCTATTTTCTATTAGCAATATCAATTAATTGGTTTTATGTACAACTTGCAGCATTATTCACTTGAATTTTTCACATAATATTTGCGAACGACCGTTTGTCGGCAAATACAAAATATATATGTATAAAGGAAAAGAAGAAATTAATGAATCGACTCGAACGACAACACTGACAGACACAACAATAACAAGAACGAGGAGTCCAGTGACAGTGCGGACCCTGTGGTGTGTTACAACGAAATACACCACAGTTGCGACTTGTGTGCGTTTGTATTAGTGCATGACAAAGTCAAATATTCAAATGTCAAAATGCGGCGCGCCGCACAAGTGTGACCACATTTTATTGCACAAAATATATATAAATATCTAGTACATGATTTTGACTAAAGAAATTAGAGTAGAAGCAAAAATGTAAGGCAGATATTCTCATTTAGCAACTCTAGCAATTGTTTTAATTATGAGGCAACACTGCTGCTACCTCATAGCTCACCACACTGTCAGCCATGTTGAGTTGCGCTCCGACACACTTACTCACACTCACTCACACTTGAACGCTGGTAGTTCTCATGCACACACACACTTGCATACGTACGTGTGAGCAGTGAAAAAATTGCTTTGCCGATGTACATGTACATATCTACATACATATATAAAAAAAAACACTTTTTGCATTGATTTTTGCCACGCAGCTAAATTCATAACAACTCCAATGCAAAAATACTGCAAAATCAAATGTAAAGAGCCCCCAACAAACGACAACGCAGAACGAACGCTTTGAACACGTATGCCACATAAACAAAAAAAATTGAAAAGATGTTAACATGAAAAACACCGCCCACCAACACTTTGACATCAGCATAGGGCTACAAGAAAAAATGCAGTTTTCGTTCTGTGTAAGTGTTGTCCGCGCCGCTATTTCTCCTAGTGTTTGGTGCATGTAATTTATATGTAATTCTAGTTTTCTTTTTATTTTTTTTTGGCCAAACAACGTCAAAAAGTTGATATATTTTTGTTAGGGGGCGGAATCGTACCAGTTTATTGCTGAAGTTTAACAATTGCACGTCTGCACGAACACACACACGACGATACGATTCACATTGAATTCTTAACACATTATTCTTATTCGTTAAAAAACACACGAAAGAGCAAAAATTACATCGAAAAAAAATTATGAATGAGACGACGTCGGTCACTGCAAGTTAGGGGTGCACCAAAAGCAATACATATATCGATTTACACGTCTTGCTGCACTAATCGAATGCCACCAGTCGCACCGACATTGCAGATATACCGATGGTGCACTTAACAGAATGCCCCACCACTTTCCAAATACAATTACAGTTAGATAAAATACAATAGTAACAATAAAATTGGCTTTTCTTCATCAGCAGAAAATCAAGTGAACGCAGCGTTTATCAATTTATCGTTATAAACAGATTTAACCATGAACAGAACCGCTCCACACGTAACAGATCTGACTCCACACCGAAACAGACCAAGCTCGCTGCTTTACGCAAATATATCGCTCATCCCTAAACTCTCCAAGCCGAACCGAGTAGTGCATAAAATTTGGCAGTGCGCAAACTAAATTATACTTAAATTTGCAAATAATAAACGCATTTAAAGCACAATACCGTATGAAAGCCGTGCACGCGGGGCGCATAGAAAAAAGTGAATTGCCTACGATATATGTTTGTTTATGGTTAAAGAGCATTTGCCTGCGCCTTTTCCCACTGCATTCGTTGATGTTTGAAAAAAAACACGCGCGTTGCGCGTCGCACGGAAACATTTTCAAAAGTTGTTTGCTGTATGTGTGTGTGCTTGTATTGTATGTGTGTGCGTTTGTGCTGGCTTTATTAAACATTAACATTGCGAAAAATCAATACAGTTTGTGTGTGTCTGTGTGCTGCGCACCGCGAAACATTTGTGCAGGATTTGTGTTAAACAAAAGGCAACGGCCAAAGGATAACACACGGCAGTGGGCAGGCGGCAGAGGGCGAACACGCGCCCAACGCATACAAAGCGAGGTAACAAAAAAAACATTGTTAATACATGTGTGTGTGTGTGTAGGTGTGTGTGTGTGTACATCCTTGCAACTAAATATAAACAGTCGGCGATGTCGCTGCCACAAATAAATAAATCGCATCGAGGCAGAAACAAATATTCTGCCTGCATATTGTATATAAAAAACATACTTGTGTGTGTGCATAAATAAATGGCTGTGTGTGTGTTGGATTCGTGTTTATATTGTTGTTTAATTGATGCCTTTGTCTCCACATGAATTGCCAACTTCATTTCAGGCTGCGAAATATATGCATAATTTTTCGCCCGGCTTCTTATTTATTTAGTTCTTTTTTTGCAGCTCTTGTGATTTATTTTGCCCACACAGACACGCATGGCCAGAGAGACAGAGAGAGAGAACACACACACGCTCAATGCTGTCTGTGTGCTTCCTTTTGCTCGCTTTGCCTTCGTTGTTGTTGTTGCTGCTGCTTTTTGTTTGTTATTTTAACATGTCTCGCTCCTTTAACAAAAACGCTCAGCACAACGAGGGAGAGGGAGCTCACGCGCTGGTTGTTCAACATTTTGCCTTTGCATTTTTCATTTGCTCTCCTGCAGCGTTTTCTTATTGGAATGGTGCAGCAAGTTTTGCAAAGGCATTCTAAAAACAATTAGCGGTATTCCGGCCAGTGCTGCAGGAGAATATTAAAATAAATTTGTACGTATGGAGAAATTGTTTAGTTGCCGATCAAGTTTAATAGAATTTCGCTTCTTTCATCAAACCGAAAATCATCCAAACAATCGTATTATATTACGGAATGTGACTCTATTCAAAAGTGTTTACAATATGTTAACATAAAGCTGAACATGGTGCTCAGCTCTTACACCGCACATACAAATATATATAAATATATACTTCTATTATTAAAAATTTCGCCTTAATACGCAATTCACAAATGTATATTTGAACAGTAAGATTTGCTAAAATTTAAAATTAACAGCCCTTAACAGCAGTTAAAAGCTGCTTGCTACGATCGTGTGCCTATATATCGATAATTTATACGCCTGCTGTTGGTTATGTTAGTGGCAATCGCTTTTTGCCTTTACTTTTCAATGGTCTCCCGCAGCGACAGCCACGACTCTGCGATCTCTGAACGTTACGCAAAGCACAGTTTCGTTCACGATTGAGAGATCCACAGGTTATGCAAACACTTCTGAGCTCTTAAAATAGTGACGTCACACTATCGGAAATTTGCGTGCCAATTGCATATGCAATTCGGTTTGTGCCCTGTTTACTTACATTGCATTGATATTTTATTATAGCTTGTATAGAACACATATGAAGCTAAAAATTTATAAACTTAATGTAAATATATTTTGAGGGACAGGAAAGCGCAGTTTATCCTATTATTTGTATGGGATCTATAGCATGTAGTGGTTTGATCTGGCCGATATCGATATTGCATGCGGCAGATTAATTACGGGTTTTATCAAAGTTGCTTGCCTATTTCAGTCAGTTGTGACCTCACAAATGCTAAGCCTGCAGGTTTTTTGGACCTAGCGCTCTCTCAATTATGCAGCGGCAGCTCTTAGCACAGGTGCACATGTCGCACATAGACATGTGTTTGCGTATGTTTGTTGTGTTTATTGCACTTATTTCAGATGGACTGAACATTGTTTATGTTTTTGCTTGCTTTCTAATAATGGTTTATTTTAACTGACAGAAACAATTTTACAGTTTTGGAAACTTTTCACATACATAAATCTAATTGCAAGTCTTTAAACTAATATTCATTGTACATTAGAGTGGAGAATTCTAGTTCAATTCGCTGAATAAGTTCACGCATAATTTTGAAGTCACGATCTCAATCAGTCATTTTATTCACTCTTTCCGTTATTTAGTCCTTTGTGAACGATTGGTTATTTATTCGTTATTCATTTTAGGCTAAACTAAGAACGACTGATCAGCTGAATATCGAGCAATTGCATTGTATTTCATTTTTCATGGAATAAGTTCAGTAATTCAATTGAGTTTATGCTGAAATAAACAATACAACATTATTTACAAAGTCGTATTCACATAAAAACATATATTTTGGCGCAGATTTCCAGCTCGCAGCCAGCGCGCGAATTGGAACCTTGGAACGGTATAATACTCCCAAGTCTCCAAAATTATAAAATTGACATACATACATATGTATGTACATATATTCATACATATGCATGTATCTATATGCATGTAAACCATACACTATATATATACATATATATATTTATAAATATGCCAAAATAAAAACAAGTTTTCATCCCCCAAATTATTTAAATTGTGCTGCAAATATTACAACTTCTTTCTGTTCTCTTGTCTTGCTGCACTTAATTTTTTTTACTGTCAACTTGTGCACGTTGTTGTTTTTCTACTCACGCTTTTAATGCTATTTTTGTGTTGCAGTCTCCTTTGTGTTGCCGCGGCGGCGTTGTCTTCTCCGGTGCAACATACATACATATGTATATATGTCTGTCATTTATTTATTTATTTTTTTGTTTCCTTTTTTCTGGAAAATTTGTTGTTTTATTGCTGCTGCCAATTTTGCTTTGGCCAACTTATACCAGAGAGCGCAAGCAACCGGGGCTGTTCGTGTTCTGTGCTCTTAATGCTCTCTCGCTCTCAGAAAAAAAGGAGTTTGTTTTTGCGGTTTGTGTTTTGTCTGCGCACTATTTTCGCACCATTTGCAAATTTGCAGCGTGTTCGCTTAAAATTACTGTTCACATATGGATGTGAATAATCATGCAAATTTCGAAAGCAAAAAAAAGCGAATTTATTAATATACAAACTACATATGCATGGTCAAAATTGGACCAATTGCAATGGACTATTGGCATTGTACTTAGCAACTTTCCGATTGGGATATGTTGTATTATTTGCGTGCATTCTCTCTCGCTCTCTCAGATGCACACAACGAATTGTTTTATTTGCTGCTTGCGTTTGCCGTTTCTCCTTCTGCATATGTATGGGGGTATTTGTGTCCCTTTTTTGTCGACCTCTTGCTTCGTATTTTGCACATTATCCCACATTCATAAGGAGAGTGAGAACCAAACAGGTGCAATAACATCGGCACATTTTTCAATCGTTTGCTGTCTATTACGCTATTTATTAAACAAATATCAAAATGGGAATTATTATTTTGATCGAATTTAAACTGTAATGAATACTCTTTTTATAAAAAAAAATAGATAGTAATAGAAATAGTTAACATAGGCATTAACATAGCATTAACAGTTTTTTATTCCATTACTGGAGCAAACGCTTAACTCGTTCGTTTATTTAAGCCTCGTTAAAATAAAAAATTTACCAAATATAAAATGAACGAAAATTTAACATAAAAAAAACAAACAGCGATTTACTGTAATCTGGCACTTACATACATAGTTAATTGGTTCTTTCGTTCGTTCAGTATAGTGACTAGTTCAATTTAACTTCTTCAGAACGATTCGATGCAACTCTAGCTGGAACAACTATGATTCTTAATTTAACTTCCTTTGCTATTTTCTTGCTTACTGCGCAGACGCATTGTCTCTCTCTCTCTCTCTATCTTTCCCTCATTCATACAAACACACACTCTTACCCTCTGTGTTTATGTGTGTATTAGTGCCATGCTCCCTTGTTTTTTGTTGTTCCTGCTTTGCTCGCTGCTTCCTTGCTGCCTTTGTATATTTCGAAAATGCTAAAGTAAAGTGCTCAAAATTGCTGTGCTCTGTCGAAGCAGCAGCCGAAGCAGCATATTTCTGCACCTTTCTCTCTGCCAACCACAGTGCAATGTTGGTCGCTGCTCTCCTCTCACGCCATCAGCCGCAATAACAACAACAAGCGGCTGCTGCCTGTGTGCGCTTTCCTGGCTTGTTCCATCGTCTTCATCGTCGTAGTCGTCGTCGTCGGTTGTTGTTATGCTTGATTTTTATTACTTTACTTTTTCAGTATAATTCTTTGTCTTTTGGCGTTTGTTTAATGCAAAAAAGAAAAATGAAAAGACCAAGACAAGAACCAGCAGACGCACACCAATACACGCGCGCACACACACACACACACACACACACACGTAATAACTGAGATACCAAAAAGGAAGAAGCACAAACTACATTAAGCATTAAGCACAGACAGGAGTCTGTACAAAATATAATTTTGCGCAACGCGCTGTCACATTGCAAAAAGGAGTGCAGACGCATTTAACTAAATCGAAAATCACCAAATAATTAATCGAGTAAAGCGAAAACTATAAATTGTGTGCAGCAAACGTCAACTTTTTGTTCTTTTTCCTGTTTTTTTTTGTTTTTGAGCAAAAGAAAAATCAATTTTGCATAATTTCGGTTGTAAAAATTATTATTTTTATATTTTTTTAGTTTGGCTATTTTTTTTTTTAAGTTGACTAGCTTTCATTTGGCGCTCGTTCGTAGGTTCCAGAAAGTTAAAAATAAGGAAGACAACGCAACAACAACATCGTCAAATAAGGCAACTTGTTTTCTTTGGGTAATCATTAATTTAACAACAAAATGATATTTAATTGTGTGTTGTAGCTGCCAGGGAATGTCCTGAATCGAGTGAATCAATTGAATGAATGTATAAGCGCCTTCGAGTGCGAGTGAGTGAGTGCTTTGAATGGTTAAATAAATACACTCGTAAATGATTGCGATGAATGTATAAAATTTATATGTGAGGCAACGGCATTAATACATTGAAATAGATTTGATAAAATATTTGTGAGTGTTGAGTGAATATACTCTTAAATCATTCATAAAATAAATTTGAATACATAAGTGAGTACTTACAACGGTTGAATGTATTTACTCTAAACAATTGAACTATTGCAGTGAATATAAAAATTATATAATAATTAAACAGATCATATAAAAGCTAGATAATAATGTAGAGTAAATGATTGTTATAATATACTCATGAATTATTCACATGTACGGAGCGTATGAAACATACGGTTTGAATACATTCAAATAGAGTGTTGTGAGTATTGAGTGAACGCAAGCGAGTGCTCTGATTGGTTAAATGAATGTGCTATTTGTTATTTAACTAAACTTCACGAAATATTTGAATGGAGCAATTAATATTAATAATAATCAATAATTAATGAACTGAAATCCTGCCCAGAGTCATTCAGTATTCGATCAATTACTTAGTTGATCGTAGTATATTCACTGAATCATCTTTTGACAAAATCTTCAATTTTTTTATTAACACTTTTTCTTCTTTTTAGGTAATTAAGCACGCACTGCGCTTCCTTTAGAGCTTCCATCGGCGAAGCTGGATTTGGGCACTGGGCCGGAGGGTGAACGTGGACGGGGCAACCGGAAGAAAAACCACAAGAACAATAAGAACAACAAGAAAAACACCACAATGAGCTCCACCACACAAGAGTTTTGCGTGCGCTGGAACAGCCACTTGGGGAGCATCGGTGCGGCCTTTCCCCAGCTGTTGGCCGGCCAGAGATTCGTGGATGTGACGCTGGCCTGTGAGGGTCATCAGGTGCACTGTCATCGCTTGGTGCTGGCTGCCTGTTCGACGTACTTTGAGGCCATACTGGCGGAGAATCCGTGCAAGCATCCGGTCATCATACTGCCCAGCGAGATCAAGTTGTGGGAGATCCAGGCCCTCGTTGATTTCATGTACAAGGGCGAGGTGAACGTGACGCAGGCGGGACTGGGCCAGCTGTTGCGCTGTGCCGAACAGCTGCGGATACGCGGCCTCTACGGCTCCGAGGCGGCCATCAACTACAAGCAGCTGCAGCAGATGCGTCAGGAGGCCGTAACGCAAGAGTCGGCATCATCCTTGAAGCAGGAACAGCAGCCGCAACAGCAACAGCAGTCGCAGCAACAGCAGCCGCAGCAGCAGCAGCCGCATCAGCACCTGGACGAGACGGATGACACGGCCACCAATTCAACGACATCGACCACGACCACAAGCACAACGGCGCTGTCCGCCAAACAGCAGCAGCAGCAGTTGCTACTGCAGCAGCAGCAACAGCTGCAGCAAAAGGAGCAGCGCCAGCGCCAGCAGACAAATGGCAACAATGCGCTGCAACTGCAGTTGCTGCAACAGCAGCAGCAGCAACAACAACAGCAGCAGCAGCAGCAGCAAACAAATGCTGGCTCCTCGGCAGCCGCTTCGAACAATTCGAATGCACCGACCGAAGATGATTCCGCCGATGATGCGAGCAACAATTGGAATGCTTATAGCGAGCACTACGAGGACTTTGCCTTGGCCAATAATAAGCTGAATGTGCAGCTATTGCAGCAGCAGCAGCAACAGCACCAGCAGCAGCAGCAGCTGCAAATGCAACATCACCTGGACTCGACCATCGAGGACGATCACAATTATGTGGCCGCGCACGACGAGGACAATGACAGCAGCGGCTTCGCCGGCAACGTGGGCAGCACCAGCCACATTGGCGGCCTCTCGCTCAGCATGGACGCCGATCTGGATACGTCGGCAAACACGTCGGGCTCCTCGCTGATGCACAGCTCCATCGATGGCTACACATCGTACAAGCGCGTGCGTCGCTCGGAGGCCTCGCTCGCCCAGGCCGCCAAGTGTGTGTCGAAGGGCGAGACCTTTCAAACGGTCAGCAACATGTTCAACATACCCGTCTCGACCATACGCTTCTATATGGCCCGCAAGGGCATATTGCCGAAGCGCAAGCGCGGACGCGGCGCCTCCCATGCGGGCAGCACCATCACCACAACGAACACCGGCGGTCACAATTCAGCGGCCGCTGCGGCCGCCGCTGCCGCAGCAGCAGCAGCGGCCACAATGGCAGCGGCCACCACATTGGGCAGCCTGTCGACGGCCGGTGCGCATCATCTGCCCCATCATCTGCCGCTGGATGCCATACAGCTGAAGCGGCTCACAAATGCCAACAGCAGCAGCAGCAGCCCCTCAACGACAACGGCAACAGCAGCAGGAGCAGCAGCAGCAGCAGCAGCAGCAGCAGCAGCAGAACACAACAACACCGACAGCAGCAGCAGCCATGGCCGCAGCAGCAGCAGCGGCGGCAGCTGCCGCCGCCTCCTCACCCCGACTGGAGGTGGCCACAGCTTCAGGTGTGCCCTTCCACCTGCTGAGCGATGCGGCGGCCTTCAAGCTGACCGAGCAACAGCAGCAGGCGCACATAATCTAACCATGTTGTTGGCTGCGCTTGCACTTAACGCATATGTGAAATGAGAAAAGACAGAGAGTGAACTAGAGAGAGACAGAGAGAGAGAGAGAGAGAGAGAGTGAGTGAGCCAAAACTTTAACCGAGTTCTGCGCTGCAGTTCGTCTAACGTTGCGGGGCATGTGTGTTGTTGTTGTGTGTGGACAATCCAGGCCAGCAGCGTGACGGTTGAGACTTTACTCATTGCTTAAGTACTACTCTAAATCCCACATACACACCCAAACACACACACACACACAAACACACATGCATCGTCGTCGCTTTAAAAGCAATCCGTTTACCCCTTCACCACAAATTGGTTCCTCCAAATGCTGACGTTGAGCAATGAGCTGCAACAGTTGAAAGCTATGCATATATACATCTATATATATACTTATATATATATATATAAATTTATATAATTTTTTTAAAATTTAATGTTTTTGCCTTTAGTCAGTTACATATTAATTTTGAATATATATGTATACAACAACATGCACGACGTATGTTTGTATTTGGCAAACTCCTTAACCCGCCCTTAATTGTATATGTATCGCTTATAAGATTTAGCATTAGTCCTTACATTGTAATATAATACATGACTTTTTTCATGTAGCGCCCTCCCCCATCAACCGACTAACAGGAGCAAATTTTGTCTAAACGCCATTTCTAATAACGCAAACAGCATTCGATATTGTTAACAGGACAGTACAATAACAATAAGATCAAAGAATCATTTCATTATGGGCACAAATATAATACTGTATTTGCTTTTTCATTCATTTACTGTTAACAATCCTCAATAGTCATAATTCTGAAAGAAATCATGTATAAAGTCAATAGAAAAACGTTCAATTTTACATCATTAACAACAACAACAACAACAACAATCATTAGCGCTTAAGGCAGCGATTTAGCTGTAAAATAAAGAGACACATCCCAACATTAAAAACAAAAACAAAAGCATATACATTTGATATACTTTATAAGACATTATAATAACAAAGAACATCAACCTTAATATACATACTCGATATTCGTTTTAAGCAATTTCAACACATACATGATGTATGTATATTTCTAGTTCTTGCGATATTGTTTATATTCGTAGGAAGCTTCATAAAGACTTGAGAGCATACAATATTATTTATATTATCGGATCAGCTTATGTAACTATGTTGGATTGATAAATGCCCAACTGGGTATTACGTGCATTTAAGACTTGCAAAAGACTACTTTTTTTTCTTTGTATAAGTTGTCTAAAATATTCAAACTTAAGACTTATATATTTTTTAATAACGTTTGTATTCGGTTCAATATATTTTTTTAAACAGAATACACGTATGAAATTTCTTTATACAGTTTATACAACAAACACTGTCTCAATTAAATGTTTGCCATACACGTAATTTTAAATGTATTCAAATTTAACACAAAAGAAAAAACCCAAAACTTCCCAATTTTAAGACAATTGTGGTGAAGTGGGAATATCCTTAAATAAACTCAGCCTACTTTGTTTAGGGATTTTTGGAACAGATTCCAAATGGAAATTTTTTTTTTGGATATCGTTTAAAATCGAACTGCGATTTTGTACTGTTCATCATTTGCGAATTCGATATCGAATTTGTGATTGTATCCCCGTTATGATCTCTCGAAAGTCGTAGATACGTATAAATGTATGTATGTATATGTTTGGGAATGTTACTAAAAAGCGATTCATATGCAACATATTTTTTATTTTCAAACGAAAAGAAAACAAAACAAATACCTCGTATACATTGAGCATAAATAAATAATAGCGTATAGCCATATATACATACATAGCAACAAAAAGCAGAGAAGTGCACAGCATAGAAAAACAATAAACAAAAGCGAATAACGCTTATTTTACACATAAACCAACAAACAAAGAAATAAATCTGCAATTAAAACTAATGAATTGTAATTTATAATAAACCGAATGTTGTTACAATAGTCACAAGCAAATAAATGAAAAGACAAAAAACAAACCCATAGCAAGCAAATATATATATATATATATTTTTAAAAATCAATTGTAAGATATGCAAAAACAAAACAAAACAAACCAAACACAAAAGTTGTGCTGCAGCTTGCTATTAAAGAAATGCATCTATTTTTATTAAAAACAAAACATTTTTTTTATCTGCATCTTGTAAAAACACGTTGAAATCTTACAAAAAGACAAATATGAAAATGCAAAAATAAGATCTAATTTAAAATTATATTAAAAAAAAAAACAAATTGGGGGACCGTTTTCCCACATATTAAAATCAAATGCAAGTATTATGTATTAAACACAAATAAGAAAAAATGCAAAAATAAATATATATATAAATATATATTATATATATACATACTATATTAAAGTATTATATAGAATGTATACATAAACACGATAAGCAAGCTCGAATTATGTTATAATGCAAAAAACAAAACAGTTAAATTTATGTATAAATTATAAAATGCGACAAGAAAACAGATGCAGCAGATTTTAAATAAAAATTGGAAATTTACATTGTAAATTGTTTTTTAAATTTCTCTGTTTCAGAGTGGGCGTTTAGCTGTCTTGCGGATAAATTTACCATGGGGCTAAATTGTAATTTCAGATATTAGTAAGTTCGATTTTATCAGGAAATGTGTATGGTTGAATCGAGCACATACCCTGGAATACAAAATCGAATTCTGCCAAGTGGGTAACTAGACGGTAGACAGTGCCTCACTAATGTCTTATATAGCATGTGAGTGCTCGGTAGATAAGTTGTCTCATTGTTAAGGCATTTGGGCTACTGAACAAGGATCATGGTTTGAATTTCAGGATATAAATAACTATATCTTTATGTATATATCCACCTATGGTGCTGGAGATGCATCCCTCTGCTGGATATATACCCTTGTTTTAATCATTTTCAATGGGCCTGATAATATTTTATACCTTAAATAATAATAAAATTGTTTATAGTCAACTCTTGCCAAGTAAGCTCCGTTATGTTGACGCTGATTTCCACGGAGTTTCGATGCAGATAAAAAATAGAAAGTGAAGGCAAAATTCAATATCTACTTAATATAGAGACTCAAATATTTGTATTGGAATAATTGATAATTACTTACCGTTAACAGGTAAACCAAAATAAGAACTATAAATACGCAAATTGTTTAAAAGTGTTTTGTTTAATTACATAGATATCATTCGCTTTGTATACATACTCGTACATAGTTATGAGTTGTATGTAATTATGTAATTAGGTTTGCCCAAAATTTTATAATTTTACGAATATGTATTTCAGACCATCTCTATATAATTAGGGCTAGGGGTGCAGGCTCTTAAGGGGAAGGCGGGGGAGGGGGCGCGGAGCCGTTTAAAGGACTGTGTGTATGTGTGTCGCTTAATATACATAAGATAAATTGGTTACATTAAGTTTGCTTTATTTTCTTGCATATGTCGAACTCGAAATCGAATTACTTCAATTAAACATACACATGCATGTACATATGTATGTATATATACGTATATATATATATATGTATATATATTTCAATATATATATAATAATTTTTGAATGTGTGTGCATTTTTTTGTTGTTGGTTTTTCTTAAGCTCTAAACATTTCATTTAAATAAGTAAGTTTACTTTAGCATGTTTTCAATATTTTTTTGTTTGTTTTATTTTTCAAATTACATTTTGTCCACTGCGCACGTTTCCAGCGTGTTTTCTACACACACGTTTCAATTGTTTACTTGTTTAAATCTTAAAAGTCATACACAATGTATGTATGTATGTATCTGTATATGTATGTCTAAATGCACGCTCGTTCGAAATGGCTAAGAATCTGCATTTGCTTACACAAATTGTATTTGTTTTTGTTATCATATATTTTCATATTTTTATTTTCTTTGCTAACACAACAAATATATAAAAAAAAATTAAGAAAATTTTTCTTGTGTTTTATTTCCCATTCAAAATAACCCAAATAGCTTATACATGTGATTAGAAGTGTATGTATGTATGTATGTGTGTGTGTGTGTGTGTGTAAATCTGAGTGTTAGTTGTGAGTTATTTTTTCTTTAAAAACTAGTTTGTATAAATTGTTGGCTTGCTTTTTAATATTATACTTTATTTAAATATTTTTAGTAAGTTCATGTTTTGAAGGTTTTCTTTGCTGGAGAAATACAATTCATGACAATAATAATTGTTTCTTGTATATATCGATCAATTGTCAGCGTCAAATGTCATTGCCGATATAAGTATCTATGTATGTATTTATGCATGCACACATATGTACTTATGTTCTACGTTTACGAGCAATGTTAACATTTAACGTATGTATCTACGTATTTCTACACATTCCTTTTTTGTATTATTTTGTAACTGTATCACAATGGGGGGTTTCGCTTTCTGTTTTTCTTTTCTTCTTCTTCTTCGTCTTCTTCTTCTTTTTTTTTTGCCATATACCATTCATTCGATTTTCATTCCATACGATTTTTAGCTTTATAATGCAGCCAACATTTTTATAATTTTGCTTATCACTTAAAATGCTGCATTCGATTTTTGTTGTTATTTGTTTATGTTTTTTTTTGTTAAGTATCGTTTATTTTAACAAATTCTGAAGCTTTCGATTTTTTGTGGTTGTTGTTATTGTTGTTGCTGGCCTTGTTTAATTTGGTTGTGTATGTAAAGTTTTCTGTTCTTTTTTTGTTTTGCTATTTCAAAGGCTGCATCTAACTTTGGCGATTAAATGTGTGGTGTGTGTGTGTGTGTGTATGTGTGTGCATTTTTTGGCAATTGTGCGCTGTCAATTGTTTTACGGCCAGCACTGTATAAATGCATTTTCACTCACTTCTTTAACCAGCGGCTGGCTTTTGATAAATGTATGTATTGTATTGTATTGCATGTAGTTATATAGGTCTATATACACATATGGTATGTATATATATACATATATATATAGGTATACATATAAACGAAATGAATGATGTAACATAAGATGTACATACGCTTGAAGCAAAGTAAAAAACACACACGAAAATCATTTACAGAACACAAATCATTTTGATTATCAAAATACATATTTATAATAACGGCATATTTTGGCTGCTTGTTGCGTTTTTTTTTGGTTTTTTTGTTATTTTTTTTTTGTAAACAAACACGAAGCGATACGTTGCATTTACGTTACGTTACGTGACGTCACGTTACGTTACGTAGTTTTTGTTGTTTAAATTTTTTGGTTTTTTCAAAAGTTGCATTTTTTATACTTTCAAAAATATATGTTCTATATCATCTTTGTATATGTACATATATATATTTGTAAAAATATATACACATATATATAGCTATATAATAGGTAAGAGAGACTGAGACAGACACAGCAAGTAAGAGACAGCGAAATACAGAGAGAAAAGAGAGATACTAAGCAAAGGTTTGCTTCAACTTTACAAGTTGCACTAAATTTCATAATCTTTTTCAATTTTTTTTTGTTTTTTCGTTGCATCTTTTCAGTTTGTTACGCTTAAATTTTATCAGTTTCAGTTTCAAGTTTTTCTCTTTTTTTGTTTGTTTTCTTCTTGTTTCGTTTAACTCTGTATGTGTGTATGCGTGTGTGTGTGTATGTGTCTGTTTTCACAACAACTTATAGGTAATACAATACAAATATCGCGCTTAATAGGTTTTATTTCTTAAAAAAAAAAAAAGAATGTGTGCCTCATGTCATCCATAATACATATAGCCATAAAGGATTGGCATATTGGCATAGCCATCAGACATTGTCTATATATATATATAGTATATATAGTATATATATATAAATATACATGACAATAATACAAATACATAACATATATGTGCAGCCGTTGCCGGCTTGGGCTGTTACTTCTTGTTTTTTTTTGTTTTTTCGTTTTAAATTGGTTATTAATTAGTATTTTTTATAAGTCTATCACATCATCACAATTCGGTTGCATAAAAAAATGCCTAGGACAGCAGGCGGGAACGGGCGGGACCATGGTCTGGGCCCGCCCACAACACCGGCAATACCTGGGTCGATTTTCTTCACTTAGTAACATTGTGTATACATATACATATAAAAAATAATATTTAGTTTTCAGCTTCTAAAACAAAGAATTTAATTTAAGCGTATGAGAGTTTAACAAACAAAAGGGAAAAATAATAATAATGAACAAACAAAAATGAAACAAAATAGTAATAATAATTATAATAAACAATGTCTTCCACTTATGGTATTCGTATATATATACATATACAGATATATATATGCATGTATTTTCTTTTCTTTTCTTTTAAATGTAGTTTTTGTTACAAGGAGATCCATGTGGTGTGAATATTTGTTTTTTGTTGTCCTACCTTTTAGTTGCTAAAGTCATACACATATATATATAGAAATCAATGTTTGTATATATATACATATATAAAGAAATGTTGCTGCTAAACATATTTTAGTGTCCTGTCTCTTCACTGCTTAACTTGTTTCGTTTTTTTTTTTGCTTTTCTGCTATTTATTTTAATTGTTTATTATTATTTTTTTGTTATTACTATTCTCTCGTTTGTTAGCTTTGTACTGCTTTTCCGTTTGAGGATGAACTTAGAAAATTGTTTAATACTAAATGTTGTTTTGTCTGCGATTTTGGCAGAAGGCAAAGCAAACTTATTGCGGCTCAAACACTGGGCCAGGCTAAATTCTAGGCAACAGGCTCTGGGCAACAACTTGGACCAAGACAGCTAACTAATTAACTGGTATATATTTACTATATGGGCGACAAATACTACTGTCCAATCGGGGGAGGTGCGGGCGGTTGAGATATCCAAAAATGAAGGCTACCAATTTTGAAATTTTCGTACATATGTATATGTATGTATATGATGCAAAAAATGATGTCAAATGAAAATGAAACCTCTGCTACTACACATTAAAAAAAGAGAAATAATTTGATATATGTATATATATGTATATATGCATTCCTGTTCTGTATTATTTTTTTTGTTGTGTATGGCTTTCGGTTGTATTTTTGCATTGTATTTTGAATTAAATTGTTCTTGTTTTTATGGATGAATGTGGCTTTTTTTCTTTTTCTTCTATACTTTTCCTTTACACATTTTCTTATTGGTTTTGAAATAAATTAAATTTTATATTTTTGATTTTTTCCAGTATTTTTTTTTTGCATAGAACTTTTGAAAAAAGCATCATGTTTATCGAATGTCAATATCTGTAGTTTATAGTTACATACAGAATAAAACTTGAGTGTCAATATTTCCCTTTTAACGCATTTGGAAATAGGATACAAAAAATCATATTTAATAAATTAAAAGAAAATCGCGGTTCGCCTTTTGGTTTTAAACTTCAAGATACGCATACCAAGCAAAAATATGCATGAGTATATATATATTAAAAAAAAATAGAAAACAAATTATTATATATATATTACTCGAACGTTAAAGTGTTTTTCCAATACATATTTCATTGTTTTTTTGTTTCGTTTACATACTTCTACCAAAGCAGCGCTGCTTTTTGCCCTATTTGGGTTTTCTTCTCTTCATTTTTATTTTAGTTTTGAACTTTTACGAATTTTCAAAAATTTGTTTTCAATTTTCCGCTTGCTTTTGCAATTTTACTTTCGTCGAAAAACGAGTAGCTGCATTTTGAGTGTGTGTGTGTGTGTGTGTCTGTGTGTGTATTTTAAAACAGAATTTTTATATTTTCAGTTTCGTTTTTTTTTAGTATTATTATTAGCTTAGTTTGTTATTATTGAATATATTTCGTATTTATAATTGTTGTATATATATTATATAAGCAAACCGTTAATTTCATACCAACCAAGTTAGTGAAAAGGGTTTTCAAAATTTTCTTTTCTCATTTTTCATACAATTTTCTAGTAACTTTTGTGTGTTTCTATGTATGTGTGTCGTCTGTATGTATGTGTATGTGTTTTAACAAATTACTAAAATATATTGATGTTGCGGATTTCCTTTTGTTAATATTTATGTATACGCTTTGTGTGTATAGCACTTAAAATTAGTTTTTGACAATATGCATAACAAATTGTGTGAATTATGAAAAATGTGTGCATATGTGTGTGTGTGTATGTGTGTAAGTTAACAAAAATATTTAGCACATTCTCAAAATCAAACGAACAAAAAAAAATGATAATCACTTAACTCTTAAACATTCGAAGAACATGCAATTTGCAGCTCGCGTGAAAGAGTGCTTAATAATCTAGTATTAGTATTTCAAGTAGTTAAATTGTTGTTGCTGTTCTTTTACCGAGCGTTGCCTTTATGTTGTGGTTAACAGCAAGGCGGCAGTTTTAACGGCGCTGTTATTGGTGTTTGCGGCTGTTTTGATTGAAAGAAAGAGAGAGGGAGAAAGAGAGAGAGAGAGAAAAAGCACGTGAGTTAGCTCAAAATTAAGCTCAGCTTTGTAGTCTCTACTTACCCATATATTTGTTGTTATTGTCGCTGTTGTTTTTGCTGCTGCCGCCATGTGAATAACTCAAACAGTTTATGTGTGTGTGTGTGTGTGCGTGAATGTTTGTGTGTAGCAGAAAAATAATAAATATCAATGAAAATGAAAATCCATATGTATATATATATATACACATATATAATCATATATATATGTATATATATATATATACACGAAAGTAGTTATTTAAAAAGGGAGTAACTTGTGCTTTTGCAAATTTTGTTATTTTTTTTTTTTTCGTTATCCTTGTTTGTTGTTTCTTGTGTAGCTTTCAAACTCGTAAATTGTTGCCATTTGTGTCCGCGTTGTTATTGTTTCTTGCCTGCCCATTGGAACGTTGCTGCTGCTGCTGCGTCCACTGCTACTGCTGCTGCTGCTGTTGCTGTTACTTAACAGTGGTACTAACAGTGGTGTGGTGTTAAAACAGTTGATGTCTAATTGAATCGATTGGAATCGCACGAGTTTACAAATATGCATACATCATTTTGCGAGCGGACTTAATCAAGGTGACATCCTCTACATCACAGATGTAAGATCTACAATGAATTCAGCGCCGATATATGCATATATAGTGTGTGCTTACTCGACTCGAACGACTAGCTCCAGTCGATTTCCAATTCGGACTGTTTATTAATTCGTTACGCGTGTGCTTCAAGTGTGTGTGTGTGTGTGTGTGGGTGTGTTTGAGTGTGCTTCTTTGTTTGTTTTCTCCTTGTTTGTGTTTGGTTGCATCTCTTGTATTTGCGTTTAATTGGGTTGTATTTACTGTTTTTTGTTTGTGTTTTTGTTGTTGTTTTGTTTTGTTTTGTTTCGTTTTTGCAGTTTTGGACTTGGAAAAAAGACAGAATTCGTGGCATCTTAATGCTGGCCCGCCTGCTCAATGGCAGCGCCCGGTCCGGGCCCGGCGACGGCTGGCGCAAACTGATGATGCTGGGCCGCATAGTAGGTGGCCGGCATATTGAATTGGCTGGCATACGGATTGGTGCCCGGTGCCGCGGCTGTTGTCAGCACGCCCGCCGCATCGTACATGTATGCGGTGCCCGGTGCGGCCGCAACCGGTGCGCGTCCAGCGCCACTAGCGACCGCTGCCGCAACGGCCGCAATTGGCGGCGAATTGGCCGGTGTATAGTGCACCATCGGTGTGCTGACACCAGTCGGTGCATATTCCTTAAAGTTCTTATCATCGCCGCCTGGATGTTGTTTTGGCTTTTGTTGCTGCTGCTGCTGGGCCTGTTGTTGTTGTTGCTGCTGCTGCTGCTGTTGTTGTTGCTGTGGCTGCTGATAGTGTTGCGGTGGCTGCTGTTGCTGCTGCTGTTGTTGTTGTTGCTGCTGCTGCTGCTGTTGGTATTCACGCTTGGGGAACTGCTGGAAACGTGGCATGCCACTGCCAGCGGCCGCTGCATTCGGCGGCACAAACTGTCCACGTCCCCGATAATTTGGCGGCATAAATGCCCCGGCCTGTTGCCCCAAATGTGGCTGGCCAGCGTTGTGCGCACCGGCCGCTCCGCCGGCCCCACCGCCGGCGCCATTGTGACCCATTATGGCGCGCGGTCCGCCATTGTTGAAGGGCGCACGGGGACGATAAGTGGCGCTGCCATTGCGATTGCCGCCATCGGGACCCGGTTGCTGGTTAATTGCAGCGCCAGCGCCGCCGCGATTCCAATTGCCAACTCCACCACCACCGCCGCCGCCGCCGCCGCCGCCTCCATTCGGCTGATAACTGCTGCCGCCAGCGGCATACTGCTGCTGATAGTTGGCGCGATTGTTGTAGCCATTGTTGGGGCCGCCGCCGCTGTTGCCCGCCTGATAGTTGAGCGGATTGGTGCGCTGCTGGTAGACGCCGGACGCACTGCCGCCGCCGCCGTTGCCATTGCTATTCCATCGCTTGTTGCCGCGATAATTGCCCGAATTGGGCATGGCGCGTGCCAAATCGAGCAGCGCCTGCGATGGCGTCTGCCCGGCCTCCTCCAGTACCGATATTAGTTCGCGCGCCTGCTTGGCATTGTCCGGCGTAAAGAATGTGTACGCCGTGCCCAGTTGCTGGCAGCGTCCTGTGCGCCCAATACGATGCACATAATTCTCCGATGAGTTGGGATAATCATAGTTAATAACAAACTGCAAATCCTCGACGTCCAGGCCGCGCGATGCCACATCCGTGGCAATCAATATATTCGATTTGCCGTTCCGGAAATCCTTCAGCACCGAATCGCGCTCACTCTGCGACTTGTCGCCGTGTATCGATGTGGCCGTATAGCCCTCGCTGCGTATTATCTGCAGTATGTCCTCCACCTGCAAAATGGTAGTTGATTAGAAAGCTAACGTCAGATCCCGCAGGGGATTGTTGCACATAAGAAATGTAGTGGCCTGGGTTGAGCTTCAATTGCTTAAGCTTCTTCACCGTCTTCCATTGTATCAATGGAAATTCTATATTAACCCTAAATAGAGCTTTCACGTGCTTTAAAAGCTGCAGTATATACATACTTAAAAGTGCACTAGTTTAATATTTCGGGAATTAGCTTGAAGTGTGCCCAATTATGTTGTTTAAACATAGTCAAAGCTTCAATGCGCTTTGAGAGCTGCTTTTACAATTTTAATTGCCAAAAGCTATAACAATGGCACGGCATTGTTTGGGTAAAGCTTTAATGTGCTTTAAGGAAAGGTTTACAATTAATAATTATGGCTGTCTGATAATAAGCTTTCAGTGCACAATATTGTAGCAATAGAAATTGTATCTTAAGCTGGAAAGAGCTTTTATGCGCATTAAAAGCTGCTCTCAATGAGTAAAAAGTGTAAAAGGTTCATATATTCTTCTTTTCGGTATTCACTTTATAATTATATAGATGGTAGATATGCTTAAATTCTTGTTAATATACTTTAAATAACTGCTAAGAGTGCAAGCATAATACCCATTACAAATTAGGACGTTGCAGTCGGGTGTAACCGAATGCGCAATACTGGTTCATAGTAGAATATGAATTTAAAACATTCGAAAACGATCTTAATTATTATAAAATATAGATTTTTTTAATTTGTGGGGCGTGACCGAAATTTGTCACCTCGATCTTTAGAGAAAAAAGCAAAGTGTCTGCCAAACTTAATGAGTCTAGCTCTAAAATTGCGGGAGGTATGGATTTTCACTGTTTAACCGCTTCACGAAATATATTTTAATTTAGCTTTAAAACTGCGGGGTATAAAGATTAAATTGGATTGCCGGGCACCCAGTGGGAGACGGACGGACAGCAAGACGGACACCGCATAAGCCCAATATACCCCTTTTATTTCGTGAACGAGCATAAACATTTGGAACCAAATGTGATCGCAGCACATGTTGATCTTAGCCCAACGCAAACTCACCTTGATCTTGGTCTCCACAAATATGATGATTTTGTTGCCATTGTTGGCCGCATTGTTGGTGGTGGGCGTGATCTCGTTGAGCAGACGCACCATGCGCTGCGGCTTCTCGTTCTCGTTGCAGATCTCGACGATCTGTCGTATATTGTGGTTGGCGGACAGGTTCATCGAGCCGATATTGATCTGTATGTAATCGTTGAGGAAATCACCGGCCAATGCTTGGACCTCTTTGGGCCACGTGGCCGACCACATCACAACCTGACGATCCGGACGTATCTGCTCAATGATCTTGCGTATTTGGGGCTCAAAGCCCATATCGAGCATACGATCGGCCTCATCGAGAACAAGATATGTGCAGCGCTGCAAATTGGTATTGCGATTCTCGAGGAAATCGATCAGACGTCCGGGCGTCGCAATAATGACCTCAACGCCGCGCTCCAAGTCGCGCGCCTGCGGCACCTTCGAGGAGCC
Organism: Drosophila robusta; assembly: GCA_035043565.1. Lineage (NCBI taxonomy): Eukaryota > Metazoa > Arthropoda > Insecta > Diptera > Drosophilidae > Drosophila > Drosophila robusta. The sequence goes on along the minus strand of JAWNMW010000257.1, from coordinate 16,671,960 downwards.
ACCGAAAATGCATGTGTGCCTTATCTCCGGCTTGCACAAGTGCCCATAGTCTCGCACCACCGACTGAATTTGCTGGGCCAGCTCACGTGTGGGGGCCAGCACCAGGGCGATCGGTCCCTCGCCGCGCATTAACGGCGGCTGGTTGCCAATGTGCACGATGGCGGGCAGCATGTACGCCAACGTTTTTCCGGAGCCCGTTTGGGCAATGCCAACAAGATCGCGTCCGCTTAAAGCAATTGGCCAGCCCTGCGATTGGATGGCGGTCGGTTTGGTGAAGCCCTGACGCTTCATCTCATCGATGATGTGTGGTGGGAGAGAGCACTCCTCGAAATTGGCCACCGGATGTGGCAGCTCGTTGCCCGATACCGTTATTTCCAGTTCGTGCCGCATCTCGGCCACCGCCTGTTCGCTGCGATTCAGCGTATTCGGATGCATGATATAGAAATCCTTTAGAAATGGCTGCAAATTCTCCCAGTGCGGCTTAACCAGATTACGTCCCGGATTTTTGGCCTTCTCGCGCTGCAATTCGGCGCGCTCCTCCTTCGACAGCATGCCCAATGCGGCCGCATTATAATTGGCACTGCCGCCGCCGGGATAACCGCCACCATTGCCCATGCCATTGTGCGGCTTCTGATAGCGTTGCGTATAGTTTGGATTTTTGGCTCGGGGTCCGCCCTGAAAGGCGATACCATTGGCGCCAGCGAATGCGCCGTTCTGCATGGCGTTGCCACCGCTGCTTCGATACGGATTACCGCCGGCGCCCATGCTGATGCCATTCTGTATGCCGTAAGTCATCACACCGTACGGCTGGCCAAAGTGCATACCGCCAGCTGCTGCGCCGCCGCCGGCGCCATTCAAAGCCGCCGCATTGCCAGCAGCGCCGGCAAAATTATTGCGCGGATAGTAGGGACGTTCGTGGCGCGGTCCGTTGCCGCCGCCAGCAGCTGCGCCGCCGCCCCCGTTGCCATAATAGCCGCCCGTGTGCTGCTGCTGTTGCTGCACGCCGCCAGCGTTCGGTGCATATGCGCCTGCGTACATTGTAAATGTTATTGTTGTTGCTGCTGATGCGATCAATTCGTGTGTGTTTCCTCTGTTCGGTAGGGATGTGTGTGTGTGTATGTGTATGTGTGCTGCTGCTGCTGCTTTGTTGTCTACGCTTTCCTCTGCCGCTTCTTTAAAGTCCACCTGGTAAGAAAACACAAAACGAATATATGTTAATCAGCAATTTAACATTTTTAAGAATCCCTGTTAACAGCAAAATGTTATCGTTGCCATGTTAGAAACATTTTCTATGCCAATCAGCTAATTAAGCGGAATACTCTCTTTCATTCCATATATACATATAAGTAATACATTTAAAAAACTCTTATAAATCTGATACATGCTGAACATGAGAATTCTGTAATTCAAAGTGGGCTTTTATGATATTTATTTACAGAATTATTTCTCGCATAACAATCGATAATTTATTATAACAGCGAATTAAATAAATACACCGTATGTTTATTCCGCGGATGTTTAAAGAATGTCAATAACAAAAAAATGAACATTTTTCTTTAATATTCAGGTCATACGATACATTATTTATATCTTACATATCAGCTATATTATATAGCTCCTCGAAAAGCGATTGCTAATCCAATTTGGATTTGCGATTGATCCGATTATATGAATTGGTTCTTGTATTGTAAGCAGCATAATGTTGTTCAAGATATATTTAAATCAAAGGCTGCCAGTTTTCAACCGATCATGTTCGAATTCAAATTTCCAATATTATATTAAATCATGAACCGAAGTAGTTGCCCTAAATCTCAGCCAAACCTAAATTGGTTCTTTATTAAAAATAAACCAAACAAAAAAAAAAAAACTACAATTTCGCTTTACTTTTTTTATGACAGTTCAACTATGATTTAATCCACATATAAGCAAAACAGAAAAGGAAAATGCAGACAGACACGAAGAACATTTACATATACAGTAATGTGAAAAATAATAGGGACACCCTTGTATTTTATTTCAGTGGTCAAGGCAAACTTGCTCTGTATTTTTAAAGTAGAAAGAAGTTTCGCTTTAGACTGGTGTTATTTTGGGTCTTCTAATGCGCAATTTAGGTTTTAATTTTTGTTTTAATGCATTCACTTTGTTTTCAAATATTCAAATCACTTTTTATACGAGTGTCCAGTGTTATACAAGCTATTTATCGTTTTCCTTCATTATACCTACTTTAACATCGTATTAAGCTGGAGTGCATCACTGTCCCCATTTTTTTCACATCACTGTATATACATCAACTCTACATTTCGTAACAAAATAAACATGTTTGCTGCATACAACAAATAATGTCGCTTTTGCAGCTTTTACAGCCAACGCAAGTTTAGTTTATTAGTTTTTGTACAAATAAAAAAATGACTGCAGACTCGATGCTGTTAACAACATGCTGTTAACATGTGACATGGCTACCACATACGCACACACACACGCACAGGTGAACAACAATCATAAATGTGTACACATAACTATTTAAAATAAATTAAATTGAGTTTTTGTAGCAAGAAAGAACCGAACCGGGATCCAGACTGAGTCATGTGGTGGCCGCCGGTTCACAACAAGCCGAACAAGCTGACAGCATTGATAAATACATATGTATGTATGTACATATGCATATGCACATGTATATATTTGCAATATACCTTTGTGTGCAGAATTGCACTCAAGTGTTGATTAGTTTAGTTGCGCCTGCAGTTGAAGCGCATTCGTTGCTATTGCTTATTTTTTATTTTTTTCATAAACTGCATATAAAATGTACCATAACAGCGCCCCCTGCCGGCCGACCGGACCGCCTCACCTCACCGCTAAAAAGCCAATGCGGCGCACAGTTCGCGCAAAAAAAATCAATACAGCATCGCCAGCGGCCGACCAAAAGGGAAGGAAAAAAGAACAGAACAGAAAGAGAGCAACACGCAGAACGGCACACACACACTCACTCACAGTATACATATGTATGTATACACACGTACACATACAAAGGCACAAATCGTAGCACATTTACTTACCCTTTATTTTCGTGTTAGTTGTTGACTTTCAATAATTTTGAGCTACTTTGAAACGTTATACAAAATATTTGTCGTTGATTTTATGCGGTCGGTCGCGTGTAAATCTTCTATGCGGATTTCGAGTGAAATTTGTATTTTTTTTCGATTTTTTTTTCGTCGTCACGCCTAGTGTAAGAAAACTAGAGCTAGAGCTTGAAATTAATTGCTTTTAACACTGAAAACTAACTTTAAAGCTAACTAAAAGTGTACTTTGTTTTACACTATTTTATGAAAAACTAATGCCTATCACTTTTCTTGTGTATTTGTATATATATTTTTACAACAAAAAAAGTTTTGCAAGATGGTAATTTCAGCAATTACCACCAATGTGAGAAGAGAGTTGCAAGCGCATTGTGTTATCGTATTTTGGAAGCGATAGTAATCGATGAACACGGTGCGATAACTATTGCACACAACTTGATGTCACTTGTGAATTAGTAACCATCATTACGTATGAGTGGTAAGCGCTACTGCCAGTTATCAGTCACTGCGATAAATAACTGAGCTGTGATATTCGAAATGAAAAACAATATTCATGCAGGTACTATTTCTAAATATTCGACATCTGCTGACAAAGGAAGCAAGGCAGTATTTAATATATATTGGTCACTAGAAATCACCAGCAACATTAAGTGATTTGTGCCAAGTATCAAGTGGGCGCGCATATTTTGAAATATATTTACACATAATTTATTAAGCTATCACAACATTTAACATATAGTCAACAATTCGCCGGGTTTTTCAATTGGAGGCCAACGCAATTAGCAATTTCCGTCGATCAGCATCCAGTTTATGCAAAAAGTTTTGTACGCGCCGGCTTTGGAATTCACTGGAGTTGGCCAATTGGGCGCTATAAAGCCGCTCCTGGCGCTTAAACTGCACCAGGCGCCGACTGTCGCGCTGGTAGGCTACAATGCTGGCCAAAAAGTTCCAAATTGTGATCTGTGGCCACAGCACATCCGTAAAGTACAACACAGACGTGCTCAGCTGCAAGACATTACAAATATATAGAACTAAGTGAATCTTAATTTTGCTGTTGCCTCCCACCTGCCACATCATAAAGTCACTCAGACGCGTCTCGCCGGATGTGCGGAACACCAGATCCGGCGGTGGCGAGTGTCGCGTGTAGAGGCATGCCTCCAGCAGTCGCTCATTGATATCGTTGGGCTGTAGTGCATCATCATCATTATCATCTTCTCCATCGGCATCTGGTCTGTCGTCCCGGAGCACCGCCTCGACTGCCTGCGTGATCTCGTCGCGGGATGTGTACGCGAAGGCGACATTCAAGAACAATTTGTCGTTGCGCTCCGTGCGCAACATGGCAGTCGCAATTAGCCGCTGCAGGTCGGCCGGCAGCAATTGGATGTTGCCAATCACACGGATGCGAATGCCATGCTCGTCGAGGCGCCCAGTCTCCTCCAGCAGTTTGGCGAACTTCTCGCGGGCCAGATTGAAGAGACCCTCGACCTCCTCACTGGAGCGCTTGAAGTTCTCGATGCTGAACGCAAAGGTGGTCACCTCGCGTATGCCCATATCGAGGCACCAGCGCAGCACATCTGCCAGCTTGGTGAAACCACGCGAATGCCCCTCGATCTTATCAATTTGCTTCGAGCGGGCGAATCTCCGATTGCCGTCCATAACGAACGCGATGTGATGGGGTACCTGTCCTGATAGCTGCAGCGCCTGGAACGCTATCTTTTGCAGACACGTATACTGGTATTCAGACACCCACGACATCGTTCTGAGTCCGTTCCACAGAGATACCTTGTGACAGTCAACAAAAAGAAGAAAACCGACTCCACCTATCGAAAGCACCAGTTGCAGTTGGGAGTTATCGATTATACAAGATAATGCCACGATAGTTGTTACCATCGTTGTTAAGTTGTTCTATTGCACATTAAGCGCTTTTAAATATATAAACTAAAATAACAAGAAAGAAAAGTTATGAAGAATATGTATATATAAATAAAGTGCATCCCAATTAATGCATAATTTTTCAATTGATTTTATAACCCGGTTCCACTATCTGGTAGTCAATTAATAACTTAAAATGCAATTCAAAAACAAAGTTTTTAATATATCTAATTTGAAAATAGTATTCAAGCTTTATTCAAATATGATAGCCTATCGATAGCTGCATGGGTGTTGTGCAATATTCTAAGGCACATCATTCTTCAGTTGCAACCTTGGGCACTTTTTGACAGCTCGTCTGTCTATTGTGAATGCAAGTGGCAACTCTGCTCTGACAGCTGCTATGTAGCCTTCTTTTTTAATATCCGGTTCACGCAATTGGTTCGTGTTGTGACATTCTCTTGTTTTTTTTATTCAGAAAAATACGTTTTTAAGCCATAACTTGCAAACAAAAACATGAATCGCAAAACCGACTTTAAACGCAATATGAATGCCACCGATTTTCGCAATATTTTCGTGTTTTTGTTTCGCTGCGGTGGCAAAATTTTTTTTGTTTTGGTTTTTTTGTGTGCCTGTGTCAAACTGCCTGCCATGTGCATATCTTGAGCCGTGTGAAAACAAATTGTTGAACCTGTGTACATATGCTTCTTTCCAACAGTTGCTGATCGTCGTTAATTGCTACAGAATGGCACCCAGGAAGGCTAAAGTTCAGAAAGAGGAAGTTCAGGTCTCGCTTGGCCCCCAGGTTCGCGATGGCGAAAATGTTTTCGGCGTTGCCCACATCTACGCCAGCTTCAACGACACGTTTGTGCATGTCACCGACTTGTCCGGTCGCGAGACCATCGCACGTGTCACCGGCGGCATGAAGGTCAAGGCCGATCGCGATGAGGCTTCCCCCTACGCCGCCATGTTGGCCGCTCAGGTTCGATTTAACACCGATAATAATGTCAACATAATATATACTCATTAAACATTGTGTATATTATCTTTCAGGATGTGGCTGAAAGGTGCAAGGTCCTCGGCATCACTGCTCTGCACATTAAACTGCGTGCTACGGGCGGCAACAAGACCAAGACACCCGGACCCGGTGCCCAGTCCGCACTGCGTGCCCTGGCGCGTTCATCGATGAAGATCGGTCGCATCGAGGATGTCACTCCAATTCCATCTGATTCCACACGCAGGAAGGGCGGTCGTCGTGGTCGCCGTCTGTAAATTTGCCGCATACGATGCAAAACAAATTGCATTTTATTTTCATGTATTTGTATGTTTCTAATTGATGATGAATACATTGTAATAAACCTTAAACACGGATAAAAAGGCAACTTGTAATCTGAAATTCGTGGTACATATATGCGAAAGGGTCAAACGAGATATTAAAGATTAACACATATATTGTTAATACCAGTAAAGGGTGCTGTAATTATTATAAGTTTTATTATAAAAATTAAACGCACAAGGTAATGCTTTATTTTAGCTTATATTAAGAGTCGGGCCGTAAAAAATGTTTTTCAGCAATGAAAATAAAACTCAAATATATTAATTATGACCATAAATAAAACCAGAAATTATGACCCAATCAAAAGGGAATTGAGGCAAGATTAAAATATATCATTAGTTTTGTTCACTTACGAAGAATATGTATTAATCGTTGTTTTAATCCCTGGTTTTGTTTAGCACCTAGTTAAACTCCAATCGAATGACTCTTGCTTAAAATAATAATCATTCACGGTCCCTGCTTAAAAGACTTGTTTGATAATTTTTCACGTTCGCCTGTTTAAAATGTTATAAAAGTTATTATTTAATGTATTGTGTATTGTTATAAGCTATCCACATAGCTATTTTTAAATAACGACAAACACGGCCTATAATTTATTGGAGTCAAATCTAATTTTTTACCTATTTTCGTTCCCATGGAAGCTATGTAAAGATCAGTCCGTTGCTAACAACTTTGTCCCAAACGGTGTTCCACATGCCATTCCCATCCGCCTGCCTCATGCTGCAGCAGCTGGTCGAGGTGATCGGCACTAAGTCGGTGCTCCAGAATGTCCCAGTGTCTCTGATAAAATGTTGCCCGCCTATTTGGGACTGGAGTAATGCCAATTCCCCATGCAACTGTAAGTTTAATACAATTTCCTCCCAGCCAATAATTATATAAAACATAACACTGGGTAATTCAATTAAATTTTTAAATTATATATTTAAGTAAATAATTAATCATATCAAAAAAGTTTTTATGAATATATTTTAAGACTATTCTTTATTTTAAGACTATTTTTGACTGTCAACCAATTAGAAGTATATTTTGGAACGACATGCATTATTATATTAAAACATAACTTGTCGATGTCTATACATTATCATCCAACGAAATTAAATCTCTAGCAACTATTTGTTTAGTAATTAATAAAATTCAAACTCAAGTTAACATTAAATTTAAATAGAGGCATGCCAATAGAAATTTGAATTTAAATCATTAATAGATATTCAGAATCAACGACATTTAATTTCAACGTATATTCAGTTAAATTATAAAAACCTTTAAAAAGCTAAGTATTCAGGCTGTATCAACATTTAAAATCAACATTAAAATGCTTATGTAACATTTAAAATCAAATTTTATATTGAACTTATATTTAGTAAAAGCACAAGGTCCTTTACATTTTGTAATTAAATGTAGTTTTACAACAAAATGAAGGAATGATGTGGAGTCAAAATTAAATTATTTAATATACATATTAGCAACATTTTGCTTTAGTTTATTGTTATATATAAAAATATAATAAAACCTGACCGAGCGGGATAAGCGCCTCACCACCCACTGCCATAGGTTGCGCAGAAATACGCCACCATCGCCATGTCGCGCACCTCCAATGTTACGCGGCCGCGGTACTGGGTAAGCAGGTACGCATCCTGGAAGCGGTGAGTCAGATACATTTCTGCTGCGGTCTGTATGGCCTCCAGGGCACCAGCCGTTATCCTAAACGGCGTTATCGCCTTTGCCATCAGGACTTCGTACACTAGACGCGAAAATGGTAATCGCGGAATCATGAATCCGGTGCTCCTCTGCAAACGCGCAATCTCGCGGTGCAGTGTTTTCATGCGATGCTCCGGTTTATTTTGTTTTCGTCTCGATGCTGGCTGCGGTTGTTGAACATGCCGATTTGCAGTGCTGTTGTTGTTGTTGTTGCTGTTGTGCCGAACTTCTGTTGGTCTTGGCGTGTTTAACGGTGGCTGGTTTTCGACATCCGTGATGTCTCTGGATGTGTTCACATATCGACGACGGCTTCGACGCGGCGATGTGTTCAATTCGGCCAAACGGCTTGTGGTGAACTCCAAGCCGTAGTCGGTTTCGTTTTCGCGTTGCGGCGTTTGAAATGGCGACGAGTCATCATTAACCGCATTTCTATCTAACTGTGGTTGTGCCTTTGCTGCGCTTTTGGCTGCGTTCTTTTTAGGGCGTGGTCGCATTTAATTTAATTTAATTTAACAATTTCGAATAGCTAAATCAACACTCAATACATACAAATCCAATTCGCGGTTTTTATGTTGGGCATCGTTGTGTGCATTTATCGAAGCTTCAATTCAAACATATCGATAAAATTATCAACTAACTGATAAGAGCCAATCGTGACTAACGATGATTTGCAAATAAAAAGTCGTTGTGTTCAAAGATATGTTTTTGTTGAGGAACAACAGCATATTGACTATGTTTGATTTTAAGGCGAATTTGCGGTCAGAAATGGGTTAATCTGCTTTGCTGCATATGCGTTCTGATTCACAAACCGTGGCTGGCACATACCTATATCGTTTGCAAAATTTTTATATTAATATCAATTTCCCAAATAACATATATTTCCAACACTGTTAACGATCGGCACTCAAATATTTGCCGCTTTCCGCTGCGGATGTTTTTGGATCTGGCAACAAAATAAAAAAGAATCGATGTTAAAAAGTATCGATGTTTGTGATTTTTTCAAGACATCGATGTTTTTGGCAATTCTACTCAAATTGCCGGCTGTTCAGTTTAGTTAGTTAGAATGAATGAAGTGAATTTACGAGTGGCCGCTCTTAAGCTGTGCGCGCATCCGAAGCGCTTTGCCGAGATGCGCGGCGCACTTATTCTGCTGCCGCTAAAATGGGAAAAATGTAAGTACCTCCAGGGCCGCAGTGAAACGGCTGCAATTTGTTGGTTTGTTGAATGTGAGCTCACGTGTTGTTGTATTTGTTGTTTAGCACAAGTCGACTACGTACTGAAATTTGCGTCGGCCACAAACTGTGCCAAACAAATGTCAATTATCAAACAGATCTTCGAGGAGCCGCAGTCGTTTGGATTTCTTGCCGATGTGCTGTTCGTGTGCCCCCTCAAGCATCCCGTGCGCGGTGTCATCACCAGGTATTTTAACTGCATACATCCTTGTCGATCTTTGTTGGCTAAACTACCGTTTACCGTTACTTTCCGTCAGGCTATTCTCGAACGCGGAGACCACCAAGCGGGCCCAGCCCACACACACCAAGGAGATCTTAGTGGAAGCCCTACGTGACGCACTCGGCCACCTGGCCGCGACCATTAAGATTGGCTCCGTGCACGCCGACTACCTCAACGATGTGTTCGTCTCGATCAGCGCTTGCCTGCACAACTTCGGCTATGGCCGCGACGCGCTCGGCCAAGAAATTTACTCGTTTATACCACTGGTGCCCCAGGCACTGCGCCTATACTGGACGGCCATCAGGTACGGCATCATTCTAGCGTTTCCCAATCAGTGGAGCAGGCAATTGTGCAGGCACTAAATGAACCAGAAGTTCTTGACAAGCCAGCGAGAATGGTAATCCGCGGATTGTCGAAGATGTGGCTATGCACGTTACGGTTTGAGAACGATGTTCCCGTTGAAAATGGGCATTGTGGTTTTGTGCCAATGTTTATAAATGACAGAACCCGAATCCATATAGTGTATATATTCTTGATCAGGATCAGCAGCCGAGTCGATTTAGCCATATTCGTCTGCATGAATGCAGAAACTATAATAGTTTGAGTTTTTAAGAAATTACATTTAACTTTTTTTACTACCCCACTCCACTTGCCCCAAAATAGGAAGACATTTAAGAGGTAGCGCCTTCTGCTTTGGCTTGTACTTACTTTTGCATGCTCTTTATAAGTCCTGCAAGTTTTTTAAAGAAAAATCCATAAACTTTTAAGTTACTTAGCACTTTATTATTATTTATTTAAGTAAGGTGCGCTATTAGAGCACTCTTCTTATTTATTAAACGCAATTTCCTACCTTGTATTGTTCCTATGATAGCTCTATGAATTGTACTCCATTGCTAATAACTTTTACCCAACGAGTTTTCTACACAAAATCTCAACTTTCGCTCATAAAAACTTTTTTTGCCAAAATTCATATAAATATTTGAAATTGAGTTTGAACCAGATCGGTTGCATTCGAGGGTGTTTTCTCCACTTTCCGGGCTTGCGGATCAAATTTTCTAGAGTTCCGTCTTGGTGCTCATTTGCGCCTTAAGAATTAATAAATTAATAATAATAAATAAGGAATATTTAGCAGGTTTCTCAAACTCAGCCAAGAGCGAACGTACCTTCAATTTTAGAGGATTTGACGCTCTGCAAGCTCGCTAACTTGTTATTATTGATTTATTTTGCAGTGAACAGAGCTTGGAGCTATCGCCAACACGACGCAACGAATATTACTTGTATATTCAGAATCTGCTGCGATTCCATGTTAACTTTTTGACCGAGTACAAATCTCAGCTAGAGCCGGAGCGTTCCCAGCAGTTGAGGCTCATCGACGAGTTGGCCGAGAGCGTCGCCCGGCACGTGGACACACCTTGGGATGTGCGCGCCATAGCCGGCCTGTCGGTTGGCCACAATGCGCGCTTCTTCAATGAATTCGACGAATATCTGGCCAAGTGCCAGAAGCTAACGGCCTTCAACGATGTGCCCATTAAGGCGGCGTCGCTGCTCGTACTGCACAAGAACGATTATGCCACCCGTGCGGCACAAGCATTGGACATACTGAAGCGCATATTGGAGCAGGTGAAGACCTCGGGCAATATCACAAATTTTCTAGTTTACTTGGCCAAGCATCTGAACACCTATGCGAAATCGTTGGCAGTCTTACAGCTGCAGGATCGCGCTCAGGTCATGTACTGCCTAATACTGGCCATGCTGATGCGCTTTGCCCTGGAGCACATCTCGAGCAGCATCGAGTCGATTCGTCACATGTGCGCCAATATGTTGCAGCAGGTGCTGCAGCACGCCAAGGCCTCTGGTCAGACCAATATCATTGGACAGGTCTACGGACAGTTCGAGCGCCATCGCATGCCACTCCCATCCGTCTGCCTCATGCTGCAGCAGCTGGTCGAGGTGATGGGCACCAAGTCGGTGCTCCAGAATTGTCCCAGTGTCTTTGATAAAATGTTTCCCGCCTATCTGGGACTGGAGGATAGTGTCAATTCCCTGTTCAAGTGTAAGTCTATAACAATTTTTATGTAAGAAAATCCTTTTGGAATTAACCAAAAAAGAAAACCGGCCGGCTTGCGCCATATTTAATATGATTATTTATTTAACCACATCAAAATCTTTGCTTAAAAATCTTTGAAGTAACATTTTTTATTAGATTCAATTTCAGTTTAAGTTGAACAAACCATTTTTATATATAAAATCAAATTTAATATTGCATTTACATTTAATCATAACATGATCCTCCTTCAGTCATTTAATTAAATTGATTTTCGACTTATATTTAGCATTTTAATTTTTATTCGAATTTTTTGTTTCTTAGATTTTTCTTATTATAATAAATTACTATGCTTTTGGTTAACACTACATAACCTAGGATTTGAGACCGGACTGTCAATACTGAAAAATTGGTTTTTAAATTATTTTATATAATATTAAACGCAGATTTCAGTTTAGGTCAATATTTTTATACTAAAAAGAATTTGCAATTAAAAAAAATACAAATACACCTAATTCTCTTTTAAAAATTAAAAAAAAAAACAATAATTAGTCAGTATTTAGGTATTGGCTTTCAATCATATTTGATTGATCTACAATTTAACTTGATTACATTTTACATTCGTGAAATCTTTAACTACGATTTTGAGCTTACATATACAATCAATTAGTCAAAAATTGAATTTGTTAATTAAGTAAAATAGAAGAGCAATATTGCATTAAATTTAAATTGAAATGTTGATTGATTGATTGATTATTTGAAATAAAAACAAATATCAAATTTCGATTAAGAATTGCAATATTGATTGAAATGAGGATTGTCTTATTGCAGGCATGATGACCGTTGCGCACAGGGAGGAAAAGCCCAAGGACTGGCGGAATGTGTGGTGCACGGCGCTGATAAAGGCGGCACAGCCGTGCGACGAGCGTCTGCAGGCCGTCGAGCGGCTGATCAAGGTGGCCGTGCAGCTGGATGCGGGCGTGCTCGCCGATCTGCTCAAGCAGCGCGGTCTGCCATTCAGCAGCAAATTGGCGGCCATGCTGACGGCACGCCGGCACGGCCAGCAGCGTCTGGTCAAATCGCTGATGGTGGAGCACATTGAACAGATCAGTGCGGCCCTCATTGGCGTCGACGACAATACGCGCCTGTTGGCGCTCTGCTTTGTGGTGGAGACGCCGCGTCTCAGCGAGCCGTACACACGATTCGAGCTGGATTCAATCATCAGCTATATGCAAAATAATGTCAACAATCCCAATGCGCATATGCGCCAAATTGGTCACGGCCTGTTGCAGAAGGCGGTGAAGCGTCTGGAGCTGAATCTGGCGCAGCAGATGAAAGAGACGACGACCAGCGCTGGCGAGGATAATATGCTGATGCAGTTCCTGGACACACTGCTGAACATTTTGGCACTCAATCTGTTCCCCACGGCCAACTATGGACGTCGCTGGCTATCGATGCGCATGCTGCGCGACTGCATCGATATGCTGACACGCCTCGGCCTGCCCTGGGTGGAGCGCTTGCCGCCGCAGACGATGCCCTTCCTTGATCACTGTCTGCGCGACAGCTACGAGCACAACAAACTCCAGGCGGCCTGTCTGCTCGGCAAAATGCAGAAGTGCGCCAGCCAGCGGCCGGACGAAATGTTGGATCTGTTGCAGTCGGTGCGTCCGCCGGACTCGGCAACGGCCGCCTTTCAACTGCAGGTGTACTGCCAGGCGGCCGAGGTGCTGCACCCGCTGCCCGTCCAGGTGCCAGCGATGGTGCTGCCCAAATATCATGCACGCTATTATGCCATCATGCAGCTGTGCCTGGACCGGCTGCGCACCGGCATCACCCAAGCGCAGGTCGACCTAACGTCGGCGGCCAAAACGAATCCGCTGTATGGCCTGCTCTTCGCCAGTCGGCATCTGCTCTCCCAGCTGGAGCTCAAGCAGCTGGCCGAGGAAACGCTCTGGCGCGACTATGTCGAACAGCTGCTGTTGCTCTGCGTTAAGGTCAGCGATATTGTGCTGCCCGTGGTGGGCAGCGAGTCGCCCGAGGGACATCTGCCCGGCACGGCGGCCGACGGCGAGCCCAAGTCGGAGGCGAAACCGGAGCTGGACACGCTGTCGACGGTGCCGCAGATGGTGCTGCTGTGCGGCTGGCGCAGCATCAAGGAGATATCGCTCATAATGGGCGATCTGGTGCAGTGGGCGCCGCTGCAGCAGGAACGCCGGCAACACTATCTGCTTAGCCAGCAGCAGGTGGCGATGATCGGTGAACATTTTCTGGTGCTGCTCGCCGAGATCAAGCATCGCGGCGCCTTCGAGCAGGCGTATGTCGGCTTCACGCTGCTCTGTCGCCGTTTCTGGCACAGCGATGAGCCGGCCCTGAATCGTTTGCCGCCCGTTTGGCTCGACGAGGCCATGCAGCTGGTTGTCGGCAGTGGCGGCAAGGAGCTGTGCGCGACACGTCGCAGCGCCGGCATGCCGTACATGCTCCAGGCGCTCATCTGCACCGAACTCAAGCTGGGCACCCACAACACGTTCAGCCGCAGCATGTCCCTGCTGCTCGATGTATGCGAGCGACGCGCTCCCGGCCCGGAGGCGGCCATCGCCCGCAGCCATGCGATGAACATAATGCGCGCCCTATTCCGCTGCAGCGATCTGGCCGAGCTGGTGGGCGAGTATATTGGCCGTGGCGTCATGTGCGCCCTGGAGAGTCTCGTCGCCGTTGAGTGGGCCGAACGCAATTGCGCCACCCTGATGCTGTCCGCACTGATGGTGCGCATCTTTGGCGTGGAGCGGGCACGCACCGATGCCGGCGAGCTGCACGTGCGCAATCGGATGACCGGACGCATCTTCTTTACGCGCTATCCGCACCTGTTTGACTACTTCTATGCGGGTCTCAAGAAGGCGGCCACCGAGCCGAACGCATCCGGCGGCCAAACCGTTCAACTGGAGGCCACGCTGCAGCTGCTCAGCCGCCTCTATCCGTCCTCCATGGAGGGCGCCGAGACCAGTTTGAATGTGAGTACTGATTGTAGTATATATATATTGGCAAGGTCTGGCCATAAACTCTCTGCTCTATTCCCGTTGACAGCTCAGCGATTTTGTGCCTTTCCTATCGAAAATCGGCTGCGTTCAAGATAATATGACGCGACAGCGCGCGAATCAAGTCCTGGCCAATTTCGTGAATGCCTCCACGGCCATCAAGCGCATTCGCAGGATCATCTTGATCTTCAAAGTGATCAACTTCAAGCACAAGAAGGTGAGACAAGCATGAGTGAAAACAAAGTCAATATAAATACCAAGTTTGAAGCAAGTGAGGGGGCTCTAATCGGGAGCGGACGGACGGACGGACAGACAAACAGACAGACGGACATGGCTAGATCGACTCGGCTAGTGATGCTGAACAATATATATATACTTTATGAGGTCGGACATGCCTCCTTCTGCCTGTTACATGCATTTTAAGCAGTTTAAGCCATTTTCAATGGGTTCAGGGTATAAAAAGACATCCATATTTTTTGAAAAATGGTTTGATTCATACATTTTTATTATTTTGGTAAATTAGTTTTCTATAGTTTTTGCTTGGAATTTTTTATACTCGTTCACGAAGTGTAAAGAGTAAAAATGAAGAAAATCCATATATTTCACAATTTTACAGCTGAACGTATCAAATTTGACAGTTTTCTGATGACCTCTAAAGATCAAGCCCACAAATTTCGATCACGGCCACAATTCTACATATTCCCAAAATAACAATCATGATTCCGTTTTCGACTGTTTTAAGCTATTATAGAGTGAAGAGTATTGCTTAGTCGGATACACCCGACTGTAACGTTTGCACTTGTTTTCTTTCATTCGTTTGCACATACATATATACAGCTCATATAGGAACGATCGCTCATAATTAGAGATTTTATATAAAATACTTTTTCTTCTGCAAGATTTCTTGATTAAGTTTGATTTGATCAGGGTTTGAACATTAACATTTGTTTAATACTCTTCCTGTTTGATTTATTGTTGCAGTATGGAACTTTTCCAACCGATTTGAATACCGTGCACGGCTATACGCTGCAGCTGTTGGAACTGTATCGGATCGCGCGCTGGCAGGACGTGAGATTGATCAGCACGATGATGTACTTGCTCTCGATAACCGCTGTGAAGATCTACGAGCACGACATATTTATGTTTAACGCGCTGGTAAATGTGCTGACCGCCACCATGATGGATGCACAGGATGCGAAGTACTTTGGCGTCGCGCTGCTCAACTCTCTGCTCGCCATCTATGAGCTGGACCACGAGGCTGTTTATAAGCTGTGCGACCAGTACGCCATTTCGCCCAAGTTCTATGTGCTGTTCGGTCTGCATTTGCTGCGCCTGACACAGAAGCCGGAACAGCTGCTGGAGCCGATGCTCAGGACGATGGTACGGCCGAAGTCGCTGCCGACGCCGCTGCAGCAGTTGAAGATCGATTTGTGGCTGTACGTGCTCATGCAGCAGGCAAACGGGGGCAGTAAAACGCGCGGACTCGTCGACAGCTACGAGGTGAAGCATTTCCAGTTCGATCCGGATGTGGTGCTCTATTTTAAGGCGCTGATACCGGCGCAACGACTGGCGCTGGCCGTACAGCTGCGCGAATCGGACGAAGTGCAGCAGCATGTGATGCGAATCGCTGCGCTGGTTAAGCGCGGTCCGCACTGGAGTCCGGGCATGTCCGGTCGCGTCTACACACTGCTGGCCATGCTAAACAAACTGGAGCTGACCACCAAACAGCTGCTCGAACGCGGCGGCTTCGATGCGGAGCCGGGCATCGTCATCTGCATAACGCGCCACATCATGCAGAATGGCATGCGGCAGCAGTATCAATCATTGTGGCTGCCACTAATACGCTATACCCTGCACATTGGCGCGCCCAAAAAGAAGGCCTATCTACGGTATAGAGCCGCCCAATTGCTCGATCGCCTGACGGTGCACGTCCAGCAGGTGCTCTACTCGGAGGATGTCGAAATCATTGGCAATTATATACGTCTGGTGCTGCAGCTGCTGGTGGACGAATCGGAGCTGGTGCGCAACTATACATCCGAAATGGTATCCAGCTGCATGGGCCTCTATTTGGCCGGCGATTTGGCGCTGGGCGAAGTCGCCACCGTCAGCCTGCTGCCGATGGCCGCCGAGAAGTTCTTTCTGCAGCACATGCTCGACGGCCTGCAGCGGTACAAGACGAATGGCAGCTTCCTGATCGGCGTATTCAATCTCATTGTCGAGCCGTTTGTGAGCCCGGAACTGTTGGCCAATCGCACATTGGACGAGGACTCGTACAAATTGCAGAGTGGCGAAGATGAGGCGGAAATCTTCGATAAGCAGGAACTCAATCTCTATTGTGAGGGCCTGCGCGTTGTTTCGCACGTGGCCAGAAGCTTTAAGAACGCATTTTCAAACAATAAGGAACTTAGCGCCGCCCTCAACGGCCTGGAGAAACTGTGTTCATATAACGGTTTTGGCGAGGAGCCGATTCCTCCTCGAATTATACGCTAAGTTCAAGCTCAAATTCCTCAAGGAGAGAGCTAAGAAGGCTTTACTAACAGTACAAAAACTCTGAAAGAAAATAATCAAAATATAATATATGACATTTAGTTTCATAAATATGTAAATAATGGTAAATAACAGGGCCATCAACTTAATATGCATTAGTTTACATATATATTTAATTGGAAGTCATGTATTGTTTAAATATATCGCAAGCTTTCAAGAAGCTATATAGAAATTGCAATTTGTCTTAATCTAATCAGTGCAAAAACAATTTTTATAACTCTAATCATATCGCAGCTTAAAATGCAGAGCTATGTACCTTTCTTTCTCACTTTTAGTGCCTGTTTCTCTCTTCATCGCTCTCTCTCTCTTTGAATAATGTTCAAATTCATTTGATTGCTGACCCTCATTTACTTAGATATTTGAAAATCGCATAGAAAGGCGACAAAAGTAAGAGGCAGTGGGAGAGAGCGAGAGGGCAGGATTGTATATGTATATGTAATTCACCAGTTCTCTTCATTCAGCTTTTCTCTTAATTTATGGTTCAGGGTCAATGTTAAAATTGTCAACCGAAAAATTACCACCTCTGAAACTGACTGTGAAATTTTATACTAATATTGATGCCAGCAAACGATTAATACAAAATAGGCATTTTAAATTTTGGAAAAAGAGGTTTTTTCCTAAAATGAGTAAGAAATAAGTAATTTTAAAAATTAATTTATTTTCTATGCCGATTCTAAAACTCTGGATTATATATTGTGAATAAGAATATAAATTAAATAATCATCAATATGAATATTTCATCCGATTGGATTCCATAAAATAATAAAACCAACCATAACAGGTCATGAGAATTAATTTAAAGTATATTATAGTTAATTAATTTTATTAATATATTAATATTATGTTTGTAATTCTGCAGCAAACCTCACATTAAACACAAGTTCAAGTTAAATATCTTTTGAGGTAAATAAAATCATTGATGGTAAAAAAGGATCATCTGTTCATCTCAAAGTGTTACTGATAATCTACAATTATTTGACACTCATCTCCAAAATTTACTCATTTGGCAATGGTCTACAAATTTAATTTCTTAATTATTTTATTGGTTGGGCATATTCCAATATGCCGCCGAAAATAGTTCCTTGTGTGAAAGTACATTGATTTAAGGAATTTTGTAATTTTTGCAAATAAGATATATATAGCATTATTGGGCTGCTTAATAGTATGGATAACATTCGCTTGTGCTGTAACATCTATTCGTAACGATGGTTATCAGCTCTATCGATAGGCGGCCGCTGCTATCACTGTTACATAGTAGCCGAACGATTAGCGATATATCGATATGATGAGCCATCCCTATGGAGAGCGCCAGTCTGATAAGATGCTCGTGAGCGTGTGTGTCGAGCGTCCGCGTTAAAATTTTTTTTGGCTGCGTGTGCGTGTGCTTTGGCAACAACGGCAGCTGCTGCTGTTCTGTTTTTTTTGTGTATTTTGTTGTTGTTTTTGTCTTGTTGGTGGAATTTGAATGTTAATATGCAACTAACATTAAGCGCAAGCAGCTTGTCTGCAAGGCAATTAACTTCCAATAAGAGCACTCCTGCATCATTATAGTGTGTACGCAAACGGGCGGGCGGGCGTTCGCCCCAATACTCGCATTGTATACATATGCCTGTGTGTGTGTGTGTTGTTGTCAACTTGCATGGAAAACACAAATCCAAATTCATACATTTTATAAATGGGAAAAAACGCGCCCAGTTTTTAATAGTGCCCATCAAATGCTGCTCTCCAGTGTGTATCTCCTTGTCGCGTGTATATGTGTGTGTGTGGGTGTGTTTGTTGGATGCGTTAATTTCAGTTTTTCTTTTGTTGATGTTTTAGCAATGTGCCCAGTGTGCGTGTGCGTGTGTGTATGTATACGTGAGCAAACTGTGCACAGCGTTGCCACATCGCTGCAAGCGCTGAGCGAGCGTAAACAAATGTCTTGTAACTTTTTAACTTACATGAATGCAAATGTGTGCGTGAGTGTGTGTGTGCTTGCTGTGTGTACGTGAGTGTTGACGCATTTGCATAAAACGCTTACAAATGCATAAATTATGACGAAATTTGGTCAAGATGCGTTTTTTGTTTACCGTTTTTGTTTAAGTTCAATCCCTAAAAAAGTGTTGCATATTTTGTAGGCTTAAAAAAAGCGCAAGCGCATTGAAAGCAAGAAATCAAAAAAACCATTAAAGTATAGAAAAAAATACAAAAATATAAACAAACAAACGCTTGTGAACTCGCATTAGCGCAGCGCCTACGCTAGGCGGCTGATCAACCAAATGGCGCTGCTGCTGCCAATGCCCAGGAATGGCTTTGGCTTAAACTGTTACTGGTATTCCCAGCTCACCTAAAAGGCACCACAAGAGAGAGAAAGAGAGAGAGAGAGCGCGCGCGCGCGCCCGCCCGCCAACCCAAAGAAGGCGCGAGTGCAAGCGTGCGAGAGAGCGAAAGGTAAATATACAGTGGTGGGCATAAAATTAGGGACATTCGTTTTTTTTTATTAAAATTTCACGTATTTTTTTAAAAATGTAATACCGTTATATTGTGAAGTTACATTTTACAGCCGGCTTGTACTCGATAAATAACTAGTCGAAATTGCACATTTAACATCAAGATATTCATTTTTAATGGCCACCACTGTACTGTATGTACATGTAACCACAGCTTTAGAGCTTGACTTGCAAGCTTACACATACACAAAAATGTGCTCAGTGTGTATGTGTGTCTGTGTTAGCTAAAACAGAGATCTAGTCAGGCTCTCAACTATGGTTTTGCAACAGGCTCTCGAGCCGAACTTTGTCAATGTACAGCCATGGTCATAAAAATAAGTACACATTTACTTTACACACAAATTATTGATTTTTTTTGCATATCTAAATTTTGAATGACAATTTATCAAAAAATGCAAAAAATGTTATTTTCAACAATGAATATATTTGAAATGCAGAAATCAATCTAGAGGCCAAACCATGAAAAATGCCATCAAACATGAAAATCGGTTCAGTTTTGACAAAGTTATGGACGTTTGAAATATGGGAGCTATCGATCCGAGAGTTTTACTTGTCAAAATTTTAGTCAATTTTTGCATGATTTTTGACAAAAAATTTGACCCCCTCAAAATCGGTTTTAATGTTGTTTTTTATACTAATTGTGACAACCACAATCGATTAAAAATGTAAATTTGCATTTCTAAATTTTGAAAAAAAATTTTTTTTCGAAAATGAGTAAGGGGAGTACATGCTTTTTTCAAAAAAAAAGTTCAAAAAAATTTATTTTCAATAATGCATATAATTGAAATGCAGAATCAATCTAGAGGCCAAACCATGAAAAAATGCTATCAAACATGAAAATCGGTTCAGTTTTGACAAAGTTATGGGCGTTTGAAATATGGGAGCTATGGATCCGAGAGCTTTACATGTCAAAATTTTGTCAATTTTTGCATGATTTTTGACAAAAAAATTGACCCCCTCAGAATCAGTTTTAATGTTGTTTTTTATACTAATTGTGACAGATAAGGTGCACGAAATAAGAAATCAGACAACACTTGTATGCTTATAACAATAAAACAATTCACGTTATAGCTCTTAAGTTATATTTTCCTTAAAAGTATCTGAATTATGTATGCTGTACATATTATAAAATTATTACAATAAAAATAAAATATCATTGAGCGAAATTAGTCAACAGAAATTGTCGATAATCACAGTTTTAGCAAAGATGAGACATTAATTTTTTCCCGATAGGTTCTCAATAGGATTAGGTTCCGGATTTTGTGACGGGCACTTCAAAATGTATATGTGTAGTAATGAATTTCACCGTTATCTTGTCTCCAAAATGGATCAAAGCGGATTCTTAAAGATCCACATATTCACAAGAAATGCATTTTGCAGAAGAAACAACCGAATGTGTTTGTCTGATTTACTTATTTCATCTAATGTAGTTACAAAAACTCTCCAGCTAAAGCTTAAAAACTTCAAAAAATGAATAACATTTTTCTTCTTTTTTTACTAAACTAGGAAACTGGCTTGGAAATTTCTCATTACCTTAAATTATTTTTTTATAATTTCCACTTAACATGCTTTTAATAAATTTGTAAAAATAAACAGTTTTTTTTATACCAAATAAAGAAATATGTTTTGCATAATGTTGTAATGGTATTTTTAATTTATTAAAAAATGTTTAAATAAATTCATGATAAATTGGTTTATTTGTTTTGTTTTCTTTTTTACCACCTCTTTTGTTACTGACAACAACATTTGGAAAGCTTTGCTTTCAATAATTTCCGTCGCCTAAAGATACAAAATGTAACATAAAACAGATTTTCGCTGGAAGAGTCCTTTAATGAAAATTTCCCGC
The DNA here is from genome assembly GCA_035043565.1 of Drosophila robusta. Classification (NCBI taxonomy): domain Eukaryota; kingdom Metazoa; phylum Arthropoda; class Insecta; order Diptera; family Drosophilidae; genus Drosophila; species Drosophila robusta. The sequence goes on along the minus strand of JAWNMW010000257.1, from coordinate 16,650,573 downwards.
AAATTCGGCGTCGGTTCGGCTCTCCACAATTTAATAAAGAGACTCAAAGCCAGAAAACTGCTGGGTAGAAACTTTGACTACAATTTTCATTGTTTGTCACGCGCCGACACTTGAACCAAAAAAACAAAGAAAAAAGAAGAAAAAAAATTAAAAGTGAAGTGGAAAGTCGCTTCAATCCCTGAGTCAGCTATTTCCGCTGACATACTTTAAAATGCAAATCTCTTAGAGTAAATTTTGTATACATGCATAAAACAAATTAATAATATATTATAAATTATAAATATAATATGTATATGTATTTACATATATACATACAAGAAAAAACAATTTTAAAAGATTTAAATACCCTGAAAACATTGTATGTAAATATTTGTTAAAGATATAAAGGAGGAATTTTCAATCCAATAAAGTATCTTAAACTAAAAATATTAAGTTTATTTCATTTGATCGATAACTTCCTTTTATTTTAAGCTTTAGGTTCGTTTCGCGAACTAAGTTTTCCATTCCATCGTCACATTGTTATACATTTAAAACAAAGTTATTTTTATTATTATTATTTTTAAGAAAATATTTCGTTTTCCAATTTTTTGTTGTTGTTTAAATTACATATCAGAGGTTGAATATCTTTTGGGGAATTATCGTTAATGCGTGATTTCAAGCCAAATAAATTCATTTTCGCTGTACTGAAATTAAAGCGAATCGTTTTAAAGCCTAAATTCTTGGCCAATTAGCTCAAAAGGTTGTAGACCTAAAAGACAGCTTAAAAGTACAATTAACAATATTAAAATCTCTTTCGGAGTCCACTTGAGAATCTGTTTTCCATGCTTACACATATTCATTCATGAAATATATTCTACAAAACGATTTATGATTCGGAAAAATAATATAAGATCTTCATTAATATTAAAATAGGTAAAATTAATATAAACATAGAATTTTATTCAATATAATTTTCGGAGTGGCGTAGGCAGGTTTTTCTTTTAGGGTGGAGGTTTGGATATCAAAATAATATCTTTTGTTTAATATCAGATAAATGGAGGTTTAACTCTCAAAACTTCCCTGATCACTGATCACCACTATCACTAGAATTTTATTTTATTTTCTTCATCATTTTGGGCAATCCTTTCTCTATTTGGTATAATTTATAAAGCCAAATTCATAAAAACGATTTCTAGAATATTTAAATTCGTGTTAACAAAAAACAATGCGACAAAATTTTAACTTTTTAACGGGTGTTATTTTTAAAATCGTATAATAAGGGAATTGCTGTATATATTTTTAGCCAACTTCTCTTTTAATCGTAGCCCGATCTTTTGTATCTTTTATCTATATCTCTCTCCGGCACGCCAGTCTCTCGGCTGGGCAGCGCACCGAAAATGGGACCCAAGAAGCGTTCCAGCGTCCAGCGCTCTGCCGCTGCTGTTGGTGCGGCAACGTCGACGGCGGCGACAGCGGCGGCAGCGTCGGCCACGTCGACGTCGACGTCGAAGAAGCGCAGCGGCGGCAAGCAGCAGAAGTTTACGGACGAGGCGGACGACAAGAAGAGCGCCAAAACGGAGCCGACAACAACAACAACGACGACGACGCCGTCGACGACGACGACGACAGCGAAGCGTCAGGCGGCGACGACGTCCAGTGCTGTAGCAACAACAACAGCAGCAACAACAGCAACAACAACAGCTGCAGCAACAACAACAACAACAACAGCGGGAGCTGCCACTGAGAAGGCCTCTGGCTCGGCGGCGCTGAAGCTGTCGCCGGAGGAGCGCCAGGAGGATGGGAAGGCGCGTGCCATCAACAAAATGCTGAAGAGTCTGGACATCAAGATACACGGCTTCGACAATCTGCTGCCCAGCGGCGAGGAGCGCATGAGCGACGGCGTCCTCAAGTCCTCCATATCGGAGAACGTCAAGACGAAGTCGCGCGCGGCAGCGGTCAAGGTCATAGCCAGCCTGAATCCCGGCAAGCCGGCCAATGTGAAGCGCCCCAGAGAGGATAAGGAGAAGGACAAGGAGAAGGAGAAGGACAAGGAGAAGGAGAAGGACAAGGAGAAGGAGAAAGATAAGGAAAAGTCCAAGGAGCCGGAGGCAGTATTAGGCGAGTCCAAGGATGCCCATAAACAGTCGGCCAAAAAGGCCAAGCTGGAGGCGCCGGCCAAGCTGGCCAAGTTGGCCAAGAAGCAGCCGACGGAGCCGGCCAAGAAGGACAAGGGGGCCAGGGGCGGCGCGGCCGCAGCGGCCAAGGGGGCGCCAAAAAGGCGCCGGCCGCAGCCGAGCCGGAGCTGGGCAAGACGAAGACGCGCGCCCAGCTCGACTCCAACACGGAGCTGGTGCACATGGAGCTGGAGGAGATCCATAGCATGCAGTCAACGCCGGCGCCAACGCCGACGCCGACGCCCATGTCCACGCCGATGTCGACGCCCACGCCGACGCCGACGCCGACGCCCATCGATTGCACGCCCACCGCCAGCGGCACAACGACGGCCGCAACGGCGGCGCCGGCCAAACAGCGGCCCAAAATCAAATACAGCAAAACGTCGGCGGCCAAGGCGCGCCTGCAGCTGGCCTGCAGCAAGACGGCGCTGAGCGCCCTGAGCGCCGCCAAGGATATATACGATTTCAAGTCCGGCTCCGACGACGAGGAGCCCATCAAGATGGTGCTGCCCTCGCTGAAGGAGCTGCGCGACTTCTCCGACGAGGACAATCGGCCGCTCAAGCTGCTCGAGCAGCAGCTGCTGGCCAAGGACCTGACCGAGGCCGGCAAACAGGAGCAGCCGGCGCCGGCAACAGTTGCTGCCGCGGAGGCGCAGTCGGAGCTGCAGTCGGCGAAGAAGAAGCAAATCAAGAGGAAGCTGAATACGCCCACGCCGGGAGGTGGGGCAGGAGGAGGAGCAGGAGGGGGAGGAGCGGGAGCAGCAGCAGCTGCAACTGTTGCGGCCGCAACAAGCACAACAGCAACAGTTGCCGCTGGCAAGAAGAAGCCGACGTCGGCCAAGTCGAAGCTGGCAGCGCCGCCGGCGGCAGCGGGCAGCGAGAGCTCCCGCACGGAGAGCAGCGATTCGGAGGACGAGAAGAAGCTGAGCAGCTACGGCGCGAAGCGCCACCGGATGGCCTCGCTCAACGCGCTGGCCAAGGTGCAGTGCCTCTACGAGAACGAGTCCCGGACGGCCCACGAGCTGGGCCTGTCGAAGGCGACGCAGCAGCCGCCGCGGATTCGGACGCTCGACGGCAGCGACGACGACAACAACAAGGGCGAACTGGCGCCGGACCGGGAGCGCGACCGCGAGAGGGAGCGCGAGAAGGAGAGGGACAGGGAGAAGGAGCGGGAGCGGGAGCGGGAGCGGGAGAGGGATAGAGAGCGCGACAGGGCGGAGGCGGAGAAAGCGGCGCTGGAGCCGCGACGCGAGCTGCGCCACGTGACGGGCGGCAGGGGCGTGGGCAAGCACTGGGAGTTCGACAGCGACAGCGAGGCGGAGGAGCTGCAGCTGCAGCGCCTGCAGCAGCAGAAGAAGAAGAAGCTGCAGAAGAAAACGCCCGCCAAGAAGCAAACGCCAACGGACAGCGAGGCCAAAAAGAAGAGCCACAAAAAGGCGCCGGCCGAGGAGAGCGACGAGGCGGAAACGCCGCAAGCGGACGACACCGACAGGGAGAAGGAGCGCGACGCGAAGCCCAAGGAGCGCGACAAGGACAAGTCGAAGCCGCCGCCCAAGCAGCTGCCCAAGAAGCGGAAGAGCGTCTTCACCGAGGAGCTGATCGGCGACTACAAGGGCATCCTGGCTCGCAAGCGGATGGCCAGCCTGAACGCCAGCGCCATCGTGGCGGCCACGTACGAGGTGGAGCGGCATCTGGACAAGAACTTGGCCAGCGATTGCAGCAGCTTCGAGAGCTACGACGAGCTGGAGACGATCCGGCCGACGGTGACGAAGACATCGACATCGGCGGCGAAGGCGAACGCCGGCCGGGCACAGCACGAGGTGCACATCAAAAAGGAGCCCAAGGAGCCGAAGGACGTCAGGGAGAAGGAGGTGCGGGCGGCCAGGGAGGCCAAGGAGCTGCGCGAGCTGAACGATGCGGCGCTGAGCAACAAGCCGCAGAGCAACATGATCGAGGAGAGCAACGATTCCAAGTACTCCAAGGAGACCAAGGAGACGAACACGGACACAACGATCACGACCACCGGCTACCGGGGCGATTCGAGCAGCGCCAAGGATGCCAAGGACTGCAGCCGGCCGACATCGTCCAGCGTCGTCATCGTCCAGGACACCGATGTGACCATCACCGGCGTCTACGTGAACGCCAGCAACGGCGCCGCCCAGGAGGCCTACTGCAAAATGCAGTATCGCGTCCAGTCCAGCGTCACCGAGGAGCGCCTCCTGCGACCCGGCTCCGTGGAGCCGCCCAAATCCTACACGCCGCTCAGCGCCCTCTCCAGCATGCTGCCACCCGGCGCCAGTTCCGGGCTCAGCGAGGGTGAGTTCCAAGTCCAAAGAGCAATATACCAATAATATATATTTTGCGTAATACCCATATATTTCATAATAATAGTAATGGGGATGGGGATAACACAAAACTGTCTTTAAACAAATATCTTTTGTAATATTCGCTGTTCACAAAATCAACAATATTTATGGCATAATTCCCACGAATAATATATTTAATAATAGTTTTGATAATACAATTATTTGGGCAAATGTAATCAAAAAATTATATTTTGTGATATTCGCTGTTCACAAAATCAGCAATATATATATCAATATATATACGACCCGTTTATTTAATAATAATAGTATTATTTGGCAACATTTTTATTTATTTTATTTATTCGCTGTTTACAAACTCAACAAAGGATATATTGGCTTTGAGCAATGTCCGTTCGTCTGTCTCCCAAAAATCTAAAAAATCTATTTATTCTAAAGTCACAGTTATAGTTCTGTTACCAGCCCAGTTACGTTGCAGTCGGGTGTCACCGACTGCGTAATACTCGCTCACTATAATCACAGCTTTAAACAAGCGAAAACTGCTAAATTATTGTTATTTTGGAAAAATATGGATTTTGTAATTGGTGGGCGCGGAGTTGGGCGTGGCTGAAATTGTTCGGCTAGATCTTTAGAGAAGGTCATCAGCAAATAGTCTACCAAATTTGGCAACTCTAGATATAAAATTGTGGGAGACATGACCCGAAGATACAGAAGATATTTGTGTACACCTAGTGGGCATATTGAACAAAAAAGGAGGCCATCAGTAATCTGTCTACAAAATTTGATGCATTTGGTTTTATAACTAAGGGAGATATATGGATTTTATCGATGTGCCACGCCCCCAGTGGGCATATTCAAAAGAGGTGTTCATTAGTAATCTGTGTGCATAACTTGAAACGTCTAGTTTTTTAACTGAGGCATTAAATCGAATTGCCACGCCCCCAGTGGGCGTATTTAAAAAATATGTGTGCTATCTTAAGAGAAGGTCATCAGAAATTTGTCTGTTAAATTTAATGTGCCTAAGTTTTTAACTGATGGAGTTATATGGATTAAATCGAATATTCAAGGATTGACGGACAGCAAGACAAACACAGCCAATATACCTTTTTGCACTTCATTGACGAGTATTCAACCAAAGTGAAAATATCACTGGCTTAAACATTTCTTGTCGCCTTGGACAACACTGCTCTTCCCTGGGATTTCTTTAGTTCGCACACTTTACAATATATACTCTATAACTTTATTGAGCCCGGATCTTTGGTGTTCACAGCGCACAGCTCGCCGCCGCTGCCCGTGCAGCCGCCGGCGACGCACGTGCTGTTGCCCGGCGAGCCGCTGAGCGCGGGGATGTACCATGCGCCGGATTTGGGTCTGCACACGGAGCACATGCCGCCGGACCATCATGGACCGCCGCCGCCGTCGTATGCAGCCGCTGCGGCGGCGGCGGCCGCGGCCGCTGCCGCCTACCACGCCCACCAGCTGGCGCCGGCGGGCGGCGGCGGCGGCGTGCTGCACATGCACCATCAGCACCAGTATGCGGCCGCCCATGCGGCGCACGCGGCGCACGCCCACCATTATCAACAGGCCGCCGAGTATCATGGGGCGCCGCCGCCGCCGCCGCCGCATCATTACGGCGGACCGCCGCAGGGCCACTACGGGCCGCCGCCGCCGCCGGTGCCGCCGAGCGGTCCGCCGCCGGTGCCGCCGGATCGCTGTGATGTCGGCTCGCCGCCGCCGTCGTACAGGGCCAGCGCGTATCCGCCGCCACCGTCCGCCGGACCGCCGCCCACGCTCGGCGGCGGCGCGAGCGCCTTCTGTGCGCCCAATCCGCATCATCATCATCATCAGCAGCATCAGCATCAGCAGCCGCAGCAGCCGGTGGGGCCGCCGCCCCCACATCACGATCCCAGCGGTGAGTCGCAGGTCCACAGAGACCAAAATATTTTACATAATAAACTTAACCCCTGGTTGGCCCGCAAATTGATTTTCGCCTTTGTTGTGGGCTCCCTAACAAGGAGAGGGTATTGGGAGCATACTATAAGTGTGTCCAAGCTTTATTTCTTGTTATTGAATAAAATGAGAACAACTTTTTAAATTGAATAGCAACAATCTTTCCAATATTGCTGTATATAATTATTTTAGTTTTCTATTTCAATTACTTTTCGCATATATTATGATTTTATTTATTAATAATAGTGATGATCATATTGTCAACAATTTATTTTTGATGGTGGTTCCAATTTCTCTTCATTCCAATCACGAAAACAATTCATATAATTAAAAATATTTGAAAGCTTTTTAATATTTTGAATAAAATGTGAACAATGTTTTACATGGGATGTTTCTTGGAGAAATTTCAGAGCAGCAATCTTTATATGTTTCAATTTTTTTCCTTACATATAAAGCATATAAATTATATATTTGAAATCTGTGTGCATTTCATATATTATGATAATAATGATCGTCTTGATCATATTGTAAACAATTTATTTTTTATGATGGTTCGGGAATTCCTCTTTATTGCAATTTTCTTGCAAATTATTCATATAATATAGTTGACAGCTATTAAATATATTGAATTAAATGTGAAATGTGCTTCATTGCAATAAAAATGTATTTGACAGCTATTTAATATTTAAATATCCCACAGAAAATTTATGCATTTATTTTGTGGAAGTTAAAATTGAATTTATCATTTTAAAATCAGTTTTAAGCGACATTAAATTATTCATTTCATGTTAATGGTAAAGTTCATCTTTAGACGAACAATTTAAAAACATGTTAAATATTTAAAAGATGCTGAAGTTCCATTTCGCTAGACAGTTTGTGTTAAATTTAAACACAATTCATAATTTAAATTTAGATTCTTTACTGAAATGTTGCTGAAATCGTTTCGTTTGAGATATTTTTAAATTAAAAATAAAAATATCTCCCCTAAAAGACGATTTGAAAAGAGAGTATTTGACTTTCGTTAATAAAATGTAACATTTCACTCAAATTCATTTCCTTGGCAAAGGGCCAGAAACACAGGAACTTGAACACTGCCGTGCCACGCCCCGCCACGCCTTCATTGATTTCAGTTATCAGCAAACAATGAGCGGCAATTTCTAGTTTCCAAAAACTTTTCAACACAGCGCAGAACTTGCCAAATGGCTGCTAGGCAATGCCCACTTTTTTGTTGCTCTGATTAGTTATTAAAGAGATTGCCAAAGCTGTAAACTTCAAGGCGGGTGTGTGTGTGACTGTGTGTGTGTGTGTGTGTTTCCACACGCTGCGCCGTTTGTTAGGGCTGCTTGGGGGAAAAAATCATTGCATATATTTAGGCGCGCGCATAGAAACTCAGCCGTTATGCCTGTTTGTGTGTGTGTGTGTGTGTGTGAGTGTGAGTGTTGGCCACAGCCGGAAACTGTAAGCAGGCAAGCAGCAAACGGAAACCGAGACCAGAGACCAGAGAATGCAAGCAAAAAGTAAACACGCTGCAATCGCAATCGCCGTCGCAGTCGACGTCGGCGTCGGCGGCAGTTAGCGCTGCCAGCGTCAGTGACGCAGGAGCCAGCCAACCTCCATTGATGTCATTTACCTTTTGGTACAGACACACACATTACGTAAGTGCATACGTATATTCATATAACACACAGACAGGGGTCCAACGCAGACTTAAGCAAATACGCGTGCATTTGACAGAAAGTTGCGTTAATACGCCCCCAACAGTGTGCTACATACATTTGCGAGCCTGCATCTGATGTGATAACATGTCAAGACTTGTCAAGGTTAACAAGAGGACACATTCAATAACCGCTGCCTATCGATAACTTTGCCATGCGTGAACAAGGGAATTATTAATTTCGGCAAGCAAGTTCTATTTACAAGTTAAATGTTCCATTTTTAATATGGGTTAATCACAAGCCAAGCCCAATATAATCAATAGAAAACATTGAATAATCGCTGTTTATCGATAACTTTGTCAAGCATTAAATATAGAAATACTAAATTGGCCTAGGAAGTTATATTTACAATTTAAATGCTCAAGTTGAAAGCCAAGCCCAATATAAAAAATAGAAAACATTAAATAATCGCTGTTTATCGATAACTTTATCAAGTAATAAACATAAAAATATTAAATTTGCTATTAAATATAGAAATATTAAATTTGCCAAGCAAGTTTTTTTTCAAGTTAAATGATCAAGTTTAAATATGAGTTAATCACAAGCCAAGCCTAATATTAACAAAAGAAAACATTGCATAATTGTTGCTTATCGATAACTTTGTCAAGCGATAAATATAGAAATATTAAATTCGCCTAACAAGTTATATTTACAAGTTAAATGCACATGATATGAGTTAGTCACAAACCAAGCCCAATATTAACAATGGAAAACATATTTTATTTATATATTTTAGTTACATAATTTCTAAATATATAAAATTATATAATTGCATGAATGAATCAAAGTTTGCAAGGACCACTTACATAATAAATATTAGTATAGATATACATTTGCCCAATAAAACAACAAATATTTGAATAAACACACAATTGATTGAGGGCTTCAACTTGTTGCATAAACTCAAATACAACATTTATAGCGATTAGTTAATAACAGGCCAAGCTCAAGTTGGCTTTTAGAGGCACCTAGAATTATTATGCCTATCGATTATTGTGCCCAGCAATAAGTGCTTGTCAAGTAATGTGATGACATGCAATTTGTCAAATGAGTACGTTGACAACATATTCTTAAGTTATTAACACTACTATAGCAATTATGAAATTGATATTTGTTCCATGTGTATTCAGGTTTCTTTGGGGCTTAAAATCATTTACCAAGGCTTACATATTTCTCTCTTTAAACTATCTTGCTATGTATTTAATGATCTTTAAAGGTCTTTGTTCCTTATATCGTTAAAAATATAAAAAGTATAAATATTCAAAACCCATAAGTAAAAACATTCAACATTCCGCTCTTCTGTCCAAGTATATATAATAAAGGTCGATAAAAAAGCGGAAGAGGACACGCGAACTTACTCTTATTACCACTATTTAAAAGCCAAAGTACGCAAGTACTTGAATTGATTGTTTTATGCAATTGAATTATTGATTTTCTTTTTGTTTCGAAACATTTATTCGAATCAGCCACATTTGATTCCCGTTCATTTTGCCAACTGTTGTCGTACGCCTGCAGACTTATGAGGCAAGAAGCCTTTTGCATTTATGGTGTCAATCAGCTTAAGCGTTGATTCAGGACACGTTTACATACTGTTTGAGTGTGAATACACTCATTCATTAAGCTGTTATTCATTTGGCGTTGATTGTGCCGAGTCGCGTTCGCGCTATATAAAGTAGGCTACCCATTTGGATTGTCCCACATATAGGCAGACACATAGATACATATGTATGCAATAGTAGTAGTTGTATGTATTTATTATTATGATTCTTCTTTTTGTTTTTTTGTTCGTTATTATCCTCGTCCATTCATTTATCCTTGTCCGTCGCCATGTCCGCCGTGAGTGTTTGCACTTTACGCTCTGCCGACAGTTGATAATTCATTAGCACATGTTCTATTTGACGTTCGTTCATCCATGCTGAAGCGCACACACACCAACACGCGCATGCACACACACACACACACACACATATATATCAATATATGTATGTGTATTTGAGCGAAAATGAGAGCGCGCTGCGCTGCCGTTTTATCCTGCCTGGCGCTGCTTCTTTTGGCTGCTGCGTCTCTGTTACAAGCTGCTGATAAACGTCACCAGAACGCGCGAGCGAGAAAGCGACTGAACACGAGAGCGCACGGAGAGTGCAGCAAGGATAGTGTTTTTGTTGTTGCTGTTTTACTTCACTGTTTTTTTTTTCATTTTTTGATTTTTTGTTCTTCATTCCTTATTTTTTTTGTCTGTGCCGGCTGGCCGGCGTCATCGCCGAGTTACGTTTTAGTGCTCATTTAGACGTCGGGACGACAACGTAACGTAACGAATCGGCGACGGCAACGATGCCGACGACGTCTGTGGTTAGAACACGAAGATGATAATGATAACGATGATAATCGTTGATGATGATGGTGTTGATTATCGTGCGATGAGCGGGCGAGCCGTGAATTTTATTGCGTATACGTAACGTATATCTCGCGCGTGCTGTTGATAGAAAATTTGTTGTTGTTCTTGCTGTTGCTTTCGTCGTTGTTCTCGCTCTTACTGTTTTTGTTTTTGTTGCTGTGTGTTGTGTTGTTATTGTTTGTGTCGGCATTTCGCATGTTGTTGTCAGCAGCCGTCAACAACAACGGGCAATTATTGTCATGCTCGTCGTTCGCAACGTTTGTCGGCTGCTTTCGGTTGCCGTCGCTCGTTGTTGCTATTATTTTAATTGTTATTAAACAAATGCCGTAGATCGTATTTAATGTAATTACACACATACAGATGCTCAAAAAAAAAAAAATAAAAATAAAATACAAAACAAAAAATAAATAAAAAAAAAATGCCTTCGTACGGCACGCCGCCCCGCCCATGTTGTGCTCAAGTGCCGGCCGGTTCCGTGTTCCGTGTTCCGTATGTGTGGCAGCCTGATTTGGGTCCAGGCGCGTCGCACATAGTCGCAGACGTGGAATGCCCCAAGCTAAGTGCTGACCGCAGATCTAATTAGCGTTGCATTTTCCAGTTAATTTTAATTGAGACTGATTTATGAACAACGCAATTTTTTAACTGCGCCACGTTTTTCCCTCCCCTGCCTCTCTTGCACTCTCTCCCACTCATTCGGTCTCCGTATTTCTCTCTGCATTCGTTTGTTTGGTTGCTACTGACGTTTTTGTTATTTTTTTCTTTTTGTATTTTTATAAATTTCTGCCTTTATTCTATGGAGAAAAAGCTAGCGAAGCATCCGGCTGACGACGTTACTGCGATTCCAACTCAAAATGCTCTTTGTGGGCACAGGCGATGAAAACGTCGCTAATGTTAATATATGCATCAACGCATTTTTTCCTGAGATAGTGTAGAATCTGTTGGGGATTATAATTTTCTAAAGAAATAAAAGCTACAATTCTAAATTTTGCAATTAGTTTATGCGAAGCAACTTAAATTATACTAATTTTATAATCAGGAGACTTTTTGCTTTCGAATAACACAAACAGACTATTGCATTTGACTGTCATTTGTTAAAATCTATTTTTTTAATGTATTCAAACCTTGTTATCCACATCATAATAGACAACAAATGTATTTTTTTGTAAACATATTTAAGATTGTCAAAAAGTTATAACATATTTAGAGGCCAAAAAATCATTCTATCACAGAAAATAAGTTGCATTGACGGAATATATGGAGAATTCTTTATTACACAATTCAATTAATTCAATTACTTGATTGATATTATTAAGAATTGTGTACTTCAGTCCATTATATACTTTATAATATACCCTAAATTAATTTATTGCATTGAGTCCCTAGCTACAAATGTTTTTCAGCATTTTTGCCACGTGAGTCAAATCAAATGCGACGCGTTTGTCGGGTGTTAATGTGACTTTTGCGCGGTGCAGTTGTCTTCCTTGGGTAGCGCTGCAATAGCAGCAGCAGCAGCAGCAGTGAGCGCCAAGTCGCGCCTCTTGTTGCGCTCTTCACTACGCGCGCTCTCTTATTCACATACCGATTTTACGCTCTCCATCTTGCACTCTCTGTGAACTGACGCGGCTCTCGAGACGTTGAGCTTTACGCTGCGCGCCGCATAAAAAGCTAACGGCAGAAAATCGCATCGTTGTCGTTGTTTGTTTTAGTTTCAGTTTTTGTTGTTGCTGCTGTTGTTTTTGCCTTTTCTTTTTTTGTTTGTTTTTTTTTTTTGCTAATTTCTTATAAGAATTTTCTTGAACAATTTTCCTGCTGCGTCGCTTGCGTTGTTGCTGTCCCGGTTTTTATTAAAAGTCGTTGGCAGCGCTGGCAACTCGTTCGAGTTTTTTGTTTGACATTGTTGCTGCTGCTGTTGCTTGCAACTGCTTTTTGTGCTGAGTCTGTCACCGTTTAACGGTGCTTTTCGGTCAAGCATGTGTGCGTGTGTGTGAGTTAGAATCGCTTGCAAGCTTGCAAAAAGTTACGCCAGTGGGCGGCGGCTTTTGCCTGCCCGTTGTCAGTTTTTTTTTCCTCTGCTGTTCTAGCATCGCTCCAGCTCCGAGCTCTTGGCTGTTATCAGCTATCAGCACAAGCCACACACACACACATTCAATATTCATGTGGCATGTACGCAAATCGACACACAAAGCTCCACATTTCACCAGTGTGACAGGGACAGAAACAGCGCCAGTGCGAGAGAGACAGAGACATCAAAGTGGAAAATGTAAACAGATTCATTGAGGCAACTGGCGCTGACACATTGCAACAATCCCCCATTCGGCCCCCTTTGCCAGTCGTCTGCATTTAGGCCACAAAAATGCCATCGCTGGCAATGTCCAAAAACCAAAGCACAAAAACAACAATAACAGAACCAAACTAAAAAAAATAAAAATAAAGAAGCGCGTATGCAGTGGAAGAGAGAATAGCAGCGTCAGAAGAATGTGAATGCGAACGGGAATGCATATATCGAAAAATACAAAATGAACCCCCCCCCCCTCACAATCCTCTCTGGCTCCCCTGTCCCCAGCTGGCCACAGGCGCAGCCAATGTTCGACAAATAAATTTCGAAAATTCGCGTTGAAAATAACTCAACGTGACACATAAAAAAGTGAGTGTGGATTTGCAACAGCAAAGAGCTGGATGCTGCGGCCATCGGGGGAGGTTGGGGCCGGGGGGGTGTCAGGGGCTAATCCGTGCAACTGGGAGAAATTTAAGAGACATGATAGCCTGGCCAGCACCCGAACGTGACCTGCTCCATGTCTCATGTCGAGTTACCCCAGCTGACACAGTGATTAGCTCGGGCAGTTTATTAGGTCCTCTTAGCTAAGATAGATAAATATCTGCATATATAGGTTCTATATATACACACACACAAACACACTTATCTATGCACATTTGTGCATAAATAGATTACATGTGTGTGTGTGTGTTTTTTTTTGTGCTTGCTGATGAATGATCATAATTTGATTCAGAGAAATTACAATTCTTGCGGTTTATCTTAGCATACTGGGCAACCTTATTTTTTCTGAATTTTGTTTTCAAACACTATTTTTTTTATTATTTGGATAGTTTATTTTTAACTTTTGCGAAGGGTGAATTCTAATCCTATATCCAAAGTAAAGCATTGACAAAAAAGTTGTGTTTTTCTTTCTGTAAGTCCAATATTTGTAAATCTGAAATCAATTCTTTGCTTATCTTTAGAGAAGCTCTTCTGCCTAACTGCCAAATTTGGTGTTTCATAACCCTAAAACGGTTAATCTTTTTAAGTTTTTGAATGAAGCAGTGTTTAATAAATGTTCATATATTGTTCTAACAAAACAATTATGAAATCCCAGAAACTATGGCATAAAGATAATAATTTTCTAAAATTATACACAGTAAAAATTTAAAATATATATTTTACCAGTTCACCCACAGATTCGTTAAAAAGGAATTCAATATAAAAGTCGTAGTTTATTTTGCTTCGAGTTGTTTGAATTTTAAAATATAACTATAATTTTGCTTAGCTTTGCTTACACATCGATTAGTTAATTTATATATATTTTTTTAATTTTTCGCCATAAAAAGCGTTTAATTATACAGTTTAATGCCTTTAATTGCATATTTTACTTCAACACCTTGCAATAAGCGACAATGTGCATTTAAGTGCAAAATAAAAATGGAGACCAATGTGCACCGACAATTAAATGTGTTATCGATGTTACACTGTTTGTTTTTTTATAAGTATATATATTATATTACTGAAATAGCTGTGCGTATACTTAATTTTAGCTACATAGACCCACTCACAAAACAGGTATGCCAAAAACCAATTTTCAGTTTAGTTTTCCGTGATAAATTTTTGATTGGCAAAAATCAATGGCCAGGATTACAAACCGCAAATAACTTTGACGCACTCGACAAACGAAAAATGAGGCGAATAAAAGGGGGAGAACGATCGCAGCGGACGTTGCTCAATTGGATGCAGTCAGAAACAATGGCATCGAATTTGCATCCATTATTCATTTAGGAGGCGCACCGGGCGACAACAACAACCCTGAGGCCCAACTGATGGCAGCCGCAAAAGGCGAGAATAGCAAAAGTGACCTTTGACCAGACCAATGGGAAGCCAAGGACAAAACACACACACAACACACGCACACCACTAATTGGGCCAGTGCACTATGGGCAATTTGACACGTTTTCTGCCAAAAAAGTCTCCTTTAATATTAACTCTAGCCAAATCTGTTAAGATAACAGCTGTTGAATAACCGGTTTAAATTAAGTTCATTTTTTGGTAAATTGCAAAGCCGCTGTTGCCAATTTTTAATTGAATTTTATATTTGTGGTTCGTACACAATATTTCAAGAGCATGATTTAAGCCATGTGTGTCAACTTGAAAACTTCTCGCAAAGTCGGTTTTCGTGAAAAATACTGCATCTTTAGAGGAAGCTACACCAATTTGGGAGCTATGTATGTGGTTTAAGGTTAAGGTCAGTTTATTTTAAAGCATACTTTTTTACTGCATACAAGTCGAGTGTAACCGACAGCGCAATACGCTTTCACAGTGGGTGTGGCCAACTATGTTAAGAGAATGTCATTCAAAGTGTCAAGTCTCTGGGTGCAACCCAATATACCCTATTCACTTCGTAAACGAGTATAAAAAGTCACTTGTATAGCTTTTTTGGTTTTCGGTCGATCTTTATTAAATCTTAAGCATAGCTTAGGTTTGTTTTCAACTATATGCATGCCTGGCAAATATTTGCTCTACAAATTTCAGGAACTTAAACCAATTGACCCAAAAACTATGCCAAATCTTGCAGCTGTTAATTAATGCCACAAAAATGGTTAACTTCTCCATAGTGCAGTGGGTAAATTGGCTGTGTGTGTGTGTTTGTGTGTGTTTGTGTTTGTGTCCCCTTTGGAAACGCAATTTTGTTGCACGCACATTTCAATTTTGCGGTTCGTGGGCGCTGCTGATGGCTTCGTTTCCGTTTCCTGTCGTTGGCCATTTTGTTTGCTCTGCACCTGTTTGATTCGACAAATTCGCATGCATTTTCGCTCGGGGACTCGGTTTGTCCATGTGAATGGCGGATTTGTTTAACGCTTTGTACAACCCGAAACCTGGCCCCCTTTCCCCCATGTCCCCCAAGTCCCCACCTGTGAGCGTGCACCATTTTGGCCGTGAGCAATTAACAGGCCATTTACGAGAGCAACCAGCATTTACATTAGGTTTTTTGATAAACATCGCGCACACACAGCCACAGCCACACACACACACACACACACACACACACAGCACGCTGGAAGGTGTCAAAGCCAAAAGAATTTTGTGCAGAAGCGTTGTGGCAACAACACGAAAAATTACAAAATCTGATTTGACACGCAAAGCCGCAGCAAATGTTGCTGCCAGCAGCCGCAACAGAACATAGGCATACGAAAAGAGAAAGACGTAGTGCGAGTGAGAAAGTAAGACAGAGAGAGAGAGAGAGAGCGAGCGAATTGAGATTAGCGAACGCTGTCCACAACCTGTACCGACAATAATTGGCGTGTAAATATTCCAGGTAAAATTGTGCCGCAGATTGGCCAAAGTGCTTTGCTGCAAACACAATTAAGATGCAACAACCGCAGCCGCAGCTGCAGCAGCAGCAACCATTGCAACAAGAGTAACAAGATTTTTACGTGGAACTGTCAGTGGGCTGATGATGATGATGATTATAATGAAATTATTATTATTAATACAAATCTTTGGCCAGGAGGACCGTAACCCCACAACAACAAGCCTAGCATTCGAACCCAGTTCCTTGCTAGACTGATATATAGATAGTACATTTGTATGCCTATATATAGTTAATTTACTTACTCGATTTTCTTTTATGTTCCGCCGAGAACCTCTCAAAAGAATCGCTTAAAAAATAAATATATTCCATAACTTTCAAAAAATCGCATACAAAAAACATATGATTTACATTATATACTACCTTCCAAAATTTTCCGAAAAAGCTTATGAGAAAACAAAATTGCAGAGAAAAGTCGATATCAACACTATAACACATAGCTCCCAAAGGAATAATCGGTTAAAAATCAAGTTTTATTAAACGATAATTGCATTCTTGACAATACATTGATAATTATTATTATCGATAATTATCTTTGGTATGATTTTACAAAATGGTTACAAAAGAAAAAAGTATGGGAAACATTGAAAATAATTTTGAAGTTGAAAAAAACTTTCAAAAATGTATTAATCTGACATATATATATATCAGCTATCGGCAATATTTACAATAACAATATATGTGCACATTATCTATGGACTGCTTTCCGTTAATATGACATATAAGTTTCGGCCAGTTTTTTTGTTTCGGGGAAAACTTGCCACAGTCTCGTTTTCAAGCGGGCCAGGTCGTTATTTGCCATCGAACGTTAACTGGATTGTTATTGTCCTTGTTGGCGTTTGCCAAAAAAGGGTTGCCAGGACCACCAGAGCCCAAGGGCCTTGACATTTTTGAGCCCCGCTGGCCTCGTTGGCGTTTTTGCGTTTCGCGTCCTTGTCGCTTATTTGCCTTTTTGCCACTGCAGCCAGGAGCCGTGAAATGCGCCTGTCCTTTGGCTGCCTTTGTGCGCTGGCATCTGCAGCCATATCCTTTTGCCTCCTTCCCCGTTCACCATTCACCATTCCCTCCAACTCATCCATTAGGGCTCATTGTCATATGCAGCTTGTTAGGGCAAATTGTTTGCCGTGCAGCCAGCAAAATGGCAGCAAATCTTAGACCTTCCGTTTGACTTGACTGGGCTATGTGGAACAACTGTGGATGTCATGTGGAACTAACGCGGGGCGTGCAACAAAGCCTAAATGCAATAAAATCAAATTGTACGTTATTTTATTTCGTGGATTTTAGACATAAATTGTGTGAGCTCCATGTGGACCTCAACAAAATTGTTTCTGGTTCGGTTCACGGTTCGAACCAATGGCTCGCCCCTAGCTGCGGTTCGTGAACTTGGCTTTCCACATCAATAAACCCAGGGTTCAATTGCAAAGAATATTTTCATGTTTTTTATTTATAATAAAATATTTTGTTGTCCTTGATTCCTGCTTTTTTTAATTTTTAATTTTTAATTAAGAGTATATTTTTTGAATATTCTTCTTTTTTTAATTTCTTTTGTCTAATATTTTATTTATAAGAAAATATGTTGTTTTCTTTATTTGTTTATGTATTTTTTTCAAATTTTTAATTAAGAATCTTTTGCGAATCCTTAAAATTGATCGGTCTACTGAAATTGAAAAAAAAACATTTTAGATTGATGTAGATATGATTCTGGTTGGGTTCAAGGTTCGGTTTGTGATTTTCAAAATTTTGTTTCGGTACAAAACCGGTTTGCAGTATTAATAAAAACTTTGGAACTCATTTGTTTTAAAAACTCCTGTGCAATTCATATGGAAATTGCATGGAATTGGCTTAAATTGAATGCCCATTCCATATGTTCAAACAAAGTGGGCGACAGACAGTCCGTCTGGATTTAACAAACACTTAGGCAGGAAGACAAAGTTAAAATCTCAGTAGACTTCGCTTAGGTTAGGGGCAGGCCTCTCGCCTTACATAAACTTCTTGATTAATATTTTACATAAAAATTACAAAAAATTTCGACTCCTCGATAATGTATGAGCTTCCAATTACTCTCGCGATCGCGGTTTTCGCGCATTTAACCGAAGCCTTTTGGCAGCCACCGGATGGTCCCGACCCGGATATGAGCTCCTTGGTGTTCATCGTCGCCGTGTTGCTTCTGATGATGCATCCGACGACGGTTGAGCGGAAAATCGGACTTGGCTCCTGGCGTAAATTCTGGTCGTTTTACTATATAATGCAATGCGTGTGTTTGCAACATCTGGCCATGGTATTCGCTTGGTATGGTCTCCACAAGGCGATCGTTGTCTGCACCCACAACGATATTAAAGAGATATTTTGGGACCGCATGATTTTCGCCATATTGTTGCTATGTTATGCCCTTTTTCGTTGGCGTCGCAAGTCAAAATTTACTATCACAGCGGCCGCTTACGCCGGATATATTGAAATGCTCGAGCATGAGCTGATGATGCCGACGGGCAAGGACGTTCAGTTCCAGACGTACAATAATTTATATCCGGTCAATATGGGCGACGATTGTCAGGCCATTGGTCACGATTTCCAGGACATACGTCGCTACATTATGGACGAGGATATCGAAGGTTTCGACTTCGATTTCGAGGATCATATTGAGGACTTAATTTGTTTCAGCGAAGCCTTCCAGTAGAGCCGGCCACTTCAGATGCTCAGATGCCGCACGTGGTATCTGTTTTTATCTACACATATGAAATGAATTTATTTATTAACGGGACACTAACTAAATATATAGTTGACAGGTATTCCTCCGTTGTACAGCACCCGACAGATTTCCTTTATTAACTGGGTCAACTGGCACAGGAATTCTATCAACTATGGTCTTTAGTTTTCCCCAAATCGACCCTCCCCTCCCTAGTATGTTATACTCTATTTAGTTCTATCTGGTCCCCAGCTGAGTCAATATTGAGTTAACCCTCTTTAATTTCGCCGCCCTGCCTATATTTGTAATTACTTCCAGCTAATACAAAAACCAATTTACTGTCACCATATGGAGTCTATCAATTCTAACAGAATTTCTCAGATTCGTATGTTTATATATATATACATATATACATTGAAATTTATATTGATGTATATTGATACTCGCTCACAATGTGAGAATTGTATTTTGAGTTTGTGCAATGTCAGCTCAAACTTGGAATATTTACTCAATATATATACCCGTAGCAGCAAAAGTGTCAAAACTTTTTGGATGCGCCAACGGGGGCGTGGCAATTCTATTTAATCCATATATTTTTCTGGGTTTTAAAGTTATATCTATCAAATTTTTGCCGAAAGCTTGCTGATGATCTGCTCCAAAGATCGCGCCAAAAATTATTTAGATAGGCCCATTGGGGGCGTGGCAATGAAATAATAATACTAAAATTTGTATATTTCCCTCAGTTTTAAAACTACATTCATCAAATTTTGCAGGCAGTTTTTAGATGACCTCCTCTAAAGATTGAGTATTGCGAAGTCGGTTACACCCGTTTTAACTTGTTTTCTTATTCATTTTGATGGTAATTTTGGGTTTTATAAACCTGCGTTCTATTAACGCTCAAGTTTTAAGATCTGTTTAAACGGAACCTGTTTTTTTTCACTCTGACCAATTATTTCGTCAGCCCTGGGCATAGCCAATATCTGCCGCGAGCAGTATACATTTATATAGTATTTCTATATGCATTTTCTAAACGTTCATTCAAACGTTTTTGCAGTTCACGTAATGATTTCATTTGTGCAAACAACGAAGCTTTATTATTGTTTTTACACTCGTTTTTATGCGCAATATTTTGCCCCTTTTGACGACGTCTATGGATGGCCCGAACCAGTTGTTGTTGTTGCTGTTTGTTGCTGTTTGTTGCTGTCGTGGTTAATGCTTGCCATCATCATTATTGCAAGCAACATTATCATCAGCATAATGAGCGAGTGTCGGGTTTATGCAACGCCCCACGTAGCTCATCATCGGACTCGGGTAGGCGTCGATAATTGTTCTATTAGGCAAATGAGACGGCGACAGCAGCTGGGAGCCGGGAGCCGGGAGCTGTCGGCTGATGCAGTCGGACAGGTTGCGAACACGCCCGCCGGACTGTCTCCAGTTGCTGTTCGCTTGTCGGTGTCCTTGTCAAACTGGACATTGTGTGTCAAGGCTGCGCAACCTGGCCACGTTCGGATCTGGCTGTTGTTGTTGCGATCCTCGCGCCTCTCAACTGCATCAAAGGGAACCTGACGCGATTCGATTCGACTTAAGATTCGCCTTGAAATTCGTTTCGGTTATTGCCTGGCCGTTGATTAAAATGTTTATTGTGTGCATTTGCGTATGGCTTTGACAGCCGTCGATTTTGCATTATAATCAAATATCAGTTTAATCAGCTGGCATTATTTCAATTACTTCCATTGATTTAGTTCATCGGCTCAAACTTGTTAAAGGGTATCTAGCAGTCGAGCATTTTCTTAGCTTTAAACCTATGTGTTCAAAACCTTAGCAATACTTATTCGAAATCGATCAGATTCTATGCCTTTGTCATATCGAAGAAATAGATCGAAAATTAATTTTGTAATACATTTTTTATATACATATTTAATTATTATATTAAATTATTATATATGTATATGTTTACATTATGTTTTATACATTAATTCACATAGCAGACATTTATTTTGTGCAATTTTTTATATAATATTTGAAAATTATATTGCAAGTTTTCGTTGTTTCTTTCAATGTTTGAGGTATTTTTAATGGGGTTAAAATATTTGAACATTTTTGTTTCTTTCAATATCTGCAGTATTTTTAATGGGCTTAAACAATAAATCTAAATATGCAAATAAATTGATTTGTGTCTTTTGGATTGGACCTTATGGTTGCATTAAGAAACTGTTAATAAGACTACAAAAGTTGTTTTTTGTATGTTTTATTGGTTGTCTCCGTGAGTCTGAATCGTTTGTTCAGTTCTCCTTTGGCCTTTCAGCAGTCGACAAATTTGATTATCAGATCATTTAATCATTTATAATGCCCCTCCTGGGCCTGTCTGCAACCCATCCTCTCTCTCTCTGTCTCTGCTCCATGGCCGATCTTCATGGTAAGCCTTTGCACGCTTGGACGCTTCCGCATTTTGTATATATTTATTTTGTTGTTGCTTTTTGTTTTTCCGTATTTTCTGTTGTCCCTAGACGCTTTCGTTCTCACGCCGCTCCTCCGTTCGCGATGTTCACAATTTGCTGCCCATGTGCATGTAAGCGTGACCATTTTGACATTATTAAACCCCCAAGCGTCCCTCTCGGTCACTCTCGCAGCCCTATATCTATATCGCTCTCTCTCTCTCTCCCTCTCTCAATTTTCTTTCATTTCTGCGTTGGCACAGCGTTTAGCTTCGTGTGCGTCCACTTTTCATTTCCGTTCTGCTTTGCGTTTCTGGCAGACAACACATGTGTGCCAAAAATCTCACGATGCTCTCCAAGGTCCGCAGTCGCGTCCACTTTCAAATCGCCAGTCGCGAGTATCCGTTGCACTCTCAGCTCTTTAAATGTATCCGAATCTGTATCTGCAAATGTATCTGTATCTGCAAATGTAACTGTAGCTGTAGCTACAGCTCCAACTATGCTCATTGTTAGACGAAAGCAGAGGCACGCGACGGCGCCGAGCGGAGCGGGGTGTCGCATTTAGGCTTTCAAACAAGTTTGCCAACATGGTCAAGAGCAACAAAAAAAAAAATAAATAAATAAAAATAAAAATAAAATAAAATAAAAAATAAAATTTGGCTAGCAAAACGTGAGGCGAACCAGCAAACTATAGAAAAATAGAAAAGAAATTAAACATAAGCGAGATGCACTAGAGAAACCCCGCTCCTCCGTTCGCTGCTCACTCGAAAAAAAAGGGGCCGAGGAGCGTGCAAGTTGTGGGCCAGCATTTTCACACAAGCATCGCCAGCGCCGACTTTCACCATGCATTTCGGAGCTGCCCTTAATGTCCAAAAATGCAAAAGGCACACAGCTATAAATGAAAACAAGAACGTTGCACTCGGGTGTAGCCGACTGCGCAATACTCGTCTAAAGTATATAAACAGCTTAAAAAAGTCGAAAACAATCTTAAATATACATTTTTTAATTTTTGGAGTGTGCCTGAAATTTTACTGCTCTGTATAGGACATACAGGAGGTCAATAGTAATCTGCCTGGATTAATTGTATGTACCTATATTCAAACCCGAGGGAGATATATCGATTTTATTGATTTGACACGCCCTTAATGGGCGTATATGTTCCAAATTTAAATTTTTATGCGAAAAAACGGATGCACATTGCACAAAACTAATATACTCTTTTCACTTCGTGAACGAGTATAAAAATAATAAGAGTGCTCTCATTGGAGGTGTCCGACTAGAGATACTCTGATCCCAGCTGTGCGCTGAATGTATAAATATAGACACAAAATCAAATACACACACACACACACACATACACACACTACGGAAAATAAGTCCATGAATAACTTCTAAGCTAAGAGTATGATCTTTATGAAATTTTCACAACTTAAAAGAGCCTTGGGATGAAGAATGAAATATTCCTGATCTGTGTACACTATGCCAAAATATACCAAATCAATTTTAGTGGCTCTAGCTGTTTTTGTCTCTGAAATATGCCAAGAAAACCACGTCTTAATGTCGATAGTTATCGATATTAATAAAATAGGCCAAGATATCGAATCGAAAAAATTGTTAATTGCTTGTTCTGCATATCGTCTATGTAAATCTATCTATAAAATCTATAAATTGGAACTCAGCCTGTTAGATGGATTTGAACAAAACCATTATACCCTTTATATTCTCTTACCCATTTGGAATGGGTTGAGGGTATAGAAAGAAATGCAACGGCGTCGGGTCAAGGGCGCGCCTGATAGATGGACACATGTACAAATGGATGGATAGCTGGTTGAATGATTCACCTTTAATGGACTCGCTGTATTCACTAACATACTCATGAGTCACACACTCAATCGGTGCTGGTTAAGCGGCCCCGTGCTGCGTGCGCTGCTCCCTCCCCCCACTTCCCCACCGCTGTCCCCAAACATTATCGGTGGGGGGATATGCGGCACGCGCGCTCTCAATTTACAGTATTCGGTATTCCATTTTATATGGCTTCTCTCGCAAGTATGGCGAAAAAAACAAAACGAAAAAAAACTCCACCAGCAACACCAGAAGGCCGCTTATCTTATCACCAAAAAAATGTGCAAAAATAAAACGGGAGAAAGAGGGAAAAAGAAGACAAAGGCGAAATAATATTTGTAGCAAAGAACTAAACAAATTTCGACTGAAAACCACAAACAGATTCGCAGTTCGACGAAAAAGCGCAGTTTATCTTTATCAACAGCGCCAGCAACAACAACAGCAGCAACAACAGCAACAACAACAGCAACAACAACAGCAACAACAACAGCCAGCAGTAATCAAATGGATTACAAACAATTTGCGCTGCTTTGAAATCAGTGTAAAACAAACACGCCCAGTCAAAAGTACTCGATCGACAAATACCCTGTAATACCCTAGCTTCGAGCTTTACGCATCATTTAAAATTTCTTTTTATTGAATAAGGTTTTTTGTCCAATTTTTAATTGTGAAATATACCTTTTGAAAAATAATTTTTTTAAATTTGCATTTTACGGGCCAAGATATCATATCACCTTACAAAAATCTAGTTACCAAGTTTGGTGTTTCCAGTGCTCACAAATTTGATTTATCGGCTTTGGAAATAACGTTGTAGTTGCCGTTTATTTTAATTAAACTATGATCATATTTCAAGTCTATTGGCACTATCACGTTATAATGGTTATTATTGCATAGTTTATATGTATGTGAACCAAGAATGTGTACTTTATGGAATCGGAGATGCCCACTTCTGTATGTCACATCAATTTGCACAATGCAATGCCCTTTGATACCCTGTAACGAACGAGGGTATGATAAAAATCATCTGGTATTTCAAACCAAAATTTAAATAACCCACAACCAAGTATCGAAAATTAGAATAATTGCACACAGGTATAAAACGTAACAATTTGTGATCTTTTGGTTAGATTAAAAGTAATTAATATTCATATATGTATACATAATGTTATATATTATTTGCCAAAACGGAATAGCGCAAAAATCTATACACAATGATACACAAATATATTTACCAAACTGAAAGTCTGTAGCGTTAAAAAGACAACAAGAACTGGGTTTTTCTGGATAAACATATAGTGCACCAATTGTACAAAATGTTCTGTTTTTTTGCTATTAAGAAGAGGGTATAAAACAAAGCAAAACGTTACAAAACGCAATGAAATTTGAAAAAAATACGCTAAATACAAAAACAATATAAACGCTTTATCGCTAATTGCTGTCTGGATTTTCGTACGTGTTGTTGTTGTTGTTGTGGTTGCTATTATTGACATTTGCCGACATTAGATATAAAACCGATATTTGTACATAAATACAGCCATCAACATTAACATCGACATCGATTTGATACCAGATCTTACTTTACTTCCTGTTTACTTTTAGTGCGTTTTGGGGCATTCCCATTTCGATTTTAAAACACGATTAGAACTAACATCAAAATTCTTACAGACTTTTTGGGCACATTTTAGACCTAAGAGTCTTTAAAATATTGTGAAATTGCAATATTTGTATTACGACGTGTATTTCAACAGTTGCGAAATAATCTGCAATGAATAATAACGCCGAAATCCAATTATCTAGTCATTTTAATAGCATTTCTAATATATGTATATGAATATCTAGTATACAATGTGAGCTAATCGTAGCTAACCAATTTTATAGTGCCTATTCTCTCTATAACAAAGGAAAATGCGTTTGATTCTATAACTCACGTTTGAGTCTCATAAAAAAGTAAACAAAAAAATAGTCTGTCGCTTTTGGAAAACTCTAAAATGTTCAACTATTTATATATATCTAAATAGAACAGAAATTGGGTAAATTATTTTGAAATAACAATGTTTATTATTACGGACATTTTGTACTGCAATTGAAATTAAAATCGAGGGGGAAGAGACTGTAATATAAAAAGCCTCATAAGATAGAAAAACATGGAAAACTTTATTCATTGAGTTCAATTAAACAATGAAATACGAAATTAATAAAAATTTTAAATGTGTATTTGCAAATCAGGTTATTTAGTCATAGAGAGCATCAGAAATATTTGATTTTATTTAACTTTTATAAAGTCTCCAAATACGAAATTTCAATAGACAAACGAAAAACGATCAGAAATCCTTTACAGCTGACGCTGATGATGATGATAACGCTGCGACTGACGATGACGGCTCTCCGATGACATTTTGGTGTTTATGTCGCAAAGCGACTGCGATTGAAGCGGCGACAATGGCGCTTTCTTCCTCTTGGCAACTGGCCGCCCACAGCCGCAGCCGCAGCCTTAGCCACAGCCACAGCCACAACCAAAGCCAAATCGGCGGCGGCTAACTTTTTTTTCGCTCAATTTCTTGACCAGCACTCGAGAGTGGTTAGTGTTGTTTTTGTGGAGTAAGAGAGCGAGAGCGTATCGTTCGGCTCGGTTAGCTCGGGCGCTCGGGTGCACGTCCTGCGACCAATCAGAATCGTTCGTGTGTAGTTGTCGTTGTTGCATAACGCGGACAACATTTACAGTTGACCGACTACTCGTTGTGGACCACACAATGTAAAAGGCATTTACAAAAGCAGCAACAATACATATGGCTCTCGCAATGTGCGAGACTGTTCGCTCTGGCTCTCGCTAAAACGTGTTGTTGTGTCGCACACTGCTTGCTCTGTTCCTCTCTGCTCTCTCGTGGCACTGTTGCTGCTGTCGTCGCGTAGCGTCGCGTCGCGTCGCGGCGTTTTTAGGCGATGCGCTCAGCGCGAATGGTTTCAGTGCTGCTCTACCTGTCGACTCGCTTACAACGCGCGGACACCGCATCAAAACGCGACGACGACGACGACGCCGCCGCGGCCGCAGCAGCAGCAGCGACGTCAGTGTAAAGTTTTGCGCGTTACTTTGACGTTTGTGTTTCTTTCCTTTTTTTTTTGTTTTTTTGCTTTTGGTTGATTTTGTTTTTGTTTTATATTTCGCGCAGACAACAGCAACGCAACAAAGTGGCAAAGTTTTCGCCTCAGCCGTTGCTCATACGCCCCATCGCACACACACACACACACGTGCCTATATATGTGTGTGTGTTTTTGACGACGCTGACGTGCAAATTCATTTCGAACGCGAATAAAAAAAAGTTTGTTTTTGTTTTGTGTGTTTTGCCGTTTGTTTTTGGGTGAAAAGTGCGCAACAAATGGAAATGCGCAAGCAATGGAAAAGTGCATAATAATTAAGAACAACAAATCAAAACAAAATAATTAATAATTAAAAGTAAGCCCACAGAAACACAGTTACACACACAGCCACATGCAGATCGTCATACTCACACACACACACACACATACACACTCTCACTCATACACACGCGGCGCAACAAGTTTGCGCCTGACAAAATTTCCATCGCCTATTTGGCAATTTTATATGTTCGCTGCAATAGCAACAAGGGATTTTTTTTTTAAATAACTGTACACTTTTTGACCAAAGAAGCAACAAGTTTTTGTTGTTGCTGTTGTTTTTGCATCCTGAACAACGTGCAACATCAGCAACAGCAGCAGCAACTAGAAAAAAAATTGTAATGAGCTCAAACGAGAAATTACTCGAAATTAGACGTCCAGACAAATACACAAATACATATAACAATATGTGTGTGTGTGTGTTTCGCTTTCTGATAATGAATGGAATTTCAGTTTTATTTCTTTTTTTCCCGCTAAATTTGCAGCGATATCAGCCAAAACAACAACAACAACATCAGCAGCAGCAGCAGCAACAAAAAGCCACAACACATTCCAAAGTGTCGGCGAAATATGAATAGAGTTTAGCATTATTTAGTTTGCAATAGAACACAATATTAATATGTCCATGTACATAACAACAAATGTACGAATGTTTGTCTGTATGTCAATATACTTAAAAATAGTTGTTAGCGCGTGTTTTTTTAGGCTTGAATTTATTTTCTTTTGCATCATTTTAAAATTATTCAGAAGTAATTTTTTTGTGCGAAGCGATTTATTTTTCATTTAAAATGAAATTTTGAAAAATTTTAATTAATGCGAATTCACCAGCATATATGTTTATGTATGTACATGTATATCATATAGCCTAATCAAAGAGTAAATAAAGAGAAAAACATAAACACGATCATTTTTGCTTTATTTATTCTTTAAATTTGTTTCCTTTTAAATTTGAAATTATGCAACGAACTCAAGTTCGAGGCAAAAACTGGCTTTATTGATGGACAAACCGGGTTCATGAAGCGAACGTAGAGCCAAGGTTCAAAACGTGAACCGAACCATTTACAATTTGTTTGTGGTTTGATTTGGATGACAGGCTTAGTGGATTTGGTCTAGTTCGTATCTGTTTCTCAAATTGCAAGCTTTTCTCCTGATGGAACTGGATTCAAATGGGGCTCTTGTAGTCGCAAGCAGTACCTACTTATGTACTATGTACACACATATATCAAAGTTTATTTACATCTTATCTTATTCAAACCCAGATTAGCAATACAAATTACAAATCTATTTAATGACGGCATGGGAATTGCATGCTTGGCAACTCAAAGATAGCTGCTCCATCTTGGTTTATTCTTTATCAATTCCCAGAAATACTTATGTAGTTTTAATACTCAGAAAAAAATACCGCGTTTCATCCAAGAACATGTGCAAATAATTCCGTAGCGTTTGCTTCTAAAAAGGTCAAATTAATCTCTTTTTATTCAGATTATTCAACAAATTATGAGTCATTCTTAATTTCATAATCGACCCTTTGGGGTTGAATAAAATAGAGCGAAATTCTTAAATTGGGAACATGCATTTTTGATGTGAATTAAATGTTCTTAATCATTAACTGCATTAACTGTATTTAATTCGTATATTTAGGAATTTTGGTATTGAACTGAAAACATTCTTGAAATACGAGTTGTATTCATAGCTGAAGAAATTTGAACTTGATTTTAGAACAAAATTCTTGGTAATTTTTTTTTCTTTAAGTGTTTTATGCATAATTTCTACAAATTCTTTTCATTCTATAGATACCTAATAAAGTTCAGATTCAAAACAATCAATTGCACTCATAAATCACTCGTTGTTGCTTTTGTTGCGATTTATATATGTACATATGTATGTACATATGTATATGCATATGTAAACCTGCATTGCCAATTCGATTTTTGAATAAATACCTGATTTAATCAGACCTTGATAAATGCAAGAGAGAAATAAAGACAAACAGGTGATATTTTATTGTAAAAGCCATATTCTTGATATTGATTGAGGTTCAAGTTTTTCTCTATGTCAAATATATTCAAAGTGTTTGCGATTTACATATTTTACATATTTACATAAGGTTTCTTTCGCTAGAAAAAAATCGTATTGATCACCTGAACTTTAGGTTGGGAATGTCTTACAATAGTTATAATATTATATAAACCATAGTTAAAAGAATATTATAATTAAAATAATATTATTTATGTTGTTGTTATAATGTTTTTTAAAATTGCATTATTTTGTTACTATTATAATAATATTTTCATTTTTATTATGCTATTATATTTATATTATTATTTTCGCTATAATATTTATCATAAAATTCAATAATCAAAATAGTATTCTTTAGTTACAATATAAATTCTATTTTTCACTTTCATTCTTTAACCCTTAAACAATGTAGGCTCTGGATTAATTGAATAATTAAATAAATTGAATTAATCAGTTGGCTTGCATTTGTTATATAACTACTGAGACATTTAAATATATGCATGCACATAAATTTGCAGTTAAATGGAAACTAAGAAGAATTAAGAAGTTCAATTCTCATATTCTTGTTTGGTTCATTGAAAATCGCTTTTTGGTTGCATTTATGTTTGGCTCGTTTTTGCATACCCTGTTTCCACTGAGAATGCTTAAAAGGGGGCATAATGGTTTTGTGCAAATGCTTGTAACGGGTAGAAGGCGACATTTTTCATTCCATAAAAACTGATCAGGACGACAAGCTAGATACTTGAATTTTTCAATGATTTAGTCTCCCATACCATGCCATAAATATCAATAAGTCGTACATTATAAGAATGACCAAATTTGGTGTATTTGTTCCCTTATGGCATACATATATCACGAATACTTCACTTTTTGGATACCTTTCCCCACTCGCCCTAAAATTGGAAAATTGCCCATTTTGGTAATACAGCCTTGCGCTTTAGTTTGTAAATACATTTGGATGCTTTTATAAAGTCCAGCAAGTGCGGATAATAATCCTAAAAGTTATTCTAGGATACATTTTCCATAGTGCGGAAAGAAGAAGCACGGCCGTTAAGTAAAGAGCGCAGTTTGTGGCTACCATTTGTGCATGTATATATGCAAATAAGTTCAAGTGTCTGTTCCAGCAGCTCACAACTGGCTACAGGGTATCTCCTAGTCGGCCACTCCCGACTGGGGCACTCATGGGTTTTCTCTCTATAGAGTACTTAGCGGATATTTGTTTGTACATAAGTATGCCTGTGTATTGCGAGTCTCAGTCTCGAAACTCTCCTGCTGCCTACTTCACTTTGCTGCTCGTTGTTGTTGCTGTTGTTGCTGCACACCTTTGGCAGCCTGGTTGTTGCTGCTTGTGCCTTTGCACTTTAATTCCTGCTTCTTATTTAGCATCTGCGCCGGGTGTTACTCGAGCCACATGGCAAAGGCAGCGACAAGGCCTCCAGTGTCAATAAGAAGCGGCAGTCAGTCAGTCCGTCCGTCCGTCAGTTCGTCCGTCCGTCCGTTCGTCTGCCTGCCTGTGTGCACGCGCGCAGGACGTGCAAGAGAGATAGGGTGGGAGAGGAGAGAGGCAAGCAAGCAAGGAAGCATTCTTCTGCTCATCCTCGTCCTCATTCACATACTCATTCATATCCTTATGGCAATTCCCGTTGCCTTTTCCCTTCTCCCCTCTCCCCTCGCCCTTTCCCTTTCCATTCGTATTCGTACTCGTATTCTCTCTCCAGCTTATCCGTTTCAGTTGCTTCGCTTATGAATGGATTGCACTTAAGCCGGCCGCTAATATGTTTGCCAGCCGTTTTACCGTTGCTTACTACCTGCCCTCTCTGGCCATCTCCCTCCCTCTCCCTTGCTCTTCTTGCGTGTGCGTAATCGAGAAGCGGCAAAAAGCTGTTGCTTCAATTATATTCTTCGTAGTAATCGTCATGAAGATCAAGATGACAATGATCTTTATTATAATGAAACATATAAAAGTGCGCTCTCAGCATATACCCTGTTCGCTATGTTTAAAAAAAAAAGAAAATAGAAAATTTTGCTTTAGATTTTGTTGTCGCTTATGCATACACATTATATACATATATTCTAAATAGTCTTTCCTTTAAATCGATATAGTATTTGAGTGAAGGAAAACTACTTTCAACCATGTAGAAAATATGAACAAGTTAAACATGAAAAATATAGCAAAATATAAAAATTTATACATTAAATGCTATGCGCAAAATAAAACTTAAAGAAATTATATTATTGCGCCTTAGAATTATGCCCATAAAAGCTAGGGCTAGCAGATTTTAGCAAAATTTTGCAAATACATCAAAATGTCTACAATTTTTCATGATAATGTATATGTGTTTTTGTCTAAATGACGCATTAAATATTGTATTAGCAGTAGGCAATATGTATTTATTTTATACTGCAATAATAAAGTTCTATTCATTTATTTTTTGCTCAAAAATAAAACTAAACAAGGAATTATATTAAAAACCATGACAAACTCACAAAATCAATTTTTAATTTATACAAATTTGTTTCAACATATTTTTAATTATCTAAGCTGTAGTTCAATTAATTGAATATTGGTTATGCAGTACGGAGCATAGCAGGCAGTCCAATACACCCTACATAAGATATAGGGTATCAACTGAGATCAAGCTCAAGCAAAGTTGAAAAACTCCCGCCTCATATTCATGATTGTTTTTCTGTTGGGCTTTGTGAGGTTCCTCAGTTTCACAATGTTTTGAAATTAAGGGTTGTGTCCCGTTCGTTGCTCAGTTATTCATATTGCTGTATTCGAATTGGCACTCATACACTCACACCGCTGTCAGCTGGTCTTTAGGGTTACGTTTTTAGTTTTTTATTCAAAAAAAAAAAATTTTTTTTTTTGTAAGACATTTGAAACTCGTTTCTTGTTCGCTCGCTCACATTTTGCGACTTACTTTAAAAATGTCCTTGAGCGGCAGTTTGTTGTTGTTGTTGCTAGTTGCTGTCTCCTGACAGCCCCTAGACTGAATTTATAATAATTTTGTCTATGGGAAACTGTTGGCAAATTTGCATTTAAAGCGCAACAAACGCAACCCAGCGGCCCCCATCGATATATATTTTTATATATAGTATATATATGTATATATATATATATATACATATCTCTATATACTCGAAGTCAACTCAAAATCGACTCATAAATAAACATGCAGCCATGCCATTTAGATCCGACTTCGACATATCTGCGGCAATACTGGAAATGCAATTAAACCTTTGCTGCTTGCATTTGTTTTTCTCCGTCGTTGTTGTTGTTTTTTTTTTTTTTTTGTGCTGCGCAATTGCACGGCAATGTCAGAGCCGCAAGCTGAGCCCCCCACCTCGGACCCTCGCATGCCCCAGCCGAATCGTTAACTCTATATGGGGGCATGCGGGCATATATTCGTTGATATTATCGGGAGTCGTTAAAACCATTTGGTAAGCTCGAAAGCTTGTGGGCTCTTGCGTTTGGATCAACACCACAGCGTTATTATTGAATACTGAAATCTATTTAAGTAATTATACATTCAAATATATTTTCTATATCGAATCGAAAACATAGTATACATAAGTACATATGTATATTAATATCCATTATTATAAAATTTTGAACCGAATCAGTTTGAAAAAAGACAGCAGAACTTAAACACGAACCAAACCATACTTATTTAATAATGGTTTGGTTCATAACATTTTTTGTGATTTGAAACATTGTTTTTTTTATTCTTTGTTAGAATACAGACAAGTTTCGTATCTGAAAATTACGCACTTAAGAAGGAATTATTAAGCAAATTACAAAAGAATATAAACATAATAAAAAATAAGCCTCGAACCAAAACCTGGGTTCATAAATGTGAAAAACAAGATTCATAAACGGAACAAAGAAGTCACACATGGGTTGGAACCATGAACCAAGCTAACGAATTTTTCTTATAATAGTAAATAAATAGTAAAAAAATGAAAATTTGAGAAGTACTTGGCACCCACTTACTTAAAATAGTATCTGGTAGAATATATCGTTGAATAATATGCATTTTTTACTATTACTATAGAACTATGTTGTGCATTTATTCACTTTATCAATCACTTTTTAATTGTTGACTACTTGTTCGTCTGTAAAGTGTACTCACATTGAGTCAGAATACTTTTACTCTTTTAAGTGGCGCTTTGTTGTTTGCCTACTATTCACATGCATTCATTCATTATTGAATTATTCACACTTGCCTAAAGCATATCAGTCATGTAAACATTTGCACATTATTCAAGTGGCTTTGAATTTTATAGTTCGGGCACTCGAGCTGCTGCAAGTGAATTACCATAATAGTATTCATATATTCAATTATCTTGTGTTTGCTTTGTTGTGAATAATATTCAATCGCTGTTGAATGCATCACACTTGTTAACGGTTTATCATGAATGAAATTCATTGATGTGCGCAAGTCTGAATGATATTCTATGACATTCATTCCAAAACACCCAAAATTCAAGATTCAAATCCCAATCATATGTTGTGAGTACACTCACTTGGTCTTTCAGTTTTGTCCAAGAATTCTTAAACATGCCGTGTCCGCTCTTTTATATTTAATCTGTTAGAGTGAGAGCTTTTTACCTTTCTCTCTCTCTCTCTTTCTCTCTCTCTCTCTCTCTCTTTCTTTCTGCTGACAAATTTTTCACTGTGGAATGCAAATCAACTCTCGCAGCTCTGCGATGAACATTTTGTTAGCGCCTTTGTCTGCAACTCCGCCCACGTCGCACGCCCCCTTAAGCCAACTATCGCCACTGGGCAGACACAATTGTTGCTGTTGTTGTTGCTGCTGTTGTTGTTGCTGCTGATGTGTGACCTTCGCATAGCAGCGCGTCGCTTATTATGAGCACTACACTAAGCGAAATATTATAGCTGCAATGCCAAAAAAGGAAAAGAATTGGTTGGGTTCCCGGCTCGAACCAATGCCTTAGGTTCGATTTGTGTTTATAGTTTTCTACATCCAGAAACTCAGGCTTTTCGAACCGTGGTTCTTCCTAATTTTTATATATAAAAGAAACATATTTATTATTTATGGGAAGCTACTTCGTTTTCTCTTTTTGCTGCTGTTTACTTTTAAGCGAATGGTATATGATTTTAAAAATATAACAGTCTTGAAATAACAGCCTAAAATAAATGTATCTGTATAACAACTATTTAAAAAGATTTCTTGAATGTTCAATTAAATAGCGAGCTTTTTTTTGTAGTCTTATGGCATGAATGTTATATATCAAAATCTGAAGGACCAATGTTAATAAGAGTTGAAGAAAAAATGTTAACATAACAGAACTTTCTAATAAATATGTTAATAAAACCTGCAAAGATAGAAGCTGTTAAAAAATAAAACAAACGTTAGTATAGTATTTTCCTAGTTAATTTGTTTGTGTAGTTTTTCTCTCATTTCACATTTAAAGGTCTTGTTCTATTGTGAAAAGTGCTTTGCATTTAACAGCGCTGTAATTTTAATATACAATTTAAGCTAACATAACAAAGGTTATGCTCATCTAACAGCTGTTAGTTAACATACATGTGTAGCTGCTAACAAAAGTGAACAGCACAATAATATGACTGCATAAATTTGTATATAAATTAGTATATATACAAATGCCTAGCCTTATTTGACTAGAACTGTTTACTTTATTATATAATTAAAAAACGATATATAATTAGTTTTATTTGTTTCTTAGAGTGTAGCGCAGCATTTGCGGCTGCTATCGAAGCAAGTCCACGCTTTATCGCATAGTTTCGTATGTTAATTCGCTTACAGTCGGCGGCATCGCATTCGTCAAATGCTACTTTACGCTATGAGCCACAATAATGAACCACTCGCCGTCGCCGTCGCTGCCGCCGACAACAACAACAGCTGAAACCGGAAGCCAGCGCAAAAAGCGTCGAACGGCGACCCAAACATGTTTTCCGTCAGCCGGCGCACGCCGCCCACGCCCCACGCCCCCCGCCCCTCGACAGGCGTTGCCATAGAAAGTAACTCGCTTTAAGTGAGTGGCCGGTCAGCAGAGAGTGTGTCTGTGTGTGTGTGTGTGTGCGTGTGCGTGAGAGAGTGTATCTTCAAAATGTGAAGTGCTATTAAGAAATATAATTTCAAAATTCGCCCAGTCGATAAATATATACTATGCGTATATAATGCAGTATATAAAGTCCATATACAGCAGACAATTTAGCCCAAATGCTAATGAAGTTACTCAAAGATACAGATACACACACACACAGCTACACATCCACAGATACAGATACACTTTAGAGCAGGCAGCAGATTGACAGCCTAATTTGATTTATGCACAAATTGTCGCCACACTGCCAGACATGATGTCTTCTGTCTCCTTTTACACTTTCATGTTTTTAACACACTGTTCAGCACGTGCAGTCGGGCATATTTGGCTTATACTGATTGCTTCAGATAGGCAAAACAAAAATGAAATTCTGATTACTGATCTCCTTTAAAGATCAAGTTGAAAATAATCGTGAATTTTGGCAAAGTGTATCAGAGTTACTTTTCTACCTGTTTTGCAGTTCTTTCAATACTCCGAACAGAGTATTGAGCAGTCATGAAGTGCCGATCGCTTCTAGTTGCAAGTTTTTTGTACGTATCTTATGGATTGCGGTCTGTTTATTGTTTTGAATGTTTTGTATAGAAATCTATTTTGGGTGGGTGCCTAAAAGTTGATTGAGCTCTCAAGTGACAAACATCCACAACAACTACAGCAACAACAACACGTAACAGCTAGCAAAACAACAACAACAAAGACAAAGGCGATTGCAACATGTGATAACAATAACAAAACAAAACAAAACAAAACAAAACAATGTAACACAACAAAAACAAATAAAACATCAGCCAAAACGTGTGCAACAAACAACAACAACAACAAACAACAGCAACAGCAACTACAACGAGCACTAAACAACAATTTTTTTGCCACGCCCAACAATGCACGAACATTTTACCATGTGGATTAACTTTGGATTGCCCTTTTTTAAATGTTTGTACACTTATTATTATTATTTCAATATTTTTTGTTTTAACTTATATTTTTTTGCCTATCGTCAACATGCATTCTGAGTTTTCTTGAGGGGTTTTCTTGTCTAGTTTACGAGCGTGTGCTTGTTGTTGTTGTTGCGGTTGTTGTTGCTGTTTTGCTGGCCCATAAAACACCTAAACAAATATGTACTTACGCGCCAGCCAACCCGCCTATAAAAAATCGCGTGTGGTTCGCGTTTTGAAAAACAACCTTGCGGTTGTTTTTTCTCCTAAAAACTCAGCGACAAACCAACCTAGACTAAAAAAAGAGAGTGCTCAAGTCAGCAAAGCCCGACTAGGAGACACCCTGTAGCTAGCTGTGAGCTGGTGTTATGTACACTTGAATTTCTTTGCATTTACACAAGCACAAATGCACATACACACTTCTTACCGAGCGACTGTGCTTCTTCTTCTCCCACTATGGAAAATGTTTCCTAGAATAACTTTTGGGATTATTGTGGGGGAAGTTATCCAAAAAGTGAAATTTTCGTGGTATAGGGGAACAAATTTACCTAGGCTCTACCTCTTGTTATCTACGAGCTATGCTTAAAAAATCATATCCTTAATCGATATTTAGCGGTATTTATGATATGGGGCAAGATATCGAAGCCATTACAGCCTAGCCCACCCAGTTTCGACGCGTACAGGGTATACAAAATATTTTAAAAGTGCCAAACTTGAAGTCTACACGCGCATAAATAGTTAGTTAGCGTCGTCATATAGGGTGTTGTCTGAGCGGTTCATCAATTTGGGAGGTTGAGCAATTTTTGTGTGTGCTTTTTTTTCTTTTTTAGCAAGCACAAACGCACTAAGTTCTGGACAACCTTGCAACATAATTATTTTCTGATTGCACGCACCTCAACAAATTCCAATAGTTTTGATCATCTCAAAGTTGAAGGCATACGGAATTAAAAAAAAAAGTTTAATTCGTTGTAGCGAACGCGACAAAAGTAAAAATGCATTCATGAATTTCACATTTCGTAACAGAGTGTTACTAACTAAGTTGAGCATATTATGAAAAGTTTAATTGGATCAAATTTGCGTCATATGCAGTTTTCACAAAATATTTACTTAGTCGATTCAAGGAAACTTTGAAAACAAATATCCTCTGCTTGTTAGAGTTAATTTATTTTAGTTTCACATTTAGCAAATTTAGTGAGTTGTTAATTCAGTGTTGACGTAGGCGACACCTCTACATTTCAGATCGGAACTAATTTGGTTATCGCGATTATAATAAAAGGATACATAAAAACATATAAAGTACAATTTTAGTGAAAGAATGAAATTCCCTATGCTCTAATTTTTCAAATACATACATATTGTGAAATGTGTTTGTTTATTTCACAATATGAATCAGAATTTCATTGCCTGCGCCTCAATATTCAATGAAATGAAATACGTGTTCATAAAATAGCATTAGAATATTATTTGTTGCATAGATATTTAATGGTTCTGAGTAGTTTTACGTAATCCCGCTTAAGTAGTATATATATCTAATTTGCATACAGGAAGGAAAGCGTTGTACAGTCGCCAAGTCTGACAAAACATTTATCGATATTGACTATCGATAGTTAAACAGCTTTAATTTGCATTTGCATAAATTTTGGAAACTTTTCGTCGAATAATTGTTGTCAAGTCAAAACTCTGGGGCGACTTGGCCGAAAGTTTGCTTCAATTCAATTATATGAGTGATCACGCATGTGTGTGTGCGTGTGTGTGTGTGTGTGTGTGTGTGTGTGTGTGCGAAATGCTAATTGGAATGTGTTAATTTGATTGGCAGGCGGTTGATTTTGAGCGGAGAGACTTTTAGGCTATTCCAAGCCAACGACACCTTTTATTTTATTTTATCCATTTTTTTTTTGCTTTCTGTAGATGGTTTTTTTTTTATTTTTGGTTTTTGGCATAGTTCAAAGCACATGAAATAACTAAAAGCGACGACAAAGCTAATGAATAAATATGAGCCATAAACGAGCAGCAATAATATTAGACAACAACAACTACATTAATAAAAACTAAAGGCAATAAAAAGCGCGCATCGAAATGGGCAACATTATTAGATACCCTGTAATAGTTAAAGCAGGCATGGCATGGACTCAATTAAAATCAATTCATCAGAAACATTTATATGAAGATGTCGATGATTAACATAATTAAATAATTAATTGGGTTCTTTGGTATAAATAAATTATTTTAAAAGTGATCTTTTAATTTATGTGGCAACTTGTGAATGTATTTTTTCATTTTCATGTCAAGACATATACATATACATATATTTATTTTATCATATATGTGCTAGGCTACAGGGTATCTCATGGTCACGCGTCGCAAAAAAATGTGTTTTGCTTTTTATTTGTTTATTTTTTTGCGTGTGGATTTTTACTTGGCCTAAAAGTCTCGCAAAGGCCCACAAATACTCACACAAAAACGTACACATACACACACACACAAATCATGCAATCTCTAAACTACTTTTGCAGCTTAAAAACTTAAATAAATAAAATTAAAAAATTTTAAATAAAACCCCAAAAAGCAAACATCAACTAAAAAAGTGAAAAATCGCGTGTGTGTGAACAAAAAAACTTCATTGAAACGAAGAAGAAGAAAAGAGCTTTATAGAGTGGGCTACCGACAAATGAAAAAAATAAAGAGAGAGTAAGAGTAGGACACTAAAGATTAAAAGGGAGTGAGAGAAAGAGGTCGAGAGAGAGAGAGACAGAGAGACAGAGAAAGAGACAGACAGCCGCTGTGTGAGTATTTTGGTCAACGTACAACATTTCTTCGTCTTCTGTCTCTCAGTGTTGTTGTTCTTGTTGTTGTTGCTATTCGTGTTGTTCTTTTGTTGTGTTGTTTTTCTAACCATCATCTCATTGTTTATTGTTGTGTCTATGCTTGTTGTCGTATAAACATTCATATAAAAACATTGCTTAACTGTTCATCCATCCATTCCATACGATTTCATTCACATCCTTCCCACTAACTGCCCCATCCTGCTTTCAGCCACGCCCCACGCAGATATTTTATTTCCTCAACATCTTTCAATGTTTCACTTATTTGGCAAATTGTTTTTTTTCGCCAACAATTTTGCACCTGTCTGCGCTACAGGGGCGCAATCATTTAATTTTGTTAGGCCAAAGGAAGGAAGAAAGAGACAGAGAAAGGGAAAGAGAAAGAGAGAGAGAGAGAGAGAGAGTAGCAATATATATCATTTATTGCGAATACATTCATTCGACTGCAAGTGCACAGTAAATGGAAATAAAAACAAAAGTAAATCTTTTCTTGGGGCTATATACAATGTATAAACAACAAGTGCTCTAGTTCATTCGAGTATTCATTTGCACTTTGAATATTTATTTTACAATCTTATTTCCACAACTTTGATCTATATGTGCACAAGTTCCATAACTTAAACTGCCCCTAATTCATGTCATTTGATGAGTGTAAATAATTTCATATTTTAAAAAGCTTAAATCTATTTGGAATCATTTATTTCATTCATCTTAATGTTTTGTGTGTACTAAGTAAAAATACTTTTATTAAAACGCTATTTGTTTATTCGTGTAAATTAGGCTTTTATTTTTCTATAAAATGTATAATAAAGTTTCTGTAATTAAAAAAAATGTCATACTAAATCTCTTAATAATTCTTTGATGCTAAATCTCTTAATAATTCTTTGATGCTAACTTAAAAATATTTTCTAGAACTTATAAGAAACCTATGATTAATCTCAGAGAATCGACAATTTTGAAATATATTTTTTGTCGTTAGATTCTTTACCGATTAACCATTTAATATTTTAGTAATTCTTCGACTTGATTATGATGAACTTAATCCTCTAAAAGTGACTTTGATTAAAGACTATAATTTTTTTTGATGTTTCAACTGATTTTAATTCATCTTTTATATATCTTGGGAGGCACTTAATGTGTATCAATTTCAATTGAATAAAATAATAGTCATACGTTAACATTCAGCTGCAATCTG
Organism: Drosophila robusta; assembly: GCA_035043565.1. Lineage (NCBI taxonomy): Eukaryota > Metazoa > Arthropoda > Insecta > Diptera > Drosophilidae > Drosophila > Drosophila robusta. Next base: position 16,610,965 of record JAWNMW010000257.1, on the reverse strand, counting down.
GTTTTGAGCTAAACCGGTTTGATGCCGGTAACCAAATTTATTTCTTAGTTCGAACCGAATCGAGAGTTGACCCGTTTCTTGAAAAGCAGATAAACCTTAGTTTAAATCGAAACGTATTGAAAAAATATGGTTCAAAGAATTGTTTTTTTTTGTTGGATATTTAGAAAATATTTAAGAAACATTTTTTAGTTTCTGTTTTCAGTGCTCTGAAAATGCAATTTCGATAAATGAAAGTATGTAAATATAGTTATCTGAATTGTTTCGTTTGGAAATTGGAACAATCATATACGAAAATTTGAACAAAAAAAAATCACGTGAATGTGAAAACCCAGGTTCACAAAAACAACCTTGAGTCGCACCGTGAGTTGTTGTTCCAACCATGTTAAATACTAAATAAATATTGATGCACAAGTTGATAATTTTACATTCATTTATATAAAATATTTGTAATGCATTAGCTCAATATGTACGTGCAACATTGTTGCCGCCAATTTATGCACGTTCGCTGATCAAGTGAATAATGGAGCAGGACACGCCCACTTCTTCGGAATTTCGTGCGCCCTTATTTTCGTTTTGTTCTCCGGGTGCCACAATCTCGCAGCTGGCTGATGATGATGAAGCCGCCGCCGTCGCTTGTATTTTTGGCTCTGGGCTGTGGCCGCCCGATCCTCGCACATGTTTCAGCCGGCACAGCTGACAATGTTGGCTTGTGGCAGGTGCCACAATGCACACGCACACAACGGCAGAAGAAAACCGCAAGTGAGGCAGACGGATGGCACTCACCTTTTTTTGTAGTCGTTGCTGTTGTTGTTGTTATTATTATTGTTGTTTACCTGTTAGCTGTTTACCTGTTGACCGACGAAGCGTTGCGGCCGGCCCGCTTGCAATTTAATTGAATTTTATTTCAGTTTCTCGAGCGGCATTTGGGCAACGCCTCAGTTGCTGGCTGCAACTGCCGCCTGCCGCCTGCCCCTGCCCCTGCCCCTGCCCCATCCTCTGCTTATCTCTTGCTCGATTTCAATATCACTTTATGCCGCAGTTCCTTTGGCCGCCTCGTTCGCGTTCTCTGTCTCGTCTTTTTTTGCGCTTCCTTCGTTTTCAGCTGTTAATTCAAAGTAAATTATGTATTTTGCATAATTACAATATTTGACTTTTACTGTTGACTGCACGCCAACGTCTGCGGCAAGTTTCATTGGCTGCCGTAAAGGGGAGGTAGGGGGCAGGGAGGGTGGAGGGGGAGCGGCATGTGCGGGCTACCGCCTGCTGTTGCCGCTTGCTTATAACTGCGTTAAGTCCATTCTTTCCTTTTTTCTCGTTTTTTTTTCTTTGTGGACTATTCGAGGCCTTTGTTGGCTGCGGCTTCCGTTCATTTATCTTCTTTATGAATTGCTGATGTTCTTATTGTTGTTGTTGTTGTTACTGTTGCGTTCTCTCTGAATGTGCGCTGCCTAATTTGTGTCGGACATTCGCAATGCCAACTGTTGTTAATACCTGCCCAAAGTAAAACAACAGGCAAACTTGAAGAGTTTTCTTCTGCTTGTTGAAGATTTATTACTCAAATCATGTTAACAGTTTTTATCAGAACTTTCCGTGCAGCGCAATGACTGCACTTCTCGCTTTTACCATTTTCGAGTTTTGGCTGTCTTTGTACACGATTTGTTTAATCACATCCCAACAAATTCGTGTGTAAGCAGATTGGTTCCCGACCTAAAAAAAAAGCAACAAAACTTTTGTTAAATTTCACTTGGGACTTTATTTCTATTTATTTTATTGCTTTAAATACATATAAAGAAAATAATATCAGAAATACATTCACATAAGAAAAGGAAAATTATTGTAAACATATTTTATTCACTTCTGACAATAAACGCATTCGTTTACGTAAGACTGCAATATCACTAGAATTTTAAAACAAAACAAATCGTGAAAATGGAGAAAAATTTAACTTTCTAAGCTGTATATTGAAATTATATCGCCTCGTTTGGGTTTGTTTTAAATGCTGCCTGATTTTAAAATGGTTGACAAAAAAAAATTAATTAAAGTAAAGGCATTAAATATATAAATGTGCTGAAAATGTGTTGAACAAACGCTTGCAATTAATTTACATTGTAATAAGCATAATCTAATCAATCAGCTATTTTTTTCTAAGCGTTCCAACCTAGAATTGACTTTTGATGATAATGACGATAATGATAAAGACGTTTATATATATAGTAAAAGACTTAAAGTATGTTTTTATTTCAATTGAATTTCTAAATATGAACATTTTTAAAAACTGTGAAATTATAATTTTGGGTGTTATATTTTTATTCATATAGTTAGGATAGTGCTAATGAAAACATAAATGCCCAAAATTTATATCGTCGCTGCGCAACCCTTTTTAAATGTTTATTCGCTGCTTGATTCTATGTATCTTATTGAGAGGGTGGTCAAGAGGGGGGGCGGGGGTTACTCAAAATCGATGAGTACTCAATTTGGCCGCTGTGGTTGCAGCGGCTGCGATCGATGGAGCCCCTTTTACCTTTCACCCAGCGGCGATCGATCCGATACATGCTATAAATTCCGTTGCTTGTCGTTCGATGGCTGTGAAAGGAGAAAGTTGCCGTACAGCGGTGCCACAAGCGACGTGGATGCAACAAAAGGCTGTGACTTTCACACGCCGCCGTCGCCAGCCACTGGCTATTGATGCAACAGGTGCAGCTGCTGAGCAAGTTCCGCGGGGCTCGTTGCCCAAATGGGCCCAAAGGGTCAGGTGCGGGGGTGGGGGGGCGGTAGGTGCTGCGGTTGTACTGGGGGTGGGGGTGGGGTGAGGGGTGAGGATGCGTGCCCCATCGTTGCGTGCATTTAATTGTGCGTAATTATTCACTTTGGTTGTTATGCCAACAACTGTGGCCCCTGCGCTCCATCACGGCTCTTAATTGGCTAAGCCGCCGCCTGCTAATTGCCCAACAGCCCCGCTGCCCGCTGCCCGCTGCCTGGTCCCTGCTCCCTGCCCCGTGTTCCCTGCCACCGCTGCATGTGTAATAGGTGTGTCTTACATGTGTTGCCGCCTCAAGTGTTTGCTTTCATTACGTTTTCATTATATAGTTCTCACGTGATTCATAATCGGCCCATTAGCGATAACTAACTAGGTTAGCATATAGCGAGAAAAAAATAAATACTCAAAGGGTTAAACCTCACTTGGGCTAATTAATTGAAAGGGCACAGCAGAGATGGCTTTAATGCAATTTAAAATGAAACCAAATGGAATTTATTGCATAAAAGCGCGGGGATTTTTGGAAAATAAATAAGAGTTTAGCGTTTATTAATTTAAAATTAGGCGAAATATATACATATTATATATATATATATATTATATTTATATTATTTTATTATAATGTATTATTATGTAATATTTATCTTGCATTTTACTTGGCATAAAGATTGCAATAAGAATAGTATGTGTAGAATTGTCTTATGTGCCAATAATTTCCATATTCATTTCCACTTTTGCTTAACTATTATAAAATATTTTGAATATATTCGTCTTGAAAATTCCTAAAAATGGTTTGTTTAACATTTTAAGTTTAGTTTTTTGAATTTTAGAGATATTTTAAAATACAGAAGAAAAGTTTCAGTTTATCATATTAAGGGCATTTCTAAATGCCAACTGCAACGGATTCTGCCCATCTACAATTGTTTTCCAAAGTTGTGCTTTTTGTGGCTCTACCTAAAATTTACATAAAACTGGTTTTTTTCAGTGCAATATCTTAACGTAAAAGGGCTTTTAACTTAAGCAGCTGAAAATGGATTATGTTACGCTAAGCTATTATTATTATTATTATTGTTGTTGTTGTCTGGCCAATTTGATTAAAAATTCAACCTTGAAGGATTGCAGAAAACGTTGAAAACGAAAAGCGGCACTCATAATACATGTTGTGTCCCTATTTCTTGTGGTGAGCGAAAGAGAGAGAGAGAGAGAGAGACCGAAAAGTTTGGGTTACGGTATGCTGATTTGCCTGTTTTGGTCGTGCTTAGTAGTCATTTATTCTCTCACCTTCTCTCTCTTCCTCTGGGTTTCTCTTTCCCTAGTTACACACGCCTTGTTTGTGTTGTAGGTCAAGTGCATGCTTTGACAAATTGTTTGTCTATACGCGCCTTATACAATTTTGTTGCAGACATTAAATAATAACACCTGACAGCGGCACTCAGATGGCACATACCTCGCCTTGCCCTGCCAGCTATCCAAGTCTCCAACTACAACTGTTACGATTGCCGACCGCCCACCGATGGCAAAGTCTTCGTTTGTCTGCTTTCTTTCCCTCTCTTCTTTTTAGTATGCGCTGCGTGCGTATGCACTCAGCACTTACTCTCTCTCTCTCTCTCTCTCTCTCTCTCTCTCTCTCTCTCTCTCTCTCTCTCTGTCTCTTACGTTCGCACTCTCTGGTTTTAGTACTTGCTTGCTTGCGGTGCCCTTTAGAGCTTTCGAATGTCAGAAGCTTAAGTTTCAATGAAACGGGGGTGGGACGGTTTCTGTAAGCGATGACAGAACGTCATCGTTAGCATCAACAGCAGCGCATCATTGTTATTGGGAATGTCAGCGCTGTCGTGACGTCAGCGCGCAGACAGCGGCGTCGTGGGAGTAGCACAAAGAGAAAAGTGCCGAGCGTGCGGAGTACAGAGTAATGCGTTGTTGTTTTTGTAAAGATTTAAGTTATAAGTTCTTGTTGTTGTTACTGTTGCTTTTGGATGCGTTTGTGTACGTGCTGTTAAACATGCCGCCGCACACTGGTGGGCATACCAATAAAATGCAGTCACTGTGAAGACAGAAACATTAGCTTTATCAGTCTGCAGTGCAACTTATCTATATAGGATATATTTTTCGTTTTTTTCTTCTAAATATCAAAATATTCGTAAAAGTCTAGTGCTCATGGAGAACGTGTCGATGATGAGTTTATTTTATTCAGCTTAACAACATTTGTTTAGATGTTGTTCACTGTTTATTTTTGAAAGAAATCTTAAACATAATAACAAACACAATAAGAATATACACACATGTGTGGGCTTACTAAGTTAATTAATTGTTTTTTGTTGTCGTCTTAAAAAATAAAAATCAATGCCAAAATCGATAATGAATAAATTATAGGATTTCAGCAAAAATCGTTTGTTTTTAAAGACTATTAGCATTTGATTAAGCAAATCAAATCACATCAAAATCAAGATAATGTAATGTGCGCAAACACTTCAGCACTGCAATTATTTAATGATATTATTGCCTGTGCACAAATATGGTTAAATATGTTGAATTTTGTTAACACGTTTATTGGCATTCTGTTACCACTGTGCGCTGATGCTCGCTTGGCGTCAATGTTCACGCCTTGCAGCGCCGACACTTCGTTGTCGTCCATGTCTGTGTGTGGGTTTGTGTGTGTTGTGTGTGTATTTCAGTTTGTGGCTTCTCGATATTTCTGCGGAGAGAGCAAGCAACAGCAATGGAGCGAAAGAACTGAAAAGTCGACAGCTGTTTGTTGTTGCTGGCTGGCTGGCTGGCCGACTGTGCGAGTGAGAGTCCAGTCAATGGTACACGCACACACACACGCACCCACATCTCTGTATGTATGTGACATGCCTTTATACATCTAGCATAGGACTGCCGTCAACCACAGGTTGGCGCCACCTGTCGGCCAGTGGTTTACAAATATGCTTGAATGTGTTTACCTACCTTTGACCGAATACCCCTCCATCGCCCCCGCAAGCTGTTTAACTATTTAACAAGCAGGTGACTTTTGCACTCGTTTCCCAGTTGGGAAAACTCATTTTACAAAATGCTCACCAAAGGGGGGCTGGGCGCCATGTGGAGGTCAGTTGTCCTAAGGGAGTTGAGCGTCGTCTAGGGTGTACATGCTTTAATAGCTTTAAAGTCAAATGGATCAATGCTCAAAATGCAAACGCGCTTTAAAAAACCCAAAAACAAAATTTCGACAAAAAACGCGAAAGAAACGCGCGCGGTTAAAAAATAAAAAAATAGAATCGCGTAACGTGAAAAACGAAAAACCGAAATGAAAATATTTTGCAACATTGTTGCAAGTTTTACGAGCCGCTCGCCTTGTGACATCTACTTAACCAATCAAGTTGTGTGTGTTCTTTTTTTATAGCAAATGAAAATGAGAAATAATCAAAAAACAAAAGCAATTTAAAGCAAAAAAAAGAAGAAGTTCGAAGAAGCGTAAAAAATAGTTGCCTTAACAATGAAACTTCCTTGTTGACATATACAAAAGTAAAAATAACACATATACAAATATTATACATATATACACACGAATATATATATATATATAAATATATACACCAACCAACAAATATACATACATATATATTTTTAATACAACAATTACAAAACGAAATCAAAAATCAAATAAAACTCAAACGCGATGCGCCTAAAAGAGACCACAAAAAAGTCGCCGACTTTGCTGCCGCTGTCGGGCGAGCTGCTCAAAACGCTGCGCATATCGCCGCCAACAGTCGTGCAGCAGCAGCAGCAGCAGCAGCAGCAGCAGCAATATCTGCAGCAACAGCAACTGCAGCAACAGCAACTGCAGCAACGTTGCAGCAGCGTGGGCAGCACCAGCAGCAGCGGCACCTGCGAAACGGAACGCTCCACACAATCAATCTCCTCCTCCGCCTGCTCCTCATCGGCGCTGTCGCCGCTCGCCGCAATGGCAGCGATGCCAGCGATGCCCGCCAGCGTTGATGAAGCCGCCGCCGCGGCTGCGCTGGCGGCCAACATCGCCGAGTCGTTTACTTTTTTGCAACAGCATGCGGCGCATCATTTTCGCGACATTTTGTATGCGGCCCACATGCTGGGAAGAGGTAAAAACGCAACTGTGCAACAGAGGGTGGGCTGGGGTCGGGGTGGGAGAGGGGGAGTGGCGGGGGGGTTATTTTGGCCGGGATATTATATGCTAGTCTAAGATTGTTGCACGACCAGCTGTGGCCAAGCGGCTCGCTTAACTGGTTTTTTTGTTGCTATTTTTTTATATTTATTTTGCTTTTTTTGTTTTATTTTTTTTGTTGTTTTTTGGCCAACCAACCGGCCAACTTTCACTTTATGCTTGGTTGCCGCATTTCACTTGGCAGCTACTCGAATCTCGAAAGCGTTTACTGATCGCAGCCTCTTCCTTTGCCGTCTCGTTTGCAGGCTACTATCAGCCGGCGGGTCCGCTGATCTCGCCGCATATCATTGCGCCGCCGCCAACGCCAGCCGCCGCCCAGGCAGCGGCAGCGGCAGCAGCGGCCGCAGCAGCGGCAGCAGCCGCGGCAGCGGCGTCAACGCCAGTGAAGAAGCTGCACGAGGACGACTCAGGAGCACAGACGCCCCATCAGCAGCTGCAGCAGCAGCAGATTGCAGGCAACGCGGAGGTTGAGCAGCAGCAACTGCAGCAGCAGCAACAGCAGCAGCAGCAACAGCAGCAGCAGCAGCCGCAGCCGTATCCGGGCGCTAGCGCCGTGGCGGCAGCAGCCGCGGCCGCTGCCGGTCATCCGGGCGTGCCGTATCCGCGCTCCATGCACGCGGCGCAGATGCACTATTCGACGGCATATCCGGCCAACTATTATACACCGTATCCGGGTGAGGTCATGTGCTATTCGCCGCCCGCCTACCAGCCCTATTTCGCCAGCAAGGTCTATCAGAGCGGGCCGCCGCCGCCGCCCGCACATCCGGCCGCACATCCGCCGCCGCCACCGCCGCCGGGCGCTTATCGCCGCTATCCGTATTATCAGCACGCCGGGCCGCCGCATCCGCCGCCGCCCGAACTGTACGAACAGCAGCAGCAGCAGCAGCAGCCGCCGCCGCCGCCGCTGCCGCCGCAGCCCACGCAGACGGTGCCGCCCCAACAGCAGCCGGTCTCAATTGCAGCGGCCGCCGCCGCCGCCGCAGCAGCCGCCGCTGCCGCCGCCGCCGCAGCCGGCGCAACGAACGCACCCGCCGGCACCCAGCTGGTGCCCGCACACCAGCACCAACAGCACCTGGAACACTATCCGGGCCCGCCCAGCTACTACGCCGGCTACAGTCCCGGAGGCGCCAGCGCCGCCGCCCAGTGCTACACGCGCGGCCTTCAGGGTCCGTATATGGGTAAGGAAAAGTATGGTTCTCACGCCCACCCGCCCGACAACAGTCGCCGCACCAAACCAGGCCACGCATCCAATCCCATTCCCAATTCCAGAAAATTAATCCCTGAAGAAAACGGGTAAAAAGGGCAAAATGGCCTTGTGCAAACAGTCAACAACAACAGTCAGAAGGAGGCATCTCCGATCCCATACAGCATATATATTCTCGAATTAGCACTGTCCGTGTGTCCGTGTGTCCGTCTGTCCGTGTGTCCGTCCGTCTGTCTCTATAAACTCCTCGATGTCACAGATTGTAAGAGCTACAGAGCTGAACTGGGACTTTTTAGGTTCGTCTATACCACACGCAGATCAAGTTTATTTCAAACCATCGATAACTCGTCTCGTTTTATTTTTATCGATAATTATCGGTTTTTTGAGTCGGATTTTGAGTACGTCGCAGAAACCATATAAGCTAGAGCCAGAAAATTTGTTTCAATATGTTCGCGTAAGGCATACGCAGGTTAGGAATATTTTGGATGTTGGATCCCTCCCCCATTTCGCCCCATATATGCAAAAATATGAAAAACAACGCAATTCAAATACTACGGACTTTGGGTCTTGAGTTTGTATATAGATTTCGATGCTCTCGTTAAGCCCTGAAAATTGCATTAAAATCATGCTCTTAGTTTAGACGCTTAGAATGGTTTGGTTTTCTCTCCATAGAGAGAGTATAGCAATATAATAAAAAGTAGATATATTCTTACTACATATAAATACCATCCGCAGGCAGGCTTAGGTCCTAGGAGTACATTTGTAATAAATATGTGAGAAGTGTGTCAGCTATATGCCTAAATTCCAGAAATAGGCTTTTCATTTTCCAGCATATTCCCAATAATAAGCTCCCCAATCACAACTGCAGATCAACTGTAAAAGTATATATATTAGAGTCAAAGTTGCATTCGATTCTCACATTCCGCTCTCGTTCACAGAGTATCCGCCGCAGTGTCCATGTCCAATGCAACAATCGTGTCCAAAAAACGTCCATACTGGGCCTCATATTGGTAGCAACAGCAACAGCAGCAGCAGCAGCAGCAACAGCAGCAGCAACATTTCCACGCACTTGACGAGCGGCAACAACAAGGGTTTGTTGCCGAGTGCTATGAATAACAGCAGCAACAACATGCCGAGCAGCGACGACAGCAACAGCAACAGCTTGACTGCCGGCAACTGCAACAGCAGCAGTTTAACAGCAACAGCAACAGCGACGACAACAGCAACAACAACAGCGCTGACTACCAGTAGAGGCCCAGTTAAAAATGGGAGCAACAACAGCAACAACAACAGCAACACCAACAGCAAGAGCAACAGCAAAGACACAACAACAATGACAATTACGACGCCAACAGCAACGGCTGCAACGAACACAACAGTTGCATCCGTCGCAACGTCGGCAACAACCACCACCAACAACATGGGCACCCAGTGCCAAATGCCGGTCAAGACGGAGCTCAAGAGCGACATCGAGACCCAGGTGACCAAGATGCAGTACGAGGCGCACGTGATGCCGCCGCCGACGCCGCCCGAGAGCTACTGTGCCAGCGACGACAAGCTGCTGGAGGAGCAGGACCAGGACCACGAACAGGACCAACAGCTGCAGCCGAAGGACATTGAGTCCTTCGACTTAACTGGCACCGAGCCGCCGCCGTCGGCCGTGTTGCCGCGCAAGGCGCGCATTGGCAAGAGCATGGCCAGGGAAATGGTCTATGCCGCACAGCAGCAGCAGCAGCAGCAACAGCAGCAGCAGCTGCAGCTGCAGCAACAGCAACAGTTTTTACAGCAGCAGCAGCAACAGCTGCTCAGCAAGCAATCAGAAACAGAACCACAATTGCCTTTTGTACTTAAAGCAGAAATCAAAGCAGAGACCAAAATCAAAATCGAGCACGACGAACTGGCGGCAGCGGCAGCAGCTGTCGCAGCCGCAGCGGCAACAGCAACAGCAGCAACCTTAACGGCAGCAACATGCAAAGCACATATCAGCAAAATGCCCGATTTGAAGCTAACAATCAAAACAGAGCCCGAGCTGGAATCGGAGACACAGCAGCAGCAGCAGCAGCTAATTGCGCCCGCCAGCAGCAGCAGCAACAGCAGTGTTGCTGCCGACAACAACAACAGCAGCAGCAGCAGCAGCGGCAGCAAGCGCATCAATTTACTCGCCTCGGCCACGCAGGGCAAGAAGTCAAAGGCGCACAGCTACAAGGCTCTCATCAAGCAGGCGGAGCCAAAGAATTATCTGTGTCCCGGACGGAAGTTTGTGCGTCGCTACGGACGCGCGCCGGCCAAGTATGTGAAACGGCGGCAACAGTTGCTCGCGCAGCGACAGCAGCAACGCTTGCGCGCGCAGCGACGCGAGCAGCTGCAGCAACGCAAACAGCAGCAGCAGCAAGAACAGCAACAGCAGCAGCAACAGCAGCAACAACAGCAGCAGCAGCTGCTGCAGCTGGAACAGCCAACAGCAGCAGCAGCAGCAACTACTGCCGATGAGCTGGCAGCAACATTGTCGCTGGCCAGCAACTGTTCGCCCGGCGCCTCGCCGAAGCGGGCGCGTCCGCGCAAGCAGGCGATTGCCGCACTGCATCTGCTGGACAGCCGGGACGCGACGCTGACGCGCGGCTATTTCAGCGATCCGGAGCTGAACAACGGCAACGGACGCGGCCCCGCCGCGGTTGGCCTCTATGCGCCGGCGGTGCCGTCGCCGCTGCTGGCGCCGCAGCCGACGCCGGCCGGCGAGAAGCGCTCCAAGTCCGAGACGAAGAAACCGCTGGCCGCAGCCAAGTGTGCGGCCAGCGCGGCGCTGGCGTCGCTAGCGACGGCGCTGCCAACACAGACTACCTCAGCGAGCGTCGAGCCGCCGGCCAAAAAGGCGCGCAGGCAGCCGGCCAAATCGGCCAAGGGCAAGGCCAGGGCGGCCAAGAGCAAGGGCCGCAAGGCGGCAGTGGCAACAGTGGCAACAGCAACAACAGCAACAACAGCAGCAGCAGCAGCAGCAGTTGTTGTTGATGTAACGGCAACAGCTGCTGTCGAGACCAACAACAATGAGTATCAGACGGCAGATTTGCAGGCGCACAAAACAGTGCCAGCTGCCGTTGGCGGGCAACAGCAACAGTTGCCGGCGGAGCCGCAGCAGCAACATTCCGAGGAGCAACACAAGTTCCTGGTGCCCCACACGCCCCATGAGACGCTCGCCACGCCCGCAGTGCGCCCACTGGCGGCAACAACAACAACTGCAGCATCAACAACAGCAGCGACAACGACCACAACAGCAACAACAGCAACAACTGCAACAACGCACACAAAGCGCGCGCGTTCGCGCTGCAAGTTCGGCAATCGCAAGAAGCAGCGGCAGCGGCCCGGCGGCGTCAGCTACGAGCTGGACGAGACGCAGCCGCCGGCGACGCGGGCCAACGTGGTGCCCAAGTGGAACAACGGCTGGATGTGGGCGGGCAAGCCGTTCCAGGGCGCCGTCTTTCTCAATGTGAGTGCCCACTTTTTCCCCAAATCGAAATATTAACCGCAATCATTTTTATGCACTTAGAGCGCGAATCCGCAGGTGCTGCGCACCTGTTATCCGGCCATGCGGCACGAGGAGGGCGACATCATCCGCACACGCGACTGTGTCCTGCTCAAGGCCAACGAGGACAACGAGCTGCCCTACGTGGCCAAGGTGGCGCACCTGTGGCAGAATCCCGAGGACGGTAAGCGCCGATTTTCCCCAACTGGTTTTTCTTTATGTGCAAAGCAAAGCAGTTTGATTATTATACCTTAGAGTAATTATATTAAACAGCATTAATTAACCTATTCAGTATTACCCATTTACTTATAGAAATTCCATTTTTATACTCGCTCACGAAGTGGAAAGCGTTGCTATCCGTCCGTCCGTCCGATTTTAAAGCTAGGGACTTGAAACTTTAAATATATACTCGCTATAACCCGCGTCAGATAATTTGTTAACATATGTGTTGAGCTTCCATATTTGAAACCCCCTAACTTTATCAAAACTGAACCGATTTTCATGTTTGAAGGCCTTTTTTTTTGATGGTTTGGCTTCTAGATTGAGTCTGCATTTCAATTATATGCATTATTGAAAATAAATTTTTTTTTTGAATTTTTTTGGAAAAAATCATGTACTCCCCCTTACTCATTTTCGAAAAAAATGTTTTTTCAAAATTTAGAAATGCAAATTTATATTTTTAATCGATTGTGGTTGTCACAATTAGTATAAAAAACAACATTAAAACTGATTCTGAGGGGGTCAAATTTTTTGTCAAAAATCATGCAAAAATTGACAAAAATTTTGACATGTAAAGCTCTTGGATCCATTGCTCTCATATTTCAAACGCCCATAACTTTTTCAAAACTGAACCGATTTTCATGTTTGATGGCATTTTTTTCATGGTTTGGCTTCTAGATTGAGTCTGCATTTCAATTATATGCATTATTGAAAATAAATTTTTTTTTGAATTTTTTTGGAAAAAATCATGTACTCCCCCTTACTCATTTTCGAAAAAAATTTGTTTTCAAAATTTAGAAATGCAAATTTATATTTTTAATCGATTGTGGTTGTCACAATTAGTATAGAAAACAACATTAAAACTGATTCTGAGGGGGTCAAATTTTTTATCAAAAATCATGCAAAAATTGACTAAAATTTTGACATGTAAAGCTCTCGGATCCATAGCTCTCATATTTCAAACGCCCATAACTTTTTCAAAACTGAACCGATTTTCATGTTTGATGGCATTTTTTTCATGATTTGACCGCTAGATCGATATGCATTATTGAAAATAAATATTTTTGGATTTTTTGTTAAAAAAAAATCATGTAGTCATTTTCGAAAATCGTGGTTCCTTAACAAACGGGGATACTCAGTTTGTATATCGAGAACCAAGCAAAAAACTTGAGTTGATGAGAATCTTGACCTTATTTCAAACTTATCATAAGTATATGAATATTTTTTTGCTTAAAAGCTGTTCTGTCTGGTTTAAAAAGAAGAATGACAAAAATTAATGTAAATACTGCTAATCAAAAACCAAGTGAAATAAACAACAAATTAGTTGAAATGACGAAGTGAACTAGCTTACAAGCACATACTGAACTGAACTAGTTATTTTAGTGATTTAGTTATAATTTGAAATGAATTGGACCATTAAATGATTAGAAATGATTAGATCATTAGGTTTATTTAGGGTAATTTATATACATTTCAATGGAGTTAAGCTCAATAAGATTGGAAATAGTTAAATGTACTTAAACGTGATCAAATCACCAAGTAAATGAGTTAACGAAGTACTTTTTTAATTAATTTGAAACAATTTGTTCAGGTGAAATGATGATGTCGCTTCTGTGGTATTATCGGCCGGAGCATACGGACCAGGGTCGTCAGCGCAACGATTGCCCGGACGAGGTGTACGCGTCACGTCATCGGGATCACAACTCGGTGGCCTGCATTGAGGACAAGTGCTACGTGCTGACCTTTAGCGAGTATTGCAGGTGAGTTGGCTGTAAATAATATATATATATATTTTTCTTATATTTACTGGGACATTTGCGATTTCATAGATATCGACGACGCCTGCGCGCCGCCGAGGAGGATGTGGAGGATGTGAGCATTGTGCCGCGACGCAGCAATACAAGCAACTGTTTTACGGTGCGCACCGTGCCGGAGCACACCAATCCGGAGCTGGTCATGTTCTGCAGACGTGCCTACGATTTTCGTACGCGTCGCCTGCTCAAGCTGCCCCAGAAGAATGCGCTGGTGAACAGCTAGCGCCGGGCTTAGGGTCTAGCCCTAATCAAAAATCAAAGCGCAACTAAGGATACGTACGTTTCATTAGTTCGTAAGGGAGGCAAGTGCGGCATATGTCAGCATGTTGCAGGCCAAACTATGCGAGAAAAACAACAAATGTTGAAAATACAAGCAGGCTAAAAGAAAAGATACTGGACAGACACACACACACACACACACACACACACCGACCAAAATGGGAAAGGGCGAAATGAATGGGAAATTGTAACTGAAAAATAATGTTTGTATTACATAATTTATTATTTATTATGCGCCCAACAAAACACACACACACACACAAACACACACCTTGTTATTAAGTTAAATGTATTTATTATCATTAAGTTTAGTCAGCAATCTTGTTTCTTATCCTTTGCTCTAAATGCATTTTAGCCAAGTTTCTTTTATTGCATATGCTTTTCTAGTTTCTCAACTTTATTACTCTACAAAATTAATGCTCAGGCAAACACTTTGCGCACACTCTGCTCCAAATGGCAAATTCTTTGTGAAACAGAATCCAAAAAAGAGAAAATAGGAAAAACTTAACACAACTCTACGTGCTGATGGTTTTTTGTTGTTAGTTTTTGTAAGCAAAAAAAAAAAAAAAGTGGAAAAGAAAACAGCAAAAGCACATTTTTTTTGTTTTTAATTTTATATTGAGCGAAATACTTTGGGAAATTTGATTTCTGCAACAAATTAAATTTAGTTTTTTAATATAGACCAAATTAAGTATATATACTACATTTTTTTTAAGTACATAAGCTACATATAATATTTGCATGTAATGATAATATCTTTAAGTATGAGTTACAGAAATCCTTAATGAACAGCAGCAGCAGCGGCAACAACAACAACAAGTCACATACATTAACAAATGTACTTTAAACTAAATTTTAAATATTATTTAATTTTAATGCTTAGCGCTTTTAGTTTGAAAGCAATTGAAAATCATTTGTTTTATACCAAATACAAAATAATTTATGCACCTAATTTAAAACACACACACACACAAACAACTACAAATATACATATATGCACATGTGTATTATCTATATATTAAATATATTATTATTATTATTTTTTTCTAATATTTTTTTTGTTTGCTATTAAAATAAAAGCCCATAATAAAAAATACATTTTAATCGATCCAAAGCATCTTATGATCTTAACTTTGTACCCTTGCTTTATTTACTTTTCCCAAGAATCTGCAGCCGAAGAACTCTACTGTCTTCTAGAAAGTTATGAATAAAGTTCTGTAAATTATTTATTTTATGATCCGGAATCTCATAAAGAGTTCGGCGTAATTGATGCAAAATTGAAATAAACAATATACAGTAAAACATCTATACTCTAAATTTTCTTTCTCAAGCACAAAATAAATTTATTATTTGGCTTATCAATTTCTAGAATCGGCTTATAAGTTGCTTAAAAGGCGAAAAATGTGCTTTTTGAAAGACTAGAATGCTTTGTAAAAACATTTAATAAAAGTTATAAATTTAATTTGAAGACAGAAGAATTTTAATTTTTAAATTTTAAATTCTTTTTCGTTTCATGACAAAATTTGTGTTTTGCGTTAGACGAAATTGAATTATTTTTAGACTTGCACATTTTTGTTGCATACTTTTAGGCTGTAAGAGCTAATTATTTTATTATTTTTCATTGTGTTGCATTTGGACATTTGATTTAACTGGTTTATGGTGTGCCAAGAAGAAGAAAAAATGTAGCAGGCATATAGCATATACATACATATTACCATGTAGAAGCTGCAGTAGGCGTGGCAATGAGCTATATGTGTGTGTAGCGCAGTAGAAAGCGTATAAAGCTTAGCGAAGTAAAAGAAAACTGTGGCTTAGACAGGTTAGCGATAGGAAGCGTTATAAATATATACAAATACAGACACAATATATAATATATATATATATATATACATATATATATGTATATACGTATATATATATATTATATATATAAACTATATAGGGAGCATTGCAGACATATGAAACATGTATACCAAGCATATATCAAATAAGAACACAGTTTACAACTTGGGGCCATTTGGTTATCGGTATAAGCCAATCCAATGGTCCAGCACAATGTATTCAAACGCAGGGGAAATTATTCAATTACAGCCACGAGGTATACAGAGAGCAATAACGTAGCCTAAATTGCGAATTATATTTGTATACCCTATATATACATACGATACATATAAACATAACATACATAGATACATACATTCATGCATACGAGTATACACACACACACACACACACACACAGGTACACATATAGGGCCACTGTTGCACAGCTGAAACTAAGCTGGCCAATTCTACAATACATATGCATACATATACAATATATATAAAAAAAGTATACATATATATATATTTCTATAGACGATGGAAAAACAGCAAAAAGAAACCAAAATGAAACCCAAATTCTCGTATATTTGTACCATAGAAAGTAATAAAAAGCAAATGAATATCGGCACAAGCTCACAAATGTTGGCTGCAGTCAATAAAAAACACTCACATACACAAACACACACACACACACAGATGCATATACACAAAGAATGCCTGAAAAAGATACCAATATACAAAATGTAACGAAAAAGGAAAAATATTAAAAACAAAAGCAATGAAAAAAAAACCAAAGAACAATATGAAGAGTAAATGAACAAAATTTTATGGTTTTTGAAACAAATGTTATCAATTAATTGTAGCCTGTAGCCAAAATGAAACGTCAAATTTGTTCCCAATTCTCCAAATAGTTAAATGCCTATTCAGTGCATATGTACGAGTGTATGTGTGAATGCGTACTGCAAATATTATTGAGTAATTATTACTGTATTAAACAAGTTGAATTTTGTACCGTTTACCAGTGGCAGGAACGGTTCGTTCGTTAACTGGTATCTTATCGAAAAAACAGAAGCCCAATTTAACCAATCGAAGCGTTCGATTTTTTTTTATAGTCAGCGAAATGTTTGGAAACGCTAATGCAAAATGAAATAATACAGTTAGCAATTAAAATCATAACACAAAAAAGTCAATAAAAATCAAAATATTGTTTATTAGACAAATAAATGTATTTTTTGGCAAACTGGTTTTAATATGGGCACGGGTTGAAGTTATTTTACGTATTTTTTTCTTTTGGTGTGTATTTCAAATATTAAAAATTGAAAATCGTGAATTTTGTTTTGGTATATATATTTTTCAACCATGCCGCTTTTATATAATTTTTAAACAAATATGTTTGGAAAACAACGGATGGGACAAAATACATTTTTGTGGATTTATTTTAATATTGGAATTCTAAACAATCAATAAATGTTTTTATTTGTGGAATTTCTAATTAGTGTACCTATAACTTTTTAACATTTAAAAACATTTATTTTTAATATTAAATTAAATTAACTTTTATTTTGAAATTATAAATTCGATATATAAATCTTATATGCATATGTGTATATTATCTTGGGGCTATTGCAGTCCGAATATCAAATTTGATAATATTGGAAGATTAATTAATTATCAAGGATGCAAACCGGTTTTGAACCGAACCAGTTTTAAACAAGAATTCCAATGTTTCGAACATTATAATATATATCTATATGTATATCTATATATATTTATTTTTAATTGAAGAAAATAATTTAAATATAACGAAACGAGGAAAGGTTTTTTAAAATAATTCAACAATTTTTATTTTCTTGCAAGAAATGTAACGCGGTGTAAATCTAAGCCTGTGAAAAGTTAAGTTCACGAACCCAACTTTAGGGCACGGCATTGACTCGAACTGTAAATCGAGCCTAAGTCATTATACGTCGAATCATAATTCCAATGATTGATAATTGTGTATATATATATATATTTTTTTGCAAATGAATAACGTTGGAGCACTTGGAGCTATTTCAAGTTCACACGAGGGTTGGGGGTACTTGGAAATAAAACCGCATTTATAGAATGCAGATCTATTAGCACTTGGCACTGGGCATTTGGCACTTCAGACGTCACGCACGCCCACAACAAGTTTCCGCGGCGATTTGGCCAAGGCTGATGGGCATCCAATACACGTAGCGCTCGGAGGTTACGAGCGCTGCACGTGGAGTTATGGGCGGGGGCTGACTTGACATTGATGGGCTGAGCGGGCGTCTGACGCATTCTGCGACGCTCAAATCTCAAGCTCGAGCCTCAAATTAAAATTAGTTGCGACCGCAATTAAGTTAATCGCGTCAGCGTTTGTTGTTGTTGTTGTCGTTGTTTTTGCTTGTGTGTTGTTGTTCTGCTTGCTGTATCGTTTGTGGCATGTTCTCATGCTTGAGCAAATTGCTTATTCATATTTAAAGAAAGTCAACAATTCGTTTTCATATTCTCACAAACGCAGGCCAATTACCTTTCCGTATACAAATCAGCGCCGGGCCCGTCGTGTTAGATAGATACGCGATGTGCTCCACCAATTAGTGTCTATATAAATAAACACTTAGCGAAACACATTCCTTTTATATTTACTTGAACAAAGATTATATAATTTTGAATTAAGCTCGTAATTACGAACCTTCGAATGGATTTCTCATTCCAAGAATTTGCTTTTAATCCCGAAATTTTAAAGTGCAACACCTAAGTGCAGTAAACATTCTCAAAAATGCAATACTTTCATTAAAATAACTTATTTTTTTAAATATGCCAATTTTTTGTAATACGTATTTTTTACTAAATTTAAATATTTTATATTTACAAACGAAATGTTTTAGAAAATTAAATAATAAAACGGCATTAGTTTTATTACACCAGAAAACGAAATTTTTCTCTGAGTGTACATATCTCGACTACAGATAGTCGAATAGTGTATCTTTTAGGGTATTTTGTTCTTGTACTCTGTAGCCAAAAAACTTAAAATGGGTGTATAAAGATGGGGTATTTAATAAACAGAACGGTAAAAATTTGTATACTCATTGATAGAAGTGATAGAGTATATGTTGGTTTATGGTTTGTTTTCTAGGTTAAATATACATTTGAAATAAAAATAAATTTGTTGTTTTCAATTTTTTGGCATAAAAAGTCATTTTAGAAAACATTTATTTTGATTGTTATTACACTATGAACGAGTATTGTGCTGTCAGTTATAACCGACTGCAACAGTCTTACTTGTTTTGTATTGGCATAAGAATTTCCCAAACTCAAGAAGTAAAAAGTATTTACAGTTTTATAGTAACTACTTTTCTTAGGTTTTTTTTTAAGTTTTTTGAAATCAATTTGATTGATTTGCAAATATCAAAACAATTTTGTAATGTGTCTATAAATAGAAGAACTTTAATTAGTTCCGATATAAGCATAAGTTATTTTATTTATATTATAGATATGATTGTAGGATATCTCTCACTCAAGCAAACTCGATGCGAGCTCTCCAACTTGTTGTGTTTTCAGTTTCGTTTGCAATAGATGAGCTCATATTTTTTGTGACTCAGTGGATCGCTAGTGCTTTATCAACAGGTGTCTGCTACAGTTTACAAGCGGCCTCCGAATATGCCATGTGTGCCTGCTACGTTTTTGGCTAATTACATGGGCGGTTCTGGGTTGTGGCACTTGGCCGAAAACATATGTTGTGTCAGTCGAGTTGTCGACTGTCGTTTAAGTCGTGCAGCTGTGTGGGAAATTAAAAAATCTGTTGACTAAATGAGTAAGATGCTTACATATAATGGCAAACATATATTTAGGCAATACTAAAAAGGCGTGCTTCAAATTGTACAGTCATATTAAAGCTAAATATATAATTCGTTTTTTGTGCTGAGTTCAATTTCCAGTTTAAGTCTGGTTTAGGACATGTAGAATACCTGATAAGCACAGAAACCCCAATTGCGTTAAACTATGTTAATGACTTTGAGGGTCTAGTTACAAACGGTTTTATGACAGACTACCTTTTATCAACCAAGGCAATTGCTTCTCTACAAATTCTTACTGCGTTTAAGCATGTTTTCATATATATTCACTTCCAAGTATTATTATTGCTTTTCCCGGTTAAATTTGCATTTTATCTTTCTATTTTTGAATCTTTAGTTAAGGAAAAAAAAAAAATTTTAACTCATAACATTTTATTTAATTTATGAACGTAGAGTACAAAAATTTAAAATTCAACAAACAAGTATAAAGTGTTATCATTTTAAATGCAATGATTTTCCTCTCAGACCAATATGCTAAATTAAAACTTGTTTACTTTGTAGCCAATGAGCAATAATTATTTGGTTAAATACACACAGTGTTAAAATCATAAATACATTTCCTATTTATGTTTGTATAATTATAATTTTTTACTTCAACAAATAAAAACAAGCAAGAACATTGCAGTCGAATGTAACCGACATTGCGATACTCTTTCACTGTAAAATAAATAAAAAAATGTTTCGAAAATGAGTACATGAGTACATGATATGCAGTTTTGAAAAAGTTATGAGAAATTGAAATATGGGAGCTATGAATCCGAGAGCTTTATATGTCAATATTTTTGTCAATTTTTGCATGATTTTTGACAAAAAATTTGACACCCTCAGAATCAGTTTTAATGTTGTTTTTTATACTATTTGTGACAACCACAATCGATTAAAAATGTAAATTTGCATTTCTAAATTTTGAAAAAAATTTTTTTTCGAAAATGAGTAAGGGGGGAGTACATGCTTTTTTCACAAAAAAAATGAAAAAATTTATTGTCAATAATGCATATAATTGAAACGCAGAATCAATCTAGAGGCCAAACAATGAAAAAAATGCCATCAAACATGAAAATCGGTTCAGTTTTGACAAAGTTATGGGCGTTAGAAATGTGGGAGCTATGGATCCGAGAGCTTTACACGCCAATATTTTTGTCAATTTTCATCTGTCTGCAAAAATGTGGTCTATCTACCTTTAAAACTGAGAATCGCGAATTGCCAAGTCTCATCACTTTATCTGACATGGCTATAGACGACTATATATGCCCAATTTGAGGAGTCTAGCGC
Organism: Drosophila robusta; assembly: GCA_035043565.1. NCBI lineage: Eukaryota > Metazoa > Arthropoda > Insecta > Diptera > Drosophilidae > Drosophila > Drosophila robusta. Next base: position 16,590,048 of record JAWNMW010000257.1, on the reverse strand, counting down.
AAACCCAATATGCTTTTTTCACTTCGTGAACGAGTATGAAATTAAAATCCCCTTTGCCCAAAATTAATTCATTAAATTTCATTTACACATCTGACTACCAATGATTAATGAATTGGAATAAATGAGTAGAGTATTACCGAGCTGTGCGTTTTCTTATTAACTTGTTGTAATTGCCATTGCATTTTTCACATTATATCAGCGTTCATAAATTGACATTAATTTATGCACATATCAAATGAAAAACGGAATTTAAATGAGAAAATGCAATATGATATATGCATTGAATAATGCAGCTGAATGAATCCAAAAAGCACTGACAGAGTAAACAACGCTTGGATAACAAGTAAACTACTAAAAACAGCGTTTGCTATTAATTCCATTATATTTCCAGCGCAGTCCATAATCTCTGGAAATCACGTCGTTCAGGTAATTACCAAATAGGTAATTATTTGCTGTACTTTTTATACCCTTGGAGAGAACATTATAAGTTTTGTCACGAAATGTGTAACGCAATAAAGAAGACATCCCTGATCCCATTAAGAATATTCCTGATAACGTTTGCCGTTTCTTGGTTGAAAACAGTTTTTTTTTTTTTAAATCGACCAAATCCAAATTTAAGTTGCCATATTTCTGAAGGGCATTTAAGCTTCGGTATGCCAAAGTTAACGCTTTTTTCTCATTATTTGTTTAAGGAATTTACATTGCAAATTATTTATCATCACCAGAGAAATAACAAAACACGCGAAATTCTTAAAATGTATCCAACAAACGTATTTTTATTGCTCACACTTCACAATAAACACGTTGCAATTATTTTGGTATCTCAATCGTATAAATAAAACTTATAAATAAAAAAAAAAATCTTGGAAACATTACATTGACATAAAAAAACCATGTATTTATGAGGTTCGCAGGGTTCAAGATCTCGCGACCAGGAGCGCCACGGCCAGGGCGACGCCCGCAGAGGCGACGGCAGCGTCCGCACCCGATCTGTAGCCGTAGGTGTTCGGATAGCCGGACTGGCCGCCGTTATAGGAGAAGGGGCGTCCGTGCTCGTCGGTGCCGCTAACGTAGTAGCCGCCATTGCCGCCGGCGCCGCCGTAGGGGCCGCGCGGATCGACGCCCGCATAACCGTAGCTGTACTGGGAGTCCGTGCTGCCAAGGCTGCCCGGCGGATGCATGCCGGCGCCGCCCGCCTGCGCATTGGACCAGGCACCAGCGCCGCCACCGTTGCCAGCATTCCAGGTAACACCTGCGCCCTGGGCGCTCACTGCGGGTGTACAGAAAATCGAAAGTTCTCGTTAGGGTTCACATTGGGCACTGATAATCCACGGGTAAGCCCGCTGCTCAGAGAGAGAGGGAGGGAGAGGGAGAGGGGGGAGAGAGAGAGAACTCACCCGCCGCCAGGCAGGCGAGCGCACAAATCCCAAGCACAACACAACTCCGACGATTCGTTAAAGACATGTTTAGGGTCTGGCCGACTACTTGCAACTAACTCGCTGGCGGGATCACTTCAACGGTTTTAAACTGGTTCCCAGGCCGCTGTCGTCGCGCTTCCATCTGCGCCCCTCCCTTGGGCTGGCGTGCCAGCTTGTTTTTGTTTTGAACTGCGACTGCAAATGTTGTTGTTCTTGTTGTTGTTGGTGTCAGGGAGTCACCGTTGTTGTTGTTGCTTTTAATTGTTTAGCGGCTCATTGTTGTGCCCTTCCAGCGGGTATAATCGATTTGGTACGCAGCTTGATGTTGATTGAATGATCGAGATAAAGTCGCATAACTATTGCATTTGTTTATTATATTCTATTTAAACATTCAGTTTTCACAGCTTAACAAACACTTTAAGAAGCTATACTAACTAAACTATAAATTATATATAAATTATATAAATGCCGGTGGCTAGTCTAATGTTTAAACTTATCAAATATAAGTCCATTGATTTTTTGTGATTTTTTTTTATATTTGATAACACTTAAAAACGAAAATAGCAACCAAAAACAATCTCACAGGGCGCAAATTATATTTTAAAATTAAGTTTATGGGCAAACATAAATATTTGATGTTATATGTATTTATATATGTTTTTTATTTTACAACAAAAAAATCTGACGCGTATTTTCTGCGTTGTATTTTCGACTCGAAAACAAAGCGTGGGCACACAACCACAAACATGGGTATACGAGTTCAAACATGAATAAGTTGGCGTGTATTCCATTCCCCAAAAATTTACTACAAAGCCTAAGTTTTCATGACAAAGTGGCGAACCCTACACATATTTCACGGAACTCTTCCAACGAAAGGGAAAAAATCGACCGAAAATTTAAAAATATCAATTTTCGACACATTGCTGCTTGTGCTTAAAGATTACATCACATTTCGTCGGTCTCTCTGAGATTGTGAGCGAAATGAGGATCGATTCAAACCAAATGCGCTGTGGGACTTCCCACACAGGAAATACGCGTCACATTCCAGAAGTCCCGTCCATATGTTATTTGGTTAGTGTTTGTAGATATGTATCTAAGCTTAATAATATAATCGGGATGTTTATTAAAGAACACGTGTAAGCGGGAAGAGTATAAGAATGATATATTTACCCAAAAAAAAAAAAAACTCAGAAACCCAGAGCAACCTAATATATGGATATTCAAAGACAAGTCTCAAGTATAGAGTATAGACATAAAACGCTTTAATTAGTAAGTCATAAGAAAAACAATTTTATTATACTAATAGACTTTTAAAAACAAAAATTGTTTAAAAACGCGTGTTTTCCAATAATTGTGTTAAAATTGAATGAGTTCTGAAGCGAATTCCGATCAGTAATATCAGATAAAAAGTACGTGGTCCAAATATATATATATATATATATATATATATATATATATATTGCCACATTTTCTGTCAAGCTTTATATGCCAGTTTCTAGTAGCATACCATTTATTTGATCAATTGTATCATCAGTAATTGTGGAATCAATAATCATTATAAAACGACAGGGAAAATCATGTATTATATAACACGGCTAATAATCATTTTCTGTTTAATGGGTCCATTAAAAAACTTGAATTATATAATATTTTGTAAAACTCTCTTTAATGTCATAATATATTTACATATAAGCAAGCCCCTGTTGAAGAAAAATAAGATAAATAAATGAAATGAAAATTATGAAAAAAGAATTAGATATACTTCTATAAGATAAAAAGGATGTACTAAAATATTTTATCTGTATCAGCAGCCAATGTTTAATATCAATAAACATGTAATGACAATATTAATTATAATGTGTACAATAGCTAATTATTATACAAATACATTTCACATTTAAATTATTTATGTAATATTCATATTTTATTATTAATTATTCAAACAAGATTCTGTTACAAAAACATCATGCATGAAATTAATATTAAAGCTGGTTATTCAAATTCGAATGCAAACATTAGTGTGTTTGGTCTTCGGCTTGGCAAAGTTTTGTTTATTTTGAATTATTGTAATTTTTTTAAAATTATTTTTTGTATTATTGCAATACAGAACACGCAAATTGATGTAAGTCTGTTCTGTTGTTGTAATTTGTAGGAATTGACGTGAGAGGCTCGCGTTTTTTTTTCCGGTATAGAACACGTTAATTTGTTGGCTCATTAATGATATGCATGACGAGGCGGTGGGCCGGGTATATGCAAACTTGAATGCATACAGTTCCAGCAGCTGCTGTTCACCCTATTGGGAAGCGACAATTGAAAGCGTATTTCGTATATAGCTGATAAATATGGCGGCTATATGAGCAGTCAAATGCACACCTACGCTTTCGGTGATTGCACAACAAACCAAAATACAAACAGCAAGAACAACAATAACAACAACAACAACAACAGCAGCAGCAATTGCAATACTTTCCGCTTTATTTTTGGTCCGGGCACTGACTTGTTAACACTTTTCGTTTACGATCGGACCCGTAGAAGCTGCGTTGCGGAGCCCAACTGAGACTCAGACTGAATCTCGGAGAAACAATGCAATTGCGTTGTTTTGCGGACGACGCAGCCGACAATGGCAAATATTTGCGGCTCTGCTTAGTTGCAACAACTGTCGAATCACGAAAATTGTTTGCTTTCTACGTGCGTTGTTGTTTGCCATAGGCGTGACATCAATTTAAGGCTAAATGACGCCTCGTAAATGGGTCAACCACTATCACAGCAAATACAATTTTCGAGCGAGGTTTTGGCTGACAACGACCCGGTTTTCTTGGCAAATAATAAACAACTTTTAGGCTAACAATTTAGAATTACTTTACAATTAGCTAAGTTACATATTCGAATTTTTAACCTAATCCAACTCTGTTAAGCTTACTGCTGGTAATAAATTACTAAGTAAATAAATTAGAGTTATATCGACTAGCTAACTTATACACTAGAAATTTTAACAGAATGCAAATCTGTTAACCTAATCCAACTCTGTTAAGCTTACTGTTGTTAAACACAGCTTTAAGTTTAATAAACTAGAATTACCTTAACTAAAAAACATACGTACTAGAAATTTTAACAGAATGCAAATATGTTAATATTACAGCTGTTAAACACAGCTGTTGCAAGCAAAATAACAGAGGCTTCTATTAGGTGAATTGTTGGTAAAAATAAAATGCCCCGGAAAACAATTTTTGATTTAATTTTATATTTGTTCGTACGCATTACGTTAACAGCTTAGTTTCCAGAATTGAATGTAATTTAAGCTTAGACTAGAAAGCTTTTCGCAAAGACAGTTTCCGCAAAGAAACTTCAGCTTTGGATTGAAGTACAAAATTTTGGTAGCATTTGGCAGCTTTGCGTTTTTTTTACTTTTTTGCTTTGTACCTTTTTTTGTCGTTGACACTCGCTTTGTCAACTGATTAAATAAATATATAAATATAAATAATTAAGACCGTTTTCGACTGTTTTTAGCTGTCATTATACTGAGAATGAAAAAAGGAAGTCGGCTGTAACTTACTTAATATTTTAAAATATCACTGGCTGCTAAACCTTTGGCTCAGGCAATCAGTACATCCATATATTTACCATAATGTGCCATTAACTTTAAAGTACACTTTTTGGCATACTTTACAAAATTCATGTGTTTTATGCAGAGTATCACCAAATTTTCCACAAATTATTTGCAATTAATTATAATTAATAATAATTAAAATTATATGGAAGTAGTGAGGGGCTCTACACGGGAGCGCCCTACTACCTGTCCCTGGACCCTGCCTTTTCATACCTTTCAATCTCTTTGCATTCATACATACATACACAAAATCCCTCACGCACACACACACTCACACACAAATACTCGCCACAAGCCGCTGCGCTTGGCGCCCACTATGGGAACTAAATTCGTAAATAACTTATAAACTAAGAGCATAATGAATGGAATGAAATGGATTCATTAAATATTTAGAACTTAACAAGAGCATTGAAATCTTTGCACAAACCAAAGCGCAAGTCTGTAGTACTTGAATTTCGTGTTTTTTACAATTGGAGCAAGTGAGGGGACGTATCCAAAATTCGAAATATTCTTAATCGGTGTATGCTTTGCGAGAACACGAACTTAAAAAGTCACGAACTTAAAAAGTCCAAGTTCAGCTCTCTAGCTTTTGTAATCCCTGAGATCAAAGCGTCTATACAAACAGACGGACAGGGTTAAATCCACTAGGCTAGTGATGCTGACCAAGAATAAACATAAAAAAAATCGAAAAGTGTAGCATTCTGATTGGATATTCAAATTGAAATTTCAGAAACATGGGGTAGAAAATGGCTTATTAAATAAATACTTTTTAATTAAAGATAGATTAGGCTGCAAATAATTTTAGAATTAGTTTATAAACTCTTATATATTTACTAAACTTTAGGATAATGAATTTCTTATTTATTTATATATGCATTAAAATATTTCCTTTCTTTTATACAAATAAATAAAGGAAAAGGAAAGGATAAAGGAAAATAATACAAATTCTGAAAAAAATAATTTATTTTATACTTTTACTTACTATCTTATTTTACATATTTAGCCAAATAAAATGGAAATAAATGCTATATTAAAAATTTTAACTTTTATAATGTGTTTTCTATTTACGCAGGTGGAAGAAAAGATAGATATATATATATATGGGAACGCCACCTGGCGTTAAGATACATAAAAGTGATGGGTGTGGCAACACTGGCAGCGCTGCCACTAATGGGTACTGCAACTGCGCATTGGCCAGACGGCCAAAATCGAACTGGTAATCACAAACCAAAAAGGCAACACTCCAGTAGGGCAGGTCAACCCCCCCGCAGCCATCTGCCGGATTTCGGCAAGGGTAAGTCAGCCAAGCTGTGTGCGAGTGTGTATGTGTGTGTGTGTGTGTGTGTGTGAGTGTATTTGTTTGTGTGTCGTCGTTGTTTTGGGTTTCAGCGACGCTCCACTGTTTTGTTTTTTGCTCTGCCTCTTTTTTTTTCCGTGTTTTCTGCCGTTTTCCAGCTTTTCACAGCGTCGACTCTCGGCGAGTGCTTTGTTGTGCGTGCCTGTGTGTGTGTGTGTGTGTGTGCGTGTGCGTGTATGTGTGTGTGTGTGCTTGTATCGGTTGGTTTTCGCATTTCGCTTTTCGTTTTGATAGTGACATTGCTCGGCTCGGGCCGCCGCTAACTTGGCTTTTGGAGGCTTCAGACTCCTGGCTCTGGTGGTGGAATTTCAGTTGCAGCAGAAGCGCCAGCAGCGCCAGCCAAAACAACACGCATTTTTTTTATCCTCTTCGGCTGCCAATTGAAAACTATAAACAAATGTGGCTCAAATCAAACTAACGCTCATTGCTATTTGGCAGCAAAGCCAAACAAATATATTAAGTTTCAACAAAATAGCAAAATATTTAAATCAATAAGTGAAAATATCGCACAACCTTAACAATTTAGCTGCATATGTAGTTAAAACAAAAAAACATAAAAAAAAACAAAAAAAAAACAAATTCGGAAAGCAACTACAGCGAAGGAAAAAAATTTATTGCATCTGTTCAGGCGCATAAGGAAAATGAGCGCAAAGGTAGGCCAAGAGCGCGCGTCGCTCTCTGTGTATGTGTGTGTGTGTGTGTATGTGTGTGAGTGTGTGTGTGTGTGTATCTGTGTGTGTTTTTGTGCTTATGCTGCTCGCAATATCAACAATGCTGCAGGCCGAATGCCATCGCTTGAGTTCTCTTTGTGCCTGACAATTGCGCAAATGAATTTGCAGTAAATGAAATTTTTAATTGGCTTCGCAATTTAATTAGTGCTGCACATGACACGTCCCCCCCACCCCCCGCGCACCTTACTGCCCCTTACCTTTGCATCCATCACAGGTTGCTGTAGTTGGATGGAATATGTGTGGTATACATAAATTGCATTCATCCAGCAACGTGAATTGAGTTCGCAGCCATTTAGAGCCGAGACATATGTCTAACATATGTCAAATAGGCCAACGAAAGAGCTAGCGATAGTGAGCGAAAGAGACAGACACTTAGAGAGTGAAAGAGAGATAGGGAAAGAAAGTGAGACAGAGGTATGGCAGCAATGTTTGTGTGTGTCTCCGATTACATTTATATATGATGATGATAGCACCAAAGTTGAACTTGTCTGAAATGCAATTTGGCGCATGAACAGCTGCTGCCGTGGTGGGAATTGCATTTAAATCCTATTCAGGCACTTGAATGCCCCAACATCCCTCTTCCCTCCACCCCCTCGGCGACCCAATTCATTTCCCCAGCAACAGCTCGCATTTATTTGCGTAGTTGCGTATACACAAGTACATCCAGGGATTTAATAAAGTGCGCAGTTTGGCAAATCTCTGCTTATCAGTTTTATATTTCCGAAATACTCTTGACATAACGGGACATAATGAGTGCAGCACAGAAGGTACAACACGTTATATATAAATAATTAAATTGTGTATCAATCAATCATTTTATCGATGCCAATATATTTTTATACCCTGAACCCATGGAAAATGGCTTAAGAGCCTATAATGGTTTTGTGCAAATGTGTTTAACAGTGTGCATATAAAATTAAGTATATATATTCCTAATCCGGACAACGAGCTGAGTCGATTTAGCCCCAGCGATCTCGGAAACTACAAAACTAGAGAACTTAACTGAACTTATCAGCTGTAGAATCTCCAATATCATACGCAGAATAACTTTAAAATTTTGTTTTTATATCTCGGTTCAGGGTATCTCCTAGTCGGACGTTGCCGATTAGAGCACTCTTAATTTTAACTAATGACCTAACATGGATTCGTGATCTGTCAGTCAAGTGGATTTTTTGTATTGCAAATATTATTTTTGCTATTCAAAATATCAAGATCGAAAATTGTGTATATAAAAACATAGATCACAATATTATTTGCCGCATTGTCATATGTGTAATATTCAAAGGAATTCAATCGTTAATTATTATTACTTTCATAGCATCAACGATGGCAATACAAATAAGCTCATTTAATATTTATATGTACATATGTACATATACATACATATGTATGTACTTTTGCTGCGCTGCGAGCAATTGAAGGGCATTTAATACTCAACATGGCCTAGTTTAGAGTACATGGTTTTCCTTGAATTTTTGGCAATATTTACAAACTGTTGAAAACTAAAACATTTATGTAAATATTTGATTGCGCGCATGCATCAGTATTTCAAATAAATATTTCCTGTTTATCTCAATTTGATGTCTAGCGAATGTCTATTAATAATTATGAGAATTAGACGAGATTATTGATATTATTGCTGCATGAATTTCAAATTTTTATCATTCTTTTGAACAGTCTAAACAATATCTACATGAGTCGAATATTCGTTTTAACAGCCTAAAAGTTTTAAATTTAATAAGCTTTGGAATAATATAAATATTTATTAAATTTTCACATAGTGTACTTTTAACATAAAATCAATCGAATTCAGCTTCTTTATTAATTTATTAATTTATAATAATATGCAACATCTGCTTTATTATTATTACTTTTCTGTTCAGTTATTGCTTATAATTTTATTTTATTTGTAATTTTTTTCTCTCTTTATTAGTTATATTTTAGTATTTAAAAGTAAAATTTGGCAATCCAAATTTAATTGGCGAGCTTTAAGATAATGTCCATAGATTATTGAAACTGCATGACTGTGAAAATATAGAATATGTTCCAAAATCAGTGAGGAGTAGATTTTCATCTTACTTTTTCCAGTTCATTTTTCAGCTAATCAGTTGTTTCCGCCGAAAATATGTGTGTGTATACACACTGATATACGCATGTGTGTGCACATACCGCAAGATTCTCACAGTATTTCGTGGAGATTATAACTTAAATTATTCATTTCCGTTGCAAGTTGTGATTTGCCTGCGCTTATCTTAAATCTCTTGTGTGGCAAATTCGATTCAATTTCTGTTTACATTTGCTAGAGGCAAATGTGGTTCCTTCAGTGCTTGGGTCATAAAAGATGCCCACTGCACGTCGATAAACTTTGGCCAAATATTATATTAGCCCCCAAGACCGCTCGTCTTGCCCCCACTGACTTGGCAAAAAAAAAAAAATACTGCGCAACAGTTTTCACTTGCGCCGAGCGTTGGACCGATGGCGATGGTGATAAATGGCATATTGTAAGCCAATACAATGTAAATACAGTAGTCACCGCATAAGTGACGCACACAGAACACAATCGAAGCGTTGGCATTATGGTTGGAGACAACATTATGGCCACATTATCTGGCCGTATGCAAAACTGCCTTTTTATGCCCTGAACCTGAATTGACAATGGGTAAAAAGGGTATGATGGTTTTGTGCAAGTGTATGCAACGGACAAAAGGAGGCATTGCCGACCCCATATATATTCTTGATCAGCATCGACTGTCAAGTCAATCTAGCAGAACTTGTTAATTTCAAATGATCGATAGCTCGTTCATTATTCATATTATCGATAATCATCGTTTTTTCGACCCGGTTTTTTTAACTTATCTCAACAACTATAAAAGCTAGAGCCACAAAATTGGGTTCTATATATTCTCGTGAGGCATGCGCAAGCTAAGCATATCGGGTTTTGGATATCTCTCCTCATTGATTAGTTTAAACGAATTTAATTTCCATAGTGGAGAATAGTAGGGGCCGAAATGTATGTAAAGACAGTGTTCAGGGTATACCATAGTCGGGCGCTCCCGGCTACAGCCCCCTCACTTGTTATGTAATGCATTTTTAAAAAGTATATTTCGAATTTTGTCAGTCAAATTTTACGTAATGCAAATTTGTAAATTTAAGACTTTGTCCTTCCTTTTGTGAAGCAATTTGGCCCTCTATGGGATTTTTATAAACTCAAGTGATTCTTATATGATTCTTATATTGTTTGCAGTAAAAGCGTCGCAATGTTTTTTAATTCATTTCTCTTTGGTTTCTCTTTTTAATTGTATCTCTCTATCCTACTCTTTTTTGCATTTGACTTTATCCCAATGGTATTTTAGTTTTTCTTTCTCTATCTTTCTCTTTTCTACACTTGGTGTTACAATCGTGTTTCTCTCTGTTTTTTCTCCTCTCTATCTCTATATCTATCTTACACTTTCTTCAGCTTCGTTATTCCCACTCACCTTCTTCGCCGTTACTAAAGCCTTTCTATGCGATTTTCAAGAATGGGATTTTTTGCGATGTGTGTAAATAATAGTTGCCAAAGTTGTGTTTAGGCAACATAACAACCTGCTTTTGCCTTGTTGGAGGTTTTACTGTAATACTACTTAGTTGTCCTGTTCGTATCTGTATGGAAGCTTGATAGATATAAATAAAGTGCGGACATTGTCATATCGAAAACAACGAACACACACTCAAACAGGCACGTACTTGAAATATAATACGCATACACACGCTTGTTTCTTTGGATCGTATGTAAATATTAGAATATGCCTGGGTATTTACACACATATGTGATATAAACAATTGACGCACGACGGCGCTAAAATAAAAGCTGGCGGGCAATAATAATTAATATTTTGCGTTCTTTCGGTTAGCGAATTCCTTTTGGGCTAACATATTGAATTGTTTATGCAGGGTGTAGGGAGGAGGGCGCAGTCACACACACGCACACACACACACACACACACACACACTCAGTTACACAATTGAGTCAATTAATTTGTTTATAGTGCAAAACCATTTGACTGCGAGAGCCGATTCCAAGAGCCTATGACCGCAGTCTTCGGGCACACATCTTTCGGCTATATCGTGGCGGGTATCGCCATCGCCATCAGCCATAGCATCGGTATCGAGCGGTGAAGTATCGCTCAGCGGCATCGTTCAGTGCACATTCAACGGTCATGGGATGAACATCGGATATCGTGCATACGCGTTATCTCTGGCGCCCCCTCTTTCACACACACACACACACATATACTCACACACTCTCTGTCTCTCTCTCTCTCTCTATCGGGCAGCGGTCTCGCGGCCCAAGATCTAGACACATCCAAATTGTCTTGCGCGCCCAGCAAATTGACAACAACAGCAACAACAGCGCCAGCAACAATTCTAAGCAACAGCAAATAAAACTAACAACAAGAAATAAACGCAAACACAACAAGAACTTCGGTTATTTACGTTATATACCAAGTTCATTTTCATTGTAAGTTTGTAGACGTCGCCTAATTGCTGAAAATGTGGCTCACCGATTGCCGAACGGTAGGTGTGCGGGTGGTGTGCGGGTGGTGTGCCTATGCCTAGGTGTAGGCATCTGTGTGTGCGTGTGTGGTTTGTACGGTTTATGGATATTTGGCTTATCGCTGTTCTGGCCACAGTTCGAATTCAGATTTTTATGGGCAAACATGCAGCGATAAAATCGTTAGCAATATGTATATATATAAATATAAATATATATGCAGTGAGTAAAATTAAATAAGCCAATATTTTTTTGTTGCCAACTAGTTTTCTAAGTAACTAATTAATGTCAAATGTTATCCTTAATTATTAACTTATGTTTTGCTATTTAATTTATATTTTCATTTTAACGATTATTTTTTTAAATATAATACTAAAATTCGAAATCAGAGCTATAGCTATAGTTGAAAATTAACAAGTTCGTTCAGTGTTGACAATCAGTGTTGTAAAGCGGTGTAATTCAAATCAGCATTTTGTTTTGATTTCCACCATCTGTTGAAGAAATATTTGTATTATAAGTAAATGTTGCCATGGGAGAGAATTTTATAATTAATACATAAATCCAGGGAATATATATATATGTATTTATATTTATATATATATACATAAGATTTATACGATGATAAATATTGAGGTCTTAGTGCCACATGTGTTACATTCTTTAATTGGATGATGATAAACACATAAAACAATCCATTTCCATTTTAAGGATTACATGAATAATAAAATTAAATTATTGATATTTATTATTTGTCGAAAATAATGAATATATTTTATTTTTGTTTGTAAACAGTTTTTCATTTCTTTTAAAATAATTATTGCATTATTTTCTTTTAACAACAATTAAGCTGTACTCACCCGTTACTCGGTTATACAATATTCTTTTGAATAAACATGGTGATCTTCTCAATTTTATCTAAAGATCACCAACTTCTTTTGAAAAACAAAATACTTGATTTGGCACAACAAAGGAAACATGTTGTATATGTAAAAACATGTGAACGATACAAATGCCAAATGCCAAAAGGCAGGGTATCTATAAGGGGGTAGCGAGGTGCGAAACGATATGTGAGAAAAGCCCAAGCTATAAAAACGCCGGGCGTCAGAGCAGACCCAGGGCTCCGAAAGCTCTGCGCTGACGTACGGACGTGAGTGTAGTGCATACGTTAAAGCATTTCAAACTATTATCAGATGTACAATGAACAAATGAATAAGAACTTATTTACACCACTCGCCAATTCGCAAGGGGCAGCTTACAGTGCCAGCAAAAAGATATCAGCTTTTCGTAAACAAATACAAATATTTAAAGGAATTTTTGAAATTTGTTTTTAAACTTTGACAAGCGGATTAGTTAATTGAGTGCATTATTATTGGAAATAACAAGAGTTGGGAGTTGTCCAAAATAATATATATCTTTCGTAATCTATGTTAAAGTTAAAAACCAACTACCAGTCTGCTATATTTTCTTGGATTTTTATGCGTACCCTTTTTTAATGAAACCAAACAAAATTTTCACTGCTTCTAAACATTTGGGGGAGTGGTGTCTGTAGATACGAAGTGCATATATGTGAGCAGCAGTCGAAAGTATCTTATCGCAAACTCAGCGCTTGCTTAGCTGCAATTTACATATGTATGGGCACGGCAATGAGAGATGAATGGAAACTCAGCCGGTGATAATAATCGACTTAAATAAGGTTATATCCGACTAGAGGCAGTTGTTAATCTGGATCGGTGCGCGCCTGCACCAATATAATGTGGATCACAACTAACCGACTAACTATACTGTTTGCATCTTACAGATGACACGCTACAAACAGACCGAGTTCACGGAAGATGATTCAAGTTCAATTGGCGGCATACAGCTGAACGAGGCGACCGGACACACGGGCATGCAGATACGCTATCATACGGCGCGGGTAAGTTGCCGTACAATCCACGTGCCCAGGCGGCGCAAATCCATCCACACACATCGACGTGTGTGTGTGTGTGTGTGTGTGTCGGTGTGTGACAATGACCCAAAAAGCAGCGACGGAGATTTGATTAGATTGAAGGTCACAATACAAGCTATACACTTTGCACATTTGCTCGTGCAGTGGACGCAAATTAGAGTGTACAATAAATGAGTAGATAATGATTGACACTTACTAGATTGCAGATACAAATTCAAAGGTAATATAGGGAAAATATATATCTGAAAAATAACACTTTGTTAATCAAGGCAGTTAGTTATTTATTTAGACGACTTATAGTTTTTTGAGTTATTCTAAGCCTGGGAACAGAGTATCCTTAACTTTAGTACGTTCGACTAAATCAACTGTTCTTGTTACGTTTCAAAGTGCAGAATATGCAGAAGGAAATAATAGCTTATTATTTGTTGGCAGGCCACGTGGAACTGGCGTTCACGAAATAAAACCGAAAAATGGCTGCTTACTACCACATTACTTATGGCCATCGTGATTTTAACACTCCTCACCTTGATTCTCTCCAATGGCGCTGATAACACCAATCATGTGGTTCACGTTCAGCCGCATAAGAAGGGTAAGTGGACTTTGTAATGGTATTATATATAGGTCTGTATAAATATGTATATGAATCGAATGTTGTTTCAGACTGTGTGGCAGCCGATGACTTGCCCTGCCTGAACGAGCATTGCATATTTGCCTCAAGTGAGATTCTCAAATCTATCGATGTCAGCATCGATCCTTGCGAAGATTTCTATGGCTATGCATGGTAAGAACACTTTTAATTAGTTTCATTGAGATCAAATATTAGCGAACTGGTACAACAGTGAGAAAAAATATATTTGAGATATTCAAATTAATATCTAAGTCAAATATCATTCCTATAAATATTGTATCTTATATTATTATTATTCCTTTTTTCACAGAAACTATTGTATCCTATAGATAATATTTTACTTTGTCAGTTTAATCTAATAGGTTTTAATATATACATATTGATATGATTATATTTAAAGATAATATTTCATCTTACAGACATTTGCCAGATATTTTAGTTTATTGGAGATGCTTTCAAATCTCAATCTTATTATTTTATCTTACTGATTGTATTATTTTTCACAGAAATTGTTTTAGGCCACATATATATATATTTCGTAAATACTATTGAAATATTAATTTAGTATTAGTACATCTTAAGGGCACTTACAGATAATATTGTGTCTAATTGATCGCTGATATATTTCCACATGTCATAAAATCTTGTATATATACTACTGCACTTCGATGCTTTCGATAATTGATATCAGACTATCTTACATATACTATTGTATCTCATAGATTAAATTATTTATTTCACAGATACGATTGTATGCTACAGACACTATCTTATCTTACAGATCCTCTTGTTTTTCATATACACAAATACTGTTTAGTCTTATTAATACTTCTAAATCTGAAATAAACAAATTATTTTTGCTGTAGAGAATTGAATGTAGAAACATAAGTATTTCTGAGATACAAAAGAATCGGGTTGTTTTCCTTTTAAACTTTTATTGGAAGCGATCTGGCGGAACAAAGGTTCACATTAGAGATAAAAAGGCGTTAACATCTGCAACATGTTTTTATTCTCTTTTAGCAATCAATGGATCAAGAACAATCCCATACCGGAGGGCAAGTCTACGTGGGGCACATTTGGAAAGCTGGAGCAGATGAATCAGCTAATTATCCGCAACGTTCTGGAGAAGCCAGCGAAAACGTTCAATTCGGACGCCGAACGCAAGGCCAAAGTTTACTACGAGTCGTGCCTGGACGTGGACGAGCACATGGAGAAACTGGGCGCTCAGCCAATGAACGACCTGCTGAAGCAGATTGGTGGCTGGAATGTGACGCAGAGCGGCTTCAATGTGTCCACATGGCAGCTGGGCAACACGCTCAAGATTCTGCACAACAGGTAAGCATGTTGGACTCTAAATAAATGTTGGTGCAACAACTCAAATCCATTGTAGATACAATTTCAACTGTTTGTTCGGCTGGGCCATTGGCGAGGACGACAAGAACTCAACGCGCCATGTCATCCAGATCGATCAGGGCGGCCTGACGCTGCCCACCGCCGACTACTACAACAACAAGACGGACATTCACCGCAAGGTGCTCAGCGAGTACATCGAGTATATGACAAAAGTGTGCGTGCTCCTCGGCGGAAATGAGACCGCTGCACGCGCCCAAATGGAGGCGGTGATCAACTTTGAGAAGAAGCTGGCGAACATCACCATACCGATGGAGGATCGTCGCAACGAGGAGGCCATGTACCATCCCATGAAGCTCAAGGATCTGATCAAGCTGGCACCCTTCCTCAACTGGACCGATCACTTTGACAATGCCATGCAACTGGTGAACAGGCGCGTCACCGACGAAGAGATCGTCGTCGTCTATGCGCCCGAATTCCTCAAGAATCTGTCCAACATCATAATGAGCATGCAGCAAACGGATGCTGGCAAAATGTGAGTCTCCTCCAATGTCTGCTGTAGGATTACTCCTTGGGTGGGAAATGGTTCGCAGTTAAACGAAACGAATATGCGAGAAAATAAGGAAAGACCATGAAATGCAGATTTATTAAGGATAAAATATTTATTTTTTAAACTAATCAAATTAGATTAGTGTAGTAATAATAATTTAAGTCATTCTCTAAGTTAATTACTGGTTGTGTTTCTACCATGAAGTCCTTTAAAATGGATATAATAGTTATGTGAAATGGGGACAGAAGTGTCAGAGAAAGCTATCTCAGAGAATTATCCAAAATTTAAGAATTCCTTAACGCATTTGCAACATTTTCGAAAATTGGCACTAACTATGTCGTGGCTTCGATTCGCGGCCCGAACCAATACCTCTCTTTGGCTTTGGTTCGAACTTTGGCTTGTCATATTATTTTAAACTTCAAGGAAAAATATTAGATTTTTTATTTATGCGAAAATCTTCATTTTTGTTGCTGTGTTTTTGAATTAAGTTTCAAGTATCTAGCTTCAATAGCTGCAAATTATTTTGTATCTATGCCCAGTTCCGCGCTTACAAATTATCAAAATTAGGTCACATTAATTACTAGCTATTTTATACTATACTATTTTTTTTAAAATATAAGTTATGTTCCTTTAATGTCTCTGGCATCTACGCTCCTAGACTTTTTTGTGTTCTAAAACTGAGGAAGATATATAGCGAATTGTCGTAGCTAAAAAATCTTAACACTTTATCAAACGCGGGTATAGACGAGATTATATTGAAGTCTCTAGTTTCATCAAGACGGACATGTTTGGAAAATGGCAAACGAACACTACTATTAGTAAAGTGTCTTTTTATCTTTGCTAAATGTTGAATTCCTTTTTCTTATATTTTTTTTAAATTTTTATTTTATTGTATTACAATTAAAATTATTATCGCCAGGTTTTCACTTGAGGTTTAACTTCAGTTGAAAGCTTTGCAATGTTTCGCTACTGATTTCATTTGAATGTACACCTTAATACTTGTAATAATTGCTAATTGAGTCCATGTTTCTGCCGCAGAACGCTGAACAACTATCTGATCTGGCAGGCGGTGCGAACGCTGACCAGCTGCTTGTCGAAGCCCTTCCGGGACGCCTACAAAGGCGTGCGCAAGGCGCTGATGGGCTCCGATGGCGGCGAGGAGGTCTGGCGGTACTGTGTCTCCGATACGAACAATGTGATTGGCTTTGCAGTGGGCGCCATTTTCGTGCGCCAGGCATTCCACGGCGTTTCGAAGCCAGCGGCGGAGCAAATGATCGGCGAGATACGCGAGGCCTTCAAATACAATTTACAGAATCTGAGCTGGGTGGACAAGCAGACGCGCGAGCGCGCCATTGAGAAGGCCAATGAGATCTCCGATATGATCGGCTTCCCCGACTACATACTCAATGCCGCTGAGCTGGACAAGAAGTATGCCGAGCTGAATATTAGCGCGAATGCGTATTTCGAGAACAACATCCAGGTGGCCATCTACAATCTGAAGAGCAACCTGAAGCGTCTCGATCAGCCGGTGAACAAGACCAATTGGGGCATGACGCCGCAAACGGTGAATGCCTACTATACGCCTACCAAAAATCAGATAGTCTTTCCCGCCGGCATCCTGCAGACGCCCTTCTTTGACATCAACAACCCCAAGAGCCTGAACTTTGGCGCCATGGGCGTCGTCATGGGCCACGAGCTGACGCATGCCTTCGACGATCAGGGGCGGGAGTACGATAAGTTTGGCAATATCAATCGCTGGTGGGATGCCAAGAGCATCGAGCGATTTAACGACAAGGCCGAGTGCATAGCCAACCAGTACGGCGGATACAAGCTGAACGGACGCAATCTCAACGGCAAACAGACTTTGGGTAAGTGTCGAACCGCTTTAATACCCTAGCATTAATTGACTCTCACCGATATGTCGACTCTCTCTCTGCAGGCGAGAATATTGCGGACAACGGCGGTCTCAAGGCCGCCTATCATGCCTATGTGCGCACCAAGCTCGACACGGATGCGGATATCCTTAAGCTGCCTGGCCTCAACCTGACGCATCCGCAGCTCTTCTTCGTGTCGTTTGCACAGGTGAGTATCTGAGCAGCTGTCATGTCTAACGATGCTAAGGATTTCTCTCTTAGGTCTGGTGCTCGAGCACCACAGATGAAACCAACCTGCTGCAGATGGAGAAGGATCCGCATTCGCCATCGCAGTTCCGCGTCATCGGCACGCTGTCCAATATGAGGGAGTTCGCCGAGGTTTTCCAGTGCAAGCCCGACACGCGCATGAATCCGACCAAGAAATGCGAAGTCTGGTAAAAATACAAATACATAAAACAGATCTCATAACCTCTTCGAAATACCAAAAAAATATAAAATACAATTTTAATACCAAATAACTTATCAAACCGCCGCACAACAAAAAAAAAGAAGAAAAACAAAAAAATCAACAACTATTACTCGCAAATAGAAAATGCAAATAGATAACGCGTATTCGATAGATGGATTGATAAGGGAGCTTATCGTTTTGAAATGTGTGCTATATGTTTTTGTTGTTGTTCGTTTCCTATATATACGCTTGCAGCTTAACACAAAGATATCGGAACCCCGTAAATAATATGTCTGTCTAATATCTACATATTCGTGCCCCTTTATTGGAAGGGTAGTGCCCATCCAAGATAGTATGTCAGCAAGGGTGTTTCATCTCTTTGGTTTTCTATGATAACTTTTGGTAATTACATACCTTAATTTACCACCGAAAGCAATTACTTTACTTGGAAACCATTCTTAAATTATCTCTAAAACTCAAAGGTCAACTAACAATGCATATAAATTAAATAACTGAAAATACTTATGTAATTACATAAGTAATTGACGAGTGCGATTACATTTTCTTTTATTATTCATTTAATTTTAATCTGATTAACAGTTGTATATTCCCAAGTCATTTTAATGGTAATTACATTTCCAATTGCCGTTGGGCACCTTCCGTTTATCGTAATTGAGCACCTATATACATTTTGAATCTTTCAGTTTTTTAGTTATTAGGAGTCCATACAAATTTTACTAGCAAAGTTCTAAAATCTCAATAATATCATAGGGCATTTACAAATTTATCAAAGGTATATATTATATCTAATAAGTCGTAAAGTATTTTTTTATTTCTTTTTTTAATATTGATGTTATTATAGAGCTATATTGCTTATCCGTCAATGTAATGACAAATTCTATTTCCGAAATTCATTATACAACTTGATATATAGTCTAGGTAAATTTTGAAATACTTTTTATATTCCGGATATTTGTCAAATCGACAATTTGCAAGCTTATGTATTATTTTCGGCATGCCGAAAGCCTTTTAACTTGTATTATTTACCAAAAAAAAAAAAAGAACGTCAGTAATTGTGCCTAAGGAAAAACGATAAAATATCTGACGATAAACTATTTGCATACTTTTGCGGACGGGCATTAACCGACTTTAAGCCGAGCCTGAGCCGCAACGTACCAAAGCTGAGACTTAAAGAATAGTAACAACAACAACAACAACATCATCATATTGTCTTAAATTTTTGGCTAAGATGAAATCGAGAAAACGAGCGCGTTAAACAATTTATGATAAATAAATAAAGAAAAGGCACACTTTGCTTTAAAATATATGTATGTATGTAGTAGATATAAACAATTTGTAACTGTAAACGTCGGGTCAGCGTCAGGCCCCGCTAAATATAACTCTGTAACTAGCTATTTGTAAAACTATTTATGTATATTTGATGTATAAAAGGAACTTACCTGAAATCGTCGAAAGGTCTAGCTTGAAATACTATCCGTGTGATCGATAAAAGATTATATCAAATATTCGTATTGTCGTAACGCAAATATGTGTTAGCCAAAGTCTCCCCCAATGGAGAGTTGTGTGTGTATGTGTGCGTGTGTATGTGAGCGCGTGTGTGTGATTGAATCTGTGTGCATTTGACGGAATGAGCGATAGTTTTGCGAGCGAGATAGAGAGCACATATTTGGTGCAGTTACTTCTGCCTTTTCGTTGCCAAACTCCAAAGTGCGAAACAATTTATCAAAGCGAAAAAAACCAATTTAGTATATATAAATATACATCCACATATTTATATTATGCGAATTAGTTTGATAGAATGGTAGCAAATACCATTTTTTGTGGCTAGACGAAACCAATACCAGCTATATTAGTTATGGCCTAATCTTAAGATAATTTAGTCAAAAGCTATCGTGTGAAAATATTAAACTTGAGCGTTTTATTCATTTTGTTTCGTTTTTTTTTGTGTCTTTTATTCAACTGGAAACTGTTGTTTTTTGTTTGTTTGTTTGTTTTAAACGCTTGTAGCACATAGTGTGTGTGTGTGTGTATGAAGATTGTATATCAAACATGACCATAGAACAAATCAACACCAATTAAATGCATGGGCATTATAGTATATATCAGTCCCGAAAATAAAATTCTAATAATTAAAAATAATTACAAAAAAAGAAGAATCAGAAATAGTAATACCAATCAGATTATTTGTAGATCACTGAGCAAGCATTTGGCACATATCAAGTTAAATAAAAACGTACAACAATGATATGTGTTTAGTATTTTATGACACGATCCTCTCATACGATTTATTGAGAACATAACACCAAATGTATGGAATTTATTTAATAGGAAACTAGTCAGATTTCCAATGAACTAATATACATATACGAATGCGAACTTTGTTAATGTATATCGAAAAATCATCTACCAATAAAATAATAGTATATATATATATAAAAAAACATATGTAATATGCTCAATTGTACCAAATTCGACATATTTCTTAGGTAAAATACGATAAACCAAATACATGAAAAAGCAAGAAAATACACCAGAAATAAATATTTCAACAATATTTGCCGAGATCTGTCTTAAAACGGGTTCCTTATTTTAACAACCACTCAAAACGGATATAAGAAACTATCTATGTGAATTGCACAAATATTTAGGTATCGATAGCTTTTTTTTTTTTTGTTAAATATACATAACTTATATATATATACATATATATATAAATATTTAACTAAAACGAATGCATTTAATTATTATTTAATTGTTCTTTTTGTATGGAACTTTGTTGAAACCGGCTAAGGCTAAACAATTTTAGTGTCCAACAACATATACATATATATACATACGAGTCTAAATAAATAAATATATACACATATATATAAATATTTTGCGTAAGTAATAGATGGAAATCATAACTATACTATTAAACGTACATACATACAGAGGTACGGGCTTGTATGTGTGTGTGTGTCGAGAAACAAATTATTTTTATTGTCAATAACTAAAATATTGTATACATATGAAAGCGAAATAAATTCAATAACTAAGTGTGTAATATACCGTTTTTATTCTCTTATGAGTCGACAGGAGCATCAGAAATTGAAATTATCTGCTGATCCAAGTTTTGAAATTATCCTCTGAGTTTTAATACATAATTCAAGACCAGAACTGCCTCGTTGACCTGTAAATTTCTTGGAAATTATTAGTGGCGTGCTGCATTTACTATCGGAAAGATTATATAAAATATGGAGGTTATACGGATCTGTAGTTTAGAAACCAGCTGGAGCTGATTTCTTATTTTTTGTAGGTATGTTCGCCTTCAGTTGTGACCTCAAATTAATCTTGATTGCTATAAGACAAACTTTAACTATGGCATTGTTTAGGTATGCGTCTATATAAACATTGGTTTGAGTTGCTCAATTAAAAAATTTCATTTTATTTGCCACATTTTCTTTAAAGTTTTTGCACAACTAGAGGGCAAATAATTAAATAGCTGCATTTGAAGTTTCCACAATTACCACAATTATATCTGGAGCAATTTTCGTATATTGGAACTACTTTTTATAGTTATACTAACTATACACTATATACATATATACATATCCTAAACACAGTCTCTAGTAGATGAGTTGTTTTCAGCGGAACTAAGCGACAAGGATTGCGGCTTACTCTTAGTTAGTATAACTATAACTATTCCCTAACTCTTATTAAAAAATAGATATAAATATTAATAACGAAAAAGGAGAGAGGGAGATAGAAAAAGAATGACGTCCGGCGAAGGGACGTTAAGCTGCTTAAAGATGTCGAACATTATTTCTTGACACAAGTTCTAATAAACTTTGCCCGTTGCCAAGCCCGAATCCACAGACGGACATACAAAGAGAACGTTACCGTCGGGTGTAACCGACAGCGCAATACTTATTTGCTGCCAAACAGCGATCTTTAAAGGAGGTCAACAGGAGGTCTGTCCGCAAAAAGTTTGTTACTCTATCTCTAGCTGTAAAACATATAGATAATATCGATTTGCCTTGGCCCCAGTGGGCGTAGCCAAAAAATTGTTACCCCTTTTTTAAAGCGTGTATACACTAGTTTATATATTTCAAGTTTGTCTAGCTCACAAGCGCAAAGCTAATATACTCTTTTCACTTCGCGAATGAGTATAAAAAACACTTCCATAGTAAATATTAAGAATAGCGTGTGATTTTTGGCGCAATTTAAATTTATTTATGGCGCTTCTTTTGCTTATTTTAGGCACAAGTTGTTTCAGCCTGCTGTGGTCGCTGGCGGCGCCTCCGGCTATTGGCAGCTTAGCCGTGTTGCATGCCACATACGTAAATATATATATATATGTATATAAAGATACCGCATACATATGTATCTTGACAGCTGTGCCACCTGGCTGCGAAACGCGCCAGCTATCGACATCGATTTCGACTCTCGTTAAGGTCCTTGCGGACTTTCTATTTTTATCTTTGCGGCTGATCCTGGTCGCCTGGCAACCTGCGCATAAAGCATTTAATCTGCTTAGCCAGGAAGACGACCCGGCACTGGTTCTGCTTGGATTGCCTCCTTGCCTCTCTCTTTATCGCATTGGCTGGTTATTGCTGCTGCGTGGCTGGTGGCTGGTGGCTGGTAGCTGCTAGCTGGTGGCAAGGCCCAAGGACCAAGGGGAAAGGGGCAGGGGGCGAGGCTTTGTTGTCAACCCCAATTGTAATTATACAAGGCGCACTCACTGCCGGCAGTAAACTGATTCGCCTTCTTTATGATGCCACTCTCGAGAAACCAATTGCCAATTAGCTTACTTTAATTTCCCACTCTCTCCTCAACTTTCCCGCATTCATTTTCTTTCATTTGCATTTGATTTTCATTGTTGCCTGTTGAATTTTTTAAGACAGCTGATTGACAAATTGCGCCAAATATCAGATTACTTTATTATTCAGTTGTCAGTTCAATACACGACTATAATTTGATGCAAGGTAAAATTCAATTAGCAACATTTCACAATAAATATACACACAACTTTGTTGACATGTATAATTGAGAAACAAGAGATATTAGTTATTTTCAAAATACTATTGAAGGCATATTTATCATATATAAATTGACGTGTAATGGGATATATATTTGATGGATATGCTTGGCTACTTTTCCATTTGTATCGTGGCTTGACTCAATCTTTGACATTGCTCGATAAATATTTTATATTATTTATATACTATAGGGGCTATAGGGCCTTTATAAACCCCGAGATATATTCAATAAAGGCTGCAAAAATGTATTTAAGCCAGTTACTGTAACTGTTAAAATTTTTATTTTACAAATTTCACTTTAATATTTCATATTATACATTTATTATATTGCTCAAAGATTAATTATTTATTTAAAAGTTAAAAAATAAGAATTAAACTCTGAATGTTTGTTATTTTAAAAAATAAGCATATTGCGTTTTCAGAAAGCTCTACTTAGATTATATAGTTTTTCCTGTAGCAAACTCCTTTCACTAATTTAAAACTTAAACAAACGGATGTAAATTCATGAGAATAATACATATGTCTATCGAGGCGGTTCAATTACCATGGACAAGTTGTCATCGGTTTATTTAATTGAATGGATATGTGGCTGAGCTTATGCTATGCTAAATGCAAAATGTGTTGACAATTAAATTACCACAGTATTAGCAAATGAGTTAGGCCGTCTGTGCTAATTTGCATAACAGTCATATGTAGCTAATTAAGGCAATTTCAATGAAAATTATTTGCAGAGAAGCAGCCGGCCGCAAAGCCAGCCAACAAACTTGCAACCAAAACTAAAACCAAACTAAATACATATCCAAATTCAAGCTCAAAACCAAGTGCAAATCCAAATCTAAATCCTGGCTGCGAAGCGGGGGGAAATGTGCTGAGTCAGCCGCCCAACCGCTCGGCGAGGAGCCAACCGTGCCGGATGGCAATCAGGCGTGCATTATGTTGACACGCCCACTCGTCCAACGTGTCATCACACACACACACACACACACATAGTGTGAGTGTGGGGATCTAAGCAGATGTACCGTCCCCAACGCCAAGTCAAATAATTTGCCAGCGTTTTGGCTTTTTATTTAAATATGTTAATCAAGGGCCAAGTAATTAGGTAAATTAAATGTTTTCTCTCTGCCTTCGCCGCAATGCACAAAACTTGCCTCTAACCCCTCCACCACTCACCTAGTCAGTCCGTGTGTCCCTCTGTCTGGCTGTCATGTCAAGTACTAATTTTTTGCATGTTGATTTAAATTAACATAAGTAAACGCACATTGTGGGCGTTTATGTACATATAATAAACGCATATATCGTACAATATGTACGTATATACAATTCACATATCTACAGATGTGTGTGCGTGTGTGCTGGACACATGCATATTTAAAGGCATATTTTCAAGTATGATTAAGCCTCCAACTTATCTGCTTAATTTTAAATGTCAACAATTTATTATAAAACGCCCCTCAACATATTGTGTGGCACTGGTCCGTGTGGGCTTTTCAAATGCCGTTGACGTGCTCATTAGCCCATTGCCACGCCCATGCTTACAAATGGCAAAACTTTACACTTATTTGTGACAACTGACAAAGCATTCGCCATAATCAGCATTTGCACAAGAGAAACTGGTTTGGCAAATTGAAAACTTTGCGAGAAACTCAAATTTCTATTGCATAAAAAGTTCTTCAAATTAAGTAGATTATATTATGTCAAATAAAAGGTTTGATAAAAAAAACCCTTCAGCTTAAAACTTATGCAGAAAGATTTTTTATACATGTACTTGCAAATTTTTCATACTCTGTTCTTTGTGCAATTTTTCAAGTTACAATTATTTTTAGTATCCTGTACACCTAGAGAAAAATAATCCTTTTTTCCAAAACTAAGTACATGCGTTGCAGAAAATTAAAAAAAAAATAAAACAGTAATTCAAATTCAAGACATATAGATTTTATCGTTTTGCTACGCCCCCCATGGGCGTGTCCAAAAAATCTTAACACTTTATCTAACTCGGGTATGCACAAGTATATATTCCAAGTTTTAAGTTTCCAGCTTCAATAGCGATCAACAAAATTGCGTTCATACGGTTTCACTTCACCAACAGACATTACACGTATACGTTCCTTCTGATCAACTCTGTTTTACGGAATTTGAGTGCCTAAATAGAACACAATAGCGTTATGGTCTTGTCCTTAAAAAGGTTACCTCAAAATGCATTATACAGTGGATACTAAATAGCTGAAGTCATATTAATTAACGAAAATAAGAATATATGAAAACACCCCTTTTATTCTATTCCTGCGCTGTGTTCCTAACGACATTTCTGTATAGACTTGCAAACAAATATGCAAAGCAAAAGCTGCAGTTAATTGGGTTGAATATTTCCAGGAAACTTCATTCAGTATATGTTTTCAAAGGGCATTCCATAAGCTAATGGTGTAGTATCAGTTTCTGCTACTATTTTGTAGCTTGTCGGAATACTTATATAATTAGCAGCAAACAGTTACAAATTGTATTTTGCGACTTTTGTGCTCACATTTTAATTGCAAAATTGTTTGCCAATTTTCGAGGCAAGCACGTTGCGCAAGGATGGGCCGGGGGTGGGGGTGGTCGGCGGGGGGTTATATTGTGGTGTTGGGGCTTGCACGACGAAATGAGATTTTAACCGCAAATAGCAGCAAACAGTTTCTGCTTTGGCCCGTGACGCTCCATGCGCTGGCAATAAAATAACAATCAACGCAAGCCGCGGCCGTTCCGCGGTAAAGGCGTTAGCTGCGGACTGTGGCTGGGACGGGGGTGGGGCGCAAAAGTTTGGAGCGCTGGCAGGAGGAGCAGCAGCAGCAACCGGTAACCAACATAGTCGGCCAACCGACAACAATGTTCAGCAAAAAACCACCCATATTCGAGGAAAACGCACTTTATTCTGACCCAACTAAAAGGCAGAGGCGCCCCAACCGCCTGCCGCCCTCCCCCTGCCCATTGTTTCAGCTTTTGTGATTTTCATTGCGAAACTTGCTCAGTTCGCTTTTCATTTGTTTTCACAAATTAATGATATAATTTCAATCTCTTAATTGAAGTTAATTGTCCACGGTTGCTCGGAGTATCAAAAAGTACGGCAATATTGTTTGTATGGTAATATATGATATATGGCTAAGAAGTGCGATCTTCTTACTAGAATACAATGTAAAAGCATTGTCCCAAAATTAGGATGTCTGCGACAGTTATTTAAATGTATTAATTAAATAAAAATGAACATGAACTTAACATGTATCGAAGTGCAAGCTTCGACTTTATTTTCTAGCCTGGAATCCCATTATTCAGAAGCCTTTGTAACACAGTCGCTAACAAAATTTATCTATAGTATCTATGCACAAAAAAAAAAAAAACCATATTTATTTTAAGCATTACAAACTTTAATACAGCATTTAATTTATGAGAGTGTATTTTTTAACTCCTATATGGAATTAAAAAATGCTCAACTATGTTATAATCAGTTAATCAGTATATCAATAAACTTAAGGAATTATTAAGTCTGCGACAATTATATAAATACTTAATATTAATAAATGAAATAAATGTTAACACATGAACTAAAATAAAATATTTAATAAATACTTTTTGATACTTTCAATAATTTTTTTATTTTATCCCTAAATCTTTGTTAATATTTAATGTTACTGGGTAAGTTTGACGTTTGCGCGAGATTTTTGTTTACCAGAATAGCTCCCAATATCATATAAAATAGCTCAGATTTTCAAATTTTTTAAAAGTATCTCGTTTGGAGTTTTGCATCATGGCGTCTGCCTTTTCTGCTTCCTTCTTCTACTTAAAAATTTCAAAAAATATTGATTACTTGTTGGTTGTTTAGTATTAAGTTATTATTTAAGTTTAAGTTACATTGTGTAATAAAATAAGTTACAGTAACAGATGAAGTTAGATATGATAATGTGAAAATATGATATTCGTATAAGCTATAATTTATATATATATTTAGTATATCCATGTAGCTTACAGAGAGAGAATCATTTTGTCAACTATGGAGCAGAGTAAATTTGATATACTTGTTTTGTGGTAGCGGCTTCTATATGCCTTTCCCTCCCGGAGCCTGCCGCGATTCCCATTCCCATCATAAATCTCATCCTCATTCGTTCTTTTCGCCACTGTTCAACTTTTTGGGCGTTGATGTTCTGGGAGATAGTATTGGCAGAATGGACAGACTCCCGTCTAGATCATTCTCGGCAACTGTGGAGCCCTGGGAGCTGTTGCGCCTGCAACGGCGACGCCAGCTGGCCCTTGCCATGGGCTTGCTGGTCACCTTGTTGGGATCGAAGTAACTATCGAGCAGTGTAACCAGCTCGGTCTGCTCCTTTCCGCTCAGTTTGCCAATTGGCTTCAGTGTCGTGATCAGGCCCTGAATGCCCGTATCCCTCCAGATATCATTCAATATGTTCAAATCGAGTCCATTCTCCGCGAGTAAAATGCGAAATTTGACAGCGCGCACGCGGTGCAACGTGGTCTTGAAGTAGTCTAAGAATAATGGTCGAAACGAGTTCTGGCGCCGCAGGTTCAGGTGTTCCGTACTCAGGTCACCGATTTGACTGTCGATAGTCGTGATATACGGCAGCAGGGCGTGGCATATGGTGTCGGCAGCCGCCGGGGCATGCGGCTCCCGATTGCACAGCTCGACGGCGATGCCGAAGACCAGCTTGGCACGCGCACTGGCGCTGCCAATGAACTCCTCGGCGACACTGTCCCCCTTGTCTCTGGCCAGGAGCCTTGACAGCTTGTGCACACTGTAGAACGTGCGATCGGGGCCGCTAAGGGTCGCCTTGGCCATGTTGTTTGTGTTGACAAAGCCCTTTACCAACTTTGCGAAAGCGGCCAGCATATCAAAATTGATTAGCGATTGCAATATCATCAGCGGTATAAACTTGCGCTCCTCATGGTAGATGAGAACAAAGCCCTGCGAATTCGAATTGAGCTCTTGCAGCCAGCCCAGGAACTTCTTAAACACTCCCGCCTCAGATTCCGTTCGAATTATCTAAAGGCAAACATCAGATAATCAGGCTACTTTAGGTTCGTTTCGATTTTTAGCGAACTCACCTTGTTGGTTTGCATCGACTTCAGCACACGCTGGCCCTTAACCTTTATGACACGAACCTGATGGCGCTGTCTGGCAGCCGAGTTCAGATTTATGGATGGCATTATATAATCTTCAAAGTGCTCAGCTGGCGTGAAGGCGGCCAACTGGAAAATCTGGTTAATGGAAATCTGTTAGTTGCGCCCCAACCAAGGCTCAAATAGTTGCCTTACCTTGTCGTTAAGACGACGTCCAGTTGTGTCGATGTCGACACCAATCGGCATAAAGTTGCCGCCTGCCCAATCTCTGTTCTTCACGTCGGCGCAAGCTCCGGCAATATCGGGAAACATGATGCAAAATAAATAGTTATATACTCGGTTGCCTAACGCCTTTGCTAGGGATCTTGAGGTACTTATTATTACTTAATCGTGATTCACTTTCGGTTGAAAATCACATTCAGTTCATGCGACTATCAAAAGTGAACTGACTCGAATAAGGCCTGAGACATTTATGTGAACTTCAGGTCACAGTTTGCTTTGATTTTATTTAAGCAATGAGGTCTCTTTTTACATTTGTTTAAAAATAAACAGCTTGTGAACAAATATCGATACATCAGTTCTTATCGATTGTTAACCAAAAAAAATTCTTTCTTTAACATTTGTTATTACCTTTTTTAATACGTTTTTAATTGCATAAAAGTGTATGTACCTTGTACCTTTAAAAATAGAAAAATAAGCTTACAGAATATTTTCTTAACAATTTACTGGATAACTTCCAATGGAGCATTATCAGGTAGTATTTAGTAAGTCTGATATAAATATAGTGCTAATAATTATAATGATGTTTACAAATGTAATAGTATAAATTGTAGCAATAATCATTTTTAATAATGTCATAGTTGTAATAAGATCGGTTAACAATATACGTATAATTGGAGAAACGAGAGCGCATCCAATATTAAAGAGCTTTCTCGTATAACAGTTAAATCGGTGTGTTCAATATTTCTGAGAGTTGCTGCAAAAGTTGTGTGCTAATTTATATGGGCGTTTATTAAATTGCTTGTAAAATTGCTTTAATTAGTTGCGAGGGCAAGTGTTTTAACCGAATCAGTAATTGAGCCATAAATTCAAATATTTATTACATTGGCCAATTTCACAAATTGTGCTTCATACTGGGCTCCACTCACACCACCCACGATATGGCTCATTTGGCTTGGGCAAGTGTTAAGTGTCTCTCTCGCTCTCTCTCTCTTACCCTCTCCCTCTCGGCATTTTGGAAGTGTTTCGCTTCTGTCCGGCGCTGACAATTTCAATTAAGTTCGACTTTGGCCCGAAAGTATGCAACACATGTTTGCACTCAGCTGCGTACAAGGCGCCAACTATAGTCGTAAAGGACGCACAACTGTACATAAATATCGCATGACTTTGGTGTAAGTTAAGGCAATGTGCACTCAGCACTTAAGCACACTCTTATACACGCGCGCGCACACACACACACACACACAGACACACGAACTCGCACTCGCACAGGCAGCAAGATGAAACGCGTATGTAAAATATATATTCACGCGCCCCAGTGAATAATTCAGCAGCTCTACCAAGCCCATCATCAAGTGCTCCACTCGAAAATGAGTTACTTTACATAACTAAGTAATTGGCGGGCCTCAGTGACAGCGGCTCAAACGTGAAATTATTATAAACAAACCATTTGGCAGTCGTAAAAAAGCGAAAAAACGCAAGAAAAACGAGAGTGAAAAAAAAAATAAATTTGGTGGCTGACATAAAAAGCGGCGGGAAATTTCTTCATTATGCAGAGGCGCGGCCGCAAAAAGCGCCAAAAGTGCCAATGGGAGCAGCAAAAGTGTAAAATATAAAACATATTTAAATGCAATAAAGCAGCAGCAAACACCAGACACCAGACAGATAGGGCGCAGATACCCCACAGCCCGTCCCTTGGTTACAAAAATGAAAATGTTCAAATTTATCAAAATCATATGCCAAAGATCCATCAATGCACTCAAACATTTTAAAATTAACATATTTGAACACCAATTTATTTTGTTTGCAATCTATCAAACTGGAGTCAGGTAACGTATCAAATTATTAACAATAATAATCAGTAATTAGTGCAAATTATTTTATATTAACTATATAAATAAAAAAAAAACAATTTTTTTGAAATGCGTTTGTTAATTATCTCGAATAAAATGATGCTTAAATTTTTCCATCAATCAATTAGTCAATATTTATAATTTTTTAGATGTTCCGAATTCCATTGCAGTTTTAATTTCAATATAAATGGAAATATTTTAGAGCATATTTTGACTGGTATTATTTCAATTATATCAATCTCAAGGAGTATCGCTAATTGAATAACATTCGTACAGTGCACGCTTGGCGTCCAGGGAACAGAAAACATTGACCAGCTTATGTTTAGGCCGGGAGATTAGTGCCCTGATCCAGGGGACTGCAAAAGCTGCTTTTCCAGCCGCGTCCGCTTTTGTTGTCGGCGATTTGTAAAACGTACTTCTGCCTTCCGCAGTCACATTCAGCCGTCAATTCGGAGGCTGCATTATAAGTAGTTGGTCGCGGCGGGGGAAGGGGGGCACAACTTAAGCGCCATACAATGTATTATACTCCTTTTGCGCCACAATGGCTCGGCCGGATGGCCAGGCGTGACCAGCGCAGTGGTTACAGTTGCATAAGGAGCCGGATGGGTGGTCCGGGGGTCAGGCTTTGGCCTAAGCTGCTGTAGCATGTCAACTGCTTGCATCGTTTGGGCTTCTGGCTATGCGCCGCTGCACTTTTACCTGGCTTGCCTTTGGTCCGTCTCTCCGTCCTTTGTGCAATTGAAATGCACTTGTAGTGAATGACGGCGTTTAATTTGCCGGCGAGTGCGGCTTAAGTCTCGCATTAACTCAAATTGAATGCCATGCATTTTTGATTAAGTTGAAGACGCTTTGAAATTGCCCTTTGTCAGCTGGCTCCCTAATCAGCCGCACAAGCCGCTGCCAGTGCGAGTGTACAATTGTATATTGTATCTGCTGCCACACACACACACACACACACACAAAGGCCCTGCCGCAAAGCCTTTGGCCCCTTCCCCATCTACATAATTGCCGCCACATTTCTTGCTTCAAATTGTATTTTCTCCTTGAATGAAAATCAATTGTACAAATATTTCGCTCATCAAAAACTTCAAACAACTTTCGCCACTATATAGACGCCATCCCACTCTCTGGTGCAGACAGTTAGACAACATTTTGCTTACATTTCTGTTTGGCTCTTGTTTGTTTTATTTTGTATTTATTTTTTTTACAACCAGCAGGAAAGAAAATGTCTGTGCCACAGGCATTTTCCAGAAAATGTTGTCTTACGGTGACCTACAATAGGCTTTTACAGATTAGCGTCTCTTCAATTAGAAGAAGACCCAAAATGCGTGTCCATAGCTTCTCCACTTGACGCTCATAAAAAAGTTTTTAAACGACACCAGGTTCGTCAGTCGATAACCATCAATAATTTAAATAAAATAAATTCAGATCTATTAATTTAACTAACTATGACGTTTACCACTGCACTTCAATTTAATATTTAATTCAATCTCAATAAAATAAATAACTGAAATTGTTCCTTTTTTGTTGAGCCAAATATTAATATACAAATAAATGATTATTAATTAAGCGAAAAGGGACAGGTATATTCGATTGCAGATGGTTAAATACCCTTGCCGACCTAATACACTATATAATTATCCAATCTCAATCAACATCTTACTTCATCAGACATCAATTATAATTCGACAATTCTTAACAGTTTTTTCTAATGAAGCTTTATAATATTTTTATTTAAATAAATAAAATATATAATATACGTTATTGGGATGCTTGCTATTATATCAGAATCAACATTCTCTGCGAACTGTACTATATAGTAATCCAATTCAGTAGGCATCGAATTCATTATTTTAAAGGTATAAAATAATGATTTAATTCGTTGTGCCCTGATCAGGGCTTTAATCAGTGCATATTTACGAATAAAAGGTAAGTTTTATTTAAATATATTTTTTTCGTCGTCTCTAATTACATTTTTCAATAAAAAGCCAAAAATAAATTAAATATTAGTGTATTATTTCGCACAAAACTGAATAACATAATGAGGTGCATATTAATAGCATTTAATTTTTCGATGGAATGCCGGAATTTTCCAAATGAATATATTTGCAAGGATGGGTTCTCAAATCCCTTTTTCAACCCCTCCTGGATAAGCAGCCTTAATGATCGATCATTAGGCATTCTATAGGCAATCATGGCATTCAGTTGTTGGCCTGGTTCGAGGCTGCCCACGTTAAATCAAGCTAATGAACTGTTAATTGGACCAAAGGATGCTGCATGGAAGTGGGGCGGGGCGGGGCGGGGCTGGGCTGGATAAGAGCTGCCAGCAGGGCGCACTTTGTTTTGTGACATATTTTTGAGTTCGTATTATTTTGGGGCATCCATTGAAATCAATTTTGTAAATAATTAATATGCTCTTCAGTTGCGTGTGGCCCAAGGGAGCGGGGAGGGAAAGGCGCGCGGGTGCGGCTGACAGGACTTGTATATTTGTGCGCTTTATTTATCAGCCTAATTGCATTACACTTTTGTGGTTTTATGGTTAGAAAATGAAATTAAATATGAACAATATGTGGATAGTCTGTGTGTGTGTGTGTGCGTGTGGGTGTCTGTGCGTGTGTTTATGTGTTGTATGGGCGTGTGTTCTTTTGTCTGGCAGCGTATTGACAACACTGTTCGCTCTAAATGACAAGTAGAATTAATTAATGTTCATTATTCTTACACGAACTTACCTATTAACATAGCAACGCAAAATTCCCACATATATATAATTTTGATATTTCATTTTCCATAGACTAATTAATGTAATTGGTAAGTGGTCGAGAGCGAAAGAGATGACGAGCTTAGTCAGACATACGTAAGAATTACAATTATTATGCAAACAATGTTTGTATCAGTCGCGTTGAAAGCAGTTGCCAGACATTTAAATAGGAACTAACGTGAGAACTATAGACTGTTGTATCCAATCTGTATTCTATATATGGTTTAATAAGAATGAGGCATTTTAGGCAACTAAACCTCAAATTGCCATAGTGAGGTATTCAAAAGTTGGGCAATAAATATAGAAAACAAAAATTGAAAACAAGTAAGAACGTTCCAGTCGGGTATAAGTGATTGCGCAATACTCGTTCACAGTATTATAACAGCTTAAACGGTTTTAATTATTATTGTTATTTTTGTATTATTTTGTAATTTGCTTGGGCGGGAGTATTATTTGGTGATTCTAGCTCTAAAATTGTGCTGATATAAATTTCCGAGGCTTACCCGCCCCCAAGATATAGATTTGATCGATTTGCCACGCTCCAAAAAATAAAATGTTTCTGCCATCTTTAGGAGAGATTTTCAGAAATCTGTCTGCAACATTTTATGTATCTAGTTTTAGACCTGAGAGAGATACTATATAGATGAAATTGAATTGACACGGCCCCAAAAAATCAAAACATTTTACCTGACGCAGGTAGACACGAGTTTTACTTCGTGAACGAGTCTAAAAAGTGAATATCTTCTGGAAAATACTGAAACAAAAATACTTATATTATTGTTGTTATCTAACTAACTTATCGAACTAACTATCTAACTAACTTTTTACCACTGGCCAGGAATTCAAACCTCTGATTCTCATTTAAAATCAGCTACAGAGAGTGCAAATTATCATACTATTCAGCTGATGGATTTCGATTAGAAAAAGAATCGATTTCGCATTTTGATTGACTTTTTTATAACTTCCCAGGTGGATTTGTACGCTCACATATAGACTACCACAGATTGTTGATGGATGAACGGTTTATCAATTCGAGCAGAAACAACGGGCATTCACTTGAAAGTGTTGCCGCTCTAATGACCCCAACTACAAAGCTGCTGCAACTTTAATAGAAGCGAAACTTTCACTTCAACTCTCAACGTTGATGGATCGCCTGCACTTTGTGGAACCCGCACAACATGTTGACGGCTCCACGCTGCTCCTGGCTCTCCACTCCAGCAGGCAGGACGACTTGCCGCCCTGCTCCGTGCTGCATCCTGGTGAAACATGCTTGAAAATCCCCGACTAACAAGCCATATTAAAAAGTTCCGAGTGCGAGCGTAAAAATGTCGACACACTCACACGCACACACACACACACATAAAGAGAGACACTGTTTCGCATATATGCATATATCAAGTTGCAGTGGCAAAGATTCACGGGATGAATACTTGGCGGGGTCTGGGGTTGTGCAGCGTCGGGACATCTTATTACGTTGTTTTATTGCCAACTAAGAAATCAAGCGGCAACAGAAGTGGCAGCTAACTAAGCAGTACCATACACACACACACACACACACACACACTCACGCAGAGATGGACCCACAACCACAGCCCGGAGCCAGAGCCACAGGCTGGGCCAATCCCAGCTCGAGTCCCTGCGGCAGAACTTGTCCAGTTGCAGCTTGGACGCTCTTAACTGCTAAAAAGATTAATGACTTTTATAAAATTTATTATTGCTGTTGCCGCCACAATGACGTCGCTGCATCACCTAACCACCTGCCACCGACTTGGCCCCAACCTCTTGCTGCTGGCCAACATTTGAAAATCGTTTGGAATTTTCAATAAGGCTATAAATTTAACAAGTATTGTAGTTGCTACCACTGCTGCTGGAACCCTTTGAAGTGGCTCATTTATTATGTAATTGCACTGTCGCACAACGAACACTCGCACACACACACTCGCAGGCACACACGTACACACAGGCACATACACGTTAAATAAAACAAAGTCAGTGGCAAACATCGCGTCCTCTAAACTGACATTCAAATTCAACACTCAAACGCAGCGCGAAATCCACTCCCCCACCCTCCCCTGCCTCCTCCTCCCCCTCGCTTCCAGCTGAAATCACGGCTTGTCACGCTTTGGACAATCCCCCAGCTATAATTTATTTTAAAGCATCAGCTAAATTATCACCAAGGGCATTTTAAAATCTTTTTCTATTTACTTTTTTTTTTAGATTTTTTGTGATTTCACTTGATTTTTTATTTTATTTTTTTTTTTTTTGGCACCATGATTAATTGTTAGAGCGGTGTTTTTGATGACGAAATTCACTGGCACTGTTTGATCTAGAGATGAGGCACTTTGCAGAATAACATATACGAAAGACTCAAGAGTACTTGATGTGAATTTTATGGCACACGACTTAATAAATGGAATATACACATTAATATTTACTTGGCGTATTATCCGTGATTTTATATTATATAAACTTATAATAAACTGACTTGTAGCCTTTAATTTAATATTTAAAAATACTATTTTGGCTTAGCTAAATTAGTATTTCTGATTCATGGTGAAGGATATATTTCATTCAATTATATAGTATAATTTGCTTATATGCTAATTGTATATTATATATATATTTATATAGATGCTCTTTTGGCAGCATTAAAAGTGGTTTTTGTATGAAAATAATTACGTTTGGTGCATCAAAGTTAACAACTTTTGCACTTAAGCGCCTCATGTGAAAGCATTTTGCAATTTGCCTACTCTTTATATTACATATTTTTTTGGTTACGCATGACCGTTTTTTGTTTTTGCCTTTTAGTGCATAGATAACTCATTAATTATAAAATTCGAAAGATATGTAAAACAAACCGCGTAATTGGTTGAATTAATAATTAAAGAAAATAAAAATTAATTAAAATGTAAACGCTGCTGCATTGCAAAAAAACAAATTACAGACTACTTCTAAGCAATTTGATACATGTTATAAAATGTGAAAAAAGTATTAAGTATCCGCATTGAAATTTAATTATGTACATGTAACGAACATTGTATAAAAACCGTAAAATGTAAAAACCGTAATTTAAAAAATATAATGTTAGCTGCCTTTTTAGGATAGCTGCCCCTGAAGTCCGTGCAAAGTACTCGAGGCATATGTATATCAAACACACTTAAGCCATTAGTTCATTCCGTAAACATCGTGCCTGACATTGACACATTTTTGAGCCCGTACCACCTCTAGTTTAAACGTATGTGGAAAATAGGTCCGCAATTCGCTCAGGGTCCGGCAAAGTGAACACTTTGAGCGACATAACTGTCCTGCATGCTTGGCGAATATGAACGCATTCCTATGTGTGAGCTAACATAACTGCTTCCTGGGCCAGCTCGTGTAGTATTTGATCTATGTATGGCCAAAGAACCGGACTAAATGCATTTCGTTGAAATGTTCACTTTTTGCATTTTTGCAAGAACTTGGAAAACATTTCTGTTGCCAGTTGGGGCTTTAGCATCGATCTGTTTCTGGCTGCGAGTATCTCGATTCTGGCATCTCCTCTGCTCAATTGCGCCACATTAAGTGGCTGTTGGTCTATGTTTAGGCCACACTCACACACACACACACTCACATACACATCAACACTGTACTCCGCTGGTGTTCGTAGCACACTTTTGGGCTGTGGCAAGGGTTCAACGATTTTCAGTTAAAAAGCATTCGAGTGGATGAACAATATTTATTGGTTTTCATGCGCCTGTCCAAGTCTATGTTCATGTCGATGGCTAAGTGTGTGTGTATGTGTGCGTGTTGGCCTGTATGTGTATGTGTGGTTGAGTGCCTATAGTCCGAGCTTCCGGCTTGGTAGTGCCAATCAACATACATATGTATGTACATAAACACATAGACATATACGTACAAATAATGTGAAAACAGGCAACCCTTTTTCCATTGTGTTCTTATATCCGTACTTATTTAATATATTGCTGTATAAAGCATTAAATTGATTCGCGAATATTTAAAAATACGAGCACTCAAACATATATTAGACAAGGCCAGTCAAATAATAGTTTCTATAATAAGAGATTAGATTGAAGTATTTCATAGCTTTATACTAGCGAAATATTTATGTTTTATGGTATTTTCAATTAAATTTTGTATTGTTAGTTAGTTAATAGTTATTAAATTAAAAATAAATATATAAAACAATATTTAAAAAAATAAAATTAACTTAATAGTTCTAATCTGCAAACCCAGAAAAAAATGTTGCGCTTTCGATTCGTGGTTCGATTAGATTAGATTTTTTTTGATTTCTGAACCCTTTTCTTTTATAAATTGTTCACAAACAAACTTAAATGGAATTAAACCACTTTTGCCAACAAATTCTAAGAATCGAAACTCGGATTGCAAATTGGTGGCACAAGTTTTTTTAACAAAAAAACCGTTAGGAGCTTAAATTGATTATATAATTTATATAATAAATACAAATAATAACTAAAGTGCCTAAAGATAGACTACTTGTATCTATAATATGTTGTCCTGAACATATTGTTGTTAATTACGGAAAAAGGCATGACCGTTCACTTATTGTTTTTAAAAAATTTTGGCTTTTCTTCAACAAATTAATTGGCTTACTGTTGATATTGACCCGCTTAAAAGGGACACTCTGGCCCCTCTTTTGGCGCTCTGGCTAAAGTGCTGATCATATTTCAGCCACCGGTATGGTATATTATAAAAAAAGAAAGTTACGTGTCGAAATGCAGTCAAACTGATCTTGATGAGCAGTGTTTATTGTGTTTGCCAGCAAATTTGATGGCTTATTCGCTTGTGGCGATGATGGCGTTGATTGCGCGAATCAGGTAACTGCCGGCGATCCCGTCAAATGCCCGAAAACTTATATGAGTCCATCAGCGAGGTAATTTCAATGAGTCCATGTGGGCCGTGTGGATATTTTCTTTCTTTTCGTTTGCCATTTGCCCAATGCAATGTCGGCTTTGTGGCTGCGTTTTTTGTGGCAATTTCTCGTAACGGCCTATTCGAGGTTCAGCCTTTGTGTGCGTTTGTGTGTGTGTGTGTGTGTCTGTGGCAACGGGTAAGGGCCAAAGGGGTGTTGTTTTATAGCGTCCGTCGGCGTCGATGACAACGGATTGACGCTGGCAGCAATATATAAAAACACCAACCACCCACACACACGCACACACATAAAATGTGGGCCAAAAAGAAAGCCAAAAAAAAAATAAGTAAAAAAAACAAGAGTACACATATAAAGTTCAATCGAGTCAGTCAACAATTGGCACACACACACACACAGGCACACTCAAACACACACAAAAAGTGTCTGCTTGTTGTCTTTTTTTATTTCGGTATAACCAAAGTCAATTGGTTGGCTCTCTTTCGGCTTTTGCGCGTATGTATCTGATTGAGAGATGTGTGTGTGCGTGTGTGGGTGTTGGCCTGTTGCGGGTGTTTGTCAGCTGGCTGGGGCGGAGGTTAAATTTTTGGTCGGCTTAGTGCTTAAATACATTTGATTGTAATTCGCTTTTAAATTCGATTCGTTGCGATTTGTTGTTGGATCTAATGGTGCGACATCTGAGCTCCTCGGGCCTACGAAGCTTTCGCGTAACGGCTTTGGGTTACAGTTCGAGTTGAGGTTCGGCTCGGGGCTTGGGTGCGGGTTTACGTGATTAATGCGGGTCAAGCAAATGCAGACAGTATCCAAATATACACAGACACACACACACACACGTGTGTCGTGTCTGTGTTTATTTCGACTAGTTTTCTGCTCTGGCCTTTACGTATTTGTTGACTTGGTCAACTAGGGGCACCCAACTCAACGCCCGCCTCCTCCACTGTCTCTGCATATCTTAAAAGGCATACTTTAAGAGCTCTGCATATTAGCAATGGGCCTTTTAAATGCCAAATAAACCTGAGAAGCTACTGGCTTAAAAGCTCGCCCATAATAATACAGGCCGAGTTCTATGATGCTTGCCCACCGCCGAGTAATCCCCGACGGGTCCTTGGGAGCAGAAGTATTCATATCGTCGTGGTATTAGCGGCCTTTCCACTTGCTTCCTGGTCTCAGAATGCCTAAATATTTTATTTGCTGATGGTTAATATCCAGGACAAGGGGGTAAATGCTTTATGCCTGTGAAATAGGCTTTATTTATTTTTTATTTATTTGTATATGGCGAGGCTGCAATTATAAATAGTTAACAGAGCTTTGGGATTAATTGAAAAATGGTGTTTGCAGAGTTTGAGATTTTATTTAACAGGTTCATATGACTGCAATTTTTGTATTTTGTGCTCCTTATATTAAAGCACAATTAACCAAATTGTGCCTGTCCATATTGTGAAAAGAGCATATTGGGTTTGAATACACATGTGTAAATAAATATAGGTAAACACCTGAAGAACAGGCCCATTCTAAATTCTAAATTTTGTTCACAAAATTTCAGGATATATTTCGTTGTGGAATATTCTATTATTAACTAAAAGTATAACTTTTTCGATTTTTTATTTAGGAGTTTTGGGATTGTTATAAAAGTTTTTTAAACAAAGCTTTATAATCTACTGCAGTTTGAACTTTCCACTATGTCCGGACTGCAGAAGCGAGATTCCAGCTAATTGATGTGGAATACTAGGTTCCTGGATCGAAATTTGGGCCGAGTTCGAACCGTGGACAACCGCCAATTATTTCTGGGCTTGCAGCTATATTGTTAACAACGTTGTTTGAGCAATTGCAGTTGATTACGTTTCTAGCGTTCTCTTTCTCTCGGCCAATCTATTGCGCTCTCGCTTGCGCTGACTTCGTCACTCCAAAGAGTTACGATTTGTTTAATTTGTTGTTGCAGATGTTATGCTTGTTATGGATGTGGTTATTGCTGTTGTTGTTGTTCTTGTTGTTGGTAGTTGCTTTATTTGGCAACAAAGTTTCACGGCATGTCGCACTCGTTGAAGCCCACGCAACCAGCTCCAATCCCCATTGCACGCCACCGCCGCGCTTTTTGGTGCACAAATCATTTTCAAATACAAAACTTTGGCAAGTTTGCTGCAATAAAGTTGTTGCTGCCACACCTTTACGCAGCCCCAACCCCACTCCCACCTCCGCTGGGCTAAACCCTTTGCTCGCACGCAACTGTTTGGTTCCATGTAGCAGGTAATTTGTGTTTTAAAATTGTAAAACGTAAATTTAATGGAACGTTTAGGTGTTGTAAGGCGGTTGTTGCTGTTGTTGTTCTCTGCTCAACTTACTGCTGTTGTTGTTGTTGTTGTTGCTGCTGCGCGGCTCCACACGTGTGCCAATAAATTAAGCCCAGGAGCTCCGGAACTGAACCAGCCCAAAAAGGAAGTTAAATAAGTTTAAATGCTGCACACACATTTCTGAGGCAGTGTTTAAAGCGTTTCAACTCTCAAGCTGCAAAGCTGAGTGCTATTATTAAGTATTTTTCGAAGCAACTCAACCAATTGCTTGTGTTCTTATACGTAGATAGGTTAAAAAATGATATTGGCTATATGGGAAAATGGCAGACTGGTTCCAGATGTAAGAAAGAAATTTAAAAGTACAATAATTAATAGAAACAAATTCTTGTTGGAGTTAACTTGAGAATATTTGTTCTGTAAGCATTTTAACTCATTAAATATATTGTTAAAAAAGAGAAATGCATTAATATAAAAGAATGAAATGAAATGCTTAAGTCAGCAATATTCTCTTTTATAACATCCAATTCCTTTTATTGATAATTCAGTAAACTGCTTAATGGGCAATGTAAATATATAATTTGTGACGGGTGAGAATTAAAAAATTCCTAAGATATAAAAAAATTTATCGAATATTTAAAATTGTGTTAAATCAAATGAATTCGTCCAAAAAGAGAAAAATGTGCACTTTTCGTGTAAAATCAGAATTAGGCGTTTATTGATTTTCTGAAATGTCCATTTACATATTTTGTATTTACAGTTTTTGGCCATTTGGGGGAGATGGACAAAACGTTCAAATCGATATCTTTAGTTTAAGGTTAGATTCAAAGAGGCAGCAACCCCGTAGCTGTTATTTACACTCTGGACAGTGTATTGCGCAGTCTGTGCAACCCGACTGCAACGTTCTTGTTTGCCTTAAATTTAATGCTTTTTAAAGCTAAACATTTTATGAGTCTGAGCAGAAATACTCGCTCTCTCTCTCGCTCTCTCTCACATTGTGTCGCTCTTTCTCTCTAACTCTCAGTCACTCCATCAATGTGTCACACATAGACCTTATACATATGTAGACATATTAAAATTCGCTTTGGTGGCTTCATCGTTGACTTCAAATGTATCTTTTCTCTGATGTATCTGCACCTGCAATTGTGGCTGGTGGCCTGCGTGCCACGCCTCGAATTCCCAATATTCCGTGGACGTCTTGCTGCTACAAATTAATTTGCGGCTTATCGAAGCCATAAAAAATTTCTAATCCACTTTGCGTATATAATCATGAGCGTCAATTTAATGGCAGTCTGTGCGTGTGTGTGCGTGTGAGTGTGTGTGTGAGAAAGCATCGCATATTATGTGTAGCATGTCTGATGTCTGCGGCTGTTGTTGCCGTTGCTGCAGAAACTTTGCGATTTGCTGGGATGTCAAAGCCAAAAAGATAACTTTTTATACCATTTGCTATTCTGTGTGGGGTTTATCTGTAAATGTCTTTTGAGGCCGCACTCGCTGATATTGAAAGTAAGAAGCGCTTAATCGATAGTGTTCAATATTTTCATTTGTGTTCCTAACTCTTCACTTGGCAGCTTGCAGATATAAAAAGAGAGCTACGATTTTATTTGGATTTTAGTCAAAACATTCAACTATC
The DNA here is from genome assembly GCA_035043565.1 of Drosophila robusta. Lineage (NCBI taxonomy): Eukaryota > Metazoa > Arthropoda > Insecta > Diptera > Drosophilidae > Drosophila > Drosophila robusta. The sequence goes on along the minus strand of JAWNMW010000257.1, from coordinate 16,547,828 downwards.
GATGCAGTCAACAATAGTGGATGCTGCTTAAACTAAACACATTTCAACTTGTATTTTTGAAAGACGACAATTAACCTTACAACGATTAGATTCCTAAGAGTTCAAAAGGTTTGCATTTTAATCGCAAAGTGTGGCGAAAAATTGCCATAGATTGTGAGAGGAAAAGATCAGAGATAAGTTGCTGACGCAAAGGAAATCGCAAATGGCAAAGTGTAATCAAAGAATGCAGAATAGGATAAGTTGCCAGTCTGCTGGAACGTAATCAAATTGATTGCTTAAAACTAAAGATTATTTTTGATTGATTTTAACTTAAGCTTTCGTAGTCAAAGATGGTATAAAAACGTTTGATTTCGACCATTAGATAGAATATAAACATAATATTTATTCTCTTTTAATCGGTATTTTTGCACGGTCTGTGTTGCTTTGTGCTAATTACAGGGTATTCAAGTGCGCCTCATCCATTTGCTTCAGCTTGTTTTTGTGTTTTTAGCTTGACTAAGCGCTGCCTCTGCCAAAACTGTTAGTGATAACAAGGGCAACAAAAACAGCACGTCAAATTGTCAAAGCCCCTGGACAATATTACATTTATTGTGTCTGCCGCTTGCCGCTTGCTGCTTGCCCCATGCGGCCGTCAGTGAAACAAGAAAAGCGTTGGCGGCAACCAGTAAAACTTTGTTACCAGTTCAAATTGCAACAAAGTTCGATTGAAGGCAACAGCAACAACAACGCTGACGACAATATGCGGCCCTACAAAAATATTGCGGGTCTGCCACAATTTTTGGCACATTTGTCAGGATCGTGTTGGCCAAAACAAAAGCAAAAGCCAAAAAAATACCCAAGTTGGAATGTTGCAGTCGACTGCACACTACTCTGTCCACGGTGTTTAAAGCAGCTTGAAACAGTCGAACAGAGTTTCCTTGATTAGATTATTTAAGATTTGTCTGCGGCTTTGTCTATCCTCTTTAGCAGCTTTCACTTTTGCTTCTTCCAGACATTGCACATAACCAATATACTCTTTAACACTTTGCCAACAGCGTAGTAAAATGGGGCGGCCTCTTAACAAGTTCATACCCAGCTTCTGTTAGTGTGAGTGTGTGAGTAAATATGGGTGTGTGAGTACGTGTCTCTGTGTGTCAGACGCAGTTGCCATGAAATGCCAAACCGAGTCCAATCACCAGACGCGCAACTGCAAAACAGCCATAAACGGATTGCAGTTTAGAAATGAATGCGGCGAGAAAACAAATACCAAACTCTGTCCAGCCTGTCGAGCTGAGCGTATTACAAGGCATCTTGATAAGGCCAACGATAGAGCAAGCTGGCGGCTATATATTGCAATCGCTTGGAATTCCTTTTGCCAAAAGGAGGCTGCTTAGTCAGCTGAAATCAATTAAAACTATTATAGTATGAAAATTATTTCAACTCATTTCAAAGCTGGACATCAAAATTGATGAATGCGTTTTGTTTTGGAAAATCCACCCGACGGCCGAAAAAATGGGAGAAAATCAGTTGGTTGCAATTTTTTGTCAAAATTTTACTCAATAGTTAATTAATGAAATGCATAATCAAATCGTATCTTAAGTTATATTATGTTTCAAGTTCGTATAATTTTTTTAAAGTTAAATTTACTTTATTTTTGAAGTTACCTTCAACAGATAATTTATAAATTGCATAATTCATTCATATCTTAAGTTATATTAAGTTTAAAGTTTATATATTTTTTGAAAGTTAAATATTTCAGTTTAATACAAGCACAAAAAAACATTTTATTTAAATATGGCATCAGATTTGCGCATATTCTCTTATAAATGTACTTAAGTTTTAAAAACAAAAAAATCTATAAAATGAAATTTATAAAATTGCACTAAGCTCTTTATTTTTAGAAGTTGGCTGCTTTAAAACCTTTTCGTACTTCTTTTTCGGTTGGGCCAAGTTTTAGCTTAGCCTCAATAAGTGTCAATGCCACAAATTACATAAAGCACACACAAACACATGCATGGTTTGTTTTTGACTATTTGTTGTGCAAGTCCGAATTTGTATTTATTTTGAGAGAAAAGAAAAAGACAAAATTTGTTGCTTGTGCGCATGAAATGAAATGCAAATTTGTGGCACTGGGTAATTAAATTCAACAAAAATTAGATGCACACACCTAAAGGCTGCCACACAAAATCACACACGCACACACGCACACACGCACACACACATATATATGCAAAACCACAGTCATATGGCATAGCACACACATATCGTGCGCAGACATTGGAAAAAGATTTGCATTTTAGCCAAAAAGTTTTCAAGGCAACAAAATATATGTACGTATATGTATTTATATGGATGTATATGAAGATGTTGAGGTCCTAACAAAGTTTACAGTTTTGCCAATGGCAGGCGCAAAAACAAAAGCAAAAAACCGAATAAATTCTTTAAAAGTTGCCGTCCGTGCCGTATCTTTGTATTAGGAGGCATAGTTTAAACTTTGTGCAGTTTGTTGGTGATTTTATTAGACCAAAATTAATATGGCGTATACGCAATGTAATAAAATGAAATTGGTTTGAACTGAACGGAGTCCGGAGCGACGCCTGGCCTTTCAATGGGCCCCACACGTGGCCATAAAATGTCGAGCCAATTATTTTGGGATTAAAGATTTGGGGTGTGTGCGGATATATGCTGCTGCCGCTGCTGCTGTCCCAGGCCTTGGCTTAGCTTTTCAATATTTCATGCCCAGCCCCGGGGCAGCTGTGAAGAGCACTTCAAAGTCATCATTTGCCCAACTAGCACTGCCCCATCGGGCACTTGCCACCTGCCCCTGCCTCACCTGCCGTCCTACCCATGACTAAGACGTCTAATGCGTATCAATTGCAAACTTTCGGGAAACTTGCACACTTCATTAGGCACATCATTTTGTAATATGCTAGGGGTATTCGGAATGAGCAGTCAAACTGTTTATCGAATGGTTTATGTCTTGGCTAAGTCTTTAAAAGCCACTTCACTGACAATTAATTTGTGTGCCTATTGAACCTGCATTTTGTTGACTTCTTATTCTGCTAATTGATGTTGAGAAGCTGTCTCAGAAGCTAGAGAAATATATAAATGGATAGATAGGAATGCTGTTGCGTTTTCTGGTTGTTGTTGGATTCTAAAAAATAAAATATTTTTATGTATAACCTTACTTCTCTAAAAAATAATTGATATATTTAATAAAGGCGCATTTCAAATAAATAGCCGAAAAATGTCGACTTACAAGTTAAAAAGTTAATTTGTAAATATTTAAATATTTAATCAAATGTATTAAGGTAGTCTTCGCTAAGATGCTCAGATTTCTTGAGTCACCCTAATGCATACTTTTTATGGCCCTGCATTTCTGATAATTTTCGGTCCCCCCTCAGCAGTAGACGGCACTTGCTCCAGAGTCAGCCCCGCCAAGTTACACATTTTACGGTGCTTGATTAAATTGCAGTCCTCGATTAAAATAATTTTTGTTTTATATATTTTTGCTCTTTTTATTAACCAAACTCAAAGATTTCATTAAAAGCGAACTCTGGTTCCGTCGCATTTTTGGCTTGTTGCACTGCGAGTGTCTGAATCGGAAATCTGTCGGGCCGGAAAATAGAAAAAAAGAGAACTTAGTTGATATTCCAATCGTGTTTGGCTTAACTTTAATAACTTTTCAACTTTTTGCAGCTTGACTTTCTTTTGTCTACTCGGCTCGCGACATGCTTTGATTACAACTTACAATGTGTGAGTTCCGTCCGAGTCGTGAGCCAGAACCACTTGCCACGCCCACAGTCCCACCCTCCCCTCCCCCAGTGGAGTTTGATTGCCGCCAGTGACGTTGATGGCTACTGTTGACTTTGGGGCTGGGCCTGATTTGTGTGTCCAAAAAGCAAAAACTGCGCAAAACTTGCTGTTGTTGAGCAAAGGCAACTGAATAAAAACAAGCTGAAACGATATGGCATCAACTTGCTGCAACACCGCAAGAATAACTGAGTGCGCTTGTAGCCCATGTATAGGAATATATTTAAATAACCAATATATATGAATATCTGTAAGGAACTTAAATGAATTAAGAATTAAAAATGATATAACTAGTTAGTTGGTCACGTCAAGGAATTTCTATGTTAACAGTTTGGTTCCTTTCCGTTTCAGTACCAGCGTTTTCTTGCAGTGTAGTTAGATCCGCAGTTTCTATGAGCAAGTTGGTCAAGTATTAAGCGATAATGAAGATAAATAACTCGAAAAGAAAAATACCTCAATTACAAACTTTAAGCGCACTACTTTTGTAATCAAATGAGCGATTATCCAACTTTCCATGGCCATGGGCCGCAGCAGCTGCCGCTCAACCCCAAAACTAAAAGTGACAGTTAAGTCATAAAATGTAAAATGGCCAGCGGAAAGCGGTGGGAAGCGGTATTGCTGAGTGGGTATATCAATTGTTTAAGCTACTACATATACACTCTATCTTTTGCTCATCATCTACGCAGTATTTAAATGCCAGCAGGAGGAACCCCGACTTCCTTTATCTGAGTTCATCTGAGTGGATGATGAAAAAGGAGAAGATAAATGGCAGAATGCGGAAACTTAAAATAACTTGAAGAGTTGAAGTATCTTAAACTTAATCTATCTTTATTCACGCTGTTAGTCAAGTCTGTAAATTTAACAGAAACTCATGACTAATGTTGACTAGGGTTCGACATTCGACCGATAAAATGCAAATAAAATATATGACCTCAGCCCAGACAAACGCAAAGTACTAAACGTAGGACATTAATTAGGAGATGATGTGTCTGAAGGGTAAGATGTGCCCTTTTCTTTCCTTCAAAAAATAAATCAGTCTAAAAAATAATACAAATGAAAGGGTTGAGCAAATATATTACATATTTATATTATATAATAATTTAAGAAAGGAACTTTATACCATTTAAAAAGACTATTCAGAAGTTCCAGCATGCTAAGATGAATGCATTTCATCTAATATGCCTGGAAAGCTTTGCCAACAAGTAGGTAAAAGCTCCACTAAACATATCAAATTGGGCACTATTTTTTTAGTCTCGCGCTGAGTAGTTGTAAGCCAGTTTTAGCCAGCGTTAGCTTAAGCTTGAGTGTCACTTTCAGCAAGTGTCATTAGCACCTTCTTGAACTTATTCGCCCACTTTCGGCTGCTTCCTTGGCAGGCGGTGCCTTGGCAGCATCTTTCTTGGCCCTATTTGGCGAAACGTTCATTTCCAAGTACTTCATAATGGCCAACTTGGACTCTTTTCTGCCGCACAACCTAGTTTTGAGCCGGATGATTCGTTTTGCGGCGCACAGATGCCGAAAAGAAGTTTCTGCTTTGGCCTCGACTGTGTTTGTTTGCCTCGCTGAAGCTGGCCATTTACCCCGCTGCAACAACTGGTCGCAGTGTGTATTTTGAGATACTTTTGGTCCGGCTAGTTGCTGTTATTGTTGGCTGTGGCAGCAACAACAACTTGCGCAGCTGTCGATGCCGGGTCCAAAGAAATCTATTACCGGTGTTTAACAACAACAATAAAATGCTCCGGAGCATAAACAAAATGTTGATGTCGATGCGACGCGGGTGGTGGCAGCGGCAGAGGCAGTGGCAGCGGCAGAGGCTGCAAATGGCAGGCCATAAAAATGTTTGCAATAGGTGGCAAAAGGTGCAAAAGGGGCAAAGACGCCAAAAGCAGAAGTGGAAACGGAAACAGAAACAGAAACAAAAACAGGAACAGAAACATCGATAGAAAAGCAGCGCCGTGAGCAGAAAGCAAAAAGCTCGCCGTCGCTCGTCCTGGCAAAAGGGGAGGGGGGCAACACCTGATACCGTGTGGGGTGTGGCATGCAAGAACATATTTAAATAAATTCCCATTCACACACCCAAAAGCAAAGCCAATAAATAATGTTAGCTGAGAAACGGGTAAACTTGTAGATGCAAAATTTCATCCCATCTCGCAGTGAGCAGCTGCCGCAGCATCCTTCGCCTTCGCCTTCGCAATCGACCAGGTGGAAGCATGTGGCACCTTCCTGCTGCCCACCTGTCTATCCGCATTTGTATACATTTTTATTGCCAACAATTTTATTTTGATAGTTGCTGGAGGAAGCAGCCCGCAAAGCTCAAAACAAAATGGTGTTGCAAAACAAATGGCGTCTTTTACAGCAACTTTGAAGCAGTTGGTCTTGACGTGTCAGGGGGGTGGTTGGGGTTGGGGCTGTTTGTTGACTGTGTGCGTTTTGAGTGGGAGAAAACATGCATGAAACTGCAACTGTCACTGCAGCAGCGCGTTTTTACTCATAATTCGGTTATACGAGTATGTGAACACCATATTTTATAGTTGCCCCATACGTTTCAGTTCAGCCCTTGCACCATAGATATACTGCGACGCCCTTGTGGCAGCATATTGAATTCCGTGCATAACGAATGCAATTTGTTTGATTGACTGTTTGATTGAATGAAATTGCAACAAGCGGCATCAGATGATGCGCACTTGCGTGCACCTTACACACTGCGTGCCCCACAGCCCACAAACGTGGCACAAACGGCCACGCCCACGCCCACGCCCAGCGCTCTGGTACCGCACTGCCTATTACCATAAATTTTACACATTTTTGCGCCATGCTTGCTGCACAGAGTGTTGCACGACACATCATGCCACACATGCCACACTATTTGATCAACAGCAAGTGCATGTGTGTATAAATAGTAGATAAACTCATTTAGATATCCATGCATGTCCGTTTACAGTCGAATATTCCACAATTAATGCTGTTTAGCGCTTGGCAATTACTCGAGACTTAGTTGGCAATTATGTTGAGCCGATTTTGTTATTATCCAGCATAAATTACCTATTTCAATTACGCACTCATTTCATTTCGTTCGCATGACAACAGCTGAATCATATACAAATATTCCACTTTTAGTTGCTACACTAGCTCACGAAGTAAAGAGAGTATATTGGGTTTGTGCAATGTCCGTTTTGTCGCCGCTAGTGAAGCGAGAGTCGAGAAACTTGGCATATATATACGTGATACCCGCGTCGGATAATGTATTTTGATTTATTGGCTACGCACACTGGAGGCGTGGCAATTCGATAAAATCATTATATCTCCTTAGTATTGAGGCTAAATACAAATTCAGATAGATTACATAGATGTCCTCCTCTAAAGCTCGCGTGGGCAATTAATAAAATTGGGCCGCGTAAGCCGCAAAATTTCATATCTCCCACAATCTTAGGTCTACAGTCACCGAATTTGGATCTAAAGATCAACCCGAAAATTTTTGTCCGTACTCCTGCGCCTACAAAATTTAAAATTCTATATTTTTTTAAAAATAACTATAATAAATAAGAAGGTTTTCGACTGTTTTGAGCTGTTATTTTAGTGTGAACGAGTATTGCGTAGTCGGTTACACCGGACGGGAACATTCTCACATATTTTTAAAACGTAAATTAATATAAATAGGTAGTTAAAATGCTATAGTAAAGTATTAAAAAATTAGCTAATAAATAAATAAACAATAAAATTTAAAGTTAATTTACTCTTAAAATATTTTTTAAGCGTGTTTTCACACATTTTGTTACTGTTGCGTATATATGTACTTATATTCAAACTCGGTATATCCTTTTTAATTATTTTTTTCCAAATTCGTTTTTAGTTATTTGTCCCAAATTCGTTAAAATACTTGTTAATTAATGTCTTACACAGATATGCGAAATTATTTCATAGTTAATTGGATGACAGTCCTAAATGACAAATTTTCCACCCAGTTTTCATCCTCGATAATCGAATTTGCTTATTAATTTATTTAGATTCTTACATATTAACAATACGTATATACCCAAGATAAGTTCAGTGTTATTAAATAGTCCTAAAACTTAAATACAAACTGTGTACTTCTTAATTCATAATGGCTCTTATTCCGCCTGAAAATCGGTTCGTGTTTGTAGATGGCATCAGCATTAGGTTTCATTTTGGTGCAACTCGGATGATATTTGACAACTAGTTGAACTGGAAACACGACCGAGTCCAGCAGCAAATTGCGAGTTGATCAACGTAGTTGTCTTAGCCATGCACAAATTATGCGATAATTTGGCTAGGGCCTTGCGTAACGCATCTGAGTGTGGCGCCAAACCAGACGAATACACATCTCAATCTGCAAGTCTCAATTGGCAGAGCAAATTCACAAACTAAACCCAAATTCAAAGGCTGACAGCATGCGCATCTGGGGCATGCACATAAGCAGTTAAGCAAGTGCAGACAGTATATCCATGTATGTATATATATTGTATAATATATAGTGGTGCATACTTGGGAATACTCGCACACAAGTCGCCATATTTATATTTATATGTGCGTAAGCAGAGTATGCTCCGGCTTGAGCTCTGCAGCACTAGAATAGATCGCATTTAGATTGCTTGGCTGGGCTAATGCGTGAGCCTGGTACGGTGATACTTAAATCGCATCTTGTATGCATTGCAATTTCATTAATTTAATGAATTGCGTTTTGGTTAAGTTGTCGGCGCTGCTCGACAAAGCAATTGCAATTTGAGCCGCAGCGGCTTTGGCCTGGACGCTCAGCCTTTTCATTATGCAATTGCATTTAATTATACCAACGCATATAGACGGGCCAAATGGAACAATACACAAATGGAGTTCGACTCAGATTATGGCTTAATTGTTATTTTAAGTCGGCAAAATACACAGCTAAATCAATACATAGCACACCCGATCCGAGGCTCAAGGAATGTCTTTGTTAGGCCATCACTTCTGGAATTTACTTTAAATTCAAATTAACTAAATTTTAATGAACACATATGTAAGTAGCTCTAAGTAACTTCTCTTATATATGTAACATAAGTCAAATCATTAAGTATTGTGTACGTATACTTAATATACTTAAGCAGGTTATTAAAATATCCCAAGGTTAATTTTTGGCCGTGTCTAACGAAATTCTTTTTTATGTATTTTTGATATATACATTTACAAGGTCATGAGTCCTTTTTGGCAACCCTAAGAATAATTTCCCATCTTTTGTCGGGTGCTATTTAGTCGGGTTTTCTTAGCCATCTTTAGTTTCAAGTGAAATTGCATTGTTGCTCATTCATATATTTGCTGTGCACTTATACAGATTTATGTCCATTTGTGTTTTGTGCACGTGCTCAAATCTCCTAAATAGTGCACGGTGAAGGTGAAATTGATAATTTTGTGAATTAATGGGCTTAAAATCTAGAGAGATGCCTTGAGGTGGACTTTAATTATAATTTATATGAAATAAACACTTCGCGATTTATGTATAATTCAAATTTGATTTGGAACTATGAATTATGAAAAGTGACAAGCAAAAAGAATAATTGGATTGCGAATTATGGCTTCCTTAACATCGAGAGTAAGCAACTGTTGAAAGGAAATTAACAAGATTTATCGAGAATAACGAGCATACAGATGTTCACTTAATTTTTCAGACTCGACTTCATGTTCTATGCAGTTCGTGCCGGAATGTGTGCGAATGCGCTTAGGCTGTTTTGACAAACACTCGCTGTTACACTCACACTCACACGCGCACTCGCACAAATACAAGTCTCCAAATGACAAAGCGGCAGCCCCAAAGTGGCCACACATTGAGGTCGCTCCGGCCTCAGGCTGACCGGCCCCGGCCCCGTCCCGTGCCCCCGCCCATCACATTTATGATATTTTGGCTGCGGTTGTGGCTAACATCTGGTTGTGCAGCGCATTCGACTGTCGACTGCACCTCCCTTCAACCGTATTTAATTAGTCACAAGATAAAGCCGAGCTAGGCCTGGTTTTGAGGTATTCACACAGCCCCTGAGGCCCGAATATAACCTGGACAGGCTCTTGATTAGGTTAATTAGCTGCATATTTGGAGGTCGAAGCCAGTGCAAGCCTGCTCAGCTGACCCTTGACAGATGTGGTTATAACTGTTTGCATAGCTCAGCTAGTAATGCCCAAATTGAATGGTTTAACACACAGATTCCCCCAAACAATAATAGCAGCAACAAGCAATAATTGGGCCTCTCCAAAATCAGATATTTGTCAATAAAAAAGAAGATTGTTCAATTTAAATTAAGTATTTGTTCATTAAACGAATTCATCCTTGGTTCAGTTTAGTTGTCATCGTTGTCGACTTGGAAATATTTTGTACCCAGCAGTTACTAAAATTCAAATATTGCAATAACTTTGCCTTTGCAAAATTTTGACATTTAAAGCTCCCGGATCCATAGCTCTCATATTTCAAACGCCCATAACTTTGTCAATACTAAACCGATTTTCATGTTGGATGGCATTTTTTTCATGGCTTGGCCTCTAGATTGATTCTGCGTTTCAATTATATGCATTATTGAAAATAAATTTTTTTGAATTTTTTGGAAAAAAAGCATGTACTCCCCTTACTCATTTTCGAAAAAAAATTTTTTTCAAAATTTTGAAATGCAAATTTACATTTTTAATCGATTGTGGTTGTCACAATTAGTATAAAAAATAACATTAAAGCCGATTTTGAGGGGGTCAAATTTTTTGTCAAAAATCATGCAAAAATTGACAAAAATTTTGACATGTAAAGCTCCCGGATCCATAGCTCTCATATTTCAAACGCCCATAACTTTGTCAAAACTGAACCGATTTTCATGTTTGATGGCATTTTTTTCATGGCTTGGCCTCTAGATTGATTCTGCATTTCAATTATATTCATTATTGAAAATTAATTTTTTTTGGATTTTTTTTTGGAAAAAAGCATGTACTCCCCCCTTACTCATTTTCGAAAAAATTTTTTTTTAAAATTTAGAAATACAAATTTACATTTTTAATCGATTGTGGTTGTCACAATTATTATAATAAACAACATTAAAACCGATTCTGAGGATGTCAAATTTTTTGTCAAAAATCATGCAAAAATTGACAAAAATTTTGACATGTAAGGCTCTCGGATCCATAGCTCCCATATTTCAAACGTCCATAATTTTGTTAAAACTGAACCGATTTTCATGTTTGATGGCATTTTTTTCATGGCTTGGCCTCTAGATTGATTCTGCATTTCAAATTTATTCTGTGAGCGAGTATAAAATAAATAAAAGATTCATATTGAGATATCTGTCAGACTGAAACAAACAGACTTACAGACAGATGGAGATGACGACAATATAATCGGCTTTAGATAGTGTTTGAGAATATGCATACTTTTTTGGGTCGGAAATGTGTCCTTCAATATTTCATGACGAAATTATAAAAACTTAGTACTTAGTTGTAATAACTATGATTTAAAAGGATGCCTGTTGTTGTTGTAGTTGTTGTCATTGTTGTTGCTACTGTTGTTGTTGCTGTGAACTGTATGAGCTTGACAAATTTATTATGCCGCTAGCGGGCGGGCAAACAACAAAAACTTGCATCCAAACAAACATTGAGCGTGTGAAGAGGGGCGAATGTTGCACGTGTGGTATGAGCGTGCGGGGGGTTTGTGTGTGTGAGTGTGTGAGTGTGTATGTGGCTTGACTTGACATACACATAGAGACTGTAAATATGGTGTACGATGTATGTTTTACTAACGGTTCTGTTTGTCACTGTCAGGTTTATTAAAACGGCAATGCGAGACTGTAGGTGTGTGTGTGTGTGCGAGTGTGAGTGTGCGCGGTTGTGTGTGTTTGCAAATGTAATTTGCGTTTTCTGCCTGTCCATTTAATGTATTCATATGCATATAAACAAATATAAATTACACAGACAGTCGCACACGTTTTTGCGTTTTATGCAAATCTGTGAACTGTGAAAAAAAGCAATTAGCCGCAGTTTTTACAGCTGCCATAATACACAACTGTGTGTGTGAGTGTGTACCTGACTTCACAGGTTAAAATGTCATAGCTCCAACAACAACAAGCGCATACATCATTTGTGTTTGTTTCTTTTACCAGACAATGCCTAGTAAGCCTATATGAGCGCTCAATTCAAAAGCGCCCGACTAGACGATACCCTGCAACAACCTGCCAACTGCCAAGATCCAGCCCTTTCTGGGCTGTGCGTGGGTATGCATAAATAATAATTATAATATATATACCGCAAGATTTTCCATTTTGTGGACAAAGAAGGAGGGAGGAAGATATATGAAATAATAATGTGTCTATTCAACGATATCACACAAATTCTGAAGTTGATCGACTCAACTATTGATACCGACCGAAGAATATATATACACCTAATACTCTTCTTACTCGAACTTTTTTACTTGGTTTTGAAATAATACGCTTTGAAATGTTAAAATTTTTAATTTTTGCGCGAACTGTTTTGTTTTAACACGATATTAAATATTCTATAAATTCTTTTTACGGTTTTTTCTTTATGTTCTATGAATTTCTTTTTTTCACTACTCACAAATTATATATTGGGTTTTGCCTTTTTGCAAGCCACAATTTTTTTTATAATATTTTCAATGAATTTAAAAGTGTAAGCACTGAAAATAAATTCTCAAGTGAACTGTAACAAGAATTTTTGGATTTTGCTTATTGTTCCTTTGAGTTGCCAGGCAATATCATAATTAAATGAATATTTTGTGAACGTATCTATAGTGTAATAAGAAAATTAGTGCACTTTATTGGGTCGAAGATGCCTCGTGCTGCCTGTTACATACGTTTGAACAAAGTCATCATAGCCTAGTTTGCTTATACATTTTCGATGAGCACAGGCTATAATTGGTGAGGGGATCCAGAGTGCAGCGTGGGAGATGGATAGCAATTTACCAACCTGGCAGCCGCCTGCATGTTGTATAAATGTTGCGATTTTGCGTATTTACGATTTTACTCTGTGCAGTTGCAACCGCAAATTCCCATTTGCTGGCAGCCCTTGACAACCGATTGATTACGGAATGAATGTCATAAATTTATCGAATCCTGTCGGCGTTCCTCCTATCACCATCGTAACTCTTTGCCACTATTACCCCAATCGCTTTCACAGGACAGTCGAACTAATTATGCTTATGCACCATTGTCGGCTTTCATAAAACCTAATTCATTACCACACAATCCTCTATTCAAGGACTCCGAATGGGATTTGAACAGTGTATCAACAGTTGGCTAGATTTTGTTCACTAATCAGCATTTTGTGACCTAATCTCTAAGCCTGGCAGGACTTTGCCAAAAATCGGAATGTCCTTGCTGACGCAAGCATAAGCATATAAACTGTTTGTGTGTTTAAAGAACCAAAAGTATTCCGCACAACAAGCGCCGTTCAACTATGCAAAATAGTTGTAATTTTTTTATTAGTAGCGGCATCACGTATACGCCGCGTTGCAGCGCGCTGCATTCTGTGCTGCAGTATCGACGGCGCGTCCGACACTTTGGCGCCCGCCAGCTGCCAGCGTCACGCGATCAAAAAGTGTTTTGTTAACTGTTCGCAGGCGCTGCCCAGCTCGGTGGAGCGGGAGTGTGCTCCTCATGAACTAGCCATATGCGTGCCTGGTGCAACCGTCACTGCCGGGGCCGGGGTCGGGGTCGGGGTCGGGGTCTGGGTCGGGGTCTGCTTTTGTTTCTGGCTCCGGCTCGGCTCCGGCTCCGCTTGTGGGTCTGGGTCACAGCCGGATTTTGTTGCGAGCTGAGTCGCTGATTTATGCCGCTCATTAAGTGCACGGATGCGGGGAGTACGGGCGTACGGGCGTACGGCTAGGAGCCTCGGTGTTATAATAAGCTTAGCCTTAGCGTGCAAGGTGAATTAAGGAACACGATACGGGCACAACAAATTTGCCTGGTAAAGGCCAAAGGCATGGCGTTTATTATGCGTCTGGGTCAAGGCTGCCAAGTCGCCAGCCAGAAGGCTTTCTGGGTCTTGCTCGTGTTCTTGGGTCTCGTAAGTCTGACTAATGTCGGCCGATGTTTGGCTCTAATCACCGCACCTCATCGCGTATGCGTAATATGCAAATAAGTGCAGGCTAATGGCTGATAGCTAATGCCTAATGGCAGGCGACTGTCAGCGCCTGCAGCTGACAGCTGCCATGTGGCGCCACAGCCCGGCAACAATTTCACTTAAATTGCACTCGAGTGCAAGCCAAACAAACGAGGCAGTCACCAAGTCAAGCACCGAGGGGTTCCCTCCAGACTTGCGCCAAAAAGTTGCTGCAATTAAAGCATTGCCCCCCAGCAACCGCATCAATAATCGCTTTATCGAAGCTGCTGCCTCGACCAACACTCAAACAACCGCAATTATTGATCTTTCAGTTGGCTAAGCAAATATTTATACAAAGCCTTTAACACTTATTGGCCAGACAAAGATGGCTTTCTGCTCTTCGAAATTGTTACTTAGGGCTAATCTCAAGCAAGCGTATTTTTGTACTCGTTCATTAAGTGAAAAGAGTTTATTGAGTTATTTGGGTTTATTTGGGTTTATTGGTCCGTCTTGCTGTCCATCCGTCTGGCTGTCCATATGAAGTACGTTATTAAAACAAGAGACTTGAAATTTGGAATATAAACTAACTTCTGGAAATGAACAAAAAATTCATTTTCAAATTCTGATGATTCACTCTTTAGATCGAGCTGAAAAATGTAGGCCACGCCCACTTCCACCCACAATTACAAAAATCTACATTTTTCAAAAATAATAATAATAATTAAGACCCTTTTCGACTGTGTTGAGCTGTATTGCACAGTCGGTTACACCCGACTGCTATGTTCTTAATCGTTGTAACATGGGGCGATTAAACAATTCTAGGAAAATATTTGAATTGACGCTCAGAGCGAGGGGGTAGATACACAATATTTTGAGAGCCATCCAAGTTGGCCAAAAAAGTTTCGATTGACAGTTCTAAGGCAACACGAATATTCCACGCTCATTACAAATTGAACACTGCTACAAGTTGGAGCTGCTGAATTTAAAAATATTTTCTTGAAAATTAACTTTCACACAGAAGGAAAACAAAAATAAGTAAATCAAATAAATTGGTCAATATGATTCGTTTGCCCTTGCCTGAAAATGAAGATGAGACGAAGCGCCGGATCACCGATGTACGCAATACATTCATCCTCTTTGGAGTCATGGTCATCATCATACGTTTAAGTGAGTAAGGTGCAAGGACTCTCATTTATGGCCGGGGCCCTCAATTGTATTCTGCCTTTCTACTGCCCTTTAGTGCCTCCCGTGCTGCGTTTTATGAATATTCATTAAATGCCGCCTATTGTACCGCTTTAAGGAATCCATATCAAAATTCTTGTGCCTCAAGGACCAACCAAGTGTGCTGCCAATCACAGCTTGCTTAGCGATGTTAATTATTAACAGGTCCATTTTCGATGCATTAATCGATGGCTTCACTGCCCTGAAATCACCGATAAAGCCAGTTATGAACTAACTTTTTATTAAACAAACAACGGCAAATGAAATTTATAGAACGTTTAGGAGTAAATCTTTGAAGACCGTCAGAATGTGATTGCTTTCCGCATTTAATATGCTTTTAAAATGAAATTCCTGTGCATTGTGCATCAAATATCTAATATCTCGCTATAATTGGACTCAATCGTTTCATCATATTTATGTACCAATATATATCTCAATTAAATTTTATGTTTTTTTACGTTTTAGTACAAGTTGGTTTTCTTTCAAATCGGTTACAGAATATTTAATGGAGCTTGCTTAAATACGGAAAGTTCAGGGCTTGAATCGAATATGAACTGTTTATGAATTTAATTTTAACGATTCTTTCAAATCGGTTACTGAATTTGAAATTGAACTCGTTCAAATACGATAATTTAACAAGGAAGTTCACAGTTCAAATCGAATTTGAGCCGGTTATGAATCTGATTCTAAGGAGCTTGTCTTAAATATGTCTTAAAATATGGTAAATATGTAGTATTTAGTATATAATTTCAAATCGACCTAAACGCTTTTTGTAAAATGTGAATATTTCAGTGTCAACTACCAAAGTTGACAACTTGTGGGGAATGCGAGTGCCACGTGCACATGTGTGTGCGTCTCTGTGTGTGTGTGTGGCCGTAATGCTGCCTCAGGCGTTGGGCAACTATGAGATGGCATCGCCTTTAACAGCAGTTAATTTTTCGCACTTAGGCGATGACGCTGCGCTCGCCTTAACGCGTTTTAAAACTTGGCGTACAGTTGTTTATACGCTCAAATGGGGCTCAGACTATGCACAGTTGCTTGGGATAGCAAACATGTGTGCTTGTCTCTATTCATGCTTGCAAGTGTGTGTGTGTGTGTGTGTGTGTGTGTGCGTGTCGTTTGATGTATGTGCGTCGCTTGCGAGCTGCTGAGTGGCAGTTAGATTTGACTAGGGCCTCGAGGTGGGCGTGGCTGCCGCAGCGCCCATTGACTTGCCTGTCATATAGCCAGGCCTATTAAGGCGTCAAAGCGCGCCAAGAGTAGCGCGCATCAGCGCCAACCACAACAACCTGAACAGAAACAGCAGAAACAGCAGAAACAACAGAAGCGACAGAAGCGACAGCAACAACAGCGGGAGGAACAAGAGCAACAACATTAACACTTGCGACACATTTGCGTTGGTCGATTTCTTTAGCTTTCAAGTTGAGTGCCTAACATTGTCAGCACTGTCAGTGCCCCAACTCCTGCCCCCTGCCCCCTGCCCCCTCTGCCCCCCTGCCCCGGCTAGACCCATTTGACAGCACTCATAATCCAATATGAGTGCATATTAACTTTAATCAGTTGGCGCACGAGTAAGTAGGCAACCTGTGCATGTGTGTGTGTGCCTGTGTGTGTAAAAACAGCAACAGACGTTCCACTTAGGCATTTTTAAATATACGTTGCCTCGTGCCGCCCCGTTGCCCGCCAGTTGCCGCTAAATTTAAAGTAGCGTCAAGTCATGCCATGTCAATACGGCCCCAACGGCAGAGCGCCAAACACAGCCTGACGCCCAATACCCCCCATTGTGTGCGCAGTGAGTGCGCGAATACGCATAGAAGCAGCGCCATTTGGGGCTGGAAACAGAGGAGAACTTCGCAGTTTATGTTGTCGGCGGGGACGTCTTAAATATTTCAATTTTATTTGGCCTATACGTGACAGGTGTGTGTGCGTGTGTGTGTGTGTGTATCCGGGGCAACTGTGCATGCTCTGCTCTAGACTGACGTTTATACTCGTATTTGTCACTTGGGCATTTCATTCCATTTGACACTTTTAGCGTTAATTTTTTGTAGGCCTTCATTTCAGGATTTTATCACACATTTTGTACTCGTTCCGCCGCACGTTGTTTTGATAGCTTTGTCGTGCCAAGCTAAGAGTGTTCTGAAATAGATTTTCAGTCAGTTATATTGCTTTGATGTTCCCCGATTTGTATGTGGCTTAAGTGTTTCAAAGTTATATCTCCAATGAATTTGTGCCAAACGTCCTTTTTGGAGGTGAAATAAAATAGTTCATATTGTTTGATAAAATCAAAAAGATTTATTAAAACATACAAGTATTATTGCTAAACTATAACCATCTTAAGAATTGTTCGATATTCAATATTAAAAGGAATAATATGAATAATTTTAATATTAATAAAAACTACTATTATATAATATAATATAGTTATACTTATGACACAAATTAAATTATGAATTATGAGGAATTATGAACATGAATTATGAATTATGAAAAACAAACTTTCTCCTTGTACCAAATCGCCAATAGGGGTAATTCCTCTCTTGTAATTTAATAACATATCTGTCCATACCTGCGCGGTATTTGGATGTCTCTGAAACAACTTTTTACCAAAATTATGCCAAGTTTTATTTATGTTTTCAACAGAAAATCAAAGGAAACCCCTTTGATATGGTTGAAAACTCGACTGGGCGCAAAATACGCGCAACTTTTTCTGACTTGGCGCAAAATAAACACAACAATAATAACAACAACAACAGTAGCAACAACGGCAACAAACAAACACAACAGAAACAAGAACAGCAAACGCGACGAAATTAAATTTAAGAACCCTGTTACACGAAAAATACGTAAAACAAAAAAGTCCGAGTGCTCTAGTCGGCAGTAGCTGACTAGGGGATACCCAGTGCTCAACTCCGAGTGGGAATAACAAACTAATTGCTGACCAACTTATATACATTGAAACATAAATACTTACATATATTTAAACATACAATAATTTTTAAATAACTACTCTGTTTATTAATTGTTAACAAATTTATTAAAATATATGTATAAATACTTCCATCCATATTTCCATCTTAAAATATGAGGCACATTTTTACTTTGATCTGCTGGTGATGTTCACCTTTTATCTATTATCCTTGGTACAGGGTATAAAATAATATTTAACTTGCGTAATATAGACGAAAAATTTTCATTTTCATTTCGGCTAAAATGTTTAATTAGTCGACTTTGGTGCAATGTGTATCCCAAGCCCACTGACTCCCCCTACTTCTGCCCGTTTCCCGTGCTTCAGCACATTCTATCAACAAACAGAAAGACAAACAGTTCGCATTAAATATGAGACATGACGAAAGGCAGACGAAATACGGAAATCACAAGAGTTGCAAGTGCTGCGGAAATGGAACTAGCTCAAAAATAAAACAGAAAAATTATTTAAAAATCAACAAGGACTAATTAATTTATATTTTTTGCGTTGACGAAGAATCAATACTCTTTTTAAAATTACCTATTCATAACCAAATCGTTGCCTGATTGGAGCTATATCAGTATTTGAAATTTTTTTGTGGTGACTAACATTATATTGCAGATAGAATTAAATATATCATCCCATCAAAGTGCCTACCGAAATATTATTATGAGTATCTTATGAGTATTTTTCATTGCAGGTATGCTCAACAAATAAGCAAGCATGAGTAATGCTCAAAAAAGTAATAAAGACAAGTACTGAGAAATGGCGATTGACTTGAGAATTCAAGCTCGTTTTGTGCCGTAAAAGGGTATACAAAATATGTATATGGAAAGTTAAACGTGGAATAAATATAATTTTGTGCAAGTTTTTCTTTAATGATTTGGTTTTGTGTTTACATAGCCCCGCACACACAAACACGCACCACACGCACATGTGTGTGTGTGTGTGTGTGTGTGTGTCCCTTCTTCTACTCCAGCTCCAATCCCTTTTGGCTATTCGTGCTCACGTCCTGCTCAACGTGCGCGTTGTACATGAATGTAAATCCCCTTTTTGAATTTTTCTCTTTTGCGCTTAGCGTGGCTGTACCCTGTATTTGCCCGTATCCTGTATTGGCCCGTATTGGCCATATCCGTGTACCCTTTTAGCCATGTCACGTGCAGGCAGCGCATATAAAAATTCCAAAATCGCATCCACCCAATGTGCAACAGTCGAGCGCCCAACGTGTATCTAAATAGCTTTAAATGAGTGCCAGGCGTGCTCCGGGGCTGGGTTTCAGCTCGGGTTCTGCTCTAGCAAATAATCAGCGGCACATTTTCCATTTTTAATTACATTCTAAGCCAAGTCAACATTTGTTTGTCTGTCACTTCCGTTGCCGCCCCTGCACTCTCCATCCCCCCCCCCCCTGGCCGCCCCTTTTGGGGCGTCTGCGTCTGCAGCCGCGTCTCGAATTCGGTTTCTGTTTGTTCTTTGGCCTGAGTTAAGCCGGCGTCGTGGCAATTTTTACAATTGCCAAAAATAAGTACATGCTAATGTCACGCCCCACAGACACGCCCACATTTTTATGTAATTGTTGTTGTTGCTGTTTCGTTTTCCTTCTTCTCTTTTTTTTTTTTACTAATTAACAAAGGATTTCCGTTTGCGCAACGTCGCTTTCATTTTCTTTCGATTTGCGACGCATTACAAAATGTCGCACAAAAAAGCGAAAAACCAGATGAAAAAAAAAAAAAGTCAGATAATGTGGATTTTCACAGCCTAACAGTGGGGCGCGACACTCCCCACACAAATCGCAAATAGCACTGACAAATTGAGTTAGCGATTGCCCTAGAAAAAAGAGAATATATTTAATATATACATATATATAAAATAAAATAAAATAAAATAAAAAGGAGCAAAGCTTTTAAGGCTGTTAAGCTGTTATCTCGGTGCCACTTGCTGCAGCAGCAACAGCAGCTAAAGCCGGAGGGGAACCGTCCTTTTTCCACGGCTTATGCCCCATTCGGGGGGAGTTTACAGTTGTCAGAACCTAGACGCAACAGGCGTCCCGACAACCCACTTTAACAGCGTAACATGCGTGTTGGAAAAACTTATTGAAAATAGATTATTCATATATTTGTTCTTTCTGTTTGATGTATGTAAATGTATTAATATTGTAGCAAACAATTATAAAATAACATACAACTAATATTTTTGGCTCACATCTTTAAATATATATTTTCTTTTATTTTATTTTTTAAATCTCTGATGAGTGCACATGCTGCTTATTTTGTATATAAATATACATTGATATAGGAAAAAATTTGAATGATTTGGAAAGCAGATTTCGAGAAAAATAATAATAACATAACACATAAGAAATATTTTTGGCAAAGGTAAGGTTTTTAAACACAAAATAAAAATGTCATTCTCTACGAAATTAAAGGAAAATGAGAAAAAGCTAAAGCGAATCTTTTTAACATCTTATAGAATTTAGCGAAAATACTTAAAGTACGTATGAGTTGAACAAGTGTTGTTTCTGTATTTTGTTGCTTGATTTGATTTGTCTAGGCCGATAAGTTGATTAATAGCTGCGCAGATACGTTATACCTATTGACTGAAGCTGGTGTAACTATTTACAAATTCAAATCAACAGCAAAATGTTAGGAATGCCAACTAGGCGAGGGAATCTGCTGGCGCTGATGTCGTCTTGACTTTCTTTCATTTAGTTTTTAGTCCCCGTGGGTTTCGGTCCTGTGATTTGCCTACAGGACAAGTCGATGTGTTCGTAGGTGTAGTGACATTTAAGGGAAATTAACAAAATTTTTCTCATTTCCTTTTGTGAGGCTGTCGCTGGAGACTCGCCTCCCACCGCCCACCGCCCACCACCCAACGCACAACGCCCATGGCCTTCATGGTTCTCGCCCGTGTTATGTGAAAATTAAATTTTCTGCTTTTTGCTGTATTAAATATGCCCTTTTGTGGGACTCTCTCTCTCACATTGCAATCACTGGTGAATTATGCAAATTATGCGTGAAAGAGTATGCAACAGTTTTGGCAACTTGCTATCAAATTCGTCCCCCGCGTCCCTCTCTCTCTCGGCCAGCTTAGTTACCGATATCTGGCAGAGTGCGTCCTGTTGTCGCTGCTGTCAACAGAGTCATTATTGTCATATTATTGCTACCTGAAGGCTGCGACCGCCTGGACAGAAGTTGCTACTTCCCCCGCCCCTGCTCCTGGCCCTGCACCTGCCCAGCACTGTGGTTGAAAAAGTTAAGCTATATAGTGCAAAGTTTTCTAAGTACCTCGAATGAGCGCAACGCTGACACTGACGTCGACGACGACGTCGTTCTTGATAATGATGTTGATGATGAGCGAAGAACGCCATTGCCTGCCACACTTCACGCGCCAGCTCCTGGTCCCCAAATCCGTAACCCCTGGCACCTGCCCTGCTCCAGAATGCCGCTCTATTCGCCACCTGTCAGCCTGTCACTCGTTCACCATAACCGCGACACATTCTGTCTGCAGTTATGTAGTTAGTTGGTTGACTATTACAGCCCCCTTCCGCCCCCCCCCCCGTGTTAGCCCCACTAAGTAGGAAAAAGTTGTCATGCAAAACATTCGCCCAGTTACGGTGCTAGTCCCCGGCAACATCCTTCAGCTCCAGCTCCGGCTCTTTGTCGTTGCTCCCGTCATGGTAGACTCCGGCGGTTTTGCTAGGCCACACGTACGTAATTGTTCGCAAAAACTTTGCGTTAAGAAAATTATGAAAGAATGTGCCTGAAAACCTGATGGGTTGGCCAAAACTTTGTAACATGGTAGCTGTAGCCCAGCGCCAGGTATCAACGTCCATTATACGTACATAAAAAGCGCACTACAATCGCAATGAAAATGTCAAGTTAAAAAAAAAGGGGGAAAGAAAAATGTAAAAGTTTGCCAAACTGCAAATTTAATAACACGAACATTCGCAACAATTATTCAATTTATTCGGTGTAAGATTCCCAACGGTCGAAGCTTGCTTCAAAAGTGCTTTAAGGGCAACGAATATCGGGTATAACAAAGCATTGGAAATTACTTGTTTAAATTTATGAAGATGGATTTGGATAGATTGACTCGACATATATATACACACATATGCTCAGATTTTTCCAATCGGTTTTCTATCCATTTTAAATGGGTGCAAAGGAAAGCCTTATGAACTGTCGTCCGGTAGTATTTTAAATCTCCCGGTTCAGGTGAACCCAAACTCAATTCTGTCACTCAACTCAACGGCATTCACGAAGTGAATACTTGAATACATCGACTGCGATTACGAGTGCGAGTTTTTGACTCTCATGCAGCTCGGGGCTTAAGCACAAAGCGCGTGAAAAATTGTTGAAAAAGTAGCAATTTCCTTGATTGACGCTCATCAGCTGAATGGAGGCAGAGATATGGCATCACACAGCGAGAGAGAGAGAGGGAGAGAGCGGGTGAGAGGAAGGCGGTAGCAAGAACACAACTGCGCTTTGAGCTCTGATGCAGCTCAACTGGGCTAACTAGTTGGGAATCGCAACGGCGTGGAGGAGGCGTTTGGGACGCTTCAACTTTAACTTCGACTGACGCAAACGCTTCCGGCCGCCATTTCGCATCTTTTTGTTCGGCTTTTATAAAATATATGTGTGTAAAATAAACGTATATATGTATGTAAAATGTGTGTGCGTACGTCTAATGTATTATTTGGTTTTTATTTTGCTTTGTTTTGGTTTTGAGTGACTTGGCTGCTTTGCGTTGCTTTGCTTTTACTTCGTTGTGCTTTTGCTACATTTTTGTCTTAAATGATTGCCATAAAAAATAAGTGCACATTATTGTAACAGCGAGCGCTGCACACACTCACACACACACACACGCACACAGTGGCAACGGGAGAAAGGCACTTTACAGTTATCCATACGCGTAGTGTTACAAATGATTTTCACAGCATTTTTGCTTTATGTGCTTTTTAGAGCAGCTACGTGGGGCGAGTCGCGAACCATCAGAACTCTTAAGTGATTTACATGGCTTACTTTACGGAAATGCAATAAAAACCAACCAGCAATAACAACAGCAACAGCACCAACAACAACAACAACACTGATCCAATAGCTGTGCGCAAAGTCGAGAATATGCCCATGTATTTTTGGGGCTCTCAAGTTCTCGACTCGCTTTTTATTTATCGTAATTTAATATTCATTCATTTTTGCTATTTTTAAACGTGCTCCACGCTTCCACTTTTCACAAATTTCCTTCTTTGTCTATGCGCAATGAGTGTGGGCGCGACAGGAGCGAGAGAGACAAAGAGAGAGGGAGAGAGAAAGCGCAGGCATCACGTATTTTTAGACCGGAATAAGCTTAAATATTTGCTGATGCGGCTTTAAAAGGTTGCCCATACCATCTGATTTGTGAGCGATTGTGGCATAGGGAAAAGCAGTCTGTAACTTCGGATTTCCACCGTCGAGACATTCGAATAGGGTTGCGCGATGGCAACCCTCATTATGAGCAATATTAGAGCTTTGCTGTTCGCGCTTCCATTCGTGGGTTTATGCTATACATTAAAGACCCTTGATGCAGCCGTAAAACTGTTCAGCATTCCCAGTATTTATACAAAGCTTCAAATACTATTATATCAATCGCCTATAAGTTTATAAATTAAATGTATTTATAAGAAATATAACATCAAAGTGGCTTGTTCCCTTGAAGCCACACAACCGTTAATGGATGCGAGGAAAAAGACAAATTCCGAAAATCCTGCCAAGTAAATTTCACAAAAATAAGGGGAGTTTGTAACGTCGTTATTGTGGACGGCGAAGCCAGAAGTCTCATATACCTGTGAAGCACATCTGCATATTTTAAAGTATTTCCTCACAGCAAAGAAGAAATTCGTCTAAGTGCTCCTTTTATTATTTCCATTATTGTCCCGATCTGCACATTGCGTCATAGCGTAAAGTCATCTATTGAAAGTACAACAAAGACTCAATTATATTATAAGAACGCTCGTTGGAAACCCGATGATGGATTTGAATATTGGCCCCGTCATTGGCTTAGTTAGCTGCTGTTCATTAATGAAATAAAGATAGTCTGCTCTGCTATATCAAGTACACCCCATTGATCAGTTATTTTTCTTTTTTAGCACGATTTTAGTGCGCTTTTATTATTATCTACATATATTTAAGCATTAATGCGCCTTTAGTCCAGTTAAGAATACAATAAAATGCCACCCATATGCATCATTTAATTGAGTTGAATATGCATCAATTGGCATTCGTGAAAGTGTCTTTATTTTAAGCTTTTTCCAAGAATTAAGTAAAGGAGTTGAAAGGGAAATGCCATAAATCCGTTTTAAAGCTTTTGAAAGGTTAAAGCTCTTGATGTAGCTTACACACAAAAAGTGCTGTTATCCCATTCGAGGTAATCAAAAATGTCTGAGAATCATTTTACTTCAAGTGCCATTTTACCTTCAAGGACCAGTCTTTGCTGTAGATATCTCTTATTATGTGTTAAGCCCACAATCTTTGGCACCCAATCAGTGCGAGTAGGTGCTCATTAGAACTGGGCCTGTTGCTGTAGAAATTTGGTCTTTCGATTGCTTTTATGATTCGGCAACTTTGAGCCAGAATTGCAACGATGCAACTGGCCTATCGTTGGCTCTCATTTTGTGCTATGTCAGTTGCTGTAGCTGCAGCTGTATCAGCTTTTCGCATTAGTTGAGCATCGACTGCGAAGCCAGCCAAATGAAATGCTTTTGCAGCAGCACTTTCCGGCCATTTGGCTCTAGTTGCAGTTCTCTTTTGATGGCCTGCTTGGGGATACTTGGCCAGATTGTTTCAGTTGCCTGCTTTAAAGGAGAGCAGCTCATAAAATCGCCACTGCGTTGAAATTCTAATTCGAATTTAATTGCATTTATAATTACGCTGCGCATCATTTGCGCAATTTGTTGTGGCCAACCAATTTAATTTGCAGCACGGGCGCACGCAGCGTATGCGCAATATTTCACATACGCCTCGTTGTCCACAGACAAGACAAGGATTTCATAAAAAAATGCACAAAATATAATGACGAAAAATGAAATTGAAGCTAAAAGAAACTGATGCACTCACTAAAGTAGCTAAAGTAGACGGGACAGCAGTTCTGAGCGCATTTTTATTATTAACAGTCTGTTCAAATAAATTATTAAATATAAATTGAATTGAATTAAACGCGTCTCTTATATTCAAATTTCCAGTGGTGTTTGCTGTTTATGTCGAAAACATATTAAATATCACAACAAAGCAAAACATAATCAAATGGAAAAAAGGCAAGCAAAACAATATTTGCATTATTTTGGAGTTATTTTGCATAATGGCCAACGGCGACGGCGAACCATTGATATGTGCTAATAAAACTGCCAAGCACACGCACACATACACACACTTACACACACAGACTCAGACATGCCTGTGTGTGTGCGCTTTTATTAATGTGTGCCATAAAGGCAAGAAACGTGCCAAACTCTTTCGTGGGCAGTCAGACGCACTTAAAAGCAGCATCAAAGTAACGCACACTCACATCCGCACACACATACACACTCTCAAACACACAGCCATAAAAGTGATTCAAAATAATACAAACACAACATCAAAATCAGGCGATTTTCTTGGCATTGAAAACGTCAGCGACATGCACCAAAATCAGCCGATTACAAATATATATATATATTATATTCCGCAGTCAAATGTACCTAAACATAAATACAATGAAGTTAACATTTAACTGTCTAATCAATTAAATACTTTAACAACTATATTATAGTTCGAACTTAACTGTGAAAATTAATCAACCATACATTGATAATTGATAATTTTTAATTGAATACTAAACTTCATCTGCAGATATATTTTTATTTTATATTAATTATTTTAATTTATACGCATAATAACAACAATAATAGTAATTATTTTATTAGTAATTTTATCACATATATAAAAAAAATTAAACTATTGTAAGCGAAAATATTAACGATCAAATACCCTTTTCAACATATGTCAGATTTATAATATACAAATCTTACTTTGACTACACAGTTATATTTTTCGAAAGATTTAAAACGTGACAAAATCCATTTTCTTCAGGAACTTAATTTTGTGTTTAATGTGTGTGGAAAAATATAAAATCCCTGTTAAATATTTTACAGATGATTTTAAATGATGTTAGCAAAGATTTCTGCAACATTCAGTGCGTGGCAGAATTAGAATACCCTCAGCGCAAGTGCACAATAAAAGCAGAGTCTGTTGTTTTCCTTTCCCCGCGCACTCTTGAATTTATACTCTCACGCCAGTCGGGGACCTTCAGTTCCCATTAAATCTAGCTGTGCTACCCAACTTTCTGCCGTTGCTGCTGGCGACCGCTGCTGCGGCGCGTCGTCTACGTGTCCCCCCGGCGGCTGCCTACGTGTGTGCATTAGTATTGGTATTGGCATTAGTGTGCGTGTGCGTGTGCGTGTGTGTGGGTGTGCTCTGCTCATGTGCACATGTATGGGTGAGCCGGAGTCTGAGCCGCGTGCGATCACGAAGCGCATAAATGGCGTTTGACACGTGACAAAAATTTTGAATTTTAATATTTCTCCCATTGTGTTTGTATATCTGTAGCTGGCGTCTGTGTGTGTGTGGGAGTGTGTGTGTATTGCTTAAACTGAATTTCATTTGGTTTTTCCTACCGCCATTGTTTCTTGCCAATATGCACATGTATATATGTATATGTATATATATAACATATGTATATCTACATATGCATATGTTTGGGCATCTGTGGAATTGAACTAGCCCTGGCATTTGGATGCCGATTTGTGCAGAAAACCGAACTCGAGTGCCGAAATGGCCGAAAAATGAAATTCACTTCGCAATTCACAACGCGCTCGAAATTTGTTTGCTTTGCATGTGCCGCCATTTTGTTGAAATTATGCGACATAATAACTGGCAGGACCAGTGGCCATAGATGCGGACCCGGCCCGAAGCCCGCTGAAGCGCTTGTCAACTGTCGGCTGGCTATTAAATATTATGGCAGCAACAGCAACTTGCCTCACCGGCACATTTGCCATTGCCAATGCGAATGAAATAAAAGTTAAATGAAAACGAAACTATGCAAATAAATGCGAATAACGCCAGCACCAAAATAACAACAACAATCACAATACAATCACACACTCCAACAACGATAAGAACAGCAAGAAATGCAGCAGCCATAATTACGTTAAACAGAATGCCATATTTATGCATATTTGGTAAATTTGGTAAATTTTGCTAGCCGCATTAACTTGGCCATTTGCCACTGTGTCACCGTGTGGAATTCGAAAATGATGTCGCCAAATTCAAATTCTCAAATTCACACAGAAATTCATTTCGACCAATGTTATTTGGTCGTGTGGTTCACTGAAGACTGTACGATTTGTGTTGTAATTACATTTGCCACACAATTTCTTGAATAAATTCGAGCCTCAAAATGAACGATATAGAGTTGATTTTTGGCCTATATGCCATTAAATAAATTTAATTTATTTATTATTTTTTTTTTGCCAAACATAGTTTAAAAACGGCCTTTTACAGGGTACAAACATATTTCTAACTTCGAATCGCTACGTTTAAACTTAACACAGTCCTTTTCAGTCTATTATAGTATTGTCTATTAATGGGAATCTTCTATTATTGGCAGCTCCTGGTATCTCCGCTGCGCTTAAAATTGATCTTCTTGTTATCGCGAGCTTGCTTTTTGCCAGCTTCCATTATTTCAGCCATGCTGAGCACCTTGTTGTCATCGTCGCCCTTTTCCGGTGATTTCAGCTGTGATCTCGGAGGGGCCTGGCCGTCCACGTCATTGCCGTCGTCGCCGTTGCCAAAGAATCCTTCGAACAGTACGTAATTGTTGGCCTGTGCGATGGTGCGCACCAGGCCGTAGTGCTTTGCCAGGAAGGATGTCATCATGACCGACGGCCGATCGACGGCGCACTTGCACAAGGTCAAGCCCAGGTCGGTCAGCATATTATCAAATAGTCGCTTGCCCAGACCGCGCCGCTGCTGCGAGCTGTGTACATAGAAGTCCAAAACGGCTGGCGTCCCAATGCGACTGCGGAGCTGTCCGCGTTCGTCGAACAGATAGAGATCCTTGGGGCCCATCTTCAGGAGTCCGGAAACAACTAGCTTGCCATCGTCGTTGCCCTGCGATGCCATCAAGTAGATCGTCTGCTTGCTGCACATTTGCCTGGCGCTGGTCACCGTTGTGTGCAGTCCCTGCGCAGCGGCCGAGAGCAGGCCAATCTTGTCAATAATCCAGGCCATCTTCCTTCTGGCCTCCCCGCACTGCTCCGGGCCGCCCTCAAAGCCCTGCGGCAGCAAATCTCCCTGCACCTTGATTATCTCTTGTTTGAACAGCGGCTTAATGTCGAAAGCACACTCCATGGCGGGCTGCAAACTTTAACTTAAAGAAAACAGAAAATAAACTCAACTTTTTCAGAATTTTAAACAACACAAAATCGAAAATGGTAATAACTGGTTATAGTCGCGAATTCAAATGAATAATTTATTTTGCTAGCTTAAAATTTTTCATTAGAAAAATTAAAATTCCTTGCAGGCCGAAATCTGAATCAAATTATTTTATCTGGTAAACCTGACAAAAAACCGTTTAAGACTACTAGATTTTATACTTTTGGACAAACTACATAACAACGTTCGAACGCAAAGACTACTCGATTCGATTCATTTTTCATTTTTTGTTTGTTTGTTCACAAAAGTAAAAAGAGTATATTGGGTTTGTGAAATGTCCGTCTTGCTGTCCGTATGAACGCAATTTTTCATTGCCGTTATTGAAGCTAGAGGCTTGAAACTCGCAATATATACTCGTGTGCAGTCGTGTCAGACAAAATGTTAAAATTTTTGTGCCACGCCCACTGGGAGGCTGGCAAATCGATAACATGTCGATCAAAGTTGGTATGTAGGTTGCTGGTGACCCCCTCAAACATAGCGACCTTGATATACCGGCCACGCCCACTAGAACTTACAATTCGGAAATGGCTATAAATCCCACAGTTTTTGAACTAGAGGCGTATTTGGAATATGTACAACTGGAAAGCTCACGCAAACATCATAGTAAAAATTTCCCGACCACGCCACGTATATGATAGAGGAGAAACCATGAAAAAAATGCTATCAAACATGAAAATCGGTTCAGTTTTGACAAAGTTAAGGACGTTTGAAATATGAGAGCTATAGATCCGGGAGCTTTACATGTCAAAATTTTTGTCAATTTTTGCATGATTTTCGAATAAAAATTTGACCCCCTCAGAATCAGTTTTAATGTTGATTTTTATACTACCTGTGACAGCCACAATCGATTAAAAATGAAAATTTGCATTTCTAAATTTTGAACAAAAAATTTTTTCGAAAATGAGTAAGGGGAGTACATGCTTTTTTTTCCAAAAAAATTCAAAAAAATATTATTTTCAATAATGAATATTATTGAAATGCAGAATCAATCTAGAGGACAATCCATAAAAAAGGGCATAAAATATGAAAATCGGTTAAGTTTTGACAAAGTTGTGGGCGTTTGAAATGCAGAATCAATCAATTATATAAAAATGAAATATTTGTTCCTGTTTTACCCCTTAGATTGCATTTAAGCCGAATCTTTGAGTATTCGAGTATTATTTAGAGTATTGCCATCGCCCCTAACTCGAATGCGTGCAAATGTACTAAAACATGGAATGCTAATTGGCAGAATCAGATGAACGACACGGTTGTCGCAGTAAGGGTAACCTCGGAGGCGCAGAAGCAGGAGAATAAGGCAGAGCAACAAGAACAAATATAATTATAATAACTGTGGGAATAGGCAAAATAAGCGTTCAAGTTTGTTTCCCCCTTTTTTTGGTTTCGATGAAATTGCGGCAGACTGCATTTTATATTCAGGCAGTCCAAATAATTAAAAAGTCTAGTAATTTAATAGTTTCGTAGTGCAATAAAGTTAATTATTCATATGAAAGTTCAATATAAATGTTAAATTAAGTGCAATTGGGTTCAGTGTGTAAAAATATAATTTTTCATATGAAATTCGACCGAGCTTATGAAAGGAAATTGTTGCTATTTGCCGAGTGCTTGAAACAAAAAATTCTACGAGCTTACGCAATAAATGAAGAAGCTTTATTAAATGGACTGATTCAGCCCCACTGACCCCTGACCCGCCACGCACCCGTAGCCCTCAGTTGTGATAGTCAGTGTCTTCTTGCCAGCATCAATTTTCAATTACTTAATGTGTGTGCCGACTGCCAAGTGCCGCGACCACGCCCCGTTCAACGCCACGGCTTAAACATAGACTGAAATAAGCGAGAGAGTAAGAGTCGAGACTGCCCAACTAGAAGACACCCTGCGGCTTAGTAAAGTGTAAGTGCGAGTAAACGAAAGAGGAGTCCTGGTGAGAGATCCAATTGAAGATATCTATGAAGGAAAGCTTTAGTATTTTTAGGTTCGGAATACAAGGTTCGAGCCGGGAGTTCAGATATTTTTAGTTGCCCAAAGTTCAGCCGAATCAAACTATTGCCCTTTTTAAAATGGTTTGGTTTAATTTAATATATATATTTTTTATTAGTGGAACGGAGAATGTTACCCCCAAATATTTATGTACTGCCTAATGTCGGAAGCTGCTTTAATGAAAATTGGCATTAAGAGTTTAAAGATATTCTACCTCGTAATTAAAAATGACCAACAGAAAAGGAAGGAAATAATAAATATAATGAATTCCTCTTATATTTGAAACACCAGATTCACGAACCGAAACTTAGAATACCGTTAACCCAACTTGTGAACATAAATAAATACCCTGTAAGAGTGAATGGCGTGAGTAAAGCATAGCAACAAAGAGGGACAGATGGAGAGGGGATCACAAAGCAAGATTAAATGTAAGAGCGAAAGCGATCAATGCTGACCAAAGAATAGTTCTTCAATGCTTAGTTCTCAAATACTTGGAAAAGGTTTTCCATTTGGCTTGCAGCTTTTCCTTTAAAGAACAAAAAGCGAGTTCTCTATGAAGTACGTCGAATACCTTTCTTGGCCGTTTTGAATGGGAACAGGGTATAAATAAAAAACAATTGTGTAGCTATAAAAAAATCTTGCAAAAAAACCAAATTGAAAAGGCAGGCCGAAGTGAAAGAAAGAAAATCAAATAGAATTACTTAGCACACATTATTAAAAAGCAAATACGTTTTGCGAAGGGCAACCAGCGGCACCACAGCAAATTACGAGCACTTGCACCACATTCAGCGGCAGATGAGAGCGCCGCCATTTTGGGGCATATTTTGACAGAAGAGTTCGCCGGTGCGGGGGCGGGGGCGGGGACGGGGAATGGGGGGCGGTGGCTGCGGGCACGTGGGCCACGTGGGGTACGGAACGTGGAAATGCTAACAAAGCAATAAATTGCCACTAAATCTAATTTGTGGCAATACTAGTAGACGCCAAAAAAAGAAGAAGAAAAAATAAAAAAAGAAGCTGTTACCAACAGTAAACATGATACGTCAGGGGACACAAGCAGGGGGCCGGGGTGTTGTTGGCGGGGAGGGGGGGAGGGGGGAGAGGTGCCGTCGAGTTGATTGCATTAAAAACAACCCAAAACGTGCCGTGAAATCGTGTCGTGAGCACTGCAGTTGGGTACGGTGGGCAGGATGGCCAACTGATGAGCACTTAGTACGCACACTTTGCCGACTTCCGGCGGAAGTGAGCGCAAAAAGTTGCCGCCGCCGCAAACTTTTTGCACAGCAACTGCCGCAAACTTCCAGCGCACATCGCAACGATATTTGACGAGTTTCAGGCTTGCACTTTGATCGCGGTTGGAAGTGCGCAACGCCCCCCACCCAAAGACCCCCGAGGCCGTTGCAAGTTGGAGTCATTTGGAATAGGTTCTTGGATTTTATTTACCGCTCGCTGGAAGTGGCAAATAATTAAAATGTTTGTGGTAATTAGCAAGCAATTAGATGAAGTGAAATCTCTCTCACGGTCTCGCTCTCGCTCTCGCTGCCGACGTGAGTCGCATTCGAAGCTGACCGGAATTCGGCATTCGCACAGGGTATCAAGCACATGCACTATTATTATTCCACGTATCCCTCACATGGGCGGGCCACGGGGCTAAGCGCCTGGCAGCCTGGCAGCTGCTGCATAATTGTTGGCATTGCTCCCGCTGCTCGGCAATTTGCGTTACATTTTTATGCATTTTTAATGCATGCGGAGAGGGGTGGGGAGGAGGGGGGGGGACAATTTAAAACATTTCGTTGCAATAAATATTTAAATGACGCCGAACTGGGGCCTGGGGTCTGGGGCACTTTGCACGTCTGTCGCCGTTACTTTGCCTGAATCAGCGATAAGCGAGCGCCAAATTGACAACCCCGCAAATGCTCCAAGTGTCAACAACTTGGCGTGGCGCTGTCGGCTCTGCCGCGGGGCGCTTCTGCCGGGTTCTCAGCGCTTTCGACCAAGATACATGCCAGCAAATCAACAACAAGGGGTCGAATAGAAAGCGGCACGAAATAAAAACCGAGCCAAACAAAACAAAGCCCAAGAACAAGTTGAAAGCAACAATAAAGAAAAAGCGTAAAAATGTCAGAGTTTCTCTGGCAGTTGAAATAAGGGTTAGACACCCAATTCAATGCGATAAGACAATCTGGGGCTTAGCTTATTTGTTGCATGCGGCTGCCTCGCTCGCTCTGTGTGTGTGTGTGTGTGTGTGTGTGTGTGTGTGTGTGTGCGCGCGTGTGTGTGTGTGTGTCTTTTATGTAACTGTTTTATTTTGCATGTGCCTTGGTGACTTCTTGCCGCCTAGGGTTTACTGCCACAAAACACAACCAACCGACCTCAGTCAGATTCTTGTCCTTGGCCTCGGGTTCCTGCTCAGGTTCAGCTTTCGATATGGTTTTGGACTTGAACTTGAGTTGGGTTCCGCTCGAAAGCGAATTCACGCTTAATTTTATTCACAGCGAGTGCTTTTTATGCCCGTCCTGAGAATTTTCTAACTGCCTGGACAATACTATTTATTTTTATTCACTTTATCTTTAAATCAATTTAAATATATTCAGGAGCTCTTGGTTTTGTTTTTTTGTCATTAAATAATTATTTCCTAAGTTAATTCATAGAAAAAATTATACGTAAAATTGAAAGAAAATATAAATATGGATTTTAAAAATGTTGAGAAAGCTTAAACTTAGTTTCACTTTTGCTTGCGCTCTTGAGAATATTTCTACACCCACTACTATTGTAAAATCCCAGTGAAATATTCGCGACAATCGCAAATAAATCAAAACTACAACAGAAATGGCGGCCAATTGGCAACCTGCGGTTGTGTGTGCGGAAAAGCGGGCAGAGTCGCAGACACAAATACCCTAACAAATAAATGCCAAGCTTAAATAAACTAATACTTAAATAAACCGATTAATCGAAACTAAGGTGAAGTCACTGTTTATTTAATCGGTATGGGTAGTTTACATATTTTATGATGTTACACTAATAAGATCCCGAGAACTTCAGTATCTGAGGGTATCAGTATCAGAACGGAGCACGTGTTACGCCCTGCGACCGAGTCAAAATCCTCCAATAATGGCCAGGGAATAAAAAGCTAATGCATTTCAAATGCCTCCGAGCATGACGCAGCCTCCCTTTAGTCTGTGGTCGCTCAGCCAGCGGTGTCCTTGCCCAGGCGTGATTTGGCGCATATTTCGAATTGAAAAGGGCAAATAGAAAGTCGGGGGAAGTGCGCTCCAAATGTAAAGTTGACTCGATGCGACACACTGACAGTGGAGGTGTCAACGTCGTCCTGTGGTCCTGTGGCCATGCGGCCTGTGCAAATGCTGATGGGCAACCAACTGGCGACGACAAGGATATTAAAATTAATAAATAATAGTTGGCACTGCTGCAGCACACAGGCGACAAGATACGACTACAAGATACTCGTAGCTGTCACACCAAATAAAAATAACAACAATAACAACGTCCGGCTTTGGTTTTGGCCAACGCTCGGCCCCATTCAAAATGCACATGGTTGGCCCCACAAACATTTTGGATCCCACTCGGACAACAGTTGTTCCGTTATGCCACGCAGCCTGGGTCTAGAAATAGTTTTGCTTGTACTCGCATTTAAAGGAACCCACTTGGGCCCACATATTTGAACCCAAGTAATACTATGCTCTATAGAGCTATAGTTTATAGTTTAGTTTATTTAGTCGCAGTTTTCTTCAGTTGCGCCCAAGATTCCTTAGTATCTTTTCATTTATTTATTATTTATTTATCATTTATTTACTATTTATTTATGTGCTGTTTAGATATCATCAATCAGCAGAGTTAAATTCGCGGCTGAATAATTAGAAAATAGAAGCAAGCAGTTTAAAAATCGAAAACATCATTGAGATTATTGGATGTGCTTTCCTAGCAATCGTATGCTGTATTTTCAAACGTAACTCATACGCAGTGTGGGCCCCGGTTAGTTTGGAGCGGGCAGCGACCACAGGACATCAATTCAAGTGTGTGCAAACAGCTGGCAAATGGCAAACATATTTGCAGCTTTTGAAGTGTGAGTATTATATCCGCAACACTCGCATACATAACACACGCCCACACACACACACCCACACATGTACACACACTTACTTAGAACAAGAAGAAACGGAAACTTAATTAATTATACGCAACGCATTTGGCTAGGCGGCAAAACTTTTGTCTGACCGCATTATGCACAAACTTTTTGGCATGTCTTGGACGTGGGGCCCCGGGTGGGGCCGGGGTTGGGGCCGGGCTGCTGCGGATGCCTGTTTTCGGTCAGGTGTTGTTGGCGGCGGCGTTGAACCATAATGTATTGCACGTATGTTGTCCTTGTTGTTTCCTTTGCATTGGCGTCCAACTAAGTTGTTCTGGTTTTCCGCCTGTCAGTTACTGTCCGCCTGTCTGCTTGTCAGGACGAACTCCGAGCATAAACGAACACTTAGCGAGTCGGATCTATCAATGCCACCGCCCGCAATCACACGAGATGAGCTATCGACACTATCAGTCAGGCAATCAATCAGCGGCGCGGTCAATCAGCTGCCGTGATCACTTAAACACAACTTTGTTTAGCCACAGGCATTCGGCTTGTCAATCATCAAAGGATGTTGATATTATAAATAGACAGTGCGGCACTTTATGTGTAAATAATATTAGCATACTAGGTAATTAATTCCTTCTAAATATGTATTTTTGATATACAAATTGACCTTGAACACAAATTTGGTCATTCGTTTCCAATAAGTTTAACGTTGACCTTTTTGTTAGTGCTTTCAGATTTTATGGGATTTCACTTATTTCTGTACCCTGAACCCATTTCGAATGGGCAAATGGTTTTCCGTAAATGCATGTGATGGGCAGAAGGAGGGAACTCCGAACATCTCATTAAGTCTCGCACTTCTCTCTTTCCCCTATCTTATTCTTCGACTTAGTCATGTCTGTCTGTCCGTCCGTCTATCTGCTTGAATGCGTCGATCTGAGATACTTTATGAGCCAGAGACTTCAGTTTAGAATTTTAAGTTTCTGTATACCAAGTTTTACTTGTGTGACCTGGTTTTCTTAAATGATAAGAGCTGGAGATACCAAATTTGGTTTGTGTATAGTATACATGCTAAGAACATATCTTTTTTTTGATACCATCGTATCCACAATATTGATATATAAATTGTATAAGGTAAAGATAGTATAAATATTGCATTTGTATCCTTGTATCTACATTGTTATTAAAAGTGGAGGCTTCTTAAAAGACGACAACGATAGTATACATTACTATAGATTTCTATGTACATATGTACATATATATATATATGTATAGTAGCCACACATTGCACTTTGGCAGCAGTTCTTTTTCACGCGCCACAAAGTCAGTCAAGTGGTTATCTTTGTTGTTGCTGTTGTTATTCGCATTTACCAAAAGCGAAGCAGGCGGGAATATTGCAATATCCACGGCACCCTCCGACTATGAGATACTCTATATTGAACTGCCCTATTTAAGATCAAAACTATTGAAACTATAAAGTAAAATATAAATATATCTATGTAGTACAAAGTAATTTACATACTGAAATTAAAACTCGTTCAGATATGTGCTGTAAGTTAATCGGATTCATATCTAGCTTAAAGTGCAATCGATTGATTTAAACAAATATATTTTTTTATATTGAGATACCTATTACAAATATGGTTGTAGGTTATATATACATACTGGCAGACGCTGTCTGGGAAAGGCAACCGAGCGCGAAAATATTGAAATACATACTTATGCGGACTCTATCCTATCCGTTTCCATATATTATCTTAAAGTCAAAAATACACAAAGCTCTCGCATATGTGCACATAAGCTGTACTGTGTGTGTGTGTGTGTGAGTGTGTGTGTGATTTTTTTTTTCAGCTAAGATGAGCTGGCAGAGCAATGAAGCAGAAAGACAAAAACCTTTTAGGCAATGGGTTCGGTTATGTTTTTTTTGTTTTTGTATTTTCTTTTTTACTGAAATTTTATAAAATTGTTGGGTGTGCAGTTTACCGGGCGTAAAGTTTTGAAGCGTAAGGCCGAAACGGCTCCGCAGTAATCCACATCCCTCGTGGAGCCATGCTTGATTGCACCGCAGCCCGCCGGGGAGCCCCGCCCCAATGCGGCAGGACCCGAAAGTTGCCTGTCAGCGTCGCCCGAATGCGACTAGTTCAACGAATTTTGAAAAGGAGTTAGGCGCTAGGCTCTCGCATGCTGCACGTTGTTGTTAAAATATTTGAGTTTTACGAGGCGAGCCAACTCGACAGGATATCCCAGACAGACACCAGCATGCTATCTGGGAACTGGCGATGGGCGCCTCCCACTTGGCCACAAACATATTAATATTTTCTTAACATTGAAACTATTTTTCGATTTGACTTTGGTTCGCTGGAGCCAGTTTCCGGTCAGGGGTCAGGGGTCAGGGGTCGGCCTTGTTTGCTTAGGCATAAAATTTCCAACTTATGGCCAACTGGTTGGCCTAATCAAGACCCAAAACCTGCGGCAAATGGCTTAAGCAACAGCAACGGCAGCAATAGCTGCTTATCGGACATCAGGACTGTTTAATATTTATGCGGTTCCTTTACAGCTATCCTGGCGCGGCTGGGCGGGCGGAATGGGGCGGGACGGGCAGGACAGGCATGTTCTAGGTTTCTTTTCTGTTTTTTTGGCCAGAATGAAATGCAATCAAAATAACTGCCAGCAAACAAATTTGACTCGTTGTGTTTGCTCCTTGTCCCATCTGTGTTCGCTGCCCCATTTTCGGTCCCATCCCCTGTCCCCCCCTCGGTCTTCACCTGCCCCGTTCCCGCTGCCCGCTTTCGGCCACTCACCGTCATTGTCAACGTCGCCATTTTGCACCTGTAATGCGAGACGTCAACAAAAGTTTTTTGCACCATTTTGTGAAACGCATTCTAAGTTTCTGTTCTCTCATTCTCTGTTCCCCCTGTTCGCCACTTACTTTCCACGCTTTGCAGCTGAACTCTTGTTGTTGCTGCGTTTCCCCATTTCGTGTTGCGGCATGAAACATTTTTGATAATGTCACGACCGTGGGCTAAGCAGGGCCAACTTGCGGCGCTTAAGCCGCACAATTGTCGCATTTGTGGCCAACTGGATGTGAAACGCAGATGCCTTAATCATGATCCTAATGAGCACGATGATGGCGATGATGATGGTGCTGATGCTGCTGCTGATGCGGCTGCTGATGATGATGTGCTGAGCTGATGCTAATGCTGATGCTGCCGGTGTTATTCGCTTGATAAACCTGTCAACTAGAAAGGATTTTATGTAAAACAGTTACGGCTTGAACTTGTTGCAAATGTATTTAGCACCACAGCATTCCAAATTTCATGAATACTTAATACCTTTTATGCACGAGTCTATTGAATAATGAAATGACCGTGCTTTAGTTGCAATTTTATATTCTAACTACATTTCAAAAAAAATAAGCACAAAAGTAAAATTAATATCATGTACATTTACCTCATCTGCCTCGCAGTTCAGTTACAAATTTGGGGACTTTAAGAATTTTGTGTCAACGTCCTTCAAATAACAAATTTATTCGAGAGTTACGAAATATCCACCTTGGTCGGATTTACGTATACTTGATTTACGTACAAGATTGTTGATATTCTGCAATTTGCTCAAGCGCCTTCAAATATGAAAATGTTATGCAAATCGTCGATATATTGTTGCAAAGTTCATGCCACTCAAACTTATTCGTTGGCGTTACATTTTAAATGAATTTTTAATGAATTCCCACTTGTTTATTCATTTGGCACGTCGATAAATTTGTTGTACTCAACACAGTATTTGTGGTGCTGCGCACTGTGCTTGAGCTGAGCTTAGTATGCTGCAATTGATTTAATTGCTTTGATAAATTATTTGGAAAAACTCTTGTTTAATAAATGAAAGTGTTCCTTGCTGTTTGTCGTTTACTTTGTTGTTATTGGATAGTTTGTTGCGTGCTCTTCTCTCTCTCTTTCTTTCTCTTTATCTTTTCCTTTCACACTTTCTCTGTCTCTCTCGCTTTCATTCTCTTTTGGATAAACTAAACGGATATCTCGCACAAATACAGATACTTGTTGGGGGCCAAGAGAGGGAAAAAAGCTCTACAAAAGTGTATGTGTGTGTGCGTGTGTGTGTGTAGGTATGTGTGTGTGCATTTCATTGGCTTTTCCAATTCAATTGCAAAGTCCCAAATCACTGGTAGATGTAAAGCAGCAGGCAAAGCGAAAGCTGGAACGGCCAAAGGCAGCCAAAGTATATTGAAAAGACTTTTAGACAAGTCCATGGATGGCGCTTTTGGGGGAGGGGTGGGGGGTTGCCAGTGGGGGACGGTCCAGCCTGTTGGCTTGGCTGTGTGCAGTGCTGAACTAGGCCGCTGGACGAAATGGCTTTAACGACATCCTTGCCATGCATATATGCCGCACAAAGACCTGGCCAGAGCTGAGGGGCAGACTTGGGTCGCAGGGGGAGGGGGGTGCAGAGGGGGGTGGCTGTCGCTACTTTAGCTTTTACAATCTAAACGTTAATGGTCTGTCAATTATCGCCACCCAGTGAATGTAGCGATAAGATATCGCCCCAGGCACAAGACATTGCAGACATAACAGCCCCACACACCCCCCACACACCCCCACACACACCCACACTCAGCCAGACACACCCACACACATATGTGTGGGGTCGGAGGCTGGGGCGACGCTTACTGAACACTTTAGTACATCATTTAGTCAGAATTAGTTATGGACACAGCCCCACACAGCTGGCCGCCTGCGATTGGGCAACTTCTTGGAACTCGGCGCTTATGAGTAAGTGCCGCCCGGGCCCGGGTCCGGGTCCGGGCCCGGGGTTGCCGCAGCGTCTGTTGCGCTGCGTTGTCCAATGGACTTCTTGGCTCCGCTGCCCTTTTCATACCCTTGCCGAGGGTCCGTTTGGCTTTCGCCGGTTCATACAGAAGAATTTGTTGATCTATGCAGAGCTGTTTCGTATTTGTTTGAGTGCTGTTTCTAATATATCTGCCAAAACTTACTAATGTCGTACCATAACATAATCTTTTATTTTTCAAGACATTGTTTTACATTAAATAAATACTATAGATCAATAATATAAGCAAGCTGTTAAATGCAAAGCTTTTGACCGCAAGCACAGTTAACTGTAGGTAAGGGTATTTTATCTTCGGCACCCCTAAGTTGCCTCTCTTTCTCGTTACATTTGTATTTATGAGTGGCACAACATAAAGATGACCCACGCGACGCTGGCGGTGCCCCGGGAGCCGTTAAGCACAACATAAAATGCTGCTCGACAGACAGACGGGGTACACTGAAAAAAAAATTGGTAATAATAAGGGAGTACCCGTAAATCACGTGGCATTGGCGAATAATATTGTCAAGCTACTACTTGAATTTCTAGCCATAAGAAATGACTCAAAAAGACTCCTTACAAGCATTTCAATTTGGGCTTGAAGGCTCCTATTATTTATTATTATTATTATTATTAATTATTATTATTATAAATTATTATTATTATTAATTGTGCTGTATTCTAATTAATGGAATTACACAAGAGTATTTATTATCAGTTCACCTTTAAAGCGGATTTGACCACAACCGAAATTCTGAATAGACATATACACTTATTTGTAGTAGCGCACGTAAACACTTCATAACGAGTGTGCGCATACATACTCATACCCGTACTCATACTCATATACTGGTATTCGTATTTATTTCGCATTCGCATTTGAATTCGACTGCTAAGTGTCCATTAGAGGGCCACGGGGCAGGGGGCGAAGGGCGCTGTGAAAGACGAGAGCCATTGCGTGGCTACAACAAACACAACTATGCATTTATCATTTAGACGCTTTTAGTTACGTTTTGGTTTCGGTTTTGCCTTCTCTTTTGTGGAGTGGTTGGCCAGGGGCGGGGCGGGGTTTGGGGTTTGGGGTTTGGGGGTGGAGTGCGGGTGGCAAAGTCGAATTGATTTTGAGCATCCATTGAGGCTTGGCCTTCGGCCTTTTGCCAGTTACTCGAAGCTTCAGACTGCTTTTGCCTATTTTCGCAACGTTCCATGGCCATTGTTGTTCTTGTTTGTTTTGTGTAAGTATTTTTATTTCGTTTCATGCTTATTGGAATTTTATTATCAGCTCATATAAATGCAATTAAATGTTGATATATATACAATGTGTTTGTGTGTGTGTGTGTGAGTGTGTGAGTGTGTGAGTGTGCTTGTGTTTGTGTGATACTAACAAGAACTCGGGATAAATGCCAAAAGTTCATTCATGTACTGCGAATCCGACACCAAAGTCCCTCGATGACCATATAAAAATGGCAAAGGTTGACGAATCTAATTTTGAATTTGAACTTTTTAAATTTCAATTGTTTTTCCTAATGCGTAGGCCGGACCTCATAAAATGTTCAACGTCTGGGTTCTAAAAGCAGGAACTAAGCTTAATATTTCCGAAAAGAGCCGGATGTAGTTTCCATTAGTTTCTTTAAGTGCTTCACACATTTCCCAGTATTACCTTTTTAGCTAACTTTGAAAATAAATGAAAGAATTAAAATGCATATTTTTTTGGTTTGAAATATTTTCATTTTTGTGTTTATTTGATGTATATGTTTTATTTTTCAGTTTTTCCCGTTCATTGCCTTTCTTCCATTTTGTCTTTTTGCTATAATTAATGCTATGGTAATTATGCTTGCATAAAGTCGAAATAGTTTGCTTTTAATATTAATTCGGGTTCTTTTGCTGCCACACACGCTTATCAATATACTTTTTGTTTGAATTACTTTAATTAATTTAGATTTGATTAATTCTATTAAAAAAAACCAACATTATCATTGCTTTAAAATAGTTTCAGTTTTTTCTTTTTTTTAATGTCTCAATTCATTTATTTGCTTTCCTGTTTTTTTATTTTTCTATTTTATTATTATTAGTTTAATTGTTGTGCTTTTTGTTTTTGCTGTCTTACTGTACTTAGGTTGTTATTACTGTTATTTGAGAATTCTTTACCACTTTTCTTTAGCCTCTTTGTTATTGCAGTTGCCTTTGAGGTTGCATTCCACATTACACAATCATAATCATAGTCATGATAATTCGGAAGGATCTTAAGAGTATGATTTTGAATACTTATTTACTGAAGTTTTTTTTTTATAAATAGAAACAAATGTAACAATCTATAAATTGCAGAATGCAAATGTACAATCGATTAATTTATAAACAAATTGAGAACTCAATAACACTCGTATGTGTATATGTATATCAACTCGAATCTTTTTATTGCATATCCATTTCATCTATTAATTACTTAGTTTGTGATCCTGGTTATAAATGAAACTTCCCGACGTTCCCACCTCTCTATAACTAATAAGCGTTTTCTTTGGAAGAACTTAACTAAAGCATTCGTATGGATGCTTTTCTCTATTTACTGTTTTTGGAAAATTGCTGACTTTTACATGTACAGCCTCAATATCTGCATTTTGGAGTACTTAAATCTATTAACCAACACACAAAACGCACCTAAGTATAAGAATCTCAATTTAATTTTTATAGATATATTTATCCTATGATTTTAAAAAAACACTTTAATTTCCATTGTATTTTCTGTTTGTATACTTTTAGCTTTTTCTATTTAGGAAAGTATAAAAATTTGTTGAGCTTCTCCTACAAGGTTTCATAATTATGAGCTGGGAATGGTTAGCCTTCACATAATTGTGTGTACTTAAGTATGCATTACTTGACAACTAAGTACTTAACAATTATTTAATAGTTTACTATTCTTTTAATATTCGCTTAATGTTTGTTTGTTTTTCTTTTTTTCTTTTTTTTTATTGAATTTTACATTATTTGTCACATAGAAACAATGAAGAGGACGGTTGATGAAATCAGGGACCAAAATTTGAGAATGTGTGTATGGGGTGTGTTGTGTGTGTATCTTGATGCCGATTTAAATTCGTTTCCAATTGTTTATTTCTTTGGTTGTGAGCAAGGGGCGTACTCCAAGCAGATCGAAATTAAGGCTCTTTTCTTCCATTTTCCAGTTCAGTATTATATTTTTTGTTTTTTAGGTACTTTTCCAACCGATTTGTAGTGTATTCGTGGAACTGTGCACAGCAGTTCAGTGCCGTTTATGTTTAGTATTTAAGTATATAGTTAGTGTCAATGTGTGATCCTGTTTCACATCCTGATCTGATCCACTTGTGATCAACGTTCAGCCAGTTCTACATAGCAGTTCAGCATAAGCAAATTCAAGACGGCATCAGTTTTTAATGGGCGAGTATTTCGGTCCAAGTTTCAAATCAAGTTAGCGTATTATAGTTTCATTATCTAGTAACTTAGTTGGCTAATTTCATTATTTATTTTTAAGTATATTAGAATGTATGCGTTTGCGTCTTACTGCTAGTAATTTGTAAGCCTATGCTTTAGATACCCTGATGCAACTTATAATTTATTTAAATACCAATTTTTAAGTACGTATAGTTTAGTATTTGTTCTAGTGCTTAATTAATGGGCATATGCCTGGGCATGTCCATGACAAAAATACCGAATGAGTATTTTTTTGCACTCAGTGCGCCTTTTTGTTTCGTCTTTAAACTTACCGAGTACCTAATTATACGTGGGCTTAGCCTAGTTTTAAATGCGCTTACATTTTACTAATAACATTCCTTTCTATTTATGATCCTACATAGGTATTTTTCTAGAGTTTGTTGTTCTTTGAGAATCCAACCAAGGGGTGTGTTGCAAGCAGTTCAGTCAAATTCAGCGCCATTTCAAATATATTTTTATATTTTTGTGTGGGGCTCATTTTTTCAGTGTGCG
The DNA here is from genome assembly GCA_035043565.1 of Drosophila robusta. Taxonomy (NCBI): domain Eukaryota; kingdom Metazoa; phylum Arthropoda; class Insecta; order Diptera; family Drosophilidae; genus Drosophila; species Drosophila robusta. The sequence goes on along the minus strand of JAWNMW010000257.1, from coordinate 16,504,432 downwards.
TGTGTGAGTGTGTGTGTGTGCGTGCATTTGCCATCTGTTTGAGTTCAAGTTCCATGCAGTACTTCAGCTTGATGGTTCGAAGCTATCGATAAATATCGTAAGCTCTCAAGTAGCCAAGCAACGACTGGTGAAAAGCCTTTTCTAGCTTTTCCAAATTACTGAATATTTTAGGTTAATATGGATGATGTAGGGGAAAGTCTGAGAAAACGGAAATGTAGAGAATCAATTAAGAAACTCAATCATTCCTAGAAGGAAAGTACATATATCGGAATGTTATCGATTGCTGCTTGACTACTTGAGCCCGCTGATCGAATTAGATAAATATCATCCCTTCTATTTCTCGATCTTTTACCACCAACTCGATGAATTCGTGTAGGGCGCTGACTTTGAATTACCGCTTATTACTAAATTTAAATAGCACGAGTATAACACTTATCTGATAGATACTCTGGAACCGATGGACGCACCTTATCACTATAGGGGACATATTATCTATAGAGAGTGTGCCGTCGGTTTTTATTTTCTTATTGTTTCCCTTAACTATTATGATTAATGCAGCATTCAAGTCAACTATTAAAGAGGGGTGGGAAAGGGTTTTATATATTTGCTTCTGGTTGGGATATGCTCTGCCATCGCTGGAATCGATATATAGGGTATACAAGCTGCTTGTAGGGACAGAGGGGGATCATCAGGGTTAAGATTCACAGAAACTGAATGCGTGATATGTAAAGAATATATATAAATATATATATATATAGTAATCAGATAAACTCATTTCTCTTTAGACTGTGAAAGCGAAAGATGTCTTATAGGCTACAATGATCTCACATCAAGTAACGGTACAACTGCCATATGTATATATATATGTATATACTGAAATTAACTAGAATTTAATGTCAGATATTAGCTAAATGTTAAAAATTTGTGCCTAGCCTACAGCTCAGAATGCCCAACATATACAATAGAGTAAAATACTTACAACAGGTTTGGATCAAATCTTAGAAGCTATTTACAGAGCTATATACATAACGGCTATATACTCACTTAGGTGAGCTAAGTAAACACATAATTATATATATATATTTATATATTACATAGATATAAATATTATTCGGTTGAGACTATTAACAATCTTATGAGTCTAGTTGAGTTCGAGCTTTGAGTTCAATTTCATTTGGTTGCATTTGGCACAGTTCGAGTTTCGAATTATCGAATTGATCGATTTCCGATTGCGGCTTATCTATAATCAATGTTTGAGTACTTACAAATTTATGAGCCTAAAACAAAGCAAAGCTTCATCTAATCTAGATTTGTGTTCTATCTTGTCCACGGCCGTTGTACTTGTTTTAGTTGTGATTGCTGTTGTTGTTATTATTTTTAATAATCACCCCATGTGCATGATCTTTTTGAATGCTTTGCGAAATTCCGGATTGAATATCGTGTAGATAACGGGATTGACAAAGCTATTGATATAGCCCAGCCAAGTCGTCAGCATGAAGGCCGTCAGACCCGGCCGGCAGTCTTCGTTGAATTTGGCGCACATGGCATCCATGATGTTGCACGTGAAGAACGGCAGCCAGCAGAAGAGAAAGACGCCTTTGGGGGCGGGCGAAATTAAAAAGAGGAAAACGAAAATCGGAAAGGTTATCATTATCGCTACTCAAATGCAAATCGAAGCCAGAAATCGTTAACCATAATTGCTGCCACTTTACTTCGACTTACCCAAAACGATGGCCAACGTTTTTGTGGCCTTGCGTTCCTTTTTGGCCGACGATTTCTCGCGTTTCTTTTTCGAGGCCTTGTGCACCTTGTATATCGTGAATCTGCGCCCCCAAAGACCGCACGCAACGTCAGCGTCGGGATAATAAGCCGCAGTAAATTGCATTTCAAGTTGCATGGCGCAGTGTGGTTAGAGGGGGAGAGAAAGAGAGAGAGAGAAAGAATATTGTGAGTGGGGGTGTGGGCGTGAGGGTGTAAGGGGGCGGCAGTTGCCTGTTCACGACCGAACTAAGCTAATAACTGCAATTTGGCAATTTGGCGGGGCTGCCACTCACCTTGACGCCTGCGAGTTTTTCTTATCCTTGCGCGAGGACGTTTTCGATGTGGTCGATAGCGTGGAGTCGTTGCGTGCCAAAGTCATGGCCTCCTGCACGCCGTAGCGCACAAAGGACAATGGCTTCATGGCGACGCTGCTGCTGTAACACACAAGAGCGAGGTAAACAAAAGCATTCGGTCAGCACATGATTCTGATTATGACAGCAGCTATCTATGGATAATCTGCACTGTGCATTAGCTAGATGCACATATTGAAAGGACTTGCCACAAGAGAAATGAACAAAAGTAAGACTTTAAATAAAAAATACTTTTCTTACCAATGACTTGGCAGTTGACAGTTGATTAAGGTCATTAAAATCGGTGCAAACAGCTTTAAGTTTAATTTTAGTACAAAATTTATTTTTAAAATATCGGCTTAAAACTATGCCATTTTATTCCACCAGTTTTTGTATGAAGCTAACTCAAATGTATCTGTCAAATAATAATATATCATATATTTTTTTTAATTCGTCATAAAGCCAAGTTAATTGCATGTTTGCCTATTGATAAATCTAATTAATAAAATAACGGTTCGTAAACAAACATAAACTGAGTAAAATAATTGTACTGTTAAGCTTTAATCGATAAAAAAATAAAATATAAAACATAGCAACAATTGCTAAATGTGGTTTGACAAATTGACGAACATAAGGTCAGTTGATATTTAGAATCTCATGGCACAGTTCGCATCAGAGAAAATTCTGTTTTCCATTTTCTGTTCAGTTCGCAACAAACGTGTCGAAATTTATAAGAAATTTCTTTTTTAGGGAAGGATTCACCTTGATCCTGAACCCGCATTGTCTTAGTTATGATAAGGATCAACATACCTGAGGGCGGGCTCACCGCGCTTGGGCGAGTCCTCGGCTGTGTTGCGGCGACTGCTGACACTGGAGCGGTGCAGGGTGGCGCCGCTGGGCACCGGACTGTCCGGCGGCGTTGTGCTGCTGACGGCGGCGCCAACGCTCACTCCTGCAAGGACATCGTCAACGTTTGATGCTGCATAACCAGAATCATGATTACCATTCGGATCGGCGACGACCAGCTGCGGCTGTGTGGTGATCTGTGCCACAACGCTGCTGTCACGAGGATATAAGCAGCAGCGGGAGCGAAGATGATGATGATGGCGATGACGATGACGATGATGATGATGGCAATCAAACGCAATCCAGCAATGGCAATCAATCAGAGACAGTGCAGCCAATGGCAACGAGAGCAGCAGCAGCAGCATCCAGAGGCAGAGCCAAGTGCGGCAAGTGTGGCAAGTGCGGCGAGCGGCATGCGGCGTGTGGCAAGCAGCAGCGGAGCAGCGGGGCGAGAGCAAGAAAAATCGAGGCGCAACGTCAATTAAAAACAAGGCAAAAATTGAGTTTTAATTAAGTGACGCATTAATTGAATTATTAAGATTTATTTTTCCCAGCCTGCCCATCGGGTCGACTTCAGGCGTGGCCGAGTGGACGGGCACGGGGTCGGGGCGGAAACGGTGTCGACCAAGTGAACAGCGAGCGGTCAGAGAGCGACAGGCGGAGGCTTCCTTTTCCTCAATTATGTTCGGTCGCGGCAGCCCTTTGGTAAAAAGTTTTCAATACGGTTTGCCCGTTCGGCCGATGGTGGGGTTGACCGCTTCGAGTCCGCCCGCCCAGCCGCCCAGCGCCTATCGATAATGGTTTCATTTCATATCCTTATTGGATTAAAGAGCCCATCAGTTCGCTAATTGACTGTGCTTAACGGTCGCCCATCTCACATCCTTGATCCACCCACCCAGCCACCTGCCTACCAAGTGCTCCAGCGAATCCGCAAATGGATATGTGCGGAATCTGTCTGTTAACTGAATCAAAAACACGGAGGAAATGTGCGTTTTCAATCAAATAAATTAATGTTTAACTATGAAAGTAAGCTGTGAGTAAAAAGTTCATTAAAGATATTTCTTATATGATTGGATTGGGCTCAAAGCAGATGCTTAATGAAATTCCACCCCTTGGGGCGTTGCATCGAACACTTGTGACTTTATTCTCGTAAATCTGGACTCTTCAATGCAAGGTGAACAAATTTTCTTCAGAAACAAATCGGATTGATTAATTTCGTTGTAAATCGGATATTTGAGGTGAATATATCTTTAGGTGGAACATCAGAGAAGGCAGAAGCCTTAAACAAATTTTCGGAAATGGAATCAAAAAACTATTTTGCGATAGGTAGGGGCTATGTAAATATAGGGCTGGATATCTGGTCTCTCAAATTTAGAATAAAAACGAGATTCTTGAGTTAACCAAAGAAGCGAGAAAACAATTTAACTTAATTTTACTTGAGCATATTGCCGATATTTGAGAAGGTAATGATTTTATTATGGCAGCTTGAAGCATATTTTAAAATGTTGCTCGAAAACGGCCTTTTTGTATGAAAAATGGCAAAAAATGATTTTGGAAATTTATTTGTCATTCGCGGCACATCTTTTGATTTTCTATTATTGGCAAAATGAACTTGATGAAAAATATACATTTTTCCTAAACTCTTGAATTATTCGAATATGCATCAAGGACTTAAATATATTGCATTTAATTAAAATTATACTTTTGTATAATTCAGATTTAAAAGTGGTCCGTGACTACCGAAAAAGTAAGCTAGATTTGTAACTACTGGCAAAAGATCGTGCTTGTGATCTTTTCAAACTTGCGATGTTGCTGCGATTACAGTTCAAATTAGCTATGGGAATCTAAAACTTGTCAATATGTACGTTGAATTTGTGATAGATCTAGTACCTTTTGGAGTTCGCATAGTATAGTTCATATTAAACCAGATTTCGTTGCCTAAATCGAGTTCTCAAAGCATGTCGAGAAATCAGTTTTAAAATTATTTTATAAACAGTACGAACCTATTTCTCATATATTTTTCAAATTAAACAAACTTTTGGAGCAAGAATAATTTAATTGTGTAACCGCTGCCGAGCGTCATTCGAAAGTTTTTTATTATTATTTTTTTAAATTGCATTCGCCTGCTAACGTAAAATCCTATATTTGAATATTGTATAAATCTATCGCAAAAATCAGTATTTTTATTGGCGCAACGGGCAGAAAGCATGAATCGAGATAAAGCTTCCAGGGGCACGTCGCCACATGGTAAGAGCACATTCGATATTGAGTGATCGAGGGAACTCAGTTGGCCCCTCCATCAACAGATTTGAGTATGTCTTTTGATGACACACCCAGTCGGGGCCCGGCATATTACGGACGTTCCGCTCGCGAGTTGGACGATGAGATCCATAGGCTGCGCAATGAGAATTTCAACCTTAAGCTGCGTCTTCACTTCAAAGACCAATCTGGCGAGGAGAGCACACGAGCCGCTCTCTCTGGCGACCTTTTGGGCAAGGAATTGGAGGACGCCAAGGCTATAATCAATGCGCTGCGAATGGAGCTAAACGATAAGACAGAACTGTTGAAGGACGCAGCAGTGGCCATATCCGAGCACGAGGAAAGGGAAAGAGAGTTCGTCATCGAGAGCCAATCAAAAATTGTCGAACTGGAAAGATACATCGCCCACTTGCAGGTAGGTGACAAATACCGAGAACGTATCCACTTAATTGCAATGCTGCGTCCCCAAAGAATGAAAGTGGCCTCGAAGCTCGAAGCATAGCCCGCGATGTGAAGCAGATGGAAGAAAAGGTCAGCAGTGGAATTCAGTTTTTACACACAACAGCCACAGCTCACACACACCTTGCAGGCTACTCGACAAGCCGACGATCTACAAAAGGCCAAAGTGCAAATTGATGACCTACAACGTAAACTGGTCGAACTCGATAATAAATCAGGTGGCACCGAACAGAAACTCAAGGAGCTCACCTCTGAAAATACCGAAATGCTAAGTCTAATCCAACAACATTACAGGTTCAGCGTCCTGGCGAACGTAAGTTGTATTGAAAGTGTATACAGACCAGAAGTTGAAAGGGTATTCGCAACCCTTAGAAAATGATGGAGATACAAAAGCATGAACTAGACGAGTGCTTGCTTGAGAAACAGGCCTTCATACAAAAGATGAATGACATTCTGCCCGAGCTGAATTCCCAAAATGAGTTGTTAAAAGAAGCGACAGTCACAGTGCAAAGTCTATTGGTAAGTATACCTGGTATACCTATCTATCGATATGCTATCGATAACTGTTTTCAATAGGATAGAACGGATGCCAAAGAGAAGTTCTCACGTCAACTACTGGCCAATTATAAAGCTGCTATAATAGAGTCGAAAGTAGAAATTCATAATATTACAGACGACATCGTTAACTGGATGCAATCAAATGGAATAGATATTCCGACTCATGCTAAGAGTAGCTCGTGCAGCTCCCAATTGAACTCGGCCGTATCTTCGCCGGATCTACCTGGCTTTCTTCTAGCAAAGTCAACACGGTCGTCGGCCTCCGGGATAGTTGCAGAGGTGATCGATCTCACCATCTAATTCCAACAAATAGCTAAATATACAATTCATTTATCGGCCTTAGCGTTGTAAATCCGAGCCTGCTAAGGTAGGCTCCTCAGGTAAGCACGTACGTGGCCATGCCAAAAAAGGCTTAACTGGACTTCGTCAATTTGTTAAGTGTTGGGGTCGCCCGTACTCCAAGTGATGGTCCCACAACTCCAAAATATTCAATCTTTTAGTTTTTTAGTTGTTCATTATTGTGGAATAAAAAATACAAGTTTAAGAATTTGTTGGAAGCATACCCAGGAAATCCTAATATTGGGAGTACAGTGTATCTAAGTATATATTCTGACCACTATCAATAAATTCATCAAACCATAAAGATGCCACCTATGAAGACAGGGCGTGGCAAGACCAAAAACGACTGAAAGCTTTTGCAAATTGGAATATGTATACCTGCGTCAGAAAAAATGTGAATATCTCTTTTAAAGCTAGATACATCACATTACTGATGACCTATAAGAATAAATTAAAAATTTAATTGGCAGCATCTAATAATAAATAGCTAAACCAGACATCAAATAGAGATCGAACTATTATCTCAACTCCTTTCTTAACTCCTTTATTAGCAAACTCAAACGATTTAGCAACATGGGAAAATAATATTTATATATATACTAGCTACCCATATCAATATCCTGAGCGATGCCTTTGTTTATCTGAGTAATCTTTGCATTAAATTTGAACTAAATGAACGGAATGTTTGAACTTGTTTGATTGATCCCTGCCACTTATTAAAATTGCTTGAGCTGGCAAGCTGCAAGTCCAGACAGATGCGTTGCATGTGGCATGTAATTCCCCGAACGGATTGTGTGACTCTGCAATGTGGCAAGCGAATTTGCGCAAATGCGAGTGCTGGGGCAGCCAGTTGGGAGGTGCGATGCAACTGCTCCAAATGTGAATACCGCTCGGCTGCCAAAGCGAAGTCAATAAAGGCCGAGTACTTTAAGCGCGACAATTGCAATGAGTGCCAAGGGAGCCAGGAGTCCCAATGCCGGTCCCGGTCCTAGATCCTAGAGTAAGTTGCGTACCTATGCGGAGACTAGGTTCGCATGGAGGCGGAGATCGAATGGGAGTGCTGAGTGCTCATTTTGGATTTTCATTTTATTGCAGCGCGTGTGAATTTAAATGAGCACGCAGAGAATTGAGTTGAGTGCCAAGCAGGAGGTGCAATTACTACTTTGACAATTTTGCTTGGCTGCCGCTAAGTGGAAGCTGGCGCTAAATGCATTTGGGAGCGCTCCGAGTCCGGGTCCGAGCCAACCTCCAATTTGTTGTGTCAGCAGCTATCGAATGAGCTGCTCGGTCTCCACGTTGCTTATCTTTTACGTGCCGCACGTGGTGGCAGACGCAACTAAAAATTGAAAATTGGCCGGCTGCCAGGTGGCTGCAGAATGTTCAGATGTAAGCAAAATAAATAAACTTGCAGCGAGCAAAATATAAGCTATTTTAAATATAATACGAGACGCTTCAGTGTTGCTTCCAGAAGAAGATAATGCATTTGAAAATTGAAAAGTCCCTTAGCTGTGCCTCCATCTATTCGTTCGAATTTAATTTTCTTTTATGTATAAGCTAATATCGCAAACGTTTCAAGGACACTCGTATTTTTCCTGAATAAATAATACAGATATTGTTGGATATTGTTGTTCCAACACGACAAATAAATTGATGAGCTTTTTCTCCATGAAGGCTTCTTTTCACCTATTTGCATCTCGTCCAAGGCAGCTGACTGCAACAAATTATCTTCGACTTTACTTTAAAGTTCAACTTTCATTTTTCTGCCAAGTTTCAAGTCTTTTATAAATTATGTAGTAGAAAAAAAAGTTTGCCAACGGAAAGTTGAATATTTATATATTTATTAACCGATTTGGGTGAATAGCCAGAGTTTTTGAATTTACCCAAAAGATCAGAGAACAAGAAGTTTTCCGCAAATTTAGAATTTTATTATTCACTATTATCAGTTTCTGTGATAAATGTAGTTTCCCCGCAATTGGATTGGGGCTGGGTCACTAAGTGGATAGTACATAAGCCGAGGCCTTTGTGGGAATACTCGAATACTGTCTATCCATAAGTGCTAACACACGAGATGATTCCGGCATTCGGCAAATGGAATATGGCCCCATTGACAACTGCCTGGCGCAGCTTGCCTCGATTGCCAGAAACTATCCAGTTGGCTTTAATGTTTATGCGAGCAGCTTGACCTTTGCGAGCAGTTACCAAAACCAAGCCCAATCCCCGCCTGTCCGCTTCGGTTTCCCTCACTGCGCACATTTCCCCAGTTACCTTTCACACTTTCTATTTTATGGCCGGGGCGGCGGACATGAAAAATGCTGGCAGGACAATTTCAGGTGGGGGACGCTGGGCGCCCCCGGGGGAGATGGCGGCCACTTTGTTACTTACTTGCCGGTCTCCTCGACGACGGTGGCCAGCATGAACTCAGTGGACTTATCGTTCACAATGACGTGGCAATCATCGATATCGGGCGATATGGCGTTCTCGTCCTCCTCCTCGTTCGAGCCGCTGGCCGTGTTCGTCGCCGGCTCGTCGGGCATGATGCGGCTGGCGTGCCGGCTGCTGTCCAGAGCTGTCTCCGCCAGGCGGCGTGTCTGGGCGATGTTCTCGATGACGCTGCCGCCCGTCAGCTCCGACAGGTGCGGCTTGCGGGCAGCACGTTGTTTCCGGGCACGGCTGCGCAGCGCCTGGCCAGGTGAGAGAGGATAGAGAGAAGGGAATCGTTTATTATTTGCTGCATTTGCAGTTTTCAGGGTTCAGGGGTCCAACCCATCGCCCTCCCCAGCGGCAGCTAATGTGTGTAAACAAATCTGACTTCGTAATTCGATGGGAAATTGTGCATAAGTCAGCAGACTGCATTCACCGGCAGCTGCATGCGAATCTAATTCGAATGGGAATCGGAATCGAAATCCGCTTTTGATTAGCCGGCGGCCGTTCGCTCACCTTGAATATGTTCCAGTAGAGGAATACCATGATGATGCACGGTATGTAGAAGCTGCTAAGCGACGAGTACAGAATGAAGTCAGCGTTGTAGAAGGCGCACACATCCGGCTCCCGGTTGGGTGTGTTGTTTAGCCCCAGAACTATCGGTGACCCGATGGCAGCCGATATCGCCCACACCAATAGTATCGTAAGGCAAACGCGGCGACTATTTTTGTGCTTTGCATATTTTATTGGCTGCGTCACAGCGATGTATCTGCAGGATGCAAAAATAGTTGGTATTTGAACAGCGTAACAGGTGCAACAGGGGAATGGAATGACACGCAATGCGCCAGTAAAAATGTGGGACTCACTTACCTGTCTATTGAAATGGCGACTAAATTAAATATCGATGAAGTAGAGCATATCACATCCATGGCTATATAGAAATCACAAACAACATTAGGCAAAGCCCATGCACCATTCACCTGTAAAAGACGTAAGAATTAAGCATTCGTTAGTTTAGTGCATAGAGCTCAGGTAAAATTCAACTTGAATATTTGCCCACGTTGGGCGCCAACAACCCAAGAGTCAAGAACGTAAGAACTGAGAAGCTCGGTTTTAATTCCTCGCAGGAAGTTTCAATCAATTCGTCCGATATCTCGCTTCAGATGCCTGAAAGGTCATTTTTTACTATTATTTTTGCATCATTTGAGTGAGTCACAATTTCCTCCTTGCAAGACATAAATTTATATTGCTTGTCCCTGGCTATGCCATTTGGGCTGGCGCAGCAAAGATGAATGGATTCCATTTTGCAGCCAGGAATTGCTATCGCTGCCAACACAAATACATTTAACGATGTCAATTTGAGCCTAAGTGTCATATGGAAAAGCAATTTAATTTCCAATTGCCAACCAAGTGTCTGTGAGTCGGCTTGATTCGTTACTTGCAATAATCTCATTGCTTCAGAGCTGGAGACCTCAAGACCTTCAGCTGTAAAGGGAGCCGAACATAAATCCTGGACGGCTGTCGGCCATTGTCATCTATCAATAACAATATTCTTTCGTGCCCCAGCTACAAATTAGTTTTTCGAGTCTATCTTACGGCGCGCATCTATGAGTTTCAGTTTACTTGCAGACCCCGCTGCCGCCGTGCCGCCCATTCAAGTCCATAAAAACCTCAACAATAACGCAAGGAATTTCGAAAGCCAAACAATTTGTAGCACACAAAGCACATAAAAAAAGGCAATAGGCAACCTTACCAAAGGATGATCGGGCCTGGCGTAGTACACTGTGTATCTGTGTGAAACTGACAGGCACACAAACACACACACACACACACGCAAGCACACGCACACGCACACGCCACATTCCTGCATCCATATTTTCAGCATTCCGGACAATGGCTGGGTAAATAAATAGAAAGCCGATCGGTTTATGTTTAAAATAGGCAAACAAACTCCGGTTGCCGTGCGCCACAAAAGTGCAAAATATTTGAGAGAACACACACACTCACACACACACACACACACAAGCACACAAAGCGATACACAGCCCAGCACACGACGCCAAAAGTTTAGCCGTGAAAGTGAAAGTCAGGCGAAAGCATCGGAGAAATGTACGAGAAATAACTGAGCTGCGAGACGGGGCTAGGACGGAGCTCGGGTCTAAACGAGCATAACAAAAGTTGAGCTGCGCTAAGAAAGTGGCAAAAACTTTTCGATATAAAGACATACGCACGAATGCTTCCTCACACACACACGCACACACACACACACATACTCGAACACACTCACGCACACACTTCTCGAAATACATAATGTAACACGTAAGCTGCTCAAGAATTTTTACAGTGTTTATTTGCTTCCTGTTCTCTATTGTCGCCGCTATTATATCCCCTCCCGGCAGCAGCTGCCCTTTTTGCGGCCATTGTATGGCAGATTGCGTATACGCCGCGTTAGCTGCCCCCGTAGCTGAAATCCAACTATAATTTATAATGTATTGGCATTTCGGTTGGGGCATAGAAAAACTACGTTGCCATTCGAATATCGCAGACAGACGCCTTTATTTGTGGCGCCAACTCAACTGTCCCCAATCGATTATTCGATCGTCTAAGTGAATCAAATGTTGTTTGTGCTGTGCGCCCTCGCTTTAATGCAAATTTAATAGCACCACAGCAAATAGTCGTGCCGCCCGGCAAAGGCCATTCAAGGACCGCTTCGTCCTTAAATATATCATATGCGATCTCATTTAAAGTTGTCCAACTGAATTTCTTCGATACAAATGCCCAGACAAACCCGATGCTCACACTTCGAGTTGCGGCTTAAGCCGTCTATATTTATTCCCAGCAACGATGTGTGCTGCATGTGTGTGTGTGTGTGTGCGAGTGTGCCTGTTCAAAAATGTTCAATGGCTTTCAATTTATGTAGATTGTGCGCATAAGTTGAGGCATTTTAAGTTAGTCGGACGTTTAAATCGACGGCCGTTCAACTGCATTTCTCACTCTTCTCTCTCTCTCTCCCTCCTTTCTTTATGTTTTTTAATCCCCCACTCTATCAGCTTTTACAGCAGCAGAGCATAAAATAAATAAATTTATCTATTTGCACAGTCAAAGGCGACCACAGACACAAAAACCTTAAGGGACAAAGCCCCCAAAAGAGACGCCAGCGACAGCGACAATAAGAATGGAAATACGTATGTGACTGGCTATGCGACTACTCGCCAAATATATGACAGGGGATATACACATACACACACACACACGCACACCCGCAACACCACAACAAAGCACACGTAGCATTTTGATAATTGAGCTTCTGGTTTTTATGGCTTGCACGCAGATAGAGTTTAGATGTGCATGTGTGTGTGTCTATATCTATTTATATATACACACACATATATATATATATATCTTTGTGTGCGTATTCCCTTGTGGTCAGCCCTAGAGTTTGTTGCCGCTACTTAATGTAAGAAACTACTTGTGTAAATCAGTAAATCCAACAACTAATTCAAGCATACAAATCAAAAGCAGGGAGAAACCTTAAACCCATTCAACACAGTAGCACAAATCAATTATTAAACAGATTTTTGAAGAAGTCGATCAAAAATATAGAGTTATGTCAAAAAAGTGAAATCTAAAGTCAACTAGCTTTTAAAATGTGCGATTTATAGGGAGTTTAAAATTCTATTCCTGAAAATATTCGATCCAACAAAGGACAGCTTAAGTTCTTGCTTCAAAAAATGTACATTAAGGTCGCAACAAATTGACAAATTAACAAATTCAAATCTTTAGTGCATATATGAAACAGAAAAGTGTTTTTTGTTTCTATAAAAACATAGAATATTTAAAATTCTTCTTGAATATAAAATGAGATAATAAAGGTTACAAAAATACGAACATAAATACGCTATTAATTAATGTCGAAAGAAGAACAAAAACATCATAACAAAAAATATGAAAAATATGATAGGAAGAAAAGCAAATAATTAAATTTGGCAAGAAATCGAATTGTGAATTTTGTTCATACATTTGTATATTTATTCAAATGGAACATTACTTTTCTTCGTTTTAGTGTATTAAATACACATTCTTGATTATTAGACTTATGTAGTTTATACTTTCATCAATCTGAAAGTTTTTTTTTTAATTTTCTATTTTCTTTTATTAATCTTATAAAATCAAGCAAAGAAAATATGGAATAGCAACTTTCTTACTGAACTCTGCGATTCATTTTGCTCGAAGTCATTTGGAAATACTCGATACAACTTTTGTCTCAAGTAGATAGATGCACTTCTAATGGCAAAATACTTTTTATACTTTGTTCAGTGGGGGTGGGAGTGGGTGGGCCTTAATTAATTTATTTATTAATAATGTTCGGTTCGACATATCAAGGAACTCATAAGTAATCTACTCGACAGTTTGTGACTTAAACTTTTAGGTTGTGAGAGATATAGATTATCATGGCATTGATGATAAAAAGGATTAAACTGTAGCTTGTATTTGTTAAATTTACAGTTACATTTACAGTAACCATATTGGGTACCGTTACAATTCAGATTTCCAGGGCCAAAACAACGATATACGGATTTTTATGGGCTCTTTTGAAAATTCACAATTGACGCTTTATATTTTGTGCTTTTATTTCTTATATTTTTTTTGTTCGTTTCCAGTTTGTGCTTTTGCCACGGGCAAAACTGGCCAGTGCTGAGGAGGAGGAGGCTTTTTAATTAAATTCTACTATCGGAGCCAGCGATGTTTACTGTTGCTGCTGGCAGGCAGAACGACGTCGATGAACAAGCCCAGATTGCGAGGGGGTGGAGTCTTTTGCCAATTTGCTGGCCAGCTTCTGCATATTTGTCTCAATTCTGCCGAATGCCATTGTTGCTGTTACTGTTCGCCTGTTGTTGTTGTCGCTGTTGCTGTGGTTGCTCGTGCGGCTTGTTGTCATTGTCGCTGCGGCTGCTGCTGCTGCTGTTGCTGCTGCTGTTGCTGCTGAGGGCAAACAGATTGGTCAGGGCTTCCATATATGACTGCATTGGTCTACCGCTCCGGCTGAGCATTTATAATTTGCCTGTATTGTGATGAAGCCAGCAATATTGGCTGTTGTCTCTAATCCAATTTGGCATACATTAGCCGCAATTATGGAGTGTGCGACCCTTTCCCACTCTTTCTCTCTCTCTCACACTCTGTAGGAGCGTGTATCTGTGTATTTGTTTATTTGAATTTGCACTTGTATTTGTTTATCAACATTTACCAATGGCAGCTGGAGAGGCGACGCGCTCAACGACGATGAAATGTCGGCCTGAAGGCGCTGTTTCCTCCCTGAGTCGGTGTGTGTGTGTGTGTGTGTGTGTGGGTTTGTTGATTTATCTGCGGCAGCTGTTATTTTTATTCTCACTACCCAAAATGGTTTAAAGGGCATGATGGTTTTGTACAAATGTATATAACAGGCAGCAAAAGGCATCTCCATAAAGTATATATATTCTTTTTATTAATCTATTGCAAAAAGTTGCATCAAGATCGGTTAAGAAACAGAGAAGTCGTTAAAGAAAACGTATGTTGAAATATTTGGAATGTTTGAAGCAAAATTTCAAGATTCTAATTCTCCATAAAGTATATATATTTTTTATAAATCTATTGCAAAAAGTTGCATCAAGATCGGTTAAGAAGCACAGAAATCATTAAAGAAAACGTGTGTTGAAATATTTGGAATTTTTAAAACAAAATTTCAAGATTCTAATTGAAAAAAAAATATATATATATATTTATAAAAATTTTAATAAATGCTATTCTCTTTTTTTCTGAAAAAAATTTGATTTTGCATAATGCATATATTTTAAATGCAGAAACAGTCTGGAGCCAAAACCATGAACAGAATGAAGTGAAATGAAAATTTGACAGCTCAATTGGCTTGCGAGCAATTTGTTAATGCAAATACACTCAGACACACGTAATGAAGGGTTTAGGATATATTCTAGTCGAGTCGCCTTGAATTAAGCGTTCTTTCTTATTTAATTTAGCGCTTTTTTAAGGCGTTATAATTTGTCGATTTGAAACGCCATACACCATATAAGTATATATATGCATATACCTTTGATGACGACTATGTTGACTATGTATCTATCTTAAGAATGAATGATGGGCAAATTAAGTTTGGCAATTTGGTTAAGAATTAAAAGAACTACAATAAATGTGATATGGAACAACCAAGAGATCCTTAAAAAGCAGGTATTCCTGTTAAGGTATTTAACTTGCGGTGCTTAGATTTCTAATATTTAACCGCACTGAGTGAGTTCCTTGAGGACGGCAGTGCAAAGCGACTGAATTAATGAAGCGGAAGCGGAAGCGAATTACTCAGCAGCTGTCGATGGCGATGGCGATAGCGCCTCGATCTCGCCTCTCTTTCACTCATTAACTGAACCTCCTGCAGGCCTGTCTTACTCTCGCGCAGGTTCGCTCCTTCTGCGACACTCGCCTTCTGTTTTTACATTTCTCTGCTGTTGCCGCGCAGCGAGGACATTCGAGCAGGACATGTGCGTGTTTTCAGTTTAATGCAGGACCGCAGCCCAAGGACCTGGGGACACAGTGCACGTGTCGCACGTTTTTATTGTTGTTGCTGCTGCCTTTGTTGTTACTCTTGCGGGTTTTGGGTATTAAAACTTTGACAGCCCCGGGCGTCGTCTCTAATTGTTAGTGCCTTACCCACGACCGCGTAGGAAAGGTGAGATACTGCCAGCAGCTTGGCAAAGCGTTTTAAATGTGAATTTGCACAGCAGCACGGCATGTGCCCTTTGGCATGTCGTTCACAACGTCGAGCAGGACGAAATTGGTCCTGCAAATGTGTCATATTATATACAAGTACATACGTATATAAAGATTGCCAGTAAAGCAATATTCTGTTTCAGATCTTATTGGAGCATATAATAAATTTAAGTCTGCTTTTCTGTGAACGGAAAATGTTGGATTCACAAGTGTCCGTTATGCGAATAGTTGTTATATTCATTAGACGTTTGCCAGAGTTGAAGAGTTGAGTGCTGGATTAAATGAAGCTTATGCAAAGCTGTGCCCGGAATTTGTTTTTGTTTAATTGAATTTGTATTTAACGTAATCTTTGCCAAAGCACTTTGTGGTCCAAAAGTTGCGGAAAAAGTCTAAAGATGGAATTTTAAGGCCACAGTGGAAACTTTACCCGTTCGGGGTTAGTTCATTAGAGCGATTTCGCATTGGAAAGTTGAGGCCCAGGCAAAGGCATTTAAAAATAGCTCAGCCATAAGTCTAATTAACTGCCAAAAATATGTGCGGCAGCGGGTGGTGTGCCAGTGGGCGTGTACGTGCCACAGCCGGAGTCGGTCCGGCGGGGCACGCCCACGTGGCGTGCAACCACGTCGTTTGGCCAAGTAACTTGGCTGTGGCTGACACGAAGACCGAGTGGCAGCAACCGCCTCGAGTTGCAAGCGTGGGACTCTGCCACGTGCCGCAGTCTGACCACACACACACACACACACTCGCACACACACTCGCACACACACAGGCACTTTGAATTGCTGACATGTGAGTGTAAATTGAGGGATTGCGGCGAGTGCGAATAAAATCAAATTAAACAAAGGCCGCCGCATTCGAGACTCGAGTTTTTGGCAAAAGTTTTGGCATTAAGCCCAAACAAAACTACAAAACTAAACAGAGATGCCCAGGCCGACGATGATGAAAGCCGTCTCGATGATGATTCACATGTTGATTTAAATGTTGATGCGGCTGCTGCTGCTGCTGCTCTTGCTGCTGCATTTCGAACCCAAATCAAAAAAAACTTTGCAAATCGGAGGCGGCTTTAGCTGGGTCTTAGGATTCGGCCATGAACCCAACTACTTTATGCGGCCCATAATGAGCATAATTTGCTCCGCATGTCCGACGCCCCCAACTCGCC
This sequence comes from Drosophila robusta, assembly GCA_035043565.1. Lineage (NCBI taxonomy): Eukaryota > Metazoa > Arthropoda > Insecta > Diptera > Drosophilidae > Drosophila > Drosophila robusta. The sequence continues at coordinate 16,487,527 of JAWNMW010000257.1, read as the reverse complement.
CCTGCGGCGCCTGCGGTGGCCCACTGGTGTATCCAAAATCTGTTTGAAGTTGAAAGCGTTTTTGGCCAAATTTCAAACAGGCTTGTCCGAAGCAACTGGAACTCGGCGAGTGGGCGGCCGCCGAAGCCGGATCGGGGGAGCTGCAGCTGAAGGTGGAGCTGGCAGGATGGCTGATGATGTGCCCAAAAGGGTTGTCAGTTCGTTACGTTCGCTCGCTGGCTGCGTTTTTCTTGGAAAATGTTTGCCCACTTTTGGTTTTATAATTAATTTTAAAAAGCTTTTAATGGCTGGCACGCGTTGCCCAAGATGGCTAAGCACCCGTCAAGCCCCTGACGACGGCAGCCGAGTGCGTGCGTGTGTGTGTGTGTGTGTGTGTTTGTGGGCCTCGGCCAGAACTGTCAGAACCTCTCCTTGCCCCTGCCCCTCTGTCATCTGCCAACAACTGCTGCTTGATCCTTGAAGCAGCTAATTGGCTTGCCAATGCGCACATCTCACTCAAATCGCCATTCGGCTGGCTGTTAAGCCGGGGTGAGGGGGCGCGTGGGGTCGCCTTTGGCATGCAGATGAAGGTATCAGTGTCAGGAAATATTATCTGGCAGCTGTTCGCCATGTAGTTGGCCCGAGCACTTTATTGCGCATTTATTAAGGCCTCATAATTCGCTTGCGATCGATAAACCGTCGAGCAAATTATATGCCATTGTTTTTTTTCTTCATTCAATTCATAAACTTGGTGCTGACTAACTTAAGCCTTCAAGTGGAACTATTCTATTGAAAGCCATGTTTTTTAAACTTTGTTTTGATATAAAGCTTTTTTGCAAGTCAACAAAACTCGTTTAAATAATTAAATAAAAATATGCAAACCAATTTATTTAAGGCATTACGATTGAAAAAAATGGTTTTCGTTTGTTTTACAAATAAGTAGCTTGCAAAGATATATTGCCTTTATACCATATATCCATTGAAATGGATAAGCAATGGTATAATGGTTTTAGCCGTGTCCGTTTGTCTGTTCGAATTTATTAAAGCTAGAGAATTGAAATTTGAAATATACATTTTTCTGTACCCTGCGCAGAAAACGTTTCTCATATTTTTAGATATTTGGGTAACATCGCGAAAGATTTAACTTTATGATACCTTCCGTCACCTGCCCAAATATGATTAAGCTTGTAGAGTGTAAGTGTTTGTGTATTAGTGTATGCATGGGTATCGCGTAGTCGGGTACTCTCGACTAGACCACATGCTTTTAACAACTGTTTATTCGCATTGAGTAGTAGTTACCGCTGAATTCGGGACATACTGTATATGCTATTCGCATTATTTTAATACATTTTTAATTCCATTTAAATATTTATATATTGGACACCTGTCAGTACCTGTGGCATCGTACGCCGGGCTTTTAATGGGTTTTCATTGTAGGTACCCTGCTCCCCTCCCAGCTGGCTGAGCTCGTGTTTAGCTGAAGCTGCCGTAAGCTGCTGCATTAGGCGTCAACGTCAACCACTTGAGCGACCATCACCCCGCTGCTGGTGCTGGCCACCTCATGCCTCACCTGGCCCCTCGGCCCCCTCGGACGCCTTTTTCCACTCGGTTAGCAGCTGTTGGCGCTGTGTGCTGTCAGTTTTGTTGATGTTTGTCGCAAGGAAACGACATGATAAACGAGTCAGCGTAAACGAGTTTAGTTGGCAAGTGATAAACCAAGCAAGAAGAGAAAGAGCTGAAATTGGCAACACTCGGGGCATTTGCAGCTTCTTCGGCACCGGGCTCAAAGTATGCCATAACATTTGGCTTTTTATGAATTTTCATAATTTGGCGCATTCGCCGTAAAGCCGATGAAACGGGCTCAGACAGAGAGAGAGAGAAAGGGCGAGGGCGAGAGGGAGAGAGACGCTCGCCGGGGCTGCTTAGCATAAAAATGTCACAACAGCTGCATAAAAATGCTGCCAGGGATTTCGTTGGCATTGGCGCCGGAGCTAGCTGGTTTGTTGGTTTGCTGCCTTGTTTCGGTTTTTATGCGGCACGCATATTACATATTTATATATGAGTATGTGTGTAATGTTCGGTGTATTGTGGCAGGGATGTGTGCCATTTTTCTTCTCCGGCTGTGGCTCGGCGCGACTTTTGCCTATTTTATGAGCGTCATAAAAGTTTACTTAGTGGCCGACCATGCAATGGCCGAAACCGAAGGCTGAGCGCGAAGGCGGCAACGAAAATCAACCGCAGGCTGAAACCCATGCTAACGCGTTGGAGCCATCAAATAATTTGTTTATGTTGCCAAATGCTGCTGACCCAATCAGCGCCCAGCTTCCATGTGCTTTTCTGCTTCCCATTTCAGGCACATAATCTCGCGTGAGCGTTGAGCACGAGCTAAGCGAGCTGCACGATAAATTCTGGCGGCAGCAGTTTCAGCAAAAAGCGTCGGCAAGCCAATGCATTGGGCCCAGCTGCAGTTGGCAGTCGATTTGACTGCTTGCAAAAAGCATTGCCTACTTTTGCGGGCGCCGTGGAAAAACACCCGCATCGAACAAAGTGTTGCCTACTTTTGTGGGCAGACCCAAAAGCAAAGGCATTCAGACGGCATTGCCGACTTTTTCGGTCTGTTGGTACTTTGCATAGGCAGACGGCATCGGGCGGGAAATCAAGTTAAACCCCTTCCAGGCGAGGGCGATGGAGCGAAAACAACTCCCCCGCACCCCCGCACCCCCTTCAAGTCAAAGCCCAACGACTATTAAACGAGTTTCACATACATTTTGTTATGCCAAAGACAAAGTTAATTGAACGTTGCTGCCCTAATAGAGTAACATACACTAGCTGACACATCGAGCGAGTGGTGTGCAGGGGCGAGAAGTGGGGGAGAGGGGAAAAGGGCAACACACATTGACACGGCGCTGTTGCTGTTGCTGTGATATCATATCAGGCGCGCAGGGCAATTAATTGACTTATTTATTAAGTTTATTGTGTGCGCCCGGCTGAAGTGTGTGTAAGTGGGTGTGCGTGTGTATGTGTGTCTGCGCGCCTGCTGGCAAAAGTACCATCCTTGGCTGTAACAACTTTAGTGTTCTGTGCGCCATTTTTAATAGCCTCGGACGCCCCCAAAGGCGATGACGAGGGCAATGCCAGTCCATACATAATGTATATGTATATATATATATGCTGTGTGTGTGTGTGTGTGACTGCAGCTGCGTGCTACCGGGTGTATTGAGATTTTAGCACAAATTAGTTGTCATTAGCGTCGAGGGAAATTTTATTTTATGATAACATTTCCTGCGCCCTGGCGCCATATTTTACCTCCAAATAGCTTTTACTTGACTCGAGCGTGTGTGTGTGTGTGTGTGTCTTTGAGGACATTTGTATTTTATATAATAAAAACTTTGCATAAGCCTGATTGCGTTTACATGCTGTCAAGTTTTGTCATCGAATTAGCTATTAAAGATGATAAATGTCTGGGGAATCAATCAATAAGACGTTTAGGTCTGGGCTTGGGCTTCGTGCTGGAGTTCGAGTTGAGGTAGCTCATTTGGCATGTTTAAATTACAACGATTAATAAAGATGACGGCGCCCTAAGCTGACCATTTTTTGATGAAGACGCGAGGACGGGAGTATTGGAAACCCAAATATTAGATAGTTTTAAATAATGCGCATTTAGCAAGGAGAGCTTAGCCTTTGCCCAAATAGCTGCAGGCGTTACCCTAGCCAAATCCCCCCCCCCTCTCCCTAGCCAGGCTGACAGCCGAAAACTGGAGGACCCACGGTTTGATTAAATGCCATGCCCCAGAGCCGGGCAGACAATGGGTGCAAATTTAAAGCATTGTTAATTATTTAAGTTGTAGATGCCTCGGGCGAGGGGCGCCGCAGTGGTATTAAATTAGCTAAATAGCCCGGGATGGGCTGGCAACCCGTGAACAGGAAGATACTGCCACACACACACACACACGCGCACGCACACGCACACGCGGCATGCTGAAAATGCGAGCGGAGGCTGCGGTTTGGCCGGAAGTGCGCGCTTTAACTTAACTCGCATCTCGCATGTGTGCCGGGGCCCGCGCAGGGCTGAGAGGGGCGTGGGGGGGGGGGGGTGCCGGGGTCACGGCCGCCGAGCGGCAGCAACTGGCGATAATTTTGATAGCAGCCATTTAGCTGGGACCCTTTGCACCCACAAGCCTGTGCACTCGCTGGATTTTCATTTCTTTTTTCGCAGGAAAGGGGCTTTCCCTGGAAGGGGCTGAGCGGCCGCTCCGAGTGTGAGTGTTGAAAACTTTTGTCGGTGGCCAATTTCATGCTGTTGGATTATTTATTTGAATTGATGTGCGGCCTGGCCCTGACTCTGCCTCTTGACATGGCTCGGTTTCTGCCTCTGCTGTTGCTGCTGCTGCTCTTGGTTCTGGCTGCCTGCCACGGATTTATATACATTTTCTGGTCGCTCATCTCAAGTGGCTGCCATTTAAACTTTCGCGCAGTTGGGCCAGCTCCACATCCTTGGACCGACGCCTCCTTTGTGCAGGCTTATGCACTTCTACACTCGTTTAAGCGTTTTTACTCGCGCGCTGCATTTGCTGCTGCTGCTGCTGCTAATGCTGATGATGTTGCTGATGATGTTGCTGCATAAATAATCAGCTGCCACTTGGACAACGCCCATCCTGATTGCGAGTCGCAGCCTGATTTGTCTTGAGTTTTCTAGCTGGCCAGCTGGTTTTCCTTGGCCTCGACCTCTCGACCTATTTCGACACACAATGCATTTACAAATTTTGACATCACATGCTCGATAGCTGCCATAAAAGTTATAGTTGCAATAACTTTTAATCTGTACAAAAATAATTTTAGTTCCCTGCTTTGAGTTAGGTTAAAAAAGTTAAATTGCTATACAAATTCGTTGCTTAAGGCTTTTCCTACCCGGTTGCGGAAGGCCATTTTTTTTTGTTGGGTAAAATACAATGTTGGAATGAATTTAAGCGGCTTAACAAAATGTTTTCAGTTTTACTTTTAAAATGTGCTGCCGTTTAAGCTGTCGACATTTCGCATTAATCTCTAATCTTTCTGCTAGTATTAAACTTTTTTTATTTTTATTTATGTCTAAAGTATTGCCTGAACTTGACTGGCCCGTCCATGTCCTGTGGAGCACTTGAACTGAAGCTGTCAGGCATTTGCCGGCAACCTTCTAAATGGCCATTTAAATTTCAAAACTTTGAGCTCAACAACTCTGCTTGCAGTTAGCACCGAGCAGCGAGCAGATCCCGTCCTGCCCAGAACCCGAGCTGGAGACCGATGTCAGAGCCAGAGGCCCAGAAGAAGCTCAACTCGGCCGAACTAAACGAGTTGCAGCAAACAGTTTTTGATGCAACAGTTTGGGGCGAGAACTTTCATTTTCCACCTGCAAACCAAACGGGATATGCCGAGCACTTACAATGTGGATGCCGTTATTAAATTGCTGTCAGTTTTTGTGACTGATAAATAAGCACATCGGGAATGTTAAAGAAATTTTTAACCATGAGAAACTATTTGGTTCAGGGTATTTGTTTGTCGAGCACGCCCGACTGTTGCGCTTTTATTTACCCCCCACAAGAGTTGGAGAACAATTGGCTTGTTATCTCCTCAAAAAGAGTATCGTTTGTTGAGGCTGCTGCTTAAGTCTCGACTTCTGCCTCTGGATCGTATATCCGACACCTTTGATGCTCGTTTTAATGGTTCTAATTTTAGCTGGGAGAGACAAGCCCCCACCCCCACCCCGGCCCGGCCCGGCCGCGCATTGAGCTGACATCTTTGTCGACCCTTCAGTGGGCTGCTGGCCACTTAGCTCCTGACCCAAGTGAACTTGCTTAGCTCTGCTGCCTGCTTATATTAAACAAATCCAATCCAATAATTTCGGCTCATGCATAATAAAAATGCCACGGACAACAGAGGGTTTGAAGAGGGTCGCAGGACGGGCTATACAAACAGACAGCGAGCGAGCGAGAAATAGAATAGAGAGAGGGGGATAGAGCTTATATGTATATATGTCTGGAATTGGAATTGAAAAGGGCGTGGGGACAGAGCTGCAGAGTGCGACACTTGGCTGTCACTGGCAGGCGACTACGCGACTATTTGTGCCAAAATATTTTTCCTTTTTTCTGCACCAAATGCTGACTAAGTGCCGCAGCCGACGTCGCCGCCGACTGCGCTGTCGCTGCCTCTGTGCACCCTTTTTACTTTCATTGGAGCGCAAATAAATAAATTTAATGCGCCAACTGGCAAAAAATATTTGTTGGTTTTTTCGGACACTTGTGGCGGCTGCGAAACGCAGAGCGAGCCCGCCAGGCCCCCAACACCCCCTCCACCCTCATCCCCTATTCCGCCCAAACCGCGTACGCATCCGGCCAGGATTAGGTACAGTGCCAATGCCAGGACATTGACGCTTCCCCTACATTTGGTCAGCGCTCAAGTGTCACTGCGTGTGTGTGTGTGTGTGTGTGTGTGTGTGTGTGTGTGTGTGTGTGCGCGTGTGCCTGTGTGCGTGTGTGTGTGTCTGCTTTCGAGTTTGCGTGCTTCTGTTTGTGTACATTAATCAGTTTATTTATTTATGCGTAGAACTTTATTTTTGGCACGTTGCAGGAGCTCGCGGCTGCTGCCAAAGATAGCGCAATGGGGCAAGCTTAAATTCTAGGAATTGTTCACATACATATACACAATATATGTTGTTATCGGGCATTGTCCGGCCAAGTACATCTTTACGATCTATGCAGAGCTATACGGTTGGGGTTTCGAAAAGTGTTGTTTTGACGTTCACTTTAGGGCTGCCGTATATTAAATACCCTTGCAGACATTTGGAAGATGTACGCTATATATCTATATATAGCTGTCCTTGCACACAATATCTTAAAAAAGGAATGAGTTTGTCATAAAAAAACTTATTTTTAAACGGATTTTTTGTACAAAGTGGTTTGAAGCTGATAAGACTTTACAAATATGTTGGGAACAAGGGAACACTTTCACTTTTATCCGTATAGAAACACAAAAATTTGTTCATTCAAAAACAAGTTTGACTCCTATTCTATGGTGAATATTTGATATAGTGGTATAGTGATATTGACTGGTTTGCATAGAAAAAGACACAGACAGACAAATATATCGACTCGGCTGTTGATGCTATGCTTTAAAGGCTTGAAGGCATTTCCTATGCAAAAGTATAAAAATAATATATAAGCACATCTTAAATGTTCAGTGAACTGATCGTAATCATGAAATAAATGAATGGTCGAATCATTAAACATAAGTAGGCATTGCTTAATTAACTCATTGGTGCTAATCCACAAAAAGGATTCATTATTCATTGAAAATGAGTTCAAAGTGGCGCGGATTAAAAATGAGAACTACCATTGAATGGCCGTTCGCCGACTTCGGGAACTCGAGGAGGGATCTTTCGAAAAATGAGAAGAGCTGTGATAAAATGAGTTACTTTCCCGATGGCACAGAACATTTTTAATATTTCGCAAACACCTTTGAAGCGGAGCTTACAGCCGATTGGCTGATAAGCAAAAAAGGCTCACAAATTATCCGCACTTGCAAAAGGAATTTCCGAAAGCGTAGTTTTAGTGGGCACTTACTCAAAAACGTTATCTGTCAATAAAAATGCAGTCAGTTGGGACAAACCGCTGACAAACTGAATTTATTTCAGAAGTGCAGTGTAAGCAAACTTTTTTAAACCACCTAAAATACTGTTATTCGTTTAGATAAAAGTATTTAAAGTTTGAATTGTGTGAATTTACGATTGGGAACATCCTTGGCTGCCGCAATGCCAGCCCGACAGCACAACGCTTTGCTTGTCACACACTTTGGCAGATACGCTGCTGTTGGCTACGAGGCTTAGGACAAAGTTGAGGCTTAAGCGCTGTTCGGGCTGCCTGCAACCGCAGCAACCGCGGCAACCAAAGCAGCCGCAACAACAGCAACAAAAACATCAGCTCTAAAGTCAACTGGCGCATACAAAAGCAATTAAGAGCGTCCAACACGTGTAGAGCACAAATTCACACACACTAATGCACACACACACACACCCGCACACCCGCACACCCTTGACGTGATTATCGCAATGAACACGAAGCGAACTTAAGGCGAACGAACGCTTTGACTTTGCCACGTGCCACGCCCACTGTCACTATGCCGCCCACGCCTCATTTGTGGCACTGTTCGCTCGGCGCTGCCATCCTTCTGGCCGTGCCCACAAGTTGCACGCTTTTACACTATCAATGGGCACTTGAATGTCAACAAAAGCTTTCAACTGGCATATACAACCACTTAAAATAGAGAAGCACTGCCCCAACACACACACACGCACACACACACACACATGCACACACTGATGTGCGTCGGTTTTGGCCGCGAGTTGAAATGAGTCAAGCCACCGCAGCACATGGCGTATGCGTAACATGCCAAAAGACCCAAGCCCCCTGCGAAACCCAGTCGCTGTCTCCGTTAACTGTCTGTTCGTCTGTTTGCTTGTCCGCTTGTCCGTTTGTCCGTCTGACTATCTGCCGGTCTGTGTCATAAGCAATGCGCTCTACAATAATTCTCATTGTTGGCTGAGTCGCCAGCTTGGGTCCCGCTTGTCTCTTGTTGCTTTCCGAGGGCGGGGGCTGGGGCACAATCTTTGTCACCCGCTCGCACACACACACAGTCACTCATTTTTATGAGCTAAGTGCTATCCACACAACACCCAAAGCTTGCTGCGAGTTGGCCTCAATCCACAGTAGCCATCGCCCAGTTCCCCGTGTTACTGCCCACTTATTGTGCTGTTGTTGACACAAATCCTCTTAACTAAATCAATTTTCATTTGTGTTTACGTGTGTGCCCGCTCTCTCTCCCTCTCTCCCTCTCTCGCTCTCTCTCTATCTCCCTATTTAGCTATCTCCCTTGTTCTCTCTGTGTGTATGCCCTAACAAATACAAATGCCCATGGACTTGGCCAAGCTAAATAATTGTGCTTGTATTTCGGATTTCATATCGTTCGTTGCTGCGCTGAAAAGTATGCTATCATTTTTTTGCTCTCCTTTTGTAGCATCTCTGCTCCTCGCCTGTGCCTGTGCGCCAAGAAATTGTGTGCGCTGTACTTTAGTTATTGCTTAAATAAATATATTTGACTATATTTAGCTTAGTCAACACTGACACCAGCAGCAAACAACTTTTATGCATATTTCTACAGTCCATAAAAAGAGATGCGGACACGTAATTAGTTATATAATTGTGGATATTCACATGCACTGGAAATTACTGATGCAATACCAGTGATTATATTTCAGGTGCAGGATATGTGTATAAATATGTGCAAATATATGCATAGCATTATAAATGAACTATGCATGCAATTACACACTTGAATAACAATTAGAATTCTTTGCTTGTGCCCTTCAGCTGTTAATTTGTTATAATTTAATCATTTATGCTGCAGCTGCTTGACCTCAACTTGACATTCGCCTGGCAACCTTTAGGTTTGGGGGGAGAGCAGTTATAAAATGCTTATTAATCGGTGTAAAATATGTCATTATTGTGATCGATTTCAGTGTAGGGCTGCACGACGTATGCATAACTATGCGCACGAGTAAAGTTGTGTCATGCCCGTGGCTATTTAACACAAATCGGTGAGTGTGTATGTGTGTGTGCGAGGCTGACTTGTTTAGCACGTCGCAGCTGTTGTGACACTTTGGCAACAATGCCTGGCAGCACTGTTCACAATGTTCTCTGGATGTTCACTGAATGTTCTCTGAATGTTGTCTTTGAATGTTCGCTCGTGTTTTCGCCACTTGTTGTAGTTGTTCTTCATTGTTGAACGCTATAATTGATACAGTGCTCTGCACCTGACACGCCAACATGACTCCATACCTGCGCGCGTGTGTGTGAGTGTGTGTGTGTGGGCTTAATTAGCACCTGACACATGCACACAGGCAACTGCAGAGCTGTCGCGTCGTGCGTTGGAAAGGCAAAGCGCATTTAATGACAAGTTAATTTTCCTCTGTGCGTGCGTGCGTGTATTTGTGTGTGTGTGTGGGTGTGTGCGTGTGTGCGGTCGCCCTATTGGTATTAGAAAATCAACATGCAGCAGGCGGCCGTTTGACAGGCAGCTGCAGGTGAGTGTCAATTTAATGATCAAATTGAAATTAAATGAGCTGTCAATGTCGTTGACTGAAAGATTGTGTGTGTGCTTGTGTAATAGTGTATGTGTGTATGTGTGTAAATGCCGCAACAGGCGGGAGCTGCTTGGCTGCTCCTTAAATATTAGTGGCTAGTCAATAACACCTGGCATTTGGCCAATTTAAACGCTTCTTTGAGTATTCGCCTCAGCAGCAGCTTAGATGTGATTAAGAAAGCACTCTGAATGCTGTCACTCTCCCTCCCACAGAGGGAGATTGTCTCTCCCTCTGTTGCTTGCTCTTTTCATTTTTGCTCCACTGATCAACACTTAACCAAATGGTTTGCTTCTCATTGCTTCTCTCTGCTGAGACTTGAAAGAAGACTTGGGATTTGTTGTCGCCAATCTCATCATTAACTGTATTACGTTGTTGTGGCACTATGAACGGGTCGGGTATACCCGACTGCAACGTTCTGCTGCCGTTTTGTCGCTGTTCGCTTTGTGTGGCAAGCTGCAAGCTTGCACATTAATTATTGTCAACGGGCGGATAATTGTCCGAGTCCGCGACCATTTGTCAGTTGGCGCTCGGATTTTTGTTAATTTCATTTGACTTTCGAGCATTTTAATTACGCCGGACGACAGTTAGCTTTTTACGGCTGCGTCAAGTTACATTTGCAATTGCAGTTGCCATTTTATTTGACTTGATTTGCAGTCTGTTATTTTCACAGCTGCAACTACACGGAGATAAAATAAACACACACTTAATTGTGGCCAACATGCCAAACCCGGAGCTGGCCATGCCACAAAAACTGCCCGCAATTAAATATGCAGATTTCAATATGCATGAATATTACAACAATTGTAGGCGCATTTATGCCAGCTTTATATGCACATATTTCTCACGATATGCCATATCGCTTAACTGCTGACAGCTGACAGCTGCCAGGGCAATTCGCAGTCTCTGAATACTCATTAAACGCAACAGATTTTTAGGTGATAACAACTTGTGCAGCACTATCTTAGAAATAAATCGAATAAATAAATTTTTTTTAAATAGCAAGGCCTATTTAAAGCTAGTAAGAGTTTGTGATTTGAACATTTATGGACAAGAAATATATTGAAATTTTGTCAAAATATATATAACAGCCGCCGCTTTAGCGTAGGGTCCAAATATTGTCGGATAGGGGATATTGTGTCAGCCAGACGGACAACCTATTAATCTGTTAGAGTGTGCGGCAGTGAGAAACTGGGAGCCAGGCCAGACCTATTTGTGCTCGGGACTCGGGTGTGGGCGGAGGCTGTTTCCCTCGGGTGAGGGCTGGGCAGGCAGTCAGTCAGTCAATCGAGCAATCAATCATTTGGAATGACAGCTACATCGTCTCAAGTCAAAGGAAATACGCGCAGGCAGCAGAGAGAACCACAATCCTTCTCTCTCTCTCTCCCATTTGCTCTGTATCTCCTTTTTTCTTTCTTGCTGTGCGCACACATGCACACATTGATTTATAAGCTGGGGCCGCCAAAAATTGAATGTTATTGCTTGAATGGCCGCAATTTACTAAAAAGCCTTGCCACGCCCCCAGCCGGCAGGCTCGAGACTCCCTTTAAGCGCACTCCCCGCTGTTATTTATGTGCCCGTTTATTTATTAGATGACCCCCAGACACTTGATAAAATTAAACGCGAATGGCCGGCAATTTTGCATTCGGCATTTTGATTTTGACGCCCGCCGTCTCGGCCATATATCTTAAAGCTGTGGCAGCTAACGGCATCACTTACCAAGAAATAAACAGCGAACGGCATTACGACTACGGCGACCAGCAGATCGGCTATGGCTAATGACACTATAAAATAATTCGTGACCGTTTGCAGCGACCGCTCGCGACAGACGGAGAGGATGACCAGAATGTTGCCGAAGAGGGTCAGGATCGGAAACAGGATCAAGATGAGCGCCCAGTAATTGTGGTCCACTGAAAATACACAATTTCAATTTGTTAACATCAGCGGCAACACGAGAGATCCTCTGTTAATTAAGGCAAATGTGTAAAAAGGATTTTATTAACAGTTGCGAGACCTTGGGTATCAGTGGGAAGATAAAGATAAGATAAGAAAAAAAGTCATCTTCGGGTTGCCGAAGATAAAATACTATTACAACCATACGGAAGAGGTGCGCTTTATATCTATAGTTAAGTTGTCTTGGCACAAACTAGATTTTGAACCGATACGACTACGTTATATAGAAGCTCAATGTTGGTAATACTTTATATCACACCTATTCAAAATTTAATGACGATAGTTTTTAAACTGAGAGACTAGTTTGCATAGATGACTTTTGATACTGACCAAGAATAAATATACTTTATAGGCTTGAAGACGTCACCTGTGAGATACACATTTCGTGACAAAGGTATAAATTGTGCAAGGGTATAAATTTGCTAGTCTATTGAGCTTAAGATGTGCTTTAATTTAAATGCAATAAATAAATACTAAATTAAGTTAAAAATTTCCAATTCTAAGAATAAAGTCTGACAATTAAAAGTATCAGCAACTGATATTTATATAAGGCTAACTATTTTATTTTATGGTTTTAAGTACGCAATAAAGATAAAGAAAAGTATTTAAATAATAAAAAAATATTTAGATACTTAAATTGAGGCTCTGGTTTTCGAATGGAAGCTTCTGTTCGGCCGCATTTACTCACCAATTCGTAGTTCGTGACAGGATTCCGTTGTTATGTTCAGCGTTGCATTCGTGCAGTTGGTGCGATAGGTCTCAAAGTAGAGGCTCGTCACGTTCTGGTCGAGGAGCACGCTGCTGGCCGTGGTCGCGCTGACGGTGCTGCCGGAGACCGTGCTGCCGTTGTAGTTGGGGAAATAATCGTTAAAATTCTCTAGCAGCAGCATGAATGAGCTGCCGCTGGCACTGGTCCCGCGACTGCCGCCGCCAGCCGCGCCCGCGCCCGCACCCGGATCCACGCCCGGATCCGGTTCCCCGCCGGCAGCGTGCGCGCCAGCACCGCTCAGCCAGACGGCGTTCCCATCGTAGCCGGAGGCGACTCGCGTCCGATTTGTTATCGTCGTCACCGTGCGCTGCAGGAGATCGCTGGCGGCGTCCGCCTCAGCGTCCAAGGAGCCGCCGTTGAAGCCGCCCAGGATGCCGTAGTCCGCATCGCCGTCGGCGACCCCCTCCAGCGCACTCTCCTCCGCGCTATCGATGAGCGCAATCTCCTGCGCATCCTGCGCCGACTCCCCGTTCAGCTGCTGCTCCACGAAATTGCGCAGGGCGTAGAGCCCGCCGTCGGGGTCGAGGACGCTGCTGCTGGTGTTGCCGCCGTCGCTGCTGCCGCCGATGCCGCTGCTGGGCAGCGTGCTGTTCTGCACCTCGCCCATGTCCAGTGTCAGCCAGCTGTAGGTCTCATTGGTGGTGGTGGTGGTGCTGCTGCTGCTGGGATTGGGTGGCGTTGCCTCGCTGCTGAGGCTGAGATTGTTGCCACCGGCGGCGCTCAACAGCCACTCGCTGATGTCATCAATCAACGCGTAGCCGGCCTCCTCCGCCGCCTGCGTCTCGTCCAGCTCGCTGGCCACATCGTCGTACAGGGACAGGTAGCTGGTGGGCGTCGAGGAGCTGGCGATGCCGATACTAGCGCTACCATCGCCGTCCTCATCTCGCTCGCCATCCCCCATCCCCATCCCCATGCCCATTCCCATCTCGCCCGTGCGGTTCTGCAAATCCTCGAGCAACTTGCCCGCCAGCGAGGTTGTTGTTGTTGTTGTGGCTCTTGCCATTGTCGCCGCTGTGGATGTGGCTGCGGCCGTAGCCGCTACCGGCACAGCCACTGTGGTGGGGGCTCCAGCTGCCATCCTGCTGTTGCCGGCCACACCCACCGTCGTTCTGCCGCCCACGCCCTCTAATGGGGCTGTATTGAAGGCGTGGAGCTGGCCGGACGCTGTGCTCCAAGACAAAGCCCTCGCTGCATGCTGCCAGACACTGCGAACGAAAAGGAACAACAAAAGCAGCTGGTTACAAGTTCAAGTTCGACATCGAATTTCAATTGATCACTCCTGAATAGCGCCCTTATAGATATTGTCAGCTACAATCGGTTGCAAGACTTGGCTGCGATTGAGGTTCTAGCCTAGGCGCATTTGAACCCGAGAGACCAGGCTAGGAAAAATATAATGAACCCAACTTAAAATAAATAAAAACCATTATTAACAATAATCTTAAGTGTGTGTATTGAAAGTTTGGATTCTCATTAACAGTATCAATAAATAAGATGCAAATTAATTAAGTCAAAATTGTTGTTTTTAATAAGAAACAAAAGAAAAATATAAATAAAATAGACGAAGCCCATTCTGTTTAATTTACTAATACATATTCACTCATTTCTATATTTAGTATTTTTATGGCCATTACCACGAACTTAATCAACAATTAAAATTAGTTGTAAATGTGTAATTATTATGGAAAATGGACTGTTAATGCACTCGATTAATCGATTGCTGTCAGCGATTTATTTAAAACACGCATAATATTCAGTGGAAACAGCTGGAGGCGCAATGCTCGCTGCACAGATGTTCAATTGAAATTGCATTTAAATCGCACACACACACACACACACACTCGTACACACACATTTGCGCTAATTAATGCTGCCTTTTGCGCAAACGCAATTATCTATCCATCTATGTTCTTTGCCGACCCCCCGCACGTTTAATTAACTCTTTAATCAATTTATTGCCAATTATTCTACAAAAAGCGCCAACGAAAATTGTATAATTTAATTAAGTTAGGAAAAGGTTTTTGTGTGTCGCCCAACCATCCAACTGTCTTGGCTGCCCTCTCCACCCACTCCTCGTCTTACAGACCCAGCCAACTAGTTGGGGCTTAGGTTGAGAGCCCTGCAATCGTCTATTTGCTCGCCCCCAGCTCCCCCCTCCCCCAGCTCCTTTGGCCAACAACTTGCCCCGGCTCCTGCCGTACACATTCTAAAATTTTCGCTTTTGTATTTGCCAATTGGCGCTGATTAAAGCCTTCCTAGTCATTGGCCCATAATTAAGAGATGTCTCGTTGTGTTCCAATCAGAGCAAGCATCGAACGAGCACCCATTAGAAATGCGACTCCCAACGGGAAGCCACCTGCTTGGCCCCCCAATGCTGCAATGCGAAAGACCCGCCGTGAACTGATTGCAGATATCAAGAGTTTCGACTAAGTCGGAGTCCACTCAAGTGCACTGATCGAATCTTAACACTCCAAAACTAATGAGGCGAATCTGATTGCCTCTCCTATTTAACTGTAAAGTGGGATTGGCGTCGTCGTTCTTGTGTGGACCGACGTCTGTTCGATATTTGACAAATTTCAATCGTAATCGTCGATTGCCGCCGAAATGTATCAAAATATAAATTACGAATATGCAGTTACATAAAACTCTGTGACAAACGAAAAATGTTTAAACTAAATTTACGCCTGACTGCATATCGTTTTAATTACTTTTCATGGAACTTCCTCAGTAATTTACATTTTCTTTTAATTACTCTGTCAGCACAATTAAACTTTTAATGCTGATTTTTTAATGTACTTTTAAATAAATTGCATTTCCTATAATGGCCGTCAATATCTAAATAATTGTATGTATATATTCATATATAGATAAATGGCGATTGACAATCCCGAAGAGCTAGAAAGCTCTAATTTTAACAGTACCCTAGCATGAAATAAGATCAAAGATGCAACAATTTTTTTTTTAAATTCAGACCCTCCCAATTCGAAAATGAGTGTTCAAGTTTCTTTCTTTATTTTCGTGCGAAAATAGAAAATATTATTTAGAATATTTACCCCGATTAGCCTGATCAAGCGTAACGAATCCAACAATTTAAATTTTCACAAAAATAAACTATAATTTTCTTTTTTGATTTTCCGCCAATATTCAGATTAGGTGAAGTCCGGAGTACTCATTCGGAATAATAAATAAAAAACATAATAATTTGCCCATAAATCATTCATGTGGATCATATATATATTTGATGTTTTAGTGTGGAGTAATAAGTTTTAATCATTGTTATAGAAAAAAGTTATAAACTATTATTTTGGATATTCTTAACAGATATGCAGCAAATAACTAAAAATTAAATTGCTGTGTTAATAAAAATAACATTATTATTTATAGTAAATCAAAAGTTTATTTACAAGAAAATATTTGAGTAACAATAAATCTAGACTAGATAAATAAAAACAAAAAAACTCCCAAAATGCCGTTCACTACGGATTTTCCGCAAAAGCTAGTTGAAGCGAAGCTCCTTTGCCATAGACAGATGTTAAAGTGAAGATGACATGCAGGCTAAAGTTAATTCCACAGCATCCGGGTGTCAAAATGTCTCGTCAAATGCGCACATAATGCGATCGTAAACGTGTCATGATGTTCGTGCTGCCAACGTATACTATATATAATTTCGGCCTTGTTGTGGCTCACATGCAGATGCCGCAAGATAGTGGATACCGTTGCCGTTACCGCAGGGACGTGCCACTTCAAATCCGTGCCAGCTGCCGGGGCCCAAATAAAGAAATAAGCAAATTGTTGGCTCTAATGAAATTTTGGCGCAATACGCCAGCAGCGGCGGATGCCCAAGAAAATAGCAAAAAGCAATAGATAGTTGGCCGAAAGGAAAGGCGAAGCGAAAATCTTAAATACACAGAAAGAAAAGGACGCCCCAATCAAAATGACGCAAAGCAGCGCTGCAGTTGTGTGTGTGTGTGTGTGTGTATTGGTGTGTTGGTGTATGACCGCGCGCGCGTTTGGCTGCCTTTTTCATTAATTACGCCAGCGAATGGCAACAACAAAGAGAAGAAGTCGGAGCCACAATGCCGAGGACTCAGCACAATTCAACTTGGCACTGAACTGAACTCAAGTCGTGTAATTAATTTCACTTTCGCTTGAGCGATGATTTTGAATATGCGACGACCGCACGCAATCCATACAATCCGAAAGCACTGCGGACAGCCGGGACCCTAATCCCTTGCCACAAGCAGTGGCAAGCGACGAGTGCTGAGTGGCCAGCGGTGGAGCGGTGCCACTTCTGTATGCCAAAAAGCAACCTCAGCTCTGGCCAAGCAACTGAGAGTGAGAGTGTCATTTCCTGTCGCTGGCACCCCATCCACATCCGCGTCCCCCGGCCCCTGTTCCGTTTCCGCATCCAAGCCCATCGCAGAACCAGATCGACCCGGCCCGACAACACGGCTAAATGGCATGCGACCACATAATTTGGACTTGTTTGTTGTTGTCCTGGGATTGTTTTGTCTCTGCCACACTAATCAGCATTGTAGGCATACTAATGGCATTTTGATGGAACTGCCTCGTGGCAGCGAAATCATATAATTATATAATACAGTGTATATTCCATGTGCAATGCAAATATATAACTTCGCTCCTAGCATATAGTCCCGACTTCAGCGTCATTAATAAGCAAACAGAAAGTAAGTGGAGTTTTGTACTTGTAATTTTGTAAATACTCAACGAGTTATAGTACATTAGGATACAGGTCGATCAAATTGTAACTATGCCCAATTTAATTGCACTCGTATTCTTAAAAATATATATATTTATTTTAAATATTGCGGGTTGTTAGCTGTGTCAATCACAAAGTGGCGAATTGAATTAAACCTTTTCCGAATGCTTAAATTTAATATATAACAAGCTAACTTAATTAAAATTTAAAAATATAATATAATTAAAATATATCATATAATATATAATACAGATTGTATTATTATATTATTATATATTGGTTTGACGAACTTTTCCTATATGGTTATATACTGGACTCATTTTCTGAAAAGTTCAGGAAATGTATTTTTACAATTAATGCTGTATTATTTTGTTAACTTTTAAAAACGATTAATTTTTCTGATTTTGCAACTCTGTCAATTCCACTGTCCGTTTTTTAAATTAAAAAATAAATAAAATAATTACATATGTAATTTAAAAGTCGAAAGTATTATTAAATGACGCATACTCTATCTTGCTTTGGCCTTGCTAACCACTCAACTATTTACAATTGGAGAAGCTGTCTCCAAAGCCACTGGAGTATGACATTGCAGCAGCTGCAATGTCGCGGCTCATTTACAACATCCTCGATGTAGATGGACGGAGGGGTGGGCTGCTGGTGGCACTTCCAGTTTGGCCAGGCACGACAACCACGACACTCAATAAATCAGCAAGTGTAATTATTTTCGACGCCGTTGGCGGCACTTAGCTCACGCGAGTTAGCACAACAACAGCACACAGATTACACATGTACGGCAACAACAGCTAGAAGTAAGTCGAAACAGTTGGGTCAAAGTTTGTCCGAAAGAAAAGAGAAAATAGCAATGTTGCAGTCGGGTGTAATCGACAGCGCCATGCTCGTTTCGAATCGAAAACGATCTTAAAAATGTGTAATTTTGGGAAAATAAAAAAATAATTGAAAAGAGAGACAGTGACATCTACAGGGGGAGGGGGGGGGGGGGGTTGCTTAACTCCCCCCTCCCTCAACTAAATATATATTTAAAAGTTTGTAAAAACAATGCGTCAAACTCTCCTTATTCCTATCCTCATATTCAAAATTTAAATATTGTTAGTTGTAATTATTATTCTATACTTTTTGTTTTAAAAAATATTTTTTCTGAAGCCCCGCTCAAAAAATCTACGCCACTCGTGGGATATTAAATTTGTATTCAAATCTTAAGTTTAATTGCATTGCACAAATCCAATATACTCCTTTCATTTGGTGCTCGAATATAAGCATGGCGTAGTTGGCTCTCGTGTGGCCCTGGCTCAAGGTTGCAGGTTACATGCCACGACAACCCCCCGCCCCCCACTCCTTTTCTTGTCCGCCAATAATTCCATTGCCACGGCCCTTGGCATTTGTTAGCAATTAATTTGTAATATTTTTTTGCTGCGGCTTTTTGCTGCACTGCGTCGAGTCGCATTTCGATGTATTTATTTATGATGACGTCGACGTGTGAGGACGCGTCGTCTGCTTGGAATTTCGGGGCACGTTTCCAGCATTTGGCTCAAATTAAGTTGCCGCACACAAGCACACAAACACACACTCGCACTCACACTCACACACACGCACATGTGTTGATAGGGTAGCTGTGATAAGCAAATTGGTTTCCGATTTAGTTAGCGCGTGCATGCGACTGGGACACATTTAGCCCAAAGGCGCAGCCGAGTGTCCTGGGCCCACTCGGCCAATAGTTGCTGAGTGTGTGTGTGTGTGTGTGTGGGTGTGCCTGCGGGCTATGAGCAGCTGTCGCTAAATAAATTTTATGGCTCTTTGGCATTGGATGCTGCGGCTGGCTGCGGCGCCTAGCGTGCCCATGACATATGCTCGTTAACTGTGCAGCTGCCGTCAAATCTTATCAGCCACGAGGACAGAGGCAGGGCGACGGCAAAGTTTAAGCGCCCAACTCAAGAACACCTGACAACTGTCAATAAACAGAAGCCGCAAGCCGCAGAGAGCCAGCACCACGGGACTGACACCTCAGCCGAGCTCGAGTCCAAGTTCGGACTGTTTGACGAGGGGCCAACGTTTTATTGTGCCTGTGTTAGAGTTGTTGCCGTTGCCGTTGCCGTTGCCTTTGCGACTCAGCATGACATTTCGTTATTTCCATTTCTATTAGCCGCACGTCCCCAAGCGCCGAGTGTGCGAACAATTGAAATTTATGTATTAACTTTTGGCAACCGCGGCGTATGAGTAATATGCGGCCGCTGGCAGCGCGCTGCGCATACGCAACGCAGACGCAGGCAGCCAGAGCCGATCGGCCCTCTCTCTCTGTGTGTCTACCTCTCTCGCTCGTTCTCGTGGCTTATCAGAGCTCTCGCTCCATTCAAATACGGCATTCGACCGGTCCGATTCACAGCGGCTCGTTGGTCTAGGGGTATGATTCTCGCTTCGGGTGCGAGAGGTCCCGGGTTCAACTCCCGGACGAGCCCAAGTGCTAAATTTTTTTTTATTTTTCCTGTTGCTAGCCAACTGCACAAGCTGGCAGAGAGAGCGTTCGACAGGATGGGGCTGGCAAAGCGGATGCGCGACTAGAGCAAAATATATTTTTGTATATGGCGCAAAAACCGCTTATCGCTTCAAGTCTACTCAAGCGTCAACGGAGCGATTCATTCGAGAATTTCTTATGCTTCAATGAACCAGAAGTGTCGTCGTCGGCAGCATTCGCGTCGCGTCCGCATTGATGCTATATATATATATCATATACACGTATATAATCTATATATATAAATTTGTATTTATTCATAAACTTATATATTTGCCCTATATGAGTTGTGGCTGTGCTTGTGTGTGTGCATGTGTATGCGTACAGCAATGTGTGTCTGTATTAGTCCATTCCCTTAGCCCTTTTCCTTCTTTCCTGACCCCTTCTTCAGTTGTCTCTGTTTTTTGTTTGAGTCATTGCCGCGCTCTTTTGTTGCTCGCTTTCTTGCCTAATGGAAAATACAAATTGCACGCTCAATTTTCTGCGCCCCCGTTTCGCCACAATTTTAAAGCCTCAGCTTTTCAATAATTTTAATAAAACAAAACTGCGCTCTTTACATAAATTTTTTATATAAGAAAAGCTAAGAAACCATAAAATAATTTGCAAATTAGCAGACAGCTGTTTTGTACATTGATCTTTATATCTCGCTGTCTCTCTCTTTTCTCTGCGCGTCATCCATCTCGCTCTAATCTATGCCCACCGCTTATGCGGCGTGCGAGTGAATCGGCAAATAGATCGAGTGAAATATGCAAATACCTCAACTGACCTCGATTTCACTTTTGCATAAATTATTTCTTAAAAGAAAAAACCTCCAACTAGTTAATAAAAAAGTACGTAAAATATCTCGGATATGATATGGCTGCATTTATTTCTGTATTTTCATTTTATGAGTTTGGTCTCTAAATAACATTGGTAATAAGACTTTAATGTAGCTTACTCTCTTTTATAATAAATAAATAATTTCACAAAATGATGAACAAAGTATTTCTGGTGATAGCAGTGATATTGCAGTCTTACGCAAAAAAAAGTGACAGTAAATAAAATTTGGTCATGGTTCTATCAGTATTACTTTTTTTTGTGGCATTTTATTATTTGTTCATATCAAATTTTTTTTAATAATAAAAAGCTTTTCATATAAAAACTAATTTTTCGACAGATTGTTTCTATGAGAGCTATGCACATATATGCTATGCTATAAGATTTTGCTAACATATTGGGAGCATTTGCCATATAAGGTTAAAATACTGGCAAAGGCTTGTTCTGCATTTTATTTCAGAGACACACACTTTTGTCAATGGATTTTTATTTTCATAACTTGTATATAAGCTTAATATTAAAAAGTGGTATTTTTTTGTTTCTTAATAAAAATAGATTTGAAACATTACTACATCATTACTTTTTCGGATTATGCATTGGGGCTCGTCAGCTGGCTAAAATGGGGTCGTGCGTACACTTTTGTCGGTCACTGTATAATCTGCGGTGAAGAGCGATTCGTTTTAATAAATTTAGCTCGGCGGACATTTAACAATTTGGCCACGCTGATTTTGTAATGAACGGAACTAAGACAGCGAGGGGAACTTATTCGGCTATGCGACTAGAGAAGCGAATCAAATTTGCTGGCATCTTCATCGAGTGCTGAGAACAGTTTTAGTCTACCCCAACAGGAGAGAAGATGTCGTACGTGCTGTGGCTGCTGAGCTTGGTCATGGGCATCGCGCTGGTGCGGGCGACTTGCCACGAGAACGGCAGGCTGTGCATCAAGGACTCGCAGTGCTGCACCCAGAAGTGCAATCCCTATTTCAAGTGCGGCTCGTGGATTGCCACCAAGACAACAGCCGCTTCTTGGGAGCAGGACTAAGCTGAATGTCTGATTAAAACGACCGCTGAATAATGAAAAAAATACATTAAAAAAAAACCAAAAAACAATTATTCATTGAATTGGCAGCATTTTAAAGTGGCCAGCGAAATGTCCATGCCACGGGGGCACTGGGAACTAGGGACGGGGACTGGGGAGCGGCCCCAAAACTTATAATTTATTCAAGCAAAACATTTTGCATTACAAAAGGGTGCAGCCAACCGCCGTTGACCACGCAAATGAGCAGCGGAGCAGCGCAACAGCAGAAAGCGCCGCAGTGGGCGGGGCCGAGGAGGCGGCCAGCGAGTGGAAAGACGTTGCGGCATTATGCAGCAGCAGTGCCGCCGACGGCACAAAGAAAGTGGCAGAAAATGAGCAGCGAACGGCGAAATTGGCAAACAAAGGCCAACACGATTGACGTGGCAGCAGCCCCACAGCGGCCGGGGAGGGCGCCGGGGGCGCTGAAGCTGCTTGCATGGCCCGGCGAAAAGGTCACAATTGCCGAACAATGAACATGCGGTAGATATACTTTCAACAGCATTACAGCCGCATGCGTGGAATGCGAGGCCGGAGTCCGAAGGCTGAGCGCTGAAAGGACATTTTGGCAATATGCTCCTCGGATCGAGGCATCTAATCAAAGCTGCGATATTCGCTCAGTCTCGGGCCACGCCCAGCTTGGGGGCTGTGTGTGTGTGTGTGTGCCAAGTAGACAATGGAAAATATCTTTCATTAACTAATTAGCTTACTTTTTCATCTGGCTGCCTCTCGGTGCCTGGGCAATCTCTCTGCCTCCGTGGGATGGGCGGCTGTTGCGCTTTTGTTTAGCGACGTCCTTTCAGCCACGCCAATCCCCCAACCACGCACAGACACACACACACACACAGGCAGAAAGGATAACGTGTAAAATACAACTACTAATACACTTTTTGCCTCGCTGCTGCTGCTTTTACTTTTGCTCTTCCTTGTCTTTGTTATTTTACGCTTTACAATTCTATTGGGCATGCCAGCAAAATTTGCTCAGCAAACGTTGGGGCAGCCGACCTGCGTCCTGCGTCCTGCGCTCTGTCTCCTGTGTCCTGTGTCCTGCAGTGCCTGCTCGCCTTGCCGTTCGTTCGCTTTGATTAAAGTGAAAATAAATGAGGGTCCTAGGCAACTGCTGTCGCTCGCCGCCCCTAAGCCGAGCCCAACCCAGTCCCGCCCCCTCGCCCCCAGCTCAGCCCACTATCGGCACTCGTCTTTTCCAGCCGGAGGCTGCCCGCTGCTTCTTGTGGCGCCAACGGCAGCAAGTGGGCAACTTCATTAGATGCCACTAAAAATCCAAGCGCCCACGGCTGCCCCACGCCCTCCGCACTCCGCTTTCACCCCATTCACCTATGGCTGCCTCGGCGTTCGGCCTGCAATTAAATGTACCGCTACGAGGCCGACGGTCCTGCAAAATTCATGTGTTCCGGCCTCATCGACATCGTCATCGCCCATCGACAGGGCCAGGACCGTTGGCCAACTAATCAGACGCAAATTAGTCGAAAGGTGCGGGCTGCAGCCGCCCCCACCCAACTGGGCGCCATTAAAACCAGGCCGAAACAACGTTGGCAGTGCGCATCGCGTGAAAGCTCACCAAAAAGGTTGCCCTTTGTCTTGCGGCTCGCACAGATTTCCGGACTTGAGGCATTTTCGATTCCATAGAGAACTACGGGACAACTGCGAGCGGAGCGGCAGATTTTCACAGTCGGCGAATTGAAAGTGAGTAGTAAAAAGTTTTTGTGATAAAACTTATGGCCCAACATAAAACCTACTATTAAAATTAGCTAACGAAAAGTCTTGAATAAAAAACAATTCTTTTGTAGATCAAATCAGGGGTAGGCGTTGGAAGAATATAGCCCTTATAACTAAATGAATACAGTGCCGATGTTAGATCTGCAAATTTCTTAAGATAAGTTTCGCCAAGCTCAGAGCTCAATTTTAAGGCTCAAATATTTGTTAATATTTCATATTTAATTTAAAAAAATAATAAAAATTATAAATAATAAAATAAGTAAGCGTATATTAACTTTCAATTACAGAGTAAAACTTAAGGTTGTCGAATGTTCCAACGAGAGCGATTTTGATATAGTATCACGCAATTTTCGAAGAGTATAAGCCCGGTCTACAAGAACTTTATAGCACCTCTCTGAGGCTTGGCTATGAGATTGAATACTAAAAATAATCCAAATGACGACTATTGGCAGTTAAGTGCTTTTGGATCGTTTGCGAAACACGACAACTCTATTTTTTTGGAGCCGGTTCGGCTCATTCATCGGCTGGCCAAAGTTGGGGCCATTAATTGGCTCGTGGTGCGGACGTTTTGGGCCAATAAAACCACTTATCCAACTAATCAAACTTATGCAATTATTGCAGCTTATTCAATTTAACGCGCATTTGTGTGGGGCGCACACAAAGCAACGGCAAAAACAAATCCAGCAACAAAAACTCCAATTAAATGCGCATAATACGCAAAACCCATTACGCAATTTAGCCCAAGGGCGCTTTCAGGATTGTGGGTAGTTCGGCGGTGTGGCTTTTTGGGGGGGCGGTAAGCGTACATATATAGTTATGTATTTGTGTGTCTAGTCAAGTATATGTTTTATGCGCTTATAGCTTTTAAGTACACACCTACAACCCGTGTTAGTTTCACCTTCTGCGCACATCTCAGGTGAAAAGCACTTCAAATTGGCTAATTGCCTCAGGTAGCTTAACCTGTTCTAGCTGCATCTCAACTAAATTTATTTTTAGGCATCGTTGTGAAGTTAAAGTCAAGTTTATTGAAATTAAAGTTCCCACAAATAATTCTCAATTCAACAATAATTTAATAGTATTATTGCATTGTGCAAACCATATTTAAAAAAAAAATTAAAAATGCCTACTGTCTGAATTCTAAATATAAAATGTACAAAACAAATTCGACTGTTTTCATATGTTTTAAAAGTGCAATTTTATGTGATTGACGCGATTCACGAACCGAAATATATATTCAAATTATTTGCATTTATTGGAGTGTTTTACAGTTTTACAGATTTCGTATGAATTCGTAGGACCAAATTTCTCAACAACGTCGCCTAGGGTATTTTTGGATCGATCAATTGAAATGAATCAGCAAACATCTGAGAAATTGAAATATTAAAACGCAAATTCGCTTGCCGAAAGTTAAGATTCGAAAAATTTCACAATAATAGCTCACAAAGGCAAATATTTTAAGAATCGGAAAAATCAAACGAAAAAAATAAAATAAACGAACAAAAAATGAAAAAAAAACTCGTCGTAAGTCAATGGGCCTCTTTGTATGGGAATTGCCGGCACGTGAGGGCGGCGGGGGCGTGGGGAAATGCGTTGCAAAACCCAAAAATGAAATGAACTGTAATCAATTCCGAGGTCCAAGAGTCGACCAATGGTCAGCGCTGGAGCCGGCTAGCGGTACAATCGTAATTTCCGAAACAATTCATGAAACGCACCGTGCCCACGCACCGCCCCCGAGGACCCCGCCCACAGTTGAACACTTCTTCCATCCGTTACAACATCTCTCACAGCAATGCCAATTATTAACATTTTGGGGTCGAAACAAAAAAACAAAAACCAAAAACAAAAAATCCTCGACCGCAAGGTAGCAACAAAACAAATTATTAACACCGGGCAGAGCGGGGAATGTGGGTGGGGGAGGGGGTCACGGGGCATGGGCTGGTGAAAAAATTTTTCAATATTTTGACCATGACCAGCCGGCTGCTGGCGGTCGTCGTAATTCATTTTTCCCTCTCCTTTTGGCTTTGTTTTAAAATTTTAATGCTTTTTGTAAAACTTTTGCATGCAAAAACATTTCCTTTTTTTTTTGGCTTTTCCCTTTGTTGCCTTTTAACGATTCAACTTTCTGTGGCAGATATTTCTTTGCCATTGGTCGGGCGAGTGAAATTTATGAAATTTCGCACAGTTACCGACAAAGGAGGGCGTGGCAGTTGCTGGCAAAAGTATCTTGTGGTTCCAGTTCTATGCACCCGAACTGCTAATTAATTTTGTTCGCTTCGCTTTGAAGTGCTCGACAGGTGCAAGTTGCCGGCTGCAAGCTGCAAGTTGCAACCTGCCAATTGCAAGTTGCTAGTTACCTGGCCGGGTAATTGACAGCCTACCAAGCCCGGACCCGGCCCCAGACCCGGACCCGGCCCCAGCTGCTCCTGCTGCCCTTCATTGGCTGCGACGTGCAGCGCACTTTATCAATTTGATGTTGACAATAATTGCATTAAATGGAGTTTGCCGCGCACTCCCCCAGCCCCAAAGCGGGCGCAGTTTGCATATGTGCATGCAAATACTTATGTACACCTGTACATAGGTACATTAACATATAAAAAAGTTGCCTGCAAATGAAGCTTTTGTGTGTACTCGAAGCGGACAAGTAAGACAACTGCTTAGCCAACAGTGCCCGACTAGGAGATACTCTATGTATTTCATGTATTTCAACAGATTGAAAGAAATTACTCGCTTGGAAAGTTAAGCACGAATTGAACTTAAATATTCGAGAGTATTTACATATATATATATATATATATATATATATATATATATATATATATATATATATATATATGTGTGTGTGTGTGTGTATGTCGCACATCCCTTCAGCTGTTTGTGCAAGTACAGGGCATATTTGTGAAATTCTCATTAAAACCGAGAATATTACCTGGTTACTCCGTCTATTCAAGGAGCTGGGAGAGCATAGCAAAATTAAATGATTGACTCTCCCAGACGAAGGGGGAAGGGGGCTAGGGGAAGGGGGGTTGGCACGGGACACCACATGAAAATAAGAAATTGAATGGCTCGACATGCTCGAACGCGTCAAGTCTGGAACATCATGAGCAGAAGAAGCCGGAGCAGCAAAGCCCAAGCGGAAAACATTCCCATGTCACACGCACACACACACACACACGCACGCACGCAGCTGCAGCTGGGGTCAGGGCTGTGTGTGGTCCTGGCGTGTCCTGCGAACAGAACGATTGCACGCTCCGCTCTCGCTGTACCCTTTGTGGGCGTAATGGGCGTGGTAAACGAGTTGCTGCTGCGTTATTGAATTAAACGTAAAGACACAACAGTTACATACCTCTGCGTACACACACACACGCACACACACACACACATACATATATGTACATATGAGGCTGTTTGCTCGCACACATAATATACATACGTATGTATATTTAATGAGTGAGGAGGCTCGGCAATTTATTGTTGCTTGTATTGGCCCACGACAAAGGCCGAAGATGCCACACACATAGTATGTACATATTACACACATTTATATATATATATATATATATACATCTGAACAGATCCTGTGTATTGAAGTGCCATTAGTGCGGGCATTGGCCAGCGTTCATTTGGCCAAGCTTAAGACAGTTTTATAGCACTTGCCCCAAAAAGTAGGCAATGCCGTCTGATATACGATTCTCTCTCGGAGCAGCAGGCCAAACTAACAAACTAGCCAAATACATTATAGTTAGCGGAACTGTGGCATACAAATTAAAATTAAATCTTATGCACAGCCACACAACAAACTAATTTACATACAAATGTATATATCAAGTCTATAGATTATAAGCTCGAAGTTGTCTTCGAAGATGAAATACCCTTGTAAGAATTACAACACTGAGTTTCTGTTACATAACTGAAATTGGTTGTATCTTTGAGATATATTTGATATGGTAGTCTGTTGTTGACAAGATTTCAATTATAATTATAATTAGTTGAGGAATTTTGCGCATAATATCTTTAGCTATAGTGATCCAATCCTTGTCAATTTTCATTAGGAAACTTTGAAAACTGAGAAAACAATCAGACTGATATATCGAATATGCTCTTAATAACAATCAATTTATCTTAAAACCATATTAAATTAAACATATAAATTAAATAAATATTAGAAAAGAGTAAAGTTAAGGCATTCTCTATATATCTTATTAATAATTTCCATCAACTTAATTTATAACATTGTTGCTATATAAGTACTCGCATTCGTCCACTCAATTTCTCTTCTTTCCACCGAGTACCTCCCAAAAAAAGCCCCTTTTAGCGCTAACTTCTCGAGTAGAGTCTGTGACTTAGCACATGGAAATTATCCGGCTCAGCGGCTCATTTAACACTGGACCCCGCTGGAGTGGCTAGCAACTGATTAGTAGTGGATTGTTGTTGTAATTAATGGAGGGTGGTGGCAGCCAGGGTTGCCAACGCAATGTGCGGTAAATGTCATAAATGGCGTATTCGAGAGCGCCAAGAAATGCAAATCAAAGTGAACCTTTTTCCTCCTCTTCCTCGACCACTTTTCCTTTTTCTTTCCTTTCCTTTCTTTTTTTTTTTTTGTATGTTGAGCCCACAAATATGCGCATAATTAATTTGCCGCCTACTTCTTATTGGGTCTTTGCGAGTTCGAAGCTGAGTAGATTAAATGGAATTTTGTCAAAGTGTATTTCGTATTTTAATTAACCTTGAGCACCGCTTTCTTGGCCGCCCGTGGGCGAACTTAATGTGATCGATTTAACAGCAATTGTCTAAATCGATACCAAAACGATTATTGCTTCTACTTACCAATTCTTGTTCTTGATCAATGCAAAGCTAGTAAATTCCAAAGTATTTAGTCTGCAAGTACAAAAAGTAAAATTGAATAAATCTTGAGATAAACATTATTCAAAAGCAAAAATCGTCTTGCCCAATTGACCTATGAAGTGTTTTATGGCCGCGCTGCGCTCAGCTAACACAGCCCAAAAAACAAGTTGGATAACCAACGTACTATATATTTTTATGGCCCGGCTTTCAACAGCGGCAACTGCAGCAGTAAAATTAAATATAAAAAAAAACAAAATAAAATCTTCATCGTAAAAACAAAGGAATCACGCAAAAAGATTACAACAATATCAACGAATCTGTCAGCCATTTGCATAAACGTGTTGCCCTGTAGTCGCACAACATATAGAACAATCGTATATAGTGTGCTATAAAATCAATAGACGTGTGGCACAAACTGCCAGCTATGAAAGTGGCCTCTGCTCTAGGAAGGGATTGAACTTCAACATGTTATTTCGCATAGATTTTTACGCCCCGCCTGAATTTAAATTTGTTAAATTATTTATTTATAAGAAAAAACCGTAAAAAAATATTTAAATAATGTAAGCAATTTTTCAATCGATCAAAACTGTAGGGTGTAACAATTATTGCTACTAGAAATGTATATGTATACACATATATTTAAAAACTCTTTTTTTACTCTTGTTAAATAATCAGACTATAGCTAAATGCTGTCGATTTTCCAGAAAACATCTTTCGTGATATTTGAAAATTTAAAGCTAGCTGAAAATCGGAATCTGTGCGAGCTTCCAACTATTTAAGATCAATTTTGTTAGAGCTTCATATATCTTTCATAACGAGACAGTTGTTCTCTTTACTTTCTGGGCATATTGGATGGCCAAAAGCGATGTAATCGCTACTCGTAATTGGTAACCAACTTTGCAGCAGCGCGGGATTTGCATTCAAGTTTCAGGCACAGCGGCTGGGCACAAGTGCTGCAATCCAATCAACGCCACATAGTCCCTTTGTTCCATTGCCCCAATTGAAACATAATCCCCAAAGCTGGTAGTGCGCCTTTTCGAGTTTGTAATCCGCAGCACCGAACACAAAATAAAAGTCAACTGCTGGTCGCTCTAGTCGCAAAAGCCTGACTCGCACATACCCTACAATTAACCGATAAAGCTTAGAAAATCCTTGCGTGTTCAGGTGTTCAATCTCTAATAGAAAACTTAGCCAGTTGGTGGTGGCTTAGCAATATCTAGCCAAAAATATATAAAAAGCCAATTTTAATGTTGAATCTAATACAACTATTTACACAGTTAACAGAGTTCCATCGGGTCTTTGCTACAGGGCAGAAGCAAGTAAGAGGCTAGCCGAGACTACCCGACTATGAGATACTTTGTTCGCAAACGCAATCTGCAGTTCACATACATTCGCATTTATACATATACAAAATCACACACACACTCGGCAAGCTGCGCATTTTATATATTTTATATAATATTGAACCATTCTTAAATAGCTTCTAGGTTTACTGTACTATGTACAAGGCACAAGGCCTTAAATTAAATTTAAATTACGTGTTTTCCAATTCTATATGAGAACTTGCTTATCAAGTACTAAGCTCTTATGATCTTCGAGATAATCTAAAAATCATATTCTTACTACCGATACTCAGCCAGTGAAGCTGTTCAAGAATATATATACCTTATGGGATTAAAAATGCTTTCTTCTGCTTGCTACAAACATGTGCACGAAACCTTGATACCCTTTGCTTACTCATTTTAAGTGGAAACAGGGTATTCAAAAAAAAAAAGAGCAAAGCTAAAAACACTGCATTCAGCTTTTATAAAATGCGATATGTGAGTATTTCGCCGTATATTTTTTGGTTATTTTTTTGGCAACATTTTTTGCCACATGCACGATTTTTGTTGTTTTTCTACAGTCTGAAGTGCGAATTTCGCGTAAATAAATTTAATATTTGACACAATCTGCCGCGACGCACCAACAACAAGAAACGTGTTAAAACGTTGTGGTCGTTAGTGCTCGACAGGTAGATCACCTGTATTCAAATAATGCTCACACACATCAGTATATAAACATGCTCCTGTAAAAAGTGCAACAGGCAGAGAACCTTGGCTTATGTTGACGATATGTAAATAACAGGATTTGATCTCCTCAACTGCGGTACGGAATATATCTTATTTTGCCCGTTGCACACATTCCCACAACTTACCCTGTTTTGTCGTTTTGAGTGCTTACAGGGAACAAGAGAAAACCCGGCGAAATTTGTGTATTTCCACCATTTACATACACAAAAACCTCTCAACCAGAGTCTATGTCGAGTAGACGTAAACGAATTTGTAACTCGATAATGTTGGCGACGCGGCTCACTTTCATTTATTTATTAAATTTTTTTGCTGTTTGTGTTTTGTTCGAAAATTATTATTTTCATTTATTTTTTATCCATTGCAATATTTGTTTTTATGAAAAATAAAATTTGATCAACCAGCAAGTCTTGAAAATGGAGAGCAGTCTGTTGGAACTTTCTAGTTCTAATGATATTCGCAATGGTATGAAATTAGTGTATTCAGACACATAATTTTAATTTGAAATGACCAAGAAGTAATTTTTTATTTAAGGTATTTTTTATGAAATATTTCGTTTGGAATTTGTCTTCTATGATTTGATTAAAATTAACTTGAGATTCCTCAACATATTATAATCTCCTGTTCCCTCTGTCTCCGTCTCGCGCCATCTCTTTCTCTCTTATTGTCATACACCTTTGCACAATGCCATTTTAATGCTAGTGGGGTTGCCCCTGCCCCCATTGGAGGCAGCCACTGAGATTGGCCATTTTAGTATGGCATCTGCTATTATATAAACTTTTTATTACCTATATCTTTGGCTCGGTCCGGCCAGGTCCAGTCTGGAATGGCCAGGGCCGGACTGGGCCGGTCTGGGGGTCTGGTTCTGTTCTGGTCGTTTAGCTGCTGTCGCCTGTACTTTGTACTCAGTTATTTGACTTCATTTCATTCAGCTGTACCGGGTTTTTATGGCACTTTGGTGCTGCTTGGCTGCAAATATGCAAATGCGCCCTGCCACGCCCATCAATGTTGCGGCAGTGCCGCCAAACCGTCTAAAGCCAAATAAATTTATATGAAAAATGTCATGTTTCTCTTTTGCCAGCTTTTCACGCGTGCGACACTGGCACTGAAAATATTTATGCATTTGGCCGTGAGGCATGTTTAAAACTCGGCTGATGGTACCCCGACCCCTCTCCCCCACCTTCCCATCCCCCTTCTGCCCTAGTGCCAGGCTTAGTACCGCGCCCCATTCCATATTCCCCATTCGCGTTCTCGTTCTCGTTTTCGCTCGCTGTTGTTGGGCGCCAGTTCGAAACTTGCGCGTAGATAAAAGTCATAAAGTTTGTTCAGCACCCTTGTCCCTCACCCTCGCTGCTTTCCCTTCCCCTCGAGCCCCTCTCCCATCTCCTTCTTGCTATCAGCCAGCAGCTGAGGCGCGGCTGTTGCTTTCTGCTCGTATTTAAATAAATAAAAATAAAAAAAAAACACATTTTCAGTGAGCGTCATTAAAGCGTTCTGCTCGTCTCTCTCTCTCTCTCTCTCTTTCTCTCTCCCTCTCTCTCTGGCGTGCCCCCCACCCCCTCGTGGTAGTGAAGCGCGTCTTGCCTTTAAAAATAAATGGGCATAAATTTGCCTGAGTGCATTTAATGAGCAACAAAATGTTGGCAATGCCACTGCCGGTACTTTTAATGGCCAAGAGTAAACGCTACGCACATTTTGGCCAGACGCAATGTCAATACGCGTAGTTTCGTAGTGAGAAATCAATGTTCAAGTGCCTGGCCATCGATTGCTTGGCCTTTAAACCAGAAAATTACAGCAAATACTTTGGCAAAACCAAATAGTTGATAATAAAAACGGGCTTGGCTCTGTCTTCGTTTTTAAACAGCACACACTCAAACCATTAAATGCTCAATTTTCCTTTGGTTTTCTTCCTTTTTTTTTCTTTGGTTATCTTTCAACTTGTTTTATGCCCAAGCCATTAAGTGTAAAATTTTTGTAGTAATCATTCCACTTGTTGAGCAATTGCAGATAACTTAAATTGCTTGGATTGCGTGCGCCAAAAGTTAGCGGAGCCTCGTATTTGTCAGGGCCTATCTCGCCGCTCTCCAGCGCCCAACACAAGAAGTGAGAGGCAGCACGACTAGCGGATACTCTATACGCCGCTTGCAGCTGCCGCAGCATAATTAAGTGCATAGCTAAAAGTCCGATTAGGTCGAACAATTTAGGGGGATTCTTAATGTTTGAATACTATACGGAATTTAGTGCAACAATCTATAATGCAGACTTTAAAAGTTTTTTGGGAAAACCTGGAAATGATGGAAAATTTAATTTGAAATTTACTGATGCTGACCGGTAATATACATATGTCTATGCTATGACAGATGCCCCCTTCTGCGTGGCACATACACTCAGACAAGGCCATAATAAGAGTTTTTCTCAATTTTAAATGGGCATAGGGTCGAAGCACCCGAACTCATCACATCCGACAATAGAAAACATTTCGATGCGATAAAGTCGCAAATTTATTTGTCATGTGGCAGCAGGAAAAGTTTTGTCTATGCTTTTGGTATCTCGAGTCGCAACTTTTGGCGTTTGGAATGCGATATTCAGTTGTTGTAGAGGAGTTGCATGCCCTCTGCTCTGTGCTGGGGCTTAAACGGAGGCTGAAACTAAGGCTGAGACGGCCTCTGAAATTGTGGCCTTATGCAATTTTCAGTATTTGCCGCAGGGACAGCAAAAGTCGGACGAGGCAAAGTTTGCGCAGGGACCGACAAAAGCAACGACTGAAACTTTAATTAAATATCAATTTCCGGTTAAGCATCCGCCATATGCATGCCAGGGAGTGTGTGTGCACGTGTGTGTGTGTGTTTGTGTGCGTGTCTTTTATCTAGCCATTGGCAAAGAGCAAGAAACGAAAGTGGAAAAGCCACAGGAATCTCATTTACTTGACCAGGCACGCAATTTTTAAGCTATGCCCGGCAAGCGAGACAGATTCATATATATATATATATATGGAAAGAG
The DNA here is from genome assembly GCA_035043565.1 of Drosophila robusta. Classification (NCBI taxonomy): domain Eukaryota; kingdom Metazoa; phylum Arthropoda; class Insecta; order Diptera; family Drosophilidae; genus Drosophila; species Drosophila robusta. The sequence continues at coordinate 16,453,881 of JAWNMW010000257.1, read as the reverse complement.
ACAGAGAGAGAGAGAGAGACGGAGTGGGGGAGAGATAGATGGATGCTGTGATAATATATGCAGCTATTTAGTATACACATATCACTAACTGACAAGATATATGCAGGCAAACTTTGCGTGTTTGCTTTGCCCTTTGTCGTTTGCCGCTTGCAAGCAAATGGCAAAAGTTTTGCGCCAGCCCCAAGCCCCCGCAGGGTCCCTGCCCCACAGTTGCCGCCGCTGGAACTAAAACTGAAATTGAAACTGGAGCTTGGGTTGGTCTTTGGCCGCTGATGCTGATGCTGATGCTGGCCGCTGTCTTTGCATTTGAAATGCTAATGGCAGCAGACATAGATACACACAAACATAGATACACGCAAACAGATACATATGTATATGTCTATATATATGTGCTGGGTGTAAGAAGAAAGAGAGAGCAAGACAGTCTTGGATCATAATTGAATATTTGTTAATGCAGCGACGGCTTTTGTTGCCTACTTTTTGGAGTGCAAATTCACAACGGCTGCGTTTGATGGCACACACACACACACACACACAAGCACACACATACACACACTACAACGCATAGACAGTGACAAAAAGGGACAAACTGCTGGGCAACTAATTTAAATACATGTCATGAATTTAACATAAATAAATAAAATACAAAAAAATAAAAGTTGCCCATTTTTTACGACTCTTATGGCACGGCTTGAGTTTTTGTTGTTGCTGTTGCTGTTCTTGTTCTTATTGTTGCTGCTGCTGTTATTGCTATTTGCTTTTGGGCCAAAAATGCAAAGCGCATGCAGACTTTTACATGGGCAAATAGTGTAAAAGTTGCTTAACATTGGCTTGGCACTTGGGGCCATTTGGGGTGGCGGCGGGTGCGGGGCGGCGCTTGGTGTGGGCCTGGTGGGCGTGGCATTGTACGTGCCAGCTGCGCCAAAACTTTGAATGAACTGTGCCCAACTTTTAACCTAAAGTCAAAGCAGGGGAAAGACAGCGTGAGGAGGATGGGGGGAACATATCACCAGCAGATAATATCATCCAACCGGATTTTTAATCAAAAGCAAAACGATCCCAGTGACCCCTCGTGAGCTGCGCCAGAGATTTTTGAAAACATTTCGTTCTGTTTTTGTTTAGGCGAGCATCTTCAATTATCGTAGGGCATATGTGCTATGACAGGTGACAGGTGACAGGTGCTCAGAAGTATGGGGAGTATGCGTAGATAGCTTAAAGCTAAAGAATTATTAGCCGACTCAATATTACTTGGATCTTGCTTGGGGCTTTGCTTATCTCTTTGCTTATATGTATACAACATTATTTTAATCAATAAAAGGGGTATTTCTAAATTTATTTATTTAATTATTTTTTCATTTTTTTTTAATCATTTGGCTTTTCAAAGTGCTATTATTAAGAAAACATTTGCCCAACAAATTCAATTGTCATACACCATATATAAAGCGATAAGCTGCCTTTTCGTTATCAGCATGAAGGGTATTCCGTAGCTTCTATCCACAAAACTCAAAGATTTGTTTGTTCACTCTTCGTTTCAAATAAATAAACTTTTGTTTTTGCTGCGTGGACTATTTTGTGGCGGCAAGGGTTTCCCCTCGAACAGGTCGGGGAGGTGGAACTCTCTGTTGGGGGTAGGGGTGAGTGGAGGCTGGGAAGTAGGGGAGGAGGGGGGCGGAGTAGGCGCAGTGGGTCGCGGACCCATGAGCCCACCCGTCAACACGAATTTTCTTTTTTGATTGCCAGTGCCGGGGCAAATAAATAATTTTGTCTGTGCTTGGGTTTATTGGGTTTGTAATAAATTTAAAGTTCTCGCTCCCTTTTCATCTCTCTGTCTGTCTGTCTGTCTGTCTTTCTGTCCGTCCGCTGTCTATTTGTCCTTCTGCCGCTCTGCCCACTGCACCTAATTTTATTTCAGTTTATTTCATCGTCCGCTACTTTTAGACCTGGCTAAGCCGGAAGGGATCAAACGTTTTGCATATTCCGATTTCAGTGAAACCGACAACCAAAAAGGATAACAGCTCGGAGTTGGAGCTGGAGCCGGAGCTGGAACCGGAGCTGCTCTCGACTGTAGAGGCCGAGGAGGCCGTGGGTCAATGAGCAGCGTCGGGCTGCATAATTTATGAACATAAATTGTGGGCGTGGTAGACGTCAAAGGGCGTTATATGATAACTAATGACTTTTGTACTGCAAATGCATGCAAATTGTTCGAATTCGCACAGAGCTGCTAATTGGGAATCCGATTCGCAATTAACCGGCTGTGGTCGGCCCATAATGCCACCCAAAATGCGATTAAAGGGGGCAATGCGACACCCAGCTCCCTTCATTATTCAGCCAGAAATACAACAAGGGCGAGAGAGTGGAAGAAAGTTTAGCTTTTAAGCCACGATTAATTTCACTTGCAAGAACAAAACACAAAGCAGGTAGTTAAAGAACGAAAAGGATAGATCTCGTTTGCATGCACTCATAGGGTATTAGGAATTATTCGTATTACTCAATGGTATTCAATTAATGAAGATTTTATTGGCGCTATCAAAGTTGTATTCAACTTGTTTGAATAATACTCATTACTTATTATAAACATTAATAATATACTTTTTAAAAGCTAAGCTAAAATCATGGATCTAATTTTTCAATTCCTTTCCATCTCTCTTAAATTGACCTTACTTTAATAATTTGTAGATTTGCAACTATTTATTTATTTAGCTTTATTTTCGCTTAAATTTTGCTTGACTGCGAGGGCCCAAAAGCAGTTGCTTCTGGGTCGCAGGCATTGATTTGCATGGCCCGAAAGTAATGCCAGTAATCGGGCTGTTTGGGCCGAGGCCAAGGGAGCCCAGCCAAGCAGCTAATAAAGACTAATCGCATAGAGCTGTCGCTGGCTATTTTTAGTGGCGCTTCCATTCGAGGTTCGAGTCAATCAAACGCGTCATTAGGTTTCAGTTTCAATTACAGTGTAGACCAATGGCTCAAAGGGTTTGCCCGGGCCCTCTCTCCTTCTCTCTCTCTCTCCCTCTCTCTCTCTCCATGCTGGCTGACTTAGGTCAACATAATTTATACTGTTAATACAAAGATTTTGCCTATCGCTTTGTTTCTGCGGCCGGGTCTTTAATATTATTGCCTGGGTCAATATTCCAATGCGCCTGCAGCCATTGCGGGCTATTTGCAGAGGGAGAGGGTGGGGGGTCCCCCATTAGGCGCAGATAACACACACCTGAAGTGAAACTGGACTTCATTCGGCCTGCGCAATGGTCGCTCAATTTGCCGACTGCTGCTTTCAACTGATTTGATCAGTGGCGGCCCAGGCAGAGCTCGGCAAATTGATGCTGAAATGTATTTATTCCAGCTAGATGATTTTAAAAAGCGATAAAGACTCAGCCAGCAGCAGCAGCAACCTCTGGCAGCGGCGGCCGCAACACGATAAAGCGAGGCAGGAGGCAGCTGCAGCAAAATTCTATGAAATTTACTGCCTCGCCATTGACAGTCAGTCGGGCGGAAGCAGCTTCAGCGCCTGGCTGGGCGTCAATTGACAAATTGTCGGCGGGCAGCTTCAGCGGCGTTTCAGCCGCGCCAGAGTTGCCAGCATCATCATCGTTCTCGTCCTCGTCCTCGTCCTCGTCAGCGAAAGTCGTCGCAACTTAAAGCTAATTTCATTTCGTTTCACTTGTACCAAAATACGCTCAAACCAATTTGGTTATTATTATTCATACTTTGCTAGCCCCTCTCCCTTGCTCTTTCTCTTTCTCATTCGCCGTCCCTTTCTCTTTGCTTTGAGTTGCGTTTTTTCTTTCGCGTTTTTCTTTCACATCTTTGTATTGTTTATGTGGCTGTTTGGCTGTCGTCTCTTTGGCACGCTTGTGCGCCCAGGAGTATGCAGTTCTTTCTCCATATATTTTGCGTCTTCTCAAAATAAATTACGTATACGTTATGCTTAAAAAAAGAACGTAAAAAATGTATAAATGTTCTCAGTGTGTCTTAAGCAAACAATGGCCGTGCAGAGCTTTTGTTTACTTTGCTGTATTGTTGCTTTTAGGGCGCCCGCTCACGCACAAACACACAAAAACACACTCATACACAAGCACACTCGCACACACACACACACCCGCATACACAGAGCGTCCTCTTTTCATTGTGCGCTCGCTTTTTGCGGCCCATTCGCAGTATATTTTTAGGAACTCTGCTGAAAATACTTAAAAGACGGCGACAACACTCCGCCACATAATAATCAGGCCCAAGCCCGACAGCACAAATACAGCTGCTAAGCCCTAATGAAAGGACCTGTGTCACAAGCTGGCAGTCTCGTCTACTAGTATTTGCTAGTTGAGAATGTTGATGTTGGCCCGCCGATGATGAAATTGCATAAAGTACAGTTCAACTGGATGATAATGATGAGCGTATGCCTATATCTTAGAATTTAATCATAAACAGAAAATTAGCCAAAATATTTAAATTTAAATGGACACGCATTCAAATGCTAAGTGAGAACTATGAATGTAAGGTTCGTCCTTGAGCTAATGAAAACACACTTTCGGACAGGCAATTACAGGGCATGTTAGACTCATGCAGCCGCGAAAGGGACTCCTGAGTCCCACGCGCATCTAATGTCATGCGAAATGCGACAATAAAAATGTCACTTTTGCGTGATGATAGAGCACGAAAAAATGTTTGGCCAGAACTACAAAAGCCGGTTGGTAATCCACAATAAATCACGCACCGGGCCACGCCCACGGCCCAATGGGGGCTGGCGAGTGGGCTAATTAATTAATTGGCAGCTCTCTCGCAATCGCAATCGACGCTGGCGGATCTGTTGACGTTCTGGCCAACATTTGCGTGTCAGTTGTGTGTTCTGCACGACTTGTTTGGCCAAAAACGAATTGTCAGCAGAAACACAGCAAACAATTAGCGCGCGTGCCCCTCAACCCGACGACCCCACCTCCGGCCAGCACTTAGTTTATCATGGGCAATCGACGGCACGCACTTTCCAACTACCCAAAGACCCTGCCCCCTAACCCTGCCCCTGCCCCTGCCCCTGCTGGCCGCCAAAACTCTTGAGATTTATGCATGCCGCTCACGGTACTGAACTCATAATTCACAAGTCTCAGCCCTAAACTCGTCCACACTCCCCTCGCCAGCCCCGCCCCCAGAGCGGCCCATGTCGTGCTTGACGGCGACAAATTAGCGCAAATGCCAAACGGCGCCACCCGCGAGTATTTTTGGCCATTTGGCAAGCGGACAGGTGGCCCAATAAAAAACACCTTGTCTTGATTAGTCGCATTCTCCTTTATGAAGCGTCAGTCGCTGTCATAAATGCCAACCGGAAGAATGCCAATAAAACGGCAACAGGCAATTCACCGATATCTCTATCAATATAGATGACAAAGGCATCAAAAATGTGCTCAATGCAGAACTTTATTATATTGTGATTTCATTCCATTCAAAGCCAATAATTGCCGTAGTATACTTAGCATATATTATTATTCAAATTATTACAACTTTCTTAATACAGTCGTAATTTTACACAACAAAAAACCTTATTGAGTTAAAAACACAATACTTTAATTCTGTAGTAGTAGTAGTCTTGCATATTGGAACACTCTTAATGTTTAGAATTTTTTCTGCATTTTAACCGAATGGTTTTAAAACTCAATATATATAATTAATAAAATCATGATCTGCCAGTTTTGTTTATATCATGCCACGTCTGAAAGAGTTTCACTCCAACAAAATTAACTGGATGAGCAAAGTAAGCTAATTCTAACTGAATAATTTTTATCTTAATTATACGCCTAGAAATTTATACAAAATAAATATTCATATCATTGTACAAATAAAGAACAATTATTTACAAAAATAAACTTTCAAGTCCCGAACAGCAAGACAAGCCCAATATACTCTTTTCACGGCCGCGGGTATAAAATCGAGTTAAAGTAATTATCAGTCAAAAAGTTGGTATTGTAGCGGGACTTTGGAAAATATCAAGCAAGTCCTGAAGCGGACACAAAAGAAGTGCCAATAATTCAACCATTATGGCAAAGATATTCAGTTGGTGTTAAGTATTTGCACAATGTTGGGGATTTGTTTTTGACATTCATGCATCCATTTATAAATACAATATATCTATTGTTTGCACATATACATATGTATATATAAATATGTATATATTTTTTGAAGGACCAACATGTCGGGAATCGTTTCAATTGAACTGCCCACATAACAAAAATAACAATTGAAAAGGACGGCGAAATGTATTTAAATAAAGTTTGCATTACTTTACATTTTATTTTTAAATTGCAAGTATTCAAACATTTACTTTATTTTATGTGAATATGGGTGTGTGTGTGTGTGTGTGTGTATGTGTGTGTGCGTGGAAATACTGTATTGTTTGGCATTGTTTGGATGCTTTATGAAAATTTTTAAGCACATTAAATTTTTATTACTTCTTAGCAAGTGTGTGTGGGTGTGTGTGTGTGTGTTGGTGTGTGTGTTTGCTTGTCTCTTTGTGTGTGAAGGGAGCTTCTCGCTAAAGCGACGTGGTTTGTCGACGTCAACGGGCCTTATTTGAGCTTCGCTGGCATCTGGGATTTGATTGTAACACACACACACACGCACACACACATACCCAAAACACATTCGCGTGAACAAGTGTTTTTGTGTCGCTGGGTTGTTTTCTTTATTGCTATCTATCGTTGTTGTTGGAGCTGTTGGCATTCGGCATAACTTGCAGCATTTATATACTGTGTACTCGGTGCTTTTCTGGCCATATAAGTTTTTATATTTATGCCATTTTTGCGTCATATTTTATAGTTGTCAGCAATCAGCATAGCTTTTGACTAAGACATCGCTGCATTTATGTCCAAAGCTGGAACTCTAACCAGAAATCTTTTTTGTGGCGGCGTTTCAGTTCACTTAATAAGCTCGGTCTGAAGAACAATTAGATCAATCGTTAGAAATATTTCTAGCATACTTTTAGGCTGCAGATTATGCAGCTTCGAAGGCTGCATTTTATTTCAATTCTGTTCTGCTTGTCAACAACAAAACCTTCACCTTGTTTGGCATGTGTATATGAGGGTTTATAGCAAAGCTGATTAAAAACTAATAAAAAAAAATTAGGTTAACATATGCTACATACACACAAACAGCCAAGCATTCCGGATTGCAAGATGTTTATTTTTGTGACTTTCAGGGAACTTTCCAGTTAACTGAGCATGCCCCTTGACCTTTATAAGCAGCGCTCAAATTCTATATTTTGTTCGCAAGCAAGCCCAAAGTGTAACAAGAATTTGACTATGGTCAGCTCGAACTTTATGAACGCACAAGCTGTTGCTCACTTTTAAACAGCAACCTCGAAGACTTTCGCATGTTATGTTAAGCTCTTGGCAGCAGTTTTAAAGAGTTTCAGCATTGGAACCATTTGCGAATTTCAACTTGAGCGCACACAATTTCTAAGCCATCCAAGCATACGCCACATATTCGCTGGGGCAGTGGCTCGCACTCACATCTTTGCAGGGGGTGCTTTAAGAAAGCTATTTCTCTATGTTGATACTTCTTCGAACCATGTCTGTTGGCTGTGGTCATGCTTAAATACATTATTTTAAGCAACAAATGCTTGAAACCCTAAGCAACCTTTGTGATTTGATAATATTTCTTATAAGGCCTTATAAGGTATAGATATGTTATTGCCATATAATTTGTGGCTGCTGCTGGGCCGGGCAATTGTCGCGGGATGTTGGGAATATATACTGGTCGCAGCCCAACGATTGTTTCTGACTTTTATGCCTACCCTGGCCACGTCTTGGCCTGGCTCGCATCTTTGTTGTGGTCAAAAGCTTGACCCTTGCACATGGCATAAAGCTGGGCAGCAGCTGGGCGCTGGTAAGCCAAGAGCTAAAATCCAGCTAAAGCTGCCAGCGAGCAGTCGAAACTGCTGCTGGGCCAGCTGGAGGCTGGTCGACTTGTCAGCCTGGCCTCAAACATAGTGACATTGATTTTCATTTTATAGTCAGATGAAGCCAAGTCGAAAAGAACTCACATTTTGGCTCTGCTTTTCATCTTGTTTCCTTCTCCGACTTGTTTCCATTTTCTTCACTTTTTTCCTTTTTTTGGTACGCTTTTTGATTTGGTTGGGTTTGGTTTGGTTTAGCCTCGCTTGCTTTGGCCCGCTTAGCCTCTCTCGTCCCCTGCTGCCAAACGTCGCTGTTCAATTTTCAAAGCGAGTTCCCAACAGCTGCTACTTAATTGGAATTTTTGTGCTGCTGCGAAAAATGTGGCATGCATTGTCATTTATATTTGCTTTGCCGTTTTGGCTTTTCAGAGGCTTCAACAGGCTCACAAAAAAAAAGAAAGCCCCTCTGCTCTGCCGTTTCATTTCAGCCAGCATGCAGGCTGGCAACATTTTATGGAAATTTTGAGCGTCCACTCGACATTGAAGATTGAGATGCTAGAGTCCCAGGCCGCAGCAGCTGGCAGCTGGCAGCTGGCAGCTGGGAACAAGCATTCGTTGATGCCAATTGCAAACTTGGAGCATCGACGAGAGTGAATAGTTTTGATCATTCGTTCGCTTTGTCATGCCATTCACGTACCTTCAACGAATGGCTTTGTTTCTATTTATTACTCCTCATACAGAAAAAAACCCCAAATTGAATGTACTTAATGCATGCACACACATAACTGTGCATCCGACAGATGCAAATCGATAAAAGGCTGTAAACAGCGCAATATAATTAAATTAGTTGAAATTTAAAACATTTTTATGGGTCGATGGAAATGGAAAAACTGGCAAAAAACTCATGAGCAAAAACAACATGCATATTCATGTGTATAATCGATAAAAAAAATAATTTACTAGAAAAATGTAAAATTTAACCAGAGCACAAGCTCAGTGTTAAAAGCAGAAAAATGTTGGCATGATTAAAGAATAAAAGGAGTAACAAATACGGAGTCCAAGTGTATGCGAATGACAATAAATAAAAAAAAACAGTGAGATAAGATCGAAAGCAAGCCATGAAATATTCAACTTTTTGCATGAAAATCGGTAGAGTGCCGCCAAATGCGAGCTGGGATTTGCGTAGGAAGGATATGCGGACTGTAATTGTTGGCTTACTTTAATAATAAGGACACTTATCTTTGACTTGTGCATAACAAAATAACAAATGCAAAGTTTAGCTGAGTTGCCCAGAGTGTCATCAGTTTCAAATGTTGGCACTTGTCAGCTGGTTGTCTCCAGTTTAAATGCAAATTAAATGCAAAATGTTGCTTTAAAAATACCTTGACTGTGTGTACACACACACACAAGCACACACTCGCAAACACCCACGCACACATTGTATACAATAATAATTATGCAAATGCAAAGCCGTAATGTTGGCAAGATTTTTTTGGCCATCGCCTCCGTGCCGGTTGCTGGCCCAATCCCCATTACCATCTGCATCTGCCGTCGCCAATCTGGCATCTTCAGCGCCATCTCGCATCCCTGGCATCAGCACTTGTCTCCACTTGGCTGATTTTATGTAAACAAAATGACGTACGCCTTGAGGTTTTCAGGTGTGTTCGCCGCCGAAATTCGGCTGCAAATTTCTTATGCCTGGCAACGGAAAGGCAATGGAGCCCAAGCGAAAAAGCAGAGGATGCCGAAGCAGACAGAAGGAAACCAAACAAAAAAACTGAGCAGCGCAAATCTCTCGGCTCGAGGGCAAATGCGCATAACTCGTTTGAGCAGCGAGCAACAGCGGGATAAAGCTAGGGGGGGGGCAGTTGGGGGAGCCCGAAGATGAGGATGTCATTTCTGGCCAGGAAACGAATGCCTCCTGTTGTCTGCCACCCAGCTGCCTCGCTAGCAGCCAACATTTTCCCATTTTCAGCGGGCTTTTTATTTTGTCTGGCTGCCTTCTGTTTTTCTGCGGCGGCTTAGTTTTATGCCTTCTAACTAACCGAATTGCTGAAAATGAGCTTACATAAGTAAATTGTGCAGGCAGCTGCGAGTTAAAACTGTACGCTGTCAGATCTATTATCTGCTGTGCGTCCGCCCCCGCCACGCCCTCCCGCTGGCTGTTTGTCGCCCACACAAAGCCAAACAGCATTCAAATGGGGAAACCTTTTAAGCACCTAAAACGAAAACTGGGTTACCACTAAAATGCACATGAGTGCACCAAAACGCCAGAGCGCCAAAATGGCGAACGCTGGGAACAGCTGGAACGTAACGATAGTAAGGTTAAAACATCAGGCGGGTGCGGGAGGGGGCCGAGGGAAAAGCAGCGCATCCAGCCAAGCCCAGGCAAAGTGCATAAAGCTGTTTGTCTTGCTCTGTGTGTTTGTGTGTGTGTGTGTGTGTGTAGGACGCGGCTTTTAGATGTATTTTAAAAGATTTAGCGCACTTCCCCTGGGCGCCAAAATGCTGGACACAAGCTGCACATAGGAAGCAGAAAGAGAGAGAGAGAGGGAGGGGGAGTCAGCGTGAACTGGAGAATGGGAGAGGAAGATAAACTCAACCGAGCGACAAACCAAGCTAAAGGGACAGGCAGCCACAAGGGGGCGGGGGAGGGGGCAAGACAGTGACAACCGCAGATAAACTGCAGGCAAGCTTCGACTTCAGTTGCCTGGACCCGGTCCAGCCCGGAGTTGGGGCCAATGGGGGCCGCGGCCGCTTTGCAGCAAATGTGAAACAATTCCGCTAATTGCAAAAAACGCAAGAGAGAGAGCGAGAGAGGGAGAGAGAGCGAGAGAGAAGCATTTACAATCGTGATGCGAGTCAAGTGCGACGCTTTGGTAACCGCACAGAGGCGCTACACTGTAAAAAATAAAGCTAACAAAGTGAAAGAAAATAATAAAAACAAAATGGGAGCACGGCGCAGGCAAGCGCAAAGCTAAGCGGGGGCCCCCACCCCCTCCCCCAATCCCCCAATCCCCCGAGCAGGGCCAAAGCCAACCTAACTTTTACTTAATTTGACTTTACTCTGCTGATTTAATTTGGACGACGTGGCCGATGGCAACGGCGGCGACGACGACGAGTTTTTCACGTTTCCACGTGCTTCAACTCAGATTTTCTTGCAATTTAATTAATTTAATTTGGTTTTGGCTTTGGCGAATGGAAATGGCTTTCATGCGTTGCACGCGGCAAGATGCACGTTGCACGTTGCATGTTGCACTTTGCTCCCTGGTCACTTCACTTACAGCTCCGCAGCACTTTGGCTCCATAGCTCCATAGCTCTCGGGTCAAGGCTCAAGTCGCACAGTTCGCTGCTTACTGTTTGCTTCTCGCTGTTCGCTTCTCGCTTCTCGAGTGTTGCATTTTTCGCACGCTTTTAATTAAACGCAGCTCGCCGCAGCGAAAATGTGCTTCACTTTTATTCCACGCCTCTCTGCCCCGCCCTGTACTGGTGTGTGTGTGTGTGTGAGTATGTTCGGTTGGGTGTGCATTATTTGGGTCTTGCTCTTGTGGCAATGTTGGAAAATAGCTAATCGAGTACGTATCGAAAGTCCAAAAATCACCCCGTGAAAGAACGAAAACACCAAAAAGCTTTGAACTGCAAAAGTGTGCTGAATTTTGATGTAAGAAAGTCGCCAAAGCCAAACTTTAATTTTCTTTTATCACTCGCCATACCAGAAAGCGAAAACATCACGTTTTGATAGATTAAGATGGGTTCTTAAGATTATTACAGAATAAGGGTAAAATGTTGTACTTTGCAAGTTTATATATCAGGCAGAAGAAGGCATCTCCGACCTCATTAAAACCAGTTCAAATTTATTTAAAATTGTGACATCGATACATTTTCCCCTTTGTTTCACTAACGTTGCAGTCGGGTGTAACCGACAACGCAATACTTGCTCACGAACGAATGGGCTCGCTTGGAGATACCCTGTGTCCACGTATTGTGTGTACTCATGAAGGATTTACAAACATATTTACCTGGCAAGGTGCACAAACAAACACAAGCAAATCAAATTACCTTTAATAGTACCTAAAATCGACACAGCTCATTATTTTGGCTAAATATCGATTTTTATAATTTTCCTACTACATGGAAAGAAAAACTCTTTGAAATGTTTCCTGCTAACATACTTTAAAAGTATTACAAAGTATTTTTATTAAATAATTTTTTGTGTCGGTTTGCTTTTTGAGTTTGGTCGAAAAATATGAATGTTCAACAATATATTAAAGTAAATTAAATAATAGTAAACCGGATAGTAGACTTAATAATATTAAGTTAATAACCCTTTGGCCTGGTAATGAAAATAACGAGAAAACAAATTTCGAGGAATGTGACTTTATTCAGTCGCTCAGTGATTGGATACCCCTCGGGGGCTATGAAAAATGGGGAAAATGCTGATTAATGAAGCACCTACTGTCATTAAACTTGTCGGCTGCGAGAGATTTCCCGTAACTAATTTGAGCAATAGAAAATGGCGGGCACAAAGCGAGAGTGAGACAAAAATGCGCACAGGCAAATGGCGAAACCTATCTGGAGCTTAAAGGCGGAAAACAGAGGAAAAAATAACCGAAACAGAACCAACGATGACAACGCCAAGGCTGATGACGATGGCGATGAAGATGATGACGATGATGACGACGACGATGATGACCATAATGAGGATAGTTTCGATGGAGAAGTTTGGGGCATTTGACTGCGCTGACTAACAGGGATAATTGCAAAAGGAAGTAACAATAAACTGAATGTTATCGAATCGTATCCAGTTATAGTCACAGCCAGCAGCCAGCAGCCACATGGACTGTCTGTGCATGGCCTGGAAACAAAGGGCAATTCGCTGGCAGGCGGAGGCGCATGCCCCCACCCCGAGCCCGGCTCCCACCCGCCCCGGCCACAGATACAAACCGAAGCGAACCGATCTGGGCGCCCCGTCTGGGGGCCAAAAGCAAGCAAAATGTTTGCGAGAGCGCGCAATCAGCGTAAAGTGCGCGACGCTTTGTAAGTGAAACGATAAAAAAAATGTGGGTGGGCGTTTTGGGGGAAGGGGGAGGTAAGGCAAGCAGGTTGGCAGACGGCAGGCGGGCAAACTGTGGACGGAAGTGAGCATTGGGAGCAGAGCAGGCGAACCCAATGCCAGCAAACAGTCCAGAAAATAATAAAATGTCGTTTATTGACGGAACGGCGAACGAGGGCGATTGTTTTCAGGTTTTCCTTTAACCACCCCCACCCCCACTCTCGGCGCCAGCCCGCTTACCCAGTTAGCCCAGCTACCCGCGTTTGTGCAGCTGGCGCTGACTTTGACTGCGTTTGTGACGGAGTCTATCTGGTAATGAAGTATAACAGTTACCCTCAGGACCCAGTTTCCAGTTCCCAGTCCCGTCCGCTGCACAGCCAATGCAATAAGCCAGCCGGCAATATGGAGTTGGCTAGAGTATTCTCAATTAGTAAATTAAATGTAGGAGCTGACAGCAGTTGAGCTCAAGGAAAAGCTCATTTCGCATTTAATATATTCTAAGCGCATTTCACTCACTTCCTCGGACAATATCAACTGCAATACTCCGATTAGAGATGCGAGATTCTCTATGTGGATTCTGCCAACAATTTTAGATTTTTTCATATTTTTAGTTTGTAATTTTAGTTAATAATTCCTATTTACAACTCCTGTATTTCCGCGTGTGTGGAAATTTCTATCTAAATTTGTATCCCTTCCAGTTTGTGAGCTAATCTCGCCATATTTTGCAGATAGTTTGCAAATCGTAAAAATAAAATTAAATGATATAATTTTAAATTTATATTAGTTTCACATTTTATCTTAATTTTTTAAATTTCATTCTGAATTGTATTTTCGTGTTGAGTCGTGTGCGTGTTCGTGGCACGACAGAGAGCACGAGCCCAACTCTACGCCGGAGAGAGAACGAAGTATGTCGTCAAGCTACGATCTTTGAGTTACCTTAAATATATTATCCCGTATTCGAGGAACGCAAGCATAAAGCTTTCAAAATAAAATGAAAAATAATTTTTCAAAATATTGTTTAACATACTTTTTTTCTTTATTTAATAAAACTTAATTTTTTTCATTTAAATTTTTGTGTTTTGCTGGATTTCTGTACAACTGGTCGATTTGGAATCACTTTGTGGGTATTTCATTTATCAGTTTTAATTGAAATGTGCGAGAAGCGAAACTTTTCGTGCACAACAAAAAGATTTGGAAAAACAGAAAAAGAATTGGAGCAATATTGAAACAAATTCAGTGCCGTATTTGCACAATAGAAATTGCGGATGCGTCGCTTGCTGCAGCAGCTGCTGGTGACTAGAACGGGAATTTTCGGATTCCGCTGTTTGATTGATTGATTGTGATTGATGACTGCAATTCAAATGGGTCGCCAAAAGTTAATGCGCGTACATAGAGTGACTGCTGCAACTGTGTGTGTGTGTGTTTGGGCTTGTTTTTCAATGAAAGAGATGCTTGGTGGTTTGCTCCAAATTTCTGTCCTTGAACTGAAAGGAGGTGCCCGCATCCTGCGGATCATTGCGGCACCTTAATCTCACCGACAAACTTGACGACTTCGACCTTGATCACGCCGTGGACGATCTCGCCGCCCCGTATAACCTCATTTAGTTCCCAATTGAGGCGTATAATCGACGTGTTTGCCATTTCTTGTCTTCTTTATCTTGCTGCGTCCCTTGCTGTTGCTGTTATTTATTTTTTGTGTGCTGCTTACAATTCTTAGAAAATTATTAATATACAATTCTATAAAATCAACAAATGAAATTGTATTTCAATTATTTTCTAAGAATCGTAAGCAGCAAACAAAGATAAATAGCAACCTCGAATAAACTCACAATATGTTCGAGACGAGTTCACTCTGACCGTTTTTAGAATTTTTGATAAATATAAATAAAAAGCAGGACTAAATGATACGGATTGATTCTTGATTCTCTGTAACTTTCTGAATGAACTTTTAACTTGCTGTTAAACTTATTTTCTATTACCAATGTTGGAGTATATCGACCTTCAGTTTGATTGGGAGTTCATTTTATGTAAGTTTATGACACAAATAATAAGGATTATATTATTTATATATGTTTTTACTCAAGATTGTTCGGTCAATCATATAAAAGCATACGTAAATAAAAATTGGTAACAACTTAGGAATATTAATTCCCTTTTATTGTGATCCCAGCGTTTTTCATATTCGTATAAAGTCGCCCGAACGAAAACATTAAGAAGCTGGCAACAAAAGCTAATTAGCTTTGGGATCTAATTTTACTTATTTATTAGAATCATCCCATAGAGCTTATTTATGATATGTTGTACAGTGAATTACTGTTGTTCACTCTGCATTAGGCAGCCAAGTGAAGTAGTTGATTCAAGAAACATCATCATGGAACCTCTTTAATCGATAGTTAAATCTACATTTTAGAATGTACTGAACGGACCCTGAAATCAAAATTGATAGCAGCAGCAAAATAAACGTTCAATTGACAAGAGGCTGAACAAAAGAAGTGCAATTTAGCAACTAGCCGAAGTTAACAACTTGTCAACTGACGTGCACTTTGACAGGTACATGGAAAAACAGGTCTTCCGAGGCCCGCATGGAAGTCAGAGAATGTCGAGTGGTGTAGAGCAAGTTGGAACAAAGCCAATGGAGTATTGTTTTGTGGCGGGTGAAAAACTTGTTGTTGGGCAGACGCGTTCAACACAACACCCACACCCACACCCAGACCCAGACACACACACACACACAGCAAACACCCGCACGCCGTCAGGCGTGCACACAGAACGTATTGTGCGCTAGGCACAGTGTAACATAAATTTGCTGGGGCATTGCTCGCGGTGGAGCACACCCAATCACTTGTTACACGCTCGAGTTTGTGTTGGCCTTTGTGTGGCGTTCTGTTGGCCTTGTTTCGCTCTCTATTTTTATGTTTGCTCGCTATTTGTCGTCGCTCATATCTCGTGTATCTTGGCAACTGGCGCACAGTGCGTATGCGTATTTTTAATTACCAGCTAAGGCATTGTTCATACGCCGCGTGTGACAAATCAACAGGATATGCTAGCGGGACACCGTGTCTTATTGCTGTCACGGCCATTTGTTGCGTGCCACCCCCCTGTCTGCCCTCAAACACCAACAACCCGCCACCCTGCCCAGCACCTCACCCTGGGCTCAATCAGCCCCGAGCAACAACGTTTGAGTTGCTGCTCTTGTTGTTGCTGTTGGCCCCATTTTCATGCACATTTATCGTGATTAGCTATTAATTGATAATAATTAACTTAAGCACACGCCACAGATGTTACTCCCAGGCACTACAGCAACAGCAACAGCAACAACAACAACAACAACAACAACGGCAGCAGCAACTAAAAGCCATATTAACAACATTTGCGTTTGGAGATTTGCTGCTTGGCTGCGGGCGCTTATCGATATGACTATTTGTTATTGCCGTCTCTTCTTTCTTCTTTCTGCTCCTACTTCCAGGCCAGCCAAGCAGCCCCACACGCCCACTTTTGACGCCCCTTTTGGCGTTGTTTGCCTAAATGTTCTGCTGCATTAGCATATTTTAAGCAATAAGAAATATGCTCGTTTTAATTTGAAACTCTATTCTAATTTTATTTGCCCAAGTCAATGCGAACTTCTCCAAGAACTTTTAACACTATTAGGAGGAGCTACACCTAATAGAATAACTGAATTTCAACTAAGTTTAATTTGTAACTTACTTTTAGAATTGTAATATTATGAACTCCTTTAATGAAAGCAACGAGTAGAGCTGAGGCATAATTGTGCCCAGCACCCACTAGGAGTAACTAAATAAATAAGAATAAATAAGAGGAAGATTTCTACAATGAAATAAGCCTAAATACGTGCATATTCTCGATTTGATCAACATATATGCATCAGGTATATCATACGTAACTCAAATACATGAGTTGAAGACACATTTCTGGCACACGCATATTTCATTTCAAGGCCATTTTTGTAAGGACCAACTTTAATGGTATTTGCTAGTCAAATAAACTCGACTAATGATTCGATTTGAAGCTTGAAAATGATTTGTAAAAACTATTCGAACACGCTCCCTAACATAAAATTAATTGAGCTAAATGTGTAATTTATTTATTATTTTTACTATTTTATAGCTTTAATTATTACAGTATTCATTTTAATTATTTTCTATTATTATTACTATTTAATTGATTTTAATTATTATTTGATCATTTTATATTTTTAATGCCATAACACCCCTATATTTTCTTAACTTTGATATTCTAAAACTTTAAAATTTTGCCCTTTAGCAGAACTGTTTTTTGTTGTTAATTACTGAAAAAACCAGAGTAAACAGTAATTTAAAAAATATACAGCATTAAAAAACAGATATGTAAAGCATATTTGTGAGCTCAGACTTAAAAAAATTCACCTAATTAATTTAATACTTACGGGGCTTAGACTGGCGCTTTGAAATTTCACTCAAATTTGCATGGATCTCGTGCACCTTTCTTATCGCACTTTCTTTCAAACTTGCTTTTACTCTTGCGTAGCTTTCAGATAAACGCTTTTACCATATATTATATATTATATATTATATTTCTTATTACATATACACAAAGTACACACTTAACATTATATTTGGCAAAGAAAAAAAAATAACAGCTAACACAAAGCGATTTAAAAAAAAAATAGGCAAATCGCCGACGGATATTTAAAAAACTCGTTTTTTTTTTAACTTGCACGCAGCGTGTTGATTGAGATGATTTTAAATTTTGAATGAGAGAATTTTGAATTTTGTAACGATTTATGCACAAATTTCCGAACACTGTTGAGTTTGTTTTTGAATTTAGATTAGTCAAAGTATATGTGGTTATTTTTGTTTTTGGTTTTTATTAGGTTTTTGGTTGTTTTAGATTTCTGGATTTGGTTTTTGAAAGTACTGTTAAATGTTTTGATGTCTATGGCGATTGTTGTTGTCTATGGGAGTTTGTGATATTTGCTTGATTGGATGGCTGGTTGGCTGCTGCTGCGTGCTCCGTGCGGCACGTGCGAACACGTTGAGAATTCATAACCAACTGTCGAGTCCGGTGGCCAACGAAACCGACTGGAGTCGCGCCAGCCGACAGCTGCCGAGCCGATTGGCGCGCCCGATTGGTGCGATGGCTGCTCGAAAGCCTTTCGAACTTTCATCGGCAGCGCCACTCTCTTCAAAGATGCCGCTTGCGACAAGCGAAAGCGAAACGCAACTCAACATGAAATAGCAACAACAACAATCAGCTACCCCTGGGCTTGACAGACTTTTGGGCGCTGCTGCTGCTGCTGCTGCTGCTGTTGCGCCTTGGACAGGTCAGCATTGTCAACATTGGGCCATTGGCTGATAAGCGCCTCGGCCGCGCTCTCTTAAGCTGCAGCCGCGTGTGCTCTCTTTTAGGCCTCAGGCGCTCTCTTCTGGCCCGAGCCGAGCGCCCGTCGTAGCACACTTTTATAACAGTGGCAACTCCTGACGCACTTTAAGTGAGACGCGTATTAAAGCGCTGCTAGTTGGTGGCACTTGGGGCGAGAATGCCTCAAGTGTTGCACAGGCATAAAACTTTGGCCATTAGTCGCATTAATGTGCCGCGCGGCAAATTCGTCAGCTGGTCAGTGGTGCATTGATTGTGTGGTGCCACACGGCGTTGAGTGGCTTATCGCAACTTGTATTGACAACTTTTTACCCCCACCCCCACTCGCAAGTCCAGGCTTACCACGAATTTCCTGTTCTCCGTTTCCATTTACAATTTGCCATTTTCCCATTTCGATTGGCATTCCAGTTAAAGTGTTGAGTAACTTCTTAGAAATCCATGTTTTTACAATACCAGCAGATATTACCTGGCTTTTCCCGTCAATATTGCAAATTTGAGCTGTCATCTGTCCATCCGTAATTCGCCTGTAAACCTGTCATATCTTAACATTTTATACCGATTTTTAATAAGTCTGCTTCCATCTGATGAGATAAGACAGAAAAAGCTCTGTTTTTCGCGTGGGTAAATTTATTACAATTTTTGAATTTGTTTTTATGAAGCGCTTTAAAAACCAAAAAAATTATTAAACAAAAAATAAATTGTGTGCTTCAGATTTCTACGCATTTTTTGTCCGTGGAGGTGAAAATTCGAAATAAATAAAGCACGTATTCATAATATCCAAACTTTGTAGCAAACACATTTGCATTTTATCGGCATTATAGAATGAAAAGCAAAAGCAAATAAACTTATTGATATATTGGTTATTTACAGTTTGGAAAATATGTTTGGAGCTTCTTGGAAAAACCTTACTTTCCCCATATTCAACATCGTGATAAACAATAAAGTTATTTAATTTTCCAAAACCCAGCAGCTTTATATAATCATACATACTTCAGCAGAGTATAATATATTTTGTTATTTAAATAACTTTTGTAAACTTTCTGAAAACAACAACAAAAAGTGACTCAATTATTAAACATTACTTGATAATATTCGTGCGAAAGTCATATATTAAGGAATAAAATGCCTCAAGAATTTCCATGATATTTTTCATATTTAATTATTAGATAAGTTTCCCAAGTACACCATTATTTTCGGAAATGTAGTACTGTCTGATAAGAATAACATTATTGATATAGAAATAATGATACATATTCAATATAAGGCCAGGCAAATAGTATACCAATTTTGCGTACTTGCCAATTTAGACATACAAACTTACGACATTTCAGAATTCAAGGAATGTGAAAGTTTAAACATATATATTTTTTTGTCTATTATTATTTGGATTTTATATAAATGGAGCTTAACATAGGTTGCATTATTGTTAACATTATATTTATTGTTTATTTATTATTTTCCATTTGGAAAAATGACTATTAGTCCCAAGAAGATGATATCCCAAGCTTAAATTAAGGCTTAAAGTAGGGGTTCATCTAGTCAGCTAACGGCTCAAAGTCAACTGGGAGGCAAACATTTGAGGGGCCTGAAACCGCGCCCCAGTCCCACTCCCAGTCGCAGCCTAGGCCAAGTACAATTCAAGTGTGACCCTTTCGCACGTATAACTTTAAGTGATTGTTTTAGGATTTGCATGCCAACTGTGACACACACACACACACACACGCACACCATAACTTAAGAGCAGCAGCTGCTGGATCTGGCGGTGGGGGGCAGCAGGTGGCAGCTTAGGGCGAACTCTTGGCTTCGGCTTGGCGGAATGCAAAAATTTATGCGCCTCGGTTGCGGCCGTAAGTGCTGTCAACAAGCGCTGCACAGGCCCCGGCCGGCCGCAGAGTGGGCACCGCGCTGACCGGCAGCCACTGCCATTGCCGGCGGGGACGCGAGTGACACATGTTACTCCAAGTGCTCCGGCGGGGACCGCAGCCGGCGGCGGCACTCATGTGGCGAGGAGCCTGCGAGCCAGTATGACATATTGTATCCACAGGCGGACGTGCCCTGTGTGCCAACTAAGAAAGTTTTCTTGGCACACACACAGGCACACACACGCACGCTGCTGCCCACTGTTGTTGTTGTTGTTGTTGGTAATGCCACTTTACTTGTTTACGGCCGCGTCCGCCGCACGTTGCCGGGGCGTGGACTTTGGTTTCGGTTTTTATGCGGCTCACACACATAAATTATATGAAAGACATATTAGTTGGTTGATTCTGATAGTGGCCAAACTTTGGCCAAGCAGTAAAACCGACCCCATGCCACCCCCTGTGGGGGCTGGCCAGCTGCAGGTGGCGGCTAAGCCAGCTGCAAGCACAATCCGCGGGACATCCTTATGGCCTGCGCACACTCGTAAGTCCTAATGCAATCCGACGCGGACCCGGCCGCAAATTACACAAATCACATTTAAGTTGTGGTCCTCAACTTTTGGCCACTGCAGCACGGCCAGCGTGTCCCAAATCAATAAATTAAGCCAGCCAGCCCGCGGGACACGTAACTAAAACAGCATATTTCTGTTGCGCGGGGGAAGGGGTGTTATGGGGGGATATGGGGGGAGCTGCTGTTGCCGAGAGTTTTAACTCGCCCGGGAGCGAAAAGTTTCAATAGATCGCACGGGCGGACGAACGGACACACATCGCTGCCAGCGACCTTGAAAGCGGGCGTGTGTGGGGTGGGGTGGGGTGGGGTTGGGGGGTCAGCTGCGCCTGACATTGTCATTGTGCATCCTGAAATTCGCACAAGTTTGGCACATTTGTCACTTCGGACATGGCGACAAAAAAACATGTACCCGAAACAACAACCACACAACACACTGAGTGCAATGAAATGTTGCAGACAACTCCCACACACACACGCACACACACACGCGCACACACTGAAATCACAGTGCCGCGCTCACCCCCTTATCACTCAAAGTTAATAACTGCCACGCTCCAACGGGCAGGCAGTGGGCGTGGCAGCAGGCTATAGTTGGCAGCGGGGGGTTATCTGGATATGGCCCTGCCATTAGTTCACCACATTTTATAGCTTTGGTCTCACTCCCCATCTATCTCGCTCTGCCTCGCTCCGACGCTCTCGCATATGTGCAGCGTTATCTGCTCCGGCGAGCGCCTCCTCGGGCCCTCACACGCCCACGGGCCCTCCATGGGCATGTCAAAAGGTGCGTCGTCCCTACACGCCATCGTTCCGGCTAGCATGTGTGTGTGTGTGTGTGTGTGTGTGTGGCAGGACGTGTTGTTTCTGTTGCTGTTGTTGTTGTGCGTGCGGCAAGCCGAGAGGACGAACTTTTTCAGGCAACTACAATAATTTAGTATAGTTCAAAAAGTTCCACCTGTCTGCATCCCACATCCGCATTCCCACTCGCACTCGCACCCACATCCGCACATCCGCACATCCGCATTGGCAAGCATGTGTGCGTCTAAAGTTTATTGGTAAAATTTTATTGCAGATTTCTGCGCTGTGCCAGCCAGACGATCCAAGGGGTGAAGCCACGTCCCAGAAAGCCCAATTCTCGCCGGCAACCGTTTTTGTGCGTCGCTGTCCTTGTCCTGGGTCCTCGGTACTCGGTACTTGGTCCTCGGTCCTCGGTCCTCGGTCCACGGCTCCCGGCTCTCGTCGACAGCGTCTTGCGAAAATATTTGGAAAAACTTTTGCAATTTATCTGTTTCATAGCCAGCGACGAAAAACGCAACGCCAAGGCCTGTCCAAGTATCTTTAGCAATGCCTTTGCCTTCACCTGTCGCTGCCAGCCTGGCACACACACACACACACACACACACACACACACATACTTATGTATGTATATACGAAGACCAAATAGAGAGCCGCATGAAAACCAATTGCAGAATGAATCGAGTTAAAGTAATTTGACAGTAGATTGGGCTTGCCCCTGGGCGCTGCCCCCGAAGCTGGCGCCTACGGCCGCCCACTGGGACCCTGTTCAGATGACCAAATGCTGATAAGTAAGTGCACAAAATAGCACACTGATCGGCATCAGTACTGCGACTCGGACTCGCTTCCGGTCTGAGTCTCGACTGTGCTCTGGCCATGTTATTGACTGATAGTTCAAATGGTTGAAATCTATTTTTCAATTCGAAGTTGTGCGTTTTGAATGTACCCGACACGAGCTCAGACTACGCAAACCATTCGGAATGACTTCATTTTATGAACCCAGAGAAAACTCTACTCAACCTGGTCTTGATCTGCAAAGGAAGTTAAATATATTGGGAACACCTAGGGCGGAACAGGAATTTGAGATTTTCTCTTAGTTTTCTAAAAACTAAACGACAAAAAGAGTTTCCTAAAAGCCATTATCCCTATCAAAAATTCATATAAATAGTGAGTATACTTTACGGTTCTACTTAAATGAGGCTTTAAAAAACACATAAAAATATAAATACCCGTATACGAAATTTAAATCTTATACTCATACTACAAAATTGTTAGAATTCGTAGGGGTTTGTTCCTAAATGAACAGAAACATTTAAATCTCATAAATATACAATTTTTTTTAATGGTTTTTAATTAATAATGAAAAATGTTAGCTAAAAGCTAGCTGCAAAGTACAGAATCAGAGCTCAGTTCAGCAATTATCATTACATGTGAAAAGTTAATTAATTATTAATTATTACAATAGTTGGTGTATTTAATATTTAAATTAAAGCAAAGAGAAAAAAACTGAAAGATGGTTGTAAAATATTTTTAAATTAGTATGCATTTTCCTTGAACCAATAACCAAGATCTTGAATTAACAAACCCATTTTAAAACTGATTTATTTTAATAAATAAAGTATAACAATTCCATATTTCAGTACTGTATTTGAGCGCTTACATTTAAATTTGTGGGGATTGAACGACAAGTTTAAGCAGAAACTTGGCTTTCGAGTTAAGAACTATTCACCTTATTCGAATTTTAATAATGTTTGTACTTGATTAAAGTCCAAATTCTTGCGTAATTTCCGGGAATGTTCGAACAGCAGTCGGGTAATACGAGCCTCGTAGAAGCCAAATTTAGCATTGTTCGGGTTGCGGGTTTGTTGCTGCTATGTTTGCCAATGTTGCAGCGCCTGGTTTCCAAATGTTGCTCGGCTTTATTTTTATTTTGTGGTTTGAACTGTTTTCGGATGGCTTTCGGTTAAACGGCGGCTGTAGCTGAGGATGGTTGGCCACGCCCAGTTGGCAACCGCAAGGCAAATGCGGTCGGGCAGGTCATAAAAGCAGATGTTGCCAACACAAAGCAGCTGCTTCGCACAAGCGTGTGTGTGTGTGTGTGGGTGTGTGTGTGTTGATACACACACTTCAACTCATTAGCGCGTAAAGAATCGTACGCTTCAAAATGAATTAATTTTCATCCAATTTGACGTTGGCGCACATACACGAAATCAGAGGAAACAGGAAACAGAAGCAGCGACGAGCAGCTTACATTCTTCACCTGGGCACAGCATGCAGCCAGCATGTGGCACCTGCCCCTCGCCCGGCCTATCCGTTGCCACGCCCTCGAAACGCTGTTAATCCTGTGCGCCTCTTGGCAGCCTATAATTTTGATTATTTTATTTTGTAGCTGCCGGCGTCGCAGTTGCTTCTGCACTGAAACTAAAGTCTGTCCGCCGTGCGTGTGTTTGTGTGTGCGTGTGTGTGTGTGTGTCTGTGTCTGTCTGTGTTTAAATCCGATTTGAATAATTACAAATTTCAATTGTATGACCCCAACGGGAGCAGCAGCAGAAGCAGCCGCCGTCATGACAGCCAGCAATCTGACGCCATATGGAAATGGCAGTGCTCACACACACACACACAGACACAGACTGTGACTCTGGCACGCACATTTACCGTACAATGGAAACAACAGCGAAGACAGCCGTTGCTGCTGCTGCTGCTGCTGCTGCCGGTGTCGTCGCCGTCGCAGTTGTCGCTTTCACAGTCGCTGGCCACCTCCGCAGACAACGGCAACGGCTTCTGTTTCTGCCGAGTTAAAGATAAGATTATTACCCACCACACACATACACACTCTACACACACACACGCACACACACTTTGTGCAAGCCTCTGCTTGGGATTTATTTTCGCCTGCGTCGCTTTTTGTTTGAGCTCCACTCTGCGGTCGCCTATTCGGTGGCATTGCTACGTGATACGTGCTGCGAGCTCTTCAGCGCACACACATTGGGGCACTTACATTTTATTCATAATATAGAAATAATACCCGCACTTGGCAGGGCGTTCCAGCGACAAAGCCAACGCACAGTCATCCCAGCCCATTTATGCCGAACGATGTGTTTCAAATATCTGCCAACACTGAAGACTGGAACTACATTAAAGCATACTTTCGAAGTAGTGGAACAATTATTTTAACAGCAAATTTTAAAAAAGATTATGAAAGTAATTTGAATAAAAGTAGAAGTCTACGTTGAATTGCTATTTATAGAGATATATCATTTGTCGTAGCTATTAGATTTAAGAGCAACATAAAAGTAATTTTCTAAGCAAGCTTTTCTCAGCCTAATCATTTTTCTTATTTCTTATTTTTTAATTTATATTTAAAATTAAGGAAAATATTATTAGTATAATATTAATATTAAAATTAAATTTTTATTTTAGCCATGAAATTACTTCTAGTTTTGATTTGTTTTTTCAATAATAATTGGTTACAAAAGTTATTCTGTAACTTTTATTTTAAATATCAAAAATCAAAATTTAACTCAACTATCTTTTGAGCTCACATATTTTTCAAGACAATTATATATAAATATGATCTACAGGTATGTATTTTTAACTGCATATATACATGCTTGTAATAATCATCAAATCTGTGCCGCAAACTACCTTTCACAAGGCTATTCACCTCATTAGCTGTACAAGTTTCGATAAAGCACTTTTTTATACACAAATGAAGAATAAAACTTTATTTTTAATTTGCAAATTTTAATAAGTATCAATGGAAAATACGTAAATTAAGCTAATGAACTTGTTCAAGTGATAGTTATCATGGCAACAGCCACAGCTCTAATATTTTCACAGTCTATCCATCATTCCATAAATGGAATTCATGTTTCCACCTGCCCCAAATACGTCCAACAGGACGTATGAGCAATTTGAATGGGAATAATTGCACAACTGTCGGCTGGCAGCAAACGATGATAATTATAATTATAATGCTAATAACAATAATAATACTCACACATATACACTCACACATATATACTCGTAACAGCAGAAACAACAAATTAAAAACGTAATAATTGTCTAATTATAATTCCAACTAATGAGTTTTCAAGTGGTTTACTTCATCTGCAAGCGAAGCCTGAGCCAACTGTCTTGTCCATGTTCCCATTCCCATTCCCGTTCCCACTCCCGATGTCCTTCTCGTCCTCATTCTTGTTGTTATTGTTGTAGACTTTCTCGTTGAGGGAAAACAACATCGAATTTTGTGTCTTTCCATTGTAAATTTTTGCGGTGTTCCTATTGAGGGTCCGATTGCGGGGACCACGGCGGGAGGGTTGGCGACGAATTGTGTATTTAGCATTCTTATCGCTTAATTGCGCGACGAGCAACAAAAACAAAGGCAACAACAACAACAGCGGGCAACTGGTAACTGGCAACGATTGCCATACAAAATATACAAAACAAATACAAAATTTATCAAAATTTGCGCAGACAAACTTTGGAGTGTTTTTCGCATTGGCTGATGAGTGGGGGGTGGGGTGAGGGGGTGGGGGAGGGTTATCCAATGAACTAACACGAGTATGAAATTGGCCAAAATAAACTAATAGAAACCCCATTGGAGCCAGGTACTCGCATGTGGAATACCCTACCCCAAAGCGCTTTCGGATCAAATTGCTTTTTAAAAGTTTCACAAAAAACTAAAATAATATTGTTAGACGCTATATCCATCTATCTGGAATTAAGCTGCAGGCTTGCAACGTTAAAGCAGTAGAAATCCAGGTTCGCTGTCAGCTGTCGACAATAAAAGATGTTGCCCTATTCAACAGTGATCCATCGACGCAACATAGGCACATTGTTGTTGGCAACTGAGGAACTTCTGCGCTCCTGATTGGTTGGCTAAGAGCCGGGAGGGGGTCCCGCTTTGACAATTGCCGTGTTCAGTCGCAGATATCACGACAGTTACAACAAAGTTTATTAACGAGTGCAACTTGTGAATGTTTTCAGCGTCGCACAAGCTGCTGACGCAAAACTCTCAGCAGCCATATGGCGCCCAACGTGGGTAGGCTGCAGTTTCATCGCTTCAGTTAGTTGTCCCGGTGCCAGCACCAGATCCCTTGCACTCATAAATCAGGTAACAGGCATCAGTCCGCGACAGGCTTTAGTCTGGCTAAAAATAAACTGTATCCACGTCAGGCCAACGGGAACTTTTGGGCAGACTCTCTAAAAGCGATGGATTATTAATGAGGAATGCAAATTCAAACGCTTGAGGATATGAAACGTTGATAACCATTATGTTATATATAGTCCATCCATATATATATAGTCATTATTTTGCCAATCAAACAGCGACCCCAGGCAACAGGGATATGGGCCCAATGAAAAGTGATTAAAAACAATGAAGTGGCCCCTGCGAGGCAGCAACTGTGCCACAATAGATGTGAAATGATGCGCTGTGGTGCGCTGTGGTGGGGCGGACTGTTGCGTGTACTCGTCATGCGCAGGGCCGGCGCCGGATGACAGGAAGTGCGCATAATGAATTAGCGGGACGGAAGCGCACTAGAAAACCAAAGCCTGCTGGTTAAGCCATTAGACCGCCCGGCCGTCGATGAGCTGAGGCGCACTTGGAGGTGGACCGAGTCCGTTGCCCTCGGATCGATGGCAAATGCCGCTGGCGCTGGTGACTACGGGTTAGCTAACAATTTATGCAGTCAAACTATTCTCGACTCGGGCGATGGCGGCCACTCACGTGGGCAGAACACGCACCAAATTAAGGACACAGCCCCTGATTGAAATAGACCAAAGGCGTGTCAACTTTATGCCAAAGTAACGCTTCACGCAAATTTAGTATTTATGAAAAGTTTTAATCCATCACGGGCTCTTGTCATTCTCTTATCATTTTCTTATGCGGTTTTGCAGTTGTGCGCGTTTTCCATATCCCTTGAATGCGAATTTTTTTTTACTACATTTCGATGTTTTGCGAGCTTGTTTTTGCTTTTGTATTTCGTATAGGATTTCTCTTTCAAATATTTGTTCTATTGTAAGATATGATATTGAATTTGAATCTTACTCCTCGCTTCTTCAAAAAAGTTTCCGTTAATTTGTTCTGAGTTGATATCGACTTTCGTTTTTCTAAGATTTGGAACGTATCCCTAATTATATAATTTTTTAGTTTTATGCGGTTTTCGAAAGTTATGAATCATATCCCTATTTATACAGAGTCCGACTCCGATTTTTTCGTGACAAGAGCAAAATTACCATTCCTGATCTATATATACAAAACAGTTCGTCCTGACTGAGTGATTGATGATTAACGGTCAGCCCAAGCTATAAGAAACTTGCGAAACTTGATCTGCAGTTTAATTTTGTCATGAAAGTTCACACATTCCAAATAAATGGTTAGAAAATCAATTGATGCCATTTGATTAATTTTGATCCGTTCCTTCTTATAATAGGTATATGCTATAGTAATTCAGTGTTGATTAAACTTTGCCAAAATGACTTTGGTTGGGATATCTTGAAAAATAAAATAATTGCCTACTTAAAATTAATTTCTATCTGATCGTTGCTATAGCAGCTATATGATGCTTTGATGATAGAATTCTTTAAGTGGGGTCTAATATTTAAATGATAATAGTCTTAGAGCGTTCACATCGTTTGCACTTGCGCAGGAATGAACGTTGTGAGCCGTCTAACTAAGTTAATTTATATTTGCCAATACACGTGTTCTATAATTGAACGTGTGTATGTGTGTGTACTACATGTGTACAAACATTGCGCACTCTGTTATCTTTCACATTTATGTGAGTGTGGGTGTGTGTGTGTGCGCGGCAGTGGCTTGCTGGATTTGCTCATGCAAGAAATCAACATATCAAAATTAATTTCCCATGCATAAATAAGTTATATGAATGTCAATTTAATGCATATGAGAGTGAGACGGACTCCAGAGAGTTCCATTATAGTACACACACACACATACAGAAGTACCCACACAAGCGTGTGTTGCGTAAATTAGTGTGTGTGTGTGTGTGTGTGCTGCTGCTGCTGCTGTAGTAGGTGTAATTTTAATGCCAACTGCCCTTTGCCATTAATAATTTTTTTTTTGTTAGGCCCAACTCACAAAAACACACACACACACACCCCCACGGGCAAATGGGGCTTGTATGTGAATTTTTACACACTCACACATCCATATTTATGTGCATATGTATGCTTATAAAAAAGAAAGCCAATATCCCCAGCAAATTTCAGTGAATTATGGCAAATTACATTCTTATCGATTGGTCCATTTTTTCTCTTTCTCATTTTCATTCTTTTTATTTTTGCCTCTTCCGCATACGGACACGCTAGGAGGCCCTCAGCATTCGGTTGCTTTTTGCTGGTTCGCTCCACCAGCGCCACTCGGTTCACCTTCAAATTACCGTATTTAATAAACACGCCCCCCAACATATGAAAGGCGTTGCATGGCATGCGTGGATATTGCCATCGGCATCGGCATCGGCATTGGCCCAGGCGCTAAAGGAGACACTTGACGCCTCCCTCGAAAGGGGATGGGCAGCACTTGCATAATGTCCAATGCTGTGATAATTCGCTTACCCGCAAATTGACAGATCGCTCAAGCACACAGATTCCCCACCATATGATGTATGTTCGCAAGTCGCACAAAAAGCCCTCAGAGCTGGGCCTCAGTTAAGAGTTTATCCAGAGGTTATTCAATTTCGGCAACAAAAGTTAGCAAAAGCTGTTATTTGGTCAAAGAGCTTTGCTATAAAAAAACAATATTATTACGAAATTAATCTTTTAAATTTTTATTTGATATTTTCAACTTGTTTCCAAAACTATAATAAATATAAAACTATTATCGCTGCTGCTTGTATATTTTAATATAAGTCCCTGCATACGCAATTAAAATAAAGATTGTGTTATTTACGCCGGCTAGAGATAAAATATAAAAACTGTCTAAAATACTAATTTAATATTTGTATATCCCTACAAAGGTGTACAATGCAAAGTACTTCCATAACAAATGAATACATTTTATTTTTCTAGACTTCGGATTATTTATAAATATGTTTATATAGAAAGATAGCATATTAAGGTTAAAAAGCGTTTACAAAAATACTGAAATGTTTAGTTTATCGCTATAAATGCAATTCCAAAGTGCTAAAAAGTTAGATCTAATATTTGTTTGCATTGCAAAATGTTTGGCTAACTGGTTTTTATACACAAATATATTTTGGTCAACACACATTCTATATGAGCCTACTAACATTATTTTTAAGAAATTGTTTTATTTGAGACTAGGGCAAAAAAAGATAATTTGAACTATGTGACTCAAAAATGGTCTTATATTTAACCAATTTAGGCAATTTATTCTAGTGCAGTGACAAAATTCAAAGGGGCCGTTTTTGCTTCGCTCGGATCGTTATTCAGTTATCGCACCAGTTGGGAGAATTTCAACACAAATTGCCAAAAATCAATTGACAGGAGGCGGGGCACAACGAAATTATCTGCTTCGATTTACTGCGAGCGCATTTTGCGCCCAACTTGGAGCTGTCAACTGCTGCCCCACCCGGCCCCACCGGGCCCCACCCTGCCCCGCACAAGCCGCAGCGTCTGTTTCTCGCACAGCCTCCGCTGGTAATAAGATAACCTTATTGCACATGTTTATATTACAGCCATGCGTGTGTCGATGACTCTGCGCTTGTGTGTGCGTGCGTGTGTGTGTGTGTGTGTGTGTGTGCACTTGAAGATAAAACACCTAACAGCCGTTGGTGCTTAAAGACAACAACGCCTGCAAGCAAAAGAAAAAAAACCAAATACACTCAAAAGCAGCAGCCCACCTGCCGGCCACGCCCATTGCCAAATTCCAGGCAGACGAAGTGGGGACTGGGGAATGGGGACTGGGGGCTGGGGGCTGCGGCTGTCGTATTTGTGCTCAGTGCTGCCTAATAATGCGATTGCCTTGTTATGGTTAAGCCATATAATGTAATATGTTTGTGTGCATGTGTGTGTGTGTGTGTGTGTGCGTGTGAGTGTGTGCGAGTGGGATTCACAAATTCATTTTTATGATCATGTGAAATTTATTAATATTTATTGTTGTATTTGTTTGCCTTTGCCACCATCGACAGCGCAACGTGGCTGCTGCTGCTGCTGCTGCTCCGGGCGTTTTGCTTATTGTTTTTATATGTACTCAACAGCAACAACACAACAACAACAACAGCTACCACAACAGCGGCAATGGATGGAAAAACATTTGCAATACACGCTTGTATCTATTTGCAACATTGTATCTGTAGCTGTCAATTGCAAGCAGCAATGCCAGCGCAGGTGACCCAAGGCCACATCCAAAGCCAGGCACGAAGCGCAGACTATTTGCTAACTGTGTGTGGGTGTGTGTCTATGTGTGTGTGTGTGTGTGTCTGTTTTGCACGTGCATGAAATGCGCGTAAATACAAATTATCATCCTGGCTGGCGCTGCATACAGATAACCAATATCCACTCAAACACTAAATTACCAAATACATCCATGAATGGCCATCAATGCCGTGCAGCTAAGCACAAAAGGTGGCTCCGTGCCCGGCCAAATGGGCCAACGTGGCCCAAAGAAAAAAATGTTCACTTCTGAGTCGCCAGTCGCACATTTGAATGCAAACCCAATGCAACCGCGCTGAGTGCATCAAATTTGTATTCACCGTGCGCTTTTCGTATTTTGGCTGAAATTCTTGTTATCCTCCTTTTATAAAATTCTTAACATACTAATTTTAAAATATTTCGTGCCAAAATTGTTTTAAGTGAGCATGAATTGCGCTTGATATTATAATCGACCCTCAGAATTAATTTTTTAATCGAAATTTTAATAATACTTAATCAAAATATTGGGTACTTATTAATATCTTATTAATATAAAATTCAAATCCTGAACCTATTTTAAGAATTTTGGGGGAAGGTAAACGTTTTTAAATAAGAATTACGTTCACCACTTATTTTTCAAATATATAATATAAAGACCATGAATCCTGCCTACTTACAGAAAAAAAAATACTGTTGAAAACACTATTCGTCTGAAGTTAGTTATAATTACAATTGCTAAGTTTTCAAAGAAACTCAAGAATACCAATATCGAACTAGCTATATCATAATGCTGTCATGGGATCAAGTGTTCTAGTGTTCAATTGAGTTGTAGTAAATAGACAATTGTATAGATACGACCAGTAATTAAGAGCGTGCATTACAATATATCTGCACAGAAAATTTGCGTCAGTTCGAACTAACTTGATTTACTCTTTTTACCGACTTGCCAGAATTCATAGGAAAAGTGGATAAACTTATAATTATTATGAAGAGAATTGCGCGTAAAATGCACCGCCAAATCCCCCTCAGTTCTCTTACTTTTCACCGATTCTTGAGGGCATTTAAATTCCGAAACGTAAATCATTTGAGGTGCTTAAAATACAAGTTAAAGCCGTACCCATTTCATCGTTAGTTATTGCGTTTTATTTGATATGATAGTTACTTAACTCCACACCACCAACTCACACACACACACACACACACTCACACACACACAGACACACACACACACACTTAGTGTCTGTTCGCATAAGAACTTTTTCCGTTACGCTCTTCGGTGGGGGCATGAAATCAAATCTCATGCAAATTATACGCCTTTTTACGCGTTTACACAATGATAGTGGCAGGGGCCGCATAAGGGTGCTGATTTGGATCGGCAGCGCGAAGCTCAGCCCTTTGCCGTACTGCAAGGCTTCATTTAAATTTGCCTTCAATTGCTTTGAGCGCTACCCAAAAGCTAAGGCAGGAGCAGGAGCTGCTCGACTAAATTAAATAAAATAAAATAAAAATAATAAATACAAATTTAGCATTTTATCTAAAACTTTATTGGACTCGGCTTGGGTTTGGCAATCCATTGCAGATTTATATTTGTCAAGAGCTCAGCCGCGTATAGCCTTTTTGTATTTATTTACAGGGTACAAAGACAACAGCTGCAAAAAGGAAACGCGGCATTGATGAAGCGTCTTCGTCATGGCGTCATGAAAATGCCAGGAACAAGGCACAGGGACAGCAGACAGGAGACATGGGTTGAGTGTTGGAAAATACGGCAATGTTCGTGCTGGCTCCCGACTCCGTTTCCTGCTTCTTTACTGCAGGTGTTTCCCACTCCACACGCGACTCTCGTTACGTTTTACATTTCATATCTGATTTTTTGTGCGTGGAAATTTAATTTGTATTTCATCATACGTGTACTTGTCTGCCATGTGCCGTGTGCCGTGTGCCGAGTGCCGTGTGCCGAGCCCGTTATCCTGTCAGGTCCTGCCACACCACTCAGTCGGTTAATGCAAAAAAAAATGCCAGCAAAAATCTGAAAATAAAAAAAAACAGAATATCAAAAACAAAAGTTAAAAGCAAAATTCCTTCGCAAACGAGCAATTGAACGGCTTGTGGGCGCAATGGGCGTGGCGCACGCATATACATAGCAACATCAAATAAATCGAGGGTTAATCGCCTGATTGCGATTCGCAGAACTATGTTGAAATTTTGGGTCTCTCATAACTTGCACCCCGACGAACAGGGGTATTCAAAGGGTAATCGGGTGTTGAAATTGGCATAAGTTGGGGAAAACTCCACCAGCTGGGTGAGAAAATTGGGCACACAGTTGTCTAGGCGATAGTTAAATTTTACTCAGATCAGGTTCAAACTCATCCGTAGAGCTTCACATAAGTAATTAATTAAAGTTTGTTTTAGTAAATTTTGAAAATCAAACAGCAAAAATATGTGTGCCTTATTAACGTGAAAACTGCAAAAACCCCAAAAGAAGAAGAGTGCGGGGTAGAAAGAGGGGGGGGAGAAAAGGTGGCTGGCATCATTCTTAATGAAAACGCGAAATGTAGTTTATCAAGCTATTAGTCCGCCGAGGCATGCCAAGAAGCAGACAGACGAGCAGACAGCTAGAGAGACTCAGACTCAGTCAAAGTGCAAGATGCACTTAAGCGCACTCACACGCACACCCACTCGCACACATACGCACACACACACCCGCACATCGAGAGATGTGACAAATGCAAACAACAACAAAATGTGTGTGAAGTCATCAACTTGGCTGATGATGGTTAAGACTACAACGACAAGGCGACTTTGGCAAGGAGATTGCTGCCAGAAGACATTGCCAAGAGCTGCTGCAGCAATCCAACGCCCAAGCCACGCCCCCTGCCAGCCCCCGGCCAGAAGGCAGCTGCTGACTGTTGCCAACGAAAATAATATAAATAACTATAAGTACATTTGATTTTTCACAATTTCGCTGCAATTTGTTTGGGTAGCTGCGCGACGAGCTGCTTTATAGTTGCAAATAAGCGGAGACAAAGCAAGTATAAATAAATTAAGCAAAGAATGCAGCGCACAATAAATGAAAATGGAAACTCTGCGCCGGCACACGCGGCGAATGCGTAATATGCAATTATCTGCAGTCGCTGTGATTCGCGCACCGCATATCTAGATGCGGAATGCGTGTGTGTGTGGGTGTGTGTGTGAGTTTGTGTGCTCTGGCGTTATTTTTCATTTTTTAATTAAAGATTCCATGCATTTCCCTATAAATTA
Source organism: Drosophila robusta (assembly GCA_035043565.1). Taxonomy (NCBI): domain Eukaryota; kingdom Metazoa; phylum Arthropoda; class Insecta; order Diptera; family Drosophilidae; genus Drosophila; species Drosophila robusta. The sequence goes on along the minus strand of JAWNMW010000257.1, from coordinate 16,419,762 downwards.
TGCGTTAAATATGAACACACAGACATTGCAACTACATTCATTTCTGCGCTGCAACTCGATATGATTTACACACTCGGATAACGCCAGTTTTATAATATTTTGGGCAAACTGCCTCTAATGTTCATATATATGAGCATTAATTCGGCTTTAATTCGTTGTAGCAGATAACTAACAGCTTTTTAACGAACGAATTTAAATGGATTCTAACTGAAAGCTGAGCGCTCTTTAAATTCCCAACTAACCAAATTCGAAAGGAAATAATTTAACTAATTGTGAAATATTTTCATACGTTCATTATTTGGTTTCCAAAAATGAACGCAATAAAACTGCCAACATGGCCTGCAGTATTTCATTATTTTTATTTTATATATTAAATATTATATAAAGCATATGTCTTAATTTAAATATATTACCTAAATAATTAATATAAATGAGAAGGAAAAAAGAATTCAAGAATTTTCTTTTTGTTAAACTACGATTTCAAATAAAAAATGGAAAAGCATTTGATAAAAAAAATGATTAATTCAAGTTTATTGCATTTTTTAAAGCTCTAATTAAAATATAAACATAGGTTTAATCCATTTATTTGTGAAAACCATCTTCAAAATAATTTGTTTAGTTAAATTTCGGTCGCTGAATAGAGAAATTTTTTATTCAATGTCTTCCAAGCAAAGTTTAAAGCAGCACCAAAAACATAAGTTTTAGCTAGTTTGTGGGCAAAGCTCAATTCTCTTAAAGCTATTGAAGAAAAGAGACACACATCCTGCTCAACTTGAGAACTGTGCGCTATCAGCCTTCCTCTGCAGTAGAACTTGTGCGCGTGCTCTCCACCGATATCTGATTCAATTACGCATAACGGGCCATAGTGTAAAGCATTACGTTCGCTTGTGTGTGGCTATAACGGCAGCTGACAAATCAACATATCAACCTGCTTCCGTCGCTGCCTCCTTTCAGCCACGCCCCCGCCCCCACGCCCCCATCTGTCAGCTCGTATTGGATTGGCACTCGTAAATCTCATCGGTCGTAATTTATGCCTATGCCAAAAAAAAGGAAGTATGCATTGATATTTTGATGCAAAGCAGTTGATTTAACAACTAGCAGCTGGCAAGGAGGCGGCGGGAGCAGCAGAAGGAACAGGCAGCACAAGGACACGGCGCAAAGTGTAAAGTTGTGCATGGAATACGGAGACAAAACGAGGAAAGCTGCTATGAAAATTCCAAAGAAAATATGATGCTCATTTGCATGCAGAGAAAAGCGAGCGAAGAGCGGGGGTAGCAAAACGGAAGCCAGCCGACAGACAGACGGACAGGCGGACAGACGGACGGACGGACGGATAGATAGTCAGCTTGCATTTAGCATATTTGCCGCTCATCTGGCATGGCCTCTGCGGCTGCTGCATCCTTTATCCTTGGTCGAGTCCTGGCACGGCCGGCGCAGGCGCGACTGTGCGGAGGCGAATCGACACTTGGACATGGCTTGAGTGGGAATTGATGCCTGGGTCCTGGGATGCGAGATTTCCGTCTACTTGAGACATTTGTGGTCCCAGACGCTGTAGCTTATGCAAATATGCGGGGGTGGGGGGACGTCTTCCTGGGCGTCAGCTGCAGCAGAATAAACGGCGCTACCTTGACAGGAGCCTTCTCGCAACCCGTAACTATAACAACCATGTTCATAATCTGCATAAAAGTATGCAATACTCATGAATGCCGTGGCATGCGTGGGTGTGTGTGTGTGTGTGTGTGCTGTTTACATGTAAGCTACTTAAGTCCAAATCCTTTTTGTTATGTCATGCGGCAACGGGTTTGTGGGGTTTTGGGACTTAGTTCGGTGTTCCGTTCGTCCCAACAACTAGCCTATGGCTATTTTACATACTACTCCCGTGAATCCCCATCTCCGTTTCCCCAACGCCACGCCGGCACAAGGTGCCCCGGGTGCGGTCCATGTGAACAATAGATATCAGCGCACAAAGCTAAACAAAATCATTTATCGATTATGAAGGATACACAAAAAAAAAAAAGTAAGAAAGAAAGAATGGAAAAAATCCACTGATTGGCACTCGTTTGGCCAGTGAAAAGTGGACACAGGACGCACAGGATCTATTTACGGACTTAGTCGTTTGTGTGCGCGCCAAGGGCGCTTCCCAGCCCCAGCTGGCAGCATTCGGATATCCACACAAAATAAGGATCCGCTCCACGTTCCCAGCCAAGCGCCCATCACATGTCAATTTACCAGCTTTATGCTGTGCAGCCTCCTCGCCGCTCCTCGCTGCTGGTTGCCTAGCAAAGCCCCTATTGAGTGGAGTGCAGCTAATTAGTGCTGGGAACACTCCGGAGTACACTAATTATGAATCTGAAGAGGCTCAAACAATTATGCTATTTGGATTAGTTTACCTTGCTCTGAAACATGATATTTGAAAACGCTTTAATCAACAGTTTTTGCCCATTGGCCGTGGAGTGGATTTTCCAAAATCGGTAAAAACATGTATTAATTACGTTTATTACAGACTTGGCCGTTTTTGTTTGCATTTACCTCCCAGGCGGGACAATTTCCCGAATAACATGGAATTTTCTCATTAATCTAAAATGAATTTCAAAGAGATTTTATCGCTTGCCACGCCCCCAGTGGGCATGTCCGAAAAAATGTGTGGCACATTTAGAGGAAGTCTTCAGTAATCTGTAATATATAGATTAAATTGATTTGGCACGCAGGCAAGAAATAACTATGCACATCTCTCGACATTGCGATCGAAATTCTCCTTAGCCCTTAATAGCAATAATTTGGTCGCTCAGTATGATTGGTAGTTAACTTAAATTCATGACTATATTATAATACAATTACTTTTATTGTAATATTGGTTCTACTTACAACTACTTTTAAATAAAAGCTCCGAAACATTTATACAAATCTGCAAAAAGAAGCCATTTTATATCAAAACTCTCAGGCAAAAGTTGACCTTGTATAAATCATAATCCTAAAATCATATTTTCCATTTGTCCTCTGGCCAAAACTGTGGTATTTTAATAATCACATCGCTTTGCAGTTCGCCAAGCAAATCTATTACCATTTTGATCCCTTCCGATAAGTTCAGTTGCTTTAAAGCAAAAAAAGGGCCCTAAAAGGCAACCAAAATGAAAAAAAGGACTATTTGTCATTTTGCTGTGTTTTTATTTATTGAAGCCAGCAGCCTCAGCGCATTGGTTCCATCCAATTTAAGTATTAAATTCAACCTTAAACCCATAATTACCTTAGACTTCTGACATATGCTGGCACACACATGCGTGCGCATAAATTTCTTAGAGCGGGACAGTCGCAAATGTATCTGCGGGGCTGTCAGGGGCCTTCAGCCTTCGCCTACTGCTTGTGCGGCATTAGACACATGTCCTTGTTGCTGGCAATGCGAATTAAATATTTGTTTAGAATATATCAACTCATATTTCTTACACGTCATTGTGCATGCGAGATTATCATTGTCATAAATCATACAACAATCTTTCCATAAATATTTACAAAAGGCAAAGCGCTCGCGCAGCTTTACACAGCGACGCATCCACTCGACGGCAGGGCTGGGGGCCTGGGGCGTTGGGGCTGGCTGAGCATGACGTATGGTTGCTTGTGGGGCAGCGGGTGACGAAAGTGCTGTTTGCCGAGCAGATGCTGACGCGTTGCTTTCAAATGCAAAATGCTTAAAAAATTTATACTTTTCTACGATGCATGGAAATGCACAAGTCCGTGTCCGTAACCGGCTCCGTGTCCGGGTCCGTGTCCGTGTCCGTGTGCCCGTCCCAGGTCCAGGTATGGGTGGCATCTGTGTCCCGCTGCAACGGCAATTGAAATTGAAACTGCAATTGGAACCAGCTGAAAAGCTAACTTACTCACGACTGTGTGCATGGGTGTGTGTCGGTGTGTCTGTGTGTGTGTGCGTGTGTGTGTGTCTTTCTTTACCTTTTGCACCTGCCTGCTGGAAATTGTTTTCACCAAGTCACTCATCATGCATGCCCTTGTAAGATGTTGAAAGGCCCACACTCACAAGCACTCTCCCTCTCTCTCTCTCTCTCTCTCACACACCCACGCCGCCAACCCAGTGTAAGTAACGGGTGTGGTGGGCGTGGCAGTGGCTGCAAGCTATTTTGTTGCGCTGCTGTCATTCGTAGCTTATAGTTGATGAGGCGTGTTATGTGCATTTTATTTGTTCTCCCGCCGCCGCCGATCCTTGCGCAATGCTCTGCCCAGGCATTCAATATATATCCTTCTCATGTATACGTGTGTGTGCGTGTGTGTTTGTTTGGTTGTGTGCTGCTGGGCGTTGCTCTGGCTGTTCCACAACGATACTTGCAAAATTGCATTTTGAGGTTTTCAAGCGTTGTTTTTGTGCTTCGATCGAGTCTGCTTCGCCTTTGACTTGATGGCTTACACACACACACACACGCACACACACACACGCCAGACCGTTTCAGCAGTCACATCAGCGAAATGACAAACATTATTCACTCACTCACTCGTACACTCATTCTTCGAACGGCGCTTCGCAGCAGCCGCTAATGAGCAGCAGCCTCGCCTGTGGATGCCTCATCAATTAATCACGCACCAGGCAGCGAAGTCAAGTCAAGCTGAAGCTAAGCGCTATTTGGAAACCGCAATCAGTCATTGATTCACTGCGCACCTCCAGAGAATGGCGCGTTCTGCCAAATGTTGATCCTTCTGACGCTCACATCAATCGCACAAACACAATACTCCTAATATCTTCGCTTTGCACAGCTGATAATGTTGCAGGTTTCATTTAGGCCAACAAATAAACTAGCTCAAATCAATTTGCACACAAGAAACTTTGCACAGTCAGAGACAAAAAGTGATCAAATTCACAGTTTACTCCATGGTTTTCGTTTTTCTAGTAACTTATATTTATCTTTGTAGATAGTTTAAGGCAGATCTATAATCAATTACCTTGATCGAACCTTTTATAGCACTACAGTATCCTTGCTAAATCATCTGTAACAATATTTCATGAATCCGACCCAATATTGCATATCTCTGTTAAAAGCGTTTCATGAATTTGGCTGTGACGTTGTCGTAAATTCACAAATTAAAAGTGCACGCAAATAAAAGTATTTCAATGAATTATTTTATTTGAGATGAATAAAATACAAAAAAGTAAAAGTTACTGCTAAATAAATAATTAAACGTTTACCAGCGCATTAAATAAATTCGCTTGCTATTTATCGTCACTTCAGTATTTCCACCTTTATTTCAGTTTCTTTTTACAAATTAATGAATTATTAATTAGCGAATTAAAAAATGCATAAATACTGAAGCATAAACGGGTATGTGATGTTTAAGCTCGAATTCTGAAAACTGATTGAGATGTAATTCATCTCTGATATTTTTCCAAAATAAATATAGCAGTTAAGACCGTTTTCAACAGTTTTAAACTGTGAATCGGTTTAATTTTGTAGCAATTAGTTCAATAGATGTTGAACAAATTGTATGGCCGAGTTAGAACAAAAAAAGATAAGCTGGTAAATTATAGGAGTTATAGGCTGCCGCTTTGCAGTCGGAGGCCGAGGAAAGCAACTATTAAGCAAGCCATTACGTCGGACTTGAGTAACCCAAACATTTTGAATGCTTAACGTTATCACAGAGCCAACTGCGTATACTAGATTGATTAGCAGTAATCTGTTGTTGGCGAGCTTTTTCATATCAGACAGTTTTTGATTCCGTTTTTGCTGGGCTATTAACAAGTACTTAGCCAGTGTACCGCACAAGCGAAGAGTAAACGAGCACAAATAGATAAACGTTTAGGAGCTTGAGCAGCAACAGCACAACTAGGACAGAGAGCTGATAAATCTAATGCAAGATTTATTAAGATTTGCTGTATAAATTAGTAAATGTTCACACCGGTTGCTTAAATAAAAACACGGAACACGCGAAGCTTACAAAAACGCTTAAGCGTCCCTCTTCCCCTTTTCGCATGTAATCGATTAAACGCTCAAATACCGTAATTTACTGGAATTGTTGGTATCCGTGAGATACGATTAAGCTAAAGGCTGACAGATATTAATAACAATCAAGTTGCATGCAACAATCTCGACTGCATGCGCTCGAGAACAGTTTTATAGAGCTCATCGAGGAACAAAACATAACGCAAATCAGCCTGATTTCTATTCCACGGCGGGTGTAGGCCGTCCATTAGCAGCAAAAACAAAATAAATAAATAAATAAAACGCTCTGCCTGGGACTGAAGGGAGGCGCTGCACTGCATGAAAATGAGCTCAAGTGGCAGGGCTACGCCTTCTAGACTGGCCGCACACACGTGCCACACCTGCCCCCTCTGCCGACTTATGACCAACTGGCCAAGCCACGCCCCCCTCCCCCACCCTCTGCCCACAGCTCTGTTCAGCATTTGCTCAAGTGCTGCTGTCCGGTTGTGATTTCTCACTGACAAAACGAACGAACAGCAACCAAAAAATGGATGAAAAACTGGCAGACGGGGCAGCAGGACGGACAAAGTCGACAAGGATAACGGATTTCTTACTCGGCTTTATTTTCAATTCAAATTCATGTTTCGTTTTACCGCTCGCTTACGTTTCTGCAGCTACAGCAGTGCTTTTGCCCACCTGCGCACCTCTGTCCCAACATCAACCAGATTGAGTTATCCGATTTTTCTGCATTAATTGTCGCGTAACTCGAATCCCTAAAACTGAAGAAAAACGTTTGTGTAAGTGGCTAGAGAACATCCGCTCCCCGCACCTCCCTGGCCTTTCAGAATGCAGCTGCCACCGCTTACGTCAGCCCTTTAAGCACTTTAACTTGGCCACAGTTAACGTGGTACTGTTTCCAGGTAACTCTCTTTGATCCAAGTAACTGCAATAATATAATAATATATGGCATAAGTATTTGTAATAAATCTAAATGTAAATGTAACTAAGACAGTCTTTGTAACTTTAAATGCATTATCAGTATATATAGACGTTAATATCTGTATCTGCATCTGCATCAGCATCAGCATCAGCATCAGCATCAGCATCAGCATCAGCATCTGTATCTGTATCTGTATCTGTATCTGTATCTGTATCTGTATCTGTATCTGTATCTGTATCTGTATCTGTATCTGTATCTGTATCTGTATCTGTATCTGTATCTGTATCTGTATCTGTATCTGTATCTGTATCTGTATCTGTATCTGTATCTGTATCTGTATCTGTATCTGTATCTGTATCTGTATCTGTATCTGTATCTGTATCTGTATCTGTATCTGTATCTGTATCTGTATCTGTATCTGTATCTGTATCTGTATCTGTATCTGTATCTGTATCTGTATCTGTATCTGTATCTGTATCTGTATCTGTATCTGTATCTGTATCTGTATCTGTATCTGTATCTGTATCTGTATCTGTATCTGTATCTGTATCTGTATCTGTATCTGTATCTGTATCTGTATCTGTATCTGTATCTGTATCTGTATCTGTATCTGTATCTGTATCTGTATCTGTATCTGTATCTGTATCTGTATCTGTATCTGTATCTGTATCTGTATCTGTATCTGTATCTGTATCTGTATCTGTATCTGTATCTGTATCTGTATCTGTATCTGTATCTGTATCTGTATCTGTATCTGTATCTGTATCTGTATCTGTATCTGTATCCGTTTTTGCAAATATGCCTGTATCTTTATCGGTATCTATATATTAATCGCTACATATATCTGTTTCTATAAATGTACGTACATGTACCTTTTCGTCGTTATTGTATCTGTGTCTGTTGCTAGATCCCCGTCTGCATTTGTCTCTATAAATATATCTGTATGGATTTCGGCAGCGGCATCTGCATATGTTTTTCTATATCCAGTTATATCCCTTTTTATCTGTATCTTTATTTATATCTTTATATGCATCTGTATTATTATCCCAGGTTGTTTAGAGTACCTTGACTGGCATCTTTTACACACAAGTCGAACGTCTTGTTGTGTTGTCTACCGTCTGCCTGCTGCTTGTTGTCGGTTGATGTTTATGCAAATAGGCAAATATACATAGCTTATACAAAAGGCAGCACATAATCTTGGGTACGGGAATGGGGAGCAGCGAACGCGGAGGAAGATCGAACTGCCAACTACCAAATGCTCAGCCAGGCTCGTAATTTGTCGTCGTGTATGTTGCTCTGCTTGAGAAGTTATGATGGTTTGCTGGCATGTCTGAATAGGTGGCATCAAATTCGAAATGCGAAATCTTCGCTTTTTGGCTACTATTGGCACGTGCAAGCCGATAAGAACGAGAAAGGGCACGGGGCACGGGGCAGGGGCAGCAGTAAAACGCAAAACGGGCTCGCGCCCAAGTCAAGTAGAAGTCGAGGATTTGCTTGAATTTTGCATGCGGCTGCCACCTTTCACCTCAAATTGAGTTGATTGTCGACATTCAGAACGTGGCCAGACATTGTTCAAATGCTTCCAATTGTTGCTCCTCTGCTCGTTGCTATTGCTGTTGCTGTTGCCGTTGTGTGTTGTTTGTGATTCTGATTCTGATTCCGATTCCGATTCTGTTATTTTGTTATTCTGGCTCCATACGCCCAACCTATTCGCCTAGTCCCGCATATTTGCATAAGCGAAGGCCGACTACGCCTCTGTCGCCGCGTACTGACTTCACCTGGGCTTGGCTGCATTTTTGCGTTGGCCCAACGCAGTCTAAAAATGTCGAGGCATTTTATTTTATATCCCAAATGCTGGGTGGCTGCCAGCAGCACTTCTCAAAAAGCAAAAAACTCGAGAAGCAGCGTGAAAAACTGGAATTCTCTCCTATTTTTGGGCTACAGCGAATGACAGTGAAAGCGGTCTGCTGACAACTGTCTGATCCCAAACGAGTTGTGCATGGGCTTATGTTAGATGCTGATCCGATTAGTTTTAGTGTGTTACCCGTTTACCTGTGTTTCTCCCTCTTCAGAGTTAGCTAAATTTGGTATTGCTTTCGGTTCCGTTTTTTTTTTTGCACACATTTTACCCTGCCCAAACATGCATTGGGTATATCGAAATTCGCAGTTTCTTTAAGATATTTAAATTATAATTATATTTGTGCAGATTATTAATATTATGGCTTATTTATAATTATGCTTATTATTACTAAAAGTTTACTCGTTCACGCTGAGCACAGTTGGAAATGTCCAGCATGCTGTCCGTCCGTCTGTTATAACCCGCATCAGATAAAGTGTTCACATATTTGTAGACAGATTCAAATTGGCAAAACTTTTGACCTCGGATCCCATTATGGTTTGTCCTCTGGAATGATTCTGAATTTGTATGTGTACAAAAGCTATAGGAATATCTATTGCGGTCGATGCTACCCGACTGTAATTATTCTTACTTGATTTATTATTATGATGATTATGGCTACTTTCGTCTGGAACATAAATCTGGCTTCTTAAAAATTATTGTTTAAATATTCCTATATCGAATTTAGAATCTCGGTAGACATTAGCTTGATTTAGAGCTGCCTTCTTCAGCAACAGGGCATTTATTCGTGTGCTAAAAACTTTGCACTCACACTCTTTGCAGCTGTTTGATCTCGTTTTGAACTTATTCGATGTGTGCTGTCAGGGAATGAAAAAACCACAAGGTTCGTGCCGGGGCAACCATAACTTAAAATGGTGACAGTGAAGCGCACTTCCGTGTCAGCCACACACATTTAGACCAACACACACGCACACACACGTACGCCAAGTGTTCGAAAGATGTCCCTCATCAATTCACACCTCAAAACAGCAAAAAACACAAAAAACAGTGCTCAAAAAACGGACCCAACAGTCGTTAAAACGACAACGGAATAGTCAAAAAAAAAAAAAAAAAAAATCAAAAAAATAATACAATTATGAAGAGCTTAAAACAAATGAGAATATATAGCAAAAATCAATAAGTTAAATCGGACAAATTGAGGCGCAAGCACTTTCGCAAGGCAATGCCGCCAGGCCACGCCCAGTTGGAGGCGCGCTGCAAATTCAGGCGAATTAAGTCATTTAAACTTTTGGAGCGTGTGATTTTCTTTCCGGCATAATATCAACGCCCATGCAACAACAGCAACAACAGCACCAATAACAATAACAAACAAGACGGAAATGTCTGGGGCCGAGAAATTTTATTTATGGCGACTTTATGCGCATTCATCATCGAAGAATGTTTCTCCTGTGGGCTCATTCGCGTATGTGTTTATGCCTGTGCGTGTGTGTGTGTGTGTGTGGGGATGGGTGTCGACATAGCACTGCATTGGAGCGGGTGTGCGCGTGTGTGTGCAAAGCTACTTAACTTGCGTGTGTGCTGCGTACGTGGTCATGTGTGAGAGCGCGAGCTTCACATGAGCAACACGCGCACTTGACATTTATGTGCGAAACGCAACTGAAACCGCCAGCAAACACACACACACACACACACAGACACAGCACCGTTGTGTCGGCATTCGATGTGTGTCCACTCTGGTCAGCGATGCCCTTTAATATTTTTCACATTTTACTCACGAACGCAACCACAACAATGAAAACAATAGGAATCAGTAAGTATCATCGGCGAGCCGAAAACTGAATACCCTTTCAACTGCGTGTCGAGCCTTAATTCCTTTTCATTCCTTTATTGTCTTATTTATCGCGTTTTCTGAAGTGAACATTTTGTAAAATATTCGGCATTTTTTATAGCGAATATAATCACCCAGCTGTCAAAAATAGACAACAACATAAATTCAAAAATTTCAACAAGAAAAAAACGTTGACTATGACAAACGTTTCAAAATTCATTTAGTTATTCGGAGCATCATTAGTTCGGAAAATAATTCATAGTTTAAATAATCGTGGGTACACTTTTCCCTATATTCCTCGTGTTCCTTTAAGCTTAGCTCAGTCAAAAGAGAAATTCTTTAGCTTTAACTTTTAATACATTAAATAATCAAACTTTAACTCTGTTGTCAGGCGTAGCAAACAAAAAGTGTTTACCCAGAGAGTAAACATTTAAATTTTATAGAGTTTTGTAATTACAAAGCTAAAGAAGCTCAAAGGAAATATGTACAACATAACTGTTCATCTATGCCAAGAGGGACATATAAAATTATAATTATAAAAATATACGCAAACGTATACTTAATACGAACGCATGCGAGGTGTGTGCTGCGCTAGACAGGGCTACAGGGTGTCTTCGAGCCAATCACCGTCGCCTCGCTCATTCTTTACTCGTTTATTGTGTTGTTATTGGCACACACTGCTGCCTCCTATGATTTATTTGCTGCAATTAAGGCGGCGCGGCGTCTGTAAATTGACATTGGCCAAGACGCTTTGTCTGTCCCGCTGCGTTAATTGCAATTGCCAATTGCCAATTGCCGGAAGTTGAATCAGCCAAATGTAGTCGATAAGGCGCGACCCTGGCGAACAGCGAATGACAACAAAGGAAAAGAAGCAATCGCTAATGTGAAATTTGATTAGCATGTGGTATGTTCCCGCCTTGTCGCCTAGCCGCCGTGCCCGCTCGCGGCCCCTCTGCGTCTAGCAGACATTTTGTGTGCGTGTTTTTGGCTTGTCAACAAACAAAGTTCCCTTCAGTTCGTAGCCAACCAATTTCCTGCCCCTCCCCTGATGGGGCGCGTTAATTGCATTTTAAAAGAGAAGGCCTCAAGCGAAGAGAACACGTGGCATTCACCTCTCTTTGGTCAGAAGAGAGAGTGCGACACGAAGCTGGCTCGGCTTCTTTTCGAAATTCGAATTTCGAAATGTGTGAATTTGTTTATAACACAAAACAACATTTCAAGGCAGCCACTGTGAACGTGCTCCAAACAGACGGGGATGCTGTGGGTATATGTGTGTGTGTGTAAACGTGAGTGTATGTGTGTGTTTGTATTGGGCGCCATTTCATTATTTTGCTGCTTTAAGCACAGGCAAGTGTACAGGAGACAGCAAAATGTATTGCATACTTATGGGAGTTGCTTGAAAGTTTCTTTTCTTTCGCGGAACGTCACATAATTCGCTCTCGGCGAAGTAGGAGGTGTGTGTGTGTGCGTGTGTACCACGGAGCATAGGAGAAAAGAAGTAGAAAAAGATTGCCTCTATCTTCACCGTTATTTTTTAAAGATATTTATTTGTTTAGGACGAATGATTGAACATCATTTCTTAGTTAATCGCATTCCGTTCGTAATTCCAAATTCAAATTTTGCTGACTTTAATGGTCGTAAACAAAGGTTGAAGGTTTGTATTTATTCTGAAAATGTATTTTAATAGATTAGCGGCCTTTAGTCAATAGTAGATATTTATATTGTAGTAATATTAGGAATACAAACATTTAATCTATATTTGTTTAAGCATTTAAATTAATTTTTTTAGCAGCAGTTGTATTTATTTATAAAGGCATTTAATTTCATACTTCATGGTACATTTATTTATGTCAACTTTATAAATTATATTTGTATCAATTTCAGAATTCTTTTTTTTAAGTTTAACACAAATTACATGAAATTAAAATTTTACAAATAATTAAATTCGTTTTATACCCGATATAATAACTGTGTCAGCGCCTTACAATGGAAAATAAATTGTAAGCAAACCATCCCTTTAATTTAAAGGGGTTTTTATTTAGGGAATGTATTAAATTATTGTCCTTATTTTTAAAGCATAATCGCTTGTGTTATTTGAACAATGGTAAAGTAAGATTAATATCCAGACACATAACAAAATATTTGATATTTGTCTTTTAAAACTTTTTGCCTTAACAAAAAATAAAAAAAAACCCTTAAATAAAGGACCACATTTATTATATTCATGCCCATGGGAAGAAAATATGTGGAAGTCAAGAGCTTCAGAGTTTTTTTTTCCATTAGCATGATGGGGCTCGCTACGTAAAATATCAATACATTAGATTAGCATAAAGTTTTCAAGATGAACAAAGTCAACTGTTAACCGGGCCGAAACATACACATTTGTCAGAACAAAAAATATGGAATAATGTTGAACTACTGGATAGAGTGCGCCCTGGCCGCCATCAAGTCGCTAATATTGGTGTACGATATTGTAACACTGCCGGTGTATTTTGTATTGCAGGCGCCGTGGAAGCGTGGCCAGGACTCGAAGCGCATCAAGGCACGGATCGTAAAGAGTGAGAAGAATGCGCTGACTTATCGGACGACGGAGCCGCCGCGGGCCGTGCACGTCAAGATGCTGCAGGAGAACATCGATACGCTGGAGAAGGTCTTCAACTACGTGGCCAAGATGTATCCGAGCAAGCGCTGCCTGGGCACACGCCAGATACTCAGCGAGGAGGACGAGCAACAGCCGAACGGACGCATCTTCAAGAAATACAATTTGGGCGAATACAAATGGAAGAGCTTCGTCGAGGCCGAGCGCCTAGCGACCAACTTTGGGCGCGGCCTGCGCGAACTCGGCCAGTCGCCGGGCCAGAACATTGTGATCTTTGCCGAGACGCGCGAGGAGTGGATGATCGCCGCCCACGGTTGCTTCAAGCAGTCGATGCCCATTGTCACCGTCTACGCGACGCTCGGCGATGACGGCGTTGCCCACTGTATCATGGAAACGGAAGTGACCACAGTGATCACCTCGCACGACCTGCTGCCCAAGTTCAAGACGCTGCTCACGAAGTGCCCCAATGTCAACACCATCATCTACATGGAGGATCAGCTGCACAAGACCGAAATAGCCGAGTTCAAGGACTGCAGGCGGGTCAAGATACTGCCCTTTTCGAAAGTCCTCAAAAATGGCAGTTTCAGCAAAAGCGGTAGGTGCACAGTTGGCCAGGTCAAAAACATGTCGTTGCACAGGAATTGTTAAAAAATTACATAGTCCTAGGGGCAGCTTAAGGGGTTCAGCATATCGAAAGGAATGATAACTGTGAAGGAATTTACAAATTAAGTAAAGTACACATTTTTACAAATTAGAATAGATATAAAACAAAGTAATATTATGTATAGAACTCGTTTAAATATCAGTGGATACAAAAATAGGAAAAATATCAAGGGAAGCAAAAATCAAATTATTAACATAACTGGAAAGGTGAAGGAAATTTTATCTTTCTATACCCTGAACACATAAAAAAAGTAAAAAAGTTATGATTTTGTGCACTTGTTGTTAACAGGCAGAAGGAGGCATCTCCGACCCCATAAAGTATATATATTCTTATATATATCCCAAATTTTACCAGTCTAGATTTGCCAATTTTTGTTTTCGATATTTTGTCTCGTTTCATTATCATCGATAAAAATTGATTTGACTTGGCTTTCTTAGCATATCTCGGACACTAATTTTAGTTTATAATGTTCTCGTAAAACAGACGCAGTTCTGAAATATTTCAGATATTGGATATATCCCTCCACTCGCCCCAAAAGTTCAAATACTTCAAACTTGTGTACATAGATTAGAATGCACTTATTAACTACTGAAAACTACATAAAGATCCTGCTTTAATTTTGAAGTTATTCACTACTTAAGTTTCCATAGTGGGAATGTTTGAAAATACAGGGTTCCAGGTATCCCCTAGTCGGCCTGCTCTTTTGTTGTCCCTTTTAGAGCTAAATAAATGATCTAGATGAAAAAGAACTTAGGCAGAAACAGACAGGAAAAAATGTATCTATGTGAGCTCAACATATATACATATACATATACATATATATATATATATATTCAATGGGTTTAAGCCATGCAGGGCTGCATTTAAAGTCTATTGTGTTTTTAAGACAGAAAAAAGCCCGCCAGATATAACAAAGAAAAGTCGGCGCTCGGACTCTTTGGCACACATTCCCGGGCAACGTCTTCCATTTGCCACTTCGCAACTCAGTGCCCTCTTATGTTCGCAGAGAACGTGCCGCCCAAGGGGGACGACATCGCCATCATAATGTACACGTCTGGCTCGACGGGCACGCCGAAGGGCGTGATGCTCTCGCACAAGAACTGCATTGCGGCGATGAAGGGCTTCTGTGACATGGTCAACATATATCCGGACGATGTGCTGATCGGCTTCCTGCCGCTGGCCCACGTCTTCGAGCTGGTCGCGGAGAGTGTCTGCCTGATGACGGGCATCTCGATTGGCTACTCGACGCCGCTGACCCTGATCGATTCGAGCAGCAAGATCAAGCGCGGCTGCCTGGGCGACGCCTCCGTGCTGATGCCCACGTGCATGACCTCGGTGCCGCTAATCCTCGATCGCGTCTCGAAGGGCATCAGCGACAAGGTGAACGCCTGCTCGCCGTTCAAGAAGTCGCTGTTCGAGCTGCTCTACCAGTACAAGGTGAAGTGGATACGACGCGGCTTCGAGACGCCGATGGTCGACAAGCTGGTCTTCAAGAAGGTGGCCAAGCTGATGGGCGGCAGGGTGCGCCTCATCATGTCCGGCGGCGCGCCCCTCTCGGCCGACACGCACGAGCTGATCAAGACGTGCCTCTGCGTGAACCTGATCCAGGGCTACGGCCTCACCGAGACGACATCGGCGGCCACCGTGATGGACAACTGCGACATGAGCTACGGCCGCACCGGCGGCCCGTTGACCATCTGCGATATCCGGCTGCACAACTGGGAGGAGGGCAACTATCGCGTCTCGAACAAGCCGCATCCGCAGGGCGAGGTGCTCATCGGCGGCGACTGCGTCTCGCAGGGCTACTACAAGCTGCCCGGCAAGACCGCCGAGGACTTCTTTGAGGAGGACGGACGACGCTGGTTCAAGACCGGCGACATTGGCGAGATGCACACCGACGGCGTCCTCCAGATAATCGATCGCAAGAAGGACCTGGTCAAGCTGCAGGCCGGCGAGTACGTCTCCCTCGGCAAGGTCGAATCGGAGCTGAAGACGTGCGGCATCGTTGAGAACATTTGCGTCTACGGCGATCCCACCAAGCAGTTCACGGTCGCCCTCGTCGTGCCCAATCAGAGCCAGTTGGTCCAGCTGGCCGCACGCATCGGACTGCTGAACAAATCCATTAAGGAGCTCTGCTCCTCGCGCCTCATGGAGCAGGCCATACTCAAGGAAATCGTCGAGCATGCCGGCAAGTGCAAGCTGCAGAAGTTCGAGGTGCCAGCGGCAATCACCCTCTGCAACGAGGTCTGGTCCCCGGACATGGGTCTGGTCACGGCTGCCTTCAAGCTCAAGCGCAAGAATATCCAGGACAAGTATCAAAAGGACATCAACCGCATGTACGCCGCATGAGGGCGTCCACGTGCTGCACTGAAACTAATTGTTGTAGGTTCTGATAATGGAGACACACTCACACACGCACAGGCACACACGCACACCCACACCCAGGCGCACACGCACGCACAACTGCCTGGAAAGAGATAGTTGCCAGCATTTAAAAATTGATTTTAGTTGCTCCGATTTCAAGTTTCGTTTATGTACGTAACAAACTTTTATTTTGTAATTCTAGTGTAGTGTACATTCAAATACAAATCGATGCACACACACACAGAATACGTACTTCTTTTATTGTGGTTGCAAAGGCTAAGGAATACCGGCATGTGTAAGCAAATTATTCAACATGAATATAAATTTGGCGCTGCTGCTATGAATGCATTCACCGGAAACCCCCTCGACTGATTTGGTTTTCTAATCAATTGTTAAGAGCAAGAAACCGTTTTTATGGCGCTGACAAAGATTAAAAATTCTTGCAGATATATGTAGCAAATAAAAAGACCTCGACACGAGGTAACAATCTAGTGGCGAAAGCATATTCAAGCAAGTATAATATATTAAATTGAAAAAGCTTCGACACAAAATTTGATATCAGAATTTTAGGGCTTGAATACACTTTCGCCAATAGATTGTTACGTCGAGTAGACGTCTTTTTATTTGATTATATAGAACTCCAAAGATATTGCTATCAAGCTGAGTGTTGTTGGAATATGTTAAAAAGCAAAAATGTTAATGTTACATAAAAACTAGCTAAAGATTTATAGATTTGTATACATGACTATATATATAAGTCTGATATGCCTTTTTAATACGCAACTGAATAATTGTAATATTCAACCTGTAAAGACATTGCTTATTCGCTTTGTAGCTCAATTCAGAAATTGTTGAAAAACTATTTTTTGAGATTTGAAGATTCTGTATTGTTAAATTTACATTGTTAAAGTATATATAATATAAAATAAGTTAGTTGGATATACATTTTAGGATTACTTGGGTCCCAATTTGAAGGCATTCACGGTTGATCAATTAACTCTTGCTGAGTTTTATCATTTTGCAATGCGAGCTTTATGTTGACGATGTATGTTTGCCAAATGTCGAAATGTGTCATGTATTTGGATATTCGATTCGGTATTAGCAAATTCTTCAAAAAGAACAGATATCACGAGTGCGAAACCAACAAATGTGTTGATTGAATGTTTAAACTACGCAAGACACAATGTCACACATTGTTTAAATTAGCCAGCACTGAGAAGCTGTCACCGCAACATCTTCAAACGATTCCGATTCTTATTAGCAATCGGTAATAATATATCTTAACATTTTGATATTTTTTGTATCAGTGACGCCATTCCGTTTAATCTGTTGTGATACCCAGTCGGAGATGGAAATTGCAACTCAATTTGCAAAAGCGAATTTGCGAATTCGTGCTTCCGACGAAATGTGTGTGTAAATATGCATGTGTGTGTGTAATGATAACTACTCTTGGACCACTGTTGCACAATTTTTGCCCTCTGGTTTTCAATCGAAACCGAGTTCTATGGAAAACAAATTAACTCGGCGCTTTACGAAACACATTTATCAGAAATTTAAAGCAATCAATTGCTAAAATGAAAGCAGTTACAAATTGCAATGAGTTTTTACGGCTGTTGCAGCTGCAGTTGTCAGCAAATTCAATTGAATTAAAAATGTAATAAATAAAAAGAATTTAATCAGTTTACGGTACTGAACAGGCAGATGCCGTGTCTGGACACAGATGTCTAAAGTGTCAAAGGTCGTCAAAATGTCGTGCATTCGTCGACGAAACGACAAGTGAGTGGATTGAGTATTCATTAGAAAATTTACTAAACTATGCCCCCTCACAGAACTATCGAAATATAATATAATAAAATCAATTTAATTAAATACCTTAGGTATCCCATATCTATTTATCTAATAAGAGAAATTCAAATAAAGCAATTCGTGGTCCCAGCCCAACAGCTGTAAAAACAAAATGCAATTCCTCGAATATTTTCTTATCCCGTTTGAAGTGAATTTGTATTTGCATTGGGTATGAAAATAAATACGAGGTTCATATGAAAAATAAATGTTACTCCTCGTTGCCAAATTCGCTAAAAATTTTACGGCAAAATTCTCATTAACAGATATACATAAAATAATATTTAAATGCATGTCAGTATTAATATCCGTAGCTCTGCCCAATTGCCGGATACAAGCTTTAGCTTTCAAAAATTATAAAAACAAACCCAGCTTACAATAAACATACGTATCGTACATTACGTTCAAATAAAAAAGAAAAGAGCATGCAGCTCATGATGATAAAATATGCAGGCATCAATTAGCTCCGCGTAACCGCAACACACACTCGAAACCACACACACTTACATACACACACTCGCACACACAGCTACCGACAAAGACGCGCACGGAAAGAGCAAACATGGCAGCCCTGGGGAGGGCTGGCAGTCTTCGAACGGTTCTCGTACTTGTGCAATTAAAAAGCTAGCGTAACGGTAAATACTCGCATGTTGGCCCCGCGCGCTGCACGTGCGAAACGCCATTTTGCCAGCCAGTTGGCTGCTGCTGATGACGCCGGAAACGGAAACGCGTTCATATAACACGCACATATTTCTAGCAATTACAACAAGCAGCGTGCCTTCTCGCTTTGCATAGCAGATATACCCCATACACCCCAACCCCAAGCCCCAACCCACCCCCAGCGAGCACATCAACACACACGAAAGCCATGCAGTTGCCTACAGCGAGCAGATCCATGCCACACCAGAGACTTGCAATTTATTGCGCTAACCAATTGTCCTAGTTTATGGTTTTAATTTTTGTATGTTACACACACACTCACAGAGAGAGAGAGAGAGAGAGAGAAATGTCCAGACACACACGTACATAATTATATAGGAGCGACACGTGTGTATTTTCAATTTTTACTCATTAATTTTAATTATTTTGTAATAAATCGAAGATTTATTGCTTACAAGTTGCATGTAGCATAATTTTTATCACGTATTTGTTCGCCCCTTACCTACACCTTGCGCGTGTGTGTGTGTGTGTGTGTAGCTTGGACAGGTTGGTCGCCGTGTGTCAAGGGTATTACGGTCGCCGCTGCGGTGGCTTTTGCTGTCGCCCGTTGCCAGCCACCGGCGCATGAGCTACAATTGATGCCATCGATTCCATCAGTTGGCTGAACATCTAGAAAAAAATGTATTTCATTCACAGTAATAACTTAACAGTATAATGTAAACTGAAATTAATTATCATACACAAATTAAGCTGATTAACCCAATAACAAAAAATTATATTTTTAAAGTTCATTGCAGTTTATTGATGTCTACTTTAAGTCCCATTCAGCGCAACGCTTTAATCACATTAGATTAAATATGAAATATTACATGCAAATCTGAATCAATTTATTTACAGTAATGTAGATTTATATTTATAGTATAAATGTGTGCAATCACATAATCTCAGATTTTCTTTTTTGCTTGCGTAGTACATCAAAATCAGTTAAAGCTGAAACATATGTATAAATTTTATTCGCATTAATGCCAATCTTGGTATATTTGTTACCAAATAGAAAATTTTATAGTAAAATTTCTTTGGAATAACTTTCCATTACAAGCTATGATTTTACATTATTACATTGAATATTTTTACAATTATAATAATTATTTATGCAATAGATATGTCATTTTATATTTATTTACATTTTGTAAGAATTTAATTTGATTAATATGCAACTGCTTGATATTTAACACTGTCATTTTTATACCTAAAATCGAGTTTCCGACATTTTGTTGAATAATTTATATTTTTAGATTACTAAATAGCTGAAATATTTTTGGATGGCCTGCTTAAGCAGGGACATCAAAGTGGAGTCAACTTGTTGAACTTGTCTTTGCATTGCCCAGTTGCTGCCTGAGTTGTGTTGGTATTTAGGAGCTTATTTGCTCGTGGCAAGTGTGTGGCAAACTTTCGAGCTGCACACACTATTTTAAGGCCAGCAATAACCAAAACTGCCCACTGAGCGCAGCGCACACACAGAGCAACAAGCAGCAAGAACAACAAACAAACACGAGCATAAATTGCGAGAAAAAAAACAACAACGAAAGTAAGCAAAAAAAAATAAACCAAAAAAAAAACAAAAATGAAAATAACAGAGAAGCCCCAGCAAAAAGAAGAAGCACAAAAAAATGGTTGTTTTGAATTGCTTTTGCCTGCACAACGGGCAACTTGGCAACTTTGGCTGCAGGAGCTGGCAGGACTAATGAGGCTGCTGGCGGACATGGCACAAATGAGCGAGCCGCCTGCCAAGCCGCAGCCTCAGCGGGAGGCGGGGCGGGGAGGGTTAGGAGCTGTTGCCTGGTGGCCTGGGTTGTTAAATTAAAGCGGCGTTAGCAAACAGCGCGAACTGAGGGGCCGGCCGCGGCCAACGGGTGGCGGCAGAAACCGCAGCAGAGCACAGTAAAAAAAAAAAGAAGTTCTAATTGTTTGTAGACATTAAATGGGGAGCCGTTTGGAAATTATTGCCATTCGCTTCAAATCTTCAGTGAATCGGCAGCCCTACCCCTTGTCCGCCCAGCGTATGTGTGTGTGCGTGTGTGTGTGTGTGTTGTTTGTTTGTGTGCGTGCAACATAATTGGTCGCTTGGTTGGTCGCTCATAACAATAACCAGAAATGCTGCCCCCCTGCACACACACACACACACACACACCCGCTCTGGGCGCGTTGTGGCTGCTTCTTAGTTCTTGTTCAGCAACTGAACACAAAATGGCCGCATGACGAATGTAACGGGCGGTGCGGCCCATAAACTTGCAACAATAACAACAATAACAGCAGCATCAGCCGTGGCTAGTTGCGCATTTCGGCAATGGGCGTGCCACAGCTTCAATTGCTCGCGTGTGTGTGTGTGTGTGTGTGCGTTCGTTTCAACGCCTTGTAAGTTTTAATTGTAATCGCGTGTGTTTTGTGAAGCGCCCAGGCCAAAAGCAACAACAACAACATTGTGTGATTATTAGGCTTTAAATAATTAATTGCTTATGCATGTTGTGGGCGTCGGCCTGTGTGTGCGAGTGTGTGCGACTGTATGTGTGCCTCGCTTCAACTTCCATTACAGTGCCTCCTCAACCGCATTCAACACCAACTCACATGACTAGCATTTGCGGTCGCCAGCCAGTCACTTGGGTGCGTCCTCGCACGTCCTCCAATTGCAATTGCAATAACATTTTGCGGTTTTCGGGCCTGGCCAAAGGAATTTAATTAAGCTTGAAATTTGAATGCATGCGACGTTCGAATCATCAGTTTCAACTTCTTTGCCACTTGGCCGCAGTGTCCAGTAATTAAACAATTACCAAAAGCCAAAGGCAAGAACTAATAGAAAAGCCCTTTGTCAATTGCGTTGTCAATTAAATGAAAATATTACATTCCTTTGACGATGGGCTGACAATGAAAAATAATAATAAAATACAGTAATAGGAGGAGGGGAGTTTAATTGTGGCAAGTTTGGTAAACATGCTTTTACAAAACCTTTTGGACAATATTTAAGGCATTTTGATATTGACGAAATCACAAACACATCGTGATTATTTTTGTAAAAACGAACATCACTTTATTGCTAGTAAACATCAGCATCAGTTTGTAGTCTAAAAGTTAAGTTTGCACATAAAAAATAAATTTCGCATAACCACATAATATAAATTCTACATTCCAAACATGCTACGTAATGAAAACACAAATTTATTCTTTTGTACTTCATGGCATGCATATTTAAAATACTTAAGTTTGCAATTACTTTTCAAACATAAAAACGGGTTTTGTATGCAATTATTTACTGACACAATTAAATGTGATTTAAAATACGAAAGTTAATCTAAATTAAACGAGTACTAACGATTAACAGCATTCAACTCAACGCGCATAGTTTATACAATATTAATAAGAATTAAATGAGTTTTTATTTTTTATATTATAGTGAATCATTAGCAAAATAAATTCGATAATTATAGAGCCTTACTGTTTTCAATTAAATGTTATTTAAAACTTTAAAGTCGTATCTTAAATTTATTTCACTTTTTTAAAATTATTATCCAAGTTATTTCTGTATTAGCTTTCTTGTTATTTTTCATATTTTAAGATTTCTGTAGTAATATCTTTATGGAAAATCATTTTAAAAGTGACATGAAGTATGTTGACTTATCGGAAAACTAAAATAGTTTCGACTTTGGCTTATATCCAAATAAAATTTCTCAGAGTCTATTAAACTATTCAACAATTTCAGTAAAGTACATTTATTTAGTTATACAAATTCGTACAAGAGCTAAAACAATCACGGAAATAGATAAATACTCAAGAATAAGTCGAAGAACAATTGCTGAGCAATAATAATATTATAATATTATTGTTATGGAGAATAATTTTTGAATTATGTTGATTGATCTGATAAGTAAAAGAGACTCGACTTCGGCTAATATACAAATAAAAACCAGATTCCAAATGAAGCTATTCAACAATTTCAGAGAAGAACAAATTTCTGTTGCATTTATTTAGTTGTACAAATTAATTTGAATTAAATTGCTGCACGCTGCGTATACGTAACAAGTGCACAAGAAGAGAAATACTTAAGAACAAGTCAAAGAACAAATGCTTCGTAATATGCAAAGAAAAAAAACGTAAAATTAAGTCAGCGCCTTGGTCCATGATTAATTACAGTGACCGGATGAGAGCCTAGACCAAATGTCCAATACACACACACACACACACACAGAGACGTACACATGCACAGGCTGTATGCAGCGAATGATTTATGTCTTTTTAAAGATAGCTATCAACATCAACGGCAAACGCTGCCCAGATAAAGCAGCCACAATGGCTGGCAGCCGAAAATACTGGGGCCCTCACACAGACAGCCGCATCGACAGCGACATTCACATGGATACGTTGTGCGAGTCCAGCTCGAGATCCAGGCCAATACACAGGGCCAGCATCGACTTCCGTTTCCGCTACTGTTTCCGCACTCCGCACTGACTTTATTTACGAGTGGAAGAAGTGAAATGAAGTTGATTTCATGATTGCCCCGAAATTGTCTATGAAAATGTAAATGTGTAATTATTTGGAAAATGGCAGGCCGTGCCAACAGCAACGGCAACAACAGCAAAAACACCAGCCAAACAACAAAGACAACAACAACCACATTAATGAGGCCAGGCCAAGCGCTACCTAAATAAATCTTAGCCAAGCTCCTTGTCGCACACTTGTCGCCCGAGCAGGGACCCCAACGTGTAAGTAGCGACAAGGACATACTTTAAATTGTGTGCCACAACATTAAGCACTGTTCGAAGCCGGGGAGCAGAGGCCACGGGGCAGAGGGCAGCGGTCAGCTCTCTAGCTCAGAACAACTAAAGTTCCATTCTGATTGACAACTTTTCTGCAATCGCATCTTCGCTGAAAGCGAAACCTGCCCAACGAACAAATGCGAGCGAAATTTTGAAAAACTTGGCTCATTCATTTGGAATTTAAATTCGCATTCGCATTCGCATTCGTAGCCAGTCAGCCAGCTGGCAAAGATATTTAAAAGCCACAGAAGGCAACAAGAAGCCACTCACAATAAGCGGCTCAGCAAAATTTCTATGGCACATATAAAGCACAAAAGAATTGTGCAATTCTCAGGGAATTTATATTTAGACACATATTTACGCACTGTTCCCAAGGCTGAAACGAGTTTATTCGTTGTGTGCCTGTTCAAAACCCTTCAAATCGAAATCGCCTAAAGCTACGAAAATTATTGATGTACAAGAAAAAGATAGTTTATCTGCCACAGAGTCGGTTTTTTCCCCTATTCATGTTGCTGATCATAACATATACACTTCACATTATTTTCATTTGGGGAACAGTGCGTTGCGCAGTTGGCCCATTTGAATTGCAACGTTTGGACTTGTTTTTATTATTTCTGCTCGGCTTTGTTGTTATTATTTTATTTCTATTTTTCGCCACAAAGTTGAAAAGTCATTTGGCATTCAATTGGGATTCACTTACGCCACAAAAGCGTCCAAATGAATTTGATGTAAAAACTTTTGGCCAAAAAACTTTGATGTGCAAACAGTGGCCCCAAACCCACCATGGCAATTTGGTTGGCGCAGCCACCCGCATAACAGGTGTGTCGACAAGGACAATGTCAACGCTGCTGCTGCTGCTCCTTCTGCTGCTGCTGCAGGACTGGAACACGTTTCAGTCTAGATAAATGCCAGACACTTAAGTCATTTACAGCCCGCGCTGGATGCGGACTTGCCCTGTTTTAGAACCGCCAACCAAATGGAAACTTGAGTTGTGCCAAGCAGCACCACCCCCCCCCTCCCCCCCAGTTATTCTATATCTACGTCCATGGCTGCTCGCCGTTGGCATTTTGCATTCGGCACTTGAACAAGTCGACAAGCTGCAGTTGCACTTGAGAATGGCGCAGTTAAGTGTGACAATAATGATGTTGTCTATGGCGACGGCTGCTTAGCCGACTTTTGAACTTGAGTGCCACATCAGCCAGCCCCCTCACGACCCTGCCGCTGCGGCACCCCTCCAGTTAGCAGCCGCACTCGAACGTTTTTGGCAGGCGGCACAGCGCGATAATAAAATAACGCCCAAAAGGCAAAAACAAAAGCAAATCGTTTGCCAGTTGGCAGTTCTAGTCGCAACATTGTGTGTGTGCGAGTGTGTGTGTGTGTGTGCATCGCAAGGCTGGTGTTAAGTAGGCCGCATCGACTGATAGAACCATTCAGAGCTGCCAGCAGTGCCCAAGCAGCTTAAGATGTTTTCGAGCACTGGCAACATTTCAAGTCTGCAGAAATTGATCGGGCACTGAGCAAAGCTCATTTTGGGTGTGTGCTGTGTGTGTGTGTGTGTGTGTGCATTTGTGGGATTTGGATGATGCGACTGACAGCAACGGTAAAGCTACACTGCTACAATGTAGCGACAACTTTGGTGTATTCGCAAATGTTTCAAATTTTTTTATTTAAAAAATCGTCTTTTATTTCAAGTTCATTTTCACATCAATTTTATAATGACAATTGTTGTTTGGAATAAATTGTTTGTTTTTCATTTCTTATCTTTATTGTAACAAAATGTTCAATATATAAACCCAAATCAAATCGTATAAGCCCAATTTGACTGCCTATTTGTTATATTAATATAACATATAATTTTTGCCAGGCAGATAAAACTAACATGAACCTTAACATTGCGTCTCAGCGCTGCGCTTTCAGCCCGTAAGCATTGCAGTTAGTTATTGTCGGCGTTGCCAGATGGATCTATTTTCAGTAACACATTCTCAGTGCTGCACGAAAGTGCATTTACATCAGGGACACATGGGTGGAGAGGGCGAAGGGGGGGGGGAGGCGAGGTGTGCCGGCACTGCAGCAAAGTAGTTGTCATTGTAATGCTGGTAAACGGCAAACTGCGTAAATGGCAGCACAATGTGTGATAAATGTGCTGGCCAGGCACAAAGCATTAGAGCCGGCACAGCGACACACACCCAAATACAGGCACACACACACACACACACACACACACGCTGCACTCATATATGTGAACGGCACTCGAAAATTCCTTTGGGTCTCTTGGCTGGCTTCAAGTGTGTCCGTGAGTACGTGTGTGTGTGTGTGTGTAGCTTTACCAGTGCAATAACAGGTTGCAAACTCTGGCTGGCTGACACACACACACACACACACACACACAGCGCAGAGATACAGCGCCAGGCAGCGGCATTAACATAGAGAAACACTTAAACATCTTTGACTGATGGCGTTGCCCCAAACATGCATTTGCAGCACACGCACACACACACACACACCCGCACACACACACACAAACATAATTTTTATGATTTATGTGCAATTTAGAAGTGCGTCGCTGTGGCATGGCAACAATCGTAGCACACTTAGCAGCGCCTGTTGCAATTTATTGCCAGTCAGCACCACCCACCAACCCCCACCCCCTCACCTTTTCCAGCCCCCACCCAAGTGCCAACATAGGCATTTCTCTTTGCCGACGTTCCTGAAGCTGTCAGCAATTAAATGTCGCAACTGTCAAATTAAAAACAGAATTCAAATTTAGCGTAAATTGCTTCGTTGTTTGTGCAACATTTGACAAAATGCCCGACACAAGGTGGCGCCGCCAAAAGAAATACATTTCAATGACAGCTGACAAATAAGTATAATTTTACATGTGTACATTTAGGCATTATATATATTTTAAGCAATTTATATATATATTGAATTAAAAAATCATATATAACTTCTCACATCTTACAGAGCAGATCAGACTTATTAATGTATCTGCTAAGTGCATATAAATCATATATAATTCAGTTATAATGCTGGATGTGTGTCAATCTAACATGCACATTTAATATATTTTTAAACTTCAACATTTAATTTATTAAAGAAACAAACAAAATGATGTTTAGTTTAGCTCAAAAAAATTGTACTTTTCCTGTTCATCAAAAACAAATTTCAATAAATTTAATTACCAAGATTTTGAATATTTATTTATTCAGTTTTTGCAATGAATCATTTTTATTTATATTATTTTGGTATCAATTTATTTTGTTAGTTCAATGCATAACAAAAAAGCAAAACAAATAAAATAAATTAAAAATTGTAAAATAAATATTTCTGTTAGCGGCTGCTGCAACGTTCGCACGAACCCGAATCACATCTTCTTGTCATACATTATATATATATAATATAATTATTAAATATTTGTAAAAGAATCTAATTCAATAAAATAAAATATTTTTGTATTCATCTATATTGCCTTTTATGGCCCCCGAATAAAATACCAATGAGCAATATATGTTTTACTGATTGCTTTGAACTAAAGCATATTTTTGAAGGCTTTTCATGAAAACAAAAAAGAAATGGTTTTCTATAGACACATCTCTTTTGAAATTGTGATTGCGCTGGCGCCTCTAAAGACTAAAGTTTCATCAGAATTAAATTTAAAAAAAGAATTTTTAATTAAATTTTGCGTGATTGATTGCACTTGACTGGCGGCTGGTGGATGGGTGGTGGGGTGGTGGGGTGCAGGTGAATTGGCTGTGGGAACAGGAACGATTGCCCAGAATGTTATTTGTGACAGGCAAATAGAAGCCGGCCAAAAGCAGCATCCGCACAATTAAAAACGAAAGCGGCTTAATAAGTTCACTTCATGCGGCCTTTGATGAGGCTCACAGCAAACGGAATTCCACGAAGCGGCAACTGAAAAATGACGCGTTCAAATTAAAAGGACACTTTTTGGTTTCATGGGACATGCGTGCCAATTGTGGCCACGCCCACAGCAACGCCCACGCCACGACGGGACCAGTCCCAAGCTGACACCCAGGGCCCGATATAGCCTCCAAAAATAAGCGCGTGGGGATTGCGTTAATGAGGCAATGCGTCACTGCGTCCAGCTCGCTCCCAGCTCCCTGCGCCCCGCTCCCTGCTCCCTGCTCCCTGCGGCTCCCCACTCGAATCTTCTAGCTTCCGGCCCCTCGGCCCGGTGGCACTCCTGGCCTCAGCTCATTGCTTGTCAAGTTCATCAGCATAATTATCCATGGCATTGACTTCTTCATCAGCTGTCGCATTGTCCCTGCGCCAGTGTGCCGCTGAGATTTGGCTGGCCAGAAATTTGCTATTTGCTCAGTTGGCGGGGCTGCCCTCTACTCGCCTCTGACGCCCCTCTGGCCACTGGGCCACATAAAGTGTGTTAATTGTGCAGATTTGCCGGCAATGCGAACGATAAAGAAAATAATGTTTTTGGCTTAAAAAGATAAATCGCAAGGACATCAAGAGGAAGCCGCAGGCGGCTAACGACAACGAATTTATAGAGCCTGCCAATAGGATGGGGCGTCCCTCAGCAGACGCAGAGTCCAGCCAGCCAAATAATTATTGCATCAGTAATTAAGTTGTTTTACTTCTTTTTTTCTGTGTCTATAAACATACAAACACTATATACATATACATATACATATATATACATATATAAATATATAGTCACCAGCTGATGTCCGATATGCGTCTTACTGTTGCGTGTGCGTCTGTTACAGCAGTCGGTGGAGAGTTGCTCAGCTGCGATGTCGAGAGAGCTTAAGGCCAAAAGACGGCAATCATTTATCTAAGAAGTTTTGCTTTTTGCTTTTCCTTTATACCCTGTACCCATTGCAAAAGGCTAAGCAAGGGTGTGTTGGTTTTGTGCGCATCTACGAGCCCAGAAAGAATCCATATATCATATATCATACCATATATACCATATACAAAACATGTTCATTATTACACCCCATTTTGTCAATACCGAAAATTATAGATTTTAAGATTCGTTTTTTTTTAAATTATTATGTAAGTTTTACAATAAATACACAATATACAATATACAAGTCAGGGTATCTCTTAGTCGGGCACACCCGCCTAGAGCACTCTTACATGTTCAATTCAACATTTGGTCCTGATAAATAACAAATAACGTTTGATGATAAACGTTTGATCATACTCAGACAGGAACTGCGAAACTGGGCAAGGACTGAATCAAGCAGTCAGAATAGAATGTAATAGAATGGAAAACTCGCTTGTGCTACCCGGCTTAGCCCGACCAAAGCAATGTTCTTCAAGCCTTAAAAAATAAAACATAATACATATTAATTAAATATAATAAAATTGCTTTCAAAATGAAAAATATAATAATTTAATAATAATTTTGAAATAGGTAGGTAGGTAAAATTAATAATAATAAGTAGAATACATTATAATACCAACAGACTATTAATATTACTTGGCATAGTATTAAGTATTTCTGTTTCAGACAATTATTGGAATAACAAAAACATTTAACAGAAAAGAGTAAAGTGTCATAAAAAGTAGAATATAAAAGTATGTAGAGTGCAATCAAATTAAATTAAATAGAATATAAAATAAAAGACTTTAATTGAGTTAAGAACTACAAATAAATTAAAAAAATAAATAAATTGATTTCCACTGCACAAGTTAAGTAATATTTTTAAGGGTGTTCAATTTTAAGCCAAAGCAGATTAAAAATCGTATTGATCTAAAACAGTTATGTGTACTCTATTGCGTATACGAGCTTATTTATCTCGTTGTATCTGTATTCTGGCATTCCAAACGGCTGATCCGCTGGCAATACCCGCTCACCCCTTTTGGATACACAGTATGTGTATTGGGCGACTCCCAAGAGGGCACAAAGCGCAAAAGTCATCGACCAATTTCCCAAAAACAAAATGCAAATCGTCTGTCAAGCACACTCTCTCTCGCACACCCCACGCACACACAGGCCACTTATTTATTCCGTATTACGTATTTTTCAAAACGCTCAGTGCAGAAAGGGGACAACTCTGGCAGTGAAGTGAAGTAGAAGCCGCGTTTCCTTAGCCTGAGCTTTGCCACTGCCACAAAAAGTGCGCAAACGTTGCAAGGGCAAAGGCAAGAGCCAGGGCTGAGGAACGGGGGCGGGTGCTCGGTGCTCGGTGCTCGGTGCTCCATGCTCGGGGATAGAGGAAGCCTTCAATCAATCACCGAGGCTGACAGTTACGCAAATATCAATCAAAAATAAATCGCATGTATGTAGCGACTTGTTTGCCAGGTGGGCGGGGCCTGTATGGCCGTGGCCAACAAGCGAACGCATCAAGATTTTTGGCCCGTGCATTAGCTGACGCTGCTGGGCGGCAATCAGCTCAGATTTTGGATGCCAACGAGTTGTCGCCATCTGCTGGAAGTCATCGCCAGCCAATTTGGCAATGAAGTTTCACCACTTTTGCCATATTTCTGTCTGTTCCTACATTTATTGTGGCAACTTAGCATTTGATTGAGCCGTGCCCCGCTCCGGCCTAGCCCTACCCGGGACCGGGCCACGTGCGGCTATCCTTATCGTGGCTTGACTTATACGTGGGCCTTGACTTGCCAGCGCCAGCGCTGAAGGCTTTCGCCCTCACATTTGTCATTTTACAGCACATGCAGGATTTCGTTTCATTAATTATTGGCTAAGCTACAGCCCCTCATTTATTTAACATTAACTGATGTCTTTTATTTGAACAACCTTTGCGAAACCATTACAAAATTATTTCAAAAAGTGCAAAAAAAAGGAAAATTAATTTTAATGGCATACATTGTTTAATATTGAATTCCAATAAGTCAAAAATATTGAAATGTTGACAATAATAAATAAATAAATAAATAATAAAGAAACAACTAAGAATGTTGCAGTCGGCCGTAACCGACTCCGCAATACTTGTTCACAGTACTTAGTAGTTATTATTGTTATCTTGGAAAAAATAGAATTTTCATATTTCATGGGGGCCGAGGTGGGCATGGCCAGCATATTTCGGCTCGATCTTAAGAGGAGGTCACCCAAACACTATCTGGCAAATTTGGTGACTAGCCTTAAAATTGTGGGAGAATAAAATTTGCGGGGGCGGGAGTGGGCGTGGCCGGGAATTTTCCTTCCACTAGTGTAAAAGGGATGACCACTAATCTACCTCTAAAATGTTGTGACTCTAGCTGTAAAACTGTGGAAGCATGAGCTCTCGGATCCATAGCTCCCATATTTCAAACGCCCATAACTGTGTCAAAACTGAACCGATTTGTTTAATGGCATTTTTTTCATGGTTTGGCACCTAGATTGATTCGGCATTTCAATTATATTCATTATTGAAAATAAATTTTTTTTTAATTTTTTGGGAAAAAAGCATGTACTCCCCCTTACTCATTTTGGAAAAATTTTTTTTTCAAAATTTATAATCCGGAATTTCTATTTTTAATCGATTGTGGTTGTCTCAATTAGTATAAAAAACAACATTAAAACCGATTCTGAGGGGGTCAAATTTTTTGTCAAAAATCATGCAAAAATTGACAACAATTTTGACAAGTAAAGCTCTCGGATCCATAGCTCCCATATTTCAAACGCCCATAACTTTGTCAAAACTGAACCGATTTTTATGTTTGATGGCACTTTTTTCATGGTTTGGCACCTAGATTGATTCTGCATTTCAATTATATTCATTATTGAAAATAAATTTTTTTGTTGAATTTTTGATAAGATTCTGCGATGTACTTTCCAATAGTATATATTCCACATCTGCTCAAAAACTGTGGGAGATATAGCCATTTCCCATTTGAGCGTAACTTCAACAATAAGTCACAACGGAAAAAGGAACTCATTTCTAAATATACTATTTAATTTTAATGTTGATGCGACAAGTTTAAAGATTTTGCTGCAAGAATCTTTAAGTGTCCTGCTTTTGTTTCCCTTACAAATTGACCCCACAATTAGTCTCTGTTTCTCTCTTTTCGCTCAATTCCGAACTTTTAGTCATGTGCTAATTGCTCGCACCCCCTTGCAGATTTCTGGTCATATGACACATCTATTATACATATGTATGATATTATGGTAGCCTATGTTTATTTTTATGCACCCCCTATCTGCTTTGTGCCCTACTATATGTACACCTGTGCTTGGGTGCTTCTCGTCCTGACCCAAGGAACATGAATAATTTATTGTTGGTATTGTTTTTGTGGTTTGTGCAACTGCAGTAGTCCAACTGTTTCCACAGCTACAACAATGACAACAACAACAACAACAACTACAGCACATTGCGAGCCAAAAGCAGCCACAGCAAAGCGAAATGCAACTAAAAAGTTTTTCTTGCCACTTTTTGCATTCGGCCTTTGGGTCAACTAATTTATGCGGCCAGTTTGTTTGTTCGTTTGTTGGCCAGAAATACTTGATAATTGCTTAAATCATACTTGGCCTTAAAGTACAGTTAAATTAAATTAAATAAATTAAATGAATCTGCAATTACGGCAAATTATTGCTAATTGACAAGGACAGCTATCATTGGGACAAGTTTGTATTAATTACGCCCTTTTTTAATTGTGACGAATTTGAAATGTTAACGCCTTGCCGACACGATTTGTCAGGTGGCAACACTATTTTATTCGCATGTTAAAGTTTTGCAATGGAGATGGAGATTCATTGCAACTTCTGCCAATTAAAGTTGAACAAGAAACAAATGAGCAAACTTATAATTTTTTTTTTGTGGGACTGCTATTCAACGGCTTCAAAGTCATGCCTGCACACACAAAGGCTGGCAACATCCTTAAAATAAAGAGCGCATTTTGAAGACTCGTTAAACTGCGCAAAAAACAAACACGAAACTAACAGACGGACTTGGCATTTTTCATGAAATATGTATCAGCATACAAAAACATAGAAGAGCAAGCACAATACACACACACACACGCGCACACATGAGACATCATAAGTGTTAGAAGAAGGGGGTAAGCAGCGTTGCCAACTCTTTAACTGAAACTTTTTACACCGGCCCGCAACGGATACGGACTCATGCCCGAATGGCCCCGACTCGCAACATGTGAATAATTTATGTAACAATTGCGACACTTTTTTCCCAGTGAGCGGCAACTGGCAACTAGGGGGGATGGGAGGGAGGGGGAGGGGGCGGCAACATCTACAAGTTTAATGGCATTGTTGCTCGGGATTTGGGCATAGCAGCCACGGCACTGACGTGTCGTAAAAGCAAATAGAGCGAATGGAAGACCCAGGCACTCGGAATGGGAATGTCGAAACTGAAGCTGCGACCGCCTGGACGGGATCGGCAGATGCAGCCACTGCTCGGCTCGCTGACAGACAACGTTTTGGCTACCCGCCTAAGTGAATGAAATATGGTTGCCTAATAAAAATTGTATGAAATAAAAGTGATGACTTTTACTTTCGCTTTCACTTTCACTTTCCCTTTGCCATTGACTAAGCGGCGACGTCCCAGTGACCACCCATAGTTCGGCTTACAGCTGCCGCTGCGGGGCATAAGTCAAAGCAACACATACTAAACTTAATGTGCGTGTGTGGGTGTGTGAGTGTGTGCATATGCGTAAACTTGTTGCGCTTGACTTCTATATAGAAGATTGCCAAGTGGACCTTCAAGTTTCACAAATATACGCACAAGCAAAAAATTCACAAAAGTTTAGCTACTATCTTTGCTCAGCAATATTGAGAACGAAAGAATGAGAGAAGGTGCAGAAATAACTTTTTAAATATGACTATTATTATTTTAGTATTTATTCTTTGGAAGCAAAAAGAAAACCTGTAAACATCACTTAAATCTATAACAAGTAAAAACGCTGCAGTTTAATAATAACTAAAGCATACAAAATAATATAAAAAATAAAACGCAACTCGAATACAGTTAAAGGTAAGTTGTACAACAAGAATTATACACAAACGCAAACAACTATAAAATATTCTGATAATATATATCGATTTTCACTATTTGCCAAGCAGAATATTTGGAAGGGGGCTTAAAAATAAATATTTTGTTTTAATTATGAGCACATTACAAACTGCCAAACATATGTATATTTAGAGGGGAGGGGGTTTAAGCTCCCAAAAACCCCTTGCCTGCGCCACTGTACTTGTTCCCCTTATTGATCTGAAAGTGCATGTGAGAGGTTGAGTGTAATAACAAAAATAAGCTAGAAAGGTTGCATTATACTTAAAGAAAGTGCAATAAATTAATAGGAAAGTGCTTTAAATACCTTGTAGAGTCCGCGCCATCTTAAATCTTCAGAGATATGTATATTTGAATCAATTGGAAATTTTGCGGCAATGTTCGAGACCCTCTCGGATATGTTGATCCTGTATCTAGTGGCTACTCGGGATATTGTTGACGCTTGTCATCACAAGAGTGTTCACTGTTCATCCTTGAACGCGAAAGGGACGCCGTCAGGCGATGGCCATCCCTTCCCCAGGGAGGGCGTTCCGGAGCTCGTCAGCCAATTAGAGCGGTAAGTGAATGTATACGCAAGCCACACCACATATTATATACACACCAGCTATGCACACACACAACACACAACACACAACATGTGCAACATGTGCATGGGCTGGGTGTGACTTATTAAAAGTAGCTCGGTGCCGCGACGCGGCAACTTAATTAAATGCATCCATTGGCACGCGGCAAGCGGTAAGTGGCATGCAGCATGCAGCATGCGGCATGCGGCATGCGGCACGCGGCGTATGCGCAATGTTTGCGTTCAAGCGGCCAGTAAACTAAACAACAAGGCTAACAAGCACAGCACAGACAACACTGACAACACCAATACCAATACACTCTCCCATCCAAAGACGTCTACAGTTGGCCGCAGAACATTCGTTGTTCGCCGCACGCTCCCTCAGGGTGGGAAGGCTCAAAGCAATCGGGGCTTGGCTTAAATGCAGTTGGCTTCTTGTATACCCTTCCTATATGTATTATGTCTTTGGTCCCGTTAGATGTGACGCATTGGTGGAGACATCTGCCACGCCACAAAGCGCAAATATGTTTTATATACTCGATTCATTCTTCCTCTGCCATTTGCTTCAGTTTCGCAGCTTTCATAAGGAAAGCGACTGCTGCAGGCTTTACATATGTAGAAGTCAACGGAAGTAGATCAATATATCTACAAATACATAGGATATACTTATTAAAATATACTTTCAATATTAAATTATTATTAATCATGCCATAAATAAGAACGATCAGCCGAAAAATAATAGATAAGTATAATACATTTATCATTGCCATATATCTGCTAGGGCATTTAATCGTTGCCTTACTTAATATAAGTTTACTTCGTATACCCTGAATCTGAAAATGGCCAGGAGAGGGTAAAATGGTTTCGTGGAAATGTGTGCAACAGGCAGAAGGCGGCATCCCCGACTACTTAGGGTAGCTTTTTGTTTACCGAACCTTGTCAAGCTCAGCGATTTTAAATTTAAAAAATCGCGTCATTTCGAATATATTTTGGCCTTTTTGGGCATATGTCGGAGATTATAGAAACTGGAAACATGGAATTCAGTAAGAATGTTCCCGTACAGCATATCAGATATATTAGACTTTTCGGTTACTATACATTAACAGGAAGTTACAGGAAGACGCGAGGTATCTGCTCGTCGAGCACGCCCGACTAGACCACTCGTTGTTGTTTTCTGCTAGCCTGCACAAAAATTACTCTGTTGCTGGATTTATTTTTTGCAGCTTTTTCTGTTGTTGCCATTTTTTTTTTTAATTTTTTTGCTCTCTTCTTCGTTGTATGCAATAAATTGCGCCACTTGAGCAAAGTTAATAAAGTCACAAATAGTTTAAATATTTATTTACAGTTTTTTTGGCTTGGCCAACAATTTTGCTCTTCATTGTGCTAACTACAGTGCTGGTTGTTTTTGTTGTCACTGTGTGCGCTTACGTGACATTGCGACATTGCCGTTACCAACGCCATGCCACACCACGTCGCGTGGCAAGTGGCAAGTGGCAAGCCAGCGCTCGTGCGACGGGGAGACTGGGCCCAAAGGGGTTGGCAAGCGGTTGCCTGCGCCAGCAAAAAGTTAAGACCGTGCCAGGGGTTATAGCTCTGGGTTGCCAGAGTTACTCGAAACTGCGACAACTACAACCACGTTAGACCAACAGCATAATTGCTACTTAAGTCCAACATATACAACACCAGCACAAATATTTGCACACACACACACGCACACACATACACAAGGCACATGGGGTGGCAAATGCCTAACTGTGCTTTTTACATGCATTAACATAACTTTATTATGGCCTATTAAAGCCACGACCCCAGTACTGGTGGACAAAAGAGCCGCAACTGGGTATTGACATGCATGTTAAAATGTTAACATAATGAGCTTAACATGTTATGTTAAACCATTTACATGGCTGCGTCATACGCACACTTTGCACATCTGAACTGTGATTAAAACTCGTTTAAAAACCAGAGATTAAATGACCTATTAAATGTAGTTATGAAACTTTCTAACGGTATGCCAACTTTAACATTGCCTTTACATTGTCGTCTTGATAGTTTGCAGCAGTTGATTGCCCTACTAGACGCTAAATCATCATTTTAAATGGTATTCGATCTAGAATACAATACAATAAATACAGTTGACCTAAAAGTAGTAGAAAATACCATTTACCCTAACAATCTATTAATGTGGCTAGCTAAAACAAATAAGAACGTTACAGTCGGGTGTAACCGACTGCGCAATACTCATTCGCAATATAATAATAGCTTAAAGCAGTAAAAAACGGTCCTAATTATTATCGTTATTTTGCAAAAATATCGATTTTGTAATTTTTGGGAAGTTGGAAGTTGATAAAATTAAAATTAAAATTGTGAAACAATTTCTTGAAAGCCCGCCTGGGATAAGATAAGAAATTTAATATATTTTATAATATTTTTTGTACTAATTAATTGTTAACAATTAAGCATCAATAAACATAAAAAGAAAACAAAAGTACTGTAAAAAATTGCAATCGCCAATCGCCATCATCAAATATATATACACACTTATTATATATGTATGTTTATGTCAAATTTTCCCAATTAACTTGTCAAATTCACCACACGTTTTCTTTGATAGCTTCTGTTTTATGAAACTTTTGGGCCTAAAGTAAATGTTCGTGTGTGCCAAACTTTGATATTTCTGGTAGTCTACACAAAACCAATATACATAGATACTTTATCAAGCGTAAGAGCATTTTATGCTTAACTTATTATGTTGCATAAATATATTACCAAAAGTACTTTATAGCGCCCTTACTCTGTGTAGATATGTATATCTTTTAATTATTTAATGAGTATACTACAAAAAAGGTAATCCACTTTAAGTTCTATTCTTGTTTGTTTCCGAAGCCAACCTCGATTAAATTTCAGTAAAGTATACTCTTTAGCACGTTTTAAAATGTAGCCGGTACGCAAATTTCATTGGAATTGAGTCGAAAGTCGAAAGGAAGCACGAACTGAGGCGTTTTATATTCCATTCGAGTCAAATAAACCAACGGGTAACCAAGGAAATCAATTTCCTTGTTACAAACTGGAAACGTTGTTGTGGCAGAAAAAGTTATCTAACCGACAAATCTCGTTGCATGTTCAATTGTTTTAATTTAAATGTACCAAGTAAATAACATTTGCGCCAACTTTCCTAATAGCTGTCCATTGGCCAAGTCCGCAAACGGAATGTCGTCTGTTCTTATTTACAATTTGGGGGCAAGAAAACATTTGTTGCTGCTGTTGCTGCTGCCTGTTCTTGAAAAACTTAAAAAGCGTAAACAATTTCTACTGACAAGTGGATGGTACTGTAAGCACACACGCACACACACACACACGCACACACACACACGCTTTAAGACCTCATGATGTTTAGTGCACTCAACTTCACTTAGAGCTCGCTCTTTTTTCGACCTCCTTCCCCACCTCCCACTTTGCTTTTTGAAGCGATTGTCGCCGTTGATGCTACCTTCATTTTGGATTGCCAACGAGGTTCGACGTTGTTGGCAATCGCATAGACATCGCCAGAAATGCTAATGTGACCCTGTCATATTCGCCTGCTCGGCTGGCGCTTATTTAAAATGCAGTATAAATAATTGGCTGTCGACACGTTGTGCATATCCATATGGCAGAGTTGGGCTGCGGTCCATGCCAAGGCAATTATCCCTGCAGGCGTGTTAATTTATGCCCAGCAAATAAAATATATTAACAGACGAGAGATTTCCCCAAACATTTACACGTGTCTGCGTCTCTCTGCTTGGTTTTTCTATTATCCGCAGCCCAAAATGAAAATTCACACACAGCATCAGCAGCCGTCCAGAGCATGAGAAATTTAAGTTGCCATGTCTGGTTGTTTTTGGTTTCTGCTCGGTGCGATTTGGCCCGAACGTGGCCCGCGGCGTGCTGCCGGAGCATCCTGGAAACGCACTCATCTGAAGTCCGAGAACAAAAGAAACGGCCAAATTCGATGCTTTGCAATTAAGTTGGCAAATTGCAGCCAGAGGCTAAATTCCTATTACCGATTATTGTATTTCATTAGGTGGAGAACTCAGCATACAACGAACTTAGAAAATCTGTAAAAATACTGCTTTTAGATTGCAGATTGCCCTTAGCGTAGGTTGATCAATAAATATTTAAATTTAGCCACACTTCGGCTTGAAATATGATACAAGCTATACTAATTAAATAACTTGCTTGTTTAATGATTTTCTGTCGCAATTATATCAACAACTTCTCACAAGAAAATGTCCAAAAAAGTGTTTCCCATTTCCAAATTATCTCTGCTATTTACGTAATATATTCACAAGTACATATAAAGCCTTCGTAACTTACAGAATACGACGTAAATATTGGAGAATTTAATGCTCTCAAGAGGACACCTGTGCACACCTGTCTGTATATACTATAAATTTGCTCTTTAAAATGTTCTTGTAGTCATACATTCAAAGGTAAAAAGGTAAAGGTTTGAACTTCAAATATATTTTTTCCTTCCACTTTTCAGTTTGATAATTTATTGAAATTCACAATTTTTAATTTCCCTCAACACCTCCAAGCGCTCCCTGTCTATCGAAAAATGTATATTGAATTTTTAATTTATCGGCAATTAATTTCATGGTCTCGTAGATAAAATGCGGTCTCCGTTAATGACGCCCCTAGTCAAGGTTATTCTTCATTAATTTCACCATGATATCACCTTGCGTGGAGGTTTTATGTTTGCCACAAACATAAAAAATGCAAACATTACCGATGAAAAAAAGCATATTTAATTTTCAATAAAATACTTACATTTCCTTTCAGCAGCTTTTGATGCTACTTTGGTTACAGCTGCCGGGGCTGCCACACCTATTTAATATTTCAATAATTAATTTAATTAAACAAATCAATTGCAATTTAACTTAAACAAGAACACACTTCCAAGTTGTTTAAAAATATAATTTTTGTGCAAATCGACGTAAAGATAATATCTTCTTTTAATATCAATTGTAGATCAAAAACTTGTGATTTGCAAAAACCGCAGCTTGGCTGATAATCAGATTCCATATGCCATATATCACATACGCATTCCTTTTCCCTTCCAGACAAGACCAAGCCAAGGAAAACGCTTTCCCAACGCAACAAAGGACGTAAAAAAAAATGCACTCAATGTCGCTGACAATACGCGACTGGGAATCGAATTTTGAAAATCGCATGAAGTGAGGAGAGATCGCGGAGTCTTCGATTTCAAGTGTGAAACTGCAATTGCATTCGAAAAGTGCTTGCATTCTGCGTGAGGGCGCTAGCAATTGAGTGCAAGGCAGCAGTCGATGTGAAAGCGCACACCATGCCCGCCCGCTGATTTAGTAAATCAAAAATAATTTGATGATGTCACACACCCACCCTCACACCCACCCTCACACACACACACACACACGCAGGCACATGCACATATGGCAGTGTGCGACGCATCATAAATCTCAGCATTAAAAAATTGAACCCGGAGCGGAACGGGCGCTTGAGCGCCAAAGCGGCTGCTCTGACGCACACATCGTATATCATTACACACTCACACACACACACACAGCGTTGGCATGTGCAACGATATTTTACAATATAATTATGTCAACTACAGAGAACGACGACAAAATCTACGTCGAGCTCTCAGCATCTCAACAATACTTTGTATGTCCGGTGTTGTTGTTGCTGCTGCTGCTGCCTTTCCCTGCCCGCTTCCTGTTGCCATTCCTATTCCCATTCCCATTTCCTCTCGCATTCCCAATGCCCTGCCACTCCGGTTGCCCCCTTTCGTTGGGGCACGCTGCTGCCCTTTGATGCAGCGGCTGCAGCAGCTCTCAATTGTCAGACTGTTGGCCACGCGAGCCGATGGCGACAGCAGCGGCGCCAGCATATAAAATTATGACACCCTTTGGGATTACGGAGAGGCGAGCTTTGGACAGCAGCTCTCGACAGTCAATGTCAAGCACAATGAGTCAGCTGCCACATATCTTTGTCTATCTCTATCTAACGCATTCTATTGTTTATGCCGCTGCCACTGGCTCTCTCCCTCTCTCTCCCTGGGGACATAGTATCCATTTTACTGCCTTACAATTTGAGCTGCGTTTGGACAAAAAAAAATCCCATTTTTATTATCCAAGTTAATGAACAAATAAATAGGGCGATATTAAATATATAAAATTGCTCAGACGAATTTAAATAACGGCTTAAATTCCAAATGATTGCAGTCAATTGTAAATGCATTTGTGGTCAATAATAAACGCAGCTTGAATGTCAAATGTATCAACTTGACAATACTCAGATCTAAATAAGTTCAATGTCCCATGTACGTACTACTCTACTTCAAAAATTTATCTTGACTGTAAAAGGCAGATCGATACCTCAGGTGCATAGGACTTAAGAATTTAAAATAATTGTGTGAGTGTTGAATTATATTTAAATAAGAAAAATATTGAAAATACGACACTGGCTCTGGCCTTTGGCTGAAATGCAATATTATATCTAATAAAACATATAAAACTGATTTCCCCGAAATAAAAAATGCAAATATAATCGAAGTTTGATTTAATGAGATTCCCATTTTATTGGAATTCTTAGAATCATTTTAGTGAAATCAAAACTGGGAGCAATTTTATACTTCAATCAAATACAATACAATAAACATTTTTTCTACAGAATTTAGTTTTTATATTACGAGCATTTTCAATCGCAAAATTTCTAAACATATTAAGTCTCGAATACAGTAATCAAAAGGTTAACAATTTATAGATTTTATTTAATTCGAGAATGGTGTTCTTATTTGTGCTTTGTGTCTATTCCGGTCGTTTTTGATATGACATTTTTTCTCTTTTCTGTTCCTGTTTGAGGTCTGAAACCAATTTACTCTTTTCCAGTTTTTTTTTACACAAATTTTTTGATACCGTATCTATCGAGCAAAAAGAAATCAGGTATATACTGAAAATCGAGACACACTTGAGAACCCAAATTTTAATTAGTTTGTCACATTTGGTGGCTGCCTGGCGGTTTTACGTAAACTATCAAATCGTAATTCATTTGTCTTAAGCGACCGCAAAAAGCACGGCCTAAGCACATAAGCGCAGGTAAATACAGATACGCTGACAGATACACGTACACACCCAAGTTAAACCACACATTTGGCAAGTAGTCAACCGTTTGGCGCCGCAAAGTATGCTACATGCACCAAAAACTACAATTACAACAACAAGAGAAACCACAGCGCTCTTTTAGACAATAGGAAAGACGAAGACTTACCAGTTGCCAAATAAATTAAATAATCATGTGGCGACTACATAGAGTGTATGCAGAGATAAAGACAGAGAGAGAGAGAGAGAGAGAGAGAGAGCAGCCATTCTTTACATACAACATTAAAAAAGGTTGCAAAAGTTGAGAGACTTGTTCCATATTCTATTTCTTTCCTTCTGTTTAAACCTTAATTTGAAGCGCAATCTTGGCGCCTTTTGGAGAGACTCTTGCAATCTATTAGCCCGCCGTACATAATTCATTTAAGCCAAGTATATGGTTTGTTGGGCATTGCTTTGAGCTCTAAGAAATCGATTGTTGTTGCTGCTGTTGCAAGCTGCCACGACGATGGGCTTATATTACTTTGTTTGTCTGTTAATGAGTTTTCGCATAATTGTGCTTTAATGAGGTTGAGGTTTGAGCTGTTGCCAATCTGTTTGACTGTGCATGTGCATCTTGTTGTTGTTGTTTTTAGTCGGGCCTGTCGGCGATGTCAGCATTAACCTGATTGCACTTTCCCACCTGCAACGCACTGTGGGTACCATGGCCCCAAAGCCCCGTTCAAAAAAAATTTTATAAAATAGGCAATATTATGAAAAAAGAAAAAATTATCAATGTAATAAAAGTTAAGTAAACTGTACGTAAGATATTTTAAAAAAATTTTTAAAAATTTTTTACAAAAGAAAATATAAAAAATAATAATAATACCACATCATTTGTAAAGCATCCGCTAAAAGAAATATCTCTAATGACATCGACAACCTTAACGATTATCCATTAAATAAAACTGCATTTTTACATAATAATATAATATAAGTGTCAAAACTGTCCACTGTGCGACGCGACAATTAATCGACTGTCGTTTGTTTTATTCGCACTGTTGTTGTTTTATTTTGGCTGTCATTTACATTATTATTATTATATTTTTTGTCGGGTTCCTTTCCGCTCTTTTGGTTTTTTCTTTTTTTGCAAGGACATGATGATGATAAATATTCCTGGCAAAGCTGATATTTTTATTTTGTGCTTTTTTCTCGATGTTTTCGCTTGCATTGCAACCCCTTTCGCAGTCGCTTTAAACGTTATTAATATTTATGCACAACGCGGTAACTATTAAAATGACATTTTTGCAGTTAATCCAATTCATATTGGCCTTGAAACATTTAAAAGCAAAACAAAAACCTAGTACACTGAAATTAAACGTGCGTTTCATGAATAATTTGTGTCTTTCATGTTAGCACTAAGTAATATCCAAGACAAAATACGTTGCAGTTGTTGACTGATGAGATACTCACTGAAGTATCTTAAAGATTGGCATACATTTAATATATCTCAAAGACAGAAATGTGTTCCTTATTATATTAAAGTATCTTACGTATGCAATATCCAACATAATATCCATTAGATATGCGCCATGCTCCCAATTGAATGATTTCGAACTTGTGCATGGAGAAGTTAATTGGCGCGATCGATGGCGTACTTTACATTGTATATGTAATTGTTGGATACGTGTAAGTAGATTGTTAGATAAGTCGCATCCACATGGGGTCATGCATTTTATGCACGAATACCGATTGCACATGTTTAGCAAGGCAATCGAATGCAAACAAGAAGTTGCTGCTGCTGCTGTTTCTGCTGCCAAATGTGGAGCCAAGCTTGGAGCGCACGAGGCTGCGGAGGCTGCAGTGGCGGCACGTGATTCCCATTTCAAATTGATTTTCATTTGCCTGTGAACTGCGAATGTTTGTTGTGAATGCAATTGATTTGCCAGCATGGGCAACGCGGATTCAATGCCACAATCTGCGACGGAAGGCCCCACAGGATTTTGGCTGGCAAGTGAGGCAATCTCCGTCGTCGTCTGCAGATTAATATTTACTTAGCGCCAATGCAGCGTATTGAGACACGCAGTTAGCTGATCAAAAAGAGAGAAAATAAAAATAAAAAAACAAAGCAAAGTCTCCTTCAAAGCCGTTGTCTACACAAT
The DNA here is from genome assembly GCA_035043565.1 of Drosophila robusta. NCBI lineage: Eukaryota > Metazoa > Arthropoda > Insecta > Diptera > Drosophilidae > Drosophila > Drosophila robusta. Next base: position 16,376,525 of record JAWNMW010000257.1, on the reverse strand, counting down.
CCATTTACTAAGCTCCCCTTAGCCCCATATGTTGCTTAGCCCACTCAGCGAAATGGTTACAATTCAAATAGGATTTGTATTTGTTTGCCTTTTGGCTGAGCTGCGTTTGCTTTGCCGGCGAATAAATTGCAAGAGAAACTCAACTCAAACCCACCTGACAGTGTGTGTGTGTGTGCGTGTGTGTGTGTTGTTGTTGTTGGGCTAGTCTAGGTGTGCGTGTGTGTGCGCGCGGTGTCCCAAAAGTGTTGGGCAAATATTCGGGGCCAGTTTGCTAGAACGCTAATTTGATGTGCTGCGAAAGTATCTTACAGATACACTGCCTGTTTGTGGTTACAACAACGAAAGCGTACGGCTGCGCATTAGCGATATCTAAGCAAATATTTGGGCACATGCGGCGTATGAGTAATGTGTGCTACAAACCAACCTCCTCCCCCTTGACAGTTGACAATGATGAAGTGTGCAGCCCCCCGAAATTGGGCGCATACGAAACTCACGACCACAACTAGCGGCAACAACAAAAATACTATCTCTATCTCATGGATGGCCCCATGTGGATTTGGCGTTGACTTTGGCTACATATTTCGACTTTGTAGTGTGCTTCAGTTGCAAATTTATTTCAAATGCTTAAATTAATTTTTTACTCATAATTTATTGCAAACGTATTTCTCATAAAGCAACCATAAGTCTAAGGAAAATAACTACTGGGGCCCTTTAAATAAAATTATAAAAGATATTTTGAAAAAACAAAAAACAATTAATAATTTAAATTAATCTTAATTTTGTATTTCAATATCGAATTTCCATGCCTTATTAAACTTTTTGATAATAAGGGATTTAATGAAGTGGGATAGGATAATAATATTTGATAATGTTTCAATCGATAGACTTCAAAAAATACAGGTTGATTGCCGATCCGAATGCAAATGCACTCGACCAGGCGCATCAGCCTAATTCCTTAAATTCAACTCATAATTTACAAAGTTTTGTGAAATTACCGCGCACACAGACCCAACAAACACCCTCTCCCGACCACCTTAACACTTTGCCTAAATTGTTTAAGTACTCTTTCACGAACTGAAAAGAGCATATTGGGTTTGAGCCGTGTCCGTCTTGCTGTCCATCCGTCTATCCGTGTAGACTGAAACTTGGAATGTATAATATTGGCTACACAGATTCAAATTGACAAACATTTTAACATGTAATACTTTCGGATACATAGCCCCCATATTGATATTATATAATATTATTATGATATTGTTTGATATTATTTTGGTTATAGCTTGGTCTGAATCTGCATTTAGAAAATATGTTTTATTTTGATTAAATTTTTTTTTTTGTAAAAAAAATTAAAAAATCAACAATTGTTTAAAAATTTAAAATTACAAATTATTATTTTTAATCTATTGAGGATGTCACAATTAGTATTATGAAACATAAAACACTGTGAACAAGTATTGCGCTGTCGGTTACACCTGACTGCGACGCTCGTACTTGTTTTAAACTGCAGCTTACTACCGCAAAGTTCTGCCCTGTTTTTGTCTGTTTTGAAGGTGTTTAAGATGCCCCACTTGTTGACTTAGGACTTGCGGCTGTCAAGTGTTTTTCATAATGCCAACAACTTATGTCGTTTTGCCACCTCAGCAATCGAGAGGAACAGAAGTACCGCATACATATATAAATCTGAAGTGGCCTCCACGCGACGCTTTGTCGCAGTCTTAGAGCTGTTCAACAATATTTGGTAGTTTCCCGCCCAGCCCAAAGAATGAGCTAAAAAGAGCTCAGCTAAATAAGAATTCAAGGCAGTTATCAATACTTAATTATGTAAATTACAAGACTCTATAGGCAAGTTTTTGAAAAATATCTTTCAAAAATTACGCTTGCGAATTTCAAAAAAAGTCGCCGGTGGCATCGAAAATTTATATAAATAAACAAACTTGATTTCTTTCTGGCACTCAATAACTCATATTCATATCAAAACGGCTGTTTCTTGTTCTTGAAACTGGAATTGATTATTATTATTGTTGACTTTGGGATAATATAATCAATGTAAACTTATTCGCTCAATTTACATAGGGCTGTGTAGCCTAATGGATAGGGCGTCGGACTTCGGATCCGGAGATTGCGGGTTCGAATCCCGTCACAGTCATTCATTTTTCTAATAAAGAATTTTTTTCCCCATTAATGTAATATTGAAGTAATTAATTGTCTTTTCGCGTGACACATTTAATCATATTTATCTATTATCTATTTCATTAGACTGAACTTCAACAGTCCAACAGCAATATATTTGATCGTATTTGATAGCATATATAATTATAGCCGATATATGCGATTTTTATTGAAAATATTATATAAAAGGCATAATTATATATCCGTATCTGTTTCTGTTACATGAGATATTATAGTTAAGGATGCAGTTTAAGTGCCTTTCAATAACCTGTTCAAATCGTTTCCGAAAAGCGTCGAGTTTTATGCTTATAATGATGGACAATGTCGCCTCCGAACGCAAAAGGCGTAATGAAGACAAATAGAGGCAATTGCTGTTGCTACACGGCTCCAGTGCAGGCTCTAGCCTCAGCTCAAGCTCGAGTCCTGGCTCTCCGGCTGTTGGTCCTTGGCTACATTGCTGCTGACACGCTTGCTGCATATTTGTTTAGGTCTCTGCGCTTTTTGCCACCGCCCCCCGCCGCCCACTTCACGTATTCGTATTTGGCTTGTGCCTTGTTGTGTTTGCCTTAGTTTATCTCCATCTGTGTGTGTGTGTGTGTGTGCGGGTGTATATGTTTTTTATATTGTCGCCAGCAATGATTTTCTTTTGGGATACACACACATGTTAACTTTGAACATTGTCCGAGCGTCCGCCCACCAACTAACAAAAATACAAATACAAACACAAACATAAACACAAACACAAATACAAATATGGAGACAAGCCAGCAAAGAGCTAACCAACGTACCAGCCTTGGCCAACAACTTTCGCTTCATTGTATTGCAGTTATTGTATTTGAATTGGACAACTAATGTAAATAATACATCACATACCGTACGTGCCATGAGATTATGTTCAAGTTTCAGCTTAACAGATTTCCTATTTATTTGGCTTTTTATTAACTCGACCAGCTGGAGTTGAAAACTGGAGCTGACGCTGGCCCTGACCCTGACCCGGACCCGGACACGGAGCCTAAGCCTGAGCCAGAACTTGCGGCTAAATCTGGACTTACGTGTACGTGTCGAGGCAATTCCCCAAATATACATATCAAATGTATCCCAGATGTCACAGCATCATTAATTGTTGCTTCGCTTTACTTCAGTTATAAGAGCAACAATCAACTTTGCTGTACTACAAAACGATTTCCTAACCAAAAACTGGGAATATATATGTATACCCGCATCAGATAAAGTTTATTACTTTCTTAAAAAAATCTACGAAAATTGCAAAATTTATATTTCCAAAAGATTTGGCTTTGAGGTAAAAATAAATATTAAAACACTTTTTAGTATTTTTTATAACGCTGTAATAACGAGTATTGCGGCGTCAGTTACACCCGACTATTTCTTTCTTTCTTGTTTTTCTTTTTTTTTTGACTTGATTTAATTATCCTTCAACTTTGCATATACTTGCAAAGCTTTTAGCCAAAGTATCGAACAATACTATCTCAATCTCACGCAAGATGAATCGAATGCTTCCAACTAACGTTCAATTATTTTAGCCAGTTCTATGGACAATTTAATGGGGTATTTAGTTTTGTTTCTATATTGAAGCATTGAGTTTGAGGTTGAGCTGATGCTAGAGCTGGTGGCTTACGCTCGTTTTGGCCAGATCTGGCGTAATGTTAAAGCGCCCTTATGGCCATTTAAGTTAATCTTATGTTTATTTGGCCATTGATTAATGTGCGGTGCCAAAAACCCGCAAAGGTCGTTGCCTGAAAGTCTTCAATCATAGTTTGCTTGTTTGCTCGTTCGCTTCTCCTTTTTGCTCGTTTCTCATTTTTCTATTTTTGTTAGTATATATTTCTAGCCTTCTACGGGTTTATTTATGCACACAATTTATAGCATATAGCACAAGCATATTTGTGTCATTAGCCGCAAATTTTTGACCCATTTGTCATTAGGCTCGAATGTGGGGATTTGCATAAAACAAACACACGATTGCTTTGAACACACACACACGCACACACACACACACACACACGCCCGATGTGCATGTGTGTCTGTTGGCCTGCTAAATGTGTGACCGACAAGATTTATCAAGTAATAACAGACATTTCGGACAACCCATAGACCCATTAGTCACACGCTGTTTGACATTGTCTGAAAATATCATTTTAATCACAGGCCAGAAACGAGATGCTTTCAACTCCTCCAGTTCCGAGCGCTCTTCCCCAAAAGCCATTGTCACGGTCCGTTGCCCATCCGCCGGCTCGAATACGTACCTACACGCTCGTAGGTCAAATATGTATGTATATCTGTGCACACATGACCTATTCATAAGTGAGTGACATAATTCGAGTGCAGGCTCATTAAGAGGCTTCCTAGCAACGAGCCTAGGAATTGCATCTATGTGCTACTAAATATTGCAATTGCTTTCTGTCTTATAGGGTCTTATTTCTCAAGCATTTCGACATTTTGCCATCTATTATCGTACAAATCGAAATTGTGCAATTGCTAATTAAGATGTGTCCTTATGCGCTAGATAGGTTTATAAAAAAACTGCTGCTGAAATCCGGCCAGTAAAGCTACGCACACATGTATCTAAGCTAGAGTTACGTCTTTTAAGTAGATGGATATTAACACTTATACCATTATAAGTTAGTTTTAGTAAGTTAGCAAAATAAATTCAAATAAATACAAAGCAAAATTTATAAAAAAAAACAAAACAAAAAACAAGCCCCAACAACTTTATTGATTTTGGGAGAAGGTGTCCAAAATGTGTTAGTTTTGATCTGAGTTCTTACATATAATCTAGAGAACTAAAATCTAAAAACTCCTTAACATATAAAATGAGGCAAGAATTCGAACAAATGATAAACTTTCTTTGCATATTATATATGTATATAATCAAGAAGTTCAAGTCAAACGATCACAACTAAATCAACTGAGCCAGTCGTCCTGATCAAGAATATATATGCTTCATGGGATCATGTTTCCCACATTTTCACAAACAAAATATTTATCCATTTTAACCATTTTCAATTTAAAAAGCAGGATTAAACCAAAATGTCTGAAGCCTTTTACAAAATCAATTCTTGACCTAAAACATATTCTGTTAAAATATATTTTGGGAAAAATGAAATAATTATTTACATTTCGAAAGCACGAAAAAGAATTATCGATAAAAATCTCAGTTGTATTAATGTTGGTTAATTGCGAGAAACGAAATAACTTTACAGTCCCAATACAAAATTAATATATTCCTCGCTGAGAAAACTGTTCTCGCTCCTTCCGTCATTGCGTTCATAGCTAACCGTATTGCCGGCTGTAGTAAAAACAAAGGTCGTGTAGGGACAGTCAACTCCCAGCATAGCCCCGCTTATCTGGCTGAAGAACAGCTGCAACAAAAGCACACATTCCGACAGGCGCCAGGTCTGCTCCTAAGCGGGAATGCGATGCATTAGAAGTCCGGATCTGTGAGACAGTTAGCCGTTAGTGGCTTACCTTGGCCAGCTTCGTGCATGTCTCGGTGACAATGGGCGTGGAAACCCATCCATTGGAACAGGCAGCTAGTTTCAGCTGATCTGTGCCCATCAAATGGGCGTGCAGTAGCCAGCGCTTGATGCGATAGTTTATACGCCAATTGTTGGCGTAACTTGGGAACACTCGGATCGATATAAGACGGCACTGCTTCAACACCTCCGGATCATTCCTAAGGCACAAATAGATGTTAATCATTCAGTCCCTGCCGTTGGTTGTCATCCGGGCACTTACAAGTTGCCAAGCGGTTCGCTATTTTCCACGCCGGTTATCGCCGACGAGTAAATCAGCCGTAAATTGCCCAACTTTGCGGTAAAGATTCCATAATTTTGTCTATTCAAATCTACGGGCCTATCGATATTGGGCATATCACCCGGTTGATCTGCAAATAATATAACATTGTACACACATAAACAAACAGGAGATTTGTGTTTGCAGTTTTCAAAGTGCTAGCAGAACACGTAGTGTTGTAAAACGCTGCACATAAATGTAAACAGCTGTTGGTAAAAACAGTTGAGACTGTTGCAGCTTTAAAAAAGTCGAAAAAGATCTATATTATTATTTATGAGAAATATAGATTTTTGTAATTTGTGGGGGCGTAAGTGGGCACGGCCGATATTTTTTTTTAGCTCGATCGATTAGAGAAGCTTGAAAACTGTCTGCCAAATTAGGTAACTAACTCAAAAATGTTTGAATATATGGATTTTCACGAGTTATGCCTCCTCCTCCCCTATATATATACATAGATTTAATCGAATGAACGAGTATAAAAACGAATAAATGAGTAATAGTTTGGTTAGCTTAACAACACCAATTGTACACGGCAGATATTTCACAGCACTGACATTTTCAATCGGAAGAATGGAAATCATGTGCGCTTACCCACAATTAGGAAATGTCGCAGCTTGAACAAATAGCTATAGTCTTCCCGTTTATCCACCTGATTGTCAGTTACGTTTCTCAGATATATGCAGCCCCTGAATTTAATCGCCACCAATTTCACATTTGGTGAAGACATCATCTTTATCAACGTTCCACGGTTGGTGCAAAAATCAAACTGCTCCAAGACGCGCAGCGGCTCCGGCAACCTCTTGAAGTACTGCAGACAGCGCAGACCCTGGGAGAAACTGGGCGTGTAGTCCGTGAAGCTTTTCAGGTCCTTGCTCAATTGCAGCGGGAAATCGGCGTCGGTCGGTTCGCGGTAATAGCCGAGTGTTTCGGGTGTGTAATACTTGTTGCCATCGTAGCCGTACACGTGCACTAGCTGAATATCGGTTAACATTTTCCCAAGAATTTCCGCCTGCAGTCGCAACCAAATAATGTTCGATTTATTTGTGTTCCTTTTCCAAAAATAAAAGGGCGGAAAAAACTATTTACTCACTCTCCGATCCTTTCGTTTCGAGCGATCGATCTCAACTGAACCCAATGCAGTCGTCGACTCAAAACATCACATCATACATACATACATATTTACACATATGTACAAACATACAAGAATGCTGTCTTACTTCCAAGAAGAGCGCACTTTATTTGAAATTGCCTGCTGACTGCGCAAATACAGTTTCATAAACATATGAATACATATGTGTATGTTCATATGTGTGTATGTGAATACAAATCTTTTGCTTATAATTATGTATGTACTTGTGAACATTTCGTTGTTTACAAGCTGGAAAAAAGATATGAATGAATTGACAAAAATTATTTAAATAATTACTAAATATATACATACATATGTATGTACATACATAATATAATATATATAATATATGACTAATATGTATAATTTGTCAAATTAAAATTTGCTAGTTGAAACTTATTGTCTATTGCACTTAGATGCGGAGATTTTGAGCTTTAAAGTTGAAAAATCAAACTGTATCATTTAAGCTGTTACCCACTGTATGTGTGTACCTTTAGTTATAGCGCATTAAACTGAATGTAAAGGGTGTACGAATAATTGTTGTGCATACTGTTTACATAGATATATTCCTGATCAGGACGACGAATGTTTGCCTATTTCTATACATTGATTAAAAATTAAGTTCAAGTTCCCGTGTGGATGTTGAATGTTGTCGTCGGTGAAGGTGGTATTTAAAAATGGTTGGGTTGATATTTTACAACAAAGGTAGCAAAATTGTAGTGCCACTAGGCCGCAACCGTCTTACCAAGTTTTTAAGGCTCTAGGCGCAAACTCAGCGTTCGACATTTGCTATTGAACTCAAAACTAAAACCAGATGACAAGTCTGTAATCAGTTAAATTGAACAAAACGAGCATCGTTATCACTTGTAGGGATTACTTTATGCATTAAACAAAGTGTCACAAAAATTATGATATATCAAGGATTATTTTAGTTCAGATAAGAAAAAAAACAGACACACAGAGAGAGGGTGAGAGGGAGAGATGGAGATAGAGAGAGAATGACACTGAACAATGATTGATTGTATTATAAAATCCATAACAACAGGCCGGGCGTAACAAATCTGTAATGCAAACACGAAACGCTCGACGGGCTGCATTATGCTGGCCAATGTGTCGTATGAGTGATTACATGCAATCATTTTTGCAATCAGGCAAACGACAAGCGACAACCGACCGACCCGACCACCTAACGGACTGACTGAGTGCATGCTGAAATAGTTATTACATTTAAAATAAATGACATTTCAATTGAAGCTTAGGCAGCAGCAAACAACAATGAACAGAGACGGCGATAACAAATACGAAAGAGAGACACAATATCTCGTCGCATGTGAGCCATGTCAGCGACAGTCTGGCTAATGCTCAACGATAGCAGAGCCAACAAGAGAGAGTGCAAGTATATTGTCATTTGATTAGATTACAACGCATTTGTGTGTGTGCGTGTGTGTGCGTGTGTATTTTGAAGCTGTTGATCTAACAACAAGGACAACGGCTCTTGAGTGCCGAGTCCCGATGATATCCATGGCCTAACGTCGCTCTGTGACTCTGCGACTTGCACAGACATTGACAGACATCAACAGAAACTCTGGCAACGCCATTGCCACCCAGTCAGCGCCAGGAAGCCATTGCCATTGCCACTGCCTGCTTGTCTGCTGCAAATTTCATTATCACATTCGACCAAAGCAATGGCCCAGGCCCAGACCCAGGCCCAGACCCAGACCCTGGGCCGGGCTCTTACAGTTTTCATTTACATTTACATGAGCATGCGGCTTGGCCTTGCTATCCGGATACGTCTTGGTCTCGTTTCGCCTGCCTCATGTCGCCGTATCTCCGTTTGCAGCAGCTGTTTGGACTGATGCTCCATTTGATTGTCACTTTTGAACTGTTATCATATTGTAAGGACAAATTAATTGTAAAGTCATGTAATTGTTTGACAATGTTGGCCCGAGTCATAAGTCTTACTAGCCGCCAGCAGGCAGACAGCCAGACGTATGCAGATGCTGGCCACGATTGCCAACATTCCAACTGGCAACTGGAGCGACAACAACAACTGTAACAAGCCACAAGTCCTCATAATCGCTGTGTATATTCGAGTGTAACCCAATTAGTTGACAAGCGTTTCAATATGGCTTGCAGCTTGGCTTTATTTCGAATACATTGAACAGCGTTTAAAAGTGTTTCGAAATGTTTATCTGATTCGAGAAATTAACTTTATCTCAATCTTTATGTCAACTAGTTTTAACTTTAGCTCAGTCAAAACTAATTTATATTTGCTAATTACGATTTACTTTAAATTAAATTATTTGCAATTTGCTTTTATTATTTGCCTAAAATATTCTTCAAACACAAAACCTTAATCTGTATTTGAGCAAAATATCAATCAAATTCAAATAAATGACTTAATGACTAAATTCTCCTGCATTTTGAAAATGTTTTTTAATTTAATATATGTATGCATATGTATTTTTGTTTCACGTGATTTCATTGTATTTCACCAATTAAAACAAATATAATCAAAAATTTAATTCAATACAGAGAAGTCAGTAATATTATTTGAGCTGTAAAAATACACAATTTAATATCAATGAAATTTATTTAATAACCAAATTTGCGAATAATAATTAATACATTAAAAATTACAACTACAGTACAATTTGTAAATTAAAACGTAGAACAAGTACGGTCCATGCAAATTTCCAAATCAAGTCTTGTAATTATAGTATAATACTAAACAATGAAAGTTTTAATATGAACTTGGTCGCATACCTAATGAAGCACAAATTGGGACATAATCTCAAAGGCTTATTTATTATATGGACGCATGTTTAACAGACAAAGGTTCACATTTCAGCAGTAGGGCGTATATTATTCTCTATCCTCTTTTGCCAACCAACAGCAACAACAACGACAATTGGAACAATTGTTTTTGCCGTTTCCGTGTCCGGTCTCACACACGGGTATATAATATAAATGATATGACGTGATTACGCTGCGCCATAATCACATATACATACATATATCTAGCTGGGCGCAAGCGAGAATTCAAAACGATTAATTATCAAATTGTTTTGTTCGTGATTGTCTTTTGTGGCCTCTGACCTATGCCCCGATAAGCAACTGGATAAATAGTAATATGCTGGCTACCTGTATTGTCCATTGTGCTCGTGTGTGAGTGTGTGTGAGTGAGACACACACATATATACACGTAAACATAATACAACTCAATTTAACGTTTTCGTAATTGGCCCCTAGCTTGTACAGTTGCAGTCCGGCAATAAAAATCGAATTTTCCAGCAATGATTGCACGATTGCAGAACTTTTTCGCTTTGGTTTCCTAACTTATTTCTGCCGTTAAACGAATGCTACTATGTATGCTGTTTTACATAATGTAAGCTTTAAAATTAAGCGTTTTGTTGACTTAAATTCACTTTAAAGTTTAATGCTACCCGGCTTTTTTCGGTCCCTTTTCGCCGTTCTCATTTTCCACTCAGTGGGAAGAGGCGGAGAGTAAAAGGAATTTTGTGAGATAATATAACAATCTTTGAATATACGTAAATAAATACCAAAAATAAGAAAATCAATGGATTTAGAGTATACAAACATTTGTAATATAAATGCATAGAAAGATTAATTCCGAGGAAAATCCATGGCTACAAGGAATCTGTACAGGTAGATTTATGATTTTTGTGTTTCCTGGCATGATTTTTCCCAACAAAAATCTTTTTTCAAATAGTGTTTGAAGCTAGTTGTTATAAAGTACTTCAAAATGGAGAACAATTTTGTTTCTCCGAAATAAGTAATGGGGCAAGTAAACGAAGTTTTTCTAAAATATGTCAAAAATGTGTTATTTTCGCAAATGAATGAAGAGGAAAAACAACCGAGAACAAAAAGGTAAGTAGCTTGAACTTTACTTTTCAAGTGAACTTTTTGGAATTTGAAGCATCAATTCTGACTGACATTGTTTCAATTTAACAATTGGTATTGGAATCCATTTGTTTTTTTTTGTTTTGTTTTTTTGGCCATTTAATTGCTAACCCAAAGACAGCAAAAGCGCTGGCAGCCAGTTGGCATTTGGCGAGCTGGGCTGCTCAAACGGGAGCGACAGCGACGTCGACAAGAAGATGGACCCGGGGACCCACATCAATGGGCTGTCAACGCGTCGGAATCGTTATGGCCATCACAGAGTGCTCTGTTGTTGTCCATTTTAATTGCATGGCCAAAGTCATGCATTTTTCAAGTCATCAGCATTTCAATACACGCGAACGGACACACACAGGCAGACAAACACACACACACACACACACACATTTAAGCAAAAAGCAAACACGTGTTTAAATTTGCTTTTTGTCTGCGTTCTTAGGGCCCAACTAGAAGGATAACGCTCGTTAGTATAACAAAGTCTGCTTCTGCATCCTTGCACTGTAACAGAAGAAAAACTCGATAAATCTTTCGTTCACAAAACAGTCGAAAATTGACAAGTAATTCAGCAATATCATCCATCTTAAAGTCTAACTGAAATAACTCATTGTAATTACTTACTTTATATTTTTATGGGGTTTCAGAAAATACAAGGGTGCAAAAAAGTAAAAAAAAAACCTTATCATTTATTTTATATGTATATATATACTATATATATATATACACTATATATACTTTATATGTGTTCTTAAGACAAAGTCTTTTTGCAGGGATCATCGGCCGCGCTTTCTCACACTGCTCCAATTGCCAAAATGGCTTTATCTTGCGTTTTTGGCTCGTACCTGTGTTTGACATGGCCACCAAAGGCAATCAAAATCTGACCAGACGAAGTCCTAATCTCCAGCCTGCGAGCAAAACTCGTTTTAGCCCGGTCAGTGACGCCCTTTATGTGGTTACTGCTGGCTCAGCGTCAAGTTGTGTGCCCAGCATGAATTGACTTGCATATCCACACCAACCCCAACCCCCTCTCCCACCCCCTGCACCCTGTTATGCCTGCTGTTCAAAAGTAGCCCTAATGGCATTACACCGTGTACTCTTCACTGTTGTTAGGATGTGTGTGGAAATCATTTAATATTTGATGACTTCTCTAGGTTTTTAATTTTGTTAAATTTGTATGAATTGCCAAGAAAGTGCATCAGCTATTACTCAAAAGATGTTTTTATTATCATCTAAATACCAAAATACAAAGTACGCCAATTTATTGCCCCTCCACATACTTTGTAACTGAATGTATATACATATCCTGGAGTGGAAGGTCCATCAAAGTGAATTTTTAAGCTGGCTGGGATATCCTGCTTTCAGTTTTATTACTTTAACGTCTTGGGTGTTGTTTATATTTGACTTGCAATACAATCTGTATGACAAGGGTATAGAAAACTATATCAATTGATTTTTTTATATTTATATGTAGCTCCAATATCGATTGACATTTGTTTTACCCAAGATTAGTTGTGCCAATATGTTTTATAATTCGAATATTAAGTTGTACTGCTGATTTTCCTTCGGGTTTTCATTTAACTCTTCTCAAATTTGCCTAACTTAATGTGGATAAATAAGAAACTCCGCTTGCCTTACCCTTTACTACAGAGTATTCTCAAGTCGAGCACTGGCGACAAGTGGGCATCCAGATTGTTGTTTTCGTTTCTGTGGTTCCTTCTGCTTTTTGTTTGTTATGATTTCTGTAGAGCGTTGCGATTCGCTTACGCTCATATGTTAATGTGATTCCCCTACGCCCACATTTTGTATACCCATTGAAATGGCTAAAAAGGGTATAGTAGAGCTGAAACGGAATGGTCTCAAAGGCCCTAAGAAATAGTCACTTGATTTGGCAAATATTTAAATTCGTATGCCATACGCACAAGTTCATCTCTCTTTATATCGCGGCTATATGTATCGGATATTAAAAAAATTAAGCTCCGAACTTAGTACAGAATATTCTTTAGTCGAGGACTCTCGACTAGAGTATCCTTATTTTTGGATTTTTTTTTGTTGGCAGCGCTTTTGTGGAAGTAAGTTGGCACCCAGAAAGCATTCACTTATTCATATACACACATATATATATATTTATATATGTATATGTATATACATATATATATAATGCATGCACATTAAAAATTTAATTAAATCAACATACGTAAGTAAGGAAATTATTTTGTTTGGCTACGCATTGCGTGAATCCGAATTCAAATTCAAAGTGAAAACATTATCAAGAACAGAGAAGAGTTTCCTTGGCACAGGGCGCCTAGGCGGCGGAGGAATGGATATGCTGCCAGAGATTGTCTGGGTATTGCTTTTGCTTTTGATTAACATATTTCTTTTATCTGAAGGGAAACCGAAAGAGCCGCAAGTGTAGCGCAATCGGGACGCGGGGCAAATCAGTGTTGCCTTTGTGCACATGAGCATATTATTAAAGTTATGAAGGTGTTCCCAAATATCGCAAAACAAAATGTGTATAGATATACTATATGCTTTTAGGAACATGCACTTATCGATTTTAAGTATATATAAGTTTAATAATAAAAGTAATAGATGTACATGCCAGCTTATCTGTCAGTTGCCACGACAAACTAAGAATTCAGAAACAACGAGAGGAAACTTTTTTAATTAAAGCCAAAAAAATATAAAAACAAAATAGAATAAAAGTTGCCCCACTGACAATATCTTTTCCTGACCATCAGCCGAGGCCATCAACAAGTTAAACGAATTTTTTCACATTTCCTTGGCTGTAACTCCAGCTGTTTGTATACCCTTAGAACTCAAGCTTTGCCGGAACTTTTACTAATAATGTTGCATACACAACAAAATCGGGATTTCGTTTAACAAAACAAAAGAAAAATAGATATTAAAAAATTTGTTTTTGTATGATGATTTAACAATGTGACCAACTTTTAGTATTATCTAAATTATTTATGTCGTAATAACTTTTGAGCAGGTTGTGCTTTAAGTTATTTTTTTGAAAGCGTATTAATTTTTTACTTATTAAACCATCATCAATTTTACAAAGTTTACTCTCATATATATATGCCAGGATTTTTTTGGGATCTGAGGGATTTTAAGAGCTAAATAAGACAGATCAAACTATCTACCTAGTCACTAGTCATATATTACATAAGAAATCTAAATCTTATGATTATATTTAAGTTACGCAGCTATTACAGGGTATATCATAATCGGAAATTGCTACTACATTTTTCATTGCTGCTGTTATTTGTTTATTTTAAACGATTATTCCGCTTCATTACCGCTAACTGAATTAAATCGCTTAGATGGCATTCTTTTGTACTAGAGTACGATTGTGTGGGATTTTTTTCTTCCAAATTTAAAGTCATTTCAGATTATACCGTGTCTTTGGCCCAGCCCGGCCCGACTTAGTCGTTTACTAAATCAATTTGCTGTTGACGCCTCAAGTGCTATTCTGAATGGTTTGCGCTTTTGCCAAGCAATTGGAAACACAAAATTGAAAAATCTATAGCCATTGATTTATGTGACCTTAGACGCAAGGCTTAACCGATAGAAAGAATTGCTTTTATTTTCTTATAAGGGCCAAGCAAAATATTAGGCCTTTTACAGGCGTGGGTCGGTCGAATGCAGTGCTATCGAATCTGGACATAACAACTTTGTTGGTAAACGTGATAGACTGAGTTTAAATTTAAATGAAAATATTTAATATGATACTTAAAACGCTTGATTGACAAAATTATCCTATACTTAAAATAATAACAATAATGTTTAAGAATGCTGTATATATAAAATTTAGAGCAACTCATTTAGATATTTGTGTATATCAATAAAAATAAACTAAAAAGATATACAACTTATTGAGCTAAATAGCTGAATGTGCCTGAAATTTAAACAGCCATTTTTACTCTAATTCGAGGCCGCGGCAAATCTTTCCCATACGGGTTTACAATGGATGCAAACTTTGGTATTATACATTTTTGTGTTTGTATCCGACTTATTTTAGCACAAATGCAAATTTAGTGCGGACATGTTGTGTGAAAAATTAAATGAAAACACTAAGCTCAAAATTGAATGCAAACAAAGCAGGAATTACCAGCTAGTATTAAAATAAAGTATCAATATGCCAAAGCTTTTAAAAACGTTGAAGGTGCGCAATTCGAACCCGATACCGTTAAGCGGCAACACGCTTCTAGTGAAAAAAAAAAAAATTTAATTTCCACAATTTTACATACATCCGAATATGAAGGATGTGCCTGCATATTGTCAGTGTGCCGTGATACTCATGTGAAATTTGCCCCATTTAACACATAGGTGGTGGAGGAGGGGAGGAAGTTCCATCACATATAATATATATGTTTGTTTACAACATAATTTTTATGATGTGAAATGCCGGAGAATCGTAACTGCCATAGAAGTCCCATAAATTATGGAAAGTGCAGTTTCAAATCGGCCACTAATGGAGGTGCTCAATTGATGATGAGGCAAGAAAATCGCCGCAACTTTATGTTGCATAATATTATTGACTTCCTACGAGGCAGCTTTCCCAGATGCGAAGCACGGCGGAGCGGGCAAATGTGACTTCGAAAAGGCAGTTACGATGGGGCGGGGGCGGAGGGCGGGGAGGTGGGGAGTGATTGGGTGGTGGCTGTGGTGGGGGCAATTGGCAAACATTCTAAAAGTTATTCGGCAGCTGCTCTTTTGTGGATGTAATGTAGAAAGTCGTACATACATTTGAGTGCTGTTCCGCTGTCGTTATTGTTATTGTATATTATTATTATTATTATGATTATTGTTATTGTTTTTGCATTTTAAAGCAAATGGTCTTTTATGCGTTTCTCTGTATGTGGCCCTGTCTGTGTGCGCTGTGCTTCTCTGTATGCCCAAAATTAGCCCACAATGATTTTGGCAGCCTTTGCTGTACAATTTGATGCTTCTTTAACTGCCTGTCCGTCGCCCATCAATTTTACTTACTGTACAGGCAGGCCTCTAAGCATTCGCGCACATAAAAATACAAATTTCCGCATAAATTACCAGCTCAACATTTTTTGATGGGCCTCTTTCTGCTTCTAGTTGGTGTTGTTTTTGTTATTATTCTTGCTTTTGTTGTTGTTTCTGTTGCTTATGTGTAAACATAATTGATGCGTTTATATGAACATAAAAATATATATTTGTATGTATGCAGTATATATATAGACAAGCAACAAAACTGCTCTACATAATGACGAAGATTTTATACCCTTCATTAAATGACTTTAAGGGCATTTGGTATTTATGTCTATATAATATTTGTAATTTATCTCATTAAATAAGGTGGATCAAGTATTTTTAACATTTTTTTATACTGTATAGAACTTATAAAACAACATTATGTGTTTATGCAAGAACATAAATATATTTCTACATTTATGTATATTTTTAAAAAGCGCTTATGTTAAACAATTTGTAAGTTTTTATGTATATATTACTATACAGTATATCCATTAGAAGTAGCTAGAAATAGTATAAAAGACAGGAAATCTCTAAGTACATTACTCAGAGAAAAATGTCGGTATAAATCCAAGAATATTCTGTTTGTGAATATACTAAGAATTTATCATTATCGATGTGAAATAAATTAAATCAAATTTCTTAGAGTTCTTAGATTAGGCACTGCTTTTGGAACTAACTTCGAGTTAAAAAAAGTTCTTTAAGTATGAATTATTTTCACAAGTTCTGAAATTTTTATCTGGTCTAGATTTTGTCAAGAATTTTACGTAAACTAAATTCAATATTCTGTTTTTTTCTTAGAGACTCAGGACAAGTTTTTTTCATCATGAGCCAACCATATTATTATATTTAATTATTATGCCATACATTAGGAACAATCTATTGTTGCTAGAAAGAGATATTTGTTCGTCAAGACATATGATTTGTCGCATAACGAGAATACCCCTTGCCGAAAGGGTATACAAATTTTACAATTATTGTCCGACATCCTGATAAGCTTTAAAATGTGTGCGTGTGTTTTATACATCAAGTTACCATGGAGGACAGGTAGAATAAAAAGTAGCAGTAGCGCGGCGATAAGGTTAACAAAATGAAATATGACAGCCAAAAAGGGCTCACAAAGTGGGCCACATTCGTAAATGGCCAAGCGCTATTTGGCCTTGTGTAGACGTGTGTGGCGTCGCGCGTAGATTGACCCACATACATCTGCACACACACACACACACACACACTGCGTCGTGTAAACAGTTACAATTATCTCTGCTTAATCATAATGACGTTTCGCGCGGTTTGAAAACTAAAATTGAAGCCACGGCTAAAAGCTCGCTCACAGCTAAAGTCGAGCTATTGATGATTAGCGCTGACCTTTAACCTTGAAACGCCTGATAAGCCGCCGCGCTAGAAATGTGGAACTACGCACTGAAGCGTTGATAATGATGCGAATTTCGCGTTGCCTCAGTCGCGCTCGAAATATACAACATCAAAGACGTGAAAGACGTGGCGTGGTTTTGCTCCCAAAATGAAACTATTGCAAATCCCGACCTTGTGCCTGGTCCTGTTCCTCTGCCTGTGCCTCTGCCCCAGCGGTGGCCGAGCGTGGCGGCTGCAGCAGCGACGTGCGGCCAGCGCGGCCCCAGAGCCTGTGCTGAATGCCGATTTCGATGCGGATGCCTTTGCCGGCGTTGATGATGGCGCCGCCGAAGAGGCGGCGGCGCTGGCGAAGGCCGAGATATTTGTGTCGGATGCAACGACGACGGCAAAGCCGCTGGGCATCGTCTCCATCAAGTCGCGGGCAATCGCAATGGATCGCGGCCTGTGCCAGGAGCAGTCGCGCTATCATCCCCACTATCCGAAGTGCCATCAGTACTGCAAGAGGCTGGACCACTGGATTGGCCAGTGCTGGCGCGAGAGCTGCCACTGCATCTCCTGAGGCGACCCCAGCTCCAGCTCCAGCTCCAGCTCCAGTTCCAGCTCCAGCTCCAGCTCTGTACTTTGTACTTACATAGTTTTAAGATTTGTTTCTTTGGCAACTTGTAATTACTCGCACTTATCTACTCACACTTATCTTTGTTTGAATTTTCACTTAGCCTTAGTTGATTTACGCCTTCAGAGCTTCTGAATTTCCAATTTCGAGGATTTCAAGATGTGCTTATTAAAGTTGCAACGCTTTTTAATTAGTTCCTCAGGGGTTGAACTTCATTTTCGGTGGCTAATTAACAAGTTTTCATCAATTTTGGATTTGCTGTTGAATTCCCGTCATGTTTTTTGGTTTGAATATTATATTTCACTTTTGGATGACCGAATTAACTTTGCAAACCAGCTCGCAAGCCAAATTTTCCTCGCATTAAATTCATTTAAGCGGCTTCCAATATTAAGTTAGTAAAAGTGATTTATACAAAGTTATTCAGGCACCATATTAAAAAACTGTAAGCTGACAAAAAAAAGTTTATGCAAAATTTATTTTTAAAGAATTTTAGTACAGCTTAAAATTGGTTTATACAAATTCAGATTTTTAATGGAGATTAAAAATATTACATAAATGTTCGCCAAAATTGTTCACAAGGCAACTTTAAATACTTTCTGGACAGTACGAAAATCCATATCTAAACTATATTACAAATGAAATCTTTTCACATTCGAGAGCCTCAAAAAAAATAGCAGGGTATTGCATTTGGAGGTCGTGCCAATCTGTATTGCAGGTGCGTATAAAACCAAAATCTGCACATTTTGCTAGTTGTGCTTGAATGTCCAAGCCCACTCACATACGCACGTATGAGTGTGTGCGTGTGTGAAGAGTGTGCGAATGTGCGTCTGCATCTCTTTCATATGCTAATTTAATAGTAAACAGTGGCAAAAATGCACGCCCAGAACATGGCTGGCAGGGACAGCGGGACGGTTAGAAAATGTGGGGACAGCTCTGAATGTGCATACATGTAACGAGTGACAGCTACTAATAGCACACACACTCACACACACAGACAGCCCCTTTTAGACCGTTAGTGGATGTTGCTGTTGTTACTGCCGCTGTTGTGCACAGTAAGCACACAATATGCATATTCATGAACTAAGTGGCCGCATTTCAGCGCGCTATTTTAAAAGGCTTCTTTGTGCAAATTCTGAGCATTAACAATTCTTTTTTCTGTTGCTTTTTGTTTTTGGTTATATGGATATATATATACATATATATATATATAATTTTTTTTTGTACATCAGCTTCTTTGGGACAGCTACTGCTCTGCTAAAAAAAAAAAAATAGAGACCAGGCGTCGTTTGTAAAACACATGACTTAAATTATAATTATGTTGAAACATAAAAGTTTGGTATGAGATCTGGTGTATTAGCAATGATATATTAGTTTAAATGTCTGTCGTTACACATCGTTACACAGCACACTTTTGAAGGAAACCAAATCTTTAATCAAGTGTAAAGCACAGTTAATCGGGACTACAATTTGCACATATTTGACAACTTTATAAGCCCAGTTTCCCGGGGTTAACTAAATCATCTAGAAGAACTAGAGACTAATTGGGCAAAGCTATTAATAATAGCTTTCCTCGATAGTGTCTAATTGTTACAAGCGATTATAATCGCATAACCAAAATCAATAATCATAAAATAAAATTTCTTATTCAAAATTATAAAGTGTCAAAACTAATTAAAGTGTGTATGACTGATTAATAAATATATTCATCAGCTTCCTGGAATCGTGAAGCTTTTAAAAATCTGTCAAAAATGATTCAAATTATAGGTCTCTGGAAGAGAGCCTTTTAAAAAATCACCATAGGTTTGGTAAACATAAGAACAAAAATAATAAAAGTTGTTACATAGTGTTATTAATTATATTATTTCTGAGATATTTATATAATATCGCAATTTTTTTTACTATAAACTTCAAAACTTCTTAATGCTTCTCAGAAAAGCTTTCCATTTTTCATTTTCACTGTCACAAACATACCTTCTTGTGTATGGCGAACAAGTGAAATTTTAATACAATAAGCTTTGTTCGATTTTTACAAAAATAAGAAAGTCGCGTTAAGGGCAAATTTCGAAAGAAGAAAGCTGAGGTGGGGATGATCTTTTGGGCTGTCAAATGTGTTCAAAGGGTAATCCTTGAGTTGATGTGGATAGTGTGTAACAGTTATTTCGATAACTGTCAGCCGCTATCACTAACTCGTATCAATTAAAAAGGCATCCAATAAATGATTATCTTCGGCTGACATTTACAAGGAGAAGCGACGTGGAAGGCAACATTATTAGCTCGTTTGATTGATCTGATTGTGTGGCCATTCAAATTTAATGAGCTACAAGGAATGCCAAAAATATGCCCAAACATTAGATATTCTGGGTGCTCCAAGTGTGACATGGATGTGAACCAAATGATGGCAAATGGCAAACGCCAAATGGCATGTGCGTAATATGTTCAGATACCCTTCAAGTGATGAACATGTCGAAAGCTGCTCAGCATTTTGCTATTTAATGCAAGAAATGTTGCCACACATAGATTCATAAAAACAAAACAAAAATATATATATATCGTTGGTTCGGTTCACGGTTCGAACCAATAATTCGTCAAAAGTTTTGGTTCCATAACCTGGTTTTTCACATTCATAGTTCACATGCGAAATAATTAATTATAAAATAATTTTGACGCACTTAGCTGATTTAAAAGAAAAAACAGAATCTCTTAATATTGAGAAATTCATACCATACATATACAAATATACCTAATTTCAAATATATATTAATAAACATTTTTGCATATTAAATAAATGAAATGAAAAAATTATTTTTCGAATTAAATACAAATATATGCATGGTTAATTTTTTTATTATTGGTTTAGGTTCATGTTTAAAATTTAAAAAATAATTGAAGTTCAGTTAGACACGATGTACAATATATGAAAGAAAAGAAATAGAGGAACATTTAAGCTAGAACATATTACGAGGTGTGTCCTGTTCGATCACAAATCGGTATAACACATATTTTCTTTTTTTTTTTTTTTTGGTATGTTTGTTCAGCATTTGTGCAGTGTGTTTTTGTGGGTCCGTTCAGCTGATTTAGCTCAATAATGCGACGCGTTTCTCACTTTGATAAGGGTCCCGGCAGCTGTAACAGCGGCTCGGCTGCCGTTGTCAACAAATAATAACAACAACAATAGCAACAGCAACAGCAACGGCAACGGCAAAAACAATAAGTGGCAGGACAGCAAACACGAGTTCGTTATCTTCACCGCGTGGTTAACGCTACAATGCTATTCAGTTGTCAGCTGAAAACAATTAAACATTTGAAGGCTATTTTTAAAAAGGGATCTATTGTGTGCTAAAATGCCATTATATTATAATATCAATATCAATATGGTGTTTTAAGTTAATTAAAAGCCTACCAGTGCTGTCAACTATCCTTACAACAAATATGGAATGTCTTTGAAAAGACGCTTTTCTACTTTTTTCTTTTGAAATAAATTGTTGCCTTTTTGTTTATACACACTGTAAATATGTATTAATTGCTTATTATATTTATAGTTAAGTAGATGCACTACGATTTTTAGAAAATATAAAAAATATATAAATAGATTTGTATTACCTTTGTAAATATTTATTATTTGTTTATTTTTTCTTTGGTTGATTAATTAATGGTTAAGTCCGTGTTAGGCAACAATTGTACTTGCGTTCACAATTTGTGTATTTGTATGCTGTGTGGCCCACTCGTTAAAGAACCTTCAAACCTCCATCAAACGTTAATTTATGTTTTATCTCAAATTAAAAAAAAAAAGAAAAAATACCATGATATAAAACTTAGTTCTAAAATAAGGGTTAAACATATAAAAATTTGTGAAATAACATGCAATTTTGATACTGTAAAAAAATAGAAAAATAATAAATTTTTTGGAAATAATTTGAATTTTTCCATTGCGATACAAGTAGAACTAAAGAATGATTTGGTACATCGCCCTGAGAAGAAAGTATCGTTCGTTATGGCAGATACTATATTTCCGAGCTTATGCTTTCTCATGTTTATAAGATTGATTAGAAACGAAAAAAAAAAAATTATGTGACAACGCAACATTGGCTAAACTGGTTCGTAATTTTGTGCGCTTGTGATCATTCAATTACAGAGTATAGGTCGACTTGACATTGGAGCCCTGTTTGACCATTGTATCCTTATGCAGTTGATATTGTAGAACGTTCTGGGGACTGAGACGCAGAGCATCGCGCAGCTTGTGTCCAATCTCCAGAATGGCCTTCTGATTGTTGCCATTGGATGTCCAGATTGATATCTTGTTGCTCTTGCCGCGTATATTGACAACAGCGCCGCAAATCTGATCCAAATGATCAAAGACCTCGCCAATCAGGCACAGCAGCTAAGGACGAATTAGAAATGCATAATACTTAAAAATTGTTAACACAGGCCACTTGCCGATCCCTCTCACCACATCGAGCCACAGTTTGTCCAGATCATCTTTCAGTATCTTATTGAGCGTGATCACCCAGCGACCGCCATTGTTATTAGCAGCGTCCTCCCACATGGGGCGTATGTCCTTTTTGAACAGCGAATAATCGCTGCCCAGCTTGATCTCAGACGGCGGCTTGATATGATTGTATAGGCTCCAGAAGTCCTCGACGGTGTCGAAGCTCGTGATCTCGTTCTGCATGTCCTCCCAGGACTTGGTGCGATCGTTCTCCAAATACCAGAGTGTCCACACGTTCTGCAACGGATGCTTCATCAACTTCTCGTTGTGCTTGGCAAGAAGCTCATCGGACATTAGCTCGTTGGATGTCTGGCACTCCTCTGGCTTGGCTGCGGCTTCTTCACTGAAATCAATTTCCGTAGCTGCCTCCTCGGCTGGAGGCGGAGCCGCGTTTGCGGCTTCAGCTGGTGCTGGGCCTGGTGGTGGAGCTGGGGTTGGAGCTGCTGCTGGAGCTGCTGCTGGAGTTGTAGCTGGTGCTGGAGCTTCAGCCAGAGCTGGAGCCGGAGCTGGAGCTGGGGCTTCTGCTGCTGATGCTGGAGCTGGTGCTGTAGCTGGTGTTTCTGCTGGAGCTGGAGCTACTGCTGGAGCTGCTGCTGCTGCTGGAGCATCTGCTGCAGCAGCAGCTGGCTCCTGTCGTCCTCCAGCTGCTTCCGGTGTCCCTGTGCCGGCATTGGCATCGACCTCCTCCGTGCTGGTGGCGGCCACAACATTGGCTTGCTTGAACATGGACTTCGGATCGGCAAAGTTTTTCATTTTGCGAGAGCTCGCCTTGAATATTGTACTTATTAACTTCAGGATTCCTATCTTCCTCCTTTATATATCCAGCTGGTTGCTGGAGCTAGCGACGATAGGTTGCTGTGGAATCTGCAGAAAGAACTTCTTCAACTTTGTTATCTGCGAAATGCGGCACGCTTTTTACATTTGTACGTTCGCAGTGAAAATATATGTTAAATTGTAAACGAAATAACTTATTGGAGCTGTAAAAGTCAACTGAAAATCGGCGCTTCAAATTCCGAAATGAAAATGATGTTTGTTTCTAAGGCCTACACAGAAAGCAATCTGATTTCTTTTTTCATTTTTTATACTCGTTCACGATGTGAATAGGGTATATTGGCTTTGTGCAATGTCCGCAATGTCCGTCTGTCTGTCCGCTTGCCTATATGAATGCACTTTTAGGTCTTTTGATCCAGGGTCTAAAGAATTGAATCTTGGAATATGTTAGTTTAATTTTTTTAATTTATTATTTATTATATATTTTAGATTACCAATTATGTTCGCCAGGTTTTTAAACAGGGTTTAACGTTCATCAATTTGACAAATAATTTGCAGACGACTCTTACTAAAGATTGAGACGAAAAGTTTCGGTCACACCCCCAAAAATTAAAAAAATCGATATTTTTCCAATATACAAATAATAACTCAGACCGTTTCAAAGTCTCTGCGATATGCCCGAACAAGTAAAACGTTGCAGTCGGGTATAACCGACTGCCCAATACTCCTTTATAGGGAAATTATAGTCGAAAAAATTGCGTTCATACGATGCTGACCGAGAAAATATATATTTAGAATAAAGTTATGAGGTTAGAGAAGCCTCCTTCTGCTTGTTGGAATATTTGTGAAATAGGGCCCGGGTTCGAATCCCAGGCTAGTGTTTGTCTAGTTACGTTAAAAATAGTAAGGCAAGGTAAAGGTAAAGGTAAAATAAGAATAGGAGAAATAAATATTTGAGCAGAGCCTTAAATCAATTTGTTTGAACACTTTGCGAGCTTGGCTGCCTGGCAGCCGCAGCTTGCCCACAAAACAGTTGGCTCTTAAATTGTAATTTTATATAAATGAAATGTCGGCGTGCGGTGCCACGCCCCCTGGCTGTTGCTGTTGCTGCCACACGCCAGGCTGCTGTTGTGGTGGCTGCTGCAGCAGGCTGTTCGATTTTTTGAATTTGTGAAATCACAACTTTTTCTATTATCAGCAGACTTTGCTATCGACTTCGCAAGCACCTTGGCAATCGTGCGAAGCTTGAACTCGTTGAGAATTCTAATGAGTGAAAAAACGCAAACCAAATGAAACTTTTTGCTTTCGAGTTGTTGAAGCGTTTAGGCATTAAGTTAACTGAACAAAATGAGTATACAGGTTAAATCCCAGGCCAGGACGCTAATGTATGGATGTGAAGAGTTTGTGTCACGAGTCTAATTTTTCTATTAACCCAATAAGGAATAGGGAATTGTATATATACCATATATATATATAAACCTATTATTACATGAAACTTTAACTAACAAAAACATTATGATGGAAGTTTGCTGCATAAAAAAGGATTACAACAAAGTTTCTATTTTAAGTAGAGCCTTTTGAAAACGCAATAAACTTTTATCTTATTATTTCATGGCTTTTAAATAAAAAATGAAAAAACTTTTATTTAAAAGTTGCAAAATAATAATTATTCTTTGAGCAATATAATAAATGTGAAAAAATTAATTATCAAAGTGCACTTTTTACAATAAACATTTGAACAATTACAATCCCTGATATACACACATATATCCATGAAAATTTTTCACCTTTCGCTTAGTTGGTATCATGGTTAATGGCAGATAGGCCTCCTACTTAAAGTCAAATGCGAAGCACAACAGGCGCCGTGGGAGTCGCAGCAAGTAGCAGCAGGAAGCGGCAGCAGCAGCAAAAGTCTTAAGCAAGTTTGGTAAAATTGGGCGTTGGGTGATGGGGGGTGTGGCAGGGTGTCGCATGTAAATGTTAGCCAGATACAAGGCATACATATCGTATAATTCATATAAATTTGTTGGGCGCAAAACTCTCCCCGGGGTGCATTTAACTAAACGCAGCGAAGGGCAGCTACGAGGAAGCCGCTCGACTGCTCGTGGCAATTATAAATTGTTGAAAATAATTTCATTAAAAATGTAAAAAGCGGCATCAAATAGAAAAGTGTATTATTAAAAGTCAGAGACCTGGACCAATGCAGTGGAGTTGAAGCAGCAGCAGCAGCAGCAGCACTAAATGTAGACCGGGCAACGTTGTCGTACATTTTGGAGTCCTTGTCCGTATCCGCCGTGTTCGAGTCCGTGTCCGTGTCCATGTCCGTGTCGGTGTTGGCTACGTGCTGCCATTAACTTTGCTTTTGCCTTGCCCTCTCGACAGAAAGACATTGTCCTGTTATTGTCGTTGTTGCTGTTGTTGCTGTTGTTGTTGTTGTTCGAACTTTGACTTCCTGTGCCCGAAAGGTTTGCACTTTGCGCCTGCTATTTGGTTTGCAAATTTAATGCGTTCGTAAATTTTCCACTGAAATTTCATTTGCGTTAGTTCATTTCGAGTGCTCTTCCCACAGCGCACCCACCCTCCACCCCCACCCTAAACTTGCCCACAGTCCAATCCTTCCCAACGGCCAGTTAGGAGTATGTACGTATGTTTTCAGTGTCATCATTTGAATATTAGCTTCAGAGAAATATACATACGTACAATTTGGCCATTCGCTGCCAAAATGCGTTCTGCATTTTTTGGTAGGGGGCGGCAGGAAATTAAATTGGCAACTTTACATAAATCGTTATCCACTGCCAGAGTGCAGCTCCTCTTTGTGTTTGGTCTTTTGTTTTCTGTTCTGCTTTGCCGGCAACTGCAACGGCTGGCTTTACACCTGCCGAGTGATCCTAATTCGAATGTACGCAGTCAGCCAACAAAAAAGAAAACCAAAGACTCTCGTCCTGAAACTGTGAAAGATATACAATATAAATAGATATTCGCGGCTAAGCCACCTTTAAGAGGACGTTAGCGTCAGCTTATGTTTTGGCTATTATTAAATTGACGTGGTGGAATTTGATTTCCAGAATTTCTGCTGCGGGAATGTCTGTTATAAAGAAAACAACAAATATTATTATTATTATCATTATTAAAAATACGCTTTAACGGCGAAAAGTTTTCAGTCCATAATTCGTTTTACGGCCTCACATATTCACCTAGCGGTCTCAAAAAATAATAATGTACCAAAAAGTCACACTTCGTTAAATTAATAAAATACATTTTTAATAAAATCACAAAAAAACAATACCATTAGATATAAAAATTAATAAGATAGTGAATAAATGTCTATTTCAACTTTATTTGTGAAGCCAAATTCTTAATTACATTGTTAAAGTAAGCATCTTGTAAATTTAAATGTAGTCCTTGAAGTAGTTTTTTATACTATATAATATGTATACATTTATTTTGTGTTTGGGACACCTATCTAATATATTTTTCTACATGTGTATAGAAATGTATCGTTTCACGGCTTATTTTTTCGGTCCCTTTAACAGCTTTTACTGTTAACTTAACTATTTTTAAATAACAACATATATCATATACAAAAAATCCTTTTTAACCACCATAAAAAGGCTTATAACATGGGTATTTGTTCGTCATCATAGCAAAAATTAAATATTCTTCAGTTGGACACAGGACTAAAGCTCTAACTTTCCATTGCTGGAAAAACACAAATTGTTAAAGTGTTTTGGAAGAATTTAGACTGATTTGCTGAAAATTATATTTGGCAACACTCATTGCGTTGATTTTATTAAAATAAAGGACACTTTTTCAGAACGCAGGACTTCAACACAATGTGAATCCAAAGAGTAAGTGTATATGTGTGTGTCTGTGTGTCCTTTGTGTCTGGTGCTTGTGCTTGCTAATATGTTTGACAGCAGCATCTTGGCCTACATGTGGTATGAGTAATGGGCTTTAACAGAAAACGCAGCGAAGCACCTAAAAATAAAATTATAACAGCCTGTTTATTTGTGCTGTTAGCTTGACGTGAGGATGTGGGAGTGCTTTATTAAAGTACGTCTGCCAGACAGTGCAAGCGAAAAAGCAATATCAGCCTCTGGCATAAGGTATTTAAAGTTTTAAAATTGACTTGAACAGAAATTAATGCTGGAAACACGCGCTACACAAAATATACAAATATTAAATTATCAAAGAATTACCAATGAAATCTTTGACCATAATTGGATGAAACTTTGATGGTAAATTAATTAAAATAATACTATTTTAATTTATGGTATTTTGTAGTTGGAGGTGAGAACTTCTATAAAAAGGTCAACAAACAAACTACTGTGTATATTATATATATATTCTGTTTTATATGTGGCCAAAATGTTGAGCAAGTTTCTTATGTCAAACTTTTTATGAGACCTAACTGAATGCAAACTTATTTTAATAAATATATAATATTTTTAAAATTCATAGCTTTGGCAGCCTTAAGACTTAGAAAGTACGAAGAAGGCTTATCGTTTTGTTATATTTAGTCTTTTTATGATACCCACAGGGCAAATCGATATTTTAACACATTTCACAATTTGTATTTACTTTTTAAATTTCAAAACAATACTCATTAATAAATTCGGAAATTTAAGATGATTTTTCTGTAAATGAGTTGATTGAATATGTTAGTATATGTTAACTGGCATCGGAAATAATTTACTATGTACATTATTTAAACCTTACTAACCAAAAGATGCTTGCTGTATGTAACTGAACTTACTAATTTTTGTGCAAGATAATTAAAAGCGTTGTTAAATTTTTGGTATTTGGCTTGCTTCTTCCGCTGCCGCATTCTGTGGTATTTTAGACGAAACTGGCAATTTAATTACAATTTGCCGGTGGCATTCAAAAGCCTTTCCGATTAAATCAAAATTAAAATTAAAAGAAAGCCAAGAGAGCGAGTAAACATCGCAACCAACATGCATTTAACAAAATTAGGCGAGCGCAAAAATAAAATAAAATAAAATGTAAAAAATAAAAACAAAAATCTGCAAATTAGCTTAAATTTTGCACGCATGACTGAAACGCAGTGGCAGCCCAATGTGCCACAAGCCGCCTTCAGTTGCCAGCGATGGGAAGTGATATAATTGCTGGGGCAGGAAACGTTAACTGACTGAGTGAGTGACTCAACTCAACTCGACTCGACTCGACTCCAGTCTGCTCCACTCAACTCAACTTAGCTCACTGGCAACTGGGATTCACGCAAGAGCGCAAGAAAAAAATAAAAGCTAAGCTTGCTTGACCAGCAGATACCCAGTACCAGGCTCTGCTCTATGCTAAAATCTTATTATATAATAAAATTTTTAATATATGTACATCGTTAAAACAATTATGAAAAAGGGAAAGTAGCCGACTCCGAAGAGATCTGGCTCAATCTGTAAACGCTCCAAAAATAATATATAATATATAATAAGATTGTATTGGTTACAAAACCTACTTTTTTTTGTTACATATGAGGCCCCATATGACGAAAAACTATCTTCATAGTTTTGGGTTAAGAAAATAAATATATAGATATATTCATTAGCTTTCAGGAATCGTAAAGCTTTTTAAAATCGATTATGAAATTCACGAGTAATGATTTTACAAAACTTTAAAAAAAAAAGTCTCACCATAGAACAATTTTTAATATGCAGTCTCATATGTATCAGTAAAAGTAGGTTTGGTAAACAATACAAAAAAATAAATTTTAGTTACCTAGTGTTAGCGAATATGCGTTTTCTTTTTCTAGTACAAACATTTGCGCAAATTTATCACACCCTTTTCTAAACATCTTACGTGTACAGGGTATAAAAAAGCGAAAAGAAATAAATAAATAAATACAAAGTATTCGAGTTGGCGGAGCGCCCAAAGTGTTGCACACTTGACTGCGTCCCGGGTGTGAGACAGGGGAATGGGATCCGGGAATTGGTTGGCATGAACTAGAGGAGTCCGGAGAAGTGGCGGATGCGGCTGTATGCCGGTTTACACGGTTTGCCATTGCCCATTGCCAGCAGCGTTTTTCATGCTGATGAGTCGCGGTGCCAGGCGCAGATAAAAATTCATTTCATAAATGAGTTTTGCGTTCGCTAAAAACAAATACTCGATCCATATAAACTGGGTGTGGATCATGCTGTATGTGTGTTTATGTGTATGTGTGTGTTTGCCTGCATCCTTTGTAGGTTAAAATGCGTGAACATATATCCATATTTTACGCAGCATATGTTGTAAACCTGCGATTCTTTACATTAGCGTACTCATCATATTTACACACATACTAATGTGTACACTTAGAGAAAAGCGCAGTTAATAATCCAAGTACGAGCTGTATATTGTTTGTACTAATTTGTTAATAAAATTCCAAGAACATTTTGTTCTGGATTTTTTAAAATTAAGTATAAATCATTTTTGATTTAATGATTGAACGTTAATGTTGCATAATTATTAAGTAGAATATGTTTGGTACTTAAAATACGGGTTAAAAGTTCTCAATTGAAGTACAACGGTTTAAGGATTAAGTACTATATTAAAGATTATTTTATATGAATTTTCAACGGTTGTACTGAATTTAAGTACTTAATGTTTTTTAACATTTAAGGCAGCATTTATTACATTCTACCTTTTATTTATTGCATTCTAGAAGCTGTAAAAATAATTCAAATTCAAGAATTTAAAAATTCAAAACTCATTTACGGAAGCATATTCTCGCATAGTCGCAAATTATTAGAAGAGAAAAATACTTAAAAGAACACAATAAAATAGGTAATAAATAATATACAACCAAAATCAAAATATATAAAATTTATTTTGTTTATTTAATTTTAATTATTCTCTTGTTTTTTTTAGCACTCCAGCCATACATTTAGGCGCTGAAGTCTATCTTCAACATTGCGTATTTCATACCAGAGAAATTCTCTAATGTATAATATAAAATAAAAATTTTATTAAAATTGTTTTAAATATTAATAAAAGTATTTTATTTTCAGAGACATCATTTAATATTACAAGAAACATGGAGCTTATTGCATTGCCCCTGAACGTGTCCATTGCATTGCCTGGTAGTCAACCCACAGCCATGTTATTTGGTTGGACTAATGACTTTTATAGTCTATTCGCAATTTCGAAATTATTGTCATTGCATCAATGAGCTCTGCAAATATAATAGCCACAGTTGGTGACCCTATCGGTTGCTCCTGCAGTTCTGGTGGTCCGATGCGAATTGGTTCAGCATTTTGAGCGCTTATTTATTCATATTTGATAGTTTGAGTGCCACAATTTTCAGTTAAACGCTCGCCTCATTGTTGCATCCATAACAGTTGAAAAATGTACATTACGACTACCCTAAGCTAACTTCCCGACCATACCCGCATTGTGACCTCCGCCCTTTCCCCTGCACCGCCGCTCTCCTCATCAGCCCGCATGCCGGATGCAGCACAGATAGCGGAACTTCAACTATCTGCAACAGGGCGACAGCGGGGTAAATTCTGGTTCGGGATTCGGTTGGTGTTTGGGTGAGTTTGAGTGTGAGAATGAGTGTGAGTGTAGTTGCCTCGCACCCGTGACTCCTCGCCAAATATTTATATTGCGCACTCGAATATTCAGTGAGCAAATCGACGCTTGGCCAGCAATTGCATTTAAATAGTTTTTCATTTGACTGGGCAATTTGCGTTCCTCTTCTATCTGCCAGAGCATTTCGTCCGTGTTTATTACGGCCGTCTTTTTGTGCGTTTGGCATTTTTGTGTTTTGTAAATTCGGCTTTTACTTTGAGCCCAAATCCAAATACCACTAAATGAGCACAGTCAGCGGTTGATCTGCAAATAACTGTCCTCTTGTTGTTGATTATTATTGTTGTTTGTTCTTCTTTTTTTTTATTGGTGAATTGTTGCATAGTTTGAGGGGCTTGTAAGCGTTTTTTACTGCGTAAACGAAATGCAAACCCATCTAAGGCAAATATTTAATGTCTGAAAGCAAATTTTAATTTTATAAATCGCTTGCCAAATCAAGACCAAAAGGTCAATCGATTAAATTATGGTACGCCCAAAGGAATGAACAAATTACAAAGTTGATTTTTGTGGACGTTGTAATTTATGCTGTGATACGCTGTACATAGATCTATATAGCGACAACGAAATTTACATAGCCAGTTTTAAAGTACCCTAAACCACATTTTTTCACTCGTATAAATTATTTTTGTACCAAAAGTTTAAAAAAATATACATACGATTTTCGTTGGCAATGCGCTATTTTTCTAAAAGTATGAGAGCAACGATTTTAATATAAATTGTATACTAACTGTATAAATGTCTAAAAGGAATCAAAACCCATGGTCGATTTTCAGCTTTACATTTTTATGATTATTGTACCGTTTAACATCATATTATGTTGACATTTATTTTGAAGCTAACTCTTCAGAGTTTAGTAAAATATTGCAGTCATTAAAAACTATGAAAAAAATCCATATACTATTAAATAAAGTACCACATTTGGTACATTTGTTGCACATGTGGCAACCATCTATGTAAAGAGAGAGCGCTCTCGCCCTCTCTCCCTCTATTAAGAGCATGTTTCTCATTTCCATTTTTTTTTTTAAATTCTTCCCCTCCATTTACGCTTTTCTTGCACTTGCCTTTACCCACATAACAGATTTTCGCACATAATCTACACTTGGGTGCTGACTATCTTGAAGCGGAGCATTCTTTCCTGCTCCCTGTTTTCATTTGCTAGTAGGTTATGCGGGGTCATGTTTATTCCCTTGTCCAATTAAACGCGTTTTGCTGCCCGCCAAAAAGCAACAACAAACTTTTTTGATTAAAATTAAAGAAAGTTTTTTTTGTTTTGATGTGGGCAACCCGGCCATAAGTTTCGGACGGGGAACAACAAGTGGCGAGCTGGTGAGGCGGGCAGCCGATCAATTTTGAACGCGGAGCCGGGCATGGTTCACAAGTGCACGGGTGAAGGCGGGGGCGAGGGCGCTGCTCGGGCAGAAGTACGAAATAAATTACAATAACAATAAAATGAAGTGGCTGCCTAACGGCCACATCCTGTCTCGTGCCAGCACTCGTGCACCGCCTGTGGGCGAAGTGGCTGCTTCAATTGCAACAACGCCTCAAGTTGTTTACTGGCAAAACTTTAACCAGAAAAATTACAACATCGCCGCAAATTATCTGCGCCACTGTCGCAGCTTAAGCAGCAGCAGCAGCAGCGCAGCCGCAACAACAAATTGGCATAATTTCAATGTGAAACTTATTCAAAGTCAATTGTTGGCAGACGGCGCGCCAGCAGCAGCTTCGAGAGTGCGGCAAGCCGTCATGCCACGCCCAGCGTGGCCAAAACGCCCAAGCACCCAAGCGCTTCAATTGCGCACACATTCAACAACAACAACAACAACAACAACGACGACGACAACGACAACAACAGATCCAAATGAGCATTTGAAACATTTTCATGGAAAACTTTTTCTTTGTCCACGTCCGCGTGCGCGCGTTTTATTTCACTTATTTTTTCAACTGCTTTTTTTTTGTTTTATTTTTTTTTTGCTTTCTCGCTAGCGCGGAAATCGTAATGAATAATTTTGCTTTTAACTGTTTGGGGAGCCCCGACAGCGGCACAAAATCTGAAGCCCCGTATCTGGTTCGGATCGTCAATGTGGTGGAGCAGCGGCTGCTGGGCTCAGTTTTTGGCTTGGTTTGGTTTCACTTCGCTTTGTTGACAACTTGACTCCGAGACAGCGCCAGAGGCGTCGACAGGCGCTGACAAGTGCAGAGGGGTTGAAATTAGCTATTGAACAGTTGAAAACGAATATGTAAATATATATCCATCGTGCGAGACATTAAGACAGTTGAACAACGCGATTAAAGGGCCAAAATATTAAGTTCTTATTATAAAGCACAATCTTTTCAATGTAAATGTTTCTTGTTTTTAGCTATCTAACAGAAATAGTTTAACTTGTAATTTTTGACAAAAAAGAGTTGGCAGTTGGAATCTAGAATAACAATTTCTAAACAGTTGTTTTCATATTTAAGTATGCATATTAATGTGTAAAAAATATTATTTTCTACTTATAGCATAAAATTTAAATTTTATTAAATCCTTAACAATTGACTTTAAATGCATATATACATAAATCATTACTCAAGAAAAAGTCTTTTATATATATATACATATATATAAATATATACATTTTTGCCTTCTTTTTTTTAAATTTTAAGAAGCTTCCGATCTTCAGTACTCCTAACTGAACTATAATCACAATTTTATACCTAATCGACCGTTAATTTTGTCAAAATATAAAAATATCTTGAATTAAGTATTTAGAATTAAGTAGGTTATTATTACAACGTTATTAATATATAATAATCTGTAATTTTTGCGATTAGAATTTATTCTTTGATTCATTAACCAATAACAATAAGCTTTTGGTTTAAAAAGCGCGAATAAATTGAAAAAAAATTATTCAATAATACTATAATAAAATAAATTTAATATAATAATTATAAATATAATAAAAATATACGTAAATAATAAGAATTATAAAATTACAATAGCAATAAAAATTAAATGTATATAAACATGTTAAATTATTGAATTATTTTATGAATGTTAAGTTGTATATTTTTTCTAGCACTAATAAGATTTGGAAAATATTCAAGATATTAAAGCTTCACATTGGCACGCTACAAATCCCGTTTTAATGAAATGTAAAATCTCTGTGCTACCACTGGCTGTTGCCAACATTTTGTCATCGTAAAATAAATAGGAAGTTAGCCCCCACAGTTGCGCTGTAAGGTGGAAATCTTGTTTTCCATTCGTCGAAATTGAAAACAAAAGCAGAGGAATAAAATGCGCAGAGTCACAGCTATAAATACGAAAGGTGGAGAAAAATGTTTACGAAATGCATTAACTATTTGCCCAGTTTCAAAATGAAGTAAACAACAAAAGCCATATGCAAGTTAGTACGACCTGTACACGTCCTGTAATTAAATATTAAATTGTTTAATTTAGCAATTTGTATAACATGTACATAGCTGTAAAAAAATGTTGAATTTTATAATTCTTAAAGCATAATTTGTAAATTAGTAAATTGAAAATGTGACAATTTTTGTGGAATTTAGCCTGAACTGAAGCCTAACATACAATTCAAGCTTTTATACAATTGTATTATATTCCTCCTATGAAATAAAAGTTCTTTCACTACAGCGTAAAAAAGTACGTTTATTTGTTTTATTATTTTTTTATTATAATTTTGATCATTTTTGTTTTACAAATATGTAATACAATTAATAAGTTTTTGTTAAAAAGTTGGGGCCAAACGAATAATTTGTATAATAAATAAATGTATTCGTATTTCGACAAAGGTTTCTTAAGGTTAAAAGTGCTTTCAAAGATGCCCCTTCCTTAGGTAGAGCACTAGAATTGCATATGTGGCCGAAACTACTCAATGAAGAAGGCCAACACTTGCCGCTATTTGACCATAGTCAAAGCCATTTAAACCAGTTCAATTGCATCCAACTGCGCTTGAGCCTGGCCGGAGCCGGTTGGCCGGGCAACTCTTGATGCTGTTTCACCTATTGATGCAACAACAACAGGCGCGCTGCTCAAAGCCGCGTTTCCGTGGCAATAAACGACCAGCCAGATTTGCTGGCTTCCTTTTGGCAGCGAAACCTGTTTTGAGCCACGCCAGCGCAGAGCGACAGTTGGATCTTGCGCTGATTTAGTTTCGTCTGCCCACTCGCAAATCGATTGCATAATCCACTTTATTTTCACTTTCCTTTTGGACTGCACGCATCGCGCTTCCTGACCTGTCCACGGTCCCAACTCCTAATGCACACACACACACACACACTCAGCTGCGGCTGGACCGGGTGAGCTAATTAGTTGCCAGCCAGGCAGCCGGCCAAGTGGCCGCCTAGTTTGGTCATTGCGTGAATATGGCCAACTAACTACCCATCTAGCCAGCTAGCAGAAAAGCGAAACCATGCATCATGGAATTTATATTTTATCATTATGAAATTACATGTAATTTGGTGACAAACCAAATGTTTGCACAATTCGAATTTCGCAATTGCGTCTCCCGGCCTGTGATTATACGAGTTCACAGAAATTTTGACATCGCATGTTTTTACACAATAATTGATAGATGACTAGCTGTGCAGAGTTTCCATTATTCGATTTTCAAACAAGACGAACAATGAGGTGTAAAATTCCAACTAAATGCATATGTGAGCATTTGCGTTTCTAGGATATCCAGTGACCCTAGAACAATACATTTCAGCACTAATGTTGGTTTCCTTTTTTTTTCTCAAAACACAATTTCCGGCAGTGTTGAGTTTTGCAGAATAGCTAAGAACCTGTTATCATGAATTTGTTTGTGTGAAACTCACTCTCTATGATTAAACGAGTTCACAGGAATTTTTGTTAGTTGTACCAAAAGTAAATCTGCTTAGTTTCCACATTTCATGTTTAACACAACAGGAACGGTAAAGTCGAATGCTGTTACTAAATTTAAGAATATCATATTGTTGGCCAGTTGAACAGTATATTTTAGCTCTAACGAAGGTATCATTATTTTTCACATTTCGCTATTTTCCACCTTTTTTATTTATACCCTGCTTGGGTAGGTTTTCCATAAAATGCAAAACATGTATTCATTAAATATTTATGTTGAGCTCTCGCTCCCTATATTTACGCGAATTTACAGAAATTCTGACATGACATTTTTCACAATAATTGATAGATGAGTAAATTTGACGATTTTCCGTTGCTCAATTTTAACACAACTAAAATATTGAATTCCAAAGTTCCAACTAAATTTGAGAGCATTAGTGTTTGTAGAATTTGCAGTGACTCTAAAACACAATATGTAAGTTTCTCTGTTGTCAAATTTTTCAACTATTTTGCACTCAGCTTTCGAACATGCTTTCACCCATTTTTTCATGTGGAATTTTCTGTAATCTGAATTTCTGTAAACTTGTTTAATAGAAGAGAGAGTACTTAAACAAGCTTGCTGAAATTTATACCTCACGCATTTCATAGTAATTGATAAACGAATTTTAAATTTTTCATTGTAAAACAAGCATAGCACTTACGTCCGAGGTTCCTACTAAATTTAAGAACAAGAGAAATTCTAATCTCGGATTTGCAGTGAATATAAAACACCCTATTTCAGCTCCTATATAAGCTAAATTTGTTGTAAATTTGGCTGTTTTTTACAATGTTTCTGCTCTATATTAGTTTTTCATATTGTTTGGAGCTTCTACTTAATGACTACGAACAAACTAACTAACTACTAACGAGTTCACTGGAATTTCGACAACGCACATTTAATAATTGTTATTATTAAGCAGAGTGCTTGTGGATCTTGCCTGCTCTAGCCGTATTTTTTGAATTTATACAAGTGTTAGGTGCTCTTCACCTGAAATTCGAATTAATTGTGCTTTAATCCATACAACCTTGAACACCCAAATTGCACTTAGGACGCTGGATTTTACAAACAAAATTTTTTCATTACGTTATTATAAAGATCATTAAAAATGCATCTAAATCGATTTCGATTTCCATCCACAGATAAAATAGCCCAAAACTCCATCAAAGAAAAATACTACTTCGAGCTCTTAAGATTTGAGTTGGGTGCTGATTACCACTTAGGAAAAAAGTATCAAGATTTTACACAATTCTTACTTTAGGAACATTTTTATTCAAATCTCAAAATACTGCTTTACGGTAGTTTCAAATATAAAAATTCTAGGTACAAGTATTTGTACTTGGTTCAAGATTTAGTTTTTTCTTCAAGATTAACGGACAATATATATAATTTAAGAATATTCAAAAATGAAAAGATGACGATTTTATTCTCCAAATGTATATATATAATTGGCATTTATTTAAATCTTCCTAAATTTGTGCTTTCAGTAAACTTCACCTTGCTAAAATAATAATAAAATGTATGTCATTAAAAATAAATGTGACTTAATTTCTTTTCACTTGACTTGTGATTTCATTGGGCTTATAAAATTTTGAATGTGTATGTGTGAGTCTCTGTGTGCGTATATACAAAGTGTTTAGTCAGCGATTTGTCAATATCTTACATTTTGGAAACCGTTTGCCATAAATTCAACGCAAGTTTCATTAGCATGTGCTTAAGATTTTTAGTATCTGATTCTGACTCATGCTACCAAATAAGTGTAAATCAGTATTGCGATATTATCCAATTGGCTACTAATTTGTTAGAATTTGATATGCATTCAAATTGGGCAGCTTCCTCTACGAAATGAGTTGCTTTCAAAGAACACAATCAAAGCTCTATAAAAGGGCACATTTCCCATTAGTTTACGTAACTTGATTGAAACTTTAATCAAGTTATTTAAATTTAAGAGCAGAAAATATTCTTGAATGAAGGGCATATTTTGGATTATAAATTATATAGCCAGGACCTCAAGCTTAATGATATTCCAGCCGTAAACTTGGCAGTAAAAAACAATGGGTTGGAAAATACGTTTTGTTTCAAAAACGATTTGCTTTAAGAAGTACATTAAAAATAAAATTCTACAAAATTTCATTAAAGTGTGATTAAAGTCGGTAAAAAATAAAGTTGTAATTAAATAAACTGTTTTTGTTATATAGAGAATGTGGAATTGAACATATGTAGTATTTGCATATGTATATATGTATATGTAAATATATGTATATATATCCGAGCCCACAAATGAAAAAGCTACATTCTTGTTTAAAACGAGCTGAAAAGATATAGCCATGTTCACCTGTCTGTATATTTCTATACCTAAAACTTTCTTTCAAGTCAGGCCGATTGTACAGGCATATTATATAGCAAAAAGTAAATTTAATAAAATTAAACCGCTTTAACGAACAGTTGTAAATGTAATTGTATGAAATGCTTTGTCGCCTTTAAACTCATATTGCATTGGATTCATATTTAATCTTCGATAGCGCTGCTTGTTTCCTGTTGAACACGAATGGGCAGAACGAGTTAACGAGTACTTTACATGTATTCACGGTATGTACTCATACTCAATTTACTTGTTTCCGTTGAGCTGGCAACATGTAGCCCGTCTCTTAACTGGGCCAACAAATGCCGCGCGTTGACAATTGTAAGCACAAACAAGGACAATTACAGAACCTGGTCCGTAAGGATGCGAGTAACAAGCGGCAAACACAGATAAAAAGAGAGATAGAAAGAGAGAGAGCGAGAGAGAGAGGGGGACAGCGAGTCAATTGCTGCTGCTCCAGCACTTTCTAATCCTTGTTGTGGATGTGTGGAGCAACTTAAACTGCGCCGTGTGCGTCATAAACAGGAGCAGCCCCATTGGCAGGACGAACCACAGCTGCTGTTAAGGTTCTCTTCTTTTTTTTTTTGTTATTTTTTAGTCAACGTTTGCACTGCTAATTATAACTGTTTTACACCGGTGCTTGGGGTACTAGCAACAACAATAATAAAGGATGTTGGCGGCCAGGCAGACTGTGCTGCCATCCTGGCCGTGCTGGCCGCATTTCCGTATGTGGCAGAAGCTTTCCACTTGCCACTGCCACACTTTATGTGTGACTGCAAATTGGGGGCTTTTATTTGATATAACATGGCCATTTTGGACAACATTTTTGTTGCCGCATTCGTGTGCCCGTTGCCATCCCAGCCAGACAAACAGTTAAGTTTTACTGAAAGCCACTTGATTTTATTAGGAACTCTCATAAAGTCGTCGTCGTCGTTGGCCAAAAGTTGCCGAGTGTGCGGGGGAAGATGGGCAGAGCAAACGGTGGGGTGGGGGAAGGGGGGAGCTGGTTGGGATGGGTGCTGGCAGTTTTAATAGTGCCAAACTCCTAATGGATGTAAAATTTGCAATGCTCTTGTGTAATAACTGTCCGATACGGAGAAGTGAAAGGCAAAAAGCTACACAAGAAGAGAGAGGGAGAGAGAGAGAGAATCGCAACAAGAAGAGAGGGAGCATATTGTTTACGATAATTGAAATGTGGCTATTTAATTGTGCACTATCGTCAACCTCACAGAGCCTAATTAAATTTACTTTAAAGTTCTTGAACTCTCCTTACATATTCGACTAGCTATTATTAGTTCTGATTAAAGCCGATACCTCGACTTTGGGCTTGTTGCGTGAACCTGATTTACATTCCTCACAATTTTATATAATATTTAGATTTTGCAAGTGATTTTTTTGAAATCTTTATAAGTAGAAAATTAAGAAATTCTAAATCTGTGTAAGTTTAGTGGATCTAGCTTTTGTAATACCCGAGACATGCTGAAGAGAACTATGTATATTAATCGAAAATTGCTGTCGGGCGTAATCGACAATGCATGGGATAATAAAAAATAAAAAATAATGAACAAAAAATTACCCTTGACCCCATGACCAACCGCACAACCAAAGTTTTAAGCTTAAGTGTTTTAAGCTCAAATATATATTTGCAATTCAAAATTTGGAAAAAAATATTTTTTCAATATGTAAGGTAAGTAAGTAAACGCACACCTTGCTTTACGGCCGACTCTAACGGCATCTTTACTATATTTTTGATTCAAAAGTGTTAAGTACTCTTCCTTTACTTTTGTATATACCTTTAAATTACATTCAAATATACTTCAAGGTCGGTTAGTTAACTGCTAAGGCTGCTTTCAATTTTTTTTATTTCCGACAATATAAAGAGAAAATTCTCGATGGCCACTTTAAGTGGCCAGTTTTGCAGTCTCTTTGTTTCTGACACAAAATTCATAATATATTTGTACTTTATGGTCGCTGAAGCTGTTTTAACTATTTTAACATCCAGCTTATTAAGTTAACACTTGAATGCTTTAATACAAAGTGCGTTTGTTAAACTCCTTTGATGAAATTTTAATTAAATAAAAAGTGCACCTAGAATGTGGCTAATTATAGTTGAATTCCCCGAGCGTGTATCTCGCCGAGCTATGCGACTAAAGATTAATAAATATAAACTGAGAACGCAATAAATTCAAATGCAAATATGAAGCACAAGCTCATAAACTAGAAACAGACGTTAATGGCAAAAGCGTCGTTGATGGAGCCAGAGGCAAAAAAGTAGTTGAAAGCAGCGGCGGCAGGAACCAGGAGCCACGACACGGATGCAGCTGCACAAGGGCACAAAGAATGACAGCAACAGCGCCTGCAACAGGCAGCAACAAGCAGACCAGAGAAGATTGGGGGGAGTTGTGGGGATGTTGCTGATAAAGCAAAGTAGATGCTGCTGGCGGCAGCGACAGCGTGGCACGTTGACCAAACGCCAAGTCCAGCGACTTCATGTTGTTATTGTGCCTCTTGTTGTTGTTAACTAGAATTTGCATTTTGCGGCAGCCAAGGGAAAAACGAGAAAACTCAAAGCGACGCCAGCGACTGCTAATTGGTTGCAATTGCAGCGCTGCACTCGGCATGGCAACAAAGAAAACGCTGACAATGGCCAAGGCCGCTAATGATAATCAGTCGATTATGGCCATGATTATGCCCCAAATGGCAGCGCAGCAAAGCAACAACAAAAACAAAACGGCCAAACAAACAGCAACGAACACATAAACGTAGCTGGCCAGGTGCTTGCACCCATGTTGCGAGTTGCGAGTTGCATGTTGCATGAATGCCGACTCAATGCCTATAAAATGCAATGCCGCCGCGTTGCCAATTTCACTCTCACTTCGTTAGCTAACACCACAAAACACCATTCGCGAATCGCGTAAATTTAAGCGCACACGCGGCGTATGCGTAATGTTTAATTATTTAAAACTCGCGTCAAGCAATACAAATTTAATAAACAAAAATTAAAGCGTATGAAGGCAAAAAACGCAATGCTTATGTGTTATTTTTGTTTGCGTTCTGTTCTGTTTTAATTCAGTGCGAATACATAAGTGCACGATTTTTTTTAACATCAAAAATATTGTGAAAAACTATAAAAGCAAATAAATCAACAGTGCACAATGTCGCTAATAAAGGTGAATAAAACATAAACATAAACATAATAAATTAAAACAAAATGTTCATTTGCTGTATTTTGCTACACTAGCATTAATTATTATAATGCATTATGTTTTGATTTTATAAAGATATGTTTGGTTGTTTTTGCGGTTGTTGCAAAGTGATGTGTTCAAAAATAATAACATTCGGAGTAGGCCTCTTACAACTAATTATTAAATTCAGAAATTCAAAAAATACTGCATTTAAATGAAAATATATTACAAAAATAATAAAACTTTTGAGCAGATAGTTTTTATGACAGCTAAATGATTTATTAGAGTTAGAAACAAACAGGAATCGGGAAAATTTACTTATATATATATTTATTTACATGTACTAACTGCGATCTGTGAGATCGTAGATGGCTTCTTCAGTGCATATGAAAATGCCTAATTTTATCATAATTTAAACAATAAAATTAGCATATTAAATATATATGAATATATATATTAAAGGCAACTAAAATATGCTTAA
Source organism: Drosophila robusta (assembly GCA_035043565.1). Taxonomy (NCBI): domain Eukaryota; kingdom Metazoa; phylum Arthropoda; class Insecta; order Diptera; family Drosophilidae; genus Drosophila; species Drosophila robusta. The sequence continues at coordinate 16,334,783 of JAWNMW010000257.1, read as the reverse complement.
TCGTATTTTATTATTATGAGTTTTAGCCAAACATTACACCATTGGCATTTAAGATGCAATAAGCAGTTATGGCTATATTCTCTGCCACTTACATTGAGTTATTTGAGATAATTAAGTTTCCGTGTTTTGTTATTGAATCGAATTGTTGCAGGCATTTGTCTCTTAGCTTAAAATTGATTTCTGCATCCACTTCCATTTCCACTTCCGAAGATTGGCCATAAAGCACATCTGCCGCTGGCACGCAACCCAGCTGCAAGTTTGCTCTTGGAACACAATGTTGAAAACTAATTACCGTTATAGCTGCGCTTTGTGTTTGTGTTTGTGTGTAGCTAAACATTTTGAACTGTGATCAGGTTCGTTGTACGTGGCACAGAGCTGTGTGCTCAGCTCGTTGCAGCAACATAATTAATAGTTTCTAATTATGTTGTACAGTGTAATTAAAATTGTAATTGCAACAAAAACAATAGCAACAACGGCGCCAGCAATTTGTTTAATAGTGTTCGCTGGCGCAATTAAATTAATAATTGCATTTATAAATCAATTTAATTAAATTATTATGAAATTACAATCCAAATGATAAAGCAAACAGCGCCCAACTATGCCAAGCATATAAAATATGAAATGTGCAGCAATTTTTAATCAAATGTCGTTCGGTACTTGCGGTCACCTTTGGCCCGGCTCGCTTTGCCACACTCGAAAAGTGCATTAAAAAAACATTAAAACTGTCATTTTGCATGCTGCAGAATTTCGCATAATGCGCTAAATTAATGATAACACGTTCGCATTTATGCATTTTGATATGATGCCAATTAAAATACAATATTAATACCGACAAACACCTTGACCTCTGCTTAATTCACTACTCTGTCTCTCTCTCTTCCTCCAACTCTTTCTCATTATCTCGCCAACTCCGCCCAGCTTGCAGCGCTCCTCATTTGTTGCATCCTCCTTGGCGATGCCGCAGAGCTGGAAACCAAGCCAACGGACGCCCAAGCCGCTGTTGAGGCAATCGTTACAACGAAACTGACGCCCAGCGTCGAGGAGTCCAAGAGCAAAACCGAGAAACGTGATTCCTCGGACCAAACAGGTAACGATTCTTGACCTCAAGTTATATTCTTTTCTGCAAGCAAACGGGAAAGAACGAGAAGATATTCGGCGAGCCGAAGATTAAATTCCCTTGCAATTGTTTTATTTAACAAAATATTTATATTTAATCATGCAAATGCATGAAATGACCAACCAAGCCCAAAATGCTATCAAACTTAAAAATCGGTTCGGTTCCCCAAAAAATTCAAAAAAAAATGTAAATAGGCATTTCTAAATTTTGAAAAAAACATTTTTTCGAAAATGAGTAAGGTGGGAGTACATGCTTTTTTCCCAAAAAATTCAAAAAAAAAATTATTTTCAATAATGAATATTATTGAATTACAGAATCAATCTAGGTGCCAAACTATGAACAAAATGCCATCAAATATGAAAATCGGTTCAGTTTTGACAAAGTTGTGGGCGTTTGAAATTTGGGAGCTACGGATCCGAGAGCTTTACTTGTTAAAATTTTTGTCAATTTCCGCATGATTTTTGACAAAAAATTTGACCCCCTCAGAATCGGTTTTAATGTTGTTTTTTATACTAATTGTGACAACCACAATCGATTAAAAATGTAAATTTGCATTTCTAAATTTTGAAAAAAAAATTTTTCGAAAATGAGTAAGGGGGTACATGCTTTTTTTCCAAAAAAATTCAAAAAATATTTATTTTCAATAGTGGATATAATTGAAATGCAGAATCAATCTACAATATAAATCATGAAAAAATTGCATGATTTTTAACAAAAAATTTGACCCCCTCAGAATCAGTTTTAATGTTGTTTTTTATACTAATTGTGACAACCACAATCGATTAAAAATGTAAATTTGCATTTCTAAATTTTGAAAAAAAAATTTTTTCGAAAATGAGTAAGGGGGGAGTACATGCTTTTTTCCAAAAAAATTCAAAAAAAATTTATTTTCAATAATGAATATAATTAAAATGCAGAATCAATCTAGAGGCCAAATCATGAACAAAATGCCATCAAACATGAAAATCGGTTCAGTTTTGACAAAGTTATGGGCGTTTGAAATATGGGAGTTATGGAACCGAGAGCTTTACATGTCAAAAATTTTGTAAATTTTCAATTTATCAGATTTAATGTTGTTTTTATACTAATTGTGACATCCAGAAATCAATTAAATTAATTCATCAATTAATTAAATTCGCTAATTTTAATTTAGAAAAAACATTTTTTTCGAAATTGTTTATATATAAAAATATGAATGTCTATTTATATTCAATAATGCATATATGTCTTAAGATCTGTTAAATACGTTAAATTGATTATTGCCAAAAAAGGGTCCAAAAAGGAAACTAGCCAACAAATAACTCATAAGTATTTTATTTTGTCGTTGGTATTTTATGTTAGAATATCAACCTGTAAGTAAACAAGTGCACTTAACCCACAATTGGATTATAATTCTATGCTAAAATATGACATCGCCCAAATCTAATCTAACGGTTTTTATGCATGCAGCTACCGTGTTCACAAGCAAACCAGCCAAGGAGACGCCCTTCAGGCCCATTTATCCACCGGCCACATATTACGAGGCCGCAGGGACGGGTCCCATTTTTGAGCCCACAACGGTTCGCTACACGGCAGCCGAGGCGCCACCACAGGTATGCAACAGCAGCAGCAGCAGCAGAAGCAACATGCAATTGAATTTAATTAACATTGCAGAGCTACTACGAGAAACCAGACCAGACCAGCATTCGCTATGTGCCGCCAACAGCTGTGGAGCAGAAGCATGCCACCGGCCTGGCTGGCCTGCCAGGGCCACTGCAGTTCGTGCAGCAGCAGCAGCAGCAGCAGCAGGTGCCGCATCGCTTTCGATTCGCAGTGCCGCCGCAAGTGGAGCTCTATCAACGGCCAACGGTTGCCAAGTCGCCGGGCCCACAGCAGCAGACATCAATTTACAGCTATGCCGAGCCGGAGCCAAATATTTATGAGCGCGCCGGGCCGCAGCAATATCAATTTGCGGCAACGGCGTCACCACAGCAACAGTTGCCGTTGCCCGGACAGCGCGTCCAGTACATTATTGCCATACCGCTCTCGTATATGCGGCAACTGCAGCAGCAGCTGGGCGCCGGATTGCTGCCACTGGCGGCCAGCACGGCAGCCAGCACGCCCAGCAGCAGCAGCAGCACCACCACCACCACCAGCACCAGCACAACAGCAGCACCGGCAGCAACAGCAACACCAGCTGCCGCCGCCAGCCATCCCATAATGCAGCTTTTCGGTCCACTGGCCCGCGATCATCAGGGCATGTACAGGCCGTACTATCAGTCGGATTTGGCCAGTGCACCGTCAGCGGTGCCCACTCCCGTTGCCGCCTATGGCCAGCACTATCTGCAGATACCGGCCAATGTGCTGCTCGCCGCCGCACAGCAACTGCAGCAGCAGCAGCAGCAACAGCAGCACCAACAGCAGCAACAGCAACAGCAGCAGCAACTGCAAGCTGTCTATCCCAAGGCTGCCCCAACGTCCGCTTCTGTCTATCAGCCGCTCATTTATCAGCCCCAACTCCAGCCCCAACTCCACCTGCAGCGCATCTACCAGCAAACGCCGACGATCTATGCCGAGCAGCCGGTGGGTCAGCAATCCACTTTATACGGTACGTAAAGGCCGCCCAAAGCGAGCTGTAATCTGTCATGTCTGCACTTGCCTGCTAAATGATGCTGGTTACTGATGCCAAACAGTTTCCAGCATTCAAATGAGTAAGAACGGGTATAAATGACTGCGCAGCACTCGTTTGCAGCAGCTTAAAATAATCGAAAACATTCATAACTATTTTTGTTATTTTGGAAAAATATCAATTTTTAGAGGAGGTCATCAGAAAATTGTATGCCAAAAAACATGTAAAAGGTAATCAGTAATATCTCTAGTAATATATCTGTAACATAATATATCTAGCTTTAAAACTAAGGGAAACATATAGATTTTATCTACTTGCCATGCGCCCAGTGTGCCTAGCCAACAGAATCCTAACACATTATCTGACGCGGGTATACACGAGTATATGTTCGAATATATATTCTAGACACCAGTTTCAATAATTGCGAAAAAATTAATTGATTAATATATATATATTTTAAAAAATAATCATTTGCAAACCTTCTCAATTGTTCGAAGTTTAAAATCGTAGTGAAGTAAAAGGAGAGAAGCAGTCCAATTTCTGTATATTTGAACTTAGGTACATATAAATATATAGGGACTTATACATATAATAATAATTCTTATTATTCTTATTATTATTATTATTATTATATTATTGAAGTAGCACTGGCTGCTAATTCCTTCTGCTAAGATAAACACTCCATCCATAAAGTAGCCTGGGATTCGAACCTAGATACTGCTTGTTCAGTGTCCTCAATCTTCTATATAAAAAGATGTAAATATTTAAGTGACAAAATATGCACAAAAATATTTAAGATTTACTCAATTCTATTCGATTTTGTTGCAGTAACTTTAGCTAAGCCTTGAAAGCGATAATCAATTCAAAAAAGATCGAACAGTTAAAAAAACATTCATATTTGTTTATTATAACATCTTAAAGATATTAAGGCCAAAAAGTATTTACGTAAAGGTAAAGCCATTAATTGCTTGTAGACTCTAGTAGTCCCGATTTCCCAGCTCGTTCCAGTTGCCCATAGGTCAGACACATAGGCAAAAAAGCACAACGGCAACAGTGCAAAGATCCCAACTCCAGAGACCGCAGCAAAGTCCAGTAATGAACTGAACGGCAGGCAACATAACATAACCGCGCTTCGGGCAGCGGGGCCAGTTGATCTGGCAATTAGTGTGCGTTGCGAGCAATCTGGCAACGCCGGCGCTAATTTGGCTGGCTGTGAAGAGCCGTTGGCAACGAGGGCGCTGACGATGATGATGACGATGGCAACGTCAAAAGTGACTGAATTACCGCTTCTCCTATTTTGCAGCATATCCGCTACACCAGCAACAGCAACAGCAGCAGCAGCAACATCAGGCGCGACTGTTACGATTGGGCCTCAAGCAGGCACAGCAGCAGCAGCAGCAGCATAAATACGGGGCTGTTCCGTCAGCAGCAACTCCATCGATTGCGGCGCCAGCAACAACAGCGGCAACAACAACAGCAGCCTTGTTGCTGCCGACAGCAACAGCAGCGGCGCACGGACAGCAGCAGCAGCAACCCCAAGCCTTACCCCTCGTGCACTACAATCCAATTTATGTGCAGGCGCCGGCCGAACAGCAGCAGCAGCAGCAACATCAATTTGCAATATTGCCACGTTTTAGCAATAATAACCCAAAGGCGACTTACAATCTAGCACATGAATCAACGCCGCCAATTCATGTTGTCAGATTGTCAGCAACGAACGCATTAGGACACCAGCAACCACAGCCGATACACCATTACCACCACTACCAGCAGCAGCAGCAGCAGCAGCAACACCAGCAACAGCAGCAGCAGCAGCCCCAGCAGCAATACTACCACAGCCATCCCGGGCCGCTGTCCGGCTATGTCGAGGAACAGCAGCAACAGCACTCACAGGGTCCAGTCTCGCCGGCCGTTATACCATATTTCAGCCATCCGGGGGCTGTGCACTATGGCACGCATTTGTACCATCCGGCATCGGCGGCGGCAGCGTCAGCAATCAGCACAAAGCAGCAGCAGCAGCAGCGACTGGCGGCTGCAGCAGCCGCAACAAGTGGAAGGCTGTCAGGTGACCATAACGCAGCTGGAGCTGGAGTCAAGCCGGCAGCACCCGCCGCGAATGTTGTGAAATATCCCTAAGCTGAGAACAAAAGGCAGCAGCAACAGCAGCAGCAACAGCAGCAGCAACAACAGCAGCAGCTGAAATAAAGAGGATAGCAGCATCCGTAAACTTTGCTTCCGGTCATTTTGAACTGTCTGTCTGTATGTGTGTGTGTATGTGACTGTGTGAATGTGTGTGTGTGTACGTCTGTGTACAAATGTTTGCTGTTATTTTATTTTTTTTTATAAACATTGCAATTGTTGTTGCTGTTGTTCTTATTGTTGACACGCCGCTAATTATTTGGAATAATTTTTTCAGCCGTATAGTTTTTAATGTTAATTATATTACGCTCTTTTTTTGTTTCTTGTTTTGGTACTGTTTAGCGTTTAATTTATAATGTTTAATAACGCTACGTTTGTTTTAACTTTTACTGCTTTGACTTTCGCAAAGGGGTTTGCCACGGTTTTTGTGTAAATATCTAAAATTTTAAATATATTCAGCTGAACACTCATATAACTATTAAAAAAAATGTAATTGTGGTTTTTATTTTCTTTTATTTTGGTTGGAACTTTTTTTGTTTGCAGCTGCATAAATTATTAAAAATAAATTTAAGTGGGAACCGATATCCGCGAAGAATATGAAGGCATCTCCAATCTTATAAATAATATAAGTTTAAGAAGCCACCAAAAAAATATAAATACCATTATATAAATTATGTTGTATACTAAATATTAGTGTAATATATTACACATATTAATATAAATAGTATTTATATTGTCTTTGGTCCAAGTGTTTTTTCTATTAAGATAACTTCCCTTTTTTCAAAATCAATTAAATCTATTGCCAATACTTGTTAATTGAGATTATATCGATGATTTTAAGAGCTACAGCCACCAAATTTGTTATGTAGCTTTTTGAATAGTATATCGACTGTCGTCTGGTCCAGAATATATATTTATTATATAATCAATATATCCATTTTGCATTACCACGTACAAATATAAATATACAAAAATGATGAAATGAAAACGATTGAGAATACTTAGCATATATTGAAATCACAGGCACTGTACGGCTATATTAATGACAATGATAATTTATTGGCAACGATAAATCGCACCGCCATTAACCGACTTATGCGGCCTTCGGCCGGGCCAACTCTATAGCAGGCACACATACATAAGCACCAATTCTCGCTGCTGGGCGTGTTAAGCGAGTTGTCATTTAATTGAAAACATTTCTGCAAATATGATTAAGCTGAATGCATAAGCTCTGATTTGGTCAAAAGCGGGATGTCAACCGCAGCGACGGCTTCAATTAAAATTCACACATTTAATGAACGCCTATTAAGAACTAAAGCAGGCGACATGCAACATGTATTATGTGGTGTTGCTGTACAAAGCTTTTGCTACTCTTTGTTTTTTTTCTTTTTTTTTTTTAATATCCTGTAAATTCATTTAATAATGAGCTGCAGGATTATGTAATAAGCGCTTCAAAAGTCCACGGCCGCCTCTTCGCGGCGTTTCAGTGTCAGTTCAGAGGCTCATAAAAGTCACAGACCCGCAAATCCGTTGACATGCGCGCAAATACACAAAAAAATATATAAAAAAAGGGTTAAGCGAAATTTATACTTTGGCTTGCCGAAGATTAAATACTCTTAATATAATTATCAGATTATAAATTGATCACAATGAAAATCAAGGGGTTACTAAAGTTAAAAATAAACAATTATTTGTGCTCCTTATCCTCCTATTCAAACTTGCAGAACTTGTGCCAAAAGAGACAAAAAATACCAAAAATTGGCTTGAGCACTAAGTTTTAGGCTGCAAGTACCTAAAAAAAATTAAGAAAAATTATTGAAGAAGTCTGAACTTAACTGAGCAACGGTAAATGTCATTATGCTCCCATCGCACGCATCTGCTTTATGTCTGCAACATTGTTATTTCAATACTCTTATTTTGCCGTTCTTAGACTGTCTAAACTATTGTAACTAAAGGCTTGAAACTTTCGATACATACTGATGTATCCGATAATCGTGTAAAGATAACGCTCATACTCATAAAATATTGCAGACCGATTACTAAATACCCTCTAATTAATTGCTGGAAAAATTACTTGATCGCTTGAAAAATAAAAACCACCAGTTAAAACTAACGAACATGTTCCACCAACCGAAAACTGAGAAATAAAGTACATTAAAATTAAGCCCAAGCCACAAATTTTATTTAATATTGTTTACAGGTTATTAAATCGAACGCGTTTTAAATCGTGATATTCTAGTGCTACGTTTGTGAATATTTTAGATGCAAAATCTGTGTCGTAACATGTTATTTGATATTTGATATTGCTGTTTTCAATATCTACAAAAGAACAACATTTTTGGGGTTCACGATTCGTGATTAAATCATAATACCCGCAGCAAGTGTATTTAAATTGGTGCGACACGATGTGGAGAGGTGGCGGTGTGGCAACTGCATAAGATAAACAACTTCCGCTGGACGCCAGCGGGTGACACTTGCATAAAATGCGCATTTCCGGTTGCAGCTGAATAAAAATGGCGGCACGCACGCACTCGCCATATCCACGGATACGGAACGCTGCCAGTCGGCGGCCATATTGGTGACCATTCGGTTGGACGGATTCGCGATTTCTTTTCGCATACCCTGTGCCCATTAAAAATGTGTAAAACGGGTATAACGAAACTCTATCCGGATATGAAACAGACAGAAGGATGTGTTTTTTCAATCGTAAATTATGGACATATGCATATGTACATAATATCGCTCAAGAGGATTTAGTCTGTACGTCCGTATAAAGGCGCCGATCTCATGAGCTAAGCTGAAGACTTCAAATTTGGAAAGTATTTTCTCGTGTTCGATACAAAAATAATTTAGTTTGCAATTGCATTTTTATACTTTTTCGCGAAGTGAAAACAGTACATTGATTTTGTGTATCCAACTGTCCCTATAAGCGTGACTTTTTGAAACTTTGAATATGCTTATGCTCGAAATATACATTCGTTACTCCCTCAATTTTAGAGCTAATCTCACCAAATTTGGCAGACAGATTACCAATGACCTTGTCTAAAAGTGAAGTCAAAATTATTGTCGCCACACACACTCGCTTCTCACTTGTTTAAAAATTAAGCATTGATTTTTTCTTTTAAACACACATCTTGGCATCTTTAGGCCATAAAGCTTTCCTAACGAACGGATAATAACAACATAAATTATTTACGATTGAATTTTGCATTCTTTGGGCCCAAAGGCACTGAAAGCAGATACAGCATTGTGTGTGTGTGTGTGTGTGTGTAGTATATACTACATAATATAAAATGACGGCAATTTAATGCCCGGTACAGGGTATCCTCCAATTGGAGGCTCACTACTAGAACACTCTTGCCTGATTTACACTGCGTGCTTGCATTTTAAAAAATGGAAAGCCTTGGTGTGCGGGTGTGCGGGTGTGCGTGTGTGCGTGTGTGCGTGTGTATAACGACTTTAACATGCCTTTTCAATTTGATTGCAGGCGTTTAACGATTGCCATTTAACTCTTCGAGTTCATTTCATTTAGCAACGTGAGCATCGTGTAAGCGCCTTTGATAACCTGCAAAGATAAAAATATTGAAGAAATTCCCATTTGTACCAAAAACCAGAAATATATTTGAAATAGGATTCAAAATTGGTCTAGTTTAAATAAATTGGCCAAGGTACAAATTTTGACACAGAACACAGAAAAAATTTCAAAAATTAAGCTAGTATGAAATTTGAAATTTTTAATAATTTTAAACCAAGATAAATTATTTTGACTATACGAAATGAATAATGTTTGTATGATAAATCAGATTAATTATTATACATAAAGTAAAGCGGTAGTGCATTTTGTACGCAATTTAGTTTGGCTTTGACAATTGAAGAGCAAACATCTTTTGTTGTTGTGGATATAGAAATATTAAAAGCAAAACTAAATTAAATTCCCAAATTAATAAACAAAATAATTTTAGTGACAATGATATTAGATTAACTATTTTTTTATGTTAATGAGTTTCTGATATTATTTTCTTTTATAATATATTTAATTGATTAAAATATGAAAACAAAGAAAAATAAATTTTCAAATGTAGATTTTTTTGTTATTTTTTTAGGTCTGGAACCAGTCTACTATTTTTCCATATAGTCAATATATTTTGTTATACTAATAATTTGTACACCGATTTTTTGGTAACGTATTTATCGTGTCTATAGGGGCATTTGATGTGATGTACAGTGATCTCTACTTACCGCCACCAGGGTTTGCATGCGTACAGGTAAAATCTTGACCGCCACAATGCCAATGGGACGCTGGGAGCGCATCAGCATGAGCAGAAGGCTGCGTCGGAACTGGGTGGGCTGATTGATCCAATTGCAGGCGTAGATCGCATGGGACATCTGCTCACCCTCGTGGCCGACCTGCTCGGAGGCGTAGCACACGATCAGAGTTTCGATGATAATGGCCATCAGCATGAAGAACAGATGAAACATCTGCAATAGACTCAGTTCCACGTAGAGAACGAAAAATGACAGGGCACACAGCGAGGTGGCCGTACAGACGAACTGAATGAAACAGGCGAAGGATAGGGAGCTCTCCATGGTCTCCAGCAGTCTGCAAGAAACCCAAGCCCAAATAATCTGTAAGCTGCGTTATCTCAATTATATTGTACGTACTTCAATATAGTCTGGTGATCCTTGATGCATTTGATCAGCTCGGCTTGGGTCTGGGCCTGGGTGGCCAGCTCCGCGTGGCCCAGCTTGGAGATGCGCAGGGCCAGCGCTTTGCAGTGTCCACCGACCATGATGAGATAGGCCACCGGATAGGTATCATTGTTGAGCGCAATTATCGCTAATATAATTGCGCCAATGTTCTGTAGGCACTGAGTTAAAATGTAGATCGTTCGGGTGCTCTGCCAGTCCCATGGATACCAGGCGGGAAACGACAGTCTCTGATCCGGCGCATAGGCCACAAAGAATGCAGCGGATGTAAAAACCATACCAAACAAACGGCATAACCACATAAAGATATTTTGCGACATGACGATATTCTGTTCGATAATTTGACGCTCCTCCGGGGACTGCAGACAACCGTCCAGCTGGCGCAATATAACGTGCATCTTCTTCAAATGGCCACGGACCCGCAGCACATTGGCCAGCTTCACCTGCTCGACAATAATGATGGCCGCCACGTAGAACGTCTCGCAGAAATCGGTCAGAGATCGGCTCTTCAGGCATTCAACATAGAACGTTAACGGCACACAAACGTTGGCAACCGCATTCAGGCCAACGCTATAAGCCGTATAATAACGCGCCCAGAGCGATTGGCCTTTCGGCGCATGGATGCCCAATATCCGCCAGACGAACCACTGATACGCAAAAGCCCGCGTCGAATCTATGTCCAACATCTTGTCTTCCGTGTGGCTCTGTGGCTGTGCGGCAGGCGTCGGCTCCACTTTTATAGGTAGCCGGCTGCCAGCGGGCGATTTATGCAAATTGCCGTCAAATTAGCTGACACTCCGCCACCACACCCGCCGGCAGTCAGTTAATGCAATCCAATAATGGCCACTCATAAAGTGCAGCGCCATCTATTTTAGCCATGTCTTTGGGTATTCAGCCACATTCGCTGACCAATAAATGTGCTTCTGTGCATTAATAAATTATGTACACTTGGAGTCTATTAAAGTGGGCTATAACTACTCTCACCCTGATTCTTACCAATATTTAAGATTCAGCTCGTCAACCTGGTTTTGGATGAAACAATTTAACTTATTTATTTATGCAAAACAATAATTATGCAAAACAACTTTTTTATATTCTATTTTGAACAAGTTAAAATGACTGTTGTGCTAGACTTTTAAATAAAAATATAAATTTAATTATTATTTATCAACTGTTAAATATGAGTTAAAATATAATAATTATTCTTTGAGGAACAAAATAAATGTAAAAATTAATTATTATAGTGTAATTTTCAAGTTAAAACTTATAATAGTTACGGTACCTGCAATTATCTGATAAAATAGTTTCAATGCAATAATAAAAATTTATTTTCAAATACGAATTTAATTTAAATGCAGAATTGATCCAGATGTCAAACCATGATGAAATTGGTAAGCATCACGAAAATCGTTTTGACAATCAGTTTTGACAAAGTTATGGGGCTTTGAAATCTAGCAAGTATGGATTGGGGAACTTTACTTGTCAAAATTTTGACAGAAAAATCTTAACACTTTGTCTGAAGCAGATACTACAAGTATAAATCCAAAATTACAAGTCTCTATCTTCAATAGCGCGAAACAAATTGTCGTTTATCCGGACAGACAGTCAGACGGACAGCATGACGGACATTGCACAAAACCAATTATACTCTTTTCACTTCGTGAACGAGTATGCAAATAAGAATATATAACAAGTTTAAATAACAATTGTTTATCCCTGCTGCAAGTAATTATAAATTTTATAAAAAAGAGGAGGCTACACAAAAAAGATTTCGCTATTGATAGGTTTGCACTGTCTATTTAAGCGTGACAAAATAAATTAAAATAATACTAAGATTTAAAAAATAAAATACATAACAAGTTAAATACCAAATTTGTATCTCTGCTGCAAGAAATTATACTTTATTACTTCTACTCGAATATATTTCGCTACTTGATGGATTTATAGTATCAATTTTATTGTGATAAAATATAATTACTTTTCAAAGTAAATATAAAATTAAATTAATTCAATAAAAATAAATATGCATAAAGAATGATGTTACTTTCATTGGTTATAGAATCTGACGAAATAAATAATGAATTTAGAAACAGCAAGAATAAAATGCTTTGACAGTTTATATGTAAGGCAGAATACAAAACGGAATTTTAAATCTATTGAAAGCAATTTAAAAGGAACAAATATAGTGATAAACAAATAATAATAGATTTGTAACTGGTTGATTAACCCGCTGGCAAATACAAATAGAAATAAATGTATACTAAATACAAATAGAATCAGTTCGAATTCAATTAAAATCACATTTCACTGGTCAAACCAGTTGGCTGGCCAAATTCGCAGCGCTTCATTTGGTGGGTGTGCAAAAGTATGTGAAAGCAATTGAATTGTGGGCGGGTTCTGCATTTGGTTTCGGGTTCGGTTTTAGGTTGGGTTTGAGGTTGAGGTTCGGTGTTGCGGGTTTGGGGAGGTGGTTGTCGCACACAGGTGTCAAGCGCGGCGTGTATTCAAATTAATAATGCCAAATTGATTACATAACATTTGTCAATGGGAATCTGGTTTCGGCTGAGTCTAGCACGGTCTTAGCCATCCGTCAGATACACAGAGCCGAGTCATGATTGAATATGATTGATTTAGGCGGCATAAATTATGAACAGGCCAGGCCCCTCAGGTATCCCCCAAAAGGCGAAGGTTCGCCTGGGCTCGCCTCCTGTTTCAGCTTGGGCGCCAGGCAACCAACCTGTCGCGACCTTGGCCATTTGACAAATGAGCTGCGTAAGCCGAAAGATTTACACAAGACGCATAATTAAATGGCCACCAGGCGGCAAATTGTCATTGGCAGTTGAAAAGGACACAAGCGACGGCCCAAGGCCAGCTGTTGGCCACCTTTTGCTGGCTGCTTGGCGTTCGTCTCAAATTTTAAATGAATAATGTCAATTGCAGGTCAATTATTGGAAATCGAAATACTTGTGAAACTTAGCAACTGGCATTTTGACAATTTCAATTGGATTGGCAATTGGCCTGAACGTGAGCCACTTCCAAATTGGCTGTATTTTAAACAGAAGGCGTTGCCAATTATAAGCAGCAAAATTTAGTTAAGTACAGTTGAAGCCAATTATAAGAAGGCCACAACCTTTTAATAAATAAGCGTAATTAAACATTAAAAGAGGATAAAATACAATCATAATATTAACTACATTTCTACATTTACAATTGATTCACAAGCACTTTACGATCTTCAAAATATCTGTCAACTCACACAATTTATATTTACAGTTGTCAATAAAAAAAGGAATCAAAAATAATTTAAAAAAATGATTAGAAGCTAATTATAAAAATATTTAAAAAGCTCAATTGTTCTTTTAAAGATATATATATATATAAACTTTTATAAAATGTTTGCTAATGCATTAAAAATTATTAAAGCGCTTTTTTCTACATATTAATTTGAATAATCATTTTTTACTGTTGTTTGCTGACATTTTAGCCAGAAATTTTAGCCACAAAAAAATTATGAACAATAAGCGACATGACAACTGAATATTTAACAAATTCGCTCTCGACATTTGCTGTATTTATTTAGGCATTTTATTGTTAAATAGATACACGTATAAATAATAATAATTTAAAAAAAACAAACAAACAAAAAAACGAGCAAATGTTGTCTTTTAGGCCGACGGAAATTAAATGAAATGGAAATGAGCAAATCTATTTACAAGCCTATTTTTTCCCACAGATATCCGGTGCTTAAATTAAAAACATAAATTAATGAAAATTCCATCAAGCATACATAAAATATATTCAAATATAGTTTGTTAAATCTTTAAAACACTTGGAATTGCCAATTGCCATGCTCTATATCACATGAATTACAGACTATAAATATAATGTTGTTTACAACGCCTTCAGATACAAATTGCCCGTATGTCGGTATTAGTATATAATAATAATTTAGTATACACATGACCATATTTCACAGCTGTGTAATTAATAATGCGCATCTAAATACATCCCCACACGAAGCCAAACAATCAAAGAAATGTCTTAACTATACTTGTAGCACCGATAAACACCAAATAAAATAATTAATCGCCAATACGCTGACGAAGAGAACCGAGTTTGTGGCGAATTTTATAAATTATATTCATCTTTCGTACACCCTGTAACAATTCAGTTTAAAACAGAGTAGCTAATGAATCTTATATATGTATATTATTTTCCAGCGCATAATACAGGAATAAATCAATTTAAAACATATCATAACCGGTCGATTCAATTATATCTTAAAGTTTCAATCTTAGGAAATTTTATATTTTAATTTTTAATATATTTTTCCTGAAACCACTATATAGATTAAAGATAAGTATATGTACTCATTATTAAATTATTCTTAAGAGAGATTTAATTTTTGCACATATAGATATAATCGAATCAGGTAACTTAACGCTCAGTACAGGGTATCGACTAGTTCGGCTTTCGCGATATGAATATTCTTGGCCATTCATTAATGAAAATAGTGCTACAGTGGTAACTCGCAAGTAACAAAAACAATTATTTAAAACTAGGCATCAGTTCTTCGGATTTAATATTAAGCATAAATATTATAAATTTTGAGAAAAAACGTATGTGACTTATACTCGAAAAAGATGCTTTCATCGGTGCATTTATAGGAGCAGATACAGCAGCCAGTTTTATTAGATGCTCGCTTGAGCAAAGCCAGTTTTTAGCGCAAAAACAATGAGAATAACAATATTTAATAGTAACGCCTACGCATATGAGAACCTCCTAACCAAAGTCAGAGCTGTCAAGTACGCGCTTATAAATAACCCGATGGCTAAGCTGGGCGGCTTGGGCAAGTATGAATGAATGAGTGAATGAATGACTGAATGTGTATGGCAAAGAAACAGCAAATGACTTTTAACTGAAATCAAACAGAGCGACAACGAAAAGCAGTTCCGATCGACAAACACAGCCAAGTTTGTCAAGTCAACTGGGTCTAAAACTGACGGCTGATGACGCCAACGTTGTGTTGTCTCAATTCTCAGCTGTTCTCAGCAATGCGACCTTTTTGGAAACGGAGACCGAGACGGAGACCGAGACAGAGACTGAGGCGGTTGCCTGGCTTGGACAGGCTTATAAATAGCCCAAGTCCGTCTAGAAGGCGCTTCAGTTCAAATCGAGCGCTTCGAGTGGCATATATACATTTTTTCTCCAAAAACTACTTATAAACAAATAAAACAAATTTAAATAAAATATATTTTTTTTATTGTTGTTGTTGTTGTTAAGAACTGTAGCTAGAAAATGGTGAGTGCAATCAAGTGAGCAACTGTTTCGATGTAAACAAAACTCTTCATATCAATATAAAGTGGTTATTGTTGTGGCTATTTAGATATTTTATTTCACTTTTTTTGAAATTACACACAAAGACATGATATAAAAAATGCATTAAATACGCTACGTGAGCAAAATATTTAAATATAACCAAGAAACACTGAACAAGTACAAATACAACAAAAATAGTCAAAGTCAAAGTCGAAGCGTCGTCGGCGGCGTCACTGGAAAATCCCTCAGTTTGACTTTAAGTTTTGTTTGAAGTGTTTGCTTCCGGCAATTGGCGATGACCAATAAATCAGAGTCACAAAATAGACACTGTTAAATCAAATATATATGTATATATATCACGGACCGTAACTGAAATAAGTTTTAATTTACAAAGTTCACTTTACTTATTATTTTATGCTGTTTTTATATTGCTCAAACATCAATTGTCATTTGTTAAATAATGAAATTCATACTTTTCTTCATTTTTTATTTCGATATTTTTTTATAGTTAATTTAAAATTAACTATAAAAGTAATTCCATAATATTATAAGAGTCAAGAATGAAAGTAAACTTCAACTATTTTTTACCAAACATACAATCGAATGATATTTTTATATATAACTATATATACAAATAATAATAAATAAATATAAATATCATATATATATTTTTTCTTTTATTACTTTTATTTTTGACATTTAAATTACAAGTTATGGTTACTTTTATATTTAACTTTTATTAAAAAAAGCTAAAATCACCTCTTATTTATCAATTTTAAAATGAAAATGAAAATGAAAATGAAAATATATATTTATATTTTAGTAACTCATAAATATCAATTTGAAAATAAGAGCTAATCGAAATTGAACTTGATTAGCGTATCGTTTAAAGTATCTAGTTTGACAATACTGGTCTTTGTATCCTTTGAGTTCAAACAGAAAAAACTGAGTCGACTTTGCCGTTCATTTAAAAAAACATATAGAAATCAATTCGTATTAAAGATTTCCCTATTCACTATTTAACACCTTTTTACCTATTTGAAATGGGTGCGGAGTATTCAATTAGTTTCAACTAATGAACTGCTAGCTTCTAGTCCCGAGTTCTAAATTAACTTCTCAGTTGAAAAATGTCACTTGAAGAGACATGCATTCGATACTTTACGAGCTGTTTTTTAAGAATTATAACAATGACGTCTTCTAGGAAACAATTCCCAAAAATGAGACCAGTTACAAACTATTATTCGTTCACCTGTCAAATAGCTCAATCAATCAAAGTCAATTGAAAGTTCTTTGGTCAATTAGCTAAATGTAGTTCTGATATATATATGTATGATGTATGATTTATATGAAACGATTTATGTTGTTCTAAAAATATATTCGCAAATATTTTATTACTTTTTGGCCACCTACTCCTTGCCTTTGACCTTGTGGCAGCTGCTGTACGAGTAAATTATATCATGCCTATTCGGGCCAAAAGCAATTCAAACAAGCGGCTGCCAATTTGCATAATCTGAGTTTTTGATTCATACTTAAGCTGAAATCGAACTTACTAAGAAGCGGCAACAACAAGTTTTACTTTGTGTGTCATACGCCAACAATCATCGGCGCCTTGGCTAAATTTATCTGGATGACATTTCTATATAGGCCAACGAGCAATAAAGCCATCCCAGCGCTACCAAAATTGGTAGCAGCTGCTGGCCAATTACAAATTGAATTAGGTAGCCCAACTAAATCGAAAATTTGCCCTGGCCGGACATAGTCATAATGTTTATCGCGTTGTCAATGATGACGTCGTTTTTACTTTAAATTTATTTTTACTTTTTCTCTGTTGTTTTTTTTTCTTTGTTGTTTGCTGTGTATTTTAGTGAAGCTCATGACGCATAGCGTCGCACGTTATGAATTTTTAGAACGATTTGTGAGCGATTACACTATCTCACAAAATAACGTATTTTAAGCGCCAAGACCCCAAGAAACGTTTACAATTATTTAACATTTTCGCATGTATTTTTAGGAACACTAAATTGATAAAGCAATAAGTTAGTGAACCAATAAATTGTACATCTAAAGTAAACTTCGAAAGTTTTTTATAATCAGTTCAAATGCGCAAAAATTTCAAATTTATCATTCAAATACATTTAAATTGATTTAAATTCTTATTAAAAGTTTTTCACCTGTGTAATTATATATACATTATTTAGGCAACCAACAAGGTATCAAAATTTATTAATAAGCATCCCAAACATTTCAGCAAACTTCTTCAAAACTGTCGCTTCAAAAATATTTAAAATAGAAAATGTAAAAAGAAATCTTGTTCTACAGAAAAATTAAAAAATCCGATAATTAAGGTTAGTGTAAAGATAACTAAAGCTTAAGTGAAGCTTGATTAGCTATAGAAACTGTAGGATTAATTTATTTGCATTATTGCATAATGTTATTATATAGGGGTGTTCTAAATTTAATTCAAAAAATTAAATAAAATAAATGATGACAACTTGTACGAATGTAAAACGATATGTTGTTTTAAATATCAATAAAATATGATTATGTTGTGCAATGATCAGTGGCATCTCTGAATATTGTTTTTCTCTGGTATCAGCGCTTTTTGATTTCCCTTAATATGAGGCAGAGAACAGTTTATCTCCGAACCAAAAAGCGTTAGATTAGAACAAGGTGCAGAATATACATTCTAGTCAAGTACTCTGACCCGTAGCTAGATAACTTGATTTTCAGAAAATAATATTTAAATTAATTATTTTCTCATTTTCTTTCTCTCTCTGTCTTCAACAGTTTACCCAGCCGCAGCAGCTACTGGGCGTGGCATTGATACTACTGGCACTGGGCTGCCAGAGCAGCATAGGTAAAAAGCTTGAGAAGCGTTGTGTCAACTGTTCATATCGTACGTATTACACCTATGGCGATGGGCGTTCCCTGCAGCGCGTGATCTATCAAGATCCGGTCTATACACGTGGTATTTACAAAGAAACCCCTCCAAGTACATGTTATCTCTTCGCTAACAGCCGCAGGCAACCCTCAATCTACTGACCCACCTATGTGTACTATATGCACACACATATATATATATATAATTATATGTATATATATAATTCTATTTCTATAGAGCACGACTTGCGCTAACTGAAGAACTCACTTACGCCCAAAGCATAATTAACCGCACACACAAATACACACCCACAGACACACTCACTTGCATAGTGTATGCACAATATGTACATAATCGCATAATATAAATTACCATATCGCAATGCACGAAACACCTTTATGCAATGTTACACACCTTTCTCCTCCTGCCGCTTGTGTCCGGTGCGTCCGTTTAGCTGCCCAGACGTACGGCTGCAGTGGAAGTCCGTGCGGCGTGAACGCCGTGTGCCAGGAGGCTGCCGGCGGCCGTCCGGTCTGCTCCTGCCCGCCCGGCTATAGCGGTAATCCGCTTACGCACTGCAATCGTGGCGAGTGCCTGGACAACGTCGATTGCCGGGGCGACCTCCAGTGCAAGGATAATCGCTGCGTCAATCCCTGTGTGGGCGCCTGCGGCATTGGCTCCAACTGTGATGTAAGCTCTGCCGGCTCCCTGCACACGCCCAATCTATATTAAAACCGCAAACCGTTCTTTCAGGCCAGAAATCATGTGGCCGTCTGCAGCTGCCCCGCCGGCTATAACGGAGATCCCTACACCGCCTGCCACCTGAACGATCCAGGTAAGACAAGTTCAGCAAATTAACAATTGAGTGCCATTTTAAGGGCCTCGTATTCAATTTTGGTTTATTCCTCTAATTCTTTTTAGAAAATGTATTTCTTTAAGAACTAAAAGACAAAAAAAATAATAGACCCTTTTTTTGAACTGAAAAACTACAGTACATACCGCTTTTATGAAATTAAGAAGAAGATATAAGCGATTATCTCAATAATGAAAATTTTGCTTACATTCTCTGTACTGCATATAAATTATAAATTATAAATTTCCTTAGATGTATTAAACAAATTGGGCAAATTGTATTCATATCGAGCGTTTCAAGAAATTGCATTCACAAGAATGGAAAATCCGTGAAAAACTGTTGTATGCTGTTTACTCAATTTTCAAGAGCTCTATATTAAAACTGAATGGAAACTACATGTAAAATTAGAAGATTGTAAAAAGTTGTATTTGTAGTCCGATTCATGAGTACTTTATTCTCCACACTCTTTTTTCTTTATCTTTTAAATTAATATGAAATTTTTTTTTACTAGAAAAAGTGCAATTACAAAAGTTAAAATCCGGCTTAATTTTAAGTGTAAGCATTTTAATTTTATAAAGGTTTTAAGGCTCTCCTTTGATTCATGTAAATTTTGAGGTCTTTGTTCGAAAGCTTTAAGGGAATAAACCAATCACTATTTCAACAATTAAATGACTTACCCTTTATTAACTAATGCGAAGTTAATACCTTAACAAAATACTTACATATCACATTACATTTCGTATAGTGCTGTTGTTGTTATTGTTGTTATTGTCGTTAGCTTTGTAGTCAATTAACTGGTTTTGACCAAAAACAGGCATTTTTGGGCTGGGTCGTTGAATACATGTTCGTATGTAGGTTGTAGGTTGCTTGGCATGCATAATATTTGCGCTAAATACAACAAAGCGGAACAACAACAACATTAACAACAACAACAACAACAACACCGTTGGGTATACACAACACTGATGAACGCCCAATACAAAACGCACTTGCTCTTTGTAATTTTATGGTAATTAGCTGGTATTTCGTTTCGTAATTGTCAAGATCAAGGACAGGCCAAGTAGGCGAAGGCGAAATCGAAGCAAACCAGAAGCGAGTCGAGACGTTACCCGATTATGGACACACATATACATATATATATATAAGTATATATGTATAACAACACGTATACTCTCACACTAAATGGTATTAGCTGGCATAGCTAACAGTTTTGTCAAAGCAAAAAGACATCGTAAAAAATGGTATATATATGCCATAAAGTTCACTCTTATTTAAAGACACACAAAGTAGACAAAAATTGGCCTTTTGAATTCAAAATTAAGCTAAAATCAAGCCGGGTTTGGTAAAAGCTATCTTCAAGATACTATTGAATTTGTGAGTTTAAAAGGAAAGAGATACAAAAATTACAAAATACAATTGGCAACTATTCAAAGCTAACCCAAAAATTTTAAGTATCTGTCAGATGCGTAATCTTTTCATCAACGTAATTCCGAATGGTTATAGATAGATATATATATATATATATTCCTGTCAGTCCTCTGATAATATGTTACAATTTGGCTGCAAGCCCAAAAAAATCATCTGTGCTTCAGTTAACGGCTTGAACCCATTTTCTCAGTTTTAGGTTAGGATCGTTTTTTCACTTTTCCATTCTTACTAATTTTAAATGAAACAATTAAGTTAAACCAACCTAAATACTTTCATTTGTTATAACTGATTAATTTTAAAAATTAATAAATGATGCAATTATATTTTTCAATATATCTAAAAATCATTATTTTAGGCCAAAACATTTAATGAACAAATATTTTTCGGTTCAGGTTCGGCCAGAATAGAGTTTACTTTAGCGTATCTTAAATATATAATATATATTATATATATTAAATTGCAACAGTTTGTTGGCAAAATATATTTAGTTGAACGGTATACAAAAATTAAAACAAATAGGTAAAAGTAATTAAAATAGGGTATACTTTAGCGTATCTCAAATATATAATATATATTAAATTGCAAAAATTTGTTGGCAAAATATATTTAGTTGAACGGTATTCAAAAATTAAAACAAATAGGTAAAAGTAATTAAAATAGAGTATACTTTAGCGTATCTCAAATATGCGGCTTGCAAAAATTTTTTGGCATTCTGATTATGTTTTTGCTGTTGTTTGGTTGTTGTGTGATTTATGCAGGGTCAT
Source organism: Drosophila robusta (assembly GCA_035043565.1). Classification (NCBI taxonomy): domain Eukaryota; kingdom Metazoa; phylum Arthropoda; class Insecta; order Diptera; family Drosophilidae; genus Drosophila; species Drosophila robusta. Next base: position 16,312,967 of record JAWNMW010000257.1, on the reverse strand, counting down.
GTAATTCACGGGCAGGTCGTTGGGTCCCGGCACTGACCCCTCAAGGGTTCCCGGCCCACATTGCGTCACACAGCTCGCACTTATCCTCACACGCACTTGAGCACAGTAACAAAGCGCACATAATTGGGGGGCCGGGCCACTTCAACTGGCCCTGAATAAATCGGTATTGGCCAGTACGCCCCCTTGGCCCCGCCCACTACCCTTCCTGCCGGGCAAGTTCAAATACATAAGTAGTCAAAGCTCATTTATGCGCATAATTTTTACTTATAATTTGCTTTCATTTCTATGCCACGCCAGTTGCGTTTTTGGATCCCGTTCCTTGTTCTCTATTCTCTTTTCCGCTCGTTCTGTATTCGTTTCCATTGATGATGATTATAATGGGGGCAAGTTACTAAATTGGTATTTGTTGCCATGACAAAAGTTGTGCCATAATCGCTGCAATTGGTACGAAAGTCAACTAAGAGCTAAATTCTTACATTTATTTATAGATATTTGGTCAATTCGAAACGCGCGTGACGTCCTCTTTAGGTGTTTCATATATAAGCTCCCCCATCCGATTTTTTTTTTTTTTTTGCTCATATTTTTGTTGGAGCCTGCCCATTGTTTGAAATACGACATAGCTTGAATGTCCCTGACAGCCGTCAGCTAAACTATTCACAGCTCCTGAAAGTGCCCATTGGGCAATCTAAATACACACTTACAATATACACATGTTATGTAATAGATATATATATATATGTATGAATTCAAGTGCGAACTCGTGTGTCCTTATATGGCGATTCGTATGCGGGTAACTGCAGTACAAATCCACATATACATATATATCTACATATTTCGATTCCTTCAATTTATGGGCTTAGGCTAAATGCTAATTGGAAATGCATATAAATCAGCGTTCGAATAAATATGCCTGCTAATTGGAAATTTATTAACGAGAAGTCGACGCAGGTGGAAGAAATAAAATTGTAGCAAGTCAGAACGTTGCAGTCGGGTGTAACCGACTGCGCAATACTCCTAACAGCCTAAAACCGTAGAAAATAGTTTAAATGATTAAATTGTTATTTGCGGAAAATATCCATTTCGTAATTTATAAAAGCGGGCAATCATCAGTAATCTGAGTGCAACATTTTGGGACTCTAGCCTTAAAACTGAGGTAGTCTTAACACATTATCTGTCGCAAGTATATATCCGAAGTTTAACGATAGACAGTTATTGCGCAAAACCAATATACCCTTTTTACAGTATAAAAACGTGTTCAATTCGAATATTTTCCACAAAAAATTCAGTGTTTTAAATTAAGCCATATCATGATTAATTCGAGCTAAATCTTAATAAAATTATAATAAATTTAATTTTCTTCGGTTGATGTACGCTCTGAGAAAAATGTTCGTATAAAATACCAATATCTAATGCAACTAGGCTGCAATTCGTAGCGTTTGTTTTTAAATTGTAAAGATAATTTGGCACTTAATTAAGTATGTATAATTATTAATTTAATAACTGACCGTTAATGTTGCCTAAAATTAACAAAATACTTGACTTAGTAAAAATACGAATTTTAATTAAATTTTCATACGTAAAATGTTCTAAATAAAAGTACAATAGATTTCGCGTTTTTAAAATAACGCAAAAGTTCTTGAAATCAGAATTGCGTTCACAAGTTAAGAAATTCCCACTGTGTCCGCAATTGACAACACTTATACTTGAAAAAAATAAGTAATAATAGTAAGTAATAAAAATAAAAGTAATAATAATAATTATACAAATCTAGATAGATAGATAGAATTATTTTCTCTACGCCTATATATATTTTTCGTGAGGTATATATATATATATATATTTTATTTATTTATTTATTTAATAGGCTGACTAATCGAGTGTCAACCTAAGTAAAATGTATAAAACACAAAGAAATGTATAAATACATACTATATATAAATATAGCAAATTAAGAGCTAAAGCCCTAAAAGAATTACAAACAATTCTCATAACATCACCGAAACAATGGGGGTATTTTATTCGCCTGTCCGACTATTTATACTTACATCATTTAGACAGCTACATGGACTAATTATATTGCCATAATCTCTAATGTATTTGCGACTTTCGCAGAGGAACAGTGCCATCCGAGCCCGTGCGGCGTCAACACCAAATGCGAGATCATCAATGGAGTGCCGACCTGCTCCTGCCTGCACGGCTATCTGGGCAATCCGCTGAGCGGCTGTCGCCACGAGTGCGAGCACGACGGCGACTGCGGCGGCCGGGACATGTGCAGCAATTATAAGTGTGTGCCCTCCTGTGGCCAGTGCGGCATCGGCGCCAACTGTAAATCGGTGGCTAGCCATCGGGCCGTGTGCGAGTGCCCCAAGGGGTATATCGGCAGTCCGTATACGGAGTGCCGGCCGGAATGCTATGGCGACTCGGACTGCCCGGCGGGCAGGCCGGCCTGCTTCTATGGCATCTGCAAGAACACCTGCGACGGCGCCTGCGGCATCGGCGCCGATTGCAATCTGCGCGGCCTGACGCCCGTCTGCAGCTGCCCGCGCGACATGACCGGCGATCCGTTCGTCCGCTGTCGCCCCTTCACCAAGGAGGACCTGTGCGAGCCGAATCCGTGCGGCAGCAACGCCATCTGCGTGCCCGGCCACGACAACACCGGCCGGGAGCGGCCCGTCTGCAATTGCCTGCCCGGCCACACTGGAAATCCGCTCTCCCACTGCTCGCGCGTAAGTCCCCAAGCCCGTCAACAATCAACCAGCACCCAAATGCATCCCATCCTGTCTTCCAGGGCGAGTGTCTGAGCAACAACGAGTGCCCGGACCACAGGGCCTGCATCAACTATCAGTGTGTGGACCCGTGCATCGGCAAATGCGCCACCGGCGCCAGCTGCGAGGCCAAGGCGCATCTCGCCGTCTGCCGCTGCCCGGCCGGGCAGTCCGGCGATGCCCTCGTCTCCTGCCGCCAGACGCGCACCTTCCCGGTGGCCAAATACCACTGAGCCGGACCATCCCAGTGGGTGGATAGCAAACGCCGCACTGCCTGCCCTCCGTGCACCCACAGCCCGAACCCAGTTCAGATTCAAATCAAATAAATCAAAAATATAAAAACAAAAACAGCCTCCATTTAATGCACCTAATTCACTGACGACTTGCATTGCAATAAAACAAGCTACGTAATTATGTATTAAAATAAAAATAAAAAATAAATAAATAAATTATTTGACGAATACCGAATACGCTAACATAATACTACTTTACGCAGTCCTCGGCAGTTGGAGTTGTCCGAAATCCGGGTTTGTCGGCTCGATCTTCAAGCAGGTCATCAGAAACCTGTCTGCCAAATTACCTCTAAAATTGTGGGAGAAATATGCGCGATAAGATCATGAGTAATCTGTCTGCGAATATTTGATGCATCTAAATTAAATCTATTTTCCACGCCCCCAGTGGGCGTAGCCAAAATATCTTAACACTTGATTTGATGCAGGTGTACACCAGTATATATGCCAAGTTTAATGTCTCTTGCTTCAGTAGCGGCGAAAAAAATCGCATTTACACGGACAGCAAAACGAACATTACACAAACCCATTAAACTCTTTTTACTTCGTGAACGAGTATTAAAGGTTAGGTTGCTAGTTTATAACTATTATCCTATACTTTAAATAATAATAATAATTCAACTCCAAAACAAATATCCTAGAGTACTTCAAGTATCGGTTTTACATATGTGTGTATTTCTACCGATTTTTCGTTCCTTCAGGCTCATGTCAAGTAAATTCAGAAGTTCTGGCAACGCCATTTCGATAAGTTCCAGAAAGGTGGCCAGACTGTTTTGCGTTCTGGGGTAAATTTCAAATACAAATGTCAAATCTTATTGAAGACCCGACTTGTTATATGTGTACGAATCAAGTGGTAAGAATTGGTTATTAAGAAGCAACCGTTTGTCTCTATAAAACTTTATAAAGTGGGCAAACTATGTGTTAATTATACTGATGTTAATTAATTTTTGCCTGAATGTTGAGCACATGAAAGACGTTAAATCTCAGTTTATGTATGACATCTTTAAAAGTAAAAATCTTTCCTAAGTCAGCTTAGCTGCTAACAAAATATAAATACACTCGCCTGCTGATATCGATATACTACTTTTGGGCACTGCATAAATGTTATCGATAACAGCTAATAAAAAAGATATTGAAAAGTAAATACACTGAACTTTAGCTAATTAGCTCACATTTGATTCAAGGCAGTAGCTTTTAAAAAAACTATTATCGATAACAGGCATCAATATTCGAAATGTGCAAATTATGAGCTGCATTTTTCCCATGATTAAATGCTAAATTAGCATATTGGAACATTGTGTTAGGTTTTAGTACCACTGGAAAATTGATTAAATTCTTTAAGCAACAATAATGTCTTTTACATTCGTAATCCAATTTAAAAACTAATTAGGAGCGTTCTTTAAAATTTGAATTAGTCACTTTATTTGATAACGTTCATTTTTATTCCTTTTGAATCTTCTCAATATGGTATGTATGAATGAATATATGTATCCATAGTTAAATACTATAAACATATATAGCAGTATATTTATAATGTATTTAACTATGGATATGCCGCACTTGCTAAAAGTCTGTCCATTAAATAATTATATTTGGTGTTGAAACACAACAAATATGTATACGATTTCGATTTATGAGTCTATATCAAATATAAAATAGGATCATATACAGTATTAATATCAGTTTCATATCTAATTGGCGTTTCGAAAACAATTGCAAATTGATTTACAGTCACGGAAGAAAATAATAGTTAATTGTAATTATGCATATTTGTATATATAATTTATAGACTGCACACAATTAATTGGGAAGTGAAATGCAAAAGTATTTCTTTGCTTTTGTGGAACTTTCGAGTTATCTATGTGGATTAAGTAGTTATAGCATAGGTAACTGAACTATAGAAAAATAGTCGCAACTATGTCACAAAAATCTGTTTCAGTTGTCACAATAATGTTTTGATATATATATGTATGTATGTATGCATGTTAGTATGAATGTAAGGTTTCCAGCGATAGGTAAATGATAAAAACCGTGTAAATTTGATTTCATTTTGTCTCGTTTTCTCTGCTGCTGCGTATTCGCAATTATTGTTTCATTTCTCGCTATTCGTTATTATTGTAAATACAATTTTCTTTGCTTTGTTTCCGTTTTTAAATATAAATATATTCTTGTATAAATATGCCATTTGTTTTTGCTTTTGCTTTTTCATTATGTATATATATATTTATATATAATATATACTATATATATATATATATACATATATATATATATGTATGTGTATAATATGTATATAAATTGCTAAATACAGTTAATTGCGCTTTACACTTTTTAAACGGCTCTGAGGCATTACAAAAATTAAAACAAAAAAAAACGAAAAATTTGTCTTGTGTGTATGTGTGTGTGTAAACTACATATGTTTGTCTATCTGTGTTTGTGTTGGTGTGTGTGTGTGTGCCATATGAACCTGTACTACGCGCCCCCACAATGTGTCCTCATCAACATCAGATTGCTGCTGCTATCGCAACGCCGCTTTCAACTGCAACATTTGTTGGTTTTCCCCTTGTTCTTGTTTTGCTTTATTATGATGCGATCCTTTTGCTGCTCATCGGAGGCGGTGCGCAGCTTATGGTTCAGCACCTGCCGCGTTATGGACAGAAACATATCCTCCACATTGAGGTTGTCTTTGGCGGATGTCTCGAATAGCTCAATATCCATTTGCCGCGCAAAGCGTTGCGCATCCTCCGTTATGACCACCTTGCGATCCGGATCATCATTCTTGTTGCCCACTAGAAATAAAACATTTGAAAACCCGAGAGTTAACAAACAATTTGTTAAGTATATTAACAATCACTTACCTAATACTTTGTTGACCACATCGCAATTGTTCTGTATCTCCTCCAGCCAGCGACGGACATTCGCAAAGGAATCACCATTTGTGACATCGTAGACAATGATCACGCCGTGGGTGCCACGATAGTAGGTGCTGGTGATGGTGCGAAATCGTTCCTGTCCGGCCGTATCCCAGATCTGCAGCTTCACCCGCAGCCCATCGATCACAACGGTGCGTATCTTGAAATCGACGCCAATTGTCGTTATATAACTGCCCGAGAATGTGTCATCTGAGAACCGGATGAGCAGCGATGATTTGCCCACACCTGCAATGCACACAAAGAACGATTGAGAAATTTACGGAATTTCGGAGGGAGCGTGTTACAAGCGGGCTTTATGCAATATTATGCTTTGAGTGTGTATGGAAAATTTTCTGTTGCAATAAACGTTGCAATTTTCTGTTTGCACAACAATAGCAAGAATTACAACAACAACAAAAGCAGGTAAGAACGTTGCAGTCGGGTGTAACCGACAGCACAATACTTGTCCACAGTGTAATAACAACTAAAACATGATGTGTGCACAGAAAAAATAATAATGGAGTATTAAAAAAAAAGGTTGACTCTGTGTCGGTCTGGACCCCGGACCAACCCACATAATTAGCACCTGAAGTGCGTGTTAGACATCAGCGCCGGCCAGTTTTTGTTGTAAACAAGTTAAGTTAGGCAACAAGAATTTATATTAAAAAAAAACTACAGCATTGTCGTTGGAAAATATCGATATTTATAATTTGTAGAGGCGGAATCAACAAAACTGTTGAGAGGTCTTTAGAGCAGGTCAACAGTAATCTGTCTGCAAATTTAGTGTATCTTGCTTTAAAACTGAGGGAGATATATCGATTTTATCAATTTGCCTCAACCCCAAAAAAATGTTCAACCTTTATCTGACGCGGGTATATACGACTATACATATCCCAAGTTTCAAGTCTATAGCTTCAATATCGGCAGCCAACAAGACGGACACTGTGCACACCCAGTATACTCTTTTCAGTTCGTGAACGAGTATAACAACAAATCATTTGGTAGCTGCTGGCAACTCTCTAATTACAGTCGTAGTTGCATGAAACGCCCTCAAAAGCAACGGAGCAACAACTCGATTGCATTCCAGACAGTTTATGAGAGTTCGCATTAATCAACATTAGTGGCAAGTGCAACTCAAGAAGAAAACTATCAACAAATCCAATATTTACATAGGTACTCTGTCGTGCGCAATAAGAATGTAATACGAGCAAAAATACATATTCCCAAGATCTGGTACCATTTTAATAGCCTGGACCCATCGAAATTGGGAAAAAAAAACACGAGTACAATAGTTCTCTACAAATGTATGTAACTGGCAGGCGGAGGCATTTTCGGCTCCATTAATTATACATATACATTCTTGGCCAGCATCAATCGTCGAGTCGATCTAGCCATGTTCGGCCGTTCGTCTGTGTGTCAGAAATGTTAAATATTCTATGGATTCTGCTAAACCGCATGCAAAACAAGTTTAAATTTATTTTTCTTGCTCCACTTCCTTTAAGATTTTAAGATTTGGTATTTTAAGCATATCTCTAGCTCTAGCTCTCAGAGCCACCAAATGTGCTTGACTCAATTAATTAAATTATCAAATGATCACGAGCGAGAGCCACAAAAGCGCATTTGAGCTCCGCATCTTGTATTCATATATTTTGTTGTTATCGATAACAATAAAGTTTTAAGTAGCATAAAGAGAAATAAGCTGCAAAGTAGTTCCATTTGTCATTACATAATTTATTTATCAATGAGCGCAATAAAAGCAATGGACGTGCCTAATATATATAATTTATTTGTTGTTCACAACAGGTTTGAATATGAATATGAACGTAAAGCACGATCAAGTTCTTATTTTCCTTTTATATAGTGATAAATAAATTGTTTGTTTTTAATTGACGAAACAAAACCAAAAAATGGAATAAAATGAACGAAAATTAAGAATCTTGGAACTAGTTCGTTCGCTTAAGTGAGAAGTTTGTACGAACTAACTCGGAACGATTCGATACAACTCTGCTGCACGAAAGAAAGAAAAAAGAAAGGGAAAAGCGGCGGCAGCAGCGAAGAGATTTATAATTGTTTTACATGAACATTTGCGCGGACAGACAGAGACAGAGACAGAGACATATAACAGCTGATTGGCCGCAGATAAACTAAAGAACAAAAACAAAGCCGAAAACCATGGGCCAGACAGGCAGACAGACAGACATAAATTGGAATTGAGCACAAACGGCGCAGGTTTTATTTTTTCTTGTTGTTTTTTAATGGTTTCTAGCTATTTATAACGTTGTTGTTGTTTTCTTTTACTGTTGGGCAGGTGAAAAACATGCATGCAAAAATGCATGCATACACACAGGGTGGTCATACCAATTATTAAAATATTTTTGTTTGCCTTTAAACTTAATTTAAAATTTGAATTTACCTGCTATTTCAAGCTATTGTTTTTTTCGTTTTTAATTCTCATAAACTATTTAAAAAATGTCTGACGAAATGAAACTATATAATAAAGTCATTTGATAAGTTGAAATATTCTACATAATTTTGAAGTATTTTGTATTTAGTTACGATAGCTATTTAAAGCTGTGAGCCACTGTCCATACATAGATAGGCAAGCGTATGTATGTCTGTACGTGCACGTGTGTATGTACGTGCATGTACGTACATATGTATGTTATGGAAATATTTGCATTCACACTTACCGCTGTCGCCAATTATAAGCAACTTGAACATATGATCAAAGTGGCGTGCCATTTTGGAGCTGCTGCTGTTGCACTTTACAGTTAATCGGCGTTAAGGCTGACGCTGGCAGCGGCGTTGACGCTGGCGTCCAAGTTGAACAATGCAAAAATTTGTGAAAATGTTCTGCTGCTGCGCTTGCTTCTGCTGTTGTTGTTGGTTTTTTTTGCCGTGCCTGTGCCTTGCTCCCACACACAGACACACCCACACGCAAGCACTGGCGTGTGCCGCTGACTCGCTCGCTCTCACAGCACTGTTGGCCACTGCCGGTTGCTCAAATAATATGATAAACTGTTGTTCTTCTGGGTGCTGCTGCGGGTGTGTGATAAGCTTCCTATTGTTGTTGCTGTTGTACGAAGAGTTTTTAGTTTGTTACTTGTTATTTAATTCCCGGCACTTGAGGCTGCTGTTGCTGTTGCTTTTTGCATGTATTTATCAGCAATTCGGCTTGGGAAGGCGGTTAGGCGTGAAATGTCAGACGGAGGCCGACTTGTTGTTGTTGCCGTTTCTGCTTTCGCTAACGATAAAAACGCTGATATATATTTTGGCTAGCTGGCTGCTGTGCGTTCGTTTTTTTCTTAATATTACAATTACAAAGCTATTAATGTCACACTGACAGCAAACACACAACGCACACACGCACAATAAATTAGCAGGTCGCCTCTCTTGCCCGCTATCTCTTTCTCGCACAATGCCAGCGAATTATGCTTCTTTATTATTAGTCGTTGTTCGTTAAAAAAAAATAAAGACACACACACATACGTAAGCACTTTTGTGTTTAAATTATATTTGGTTTATTTTCCACCTGGCTTTAATAACTTAATTAAATTCATATTCCTAAATTATATTCATATTATGAGTAAACTATTACTAACGCACGTATATATATGGAATGGAGTTCGGATATAAAAAAGAACATCGATGTATCGATTGCACCAACGATTAAATATATGCAACATTTTGCAACACTGAATATATATTGTCGATGATTTAAAAGAGAACAAAAAACACAGACATTTTAATTTATTATAATATCTTTTCAATATATATATAAATAAGCTATTATTATAAGCTGAACAGCACTTGAATGATAGCATTTAATTAAAAAAATACATTGTTTTCTTTTTATGTTATGTTATGCGGGCTAAAAAATATCGATGTATTTCCTGTTATATGGTATTATCATCGATTGCCACAGTATATGTCATATATGCCACATTTCCACTGGTAGTATCACATATTGCTTTTGCCGCGACTTTTAAATGGCGTTTATAAAATACACTTACAGCAAGCGTTTCAAAATGCTACAATACAGTTAGCATATGTGTTCCACGTTACCTCGAAACTAAAGTGGATCCCACCGCCACGAATCAAAACGAGATGCACTCTACCGCCCCTCTCTCACAGTCTACTCTCTCCTTCTAATTCATAACGAAATGTGCATGCAATATAGAACTTTATATTGGTCTTAAATTGTACATTTTAAATAAATAAAAATACTTCAATTATTGCTAGGTATAATAGAGAACTAACAACGTTTGAAAATCCAATGACAATCAAAATTCAATATGCAAAATGCTATTCCATTCATATTTTTCATCGCAAAAGATTGTTTGAATCACCTAATATTTAAACTTAAGACTAAATGTAATACTCCAAGGCAGCAAGCTATACTATACAATGTTATATACGAAAATTAAATAAAATGTCTTCTACGGAAAAGGATACGCTGCCTGCCTGCTTGTTCACTATTTGCGCGAACGAGCGCGCGTGCGATTCGCCACACAGGATATATCGAACGGCGAGAGAATTGCACCGTTCCGGTTGTCGGCCGCATAGCTGCGGGCGCGCAATCGCCCGCGTGAGATTATTGGACTTGTGGCCTTCAGGGATGCGCGTTTTGAAACTGGGTCCTCTCCGCACGCGGATGGGCTGGCACGCGATGGCGCTCGGGACACGGTCGAGACTAATTGCGAACGAGGTCGGATTCGTGCCGTGTACGGATCTTCGTTTTGGCCGTGATTCGGGCGAGCACCATGTGTCGCAGCACCGCTACGTCGGCCATCGCCCGACGACGTCTGCCAATTCCGTATGCGCAGCGGCGTCAGATTTACATTTTGTTGTGTTGCGACTGCCTTAACTGCATTTGCCGTGTTAACGTTCTTCTCTTTGGCTGCCGTTTGCATGAATGTTCTTTCCAGTTCTTCCCAGATCAGATCCGCTTCGGTGTCACTATCCGAGTCGACGTCGATGTTATTGGTTTTAGTGCTAGCACAGTGTTTCACTTGACGGCTGGTTGTGGCCCGTTCGGCTGGAGAGTGCATCGCTGCTAATTTCTCTAATGGATCCAGATCGTCGCTATCGGAGTCAGAGCTATTGCCGTTCGGCCGAATCACGCTGCAGTCATTGCAGCGATAGTCATGGCTAGCGTACTGTGTGCACTCCCGATGCATCGGATTCGAGCCGCACATAATGCAATAGAGCAGCGTTCTGCCCTCGCGTCCGTTGGCACTGCGGCAATTGTGGGCCGTGCAACGGTTGGATAACATCAGCTGATCGGCATACGCATCGTTCGCCTCCCAAGAGGCATCGCTGTTGTGAAAAACGAAATGTTAATTCCAATGCCAACAGATTGTGTGTATGGCGAGTACTAACCAGTCGGGCACCATGATGCCCCAGAGGGCAACTAAGCGGAATGTTGCGGTATCGTTGCACAGCGGACACTTGAAGAAATAGCCCGCCGAGTTGGCGTAGTGCTGCAGACAGTCCTTGTGGTACCAGCCGTTGCTGCAGCACTTGCCGTAAATGTACCGGGTGCACCAGAATGTCTCCCTCACCTTCATCAACGGCTCGAAGCAGATCACGCATTTCTCGCCAGTCAACGGCCGTTTGCTGTGATTGTCAACGTGAACTTTGCAGAACGATTTGTAGGTGCCAACAAATTGATTCTGCGCGCCGTGCTCTAGGCCACAGTTTGTGTGGAACGTCTTGCGGCAGCCGCTTTTGCAACAGCCAATATTGGCACCAGTCTTATGGCAATAGCAGCATATCTGCGCGGAATTATTCAAATATTCAATTTCGTATTTAAGCGCATTTAGATCGGAGCATTGAACTTACCAAATGTCTAGTGCGGTTCGATTCAGCCTTAATGTCGGATAATGTAAAATTTAGAATGTCATTGTGTCCACGGCCGCGTTGCACCAGATTAGAGCTCAAGTACTGCAATAATGAGATGCATTATAGGTTGGAAAATGTCGCGCTTTGTTTATGGCGGTCAATTTTGTACACATACCAAACAATTGTGATGCACTGCGAGTTTGCCTCTGGTGTGAAGCTTGCCGAGACGAAGTTCATTGTCAACAGCTGAGCGGCAAAGAATGCAAACACTCATGCTTAATATGTATTTTATCCGATTTATTACAAGTTTGTGATGTTCGCAATAAAAACAAGAGGTTAGATAAATGGCGGGAACGCAAAGTGAAACGCCAACATATTGTTTGTCAAGTGTTAGTTAACTATTGCTCAGACCACTTATCGATACAAATTACGTATCGATACTTTAGTCAGCGTTGCCATATAATAATAATAATCCAATAAGCGACGAAAATTGGCGGCCTTTTTCTATTAGACAAAAATGAGTACAAAAATTTAACCGTTTTGTTTTGTTTAACTATAAACGTTTATTTCGGCTTTCATTACCACACGACTTGCTTTGCTTGTTGAATTTAGCCAAATATGAAATTTGACAGCTTAAGCGCAAACTTGAATCTTTGTAAATATATATATTTAAGTCATACACGTTATAAACTCTTGGTACATACATTATTGTTGGAGAATACATTACTTGGACAGTCGCGCACAAGTTACAATTACAATACGTTAATTATTACACAAATTCCATAGTAAAATACAGCTAAGAACCATAATTTGATTGCCCTAACGACTTAATGTTTATAAATAAATGTATATATATAAATATAACTAGATTTAACACGTTCCACTAGCGAGCGAGTTCTACAGTATATATATATATTGGTATTTGCTTAATCTCTATATGTATATATATTGCGGCTTTGCAATGAACAAAAACAGTTAAACACAATTACGAATTGGGCTTAAGTAGGCGAGCATAATCATAATCACCATCTACCTATATGCCTGCACGTTCCAAGGCGGTTAGTTGCGTTCCCAGCCGCTCTTCCTTCGCTTTGCGCTCGGCGCTAATTTTCTTCGAGCTCTGATAAGTATTGAGAAAGGTCTGCACATCGATTTTTCCATTGAGAAAATGCTCCACATGACGATCGCAGTCGGCGTCCGCATTTGAAGCGGCTATTTGCAAGAGCTCCTGCAAGCGGCAAGTTTCAATTAAAAGAATACTTTTTTGTGGTGATTTGGGCATTTTACTCTGATGTGCTGCGGTGCGTATTCCTCCGATTTCTTCAAGTACTTCTTGTTCAGCAAATCACATTTCTCGCCGAGTGTTTTCAGCGCCGTAAAGTCGTCGCTGAGCCTTCGCTTTAGTTCCACAAGATGTGTGCCCTTGCTTTCGTTTTCACCTTTTCAAATGGATACATGGATAGTCTATAATTAAATTGTACTGAATTGTAGCTCATTCAAACTGCAAACTTACGTGATATGTTTTCCACTTGACTCATCACCGAATCGAGCTCCTCGTTCAAATGCTGCACCACGGACATTTCCTCAATAAAATCATCAAAGAACTCTGGATCCCGATCGAGCTGTTTAAGCTCTTCCAGCGACAGTGTTGACAAGTTTGGCATATTTTCATCTTCTACTTTCAGTTCATTAATGCCGTTACTCTCTTCATTACTTAGTTGCTGCTGCTGCTGCTGCTGTGGCGTCTGCTGCGCGGTTGGCATTTTGCAGTCCGGCAGCGATTTGCGTTAATAGCGTTTCCTTGCTGTTGTTCTAGGCGGTTCAATAATATAAAAAACATATCGGTAATGCCTACTTAACCGTATTCCAGCAAATTGTTTAATAATTGTACTCACTTATAGCGCGCTACAATTGAACGTTTTTTTACATTAAATTGTCGCTTGCAGAAATTGAAATTAAAACTGGAGTGTTTTTTTTAGTGTTATGTTATAACAAAAACAACATTGCATTCTATGAAGCACCGTTTGTTTGACAGAGTTGCCACGTTATAAATAAATATAAAATTTAATACCAACCATCGGGCCATAAAATATGATGGTGCTAAAAGTAATATATTTGTATTGTATTTATAGCAATCGACACATTGATTTCTCACTATTTCACTTGTGTTTGCTATATTTTCGAAGAAATAAACTATATAATAGAATAAAAAATATATATAATATTTGTATTATAAACAAACTTTTTAAATACAGCATACCTAACAGTTTCATTCAAGCTGCACAATCTAAAGCATACAAATAACATGGGATTTCAACTAATTCATTATTTAAGTCACACACATTGTAACAGTCGGCAAATTGGCAACTCTACCAATTGCAGTGTTGCTTGCTCATCTCTATGAACAAACAGCTGTTTACTGTTTTCCGACTATTTTATAATAATTCTGAAGATCGCGTTACCAAACTTGAGATCGAAGACTTTTATATAATACGCATAGAAAATGGCCCTGTTTGAAATGAAATGGCTGCGTCGTTTTGTGCGTCGACACACAAGTCCGATTCCGGAGCATCGCGCCGATTTGTGGAAACGCCGCTTAAGCATTGGCTATGCGATATTTGCCTGGCAGGCATTTGGCCTAGTGTGCTACATGGTCTACACCGGCCGCAACGATTGGGCCAAATTCCATGGCTACAAATCGGAGGAGGATCAGGCCCTATCGCCGGCACAGCAGTTTGCCAGGCATATTCATGTGGAAGGTTCTGGTAAAATTATACGTCTATCGGGATTCTCCAAAGTGGAGGAAGTGCCCTTCGACTCCAGCACCGTAAAGAGGGTAAAGGAGTGAACCCATAATTTAGTTGGTAATTTACATCATATGTTTTGTTTTTGTTTATTGTTGCAAATAAACTGTACGAAAATAGTCTAAATATGGTATTCCGTGTTACGTTTTGGCATTTTTCCGACAACGCACAACGGTCACACTGGCTGCGACGGCAAACCGAAACAGACGCCGCTGCTGCGAACACAAACAAGCAAAGCCAAGGCTGCTAACATACGAGCAGCAAATGCTTCTGCAACAATAACAATAATAGTAATAATAAAAATATTGGCAAGAAGTAATTCAAAACGCGTTCGTATGTGAAGTTAACATTACAGTTTTTAGCATTTACTGTTGTTTGTCTAGTCGATTTGTATGTCGCGTTGCATTTCGTCTATAAATAAAACAAGAACATCATCGAAATCTATTTAATGAATATTAATTGGCTATCAAGCGTGCAGTGCAGTCCGAGATGAAGTCGAGGTCACAGAGTCTGCCTCTCTCTCTCTTCCACACTGCTGAGGTAGTGTTGTTGTGTGTATGAGAAATAACGGGACTAGCAGACAAACAACAACAACAAATGACATTTGCGCTGCTTTCGTCTAATTGGAATTTTTGTGCCAAAGAAATGCTTAAAATAAGCTCAAGCCCGCAAATGATTGCTAATTAGTTGAATTTTTTTTATTAGATGTCTTGCAAGGCTTCATTCCCGACACGCATACGAATTTCTAATGCAATTAACGTGCGCGCCTCTGCCGACGTCGCAGTCGATATGCAGCAGCAGCTGTGTATAAAACATAAATGTGTTTTTTTTCTTTTTTACATAAGAAACGCTTGTATACATATAAGTGGGATAGATATGTGTGCATTTAGTATACATAGGCTTGTACATAAATACCTACTTATGTTATTTATGTGCTCTCCTTTCTTTTTCTTTAGTTTTATAGTGCAAACAGTTGTGCAGAAGGGAGAGAGAGTCAAGTGTTAAACAACGTGGTCGTCTAACGGCATTTAAGTGTGTTGGCAATTACAAAAACAAAGTCAAAGTGCAAGTGCTGCAACAGACACACAGAAACATTACACGCACATATAGATGCTATATATATTTATGAGTGCACACTTGTATGCGTTTGTGTGTACCGTTGATTGATTATTACTGTTGATTGCAGTTGCCTTTTGCATTGTGCATCTCTTGCGGGTAAGTTTCCAACAATTATGACAATTTGTAGCTATCTCTGTTTCTCTATGCGCATCTCTCGCTGGCGAAATTGACTTTTAAGATAATTAAAATCACATTAATTATATAATTTGAGTGAAATTTTAGTAAAGTTCACTTTCCAATTCTAAGCCAACGTTAACAAAACCAACACAAAACACTAAAAAGCAAAACGTAAATCATTAACAACCAATGCATAAATATTAAACAGAAATGAGTTTGGAAATGCAACAACAACAACAGCAACACCAACACGACCAACGATATTAAAAAAAAAGAAGTTAGTTTCTATTTTTACCTGAAGCAAAAATGAAACCATTTTCTAAAAATAATTTATTTTTTATCTCGAGAAACGAAAGGAAAACGGATTATAATAAGTTTTAACAATCGAATAATAAAAGAGAGCGCTAAACAAGCGCCGCGAAATGTTTAGCATATGGTAGAAATGCGAACAAAGCGTGCGATAAACACAGAAAACACAAACATAAACACACATGTCAACAAAGCATATTTCGAGCATGAAAACGGGAATGGGAATATCGTTATAGCGGGGGTGGGGGAAGACTTGAAAGACTTGTGCGCGGTTTGTGGTGACAACGAATTTGTCGCACCCTATGTCGCACATGGGCGGCAACTGATATTGAGAACGGGTCCCTAATGATATCGATCAACTCCATGCGGTTATCGTTATCGATAAATATAAAACATTTATCATTATCGATTTAACTTTATAACCAGCGGTAAATTTAATTCCGTTTATTAGGTTATCGATAACACCAGATCAATAATAGTATTAATATTTGTATAAATAGCGATGATCAAAAATTATTATAATAACTTATTATTGCTGTGTGCTGATATCGATAACACTAGATATCCATAACTATGTTAACGATAAGTATTAACAATTTAATTGACGATCCAAGCAAGATCGTTAAAAGCTTAATACCATATTTAAATGAATATGATTAATATAAGCAATCGTTGACAGCCCATAATTGGGCTGCATCGATTGAATATTCCATGCAGCTCACTTGACCGGCCCTTAAGCAGCCATCGTTCTCGTACGCTCCAAATTGTAGGGCAACGCTGGCGCACCAAAGCGTAACACTCGCGCATAGGCAGAACGACAAAGCAACAAACCGACAAACAACGGCCAAACGAACAGAGTGCCGCTCTCACGACTGAATGCCCATGGACTGGACGCGTCCAAAGCGTCAGCGAAGCAGCGACTACTGTATACCCTGTACCCATTGAAAATGGCTAACGTAGGGCATAAAGGCTCTGTGCAAATGTACGTAACACACAGAAGGAGGCATCTCCAACCCCATAAAGTATTTATAGCATATATACGACACATAGCCGAATTGATTTAGCCACGACTATAAGAGCTACAGATTTGAAGTTTAATTTTTTCAGTTCGCGTATACCATACGCTCACCAATTTTATTAAGAAATTATATATTACGCGCCCCCTTTTCCAAAAATCGATAAATAAAATGTTTGAACAGTTCTTTTTTTAAATATCTCAGATACTATAAGCGTAGAAACACAAATTTGGAAAAAAAAGTTCAAGTGTAGTAAACACAGATCAAGAATATTTCACTTTTTGGATACCAGACCACCTTTACCCCCAAAATTTAATAAAGTGTGTATGTGTGTATGAATGCAAGGGGATTGAAATGTATGAAAAGACAGGATTTAGGGTATCCCCTAGTCGGACGCTCTCGATTTTGATTACATTCTTCTTTTTGTATTATTATTACGTGCTCGCAGCTGGGTGCAGGGCATCTGCTAGTCGGGCACTGCCGACCACTTGCTAAAAATGTTCTTATGTCATACTCGCTGGTTAGCCGAGTGTCCGACTAGTTAACTGACCGCCGGGCTTCTCGGTTGCCGGTGCCAGTGCCAAAGCCGGGCGTAATGCGATCCGTTATTCCCGGCGAGCGATCGGCGGGGCGGGTAGCGGTTAGGGGGAGCCAGCGGGGCACCCACTGCGGTGGTTATCACGACGCCTCTGAGCAGCGATAAGTGACGTTTGCATTTAGATGGTCATAGACCTCAACGAGTCGTCGGACTCGGCTGGCTGCCGGCTGGCCAAAACCAAAACCTAAACAATAAAAAAAGAAAAAAACAGAAAAAAAAAAACAGCCAACAAAAAAATGAAAATAAAAACGTAGACGTAAAACTGCAAAATACCGCACAGAGTCGACGCGGTTTGTGGCTTTTGCGGTTCCGGTGCCCGTGCCCGTGCCCGTACCCGTGCCCCAACCCGTGCCCCAGCCCTATCTCTGCCCGGTGTCCGCTCGATAAGCACACACGCACCAGCAGCAATCGCAGCGAAATAATTCGGTCTGATGTAAAAAAGACATCAGAAGGGAACCCGAGTAATCTGTATCTGTATCTCTACCTGAGCCCATTGTTGATTCACCGTCTGCTAAATGCTAAAGACTACGAAAGATAGAGAGAGAGAGAGGGAAAAAGGGAAAATAAAACTGAACTGTCATCAATGGAGGCATTGGCTTCTTGGCTGATTCGCCCATGGGCAAGATCATCAGCGCCTGGGAAATGCTCGAAAAAGCGCCCCATGGGCAAGGCGACAAAATGAAATCGATACAGAAAAATGCCGTTCTGCTTCCTTCTTTTTCCCACTGTAACGCACAGAAAGATCAATGATTGATGTTTTTTTCTTCGCATTAGACATTCTTCCAAAAGGCGACACTAATATTCCCATAAAAGAATTTCTAGCACAAAAATTTCGAAATTTTTGTTATGATTGTTTAGGAAATAAAATGTTTAGGAACATTGTTACATTGTACATATGTATTAGTGTTGCCAATTTAGTCTTTTTGCGGGTATATCTGTACTTTTTAAAGTGACAGCCGGAAAGAATGTCACACATCCCCAATCCAAAAATCTACCCCTTTTTAAACAACATTCGATAAATCATTATTACAATATTCACTTGATCAAGTGGCAAAACATCAAAAAAAATTGCTTAGTTATGGGCCTAAGCTATTAATTACAAAAAAGTTATCTTTGGAGATTAAATACCTACACAGATATATAGCAGATGTGCGGTATATTTATGAACCAAAGTACACAACTGTTGTTTTTTTAAACAAAAACTCAACTTCCGACAGACTGTTTTAATCGGAGCTTTATGATAGAGTTATCTGATGTTTATGAAGCTCGAAATTCGTAAGCTTGGTTATATCTTGATCTGTATATAAGTATAAACTTTTCTATTATCAGGTAGATCTTACATTAATAAATACAGTTTTGGATCTCAAAGAAACTATCTTACCTCTTTCAAAGTTTCAACCGTATTAAGAGAGTGAAAAATAATAAGTTTTGGCATATTCCCGGTAAAAAATCAAAACTTCGACTAGATTGCATGGAAACAAATAGGCTTTCAGCACAGTTCGTTCAGGTCGTGTCAGTATACAATAATCGGTCTCATAATTTATTTTTTAATACTACTTTTTTTATTGTTTAATTTCAATTTGTAATTTGTGATAGTTGTTCGTTAAATTTGCTTTCATGTGTATGTGGCATTATATAAAGTTGGTAATATATAAACCCAAGTTGATTTGGTCGAAATTGAAAGATGAAAGACTTATCCTGGCACCAGGATTGCGTCTTAATTGGTTTTATTTGAAATTTCATTGCCAATGTTGTTGGGCTTGATTTTTTCTGTGGAATTGATAAAAGAAAATGAAAATGTGCTGTGTTTTTGTAATAGGGGAAAAGTAGATGATGAACGTACGTTCAGCCTGATTTGCGATGTTGTCTTTACTGGATATCACATTTAAGCCGCAACTGCTCCACAGTGTTGTCAGGGACGAACCAATGTTTTCGAGTGCTGTCAGCTTGTGTCCACCCTCGAACAGATCTGTTGGCTGCATATCAGCGTCTTTATCTTTGGATTTGTCATCTGGCGCGGGACCCCGTTTAAGGTTGCCGTTTAACATGTTCTTTAAAAATGACATAATATAAATCCAAATCGAGGAGACTGCTAGGCAAAAAAAAAAAAAACCACACACGTGCTCTCACTATTCACTGACAATTTTGTTCGTACAAAGTTTGTTAAAATATGACAACAAAAAATACAAAGTATTTAAACAGCAAAGCTGTTAATTTTGGTTAAAAATTGAAATGAAAATGACATCAAACGAACAAATACACGAAGAAGTTAAATTGAAAGCCTGCTTGCTGCATTTAAAAAATTTCAAATTGTTATGTTCATCGCGCGCGCTCTGAGTGTTGTAGAATACGTTCATACAACAGTATTGGACAGCACGCCACGCATGCGCTGTTATTTATAAACATAACATTAGGCTGTTGTTAACAGGCGCGCGCGCCGAAGCAAACATTTTGCGTTTACCGTATACGGTCACACTGCTTGCCCGCAGTTGACTTGTTCAGAAAACGCGCGTCGCGTCGCGTTCGCGTTCCCAGTTTCTTAGTTCTGTTGTTTTTTTTTCGTGCACCCCGCTGTTATTTTCTTGTCTTATTTTTGTTTTGTTTGTTTTTTCCCTTGTAAATACGTTCGGTATGTTTTAATGTGTGCGTGTGTGTGCAAAAAGAAGGTCTACAAAAAACCTTTTACAGTTATTTGTTGCAAAGAATTAATGGCGTGTGTATGTGTGTAAACATATCGAAATTCAGAGCGTGTGTACGTGTCTCCATGTATTAATGCCTCTATAAGTGTATGCGTGTTCAATTCATTGTTAAGCGCTCGCGACGGCTCAAGCTACTCTGCTACTTTGTTGTTCTTTTATGTGAATTACACGCATGACATTCTTCAAGTGCTGCTGCGATTTTGCTCTTTTCTCAATTTACCCGTTGTCAGCCAGCGACAATTTGTTGTTTGATTTGTAATTTAATTTTGCATGCACAGATACAGATTGCATCCTGGTTGAGGCTGCTCTCGCTCTCCTGCTGCAACATGTGCAGTGTTGCAAAACGCGAATTGGATCTACGCGCGTGCTATGCATATTTGGCTTTTAATTTGATATTAATTAGCGTTCAAACGCCAAATGAGTTCACGAGCTCATTTTTCATTTCTTAGACGGCAATTTGTAATTATCTAATGGCAAAGGCACTTATCGCAATACAAGCAACAGATAAACCTAAGCCACTCGCACACCACTTCTGTATTGACACATATGTACATATATTTGTGCGTATGTATGTACACACATATGTATAATGACCCACGCACCTGATAAAACTCGAATGTTGTTTTTTAGCCTGTAATTAGCGAAATTGCGACAGTCCAACAAAAATCAGATTGTTTTGCGTGCATGATGTCATTTTTAATGTTTGTGTTTCAATTTAAATGTCGTAGTGTCGTCAAAGTCAAAAGCCGCCTTTAATCAAAATAAACATAACTTTTGCGTGTTTATCGTGTGGGCAGCGGCAGCAGATTTACTTTGTAAATAGGTGGCGCCAAAAAGTATATGATTTTACGTCACACTTGCTATCTGCTAGGGCTGCATAAACAAGATCAAATATCTAGGGCTGCCGTAGGACAAAAATGAAAATGTAATTCACCGGAATTTTATTTTCCAGAGTTTTATTTTTTCATTAAAATTAGTTAAAACAGAATAATTTCAATTTAATATGAGCTACTAAACTTGTTCAGTTAAAAATGAACAAAACTATTCAGTTGGCCAGTTCTTCAATTGTTCAGTCCTTTATGGACGAACTATTCTGATTAGTCATTCTTTAGCTTGGCGTGAAAAACTTAAAAACTCTACGAAACAAATCGTTCATGATCAAGAGCGATCGAATAAAATAATAGCTCAGGTCTCGAAAATAAACACGAATGTCCCACTCTACTAAATACTGTGACGTCATGGACAGTGTGGACCACCACATTGCTGAACCGTCGATCAGAAAATCTTGAGCAGTGGCCACACTGACGGGGCCGGCCGGCCATAAACGGGCAAGAAGCCGTTTTTATGATGCATACATATGTATGGGGCTTGCTTGCATGTGGAATTGACGTGCATCATTGTATGCAGTACTTCCCCATCTTATTGCACATATATTTCAAGTTCTCAATTCGCTGCATGAGTAATCAACCTAGGCTACATATTGATGACAATGAAAAAGAAACATTTGAGCAAACAGACAAAACAAACTGACATATATGCACATATGGATGTACATAGCATATAGAGAATTTTAGCTAAACGTTGACGTATGCATTTTAAGTTGCAGTCGTGTATTTGTGCTTTGCATTTCAATTGCAAATTATTATTAACTGCATTTTAATGAAGTGGCCGTGATTTTTGTTATTTTATCTCTGTTTTATCTGGCTCGTTCGCTGTTAGTTAACATGACAGCGCGCTGTTATTGTTGAGCGCGGCCAGAGAGAGAGAGAGTGAGTGAGAGAGAGATATCCAGATTGCTGAAACGAAGGAGCGCGATTTAAGCGAGTGTGACGTCAAAATTTCGGTTAATGCTTTGTTTACATGTGAAGCAAGTACCGAAATTTGTAAGCTTAATCAAAATATTCGATTATAGGATATTGGAGTGGTTTGATCCGACAGATTTTTCCAAGTTTCATCAAAATAGCATTTTTGTTTTCGTTTAGAGCGAAATTATCGTTAATTTTAATATAAGCTTATTCGAAATTTTGACATCACAAATCCAAGAGCGCCAATTTCTTTGCACAACCTGTGATTGTCTCAATCGTGGGGAGCGCCGCTCTCACTCTCCGTGATTTCGCGTCTTCTGCCCCACTCACAGAGCTCAGAGCGGCCCAACAATAACAACAATGCATGCGATTGTCAGCGCCAACAACAACAAAAACAACAACAGCAGCCACACAAACGAGTTATTGTTATTTTTCTCTTTTTTTTGTTTGTTGGCATGCAACAGTCGCGCGTTGTTTTATTAGCATCCTCTTTGAACTTTCATTCATCGTTTGGTTCCCACTAAGTCGCCGCCTTCACTTGCATTGCCTGCCAAATGGCTTGCAGAAATGTTGCTTTCTTTTGCACCGCAATAACTGTCAGCAATATTGGCCACACACACGCGGAGTGTTAAAAACTGTCTTGAATGTGTGATTACAGCATAAACAGCGATAACGATTAATTTTAAGAACGAAGAACGATAAACACGATCAAAACGAACGACGACGACACAGGAAAAAAAAACAAACAAACAATTACAACGATTGCAAATTCAAACGAAGTTAAAAGTTAATGATTAACGTTTTGCAAACACCAAACAACATCACAAACGACAACCAAGTTAACAAGCTAACACAAAATGATTAAATTGAAATCATTATTCCGCAGAGGACAAGGAACCTCGAGTTCTGCATCCTCCAACAACTCATCGCACAAGCAACAGCAACAGCAGCAGCAGCAGCAACAGCAACAACAGCAGCAGCACTCCAATAATAATCGCCAGAAATCGCAGTCGAGCACATCCCTTAACACGGCGCATGAGCAACCGCATCAGCCCCAACATCAGCAGCAGCAGCAGCTGAACAACGCTGCCTCAGCAACAACAAAGTTTTATTCAAATCACGAGGCGACCTACGAACGCGGCGTCGATGTGGGCGACGACGATGCTGCGCTGCTGGTGACAACCCAACAACAACAACAGCAGCAGCAGCAACAATTGCAGCTGCAGCTGCAGCAACAGCAGCAGCAGCGACGCCAGCCGCAACAGCAGCTGAGCAATACGCTGCCGCAAAAGAAATCAAAGTTTAAAGGACACAAGCAGCCAAAGCAATTACCGCAACAGCAGCAACTAGAGCAACAGCAGCAGCAGCAGCAACAACTGATGACGTCGATTGCAGCTGTGCCAACGCCAACACCAAACAACAGCAACAGCGGCCACGGCAATAATAACAACAACAACGGCAGCAGCAACAGCGGATTGGCCGCACTGCAAGATGGCGGCGTTGCTGCCGCGGCCGCTGTCGATTTTTATCAACAATTAGCAGCAGCAGCAGCAGTCGGTGGCACAACGGCTGGGGCGGCGGGCAACGGCGGCAGCAGCAGCAGCAACAGCGCTTTTCCAGCGGCGGCAGCAGCCGTTGCCGTCGCGGCCGTAGCGGCGAGCAGTTATCAGCAGCAGCAGCAACAGCAACAACAACAGCAACTCATCATCAACAACGAGCAACAGCAGCAGCAACTGATCAACAACGAACAACAGCAACAGCAACTGTTAGAGGTGGGTAACAACAAACACAAACGAACACTAATCCCAACTCTATATACATATATATGTATGTATATATGTATTCCCCACAATACGCAGGCTAACCACAAAATGCAGGAGCTGCACACACAGCTGGAGCGACTGGGACGCGAGCAACAGCAGCTGGAGACGCGGATCACGGAGCTGCTGCCATACCAAAGCGAGGTGGCCAAACTGAGGGGCGATCTGCTCAAGATGCAGGTAAAAGGCAACTTGTCAGCCAGACAGCGTGTCGGTCCGTCAGCGAAACCGCAAAGACTGTCAACTGTTGTGTAACAATTGTCGTGTTGTTCTTGTTGCTATTGTTGTTGCCATTGTTGTTAGTGCTGTTCTTGCTTTCATACTGGAGAGGGGGCACGTTGCGCTTCGTTACTTTAGTCAATCTATTGACATTCGATATGTTCCTATATACGCTATATAACAACTGCGCTCCTTTAATTGTTGAAATTGTCGCTCAGCGACCGCCTCGAACAGTCAATGCCAAAAGTATGCACTGCAAGTCTGTTGATTGGCATTTTAAATTTATTGATTATTGATTTGCAATGCAAATTAAAATAATGAAACATTCGAAGTTTAAATGTGACAAAAATTCTTTTAAATTTTGGGGAAACGGGGATTGGTATCCCCAAATAGGGAAATATTCGAGATGGGTTTATACTATACGCGAACTTAGTTACATGCTAAATTTGTTGATTTTAGCTCTTATACTCTCTGAGATATGCTTAAAAAACCGATATTTATCGATTTTGGGCAAAGAGCGAGTTATCGACAATTTGAAATAAACTTTGCAATTGATGTTATTTGAAATAATGCATTTGTTTGAAATCCAGAATCATGCAAATATGTTCTTTTTTGACAAAATTATAGGAGTTAAAATATGGGGAGCTTTATAAGTCAACAATTTTGTCAATTTTAATCTGTCAATAAATATCTTAACAAATCTTAAATCTTACTTTATCGAGTTGCAACCAAGTGCACAATTCCCTTTTTACCACAAGTAATTTATAAGTAATTTTCTCGCAAAATTGCAAAATATTTCACTTACAAATAAAGAATATAAGCGAAAAATCAGTTGCAAATTAACTTAAGATCTATGCGAAAATGTATACTAGACGTATCTCTAACAATTTTGGTTAATTTAATTGATTAGGTTTAATGCACGTTAGCTAGATTTTCTTCTGATTGTAGTTAAAGCCCTTGCATAACATTTAAACAAAACTTGTTTCACCATTTTCGGAAGAGCAAAGTGGGTGGCATAAATTTACATATAATTGTTGTTTATTACAAAAGCCAGAATAATTAATTGAGCATTTATTGGATGAAATCATTTCAGGCGCATATAGTTGCAATGATTGATTTGTAATGATTTTTATTACTTATCCCTATACATATACAAATTGCATGCAATGTGATTTTTTTGCGCCGTTATAAGAAGCAGAATTATAATAAAAACAACGCTCACCTGATTCTCTCGTTCTCGCTCTGTGTCGCCCTCTTTCGCTTTCCGCTTGTAGAACCAACAGGAGAAAACACAAATGGAAATTGGCAATTTAAAATATGAAAATGAATCTTTGCGCAATCGTTTGCGGGACGTTGTTAACTCACCTCTGTCGGACGCGGAGAAGCATCAGATCATCCAAGACTCGCAGCGGTTGCATAGCTCGGCGCCCGCCTCCATAGCCCTGCCCAATGTGAGTATATAACATACATATATGATATGATTATGATAACTGATAATATTGCCACAAATTCGTAGACGAACGAGGTGACGCACGATGGGACGCCGTGCCTCACGCCGGACTGGGACAAGCACTCGTCGTCCAGTGAGATTTCAGTAGCGTGCCTGCAGGATAAGATCATCCAGATGGAGGAGACACACTATTCGACCAACGAGGAGCTGCAGGCGACGCTCCAGGAGCTGGCCGACCTGCAGACCCAGCTGAGCGACACACAAACGGAGAACGAACGTCTCGCCGAGGAGAAGGATGTGCTCTTTCAGTCGCTGTGCCGGCAAACGGAGAAGCTGAACGAGTCCCGGACACAGATCAGCACACTGCAGGAGCTGTTGCTGCGCGACACGAAACAGGCGGCCGAGGTGTCCACCTCGGAGCGCGAAAAGAAGCTGCTCGATCTGATACAGACATCGCAGGAGGAGCGCGAGGCGCTGATGCTCAAACAGGAGGAGCTGAACGCCGAGCTGGCCGAGCTGCGGCAATCGCGCGACGCCGTCCAGCTGGAACAGCAGCGACAGCGCGACCGGAACGCGCTGCTCGACTCGCAGCTGGATGCGGCCAACGCGGAACGCAACCAGACCGAGGGCCAGCTCTCGTTGGCCAACGAGGAGATCTCACAGCGCGCCATCGAGATCAGCAGGCTGAGCACGCTGCTGGAGAATGCGCGCTCCAAAATCGAGGAGCTCGAAGCGGATCTGTCGCGTGGCGACAAGACCGATCTGAGCGATGTGCTCGACGCGGCGCGACGCGAGAAGGATGCGCTCGAGGAGCGACTGGCCGAGCTGCAGGATCAATGGTCGCGCAGTCAGGCGGAATTGCGACGGCTGCGCGAACAACTGGCCGGCCTCACCGAGGAATGCAAGGTGGCCAAAAATAATGCCAAGTGCGCCGTCTCGCATCTCGAGTATCGGCTGGAGCAGCTGCAGTGCGACAAGGACAAGGTGGCCGGCGACTGTCAGACGCTGGAGGAGCGCGTCGCCGAGCTGCAAGTGCAGTGCAAATGCCATCAGGAGGACAAGGCACAGCTGCAGCAGCTGCTCAGCGAGACGCAACGCCATCTGGGCGATGTCCAGCTGCAGCTGAGCGACAGCGAGTCCCGCCTCGACAAGGAGACGCAGCTGCGCAAACGCGACGCCGACGAATGGCAACAGTTTCAGGCCGATCTCCTGATGACCGTGCGGGTGGCCAACGATTTCAAGACTGAGGCGCTCAGCGCACGCGAGCAGCTGGTGCTTGACAACAAGACCCAAAAGGAGAAGATCCGGCTGCTCGAACAGCAGCTGGAGAAGCTGACCAAGCAGCGTGAGTGTGACCAACGCAGTTAATTCTTTTCAATTTCAATTACCTCTTACCTGATACTCTCTCTCTCTCTCGCCACACAGAACTGCAGCAGACAGAGACGCAGCAATCGGTGATGTCCACCGTGCAGCAGGAGATGGCCTCACGGCGCAGCAAGCTCAGCTTTAGTCGCCAGGACTCGCGGCTCTCCGTCAAAACGCTTATCGAGAGCATCGAAAACAACAAACAGGTGAGCCAAAATGCCCCAGCATACCCTCGTTTTTATTATATATTATATATAATATAATATATATATATATATATATATATATTATAATCCGCTATTATAGCTAGAGACTTGAAACTTGAAATATATATTTGGGCAGATAATAACCTCCTAATAACCTCCTCTAAATATCTACACATTATATTTATTGACTGTTTAAATTTGGCTAAAATTTTGGCAACATTTCTCGAATTTTAAGCTTCCATATTTCAAACTCCCATAACAATGTCAAAACCGAATCACTTTTCATGTTTGATGGCAATTTGGTTATGATTGGACCTCTAGATTCTGCATTTAAAATATATGCATTATTAAAAATATCTCGGATTCATAGCTCCCATATTTCAAACGCTCATAACTTTGTCAAAACTTGACCGATTTTCATGTTTGATGGCATTTTGGTAATGATTTGACTTCTAGATTGATTCTGCATTTAAAATATATGCAATTTGAAAAATAAAAATTTTTTCAATTTTTTGGAGAAAAAAGCATGTACCCCCCCTTACTCATTTTCAAAAAAAAAAATTTTCAAAATTTAGAATTGCGAATTTACATTTTTAATCGATTGTCGTTGTCCCAATTAGTATAAAAAACAACATTAAAACCGATTCTGAGGGGGTCAAATTTTTGGTCAAAAATCACGCCAAAATTTACAACAATTTTGACAAGTAAATCTCTCGGATCCATAGCTCCCATATTTTAAACGCTCATAACTTTGTCAAAACTAGACCGATTTTCATGTTTGATGGCATTTTGGTAATGATTTGACTTCTAGATTGATTCTGCATTTAAAATATATGCAATTTAAAAATAAATTTTTTTTGGAATTTTTCAAAATTTTCAAATTTTCTTGTAGAAAAATCATTCCAAAAATCACGCAAAAAAAAGTATTTTTTATTCAAATCATGCTAGGGCTGTGAATACACTGTGAACGAGTATTGCGCTGTCGATTACACCCGACCGCAACGTTCTTGCTTGTTTTTAGCTACTAATAATACGCTCGTCTATTGCATTTCACAGCAGGGCAAGGCGGATGAGACTGAATCGCATTATAGCTCGACGTCCAGCTTGAACAGCGGCACGCCCGAAACTGGGAACACGCCGATTATACTTCCCGTATCCAGTGACTGGCACGAGAGCGTAAGTTACTGCAACAATGCAAATATGATTATATTAATCGGAATTCTCTGTTGCCGCCAATAGCTGCGCCTGCCCGTACTGCAGAGCAGCAATCTACATGTGAATGTGAATGCAGCAGCAGCAGCAACTGTTGCTGGAACAGCCACAATAACATCAACAGCAACAGCAGCTAACACTACCAAAGCAACACAACAGCAGCAGCAGCAGCAGCAGTCGCCGCAACTGCAGCAGCAACTGTCGCAGCAGTCAACGACATCAAGTGCGACATCATCGCAACCCTCCACACCAAACACGCCCAGCAGCTTGCAGCAGTCGCAGCCGCCCAGTCTGACAACGCCAGTGCAGACGCCTAGCGGCGCCCTAGTGAGCAGCCTCAGTTTTGGCAATGTCTCAAAATCGTTTATCAGCGGTAAGCGAATTGATTGAACCTAAACAATTTGAATGCTAAACACATTCGTTTTGCAGGCGAACGCAAGGATCCGCTCAATATGCTGGCCAAGAACGGCGGATCGAAGCGGAATGCGCTGCTCAAGTGGTGCCAGAATAAGACCGTTGGCTATCGCAACATTGACATCACGAACTTTAGTTCATCGTGGAACGATGGGCTGGCCTTTTGCGCCATACTACATTCCTATCTGCCGGATCGCATACCCTACGATACGCTCAGTCCGGCCAACAAGCGGCGCAACTTTTCGCTCGCCTTTGCCGCCGCCGAGTCGGTTGGCATTGGCACCACCCTGGTAACACACGCAGTTGTCCATTTCAATGATGCTCTCGTTTATTAATCGATCTTGTCTTTGCCATCCAGAACATTAATGACATGTGTCAAATCGAGCGACCCGACTGGACGCAGGTCATGTCCTACGTAACCGCTATCTACAAGTACTTCGAGACATAAGCCACATCGCTGAAATAGCAGCTGGAGAACTGAATGTGGACCGGACGGGCCGTGCACCTCTTTTGTATATGTATTTTCTCCTCCTTTGCACTTCGTGTCTACATAATTCTTACTTTCGGACTAGGCAACTATTTATTATCACAACTATGAATGCATAAGGCGCTCAGCAATAATTTTACACAAGTCCTAGCCTAAACAAAGAAGATTTTTAACCATAGTTTATACCATGCTCCCCCCTCCCCCTACTTTTTTTGTCGTGCAACTTTTTGTTTACTCATAATGTAGTTATAGTATGTATTGTCAGGTTATAAAGTTGCGCAGGAGTTGAGACAAATTTTATTGCATATTGTCAAATCGCTGATTACAGAGTTTATTTTATATACATACACATATATACGAGTATAGGACACCTAGAAAAAGCGAATGGCCGATTAGCTTTAGCTTATTTATTATAAAAAAAGAAAAACAAAGCAAAACAAAAAACAAACAAACAAAAACCACAACAAAATGAGTATCTTTATTTTTGAACTGTACGAACATCAAACTGTATGTATTTTCATGCTCTGTTCACAAAGTAAATTGTATTTGTGCGATGTCCGTCCGACGTCAAGGGGCGGGAAAATTATAAAGCCATCTATCTGCCACAGTTTTGGGGTAAGAGCCATCAAATTTGGTGGATTGCTGCTTTAAAGTTTCATTTAAAATTCAATTCGAAATATTTCCGCCACATCCGCGTCCCGCCTCCGCATATCGTTGCATCCTAGTCACCGTTTAAAAGCCACTGCCTTAGGGTTACAATTTTGGAGTCACCAGCTCCATAATCAAGAATCGTATAATTATAGCTGATATTACACTGTGAACAGATTATTGCGCAGTCGGTTGGACCCGACTACAAGGTTCTTACTTGTTTTTATATTCAACTCAAAAATACTATAAGCAAAATAAATGAAAATTTCAAAAACTTCATATTTACAGTTTTTATTTTTTTGTTCACACAATACATAGTTAACTTCAATAAAGATATAATCATATTTTGCACTAGTCTTCACCTGATTTATTCCTGACGGGAGTTGGAAGTGGATTTTCATCAAATACAGCAGGCATTTTCTTTTTTATTGTCTTTACGTGCGATTTTCACAACGTAGAAAATGTTTCTCTTTTTTCACATCAGATCTGTAAGCAGTATTGCCCATTTTTTAAAATCGTTAAGTAAGGGAGGGAGAGAGAGAAAATCATAGCTAGTCAACAAGAGGGTAAGAAAGAGCGACTTTAGTCTTTTCTATTTCCTACGATCTTACCCGTAAATATCACATTTCTCAGCGATTTTCATAAATCTACGAACCCACCGATTCTGAAAACTATAAAAGCTAGAGAGAAATTTGGAGTCGGGTATTACGTATAGAAGTTGTTGAAAAAGAGCACCATGTTTAGAAAAAAAAATATTTGAAAGTATGCGGATAAATACAAATGATACAAACATATTTTTTCTAGATCCGTCTGTCTGCAATTTAAATATCAATTAAATATCAAATCAACTATTTCTATTGGTAGTGAACAATAAATGTAATATGTGCACTATATATTTTAGAAAATCTTTGAATGTACTGTACCATTTAGTAAAAAAATACCAGGTACCCAGTTAAATAAATGTACCAATTATGGTACACTGGTACAAACAAACCGTGTTCGAAACGAAACATTGCTCATTTAACATGCTCAACGAATTTACTCACTCACCAGCACATTGCTCACCTAACGAAATGTTATTAACAGCTGAATGGAGGAGTATTCTGTGGGGTGAGGAGTAGTTCAGCTGTAAATTATTTGTTAGTTTCGATAGATGCAATCGATAGTCGATAGTTCTAGTAAGAATATCAAAATTCTGAAATTAATTTTAAAGCAGGGCAATGATCAGGTTAAACAAACAATAACAACCAAAGAGTGCTGCAATGGAAGCGACGGAAGACCAGCTAATTCTGGCCACTGGCGGCTATGACCACACCATCAAAGTGTGGCAAGCGCACACCGGCAACTGCATAAAAACCATGCGCTTTGTGGAGACATCGGTGAGTGATGCTAAAACTGAGGCTGACTGCACGCATTAAATACATCGATGTGTGTGATTTCTATTTGTCGCAAATATAGCAAGTGAATGCGCTAGACCGCACGCCGGATAAGACACGCCTGGCGGCGTGTGGATATCAGTGCATACGGCTGTATGATTTGGAATCGAATTGCACGGCGCCAGTGATTAACTTCGATGGCGTGCAGAAGAATGTGACGCGGCTGGGCTTCCAGGAGGATGGCCATTGGATGTTCACTGCTGGCGAGGATCATCGCGTTCGCATCTGGGATATGATGTCAACGCCGCCGCATTGTTCGCGTGTTTTCGATTGCCAGGCGCCGGTGAATGCCGCCTGCCTGCATCCGAATCAAGTCGAGATTGCGATGGGCTCGCAGAACGGCGGCGTCTATCTGTGGGACGTCAAATCGGAAGTGCACGAGCAGCTGGTGCCCGAGGTCGATTCGTCCATACAGGATGTGGCCATCTCCCCAGATGGCCACTATATGGCCGCGGCGAACAACAAGGGCAACTGTTACATTTGGCAGCTGAGCAACAGTCCCAGCCAGCATCTGAGCACGATGAGTCCCAAAAAGAAGATACAGGCCCACAGTCGATCCATACTACGTTGCAAGTTTAGTCCCGACTCGCGGCTCCTGGTGACCACATCGGGCGATGGCACCGCCTGCATTTGGAAGACCGAAGACTTTACCAAATGGCGTGAGCTCTCCATCAAGAATTACTGGGTCTGGGACGCGGCGTTCAGCGCCGACTCCAAATGGCTGTTCACAGCCTCCTCAGATGGCGTGGCGCGCCTGTGGAAGCTGCAAACCAAAAACTGTGTGCGCGACTACACGGGCCATACCAAGGCAATTACGGCTCTATCGTTCAAGGACGAGATTGTAGCCGATTAACGTAAGCTTAGCCTTAGCTCTAGATGTAAACGTAAAAAGCAAACTAGGTAAAACGAGGATAATTCTTCATTATCCACACTGGCAATGCGCCCAGCCCGAAGCGATATTTCAACTAGCTTCGGTCCCAGCGGAATTCCGGCTACTTTTTTGCCCGGATCTTGTCTATTAGCAAGATGATGGGTTTGAATCACGGGACAGGCCGTGCGGATGATGAATATGTAATGGATGCGATTGTAAAGCATATGCTTTGGCAATTTTTTTTTGGAGGCAGTTGGTGTCCGAGGCGACATTTGAAATGACACGGATTCGGAGAAATACAGAACTGAGTGAGTTCTACCTCTTAAAATGCGCGTTTTGCTTTTGTAGCGACATTTTTCATACATTTTTTATATAATATACTGCTAACATAATATATATATATATATGTATATGTATATATATATATGAGGGAATGCAATTTAATAAAAAACCTTATAGGCATACAATAAACATAAGTACATATAAATACACAATAATAATTAATAAATTGGATGGAGCTCAATTATCAAATGGGTACGACAGAGAAATTAAGAAATCTTTTTAAAATAAACAAAATGATACGAAACAAAACGAATACAATTGACATTCGTAACGATTCTATTCCACGTAGGCAATGCCTTTTGCCACAATTGACTCCTTGATCGGATCGGGATCGTCGCCCAGCTTGTAGCCCACAATGCATGTGACATCCACCGGCTTGCCTGTGGGATTTAGCAGCAGCATCACTTGATTAATTGGCGATGCCGGCCTGAATGGCTTGTGCGGCGCCATAGCGTTGTCCGTCGGCGGCAAAAGGCGCACTTTGCACGGCTGCGGGCAGCGAATGAGATGGAAGGATTAGCCAAAGCCCATCGCTGGGACAAAGATCAACTACAAACCTTTTTGACGCTCGCCTCGAACTGAAAGTCTTTGACTGGCTGGCGGCTTTTATTTTGCGCCGATATCACAATTACAGACACATGGCGACTGGGGCGATCTTCGGTAAAGTTTAGGCACAAATGCATATCGTCATCGTCCAGCATCAGGCGCTCCTCGCCCGTGGCTTGAATACTGTCCAGATCAACATCGATCTCGCTTAGATGCTTCGTTGCCTTCGTGGCAGCTGGAGCTGCCTCCACGGTCTCCGCTTCCGCAACAGGCTGCGCCACTGGCACTGGCACTGGCTGCGGCGCCGGCACCGGCGGAGCCGGCACGGCGCTCAACAATGGCACATCATCCAATGACTCCGCGGGCTTCACGTGCATGCGTTCGCGCGCCAAATCGTTGAGCGTCAACTTCTCGGGATCGCGCTTAAAGCTGCTCATGCGCTCCTGTGCCGGCAGTATCTGCTGGAACAGCTCCTCACTCAGCATATCGATTTGGGGCATTTTGCGCGCACCGCCGGACTTCCTGGCATCATCTGCAGCGGCACTGCCATTGGCCAGCGTATCGCCGGCGGCGCCGCCGTTGCTTTCGCTATTCATCGGACTGAGTACCTGCGGCTCCAGCAGCTCACCCCGGCCGGCGTGCTGAAAGTGCTCCGAGCCCAGCTGCTGTTTATCGTCGCTCTCGGCCAGAGCGCTGCTAAATATATCGCTGAGATCCTCCAAAACATTGGGCTTTGTGGAAGTGGGCGCAACGCTTGACGTGGCAACGGGTGCATCATCGCCAAGCAACAGATCCCCGAGCAGCTCGTTAAGCAGCGCCGTATTGCTGGAGCCGCTGGAGCTGGCTGCCTTAGCCGTGCCTGTTCCAGCTGCTAGTGGTGGTGGTGCTGCTGCTGCTGCTGCTGCTCTTGTCGCAGTTGGAAGTGCTGTATCTGAGGTTGTCCTGGTGGGCGAGGGCACCAGTTGCTTGTAGCGCGCCATGATGGCCAACAGATCGCCATTTGTCTTCAGCGTGTCCTCTGCGAAGGGCAAAAGCAGTTAAAATTAGTATATAGTATATATACACACAGATGGATTGTGACTCACACGACCCACATAATTAGTTAAGCACAAGTGTGAACGTTGCAGTCGGGCGTAACCGACTGCGTAATACTCTTTCACAGTGCACAGTAGTTAGTTAGATAGGGATTGGGCGTGGCCGCGGAGCTTACCAGCAATATATATGCCAAATATGGAGCCTCTAGCGCAAAAAACGGTGGGGATACAGCTATTTCCGATTTTTTACGGCGGGGGCGTTACAGTGGGCGTGGCCGTGACCAGCAATCTTTATACCAAATTTGGTGACTTGCTTTAATATTGCGGAAAATATTCATCTTTTATCGATTTGCGATTTGGGATGTATCGACATGTTATCGATTTGCCAGCCTGCCAGTGGGCGTGGCACAAAAATCTTAACACATTGTCTGAAGCAGATAACTATAAGTATATATCCAAAACTTCAAGTCTCTATTTTCAATAGCGCCGATTAAAGTTGCGTTCATCCGGAAAGACGGTCAGACGGACGGACATTGCACAAAACCAATATACCCAATTCACCTTGTGAACGAGTATAATAAATGCGAATAGAAACTAACCTATTAGCTGGGCATCGGACTCGCCCAACAGCTCGGGCAGATGCTGAAAGATGGGCTTGTGTTTCTGGCAGCTTTTATATAGCACGTGAATGGTCTCGTTCACGTCGCGCTCGCTGGGATTGTAGCTGTCCAGCATTTGGTTGAGCAGCTGTATGGTCTCCTGGACCTCCACCAGGACGAGCCGATGTTGGCCCAGCAAATCGTTGCGACGCGCCTCCTGCGCCATCCGATATTGCAGCAGTAGATTGGCGCGCTTAAAGTTTTCGGGATCCTTGCTCTTGATGAGCTTGGCGAACATCGCCTCGTCAATGGTGTTGAGGACGCTCTCCCGCTTGGCCAGCGCAGCGGCCGTTTGGCTGTGATCGATGTCGCCCTCCTTGCGCAGCATCTCGTAGGCATCACGGATTTTTTGGCGCTGCGGAAACTCGGTTGTCCACAGCAGCAGGCATTCCATGATCCGTTGCTTCACCAGCAGCGGCGTCTCGGCGCCCTGATATTTCTTCGACACCAGCCGTATCAGCTCGTTGAGGAAGCGAAACTTGCCCGCCTCATCCTGGAAGTCGTCGCCGCACTGTGTCATGCATTCCTCCAGCAGCTAAATATGCATTTTTGGTTGTTTTTTTTTTTGTTTTCAATGCCCCAAGAGATGACAAACGAAATACACAGTAAACGATAAGTTTGTGCCATAATCGAAAGCCACAAAATGGCTTCGTGCCTTTCTTTGTGTGTGTGTGTGAGTGTGAATGTGTGTACGTGTGTGGGCGTCACACTTACCGCAATTGCTCGAGTCGCCTCGGTAATATTGCTCGAATGTACTTTGGCCACAATCATCTCCTGCGCCTTGTGCACCAGCTGATTATTGCTGCGCACCACAATGCAAAACATTTGGACGCCGAGCTCATCGACCTGATCTTTTGTCGGATTCGTTGCACGATCTACGTTCACGGTGCAAAATCAAGAAGTTGCAGTGCGAGTTGCAAAAATATAAAACGCAACCAGCTGTAAGTACGTAGCGATACTTACCCAGCATTTCCGTCATAATGCTCTCGTCGGTTGTCATCTTCACATTAAATGCTGTTTGATGGGCTAATACTATATACCAGTGGATAATTAAGGAACCTACGTTTTCCGGTGAATTTGAACAACAATCATATTGTTGTTGCTCTTGTTGTTTTTAGAGCTGTGCACTGTCTATTAAACTATCGATAATATATATGATATCGATAGGTATGTTTTGGGGCTTGGTACGCAGCTAATAACATTGCAGTCAATAACATTGGTGAAATAACATTACTTACTAAAAGTTTGGCAAACAGTTTTGGATAAGTCCTTCACAAAAAATGTAAAGGCAAATGCTAATAATAGAATCAGTTAACGATAAGTTAACACAGCCCAATAGACACATTTATTAATGCGTATTACTGTTAAATTGTTTTCATTAGAATGCCGGCCTCGATAGCTAACATGTATTGAAACCCACCTTGCTAAAAAAAGAATACAAAAGAATACAGATTGGTTGTACAACTTCTTTGATATACAAAAAATGGTGTTTTATAGAAATAAGTCCTGCAAAAGTCATAAAAAACTTTTTTAGCAATGAATTTGTACAGAATTAGATATTCGATTGTCACCACTGTCTTGGAAGTTCATTGCAGCCCTGTACCAAAAACACAACCCTGCAGTTCGGCCGGAAACCAATTTTTGTGGCATTGATGCACACTACCGCAACATGTTCTTTTTCAGGCGTACGCCTTTGCGCATACATCGTACACCGATTTCTTCCGTGAAAAATGTAAGATTTTTTTGTTAAAATTAAAAGTGTATAAACGTTAAAGCGTGAGTAAATGAGACTTAAACGTACCGGCTATCTGCTGCATTCGAAGCTTTCGTGAAATACATTGT
This sequence comes from Drosophila robusta, assembly GCA_035043565.1. Classification (NCBI taxonomy): domain Eukaryota; kingdom Metazoa; phylum Arthropoda; class Insecta; order Diptera; family Drosophilidae; genus Drosophila; species Drosophila robusta. The sequence continues at coordinate 16,276,138 of JAWNMW010000257.1, read as the reverse complement.
GCAAATGGCAAAAACTTGGTGATTTCGTTTGGCCACGCACAATGAGGTTAAATACGGTGCACTTTTTTTTTCATTTTTCTTTTGTTTGTGTGCGTGTGCTCTGTGTATGTGTGCCCTGAGCGCGGACTGCCGTCTCCACACGTGTTTGCTATAAATGCAGGCAAATTTTCGGTTTTTTTCTTTTCACGTCCACAACTAAAACCGCAGCGATGAAGTAAACGTTGTTGTGGTATTCAATTGGACCATATTAGACGCCATGATTTACTATTCCTCTTAAGGGTATCGGCTCAAAGATATTAAACCTTAATAAAGTCAAAAATCAACAATAGCAACATCAAGCACAAATATAAATAATATATATCTGAGCGGTTGAAATTAATTTCATATGCATATACATTACAGCATGGCCGAAGTAGCTGAAAACGTTGTCGAGAATTTCGAGGAGCCGGCGCCACTGGAAACGGAGGCCACCGAAGCTGTGCTCGACACAAATGTGGTCGCCACCACCGAGCTGCCAGAGATCAAGCTGTTCGGTCGCTGGTCTTGCGACGATGTGACTGTCAACGATATCTCGCTGCAGGATTACATCTCCGTGAAAGAGAAGTTCGCACGCTATCTGCCCCATTCGGCTGGTCGCTATGCCGCCAAACGCTTCCGCAAGGCCCAGTGCCCAATTGTGGAGCGTCTGACCTGCTCCCTGATGATGAAGGGCCGCAACAACGGCAAGAAGCTGATGGCCTGCCGCATCGTCAAGCACTCCTTCGAGATCATCCACTTGCTGACTGGCGAGAACCCACTGCAGGTATGCATCAAGTACTCCCCATCGTTATATTCCAGCCACACCGTGCCATGCTAAACTGCGTCCGTGCTAAAAACAACCCACGCGGGCGACAGGTAGAATGCGCACGCAGAGCGACTAATGTTTCAATATCCTAGTGTTTGAAGCACCACTCTTCTTACTCTCTTGGAACTTGAAACGACAATAGCAATTATTATATATGAGTAAAAAGGCCCCTTCTCATAGTCTATATCGATAACAGGCAACTCTTTTTCCTAAGCTGCGCTGTGCTTGCTTCGTAGACTGATAGCAAAGTCAGTTTTAATATCCTAGTGCTTGAAGATCACACTCTTCCCGCTCTCCTGGAACTTAAAACCACAAACGTCTTTATAAATTTGTATACAACCAACTCTGTAGTCCACCTCAATGCTAGACGGCTATTTCTTGTGCTGTGCTGAGCATCCTTTTAAATTGGACTCATATTAAATAAGAGGTTTTAATATCCTAGTGCTTGAAGATCACACTCTTCCCGCTCTCTTGGAACTTAAAACCACAAACCTTTCCACAAATTTGTATACAATTAATTCTGTAGTCCACCTCAATGCTAGACGGTTAATTTCTACTGCTGTGCTGAGCATCCTTTTAAATTGGACTCATATTAAATATGAGGTGTTAATATCCTAGTGCTTGAAGATAACACTCTTCCCGCTCTCTTGGAACTTAAGACCACACTCTTTCTGGGAACTTGTACTATGTCCAAAACTAAAACCGCATCAGTGATTCACACGCTGTTGTGGTATTCAACTGGACTACATCAACACCCATGGTTAACTATTCCTCTTAAGGGCATTGGCTCAAAGATGCAAACCTTAATAAAGTCCAAATCAACAGCAGAACTTTAAATGTGTATATATATATAGAGTATCTAGTGTAGTCCACCTCAATACCAGACAGCTTATACCCATGTTGTGCTGAGTATTTATTTAAATGGACTCATATTAAATATGAGGTTTTAATATCCTAGTGCCTGAAGATTAGCTCTCTTCCCGCTCTCTTGGAACTTAAAACTACACCTAATTTAAACTGCTGCTAAGCATGCCGTTTAATATATATGTGTTCAGCTTTTTAATATATATGCCTTGTTTGCCTTGCAGATCTTGGTGAGCGCCATCATCAATTCCGGACCCCGTGAGGATTCCACGCGTATTGGCCGCGCCGGTACCGTCCGTCGTCAAGCTGTGGATGTGTCGCCCTTGCGTCGCGTCAACCAGGTAGGTTTTCCACTGCTGCATTAGTCGCCATTTGGCCAGCATACGATGGTGCGCAGTTCGGACAGCGACTGCGTTCTTATTACGCTTGGCTATAATAAATATCTATCTTATCCGTAGCGTCACAATGTGTAATTAGCCGACATTTGGCGTATGACCTGAAGAGACATTAGCTATAAATCATTTGCTTTAACTGTGTGTTTATTAATAAATTCATTCTTGCAGGCTATCTGGCTGCTGTGCACTGGCGCCCGTGAGGCTGCCTTCAGGAACATCAAGACCATTGCCGAATGCTTGGCCGATGAGCTCATCAACGCCGCTAAGGTAAGCTAAAGCAGAAGCTTTGTTGCAGCTGTGTCTACTCTAATGCAGCGCACTGTATGACCAAAGTGCGTCGCCTCGCTTGTAGACGAGATTAGGAGCTACTCGGCGCTCTCCGTTACCCATGTTGAGAAGTGGGCAACATTCAATTGCCTGCTTACCCGTAGCGTGCGTTACATATGAATATGTATCTATATTTTTAATTATGTCCAGTCTAATTCTGCATCATGTCACTCCGGATATTGTTGTAGACTCGCTTTTGGACAAGAGCAATTTTATGTCTTTTATTATCCTTGTGCTTGTGGCAACACCCAGCTCAATGCACACGAGAAACGTAGAAGAACAATTTATTAAGCTGAGATCTTTATATATTGCATTGTCAAATGAATTTACTTAATAATACATAACTCTTCTTTTTTATCTTTTCAGGGCTCATCCAACTCGTACGCCATCAAGAAGAAAGACGAATTGGAGCGTGTTGCCAAGTCTAACCGTTAAGAAGCAACCGACATTATTACAAATAACAAATACCGTTTGTTGAATGTTCGATTAAAATTTGATACTTTACGTTCGGTGTAAATTTGTATGTAACAGAAGCGTTTTGTTCAATTTTAAGCGTGCATTGAATGAACTGAGGTGGGGTGGCCACGAGCTAAAGATACACATGAAATGTTCAACAAATAAATCTGTGTAGAAGAAAATAATATAGGACATGATGTGTGTGTGTTGTTTTTTTTTTTTTAATAGCTGTAGAGTTTATCACTATGAATAAATTTGTATAATTTTGTACGTACCCACACGTATGTCATGCGCTAAACCGAAGCCGTTTTTAACGGTCGCCGATTACTGCAAATTGAGCTTGGTCAACATGGGCGGCATCGATAACGATAGCGATTGTATTTGAAAGCTGTCTGTACAACACTGCTGCCAAGTGGCAACACTGGCCGCCTTTGGTAATGCTGCCACACTTTGCCGTCATTTTGCGAAAAGTGCCGGATTTGAATTTGCGCATTTGTTTTGTGGAGTTACTTAACTTATGCCTAGCTTAAAGATATTGTCGACATAAAATGTTCAATGTGAATACAGCGATTTCGACGCAAAGCTTTGGCACAAATTTAAACAGCATTTCAAACGAAGACAATCTGCGTGAACACCACAGCCAGTAAGTATTGCAACATTTCGCCATGTACCAAAACCAACAATAAAGCACGCAACAATAAACATTGAACATAGATTCCACGAGCAAAAGTTAGTCGAGAAGTTTTGCCGCGACACGCAGCTGGTGAAAATAATTGAGAGTTCCGTTGACAACTTTCTGCACAACTACAGGCGCACGCGCAAACCGGAGGAGGCGCTGGCGCCGCTCCTGCTGCGCCTGGACTTTAACTACGCGGAGCTGGTGGCGCACGCACCGCAGCTGCTACACCTGGCCGTCGAGGAGCCCCTGCAGTTTGCCGAAGCGGTCAAGTACTCTGTCTACGGCCAGGTGCGCGATCTCCTCAAAGCGAACGCCAACGCGAGCGGACCCAAAGCGATTGACATCGCACAGCTGCACATCCAGTGGCGTCTGCTGGAACTGCCGCTGCAGCCGAATCTACTATTCGATCCAACGCAGCGACTGTATCCCCTCGGCTTGGCAGTGGTGAATGGCATCTTGTCCGCCTACACGCCCACAGAGACATTAGTGTGAGTCGCCGTTGGGCGTCCTCTTCCAAATTGATTTAATAGTCTTGCAAAATATGTATTAAGGCATCGCTGATCCCAAAAGTGTATGCATATAGACTTGATGGGGTCTGTCTGGCTCTTAAGCGTAACTCTTTAGAACTTGGCATATGCCCATCTTTATGATCGCACTTCCATAACAATCAATTCCTAATCTAATCGAAAATAGAGTAATTATGTGAATAACTCCTGGTTCCTTACTCCTAATAGTATGTCAATCCACCTAGGATGCAGGTCATAGCAGAAAGTTCTTAGGCAGCCATAGCAAGAACTTTCTGAATATGAACAAAAACTCACTACGGATTATCACAAGCTTCCGGGCGGAACACAAGCACCTGTATAATCTGAATAGAAGTTGTAGAGTATGATACTTGGAGGTTCTGCCTGAAATTAGAGGTCTTAAATTTAATATATAATAATAATAATAGTAATAGCAATTATAACAATCTGACAAAAAAAAACTCATTAGCATTGAACTACGACAGTAAAAAGGTGTTATAGCAAAAGTCTCATGTTAAAGTAATTGGAGTGTATGTATATAATGTCTTGTCTATATATCCGCAAGGTCAGTTAATTTTCGGCACTACGATGAGAGCCGAACTCAGCTGTTTTTATGTTCACGAAGTGTATAGAGTATATTAGTGCAATGTCCGTTTGTTGCTGTTGTGAAGCCAGACTTGAAATTTGGAATATATACTTGTGTATATCCGCGTCAGATAAATTTTTAAGCTTTGCTGCTATTCCATAATATTTATATATCTCCGTAAGTTTTAAAGCTAGATGCATAAATTTTTTGCGAACAGATTACTGAAGACCTTCTCTAAAGAACGCATAACACATTTTTTGAATGCAGACGGAGGCGTGGCAAGTTGATAAAATCGAAATATCTCCCTCAGTTTTATAGCTAGATACATAATATTTTTCTGACAGATTAATGAGGACTTCCTCTAAAGATAGCAACATTTTTTGAAAAATGCAGAGTCGCCAAATTTGGCAGGCAGTTTTCTGATGACCCTCTAAATATAGAGTCGAAAAATGTCGAACACAGCCACAAATTACAAAAATCTATGTTTTTCCAAAAAATAATATAATTAAGCTTTCGCCTGTTCTTACCTGTTTGTACATTGAAAATTGATAAATTTTTGTGTTTCTTGACCTTGCCAGGCTGCAATCAATTTGGTACTGCGGCAGCGGATGCATGCGGAATGCAATCCAAACGAGCTCCACGGATGGTATGTTGACAAGCGCTAGACTAGAGAGGCAAAGCACACTGACGCTGGAATATTTACTGAGATCAAGCATGTTGTGAGCACAATGTCTGTGTTAATGGACCCCATCGAAGTGGTCGTTTCGTCAACTGTAGGACCTCAGTAACATTCTCTCAACGTTTGCTGCTCATTCAGTTTCAAAACGTCTCACATTTCAAATTCCCTCAAGCATTGATACCGAGCTGTAAACATTTATATATAAAAATATATTTTCCGTTTTCGCGTCCAGCGCCGTTCTGTCCCAACTGCTCGAATCCTATGAGTGAATACCAAAAGTTGCGCGTAACCGAAAACTACCGTTTGATTGCCGCGTTGCCAGTTGCGTGCGTCCAGACCCCACGATCTGTGGATTCCATCTATCGCCCGGTTTTGATACGCGTGCGTGGTGAGTATAACGAATAAAGAGGGAACTCTTCAGACAAGCCCTAATGCTGCTGCTGCTGCTTTTTCTCCAGCTCACACTTACGACTGCGATTTAAAGTTGGGCGGCAATTATCTGATCACTGGCTATTACTGCGGCACGGCTAGCAACTATCAGCTGGAAGCATGCCATCTAAGAAGGGCATAAATAACTCCAACAACCGTCGTCAGCCGGTGCAGCTGATTGACTTTTTGCGCGCCGATGGCGATCAGTCGGCCGGCAGCTCCTCCGCGGTGTAAGAAACGCTTTAAATGGCCACATACGACAATAACAGCTCTCCACTTTAAAACAGGACAAACATTAGTCCCGTGCTCAGCAGCACCAACGTGACAGCGTCGTCCACACCAGCGTCTGGCGAACCCAAGCGCAGCTCGCACAAGCTGCCCAGCCCGGGCCAACCGAATGCGAACAACAATTTGGTTTCGTTTGCGCCCACCGATGAGGACTTTCCCGCTGTGGGCACCATACGCAAGAAACCAAAGCCGAATCGCGCTCCAGTCGCGGCAGCAGCGCCGCCGCCGCCGCCGCCGCCAGCGGCCCAGGGCGCGGCTGGCCAGCGTGGCGGCCACGAGTTGCGAGAATCGGCGTCGGGCAGAGCTCTCGACAAGCAGCAAGTGGTCAACAAATGGCTCAAGTCCGTGCAGCAGCCGTGCATCAAGTCGCAGCAATTGCCAACGCCGCTGCCGCTGTCCGAGGCGCTCAAAACGGAGCCGCAACGAGCCAGCGCACCCGCTGCAGCAGAACAGCCGCCGCAGCAGCAGCAGCCACCACAACAACAGCAGCAGCAGCAACAACAGCAGCAACAGCAGCCACAGCTGGCACCACTAGCGTCTAGCTGCAGCCAGATATTGTCCGTGAGCCCGGTCAATCCGAGCGCCAGCCGGAGCGCGTCCCTGCGCCACGTTGCCGATGCCGCCAGCGAGGGCGATGTGCTGGCCAGCGAGTCGAGTGGCGCACCGTTTCCGAATCGCCAGTGGCGCCGCAACGAGCGTCGCGTGCAGCGCGCCCAAACGCCGCTGGCGAGCGGACGCCGCGAGCATCAGGGCCTGCCGGCGCAGCTGCCCGGCGAGCTGATGTTGCAGCCCAGCGATGCCAGCAGCTGCCGCAACGATGATGCGGCCTTCGTGCTGGAACTGCGCCAGGCGCTGGCGGCCAACGCAGCGCCGCGGCAATGTCAGCTGCAGCTGGAGCACATCGCGGCGCAGAGCACGCTCAACTGGAACGCCGACGAGTTCCAGCCCATGTCGGGCACGGCGCCGCTCAGGGAGCCCAGGAACATGATAAGCGTGAGTAGAGACAATATATTGCTGGAGAATAATGACTAGCATAATGCCCAACGCAGGAGCGTCGTCGTCGCCAGCGTTTCCATCGCACACTCAAGCCGCACGCGCTCTTCGAGCTGGTGTCGCTGCCCGCCGAGGAGCAGTCGCAGCCGTCGCAGCCGTCCCAGCGGACCGTTAGCAGCCAGCGAACGCAATCCACACGCAACTATACGAATTCGAGCAGCGCACCGACGGCCGCGGTGCCGGCAAGGACGGCGGCGACAAGCGGCCGCAATCGTTTGCCCGCACTGAACAGCGACAACAATGCCAGCCAGTCGGTTTTCGGCTCGCCGGCCTCCCCAGCACGGGTATCGGCACAGGCAGCAGCACACTGTCCACAATATCCGGCCCCAGCGACAGTCAAACCCAAACGGACGCAACGATCGACGGAGCCTACAGCCCGCCCATGTTGAATATGGATCCGCCCGCCGACGAACCTGAAGCGTCGCTCTTCCTCGAACCGGGCACCGTGGACCTACAGCTAGACGTTCGTCCAGCCCGGCCGGACGACAACGGCGTGGCCACGCCACGTCACATGTTATTTGTTCGCAGCGAATCGCGCAATGTTGCCGCCGATCTGAACTTTATGCCGTCGAGCGTCAAGAAACTGTACCGTTTGATCTGCTCGAAGTACTCGGACTACTGCTTCGTCTATGCGCTGAGTGCACAGCTTAGCCAGGACTGTGTGCCCATGGAGTGTTTCGTGTATCTGAAGATGGCGCTGCTCGGCAGCCTCGCCAGCATCGAGCCGGACGAGCTGCGCGCCCCGATTTCGCTGTGCGTCATCTGCTCCGACAGCTGTGTGGCCAATCGGCTGCTGCACAACGTTGGCCAGCTGGCGCCCCGTTTTGTGGGGCCCCACGAGGGCGGGCAGCTGGCGGCGCACACGGCGCTGCCAACGCGCTACAATTGGATAGTGGCCAGCCCCCTGCTGCTGGCCCAGCAGGGTGTCTATTTTGCCGGCGACTGGAATCGACTGACGCGCGACCAGGGCGAGGAGCTGGAGAAGTGCATCGAGAACGGCACCGTTCCGGTTGCCCAGCTGCAGAGCGAGCAGCCACTGGAAGCGGCCATTTGGACATATTGGCAGCCAGAGAATGCGGCCAACCAGACAACAGCGTTTGCCAAGCTGTGCCCGTGAGTACATTATAATATATATAGATATATATATATAAATGTTTGTTGATATTACATATCGTTCAGCATATTTGGCCTGCCCGTGTACATGGATGAGCAGGTGAACGATACCATGTGCGACTTTGTGCTGCGCCAGCACATCGGAGACGCCCAGGACACGACACAGGATGTGTTTAATATACCCAACGAGGATACGCGAACACTGCTCGGTTTGCTCCATCAGCGGCAGGCGGTCTTCACAGAGGCGGCGCAGCAGCTGCTCCAAAAATACTACGTCGTCTCGCGCATCGAACAGCCCAGTGAGCAAATCTTTCATTTCATTCCCATCCGTAATTTCATATTCTCTATTTCGCTCGCGCAGCCGCATTCAGCAGCAAGACGTACATTGTGCTGAAACAATTTGCGGAATCGATTGCCAAGCTGGCCATGCGCCTGGACGTCCTCGAGGCGGATGTGGCCGTTGCCATATTCCATTGCGAGAATTTTGTGCGCAGCATTTTCGGTGCTGGCGGCAATCCGCCACCAGCTGTTGCCAATTTCAATGTCATCGCCCGTGTGGATGGCTACATGAATGAGTTTGCGCGCTGGCTGTATCAATATTTGGATCGTTACGAGGATGATTTGTACGCCGATAGCAGAGAACCAAAGCGTCCACGTATTGAAAGCTCTTAAAAACGTTAAGTAATTGTTGCTCTGAATGGTGCACAATTTTCTGTAAATGCCACATTAATTTCACATAAGTTGCCAATATTATAAAGTATATAGATGCATATACTATATTGCTATTGGTAGCTAAATAATTTGAAATTATCTGTGCAGCATTCGAAGCTATTTACAAATATTTGTTATCTAGAAATTATTTATAATTAACCTTTTTGAAATACTAATATTAATAACCTAAATAATTTGATTCAAACATAGATCATACTACACAGTACATGTGAATATTTTTGTATGTATGGCATATCTATATATAATAAACTGAATAAACTTAAGGCCTTATGTTCATACCTTTCTAAAATTAGTAGTTTAAGTTAATAATATTATAAATCGCGTTACGAATTGAACAAATTGTGAATACTTTTTCTTACTTTTCAAAATTAAATATAAAGCTAAATGTTGCCTAAACAATGGATTTGAGCTCACAGTGGAAGCTGTTATTAATTAATATTTTAAAGTGAAAAAGAAATTGTTTTTAATAACATTTGTAAACTTTTCAAGGTTAAAATGACAGTTAGCCAAAAACTTGTGCACTAAATTTGTCTACTTTTGTGCCAAGACGTCTTTCTTTAAAATTACTTTATGTAACGAAAATTCCTGCAACAGATCACAAGATATAAAATACATATAAATTTTAGCATAATGCCCAAACTAAATTATGTAGCCTACACAGCCTTCTACAAGCTTTAAATAATGTATTTATCATATATTAAAAATAAAACAAAAGCCATTGTTAATTTTAATTATTGATTTAAAAACAATTCTTTATTTACTATGTGCCGTAGCGACTTACATTTGCTTATTTATTATTTTTTTCACTTGTATTCAATTATGTTAATAGTTTTTGATTATCATTATCAGTTGCCTGAGCACAAATTGTTTAATTAGGTTTGTTTCATGGTAATACAGAGCGAGTGGCAAGAATTGATTGAATTCAGTGTTCAACTCGCAACATATTTGTTTGCCACCCACACTTCTATAAAAATACACACATATAATGTATAATAAATTTAAATTCACATCAAAAACTTCAAGTATACATTTACACGTAGTCATAGGTTCATTTGGTTAATAGTTATAAATTTGTATGGTGTATATAAGTAGTTGATGATGTTTGTGTTATCTGCGTTGGGCTGCCTGTCATAAGTATATGTATATATATATCTATAAATGCATACATATATACATTTATGTATGCTTGTATGTTTGTAAAAAATAATGCTTAGCTTTCCTAAATTATGACAAATTAAAAGCATATAAAATACATTCTTCACTTTGGTCCAGTACTGAAATCTCGGATTTCGTTAGTTGCCAAAATTGGTTGCTTAGTTTCTTGGTTGTTTTTCTTTTCCTTTGTGTTGCGATACATACATGATTTATGTAACCTAGCTAACGACTATTACTGGTAATGAGCTCTCTTACATATCTACAAGTTTACAGTTTAGTTGAGCTAAAACAAGTTCAGTGTGTGTCTGTGTGTGTGTGTGTGTGTGTGATAAGGGGCGCAAAAAGTTTTCAATAGTCCAAATTGCCCTGTGCTCCGGTTATAATGGCATCAATCCAAATCCGTGCGGCCGCATCCGAGGCGGCCTGCAGATTATAGCTACGTCTTTTCGTCTTCACAATGAAGGTGCAATGCGGTCGTCCGCTCTTCGAGGCATTCAAATGATCCAGATACACCTCGTCTATGGTCTGCATGGAGATAGAAGATTTTAAGGTTTTTGCTGCCTTCATCAGCTGCCGCACTTACCGCAAAGTAGGCGCCACCGCGCGGCTTGCGCTCGGATTTATCCGAGTAGTAGATGAGGGCGCTGCGCTGGCGATCCAGGACGAACCAGCGCCGCGACCAGGCATGAAACGTGGCGCCCAATTTGTGCAGATAACTGAAATGTGAGAGATATGTTTAGCGATCTATGATCCCCGTGGATGTTGTTGATCAGCGACTCACCCGCGACAGCTGTGCGCATCCACGAAGACATGCGGACAGAGATCGATCTGATGGCCGGCGGTCTCGATGTGATGCCGCAGATTCAGATCCGGCGAGAAGATGGGCAGGTAGCGGGTCAGCGGTCGCTGATGCTTCGGCAGCGCCCGTTTGCGTTCGCCGTTGCCGCTGGCGCTGCTGCTGCCGGTGCCGGCGCCGCTGCTGCTGCCGCTGCCGCTGCCCGCCGAGGCGGTGTCCTGCGAGTTGCTGTTGCTGCTGGCGCGCTTGTTCTCCGCCGTCGAGTCGCCGTTGGCAAACTTGGGCGCCTCGATGGACGCCTCACAGTTGTTGGCCTCGGAGAGCGGACGGGGACTGCGCACCGCCGGCGCTGCACCACCAACGATTGCATGATGCTCCAGTTCTGGCTGGGAGTGCCGTTGCTGCAGCGAGCGTGAAAGAGAGAGGGAGAGTGAGAAAGTGAATCAGCGCCGTTGTAAGTGGGTTAGCGGACTGACCAACCAACTCTATAAATAGCCCCACAAGAGGCCGCCAGAGACCAAAGCAAAATATGTTTCTTCTAATTTTGATGTCACTGACAAAGCTGCGCATTCCGCTGGCCAATGGCCAATGCGTTTAACCCTGTGGTTAACATGGCTGTAAACCCAAAAAGCACAAGAGCGTCGCAGTCGGGTGTAACCGATTGCGCAATACTCGTGCTCAGTATAATAACAGCTTACAACAGTCAAAAACGCTCTTATTATTTTGAAAAGTATCGATTATTGTTTGGAATTTTTCGACTCGATCTTTAGAGAAGATTATCTGATATATAGATATATATATATTCTATCGATTTGCCACGCCCACAGTGGGTGTGCGATCTTTAGAGGAGGTCAACAGCAATCTGTCTGCACGAATTTGTTGTATTTAGCTTCAAAACTAAGGAAGGATATATAGATTAGATCGACTTCCGACGCCCCTCGAACATTGCACAAACCCAATATACCTTTTCCACTTCCTGAACGAGTATAAAAATAGTACGTGGTTTGGTTCACGGGTTGAACCAATGCCTCGCTTTTAGGTTCGGTTCGAAAACCTGGTTTTGCACATTATTGAACCCAGTCTTTGGTTACAAAATAGCTTTGATATATAAACTTAAATGGAAAATATTTTATTTATTAATTTATTCGCTACGAAATATGTAACCTAACAAAGTATATATATAACACCATATCAATCAGCTGTCTTAGAAACAATCGCCCTAAAATATAGTTCGTACATATAAAAAAAAACTTGTTTTGTTTTTCAAGATACCCTAATCAAACCCAGTAATTAGGAGTTTTGCCATGATCAAGTATACAAATGTCCGCAAGGGTATTTAATCTTCGCTATTTTGAATATAATTGTTCTTTCTTGTTTTTATTTACTTAGGTTCGTTAAACTTTGGCAGGCATTTTATCTATAGGTTAATTATTTAGCCAATAATGCGAATTGTCTTTCAGCACTGGACATTAAATGTAAACAAAAATTAGACATTTTATAATTTACCGAGAATACCCAATAATAAGCCGTCAACAATTTTAAATATTTTTGAAATATTTATCACCAGAATTTAGGAAACCAATAACAAAATTGCAATAGCATTTTTTTTGGCGAAAAATAGGAACGGGAGAACATAGGAACTAACTAACTAACTGAATTCTATCCATTTTGGTGTTAACATTTTACGCACATTTTAATAAAATAATATATTTGAATAAATTTATTTATTATATATATTTTAAAATTTGGTGAACTTTGTAAATAATCTCAGTTCAGTTCACCAAATTTCAAAAAAACATAAAAATTATTTATAATAAGGCACGTATTTAGTGCATATGAATCATGTGTACAAATATAATCATTCAAATATGTATAAATATGTATATATGTATATATTTATATATTATTTGTGCCAACTGATAAACTGCAAAACTCCGTTAAAACTCGAAAAATGAAGCCTTAACTCGGAAAACCCTAGCAATATGGCTGAAAAATTGTTGAACATATTTTAAAACCTTTTTTTCTATTATTGGTTTTTTAACTCCGTTTTTAAAGAGCTTTACTTGAGTTAAGTTCCAAGTTTTTTTTTGTAAAATCTACCACTTTGGTTCTACGATTGCATGAAAATAAATTTTAATCCAATAAATTGAATATTCAAAATTTACACAAAATAATGAATGAATGAACCAATTAAAAATTGATAGGATTTGCAGATTTACACGCGCAAAGCCGGGTAATAGCACTCATGTGCTAGATATGAGAACATATTTGTCATTTGTCACACAGAATTATTTTTGAGACAAATGGCCACAATTAATTTTGACTAGAACGTTTCATAACGCGTGTCAATATCAAAAGAAAAGAGGTTACTCAAATACACTTTAAAGAAAGGCACACACACACACACACACACACGCACACTCACTAGGTAGTAGAGCTCGGTGCGCTGGCGCGCATTTGCGTCCATGCGACGATGCTGCACATAGGTCATCCAGACGGACATGATCCTTTTTTTTATTCGTTTCAATTTGTTGAATTGATTTTGTATTTATTTGTTAATGCCGCGCTAGAGAAATGTGAACCGCTGGCAAGTGCGAATGTGAATGCGGAATCAGCGTCTGCCGCGGGCCTTTGGCCAAATATTAAACGAGGCGCACACGAACATTGTCCAGCAGCGTATCGGGATACGTGTTTCAAGATCGGCCAATTATAATCGTAATGGGGTAAACGATTTGTGGGGCTATTGGCGCGCTGCGAAGATGCTGGAACGTGTAAACAAAATCGCAGACCAAGGTAAACAACAACAACAACAACAGCAGCAGCAACAACAACAACAACAACAACTATAATTGAGAAGTGCGCATAACGAGCAACGGACGCAAACTGACGGACCCCACCAAAAATCATCAGCTGGCGGCGAGCATAAAGAAATATTATTATAAACTTATTAATAAGTGTAGTCCATAGAACCGATCGGAACGGATCGGGGCTCGACGGTGCCCAGTTGTGGGGGCGTTTGCTTTTAAAATAAACACTGGCCGACAATATTAAATAAAATAGCGAACAAAATGTCGACGCGCCGAATATAACTGAATAAAACTCGTGACTAACGAGGCGACGATCGATTGGCTTTACGATCCAGTCCATCGAGAGAGGGAGTGAGAGAGAGGGAGAGGAGCGAGCAGGAATGAGAAGCAGACAGCGTGCGTGAGCAGAGATCCTTAACTATATAAAGAGCGCAAAGAGAGAAAGTGCCGCCAAACAATTTGAATGTCATCTGTGCCATGGCAATTACTCAGCGAAATCTCTCCCGTCTGCGCAGCACCAAAGCAAAGTTATCGGGCATACTGAATATTTAGTACTCTTGATCCAAACAAATGGCAAGTATTCATTTAAATCACAGCAGAATTTGGATACATAAAAAAGGGTTGTAGCCCGACTTGATTGTTTATATCGAGCTTGACAACTGAGCTGTAGTTTATCGGATGAAAAGTTTACAATGGAAAATTTATTTTACCATATCAGGCCACAAAGTGGAAAGATAATTATGCGGGGAAAACGAATGTACTGTAAATATTCGTATGAAAAATATGAATTATGCATCAGAATTCGGAAATGAGTCAACTTTTATTAATGCATAATTTTAGGCATATTTCTATAGATTTGTTTTGCTCTTCAAATTCCCAAGCTGTTTAGGCATTAAATTGAATTTTATTGTCGTAAATAAAGAGCACTGAGAAATCTAGTTATTAAGTTATACATTTCATATTTACTAAATACTGTTTACTTTTCAAATTATTCTATTATTTATTTGCTTTTCATATTCCTTTCTACTCGATTTCATTTAACACATGCTGTTTTATTTTAACGACCTTCGATCGGAAATATTTTTGTATAAAAACTTAATTGATTTTTAAAAGGAATTAAAGGTAAGTAAACTCTGTCGGGCCCATCATATGCCGAACTTTGTTGAAATGAATAGAATGTTTTATATACATATACATATATATATACATGTTGTATATACACATATACATATAAACATTATCTTGCTGAGTTATTTCAGTGTTAATTCTTAACAGTTTTTCCTGTTGACACTCGTGCATTTGCCGCTCTTATCGCCGATTGGACAACAAGTTTCTAATGTGCGATTGTAAATGGAATTTGCCCGACTAGGAAATACCCTTCATATCAAATTCAAAGTGGCATATTTTTAAGAAATATTGGAATGCTTTTTCTCAAAATATTTGTGATTTTCGTTCAAATGTAATCTTATGTGAAATTCAAACGTTATAGAAAGTTTTAGCAGAAATTTTGTTACGCACATTTAAATAAAATTATTTTGACTTTCAACATTCTGGTATATACTAAATAAATATACTGCACAATACCCATTGTGTGTACACAGTGGTGTAGGTAGGATTTTATTTGCTTTGAGTGTGGGGGGGGGGGAGATGTAGGGTTTCAAAATAAATATATTTTAGTATTGCAAACTTCCATATGTATAAATATTTCGATGGGGGGTTTAACACCAAATAATCCCCCTCCCCGCCGCCACTGTGTGTACACAATGGTCTACAAGTTAGGGGTTATTCTCAGGGCTTAGGTAGCTATTTATGCAGGGATTTACAATAGTAAAGTGAAGAATTAAGTTACCCCATTTGACTTTGTATACAGCGGTATTTTTAGCAATAACATATTCCTAATTAATGGCTATGGTAATTTGTTTTATGCAACATTTAACACATGGCTGGAGGGGTCAGTATCGTAATCCCCAAATCGATGATCACATAAATCCAGTTGAATAGTGGACTTTAATGTGGGCTTGTAAATCTTTCCAACTTATGTCGAGCCAAGTATTTTCGGGTAATTTCAATTGTTTGTTTACAATTAATTTTAAATTACACAAAGTCAATGCTGGTGGGCGGGCGGTCTGCTTGCACAGGTGTGCAGAGGGCGGACAGGTGCGACCTCCAACAACCCACACACACACACTACAGCGGAAGACGTTAAGTGAAGACTTTCGTTTTGCTTTGGCCTAGGCCAACTTTTGGCTACTCACCTGTTGGGCGGTATTCGCTGTCGTTGTTGTTGTTTTTGGACTGCCGCCGCTGCCATCACCTGACGCATTATTCTCCTTATCGTGCGTCTTTTGTTGCTGTTGCTGTTGGGTCGATTCATCGTTTAGTTTTTGCAATTCCACTTTTTCAAACAGTTTGGCATCTTTGCCGCCGCTGCAGGAATACAGGAAAGAGCCAAGTTAGCTTGTTTTTTTTTATTTTTTTAAATTATTTTCAATTTATTTAATTTATTTATTCGTTTGCGGCCGGTGCGTACCAGCATGGAATCAGCGCATTTAGCTTATCCATCGCGATGACTAATGCAGCCTGCTTAACTGCGACTGCGACTGCGACTGCGGCTGCGACTGCGACTGCGTTGGCCGCTGTCAACTGTTGCGGTGCGCTCAGTTTGACTGACTAAGCGACAGGCGCTGCGGAACGGAATCAAACGCGAAATCGGAATTGGACCCGAATGCGGGAATGTTGTACGGATGCACAAATGCCGCTCGTCGGCAGGCGCACTCCCGAGAGAGCGAGAGAACGGCAGAGTGTGCGAGAGTGCGAGTGAGAGTGACAGCAACACACACGAACAAGCAGCTGATAAGCTTATCAGCAGCAGCAGCAGCGTTTGTAATTGCAGCACGCTTCAGTTTCAGGTGACGTCGCGACGTTGCCGTCGTCCGACTAACTGACCAACTAACTGACGGTTTGACGGATCCGCCCGCCGACTGGCCATCGAAATAGCTAGCGATTCGGTATTGGCATCGAATTCGAAATCGTATTTCGGTAATGGGTGTCGTGTGTCGCCAATGAGTAAACCAACAAAGAAACAACAACAAAAACAAAACCACACTAATCAAAACGCACAATATTTGAGTTTTGTTGTCTTCTTGTCTTGTTGTTGCTCTCTGTGTGGGGTTTGTTTGCTGGCTCGTTTGTCTAACAATTCGAAAATCGACACGTAACTCGAAAACCGGTTTCATTTTCGATCTCCTCACAATCAGCAGCAGTCGACGTCGACGTCGCCGTCGTCGTCGTCGCAGTCGACACCGCCGAATTGTTTTGCTATTAGTAAAATATTTGATTAATTATAGCGGCAATGGGAGCTGAGTGTGCACGCCACCCAAAAGACATTTACACTGCACAACACAAATTTGCATACGAACAAAAATAAATAAACAATGAAAAACTAAATATTATGTACAAATATACTCATATTTATGAGGCAATTATTTTAAAGCACTTTTGAATAGAATATCTTTAAAAACTCCATCAAACTGGATTAAAAAAATCATTAAATATAATTGTTTATTTATTTTTTGTATAGTTAAAGAAATTGGGCATTCATAAGGATTTTTTTTTATATTACAAAGTTGACTGAAATAGCGGAATTCTAATTTGTGAAAGAATATTAATATTTTCTATAGATCGGACCAAATTTAAGGTATTTAAGGTAATTATTTTTGTTAAACACTTTTGTATGTAAAATCTTCAAAATCTGCATAAAAATGGACTTGAAAAATCATTACATTCAAAATAGAATATAAATGTATTAATTTTTTCATATTAGGATGTTTACTGAAATAGCCTCGCTCTAATTTGTGAGTGTATCATGAATATTTTCTGAAAGTCGGATCAAATTGTGAACGTAAAGTTAAAGTTAACAAAGAGTTCAACATTTTTAAAAATACACAACTCAATTATTGTTTCGTAATTTAACATATTGTCAAACTCGATATCGTTTTTCCATATTTTTGTTAGCTGATTTGCCATTTAAAGCTTATCAGCCACTGTACGTTTACAATAACTTCCCAAGTTATTGTCTACTAAGGTGATCTGCCTGTCAAAACTAAGCAGGCAGTTTAGCCAACTATTCACTGTTCAATAATGATGCGAAAATAAATGAGTGCATGTAAACCTTTTGTCAACTAACCTGCACTTTGACAGAAACATCAAACAAAGCAAATGTCTAAATGTAAATGTACGAGAAATTTTAGTTTTGTTCAGTTAAAGACATAGACAATGACAATCTAAAAGTCAAATGGATTGATTTTTGATATGAACATGTGCATATTTTAAGTTAATTAATTAAAAAAGAAATGTGATAAGATATTTGAACTAATCTATATATAGAAAGCAAGGGTATCTGTATGCTCAAGCACTATATGAAATGGAAATCTGTGTGCGTGTGGAAGACAAAACAAACGTGGTGCTTTGTAGCACAGTGTAGAAAGGGTGGTGTGCATTACAAATTTTGTCAGCTGCACAACTAATTAAGAGCGCCAACGATATAGCCAAGCATGTGGAACGACAAACGTTGGATGGAGAGGGTTCTAGACGACGACGACGACGACGACGACTTGAGCTCAAAGCTCAAATGCTGCTCCGAATTCCATTTAAGCCGAGCCGTTGATTCAATTAAAGCAAACAAGCGTGCGGTGGATTGACTGCATCGCCGCGGTTAAAGTTCAGATTGTGGGGCACACTCACTTGGCGTTCCCTGGAGCGTGCGATGGCGCCTCGATCGCCGCCTCTGTGGCCTGTTGCGTGGACAGCAAGTACTGAGTGCGCGCCTCGTCGTGACTCTTCTTCTTCAGATCGTAGATCTTTTGGCGCTCGTGCTCGATGACCTGATGACCTGTGGACGGCAATATTTGAAAGTTGAAGTTTAGACACGCATGGATGGCATCGAAAAACGTCGGCAATTACCTTGCTGGGCCAGCAGCAGCTTACGATTGCGTTCGATCTCCTTGATGCTGTCAAAGATTTTGTGGCTGGCGCCTTGGCTGGTGGAAATGGGCGCATCGTTGGCCACTTTGCAGCTGCGATCGATGTCATCCTGGGAGGGCACACGCCGCTCCAGCGGATTCACCTCGAATCGGTCGCTGCGCAGCGATAAATTGAAGCTAATCTGATCACAGCTGCCGGCATCGTACACCTGCAGCGGCGGCCGTTTCGGTGTGCTGGTCACCTGGGCACCGTCGATCTTGTTGTTGTTGTAGAACATGTTCTCGTTAACGCTCTTGGACATCAGATCCTCCTGGTTGTGCCGCTTCGGGCCGAGCATCTCGAACAGCGACTGCGACATGACGCCATTGACCAGATTGCTGTTGTTGCTGTTGCTGCTGCCGCTGTTGTTGGCGCCGTTGTTGGCGTTGGCGTTGGGCGTGCTGCGTCCGCTGGTGGGCGATGTGGGCTCCTCGCTGGGCTCGGCCTCAGGTCCCAGCTGTATGCGCAGCGATGCCAGCTCCGATTCGAGGATTAAGCGCTGCTCCTGACGCTTCAGCTCCTCGTGGCACGCATGATGCTCCGACTCCTCCTCAAAGTATTGAAACTCCAGATCCTCAAATGCCTTCCGGTCGCTGTCCAGGGACTCGCACACATGCTCCAGCTCTTCCTTGAGACAGGCGTTGTTCGGCTTCTGCTTCAGCATGGCGCGCAGTCTGTAAAATCCAAAATGCAATCGTTACTAATTCAGTTGTTCACTTCCGCCGTACTCTACGTGATCGGATGTACGTAAAACGAATGAATTCAACTTTCAATTGTGAAACTCAACTGAAGTTGTTTTCTACGAGTGCGAGTGTACTTGAGGCCCAACGAGAAACTAAACTGTACGGCAAATGTTCACTTGGATCAATATAATTATTCAGCTCGAACCCTTTAATGCTACAAACACGTAATTAGCTATTTTTTTTTGTTTGGCTTTTTTTAAAATGGAAACGCAGCAACTATTTAAATACAACTGACAAGCCGCGTGGCAAAGTGAACTTATCTGCGGTTTATACCCTATACCCAAGCCATCAAAATGGGTAGAATTGCTGCAATTGTTTAAAAATATGATGCACACTAAGGTTATTATCCATATTACAATGTGAATCATTTGTTGCCCTCTTTTTATTCCAAACTAAATCTTAATTTCTATTACTTGCTTTATTAATTTAAAGCAAATGCTAATCGGAAGAAACGGTATTATATGATAAACGGTATCTTTTAGTCGACTTCACTAAACTAAATCATTTCTACTTGTATTTTAATGAATATATTGTATATACCCTACAAAGCAATTAATTTAATAAACGAGTTAATTTGCATCTTTGTAGGCTTACACAAATCACCGAACGTATTATTAGTTTATAGTTATAGTTTATCGGATTATACTATAGATTCCTGCGTTTAACGTTCATGTGCATTGTCATTAAGCACAACAAGCTATAAACCCATTCAGCAAGCGTGTTATATTGCGGAAATTCGGTATGTATTACTTATTGAGTTAAAAATACAGAAACCAGAACGAAAATATTGCAAAAATCTGAAAGCTCTGTTTTTACATGTAAATAATAAACAAATAAAAAAATGAAATATGCTTTGTATCTTTCAAGCTTAATGATTTCTACATGCCAATATTTTATAGGGATTTTCGAAAATTCTATATTCAAATGTAATAATTAAAAAAAAATTGTTTACAAATCAAAATATTCGGTTTAAGTCGTTTCATGCATAAAAATGTCGAAACTTATTTCTGGACAACTGTTTAACCATAAAAAAATACAATAAAAGCTATTCAATAAAAATGTTGAATGGGTTGATCAAAGCGCACATTCCCAATAAAATTGTGTTCTAAAAGATTTGGTACCAAATACATTTTCTAAATGCTTGCTAAGATATTATTAGGGAGCATAAAAGGTGTATTGACAAAAATTTGACTCCCTCAGAATGGGGTTTAGTTTTGTTTTTTATACTAATTGTGATAAACACAATCGATTAAAAATATAAATTTTCATTTCTAAATTTTGAAAATAAAATTTTTCGAAAATGAGTAAAAATTCCAAAAAAATTGTATTTTCAATAATGAATATATTTGAATGCAAAATCAATCTAGAGGACAAACCACGAACAAAATGCCATAAAATATGAAAATCGGTTAAGTTTTGACAAAGTTATGGGCGTTTCAAATATGGGAGCTATGGATCCGAGAGCTTTACATGTCAAAATTGTTGTCAATTTTTGCAAGATTTTTGACAAAAAATTTGACCCCCTCAGAATCGGTTTTAATGTTGTTTTTTATACTAATTGTGACAACCACAATCGATTAAAAATAAAAATTCCGAATTCTAAATTTTGAAAAAAAAATTTTTCGAAAATGAGTAAGGGGGGGGTACATGCTTTTTTCCCCAAAAAATTCAAAAAAAATTTATTTTCAATAATGCATATATTTTAAATGCAGAATCAATCTAGAAGATAAACCATGAATAAAATGCCATCAGACGTGAAAATGGGTTCAGTTTTGACAAAGTTATGGGCGTTTAAAATATGGGAGCTATGGATCCGAGAGCTTTACAAAATGACAATATCTTCGATATCCGCTATCTATCCTACATTTTCAATCCTATTAACACTGAGGACATATACATTATAAAATTGCAACTCAAGGAGAAAAATGTGGCCGAATGGAGAGTTTTCACCCACAGATTCCTACAACTATAGAGCATTAGGGTTACCATTTTTCGTTTTTTTCTATCTCTAACTTCAGCAAATAACATCTCAAATGGCTAAAATGAATGTTTAAAGCCAGATGGCCTTAAATTACGAGGCGAAGGCCATCGCAGCTAATTAAGTTTAGTATGTTTAATTTGTTAATTAATTAAGTATTTCGATAAAATCGAAATCGAAATAATTCTTACTTATTCAGCTGATCCTGTTTCATTTCAATTAGCTGCTTCAGCTTGGCCTGCTGGTTCTCCTCCATGACGCGGGTCGCATTGCGCTGCGCCTCCAGGCGATGGATGCGGTTCTGCAGCCGCTGCAGCCGCTGGCGAGGAGTCGCCGGGCTGGACTGTTCGTTGGGTTCCACCTGTTGATGGAGCCGATCAATATGTGTTGTTGTTGTTGCAATAATTGCATTAGCTTGTACCTCGTTTGTTGTTGTCGCCGGCGGCAGCTCCGCCAGCTCCCGCTTGAGCTGCTGGCGTCGCTGCTGCAGCTCCCTGCGCTGCCGCTGCTCCACGTTGATGCTGCGCGGCGCCGGCGCTGGCTTCCGCGTGGGCTTCGGCGACGGACTCGCCGATTCGTACAGATTGAGCGTGAGATTGTTGATGTTCTTGTTGGAACGCTTGGCGGGCGACAGCTGGCCAACTTTCTGCAGCTGCTGCTGCTGCTGCTGCTGGTGCTGCTCGAGCTGCTGCTTGCGCTCGAAGGACATGAAGAGCTGCTCGTAGTCACGCTGCTGGTACGGCGCTGGCGGCTTGGGCGCCAGCGGTGGCTTCACCACGCCCGACGTCGACGTCGACGGCGGCGGCGACGTTCGCGACGGCAGCGTGCGCGTCGGCGTGGAGCTGGCCAGCGCAAAGGCGCTGCTAAAGGAGGCATCCTTCTTGGGCGACATGCAGTTGGTGCGTATTTTGGTGCGCGGACTCTGCGGCACGTACTTGCCAATGCTGCCGGCCAGCAGATTCTCATGGCTGCCACCAGCAGCAGCGGCAGCAGCAGCAGCGGCAGCACCAGAAGCTGCCGCTGCGTTGTTCGACGCGGATGTGGAGGAGATGTGCAGCTGGCCATTGATCTCGACACGATTGGGGCCCAGCAGGCGCACATTCTCGTAGCCCGAGGTGCTGCTGATCAGCGCCAGATTGCTGCTGCTGCCCGCGTGCTGCTGGAACGGTGATTTCTTGTCGCGTGGCAGCGAACCGTTTGTCTTGATCCGATTCTGGACAATGGGCGAGGAGGTGATGCTGCCAGCGCTGGCATTGTGCAGGCCATGACCGCTGTTGCTGTGGCTGTTGCCGTTGTGCTGCTGCTGCTGTTGCTGCTGCCGATCCGCATACTCGGTGCACACCTTGACTATGTCCTCCAGCTCGGTAACGCCGCTGTTGAGCTCCGTGTTGAGGCCGTTCATGGTGAAGATTTGCAGGCCGCCGGCGGTGTAGGTGCCCGGCTTGGGATAACGGTCATACCGATCGTTATTCACCTTGCCCAACAGCTCCGGCTGCATCAACTGTTGCTGCTGCTGCTGCTGTTGCTGGTGCTGCTGCTGCTGCTGCTTGAAGACAACTGCATTGCTGGGTATATTGCAGTAGCCGGGATTGTGGCCAATGCCATTGGCGCCGCTGCTGGGCAACGTTTTGGTGTATTGATTGTTGAACTGCTTCTCGCCGAGATTCTCGGCCAGATTGCGCGCAAAGTTCGCATATTTCTGGCCAAGCACATCGCGTGCGGGCATATTGACGGTGACCAGATCGGCGCTAAACACCTTCGGGCACTGAACGCCATGCAGATCCATGTTGGCTGCATCCCGGCTATTGCTGTTGCTGTTCTTGATCGGATTAACGATCTTCTCAAAGAAGCTGTCCTGGTCGGCTGTCTGGCTACGCGACGATTGCGTAAAATCCATGTGCGGCATCGAGATGCGCTCGTTGGAGCCCATCGCGGAGCGCATCATTTGCGCCTCGACGGGATTGTTGAAGCGCAGATAGTGCGAGTTGCCAAGCGTGATCATGGCACCCTGTGTCAGTTTCGCCTCCTCCACCTCCCCAATCCGGACCGTGTCGATGAACGTCGGCGCCTCCGGCTCCGGCACCAAAGTCACCTCGTTCTCCTCGCTCCTGTAAATGGTGCAGTGCAGCGGTCGGACCCCGCTCCCGTTTAACGAGATGCTGCAGTTCGGCGCTGATCCAATTGTCGTGTCACCTGTCAAAGCAACAAAACCTGATTACTCGAAACTGCCATAATTGTGCTCGTTACTAGTAAATCTAACTGTAAAGTGTAACTGTAATTAACGCCACTTGGCTCTTTCTCGTTCCTCGTCGCTCGACGCTCTCGTTCACACGCACGCGCGTTCGGCCTGCGAGTGAGGCGCACTGAGCAGAGCGTCAGCTTTGAGCCGAGCCGAGCCGAACCGAACCGAGCCGAGCCGAGCCGAGCCGACTTGACGCTCTTATCTCAGTGGACAGTGGAGCGAGCAACAACCAACCACACGGCGTCCTCGTCCAGCCGTGCCAATACTTTGTTTGGCAACAAAACCGGAAAAATCACTGTTTTATAAATATCGTTTAATAACACTATTTCAATTTGTCAGAGTAAAATTAAGTGTGTCCAATAATAATAACAATTATGTAAAGTATCCCATTATAATATATAACAAAGAAAAAACAGGATTATTTATGACCATATCCATTCTCGCCTTTTTAGATAGGTATTTGAAATGTGAAAAATGCGCTCTGCTGCAAAAAATTACATAAAATCCTAAACTTAAAAGAAAGGTTTTTTTTTGAAAGCACAATACTGTTTTTAAACGCAATTAAATTAGTAATCGAAAATATCGCTACAAAATACATATCAAGAACTGCATTTATACAATAATTTTATATAAGCGGTACTGTACTGTATTTTAAAATACCCAAAGACAATTTTAAATTAACCATTTTTTTTTTTTTTTTTTTGTTAAAATAAGGTTTAAAGTTCGTCCCTTTTTCTGGATATTTAGAAAATTAGGTTTGTACAAGACTGAAATTCATTAAAAGTATACTATAATTCTGGTAGTCTTAACCCCAAACAAGTAATTCATTTGCATTTATGATTCGAAAATAAAATTGCTGAGATTTTCAAAAGAAAGATTTTTTAATTTAATTTGGAATTACAATTTTAACATATTTTGCGAATATTTCAAAAGTTTAAAGTTTTATTATTATTTTTAACCACAACAAAGCCCAAAGAAAAACGAAAATTCCTTAACACAAAACATTGTAAGTTTTATGTTAAAAATTGTTTTAAGCTACATACGATATGATATGAGGTTTATAGGCATATATTTTGCAGGCGCTATCTTTATGATGGTACTTTGCAATACACTTAAGATCCTAAAAGCTTTCCAGTTGCTGTAGGATTTTTGAGTCACACTGTGCGCGGATCTTATCGCGCCGCACCAAAAAAGAGCCGAAAACTAGTGTTGTTTCTACATACACATGCACATACATACATGTACATATATATATATTTTTTGTGAGTCGCTTTCGCACGTTTCGTTTGCGTATTTTTATGAATTTTTTCTATTTCGTGTTTTTTTCGATTTTTTTAATTGGATTTAAGTTTTGCTTATCTGCTTACAAGTGACCTTGGCGAGCATGTATGTATGTACGTATGTATTTAGGCTGGTCTGCCTGTATTTATACTCACCAATATGTATGTAGTGTATGGTGACGGCGGTGCTGAGGCGTCCGCCACCCAGGCTAACCACATGAGGATCGGAGGCAGCAACACGTAGCGACGGATCCTTTTTCGTCAATGACATCTGCAAGCGATCAAAGAGAAGAGGAAATCGGTTGCTGCGGTTAATATGAATACGAATACGAATCGTGGGCGATCGACAAAATGACGCAGCGCGTGCATTTGTCAAGGCGTGAAGTTGTCAACTGAGATAAGTGCAGGCGATGTCGCCGTTAACACCGACGCCGGTGAGAAACACACACACACACAAATACTCATACACGCATACACGCATGCGCAGCGAGTGCAGCTGCTTCGTTGATTTCCTTTGTTTTGTTTTGTTTCGTTTACTTTTAGGTGGGCAGGACACACACACACACACACAGGCACAGTCGCATTCGGATGTTCTCTGCCTGCGCTCAAATGATGATGTTGTTGTTGTTGTGAGACACGCGTCAGCAGGCACGTGCGTAAGAGAGAGCAGGCGCGCGCGCGCATTTTTACAGCTGTTGTGCATTTTGATGCAGCGGCGTTGCCAGATCGCGGCAGCGCATAGGAAATTAATTGGAAAGCTAATCAATCAACGACGCGTCGTTGGGCAAATAAAAGAAGAATGCGGCGTTTGATAACACGCACACACACACACACAGACAGTGGGGCAGACAGCAAGCGAGCGAGCAAACGCACACGCATTTCAAAGTTTTCACTTTTATTTTTGGGCGCGGAAATGGCTACGGTGGCGCCGTTTACGAAACGTTCCAAAACCCAAATTGGGTCATAAACACCAAAAGTGGTCGCGAGAGCGCATTAGAGAGCGAGAAGGAGGAAGAGCGAAGTCAACAGCAAAAGCAAAAGCAAAAGCAATGGCAATGCGATTAAGCTACATCATCGTCATCATCATCATCATCATCTACATTATGAATGTGTGTGTGTGTGTGTGCGTGGTATGTGGGCCAACTGTATGGATAAGCAAGAAATGAGAGCATGCTGCGAGCCTCTTTATGCTGATAAAGTTTTCATTGGACACGCATCATTTTCAGTTGCCACAATGTGCTGGCATTGTTGTTGTTGTCAACGATTTCGCCCCGCTTGATTTCCAGGGAACATTATCAGCCAGTGCTGTGCGCTGCTTTTGTTGTTGTTGTTGTTGCTGTTGCGCGTGTTATAATTACAGTTACAACTGCGTGTGTGTGTAACACACCGGCGCTCAATCGGTCAGTCTACGTTTATGTACGACAATATGTGAAGTAATTGCGTTAAGCTCTGAACAAAGTGATTGTGTAATATTTTGTGGAACGCATGTGAAACGTAATTACATACGAGCCCGGCTGGATTCCATTTATTATTTACGATCCAATCAGAAGTTTGTCAAGTTCGCTTTAAAAGCTTTCTATTTGCTCGCCAATATATGTCCAGTGTGCCCATAGATCACGGCTTGCGATCCACACACAATTCCATGGCGCACTTTCCATTTTCGTCTAGACTGCCGCCCGGCATTGACAACTGGCCACTGCATTATTCCCACCTTTCATATTTATAGCCCATTATAATAAACATTACGAAATGCATTTTGATTGCCTTCTTCTTTGTTTTGTTTTTTGTTTTTTTTTTTGTTTTTAAAACGATGCCGCGCACCAATGCGCCCGGCACGTCATCTTCGGCGTCATCCTCGGGCATTCAGCCAGCCAGCGGACAGCGCAGCAGCAGCAGCAGTGAGACAGACATCAAAAGCGCCAAGATGTGTAATGAATAATCAAAGAAGTCAACAGCAACAAAAGGCTAACAATGAGCAGGCAAATGAGTCAGAGAACTGCTGCAATAATAACAATAACAACAACAACATGAACATCACATGTGCAGATAGATTCCACAACTAGGAAAAGCAATTGCGGGCCCTGTGCTTTATAGCTCTTCCCTCTTCTTATACCCTGTACCTAGTCAATAAGGGTTTAATGGTTTTGTGCAACAAGTGCCTTGAAATGTTCGACTACAGATTCAATTTCGATGACACTATAGGGAGTGATCAATAAATTTCATTTAGTATATTTTTGTAAAGCAAACACTGATCAAAAATATTTCACCTTTGGGATATCTTGCCCCGTTAGGCCAGTTCGCAGCTGGGTACAGGGTATCTAGTATCTCTACTCGCACACTTTCGATTTGTTTTAAAAGGGGCATCACCGCTTTGTTTAATTCAGATAAGATAAAAGAAATGAAATTATTGAGATACCCAACAATAACACAAGCATCCGCTCATGAATCAAGTTCCAATAGGTCTAAGATCTGTCTATAGTATGCATATGAACATATGTCAGTACATACGTAGTTGTCAAATTTGCCTCTACTCTGAATTGGGCATGTTCATAAACAGACAAATCGATCTGGTTTTTATAAAATAGAACAAAAATCATGTAAACAGGCTGAGCAAAATTTGTTTATCATTTTCACATTTTCATTATACCCTCTTTCAATGGGTATAGGGTATACAAAGTTCCGGACTTGCAGCAATACGTTTCGCGCACGAAAAACTCATAATAAAGATAAGTTTAGTAAATTAAAAAATAAAAATAAATCAATAAAAACGAATAGGAACTAATAATTAAAATTCATTACACGAAGCTATTTAAAGAACTGCCTTGTTTACCTGAGAATTGGTCACAATTTAGACGGGCGAGGGGATGACTGAATGACTGAACTCTCGGAATCTCTTGGCGGCAATTTGATAAAAATAAAGCCACAAACAAAAACCACAGAAACACATCAAAGTGTCAGGGCAAGCAAACAAACAAACAATGAGACAAACCGTCAACAGAAAGCGTCAACGCAATTAACGTTTCCTTTTTCGCCAATGCCAGAGCTTATGTAGAGCAAGCCCCTCCAATGGGAGGAGGGAGCCCATGGCCACCCATGGGCACATCCCATCCAGAG
Organism: Drosophila robusta; assembly: GCA_035043565.1. Classification (NCBI taxonomy): domain Eukaryota; kingdom Metazoa; phylum Arthropoda; class Insecta; order Diptera; family Drosophilidae; genus Drosophila; species Drosophila robusta. Next base: position 16,248,032 of record JAWNMW010000257.1, on the reverse strand, counting down.
AGCTGATAAATTGTTTGCTTTCGCTGCAGTTGCGCTTTCCTCTCTCTCTCTCTCTCTCTCTCCTTCACCTTCGCCCTGTCTCGCTCTTGCTCTCGCTCTATGTCAGTCATTCCAGATGTGGCCGCTCTTTTGCTCGTTGGCAGAGGATGGTCGTAAACATTACAGGAAAATGAAAACCCATACATTGCCATTTTTAGTTGTCTTTATTTATAGAGCGCAAACACAGCTGTGTATCCAACTTGAAAGCGAAAAACACCGTTTCAATAATATGATAGTGCGGGCGACAGAGCGAAAAGGGGGCGGCAGCAGCAGAGGTGGGTCTGGAACAAGCAGGCGAACGGGATGACACACACACACACGAACATACACATGTGTATGTTAACACAAATGAGACGCATTAGCGCACCAACTGTCAATACTCGTATTTTCAATTGGCAAGCGCTGCTTTTTGGCTGTCATATAATTTGGCTTTGTGTTTGTTTTCATTTCGTGCCACGCCGCAGCTCGTTTCGCTGGGAATTGAGAATCTGGAGGGGAAGGCGGTCTTAAAGCGTTCGCTAATTGAATTTGCCTGTTAAGACAAAATATTTGCCTTGACTTAACCTAACAATGTGGGCAGGAAGCTATGTGTGTGTGCGTGTGTGTGTGTGTGGATCGCATTGGCGCAAAAGATTCCAATAAAGCGGTTTTCTTTTTTCAAGTTGTCATTGGATTGCAAAAAGTATGTCAAACATTTGGAGTGGATCGGCATGGTGTGGGCTTTTGCAAAAGTGGACCTTACACTAATTCTGAGTTCATGTTGGAGCATCAATTAATTGCTCGATTTCACTTCCAATTAAAGCTAGCTTGCTTTCCTATCCACTTCAACGCCTCCACTCTCAAAGACTGCTGGCAATTCTAACTGATTTATATTGAGTTGCGTTGGAAATTGCCTGGAAAGTCTACTCAGCTGTTGAGCTTGAAGCGTTTGCAGTTTCATTTCCGTGTATTCCTTTCACAATCACTGACAGTGCATGGTAATGGTAGGAGTGAACAGGACAGAGCGTGAGAGAGAGAGAGGCGAGCTTGCAAGCCGATCTGGGGCTTGCCTTGGGCCGGCAGCCAAATTGTGGATGGCATTTTGGGCCAGACATGCAAACTAGTTTTTTCGTACACATTAGCCACAAATAAAATGTGACACATGGCGGACACAATTACGAAAAGTACACGACGTGTACAATGTTTTTATAATTATGTTTGTATGTTAATAAAAATAAACATTTACCTACACAGACTGCGCAATTTGAATTAAAAGCATGGGCAGAGCAGCGTAGCCAAAATATAAAAAATACATTTTTTTATATATATTTTTTTTTTGGTTTTTTTATTTATTTATTTTGCTTTTGAGGCCACTGGGGTCGACGACAAATCTAAATAAAATCGCATGCGATTTTATTCGCGTGCGTTTCTTTATTATCATTTTTTTTTTTTATGGATTGCGAAGGTCACTCAGTCAACAGCGCCGGCAGTGGCGCCGACAGCGACGCGGAGAGTGTTAAATTTGTATTGCAATATCCCGTTGTACGTGCGTGCGTGCGTGCAATGAAGAACGAGGAAAAAGTTGTGAATAATAATGTGCATATCGAAGGCGGGAAGTTTGAGCTGCATACGAATTTATGGAATTTAGTTTGTGTGTGTGAAACGTGTTAATATTAACGAGCTGCACTTGCTGTTGTTGTCAAAGGGTTTTGTGCGACATGCACACAAACACATGTACACACATACATATGCATGTGTGCATTCAGTACGATTAAGAGAGCCACGGGTTATGCAATGAATTTTGCGCTCTAAGCATTGTGACGTCACACTAAACGTTAAATTGTGCGCTTTAAGTTTTATAACTACATATTTTTACTAAACAAATCATATACAGTCGAAATGACCAAATCGGATCACTATGTGTTATAGCGCCCATAGAAACAGCCGATTAAAAACTCGTTATTTTTTTTTTGTTTTTTTGATCAAACTTACAAATTTCGAACTTAATCACTCTAAAAATGTTATAAGCAGCGAACTTAAGCTTACTATGAATTATATACAAGCTAGAAATCGAACGCGTGGCAATATCAATGAAATTGTGACGTCACACTCTCTTAAAATGGCGTTGCACAGTTGAAAAATGGAACTGCGCTTGGCGTAAATTCTAGATCATTCCGTCGTGGACATTAACGTATTAACCCCAACCACACACATTTCCCGCTAACGTTTAACTGTGGGGGCGCCACTTGAAACTGTCAAAAAATGAAGCTGTTTAAATGTCTGCACGCCTGTGTGTGAACTGTGAAGAATTCGTGTGCGAGTGTGCGTGTTAAGTGGCTTGTTAATTATGCTTATAGCTCGCCGCATTACCGAATATGTTAAGGAGCAACAATCACAACGCTGCCACTCGAGTGCCCTCTCAAGATGACGAAAATCTAATTAACACACACACACACACTAACTCACAAATTCTGTCGACGTTTCTCGAAATTGCCGACCGCTGCCTGACTCAGTTCACTGTTCAAATTGAGTTCAATTGAAGTAACTGTTCATCATTTGACAGCAATAACAATACGGCATCATTTACGCGTATTCACCACTTCACTGCCACCTAACCACCCCCTAACATTCATTCGCTCTCACTCTCTCTCATTCCCTCTCTCTCTGGGTTTGCTTGTGTATTGTTATTTGTCATGGCACAATGCGCTGGAAATGCAACAAACAATAACTGTGCAAAATGCAAAATGCGCAATGCAAATGTTAAACGGAGCTGGGGCTCAGCTGCTGATGTCATCAACTGAAAACGGCAACAACAAAGGCACTTGTATTTTTAACAATCGTCAAACGGCACTTTGCCAGCGTGGGGCAAAACTTGATTTAACTAGATGACTTCATTAATGAGCAGGAGGCAACGAAGAAAATAAAAAAAACAATAGGCGCACGTAAATATGCAAATGTCTTGCAAATATGTACACATAAACATGTAACAATAATGATAACTACAAAACGCTGGCGTGCATGCGTGCGTGCGTGCGCAACAAGAACAAAAGACCAGAGAGAGCGCGCGCGCGCGCCGCGCGTACTCACCGCATTGTGCGCACTTGTCTCTCCTGCACTGTGGGGAATTTGAACACTTTTTGGTGCATTAAATAATTTTGAATTAAGTTAAGTTTTTTTAGAGAATGAATCTAAACTTTTTTCAAATTTCATAAATACGGGCTGAGAAACACAGTTATTATGTTATACTAAATATTTTTCTCCACGTCATTTGTATCTTACTGAGTTTTAAAAGTTGACCCTTAAAAAAAAAAACCAAATATTTGATTTATACTAACTTTATCACCGTTCAAAAATTAACTGTCCTGAATTCGTAATTGATTACCCTACATACGTTACATACATATACACACACCCTCTAGTACAAACAACCGCATATCTAACAAATGCTGCAAACATTTTGTAGCGTCAAATAAACATAAAATTTCTTCGCGAAAACACTCTTCGCTCAATTTTAAAAACTATGCTCTTAAAATATTAGGTACGAGCCACAAATAAAAAATTAGATTTACATCAAACAATAGTCAGCACCTAAACATTCACATAATTCAAGTCTGTTATTTTGTTTGCAGTATGTATTTAACAGCTGCTATTCTACCAGATGTGGATTCTGTTAAAATGTCTGATATGTAACTTGGCTAATTAATGAATTCCTAAAGTATTAAACATCATCATTTGTTTATTTTAGGCACTTGTAAAACAATCCTTTTTGCCAGAAAAACGGTCCAACATCCCCATGGTGCTCTGCTGGTCGGTTTCGCGCAAGTTGGCAGCACTGCGGCGCTCTTTTGCGGGCGTAGGTGCACAGCAAAAAGACAGCACAATCGTGAATGTTAAGTGAACTCTATTGATTCAATTGGCTTCGACTGCGAATGCGACTGCGTTTTTAATTAAAAGCAAGACAATCCGAAGGCTGCGTCTGCCGTTCCAACAGCAGCGACAATAACAACAACAATTCCCAACAACCCCCACGCCATATGCGTGAGGTCTTCGAACTCATGCGTTCCCCCTTCCACGCACTACAGTGAACGCTCTGCCAACGGACAGTTCCCTTGGGCGGACGTCTCCTTCTGCCGTTCAATTTTATTCCACCTCCAATTTTTTCTTATTTTTTCAAGCCGTTTTTTTATTGAATTATTTATTTTTTCTGTGCACAAACTATTTCTAGAACGTTTATCATTTGTATTTTGATGGAAAATAAACACAAATATAAATAAAATGGCAACACAAAATCTTGAAACAATCAACAATTTGCCGTTTGTTTATTATTTGGTAACTAAAATAGAAAGTATTCAAATATTCATTATTTATCATTAATTTGGAAAAACATGAAAACTTTTTAGGACATCTGCTTCGGGGTCGATTTTTTTAATATCCAGTTTAAGGTAGCATTTAGCTTAATTTGGCATAAATTTATTGACCAGCTAAACTGTTCGTTATAGGTTTTTTATTATTATTATTCTATATATTTAGTAATCAGATGCATTTTTATTTATTTTTGAATATGAGTTTAAATCGTCTACAGTCTTATTGATGGATTTATTTATTAATTACTTTGGCTGGATCTTTTAAGGCACCTGTTCCTGTTGTGTGATTATTTTATACTCTATTATTTACATAAATATAAAATAGAATTTTAAGTAAAGATTTAGTTTCACACTGACATTGAAGTGAACAAAAACCAACCAGCCTTTTGTCCCCTCTTTTCTATCGATAAATCGAATCGAAATATCGGTTGCATCGAGACAACTTGCTGCGTGGGTGTTCGCTCAACAGAGTATTCACTGTACTGTGTGCCCTATCATAAATTAGGGCCGTTTATTATTTGTTGTTGTTATTATTATTGTTGCTCGCTGTTATTTTGCACAATGACAGCACGATGACAGCAACCGGAAAACGGAAGCGCCCTATTTGGCTGTTACGTGTATACCTATACCTATATATGCACTATATGTGCATGTGCGTGTACATGTGTTTATTTTGTTTACATACTTGAATTTTTATGCTGCGGCTATTGTCATTATGAATATGCGTTTATGGCCATGCCGTTTGGACAGCGCGACAAGAAGTTGTTGGCGCGGTTCATTTTGAATTGGGAGCAGCCGGGAAAGGTGTCGCCACATTCTAAATGTGCACACACACACACACACACGCGTGCATACATGTGTGTCAAGCATCACACACTCACACGTCGCGACGCGCCATTAAAGATCTGTGTGACGGCGGGTGACAAAGTGCGTCCGGTTTGTGCGTTTTCTCGGATGCAAATGGCCAAGGCCTTTGGCGGGTAGTTGGTGCCAATGAACGCATTGAAACCGTTATTGGCAATGCGCTGCAGTTGCTGTTGTTGTTGGTGCTGCTGCTGCTGTTGTTGGTTGCTGTCGAAAAGTTTCCCCCCTCAATGGAAAAACGATGCAGCCGGGAGGCAGAAATGCGCACAGCTGCAACAACAACATCAATAACAACAACAACAACAACAACAACAACAGCAGCACAAAACGTGCAGCGCATAAAAAGAAGTGTGAAATGGAAAAACACATAAAAAATAGCCAAAGTAAAATAAAACCCATATAGTAAAGCCAGACAGGCACAGCCACACACGCACACCAACACATGTAAAATAAAACAACATATGAAAAGAGAGAACATTGCAGGCATTTCATTTGAATTCGGTTGGCAGCACCGTGTGACCTGCCAATTGGCAGCTACGTTTACCAAAAGCGCCGCTTTCTAACTGCACACGGTCAGCAGCAAACAAAACAAGAACATTGCAGTCGGCTGTAGCCGACCGCGCAATACTCGTTCAATAACAACCAAAACAATTACCCCAACATTATGTGCACACATACAAAATAATGCCAATAAAAATGATCTTTGAATCATCTTTAGAAGATGTCTTCAGTAATCTGCCTGCAAGAATTTGGTGTCTATAGCTTTAAAACTGAGTGAAGAAGAATCTTAACCCTTTATCTAAAGCGATATATATTCCAAGTTTCCAGTCTGTAGCTTCAATAACGTCGTAAAAAGTCAAGGACATTTCACAAACCCAATATACTATTTTCACTTCGTATACGAGTTTTAAAAGCTGTACTTAGAAAAATTAAATATACCATTAAAATTCAATTTTTAGCAGATTATCAGGTTTCGGGGCAACAATGAAACTATCGTGAAATTCTTTAGAATGAGTTGAAGCAAAGAATTAAATATCAATTTCTTAAAAAAGGGCCAATTTGTGATTTTGTCCAAGAAACGTGGTACGAAGGACCTACTCAAAAACTGAATATACCATATCCCGTAAAGAATCCGCTAAAATATAGAAAATAATTATTTACCTACCAACAATACTCTAAGCAAATTCATAAGCTTGTTTTTCAACAAATGTACTTTTTATTTTTAGTTCTTATTCTTACTATGATTTCTATGCACAGTTATATAAACAAAATAAAAGTGTAAATTAATTTGCATTACTATTTTCAGAGAAAGGAAATTCATTACGATGTTCTTATTATTTTCACCATGGGTGTATTTACACACATAAATATGCATCTGTATACATATGAATATGTAAATGCAATGTAAGCAAATTCCACAAAAGTTCTTGACAGTCATCTCATTCTTTAAATACTCTGTTGCCACTGGAAGAAAGGAGTATATGCAGTGCTCGACAGCTAATTAGAACAGACTTCGCTTTGCATAGAAAAAAATTAATTTACTCTATTTAAATAATCATAAATAATAAAATTAAAAAATGCGAATTCTAATTTCTTAAATTTTGTATTATCAGCAAATATATAAAATTAGTAAAAATAGTTTTTAAATTTGCAACCGACCAAGTAATTTTTGTTGTGTAACAAAGCAAATAAAAGTGCTCTAGACGAGAGTGCTAGACTATGAAATACCCAGGATTAGCATCTCAGTGTATTAGCTTTTGTGTTAAATGAAACACTTAAACTTGAGAAGAACGTAAATCTCTTTCTATATTAAATATCGCCATTCTATGCAATTAAATTAAATTAAAACATTTATTTATTTATCAGTTTTAAAATTACTATTCGAAAGGGAAAGAGCCTTAGAGTAAACGTCAGAACTTCTTACAACTTTTCTTTCTACACGATGGGAACAGTGTATCGCGCAGTCGAAAGTCTGCGATTGCAACTTCTCAACTTGTTTCACTGTAATTTGATGTGGCACAATCTCTTTGTGCATCTGCACTCGTGGCTCTAGACTGAGGATTCGGATTCAGATTCCGATTCGTAGAACGAGTTAACAATCAAAAGCGCTGGCGTTGACGTCTGTCGGTGCGATTCTGAGGCATGCCAGTTCGCAATAAAAAAAAAAAATAAAACCATCATGCAACTTGAGCACTTGATGCACTTCTATGCATCCACTCCACAGTCTGTATGCCAGAAAAAAAGGGATGCAGAAAGAGTACTCGAATTGCAGTTAAATTGCGTATTCAATAGGGGCAACAATGCAAATAAGACTGTTCTAGGCGGGCGAATGTTTGGCAGCCCAGATACCCAGTACTGTCAACTAATAGCAGTAGCTAAATAATATTTAAAATTTTAATGGTACTTGCAAGGAACTCGAATTTCTTTCATTACTAAATATCGCCTTTCTATGCAATTTTCATAAACGCAAGTAAGACTTTGTATATATGTATTTGAAACATAAAACCATTTCTCATTTGGTTTGATTAGTTATAATTTTTTTCCACATGTTTAACGAAACGAAAGTTTTCATTAAAAACGGTGATACTATTTTCCAAACAATATCAATTGCTAAAGCGTTTCTTATTTACGAGCGAATTCTGTAGTAAAGAAATTGTATTGCTTATTTGCTTTATTAATGCACAATTACTGGGACTGTAACAATAAATTCCTGGTAAAAACTAATTCAACACTTTTTTGATGAATTGCAATGCGATGCTCGGAAAAACTTAATGGACTTAAGCTCGTGTATTTACATATGAATGTGTATAAAAAAATGAATAAAATAATTGCCTAACGTTCAATGATAAATTTCTTGTCAATATTGACATGTGATTATTAATTACTTAAATAAGTACGTCGGCTTTAATTAAACATAAATTCCCAAGTAAACAAAATGTGTTTGTAGAACTTTGCAATTAGCATTAAGTGACGTTTTTTTTCTGTACTCAAAGTATTAAGCTGTGTGGAAATTGGGTAATATCACAGTACGCAGTTGGCGTTTATGCACATGCAAATATGCCGATTTATATGTATGTGTTTTAGTTCTTCAAACATGTGTAAATAATTGGCAAGGGCAAGCAAGAATTTGTGCCAGCACACATTTTGCAAATGGCAAGCGATAGAATTTTAGCGCTCACTGTGGCCCATCTGTTGTCTGTTTGTCCACTTGTCCGACTGTCAAAATTGTCATCTGCCACAAGTTGCATTTGGCAATCGTTTGGCTGCGGCATGCACCGTTGATGTTTATACGAGCTGCCTAATGGCAAGCGGATGACGATGACGATGAACACGATAATGATGATGGCGATGACAACGTTGGTGTGGCACACTCTGGTCTGCAAGTGCCACAGTCGCTGACGGCATAATTATGACAGCCACTGTGTGCTGAGCTTAATATTGTTTAAATTACATTTTTTTGCCAAACGATTCGCGCAACTAACTCATATATAATACAAGCCATAAATGCTAATTAAATACATATATATATTTATGTGATCCACAATAAATACCAAACAAACATCATATTCATATAAGGCATACAAGAAAAAACCCGAAAGAGATTTTCGGTATGCCGAAGATTAAACACTCTTGCAGGCATGCACATATAGCTTTTGATAAGGGATATAGTATTTCAATAGAAAGAAGAATTTAATTGAATTAAATGAAATGAATTAAATCGTATTGTGGAAAAAATAATAGAAATGTAAGTTTAATTTTTTTATGTTATAGTTTATATTGAATGTTTATTAAAATATGTTAAAAAATATGGGCTTTCTGAAAACTTACATAGCCAAGAAAATTGACGTTTAAAAAAAATTAATTAAACCACACAATTTTTTAAACTGAAAATGGTTTGGTTCGGATTTAGGTTCGACTGAGTTAGAGAGCAATAGCTTATGATTTTCAAAAATCAAAACCAGTTTGCAGCCTTGACGTCTGCTTTTAAGTGTTACGCACTTCATGAGAAAATTATAAAGCCCTCTTTCTGAGCAAATTGAATCAAAGTCAACAGCGCAGGCGTCGCCGCAGACACTGGAATGGATGGTGTGACTGCCCAACCCACTGGCCAAAAAGCGTGGCAAAAACAAAAACGGCAATAAAACAAAAATTAAAAGCACTTTATGCAAAATCCAGTCCAAGCTGGTATATATTTCAGATTAGCTACAAAATTGTAGGTTATCATATATGTACATACAAGCGTGGCCATGCAAATGAAATAGCCAAATTGTTGGATTGCTTCAGGAAAATAGTGTACATTGGACATAAATTAGTGAGAACAAGTCATGTTAAACTTAATCAAAACAAGCGCCGAAAACCAATTGAAAGCCTTTGGAATGATGTTAATGTGAAGATTTTGAAACGAAAATTCCAAGATTTATACGTTTTGTGAACGGGAAAAAGCTGGGAACTGTGTTCCGAGGGAAATTCGCCAAAAGCTCGAGGAGAGCGAAGTGAAACTGTTATCGTAAGGTTTTTAGAATTCTGTGTATGAATGCAAGGGGGTTAAAATGTATGTAAAGATAGGGGTTAGGGTATGCCCTAGTCGTGCGGTTCCGTCTAGAACCTTCTCACTTGTTTTTGTTGTTGTTGGAATAATTGGAATAACTGTATACAACCCGTGAGTGCTTTCCAGGCAGCGACATAACTGTGCATCACGCCAAAGGGTAGCGTCACTATGCCCAAGTCAAACGCTCGCTTGAACCTTATTTTATGTTCCCTTTCTGTATTTCTCAACGTTTTCAACAAGCACGCAGCTCTCACAATTTGGAACAAACAAAAAAAAAAAAAAATGGTGCAAAAAGGTGAAAAAAGTTGAACAAAAGAACAAGTTCTCAAGCAAATAATAAAATATGTATCTTATTTTTTTGCATTCATTCAATTTTGTTGTTGTATTGAGGTTATTATTCAATTTAAAAAAAAAATTAACATATTTTAATGGGAGTATCGTTAGTATGTAATTTTTGCATTGTTATTGTTGTCTCATTAACATGGCATATGGAACTCAAGTGGACTGTGTTGCCCAGCACATTTAAGTTGAAATTAAATGTAGTAAACTATTTAACTTTTATGAAAGCTTGCGTTTGTGCAGCTGCTGTTATTACTGCAGCCCACTTCACCCATTTCTTGGGCAAAGGATGGAACTTTCTTGGCCTGCGAAAGTTGCAACAAAAGCAGAAACCCAACCCAAAACAAAATTGCGACGTCTCTGCTGCTGTCTCTGCCGGCGTCTTTAATAACTCCTGCAGCGAGACGCTCTCTCATTTGAGAATTGAGTGCTGCCGCCGCCGACATCGTCGTCGTTTGTCTGCTTTTATGGAAACCGGCTAAATTCCATTTGATTGGGATGCCTTTGCCTTTTCTTTTTTTCTTTTTTTTCTCGTTGCATTTCACCGTTTGAGTTTCTGCTGACGTCGCAGCTGTCAAGGGCGTTGGGCCTTGGGACAGCCGCCTGCAGGCAGCGACGCAGCTTTTGATGCCGTTATACGTATTATTGTCGTGGGCGCGTTTGCAGCAAATCTCATTGGACAGTCGCAGCTTGGAAGCCGACGCTTGCATATGCTTGTGAGCGTGAACGTATTGTCAGTGCATTTGCATTCATATTGTGTGGTACATACCTTTCACGCTGTTTTTTTTCCTTTTGCCGCCTCAACTGTTGCTACAGTTTACTAACTGTAGTGGTTGCTGTGCGTTGCCAGCGTTGGCGTCGTTGTTTGGCTCTTGTGGTGGTTGTTGTTTTTATTGGCGGCAAATAGGAATGCATTGAATTTAATTTGGTTCTTTATTTTATTTTGTCTATTAACTTTTGTACGTAGATGTTGTATAAAATTAACATCTGAATGCCGCGCACAACAAGCAAAAGCAAATGCAAACAAACACAAACACTGTGTGTGTGTGTGTGTTGGTAAACGAGTTTACTTTACTTTTTTTGGCGTTGTAAAACCGCAGAAACGACAACACTGTATTAAAATTTGACAACCACCAACGCCATTAATTTGTATTTATTGACACTGAAATTCACCACTTTTCGTCTAGTTTTAATCAAAACAAGGCTTCAATGCACAATAGAAAAACAAATTGTAAAAAAATAATAATTGCAAACGCACGCAGACGCCGTTGCGCTAGTCCGTTCAATGAGTTTTAATCGACTGAATCAAAATAAAACAAGCGGCTGTTAAGTTAACAGGCTCTCGGAGAGCGCAACAGTTGGTTAACAGTTTTTAAAATGAGCGCATGGAATATGATTTGAATGCATTTTACAGCGCGTGGCACAGAATAATTAAATTTGTTTTTTATTTTACACATTTTTGTTGTTATATTATTTTGTTGGCACTGTAGGCTTGATAGGTTTCAGACCGCTTAGTAAACAGGCTTAACGTAAAACTAACAGAGTCTGTATGCGCAAATCAGTCACGTAGTCCAACACTGACGCAAAAATCATCTAAACGAACGCAAAAAGACCGATTGATGTAAATGAACAGCGCCATTAGCGCCAACTTATATTTATTATTGAAAAAAAAAACATGTATGTGCAATTGTTGTACTACGTTGCGTTCTCCTCGCTGTTGGCTAGCTTTTTCGCCTTCTTCGCCAACTTCTTGATGTGCTCACTCCTGTCCAAATTGTTCTGGAAGAACGTCGTCTCCTTGCGCGCCTGCGACACCTCCGTCTGCAGGCGCTGCTTGTGCACGGCCTGCTCGTAGTTCATGCGCTCGGTTAGGTGCACCCACTTGAAGCGCGGCAGATATTTCATGCTCCACAGCGAGTCGAAGAACTGCGACTTCTTGCGCGTCGAAATCTGCTTGTTGTTCAGCAAGGGCACAATCTGCTTGGCCACACGTTTCGACTCGAACTCCACCCAGCCCTCGGTGAAATGGATGTTGTAGCGTTTCCGTTTGCGCTGCTTGGCCTTTTTGTCGCCACCTATGAGAAGTTGGCTTGAGTTGCGCTCGTTGCACGTGTTGCTGCTGCTACTCACCCGGCTTCTTTTCCGGCTGCAAATAGACGCGTCCGATTTTGCCAAATTCACCGAGAATTTCACGCAGACGGGTCACATTCATGTGCTTCGGTATGTTCGATATATAAATGATGCCCTTCTTGCGTTTCTTTGGCTGAACGACTCCTTTGGCGCTGGGCTCGAAGTTGGCCAAATCCATTTCGTCATCCTCACTGTTCTCGTCTGTGTTGACATTTGGATCTTCTTTGTTTGGTTCCGACAACAGCTCCCCATCGCTTTCCACGGGAATGGGCAGCGTTTCGGTTTTTGTTTTCACTTTCTTCTTCATTTGTTTCATACAAAACGTGCGCTCAATGTGACCGTGTGTTATTTACATGAAAATAGCCAAGCTGTTGTGTACATAGTTACTCCACACTGTTAAACAACATTAAGCAGCACATTATGCGACAACATATTCCATAACGTCTTACGTCAAACTTCGAACATTTCGATAACTATTTTTTCGATATAAAAGATAAAAGATTTTATGTTAATATTATAATTCAGTAGCTTACAAATCCTAAAAAAGAAAGAAAAGATAAAAAAAAACAATAAAAGTGACAGAATTTAATGCGACAACGTAGTCCTTAACATCTTACGTCAAACTTTAAACATTTCGATAACTGATTTTTCGATATAAGCAGGGCTGAAGTATTTACCGTATAAAAACAAGTGCAGTTGATAAAAGAAATGACTTGAATTCAGTTGATTTTGATGTTAAAATTCAGTTGATTACAAACCTTCAGAAACAAAAAATGCCAGTAAGTAGTTAAACTTATCACAGTTGCATAAAATCGCATGACAAACGATTCATGACTAATAATGGGTAATAATTGAATGGAGGGTCGCATCGACACAAAATTTGAATTTTCCAAATGTAATGCCTGGCTTTGTTTACCATTATTTCGTAGGCGTATCATTCGGAAATCGAAGAATTCCAGCGGCAGGTGGGCAACATGGCCATTTTGCCGCTGCGCACCAAAGTACGAGGGCCAGCGCCCAGTGTTAATGCTGATAACGACATCATCGATGAGTCACTGTATTATTTCAAAGCGAACGTTTTCTTTCGCACATACGAGGTTAAGGTAGGGTTCCTCGAATGCACAGTAAGATTCAGGTATTTGCATTTATTTTTAACTATTTGCTGCAGTCGGAGGTGGATCGTGTGCTCATCTATATAACCCTCTACATAACCGAGTGCCTTAAGCGGCTGGCGCGATGTGCCACCAAGGAGCAGGGTCGGCAGGAGCTCTATACCATGGCCATTGCCAAGTTCGATTTACCCGGCGATGCTGGCTTTCCGCTAAACGCGCACTATGTGAAGCCGGATAATGCCGATCTGATGCGTGAATACCTGCTCCAGTTGCGTCAGGAGACCGGCTATCGGGTGCTCGAGAAGGTGTTCGATACCACAGATGATAAGCCAAGCAAATGGTGGATATGTTTTGCCCGAAAGAAGTTCATGGAGAAGAGCTTGTCCGGCCCCGGGCAGTAGAGCATTCCTAAATTCGACTGTTAAATCAAATTGAAGACTGTTAAGGAACGCTGCTGCAGCCCTGCTTGCCGCTGCGGCGCAGTGTTGATAAATGCCGCAAGCACTTCCATGTAAGGCGCCAAATTGAAATTTAAATCGCACATATAAAAGACAATGTATTATCATTTATTAAAATATTTGTTTTCGTTTATCTAGTTGTTTTGTTTCTTTGAGAGCCAATTCACAGTTGACAATTAAATAATAGCGCCACATAGAAATAAGCACGGCAGGTACAACTTAAAATTAGTAACAAAAAAAAATTACAAAAGAACAAAATATACACTATATCGAAATTAAGCTTAAATGAGGACATTGTAACGTTCTAAGGTATTCACATGATTACAGCATATTTACAAAATACTTGGCAAGCACACGGGCATACGAATAGAACGTATTATTTAAACTCTCTTATAATCTCAACAATGCTTTGATAGGTGCCCGTGACAATGCCCAGCAGGGCGATTGTCAAAATGGCGATATTCTTCAGATAGATCCAGGTGCCAAGTCCCTTCGGCACCTGTGTGCGCGTAACGAAATCAATGATCACAGGTATCACAAAGGCCAGTGATGTTGAGCACAATGCGCCGATCAGTGAGATAAATAGATTCAGTTGGGGCACCACCAGAGCGACGCAGACTACAGCAAACAGAACGGATTAAAATATTGATAGCTTGGAAATTTGCTCATTTAACTTACAGGTCATCATGATCATGATGAAACGCAGAACCACCTGCATGGTAATGGGATACTTTTGGGCACAGCCATTGGAACGCTTCACGGGCGGCCACAAAATCTTCATCATGACGAAGAACTGTATGGGATAGCCAAAGAAGACGCCCAAAGCGGCCACAATTTTAACAACCTGCGACAACCTGCAGATAGATAAGAATTAGAAACAGTTAGAAGATATATACAATATACCAAATATATACAAAATCGGTTTCTGATTTTTCTTATACGACACGACACGAACACGATGCACAATTTGAAAAAATATTTTTAATTTTTTTAATTTGTCATTATTTTACATTATTTTATTTAAATTATTAAATTTGAAATGCATGATTTTACAACAATATTTTATTGTTTTTGGATTGTCATTACTTTATTTTTTATTATTTATATTTATATATGTAACTCATGATTTTACGTTTTACTATTTTTATATTTCTTGAATTGTCATTATTTTATATTTATATTTATGTATGAAATGGATGTTTTTACAATATTTTGTATTTTATGAATTGGCATTTTTTCATATTTTTACAAATTGAGATCAACGATTTAAAATCTTGCCTAAAAGTTAGTAAATAATTCATGATTTTTTAATGCTCATGATTTTATGTAATAAAATTTAGTTAATTTTTTTTTAACACGAACATGTCGTGTTCGTGTCATGAAGCTGAAATTCGAACGTAAAACAGGATTTCGTATGCACTCACACATCCTCGACGTCCAGATTGAGCGTAATGCTGCCGGCAACATCCTCGCCCCAGCGCACGTAGCTGACGAAGCCCGTGAAGATGAACAGGGCCGTGATGAACAACATGGTCACGTTGAGCACGCCGAACCGGCTGCTGAACTTTTCCGGTTCGCGCATCGAATTGCGCAGCGGAAGGATCAGGGCAATGCCCTCGTACGAGAAGAGTGCGGTGCCAAAGAACAGCGACAGCTGCGTTCCGCCCGTAAAATAATGGCGCTCCGCTATCGACGGCATCGGGCCATCGGAGAACGCGATCGCCAGCGTCGCGATCAGGCCAAAAAGCAGCGCACAGTTGGCCAGCAGCGACACCGGCGAAATGTACTTCAGGTTGGTCAGCAGCGACGGAATCATGGCCGGCAGCAGTGTTATCAGCATGACCATGCTCATGCTGATGTCGATGCCATTCTGCTGCAGCACCTGAGCGTTTGCCAAAAATACAATATTTGCATAAATCGGAGCTGTAAAGTTAATGGTTGCTGATCGAGCTCTTTTGACACTTGTTAGTTTTGGATGCTAACTGCTAACAAAAAAACGACCTTAAGTTTTTGACATAATGGGCAATCAAATTGATCATAAAAAAACTTTTAAATTATTTCAAAATGAAGGCTTTTTGTAGATGCATTTTAAATATGTGCATTATTGAAAATAAAATGTTGCTGAACTTGTTGGAAACAAAACTATGTACTTAATTTTTCCCTATTTATTTTTGAAAAAATTGCTTTTTAATTTAGATTTGTTTCAAAAATTTATTTAGAATTGCAATTTTATTTTTATTTTTTTAATGGGTTGTGGCTGTCACAATTAGTATAAAAAATCACACAAAAACAGAAATTATTTTCTCAAAAACCATGTCAAAATTGAGAATAATGTAAAATTGAGAAATATGTAAAGCTTTAGTATCCATAGCTCCCATATTTCAAACTATATAATAACTATAACTTTGGCAAATTTTAATCGATTTTGAAGTTAGAAGGCATTTTGGTCATGGCTTGTCTTCTAGAACTGCAGTTAAAAAATATATTATGCATTATTGAAAATTAAAAATTATTTTTTTTGTCAGCATTTTGAATTGCAAACATACAATTTTAATTTAATTTAATTTAATTTAAATTTAAAAAAGCTGGTTCAAACCAAAACTTTTAATTTTGTCAAAAAAAAACCAGGTTCATAAACCGAACCACTATAAAATGTCTTTAGGCTTGCCATAATGAAAAGCTTAGTTAGTTTAATAATATGATGCAAATGGCATAAGAGCAAAACTTAAAAATTTAATTAAAAATTTAATAATTTTTGTGTTCTTGTTGTTGTTCACTCACCTGGTAGAGGTTTTCCGTGACAAACACAAAGTAGATGGCACAGAAACCGAATTGGGTCACACAGAGGAACATCTCGACGATGAGCTTCATGACACGCGACATGCAGCGCAGTGGGCGTGGCCCGTACTCGAAGCACTTCTCGACGGTCTCCGGATAGTCGTAGAAGGTGGCACCCGGCGTCTTGGACACGGCCAGCAGAGAGCCGCGGATCAGCAGCCGTTCGCAGTGGACGCACATGACCGCAATGATCGGCAGCATCAGCGTGGACCCGACCAGGCCGCCGTTCTTGAAGCAATCGCCCATGGCGAAGAGGCCGGCGCCGACGCTGCCCTTGAACAGATGTGTGGCTGCCTCCAGATTGCTGGTGGCATGCCGCCTCTTCACCGTGCCCTCCACATCCCCATCTTCCTGCTTCTCCGGGTGCTGCTGCTGTTGTTGTTGGTGTTGTTCCGGCTTGGTGATTTCCAAAGTTCGCCCCATGTCGCCAGCTTCGATGGCTTTTTCGTGGTTGCGTTGTTCTTGTTGTTGCTGTTGCAGAGTAGAGCGTGCGTTAGTCGGTGTTACTTAAAACATACACCTAAATTAATTATTATTCAACAGCTTCTATTCGCTTTGTGCGCCTGCCTCAAGCTCAAATTCACAATTGAATCGCGGAGACGAAGCGAAAGTTAAAGCAGAGCCAATATCAGAGTTAACGGTGCCTTAGATTAGAGGATAAGGAACGATCGAGACTCTAGAGAATACACTGCACTGCGCTTTAACCCCAGAAAGCCGGCTGGCTCACTTTGCACACATGCATTTTACGACTTTTTTATTGTTCGTTGTCATCTCAATTTTATGTTAAAGAAACAATACAAAAATATATATTACTTTTAATTCACAACAAAAATAATTTAATTAATAATAATTAATTACGTCTAATAATTATTATTATTAATTATAATTAATAATGGCATAAATATGAAATTTGACTACTCTTGCACACTTTTGTCGCTGAATATTTTCAACCCAATCTCAGCAAATATCGGCTGTATTACGCTCCAAACCAACCCGGATTACCAATCTTTCATTCTCTTTGAGCCAGCGTACGACTTCTGCGTAATTTATCACTTTTTATAGCTTTTGTTCAAATTTTTAGTTTCAAACTTCTACAAATAAATGAAACCAAAACAAAACATCAAAACAGGTTTTTTTTAAATGCAAAAAAGGCGTCGTTCAGGTTTTAAACATAAACAAAATATTGAAAAAAAAACACTTTTTTTGCACAACTTAAATTAATGACTACCAACTGACGGGTCTATTATTATTATTATTATTAATTTTATTGGCCCGCTTTTGATGCGAATTGAATTCAGTCAATAAACCTTTGAGAATTTCACATTCAATGTGATAAATTCGCTTTGTATTTGTTTGTATTTGTATTCGTAATTGGGTATAGTTTTTGATATGCAAATGTATATATACACATATATACTTATAGCCATGAAACGTTAAAAAACAGATTAAAGTTTTGATTTCAAGGCAATTCATTTCTTTCTGCAATTAAAATGAATTTTTTTCAAGGTTGCTTTTTTTAAATTTAAAATTAGTTTTAATGTGGCTTTGTTAATTGGTCCTAATAAATGTTGTTTATATGCAGATTGAATTGATTACTGTGAAAAATGTGCAACTTTTGCTTTGAAATATTAATTAAGGCTGGCTTTAACAAATGAATTAATTGTTTTATTTATTGCGATTAAAGCTAAATGGGACTGGGATAATCACAATAATCGATATCGTATATCCAAAAGGTAAACATTTCTTGATCTGGATTAACTTTACGAGAACCGTTATACCAAATTTAATGTCTTTAGCTCTTATGGGCTCAAGACCGATATTTATCGATTTAAAAAAAGGGTGGGCTAAACTATAAGAGAAACTTAAAACATTACCGATTTCAAGTCTCTCTTAGTTTCTGGACTACGCCCCCACAGTGGGCGTGGCAATTCGATTAAATCGATATCTCTCCCTCAGTTTTTAAGCTAGATACATAAAATTTAGATCTCAGATCATTGATGATCGCCTCTAAAGATCACACAAATTATTTTCAGGATACTCTCACTGGGGGCGTGGCAAATCAATGAAATCCATATAGCTTGGGGCGGGTAATCCACGAGAATCGATAACTGTCGCAATTCTAGTGCAGTTAGTTGTCATTACACTATGAGTAGAGCATTGCGCAGTCGGTAACACCCAACTGCGACGTTCTTGCTTGTTCCCTTTTATTATTTATTAAAGCACACATGCAAACGTATAATTAAGTACACCGCCAGAAGTCTATTTGATGCGATAAATGTTGGACTAACTGCTGAGAGTGAACTCCACAAATCTTGAGATCATTTCAGGTTTTTAATGGATATACTTCTTTGTTTTATTGTTGCCTTGAGTTTAATTGCTGTGCACTGTTTATTTATTTATTTATGTTAAATTCGTTGTTTTTGGTTACACGGCATTTATGGTTTGCGAACTTCAGCAACTGTATTTCATAAACATGATATATAATATATATATATAGTGCTTTAGATGCAATTAATAGAGGTGACGATATCAGCGTTAATCAAGGAAATCACATCAATTGCTAAAGCTTGGCCATGGATAAACCAAGTACATGCCCATATATGGAGTGTTCAGATAGGTAATATCTCTTGTATTAACTAACGCACATTGCCAAATACAATATAGATAAGCGCTACGAGTGCAAATCATAATGAAACAAGGTAAAAAAAATTACACGCACACAGTTATGTATCAATAATAAAACAATATGGAAATCAATTCGCACCTCGTCTTTTTTTTTTTTTTGGCTTGACTTTAGTGCGTCAGTTTTTGGAAAACGTTTTGGAAAGTTGCGCGTGCGTTGAGCGTTTTTTAGCAGCGTGTTGACGCGTCAAGAACTCAAACCAGACTCAATTCATAATATTCGAATTGGCCAAGAGCAGCGTGTGAAGTCCCCAGGCAAAGCGACTGCGACTGTTGTGCTCGCCAATGTGTGCCAATGTGTGTGTGTGTGTGTGTGTGTGTGTGCGTGTGTGTGTATCTGAGCAATAATGGTCAACGGCTTTTTGCTTTCATACCTTGCTTGAGGGCGTTTGTTTCTCTCGACTTGAGCTGGGCACGTGTCGTGTGCTCTTCCGTGCGACGAACACGCACGACTCAAAAAAATTAAGAATTCAAATTTCATATTTGCACGTTCAACACGATTAAGCTAAGAAATTTTAAAAATATTTTATGCAAATTTGTATATTTAATAAATTACAATTATTATCAAATAATTTGCAAACTCTAAAAATAGAAAAAGAAAAACAATTTTTTTTACTCTTCTCTATATGGAGCAGTATAAGTTTTTTTTATTTGAGTAGAAATATGAATTATATGAATGTTTTGGGAAAAGTAAAAATTGTAAGGTCCTGCCATTGTATTCTGGAATTATTTTTCGTGTTTTCGTGTCTGCTTTGAAAATAATCGACACGCGGGCATCTCTACTCCCGACTTTATTGCTGCGGTCGCTTGACATGCACTTCTGTGTCGTTTATTTATTTATTTTTATTTTTTGGAATGTTGTTTGTAAAATTAAGTTTTTAATTGTTCGAAGCTCTGATTGTTCTGCAATTGCCTTAAAAGCGTCTTATCAATTTGCAAAGCTGTTCAAATCGGTTCTTAGCCATTCATTATGCCCGGAACCCCTTGAAAATGGGTGCGAAGGGTATAATGGTTTTATGCAAATGTATGTAACAGGGAGAAGGAAGCATTTGCGAACGCATAAAGTATATATATTCTTGATCAGGACGACGAGCTTTTCGCCTGTCTCGCTAAAGATCTAACCTTTTCCCCACTTGCAGAAGAAATTTATGGTGTTTTTTTTCTACATCGATTTTAAGACTTGGTATTCTTTTTCTCATATCTCGAAGACTATAAGAGCTAGAGCCTCCAAATTTGGTTTAATATGTTCTCGCAAGGCATACGCACATAAGGAATATTTCGAATTTTGGATAGCTCTCCCCACTCGCCCCAAATAAAATTCAATTCAAGGACTACAAACTTGCGCTTTAGTTTGTACATAAATTTAAGTGCTCTTCTTACGTCGTGAAAACTTAATAAATATCATACTTTTAGTTTAAAAGATATTCACGAATATAGTTTCCATAGCGGGGACGACGCGCAGCTGCTGAGTAAAGTGCGCAGCTTGCGGCGCGTGTTTGATTTTTTATTGAAAGTGTGTATGAAATGTATGTAAAGCATTCAGGGTATCGCTTAGTCGGGCACTCCCGACTAGAGCCGCTTCACTTGTTTTTTGTTGCCATTCTGTGGATCGTGACCAACGCGATTTAAGCAATGCAATTAGGCTATTTTAACTTATTACCGTAAGATAAAGTATTTACATAACAAATTAATTTAGTGTGGAATTTTTTTATTTATTTATTTATTTATTTTTGCGAATATTTATTATATACTGATATCACATCGGTTAAAAGTTATCGTTATTTTTTATTTAATTACAATATGTGGGATGCCCAAATTCAAATAAATAAAAATACGAATAAATTAAGATATAAAATCATCAACTTTATTTGATAAATAAGTTTATAAACAATAAATAATGTCATCTTCTTTGGGGTGCTCCAGATAGATGTCAATATTTATCATAATAATATTAAAACTTAAGGATAAATAAATACAAATAATTTCTGGTCGCCCATGATTAAATGATTAAAATTGGACTTAAATAAATCTAAGTTAACAAAAACAATATAAAATGAACACGCTTTTAATGCTTTTATTTACATATGCTAAACACTCAGAGGAAAAAATACAAATTTGTATTTACATTAAGTACAAGCGTTGACAAACTTCGACGGAATTTAAAAGTTCTTTATTTTAGAGCAAATTTATTTTTTATAATATCGAAACATGAGACCCAAATACAGTAGTTAATCTAAGAAACATTTTTTAAGTACGATAATTTTAATGAAAATATTGAATATCACTTAGATTTTTTATTTTTAATTTATGCAAGTTTTATTCAAGAACGAAATTCACTTGACATCTGAAGAGCGAATTCGATGTCGCTGTGAATTCTATATCATTTTGCTGAGTGTATGTATTTCTTATTTACTACGTCCGTCGTTGGCATGATTCGGCTTGATTCGTTATGTCAGCGCGATTGAACGAAACCAAAACAAACTAGTGCATACTTTACGTAAGAGGAAGGAAGTGGTTCGACAAGCCACGAAGCGAAGGGTGAGAAGGAGGCGAGAAGAAGGGGTGGGCCAGTGCGAATGGAAATATAAATAGAACTCGTGACAATTGCGAGTGGAGAAGACGCGCACGTCTCAGGTTCAAGGATGTGCGGCACAATGCGGCGTATGCGCAATTTATGCACGTGCCGATCGAATGGAAGATACGACTGACATGACAATAGACCAAATTCTTGGCCGTCCGTCGGGCCAGCATGAATTTGAAAAGCGCAGCAAGTTCGTGATCGATCGTGATCGATCACCTGCAGCTGCCCCCACTTGGAACCCCTGGAAATTTACGGCATTAAATTGGCTGCTGTTGTTGTTGTTGTTGTGATTGTAAGTGTAGCGCCAGTTAAATGAATTCCATGGAATTCATGACTTGGCTCTTCTGGCAGTTTGGACTTTCCACGAATATGGCGCATATATATTGATAGACAATCAATGTAAAGTTCAATCGATCGAACGATCGATGTTTACGGAATTGAACAATTGGATTATATAAGTCAACAACCAAATGATTAACGGAAGCATCAGCGCTGCCAATTAGAGATGAGCGCGAGCAGCACGACACGACACGACACAAGTTTTAACATTTAATATTTTATTAATATTGAATGAAAATAAATTATTTTTTTTTTAAATTTTAAAAACTTCCTATTTAATTTAATTGTTTATTGTTTACAGCTCGTGTCAATCTCTTTGGCTCGTGCTAGTTACGCCTTCGTGCCTGCTAAAAAGTGCAACACGAACTTTGCTTTTTGCCACATCTGAATTATTTATGCATTTTCTGAGGTTCACATATCTCTATATATATATATATATATGTTTGTATTTTTGTGGGCAATGGCAAAACGGTTTCGTTTAGATTAATTTAGTTTGAATCGGATTAGATTATTTTCAAAGGCTTTTAGCTGTGTGTATGTGTCTGTGTGTATATTCATATCAATTATAATTACAAGGCATACAATTTCCGGATCGTGCCAATTGATTTTTATCTGATCTGATTCCTATGTTACTTATTGCTGTTAGTTTGTAGTGCATTTTAAATTCCATAGAAAATTGATTATTTCGAGTTAATCAAATACTATAAATTCATCACACACTTTATTATAACACATTGCACGTTTATAATTTGGAATCGATGATTCAGGCTTTCGGCAGCTTGCTTTGTTTTTGTTTTTCCATTTTCGCTATCGTTGGAAAATACAGAGAATAAATCATCAGAAGTATACTGTATTTAATAACACAAAGTTCAAAAAGTTGTTGTATATTTAATTGATATTAAATATTTGATTGATATTTGTAGAAGCCATAATTGTATTTATAGAGTGTTTAAACACAATTGCTTTTTAACCTAATTCAGATAATATGTATATCTAATGAATTTGATTCGGAACGGAATGAAACATGTTAAAAAAAATGGTTTCATTCTAAAATACTTGCTTTTGATGCTTAGCACACAAAGAACATTATTGGCAAATTTTTTGGTTTTCTAACATTGCACAAATGATATTTCTATTACTCTGGGTATGAAAAAACTATTAATTATTGTTTCATGAACCGAATCCAAAGCCAAGACATTGCTTCGAACCCAGAATATAACTGCCGACAATATTGTTTAATTAATAGCAGATAAATTAAATTTTTTAATTTTTAGTTTATGGTCGGCTTAAAAACCATCGCAAGTGATCTTCTAAATAATATTTTATGCAGATTATTAAATGCAATGCAATAATGAGTTACATTAAAAATAAAATGTATTTTATTTTAGTTTTTTGGCCAGCGTAAAAATAAAGAAAATATTTACTTTCGATAAAGTTTCACAGGAGACATACTTTAAAATAAAAAACAAAGTGTGAATTTGTGTGTTGGTGGTAAAACGACGCGTCGTTCCATAATTTATTAATACTTATAAAATAATAAAAAAAAATAAAACAGTAAATAATTCAGCTCATCAGACAAATAGACATTTAAAGCTATTTTGCGGCACATTGTTCGTAAGTGATAATCGTATATCGCACTATACACACATATATACATATATATATATATATATACATATATATATATATATATATGTATATTGTAAAATGTACATTCATTGTAGTTTGACAAATTTGTGGGCTATTCGAGCCAGCTGTCTTTTCGGATTTGGGAACTGGAGCTAGTGCAGCTCCTCCTCGCCAAAGTGCTTCACAATTTGCTTGAGACTCTCGTAGGAGCCGGTGAAGAAGCCAAGAAGCGCCAGGACCAAGATGACGAGATTCTTGAGGCTGATCCACAGGCCGGGTCCCTTGTTGGGCTCGCTGCACGCGATCAGCTCGATGACCGGCGGAAAGACGAGCGCCAGCGCCGTGGAGCACAGCGCCCCAATCAGCGAGATGAACAGTCCCAGGGCCGGCACCAGCTCCGCAATGGCCACTGCACAGTGGGCGTGGATTAAAGCAAATCGAATGGAATCCTCGAGCTACTTACGCGTCACGAGCACCAGCAGGCAGCGAAAGATGAGCTCGCCGGCGAGGGAGCGTCCCTCGATGCCGCAGATCTGCTTGGCACCTGGCCACATCACCTGGACGGCGACGAAGAACTGCAGCGGATAGCCGAGCAGGACGCCCATCGAGACCATCAGCTTGACCGCCTGCGCCAGGCTGTGTTCGTGTGGAGGGCAAAAAGGGGGCGTGAATTAGGCGGGCTGCTCGCTAGCTGGCCTAGAGGTGGGCGCGTGACACGAAGCACGAACAAATTTACGCTTGCAATAAGTATTTATATAGCGATATAGCGTTGCCTGTCTGTTTGCTCTCTCTCTCTCTCTCTCTCTCTCTTGAGCTTGGCTTAGATTCAACTATATAATATATATCATCAATACAGCTTATAATTGGCATAGGAACGAACGATCGGATAGAGAGTAAAAATTCTTTTGTACTTCTACGAGAGTAGAGTAAAAGTAAATTAAAGCTTAAATATCAAATTGTGTTCCCATAATAAAAACTTTTTATACTGGTTCACGCAGTGAATAGAGTATATTGGGTTTGTGCAATGAAAGACTTGAAAGTTTAAATATATACTGGACAGATAGTGTTAAGAATTTGGCAATTCGATTTACTCTATATATCGTCCTCAGTTTTAAAGCTAGATAAATAAAATTTTGAACATAGAATTCTAATGCCCTGTTCTAAAGATGGCACACAAATTTTTTGGCATCTGCTGGGGGCGTGGCAAATCGATAAAATCAGTTTTAAAAACACTTTCTCTAAAGATAAAGAGAAAATTTATTTATGACGCCCACTTGGGGGTGGTTAAATCGAGAAAATCCATATCTCACCCATTTTTAGAGCTGCTCTAAAAAAATATAAATTACAAAAATCGCAAAACCAATAATAAGTACAAACGTTTTTAACTGTTTTCAGCTGTTTTCAGCTGTTGTTATAGCGTCAACGAGTATTGCGTAGTCGGTGACACCCGACTGCTCTCTATTCGTAACATTTAGGCAAAATCTAAACAGCAACTGCTACATCTTCTACAATTTATATGTCTATATATTAATTAAATCTTTGCCAATCCAAACCGATTGTGGCTGGCAAATTGGTCACGCACGCGTGTCACGCGCCCATCTCCAGCGGATGGAAATTCGACGAACTTGCTCACATGGTATCGCCGAGATTGAGGGTTAGACTGCCGCCGACCTGTTCGCCCCATTTCATGTAGCCGACGGAGCCGGCGAACATGAACATGACGGAGACGAGAAACATGCCCACGTTGAGCACGCCGAGCGTGCTCTCAAACTGGCGCGGCTTGCGCATGGCGTTCTTCAGCGGCATCACCAGGGCGATGCCCTCGAAGGCAAAGATGGCGGTGCCGAAGAAGAGGGCCAGCTGGGAGCCGTTCGTCCAGTAGGCGCGTTCCCCCACCTCCGGCAGTCCATCGCGCAGTGCAAAATATAGCGTTACGGCCAGGCCGAGGATCATGCAGACGTTGGCGAACAGCGACACCGGCGTCAACCATTTGAGATTCGTGATCAGCGAGCTGAGCAGCACCGGTAAAAAGGCCAGCAGCATCACCAGATGCACATCCATGTCAATGCCGTACGCTTGCAGGATCTTGATCAGTTGGGCGCGCAGTTAGGCGTTAGGTCGTTAGGTTTTTTCTCTCTTGACAAGGACCCCTCACTTACCTGCTTCACGTTGGTGCTGATGAACACAAAGTAGATGCAGCAGAAGCCCAGCTGGGTGACGCAGATGAACACGTCGACCAGGTGGCCCATGGTGCGCGACCAGCCGCGCAGCTTGATCGGCCCGTTCTCGAAGCATTGCTCGACGGTGGCCGCGTAGTCCGAGCAGACGGGATCGCCGCGCAGGTCGCGCATCTTCTTCGAGCAGGCGATCAGGACGTGCTGGCAGTGGATGCAGATCACCGCGATGACGACGGTCAGCAGCGGGGCCACGATCAGTCCGCCGTTCTTGAACGCATCGCCCATGGCAAACAGGCCCGGTCCGATGTTGCCCTTGAACAGGTGCACGATGGTCTCCAGGTAGCTGCGCACGGAAAGAGTCGGGTCAATGGCAAATCGATAACGCCGCGTGTTATCGATTTAAGTGGCAGGTTAAATTCCTTAAGTCGGACTTGCAAATGTTCGCTTGGCATTAGGTTTTCTAACGGGCAGTTGGGTTATTCGGCAAGCATTTCATTCCAGATTAGTTCTATTTAAACTGGGTTGTGTTAGTGACTTTGTGGGCAGATGAGCTGGGTCCATTGGGGAAATAACAGTCGCAGTCGAAAGAACACATTTGTCAGCAACACTTTCAGGTTTTTCCTTATTTTTATACTCGTTCACAAAGTGAAAAGTGTCCTAGGTTCGATTCCCACCCCAAACTTAAGGGGTTTTTATCGATATCTTGGTCCAACTGATCGTTCGCGCTGCTGTCTGCGCTACGTTCTAGACTCAAATCCCAGTCTTAGACGCATAATTATACTCTTTCACAAAGTGAAAAGTGTCCTAGGTTCGATTCCCACCACAAACTTAAGGGTTTGTATCGATTTCTTTTAGTTTTTGTTGGAAAATCAACTGATTGTTGGCGCTAAGACCCATAATCATACTCTTTCACGAAAAGAAAAGAGTATATTGGGTTCGCTCAGTGTCCGTCCGTCTTCAGATAAAGTGTTAAGTATATAAAGAGTTGGTATTTCGATTTAATCTAGAAATCTCCCTCAGTTTTAAAGCTAGATTCATTTAACTTTGCAGACAGATTACTGATAATCTCCTTTAAAGATCACAAAATATACTTTCAGGATATTCCCACTGGGGGCGTGGCAAATTCATATATATTAGGGGCGGATAAGGCGTGAAAATCCATAGCTCCCATAGTTTTAGAGCTACAGTTAGCAAAATTGGCTAACAGTTTTTGGATGATCTTCTCGAAAGATAAAGCAGAAAAGTTTCACGTAAATCGATATATTTGAAAATAACAGTAATCATTTCGAGCGTTTTCGACTGTTTTAAGTTAATATTATACTGTATACTGTATACCGACTGCAATGTTCTTACTTGTTTTGTTATTATTTTGTATGTATACAAATCCCCTCGGATACATGTTTTGGTTGAGATTACAGTGGGAACGAGTATTGTGCTGTCGGTTACACCTTTTTTTTCCTTGATATTTTCAAGCAGTTTAATATTTGGGTTAGTTTAGGAGCTGGGTATTTTGTTGAGTGAAAAATCCTTTGTTAGTTGAAAATGTTGATCAAATTAATAAAAGTTTTGTTTTGGTTGGTTAGTTAAATATTGCTATGCGTTATTTTTGAACTTAATGTGCAATATTTTCGAGCAGTTTTATATTTGGGTTAGGACATTTGTTAGGTTCAACAGTCCTTTGTTAGTTTTATATTTGGATTGGGATATTTGTTAAGTTCAACTGTCCTTTGTTAGAAATTAAATAAATTAGGGAAATTAAGGTTCACATTCTTTACCAAAGCAGTTAGTTGGAATCATTTCAGTTGGCTTAGAGAGGAGCAGATGCAGTTTTGTGAACATTATAATCCTTATGGTATATGGGTCCAAGCAATTAGTTGTGTTGACAGTTAAGGGGAAGTTGGATAATCGGGATTGGCGTCGGGGTTGCTTTGGGGTTTTGTTAGGCTTCCATGTGCCCTACCTTGTGGGCGGGTGGTAATCCTCCTCCTCATCGCTACTGGCTGGCTTTGGAGCTGCAACTGCAACTGCTGCTGATGCGTTTTGTGCTGCTGCTGCATCCGGCTCGGGCGCCTGAGTTGTTGTCTTCTTGGCTTGATTGGAGCTAATGTTTTGATTCGGATTGGTCTGTGCGGTTGTTGCCTGCGGCACGTTGGGCGCCTTTTGTGTGAAAAGACAAAAGCTGCGCTTAATATCTCGGTTTATTAAGGTTTGCGTTCGTGCCGCCGTTCAATTGAGAGAGGCAAACGCACAGTTAATGACTTTCAATTGGCCGATTTTTGGCAAATAATTCCGGACCCCAAAATGTCACTTGAAGGCGCAATAAAAGTTTATATATGTATATATATATTTACTTTATAAGATTCGATTCAGCTCAATAACAATTTAATGTTGTTATTACAGCTCAGCTATCAAAACTGGATAGTAATTATATCTTGAATACCGATCATTCACACCAGATATTTTCTAGAATAATATCTGGTTTTTTATTACACATTATGAGATTAAAATATGCCAATTTATACGAGTACCAACAAAATGTCTTATAGATAAAAACATTTTCTCATTGGCTTTCAATTTGATTTGGTGAGAAAATGGGAAATTTGAATTAAACTTGATTTGTATACACATAAGTTTATCAAATGATTGCCAAGGTATTAGCACAAAGAAAGGAGAACATGGCTATATTAAATTCTTTAAGTACCTACCAAAATATACTATAAGACTGTAATATAAATATAAAACTAAATATAAAAAATAATTTTATAATCAAGTACAAACATTGCCCAAGTTGAATGTATCTTTACTCAAACACATAGTTCTTATTTTTAATATTATTATTTAATATTAAGCTACATTAGTACATTAGTACATTAGTACATTAGTACGAAAATTCTTGTAATAAGTATTTTGCACTTCAAGAAATTTGATTTGAATTTTTCAACATTTTGAAAGTATATTCAACAACGAATTGTTCTTGAAATTCAGAGAACAAAGGGGGAAAATTACGTTTGTACTTTTTTTTAGAAGGGAATTTATTCACAATTAATTTTGTTAACCCAGTTATATTAAAAATAAAAATATTATGAATATTAATGGAAAAATAAAAACTAATAAACTTACTAATTAGTTGCAAGGTGAGTTCTATAAACTAAAGTACTAAGTTCGATTTTAGGATAGATATTTAATTTCAGTTTGTTATGGCTGAGTGCATGAAATCTCAGGTAATTAATTATATTAAGTGCTGCTTATAAATCACAAACTGGGTAAAAGATGCCATAAAAATCGTTAACAGTGAAGCTTGCATGGCATGGAAGCAACTGTGCATATCATTATATCGTTATATAGTATATTGATGCAATTCCAGGTAATTTGAGCGAATCGCAAAAAATACCACCATAAAAGATAAGAAATGTATTTACGAGACTAAGTTATGATTTATGATTGCTTAGCCGTAAATGAATTCAATGGCTTTCATTGAGGTTTTTTTCCTTATCGTAAAAGCAAATAAAAACGCCGAGAGATAAACATAAAACGATAGGTCCATAAAAACAGTGCTAAGCCTCGAAACGCAAATCATTTACGAGTACGTACTAATTAATTTACCGACTAATGTAGTCGTACTCATGATTTGTATTTATTTATATATTTGTATATATGTATATCTATATGACCACTAAAAATCAGCATCAACAACAAACAACAACAAGAGCAATTACAAATACAATTACAGCTGTAGCACAAATGTAAATTACAATAGGAAAAGTTTTGTTTAATGATTAAAAACTAAATAATTGTATTCAACAAGTTTAAATAATGTAATCGCATTGAGATGAGTCACATTTTATACTACTAATACAATTTCTGTAAACACTAAATATACCCTGTTCCGTAAAACATATTTTCGAATTTGAAAGCATTGAAAAAGTTTCGTTTAGAGCTACTTCTTTCCGTATTTTCTTTTAGATTATTTTCCAAATAAATCGTTTAATCTGAAGCTCAGTACAAAGTGGCTTGAATTGTACGAATTGAACTATATTATATCCCAGAATTGTTTAAAAAAATATTATATAGTGCAATAACAGAAATTTTAAAGGGGAGCCCCTTAGGATTATTATCATTTTGACTGAGATTAACGGATTATATATTCTATTTGTACATATATAAAAGCAATTAATTTAATGATAATTTAATTGCAATCATGACCATTATATAAGGTAAATGTAATAAAACCGCGTTCTTAAAAATACAAATATTTAAAAGACATGTTAATTTGTTTAATTAATTTCTCAATATTTACACCTATGTTAATCCGTATTAATTCTCTTTATAACAGGAAGTGCTGTCAATTGATATAGAAGAACACAGCCGGGCCGAACTCCAGCAAATAGAAATTTATTAAGAAATTTATAAAATTATAAGCGAATTATTATAAATTACTGTCACTCTCAGAGATAAGCACAACGTGTCGATGAATAAAAGTTGCAGCCGGGTCCGAGGATCTTGGCGCCGATAATGTGACGAAGTGCGGCACAAAACGTTCAAGTGGCCTAGAGATTGTTGGCCCGAGGCGAACGGCAGGTGGGAGGTGGGGGGCATGTGTGCTTGCCAGGTAACCAGCTAAAGGCTGAAACTGGGTCTCTCGGCTTTACGAGCACCTTGTGTAAATCTAGACAGCAAATTTTCATGACGCTTATCGGCAGCTACTCAAAACACTTCAAAACAAACGGCAACAAGTACTGTTAAATTGTTGTCGTTTATTGTCAACACGATCATGATCATGCCCAAGACGCAGAGTGACGTCGTCAGGTGGCATTAAACGAATCTTGGAGCTGACTATGCTAGGGAAAAATACCTTGCGATAAGTGAAATATGCCCAAGCAAGCGATGGCCCCTCTCGCCACCCTCTCCTGTAATACTCCACATTTGCATACGTTCATTCCGATCTGCCAAGGGGGGCTTTCAGGGGAAAGGGGGGGGTACGCCATAAATGCCGTGATATATGATGTGGCTCTTGTTATTCATTTGAGGCAGCCTTATGCAAGTCAATTCAATGTCTTTGAGTGGAAATTTTCCATGCACGTCAAGATTTTCACTATTCTGCTGACCATCGCCTGTCTCTGCAATGCCAATGTCCATGGGCATGGGCCCCCCATAGGGGGAGGGGAGGGAGCTTTCTTATCTTCACTTAAAATGCCAGTAACTGTTGCCGGAAATCTGACAACTGGGTGCGGACAAAGTACGTTAGTAATAATATTCGCTAATAAAACAAGCTGTAAAATTACTGTGAGAAAAGTTTGTTCGCTTTTCATATCATTTATTATTTGTCAAATTTAACAACAGCTTTAACATGTTGTCTGGGCAAATGTCATATAAACACTCTTCTGTTGAAATTAAGTAAATATATTTCGCTAAAGATATTCAGGGGCAAGTTTACCTGATGGTAAATGTTTTGAATTAGCCCTAAGAGCCAAAAAAAGTCCCAAAATACCACATTTAGATTTTTGGCCATGTTTTAAGCTAACTTAATATGACTAAGAATTTTATGTTTTATATTGGTACAATTAATTTGACTTTTTTGATCGCAAATTAAAATTGATCAGTAAATAAAACAAAAAATAAATGGATTTTTATTTTTCAAATAGCTCTAAAGTATTTTATAGATGCCTAACTTTAATACTGATATATAATATGATTTATTTAAAGGTTTTAGTGCAACAAATGTATTGAATATATATATGTAATATTTACTGAGCTAGTCTCGAATATAATCATTGGCAGCAATGTATCTTTAAGATAAATTAAGTGCCTATAAGTTGATCAGAGTTGTGGAAACCCCCTAAAGGCCACCTCTGCTGACATGTGCGGCAGCTGCGTCTCTGAGAGTGCGGCTAAATGCGCTTGTTGTTATTACGCTTGTTTTTGTTGTTGTTGTTGTTGCTGTTGCTGCGGATGCCGACTTTGCACTTGAATTTGTGTTTGGAAAATGAAAACGAATTTACTTTATGTTTGCATTCTTTTTTGCCTGCTTGTGAGAAGCAAAAGTAACTGGTTTTGCGTTGTTTTAGATACTCAGATAATTATCTATGAGTAACTCAAAGATACACACAAATAAAAAAACGTGTAAAAAAATGTAAATTAATCAACGACACAAAAGTTTAGTTTAGTATTTACAGTTTGGGATGTTTCTTCTTTTTTTTATGAGAAATATTTGTTACACATTTATAATTTTTTTTTTTTTTGTTTTTTATGGGCCATATTAAAAGTAGGCAAATATGCATTTTATAAACACACTCTACACACCTCTGCATCCATTTTGGCAGCTGCTGCTTGCTGTTGTTGTTGTTGTTCTTGTTGTTGCTTGTTGTTGCTGCGGAGAGAACTCGGTCAATGCACGGCGGACGGGCTGGCAAATAAATGGACGCGTAATTTGTCGAATTCTTTGGCGCGTTTTTTAATGATTTATTTTTATTGCCGCTTGCTTTCGGCTTCAGGCATTGTACTTGGTATCGTTGTTGTTGTTGTTGTTGTTGTTGGCAATGCAGCTGCACTTGTTGTTGCTGTGCTTCTTCTACTTCTGCTTGCTCTTGCCAATTTGTGTCATGTGTTGTTGCTGCTCCTGTCGAGCGGACTCGGATGCGTTCGCCTTACGGTTATTTTATCGAGCAATGGCTCAGAACGTAGCGTGTGTTAATCGCTTCACGAAATCATCAAGACTGACGGGCCGTAGCCGCTGCCGCTGCTCTCATTGGCGCTAACGCGGCTGCTGCCGCCACCGCCTCTGCTGCCGCCTCTGCCGCCGCCGCCTCTGCTGCTGCTGTTGCTGCTTTTGCTGCTACTGCCTGCCTTCGGCATTTGACACTGTGCTGCTGCCGTAATTGTTGCCGTAACGGTTGCCTCTTCTTTGCTTCTTTTTTTTTTGACCCCACCTCCCCCTCATCTGGCACAGCTTATGCGCCGCGGCGTTTACGTGGCCCTGGCCAGCATCAGCCGCATCCGTGGCTGCCTCATTACAAAAATATTCGTGACGTCGTCGGGCGCATTTACTTGGAAGCGGTTCTAATGCCCAACCGGTTTTTATTTTAGTTTTATTTATTTTTTTTTTTTGATTTTATATTTTTCTTTCTGTACACACGCCCACACGCCCCGCCGAGCATCTTCGTGTGGAGCGACCAATTGAGCGCCTGTCCAACAGGTTGTCACTCAGCTGGTGCCCAGGCGGCATGGGCAGCGCATCAGCTGGGGGAAACGGTTGATGCGGACGCAATTGCCCTAGTCAGCACTACATATGTACATATATATACGATTGTCAAGAAGTAGGGCATAGCGCATGCTGTTTCCCATTGGAAAGTTTTCCTTAAAGTCAGTATACAAAAATATAAAAATTAATTGAATTTTACCTAATTGGTAAATTAAAAAGAAGCACTTATTTTTAATATATTTTGTTAGTATTTATTACTATTATATATTTTTATATTGGTTTTACTGTCATTATTGACACTAGTAATATTTTATTGTATTATTTATTATAAATTTATTATTATTATTAAACTAACAATATTGTTATTTTTTTACGACATCGAGGAATCCATCTGCATAACTATTCAAATTATTTTTGCATTTCATTTTATGTATAAAATATAATATAATCAAGATTTTTGTTTATTGAGCTTGCAATTATTATTGATATACTATCTATGCCAGATATCCTGCCTATTAAAATAGGTCACTGAATAAACCATATTATAATTATTCTTATTTATAACATTATTTTATTTGTTTTGATTATTATATATTTTGTTTTGTTCATAATATTTTTTTTATATTATTATGCATTTTTGTACTACATTAGGAAATTCATTTGCAAAAACTATTCAAGTCATATTTCATTTAATTTTTTTTAAATAAATTAAAGTAATAATTAAACTCAGCCAACTACAATTAATTAACATAATTTATACGCTTGAGAATAAAAACTCCCTGAAATTAGAGCCGTAATTCTACAGGAGACTTTTAATTATAATTTGATTAAATTTTACTTTTAAATATTATTAATTTTTTTACTTACAGTTTTTAGTTTACAATTTTATATTTCAACCACCAAATTTATACATTATTTATAAAACTTGGAATAACTAAAAATAAGCTTTAGAATAAAAGCGCTCGAAGTTTTAAGTGACTATTGTATAGTGAATGCCATTTTTATTTGTAACAGGGTATTAAATTTTAATTAGCCAAGCAATTGCACAAATTGGCAGCACTTCAAACACACTTAAGTATCCACGACGAAGTCAAATGATTTATTGCAAAACAGCACCTGACAAACAATTAAAAAAAAAGTAAAAAACAAAGTTTCCTTTCTGTTTCTCATTGTGTTGGGAAAGTAATGCTAGGGTATTTGCAATTCGTGGCGTCAGTGTTGAGTCAGCCTTCTTATTGTGTGCTACAATAAATGGACCTTTTAATGAAGCATTCCATTTCTATTTTGTTTTCGTGTTATTTTTAATGCAAACGCCGCCCGCCTTTTGAAGAATTCCCCATTCCGTACTATTGTTGTTGTTGTATCTGACAATGGCACTTGAGACTGTCGTGTCCCATACAGTTTAATTGGAACTGAACAGACAAATTGCGGCAGCTTCGGCCCACAGTCCCCCCTCTCCCCTCCCCCTCGCTTGAGGATTGTCCACTGACGGCATATTGTCCCTGACCTTGGCGATTAACGTTGACGCGAACGAACTCCTCTCCCAGGTTTTCTTTAAAATTTTAAGATATATTATAGATCATATTCTTTATATTCTCTTCTCAATAAGTATCAATCAAAAGCGTTGATTATTTTCGATGCCATATGTCGGGTATTTGAAGTTATAACAACATTGCTAAAATAATTTTTTTATATAAATATATTGTTCTTTCAACATTTGGCAATGGCATTTTAAAAGAAAAGTAATTTAATTTTTAATTTAAACATTAAATAGTTTCAGTGAAAGTGTGGTTTATACCAAAACTTAATTTTCTTCCGCTGATTATTATTCTTTAAAGCATTCAGATAAAAATTCAACAAAAAAATAAAGATTAAATAAATATGGTATATAGGAATTAATAACAAACACATGCAAATATAAAGTCCATTCAAATTGGTATACCTATATCAATTTGAAATTGTTTTTATATTGGCATTATCAAAAATTATTTCTTCTATGCTATCATCATACATATTGTGTGTAGGGCATTAAAAAGACTATGTAACTCAAGCAATTTTTAGCGCAAGTTAATTAAAGTTTCATTCTTTAAAGTGAAAAGTGAAATTGACGCAATCGCTCTTCTAAATAAGAGAAAAACCAATCAAAACAAACTACATTTTAGCCGACAGTGTATGACTACGAAATACCCTGTAAACAAGTCTAAAATACTTTGAACATTTTGTATTATTGTATTAATAAACTTGTGAATATGAGTTATGATTATTAAGATCAGTGCGTTTATACAGATAAAAGTAAATTTGACCAGGTTTCATATTCTCTTTTTACCATACTTTTGGCTCCAGGGTATACAATATAATGAATTGGCAACAGGTATTGCAATTACTAATTTCAATTGCCATTGATGAAGCGTTATCAAGCAACTGTATTCCATAACATATATTCTAGTATGTTTAATAGGTACTTCTGCCTGGTCTCAGGTCTCTCGAGTGTCTGAAGATTTTTGTCGCTTACCGAATTTCAAGTGGCGCTCGTGTACGTATTTTACATTCAACTGATAAGCATGAGTGTTATTTCTGTTACCTTAATTTCATGTACTTCACATATATACAAAATATGTGTGTGCACGTTTTGTATTTACGAGCACATGACAGCTTGGCCCCCTTCTATTTGGAGCCTAAAAAAGAAAACATGCAATTAAAAAATGTGCTGCTTTTCGTTATTGTCTATAAGTTTTGTGATGTATAATATATATACTCTATATGCCAGTACGCGTATTATTATTATAAGCCGCTGCTCAGCCGTATATGCAACCATCTACTTACTATCCATTTCACAGTTGCTTCTGAATTTAACTTTAGCTTTCGTTCTCTTCAAGATATGTTCGCGTGACACGAGCACGAACAAAATTAATAATTTTGAAATTGTTACTTTAAAAAATGTATTTTAATTTATTACTGGCATAAATTGTTATATTTTGATATTAATTTTTATATGCCAACTTAGAAGGTTTTAGCAAAGGCGAAATTCATAAAAAAAACTCAAAACTTAAAATAATTATTTTTTTAAATTTGTTAAGACATTTTTCAGTCTTTTAACATTTAACTAGTAAATAAATAAACATTACAAATTCAATCAACTTTTTTTTATCCCAGAGAAAGTGGCTTTGTAAAAAATTATGTTTCGTGTTCGTTTCGTATTGTTTTATTTAAAATAAATAAAAAACAAGTAAGAAAGTTGCAGACGGGTGTAACCTCCAGCGCAATACTCGTTTACAGTGTTATAGTATCCAAAACATGTACTATACCATTATTTATACACATACAAAATAATAATAATAAAAACATTGCATCTGGAGTGGTTTTGTACCCAGGACATATCGCACATTTCACGTTTAAACTCAGAATCTGTTTTAATTTTGTTTTTATACTAATTGTGAATCGAAAATAAATATATAAATTAGCATTTCTAAATTTTGAAAAAAAAGTTTTTCCAAAATGAGTAAGTTATAAAAAATCCAAAAAAATTTATTTTCAATAGTTTTGACAAAGTTATGGGCGTTTGAAATATGGGAGTTATGGGTCCGAGAGCTTTACATGTCAAAATTTTTGTAAATTTTTGCATGATTTTTGACAAAAAATTTGACCACCTCAGAACCGAATTTAATGTTGTTTTTTATACTAATTATGACACCCACAATTGATTAAAAATATAAATTTGCATTTCTAAATTTTGAAAAAAAAATTTTTTCGAAAATTGGTAAGGGGGGGTACATGCTTTTTTCCCAAAAAATTCCAAAAAATTTATTTTCAATAATGCATATAATTGAAATGCAGAATCAATCTAGCGGCCAAACCATGAACAAAATGCCATCCAACATGAAAATCGGTTCAATTTCAACAAAGTTATGGCCGTTTGAAATATGGGAGTTATGGGTCCCAAAGAGAGCTTTCCTCTTGCGAACATTGCACAAACCCAATATACTCTTTTCAGCTCGTGAGCGAGTATAATAAGCTCAACACGCACCCATCTCTATGTACTTGCGCTGTGGATTGCCGTTGCCTTAAACGTTTTTTAGTGACGCTCGAGTAATTACAGCTTATAAACTTGTTGCTGTTTGTTGTTATAGTTGTCATACTATTTATTTACTGTTGTTTTAGTTGTTGTGTGGTGACAGCCACTTCTTGCGCGGCGTTTTCTAAAGTAAGGCACGCCTGTGGCTTACCTTATGCCCCAAAACAGGGTGGACTGGGGGGACAAGATGGGACGTTGAACGGGGTCTTCGTTAACGGCGAAAGTCAAAGGCCACCGCTGAGGGCGGCAATTTCAACAGTAGAATGAATGTGTAGAAAGTGAAAGATCTTCTTTCGACCAAAAAATATATATATATATATATATATATATATATATGTATGCATATGTACATGCATAACCGAAATGGCAGCTGCATTAAGATGCTAGAGATTGGATTTATCCGCTTGGCATGCGGCTGTGGCTCAGACTGTTCGCCGTTTCGAATATAGCACGTAAAAATTAAAATGCGGGCAACTGGGCAGACGCGGCGACCGCCGCTGGACGCGGACAAGTCCAACCAGTCTTTGACATTGGCCGTGTATCCTGCGTGGTCACCTCGAATGCCTAAACAGTCA
Organism: Drosophila robusta; assembly: GCA_035043565.1. Lineage (NCBI taxonomy): Eukaryota > Metazoa > Arthropoda > Insecta > Diptera > Drosophilidae > Drosophila > Drosophila robusta. The sequence goes on along the minus strand of JAWNMW010000257.1, from coordinate 16,210,107 downwards.
CTTCAAATGTCTGACCGCGTTTATTGCAGACATACGAGTCGAGTTTCTGGGATGCGTATAAATTCCGGAAAGTAGAACTCGCCAAGCGCCAAGCAGAAAGTGCAAGCCAAAACGAATCTCAAATTGACCGTTGCAATAAAAGAAGCCATCGCACAGTGGTACCAAATCGTGTGCCACCGGCTTACTTTACGCTCGCTGTACATGTTTGTTTGATTTTGATTTGATTGTCTCTATCTCTTGATTATGACAGGATGTCAGTAAATGTTATAACACTAATTAAAAATTCTTCATTTATTCCATATTTATTAGACATAATAAGTAGAAAACGATTTTAAAAGCACTTTCCTTCGTTTTTCAAAATGGCGTTCGATTTTACATTTGACATTTTGAGCTAACATTAACGTAGCATTCACATTAACAGCAGCTTAGTTGTTAACAGAATGAAAATCCTTAAGTTGGCTGCGCTTGATCGTTCCTAGCAAGTTAAGTTAGCTGCGCTTTGACATCAAATTTGTTAGCTTGACTGTGTTATCAAGAATATTGTCTTAATTCGCATAGCTCTTATTTTTGTTGTTGATTACAGTATTTGGTATTGTGGGCGGCAGCAGCATTTTATATTTGTTTTGAAATAATTTACAAAGATGTTTTGAAATTGTGGCACAATCAAACTTGGTAAACAGGAAGCGCCTTATAACGCCTCTAAAACTTGATTGTCATATTCTAACTGGCAACGCCTCAATTTACGCATGAGTAGCTTGTCAAATGTATGATTAAAAACTTTCTAATTACATTAATTTTATTGTCGCGTGTGTAATTTCGCATAAACATACTTAGAAAATAAGTTAATAAGTTATTTAGCACTTATTCAGGCATTTTGTGAATTATTTGTATTATTTTGTGAAAATATTTTATGGCATGAAAGATGCTTTTGTCACATTTAAATATGGATTTAATTTTTGTTTTGTACTCCAAAGATATTTGAAAAATATTTATTTTTTGTTTGCTCTGGCCAGGAAAAGCTTATAAAGTATATAATAGAAATATAAATTAAGGGCATATTTTTATTTTTTTGTTACCTTGAGTCTTATTTGCAGAAATGTTTCAATATTAATAATAATTGATTGTTATTGTAGCACAAAGTAACCATATTTAAAAATAAAAATAGTATGACATGGGTCTTAAGTGGTTTTCTTAGTGTTAAGCTCAGAATAAAGCGTGCTTTTTTATTAAAGTTTATGACGACTTTCCAGAATTTGAAAGCTTAAACTCGTTGCGAATTTTAAGCGATGTAAAAAAGCAAAGTCAAGCTTTCTTAGAGATTGTTTCCAGTTTTTGTTATATAAAGTATTTAATAATATTTAGTAGTAAATGTACATATAATGGCAATAGAAAAAGGTATAATAATAATAATAATTATAATAATAATAATAAACATAGTGATAGTAATTAAGATTTTGGCCCAAGCTCTGGCAGGCTGAAGTTCAATGTTTCTAACGACTTTTCAGAATCTCGAGGCTTAAACTCGTTGCGAATTGTAAGCGAAAAAGGCAAAGTCAAGCTATCCGAGAGATTTTTTCCAGTTTTTGGCATAATATATACTAGTAAATGTACAAGTAATGCCAAAAAAAGATAATAATAATAGTAGTCAAGCTCCGTTATTCCAGCAGTCTGCGACTTTTGCGCCACTGTGCGGCTGATTGTCATCTGTGATTAGATCGACAATTCGCAATGCTTCGATGATTTGACGGAGGGCAACTAAACGACAACGACAACGTCGGGCTAGCGAGAACGTTGCCACATGCCGCATGCCGCTTATCGAGTAGCGCGCTGAGCGACATCTGCACTCAAACGTTACGGGCAAAAGTCAAGCAGCCGAAACTCCCAAGCAGCAGGGGGCGGGGGAGTGGCTGGGGGCTGCCTGATTTGAGTTTCTCTTGAGCTTCTGTGTTTGTCTGTTTGTTTTCGGGGTCTACGCTGGGTCGTTGTTTCATTTGTTAGCGAGACTCGCAGCCAAACGGTCGCGTACGCGTTAATTCCAAGAATTTCGTGGCCAACAAATCCAGTTGGCTCGCGGCTCGCGCGCTCGGACCGATCGGTTAGTTAGCTATAGCCCGTCGCTGCCGGCACATCGGCCGGTATACCGATGCCTGCGTTCCACATAGTCGTTAAGCTGCTGATGCTGCGCCTGCTGCTGGCCAGCCTGTCCGGCCTGGCCGGCCTCGCCGGCCTCGCCGGCCTCGCCGGCCTGTCGTGTGCCGCCTACGATTTCGGTTACCATCCCAGCGCCGAGGAGTTCGACAGCCTGCTGCGCGAGACGCGCAGCTGGACGCGCGGCCTGCTGGCCGGCGAGCGGCGCCGCGAGACCTACGTGCCGCGCTACACGCGTCCGGATCCGGCCACCAAGTCCACGCTGGACTTTCAGCTGTTCGACGGCGAGCAGCTGCAGCCCACCAACTGGCCGGCGCAGCACGTCCAGAGCGAGCTCATCGAGATCGCGGCCGCTCCAACAACAACAACAACAGCAACAGCAACGACAACAATGGCAACAACTGCGGCCGGCAACAGCAGCAATTTTCCCATCTACTTCACCAATCCCGCCACGGGCATTGTCTACGCGATCAGCGAGGTGGGCCGGCACACCAAGACGCACTCCTGGCCGGGCAGCGCCGGCGCCGGCGCCGGAGACGCCATCGACATCTACGTGTCCAAGGCGCAGTACGATGCCGATCTGCGCGCGCTGCGCCAGCGCTACGAGACGCAGTGCGTCACCGCCGAATCGGTGGCCAGCTCGAGGCCGACGGCGCCGAGCACGGCACGGCCGCAGATCATACGGCTGCAGAAGCCCGCCGGCGGCAACAACAACAAGTTTATGCACCGGCCGCCGCCCATAATGGTGGCCAGCGGCGGCGGCGGCGGCGGCGCCGGCAGCGTCAGCGATCAGCTGCTGAAGCTGCCCACGAGCACGCCACGACCCCGGCCCAGCAGCAGCAGCACCACCCACAAGCCCAAGCGCAGCCGCCGCAAGAAGAAGAAGAAGAAAGCGCCGAAGCGCCGACCCGGCCACAAGGCGCCCGCGAGCAGCGCCGGGCCGCCCGTGCTGCTGGGCAAGCGGCCGTCGGGCGGCCAGCTGGCCACGCAGCTGGAGAAGCCGCACATGCCGCTGCCCACGGCCGCCGTGGCGCCACCGGGCGGCACCGTCTTCAGCGACCGCCCGTTCGCCGTCTCCAGCGGCTACATCGAGCTGCCGGCGCGCCGCCGGCGCCGCTCCCTGGCGGAGCTGCCGCCCACGCGGGCGGGCGCTCGACCCGTCAGCAGCGGCCGGAGGCGGCCCGGCGGCGGCGGCGGCGGCGGCGGCAGCCGGCGGCGCAGCAGCAGCGCCGGCAGCGGGAAGCTGAAAAGGCCGACGGGCAAGCGGGCGGAGGCGTCGCCCGCGCTGCCCGCCGCTCCCCAGGCTGGCCAGGCTCCACAGGGCAGCAGCGGCTACCGCGTGCCGCACGCGGTGCACCTGCTGCACGCCAGGCACAACGAGGAGGAGGAGCAGGAGCAGGAGGAGCAGGAGGAGCAGCGGCAGCGGCCCCGCGCCATCGATTTCTTCGAGCTGATGATGGGCGGCGACTACGAGGACAACGAGGATGCCTACTACGACGAGGGCAATCCCAAGGCGACGCAGCTGCCGAGCAGCAGCGAGCGGCCGCAGGACAGCAGCTCGGCGGAGGAGGGCGCCGACTTTGGCGCCATGGAGGAGGAGCCGGCGAAGAGCAGCAGCAGCACCACCACCATAGCAGCTCCGTTGGAGCAGCACAAGGATCAGGCGGCGCCGGCCGAGGCGACGGCGTCCAGCAGCAAGCACAGCGTGAGCAAGAAACGCACCAGACGACGACCGAGCGGCGCCAGCGGCTCCGATGAGTACTACGATGATGAGGACGAGGAGGAGGGCGACGATGGCGACGACGACCTGGCGACTGGCGTCGCGGACTCCGGCATTGGCAGCTTCCTGCGCATGATTTTCTATCCGGTCCAGGTGGCGATGACGCGCATCTTCGACGGCTTCGCCGGCCAGTCGGACGAGGACCACGTGGCGGCCACCTCGAGGCCCAACTATCCGAGCTACACGCTCTACCACAGCGCGCACAGTCCCAACGCGCTGAGCGAGGACGGCGATGCGGAGGAGGAGGACGACGGCTCGCTGGGCGGCTGGCTGGGCTCCTGGTTCGGTCTGCGCCGGCGCCACAAGAAGATCGCCAGCACGACGGCGACGCCGGACACGGATGCGGACACGGACACGGACACGGACACGGTGCCCACGCCGGCACCGCCGACGGAGCCGTCCGGCTGGCTGGAGTCGTGGTTCGGCTTTGGCAGGCCGACGGCCGAATCGTCCGGCGAGTCGGACTATGACCGTGAGTACCCGTCGAGCCTGCTCGACTGCCAGATATCCTGTAAGAAACCTTGGCCCACGCAAAAAGTGATCCCTGTCCGAAATGCCAATGTTTATCAAAGCGTGAACCGAACCAATTGCACAGCAAACCCGCCGAACCGAACCACTTTCTTTTTACACTCCCTCTCCTTCAGATAAAGTGTTAAGTTTCTGGGCAAATCGATTTAATCTTCGCATCTCCCTCAATTTTAAAGCTTCATACAAATTTGTGCAGAGTGATTACTAAATATCTCCTCTTAAAATCGATATATATATATATATATGTATTTATTTTTTTGTTTTTTATTGTTCTGAATCAAACAAATATTGTTTTTTTTTTGCCAAGCCTAGTAGCCTAGTACCCTAGTATTTTTAGATCTGGAGCAGGTCCTTGAAGGACCTGCGTTTTAGGGGATAGGGTATATGTTTTGGCTGTGATTGCACTGTGTACGAGTATTGCGCAGTCGGTTACAGCCGACTGCAATTTTCTGGCTTGCTTAAAAATTTGCATTTGGCTTAATTTTTGTAGTACCTTGGAAAATATATATATATATCATATATATTGCCCCAAATGCCAGCATTTATGACAATTTATTAGAAGATATTCTATCTTTATATAACATACTAATTAAAAATAAAATAAAATTAAATACTCCAATTTTTTTTTAACCTTGCTTAATACCAGCATTTATGAGAATTTGTTAGAAGACATTATATATTGATTTAACGCCTTAAGAATAAAAAAATAAAATATTAAAAAATTTTTTTCGCCATGTTTATTCTATTCAAAAATATTTTCCTTTTAAAATCAAAAGAATGTGATGAACCAAGATACCAAGTGGAAAACTAGGTTCATTAACAGGGGAGTACCTTTTTTTGGCTTTGCAGCCATGCTATATTTATACATATAAATATATACATATAAATATAAAATTCTCATATCTTACATTACAAATTATGGCTTCAAATCCAGAGCAAAAAAAATCCACCCAATTTAATTGAAAAAATAATGTATTTACTAGCAATATATTTCTTATCAGGTTCCTCTCAATCTACCCAATAGAATTGTGAAAATATTTGTATTAAAAATGTAAATGCATTTTAAATTAGGTAGTAAAAAATACAAATTAATATCATTCCAAAATATAGTTCGGCTTGGCAGTTTTTAGGAGAAGGATAAATATTAGTATGATTTTTCCAAATAAAGGCTATCAATATAATTGATTTTAAACATAACTCGCCTTCGGCTTAGACAAAAATATGACATTCACACGCTAGCCCGAGATTCGAACCCAGGTTTTTTATTAAACGCGCGCAAATAAATATTTGCCCGTACGTGAATTAAGTGAAGTGAAAAATTCTTTTCGTTTTCGCTGAGAGTGCTCAAGTAGGCTAAGTTCGAGTCGGCTGGCTAATACGGGTTGTGGCGCACTGACCCGCTCACCGATCTAACGGTAACGGCAGCCAACTGGCGCTCAGCAGAAGCTTCTGCCGCTCCACGCTTTCTGCACAGTCTGAGCACCTAACTGGTCTGACCCTCTTGGCCTGGCGGAGATTAAGTCCCTCCTCTCTCTCTTTCCCTCTCTCTCTCTCTCTGATCTCTCTCGCTCTCTTTGGCTGCTCTTGCAGGCTGGTTCTCCGGCTGGTTTGATGCCACGCCCAAGCCGAAGGCGCGACGTCGCAAAACGACAACGACGACGACGACGACGACGATACCAACGCCCCAGGTGCCCATTCTGACCATTGTGGACCCGTTGCGCAATCCCCAGAATTGGATTGGCATTCTGGCGCACCACATCGTGAACACCACCGGCGGCACGGGAGTGGGCGGTGCCGGGCTGGGCGTCGTCTCGAGCACCACGAAGCATCCGCTGCTGCAGGCGCTCGTCTCCCGCGTGACCAGCACAACAACAACAACAACAACGGCCCAGCCGGAGCTGCCGCGTCGGATCAGCTACGACAAGTTCCAGATCTGGCGCCTGAAGCCCCAGGATGAGCCGCAGGTGCGCGCCCTGGAGACCTTCAAGAAGGGCGAGGACGGCGGCAAGCTCCAGTGGCTGAAGGGGCCCAGCCTGCGGTAAGTGCCACATGACCTCTGATGACCTCCCCTGATGACCTCTGATGACCTCCTCTGTAGATCATAAATCTAATTTCCGTTGCAAAAAATTACTGCTGAGCTTATCTAAAGATCACACAAGCCATTTTTAGCTACGCCCACTAAGGGGCGTGGCAAATCGTTTTTATAGCCCGAACCGATTGAAAATAGGTAAATCAGGGTATATTGGTTGTGTGCAAATGTATGTAACAAGCATATATTCGAGATCAGGACGACGAGCTGAGTCGATCTAGCCCCGTCCGTCTGTCCGTGTGTCCGTCTGTCTGTCCGTCTGTCCGTCTGTCCGTGTGTCCGTGTGTCCGTCTATCTGTCCGTCTGTCTGTCTGTCTGTCTGTCTGTCCGTCTGTCCGTCTATCTGTCCGTCTGTCTGTCTGCTTGTCCGTGTCTCCGTCTATCTGTCCGTCCGTCTGTCTGTCTGTCTGTCCGTGTGTCCGTCTATCTGTCCGTTTGTCTGTCTGTCCGTCTGTCTGTCTGTCCGTCTGCCTGTCCGTCTGTCTGTCCGTCTGTCTGTCTGTCCGTCTGTCTGTCCGTCTGTCCGTCTAGCTGTCCGTCTGTCTGTCTGTCCGTGTGTCTGTCTGTCCGTCTGTCCGTCTACCTGTCCGTCTGTCTGTCTGTCCGTCTGTCTGTCCGTCTGCCTGTCCGTCTGTCTGTCTGTCCGTCTGTCTGTCTGTCTGTCCGTCTGTCAGTCTGTCCGTGTGTCCGTCTGTCCGTCTATATGAACGCAGCGATCTCGGAAACTACAAAAGCTAGAGATTCAAACTAAGCGAATATAGATTCTGTAGTACAAGTTTATAATTTGTTGCTGATATTTTGCACCGTTTCACTAAAATCGATACAAATCGATTATAATACTTGATTTTTGCTTAGTTTTCTTAGCATATCTCCTAGACTGTAAGAGCTAGAGCCACCAAATTTGATTTAAAATGAAGCATACGCAGAAATATTTCGCATTTTGGATGCCTCCCCCACAAAATACATTTATTACGTAGTAAAAATTTCATTAAGATTTAGTTCAAAAGTTCCCGACTCGAGCCCCTTGCTTGTTTTTATTTGAATATTGTTCTTTCCAGATTTGAACGATTGCTTATAACTCTTGCTAGATAGAATTCAATTAGGAATTTTGTCACATGGGTAATTAAGTAAGCGTTTGTTAGGTTCGAATCCCAGTCCAAGGCGCATAATTTATATTTATATATGCAATTTGAGTTTCGAATGTTTAATTTGTGTTGCATAACTTAAGGGTTTGGTAGGTTTTTTTTCTTGATTTTATTTATGTGTGATTGTGTATTGCGCAATCGGTTACGCCCGACTGAAACATGCCACTCTTTCGCTGCAATTGCAAATCCGCTTATCGTTGCCCGCAGGGGCCTCACCGACGTCCTGGTGCCGCCCAAGATGCTGGTGGACTTCCAGGGCACGCTCAACTTCGAGGGCATCGGCCACGAGGTGCTCATCTTCGACGTGGGCAAGGCGATTGCCTACGAGCGCAGCAAGGAGGAGTATCTGTACACGACGCCGACGTCGACGCGGCGGCCCGCCAAGCAGCCGGCGACGCCGCCGCCGATGACCTGGAACAAGTACTACGAGCACGACGACATCCTCAAGTATCTGGAGACGATGCGTATGCGGCACACGCAGCTGGTGGAGCTGATCCACATCGGCCGCTCCTTCGAGGGCCGGCCGCTGATCGTCGTCAAGATCGAGTCCAAGCAGATGGCCGCGGCGGCCACCGCCGCCGCCGCCGCCGGCCACAAGCGGCTGAAGCACAAGCGCCGCTCCGGACGGGCCAACGCGGTGTTCATCGAGGCCGGCGCCCAGGGCCTGGCCTGGATCGGGCCCGCCTCCGCCACGTGGATGATCAGCGAGCTGCTGCGCCTGATGCGCACGAACAGTAAGTACTACTCCCGATCAGCTTGACATCCGCTCGAGATCCCCTTGAGATCCGCTCGAGATCAGTTCGAGATCCGCTCGAGATCCGCTCGAGGTGCAAAATAATCCTAAGCGTCAGTGACCTTAGAGTTCCCCTTGGGGATTACTTAACTCATTTTTGCGACATTCTTAAACTAACAAGAGTGCTCCAGTCGGGAGTGCCCGACTAGAAGATACCCTGCCATTGCAACGCTCTTGCATCCATACATAAATCAAATTTTTATTGTTTTTTTTAACTTTTAATATTAATATACTTTTCTGATCTCCTGTGACTGTACTGTATCAGAGTGAGAGGGTCTCATGGCTTAACACAATTTGTGTGCTTACAAATCAGAGAAAGAGAATCGATTTTTATCGATATTAGTGAAACGGTGAAAGATATCGAGAGAAAAAAGAGAAACTTGTTCTGCGTAGGGTTTAGGAGAAGCTATTGGCGAAATGTTTAGTTTTTAGAAAGAGAAAGGGAGTGAGAGAGGAAGAGAGAGAGAGAGCGACTAAATGAGAGAGTCCGAAGAAGATAGACATACCGAAAGAGAGAGAAAGACAGAGACCGAAAAACAGAGTCAGAAAGACCGAAAGAGATATAGAAAGAGTGCAAAAAGAGATCAAAAGAGAGAGAGAGACATAGACAGTAAGAGAGAGAGAGAGAGAGAGAGAGAGAGAGACCGAATGAGAAAGAGATTCGGCTAAAAAAACTGAGCAAAATAAAAAGACAGAAAGAAAGACCCCGAGAAAGAGAAAGAGAGACAAAAAGAGTGAGAGAGAGACGTAAATAGAGGCTGAAAGAGAGAGGGAAAGAGACCGAAAGAGAGCGATACAAAGAAAGTCATAAAGAGAGCGAGACCAATAAGATAGAAAGACCGAAAAAAGAAGACAAACCGGAAAAGAGAGCAAAAGAGACGGACAGAGAGAGAGAGAGTGAGAGACAGACAGACAGTAAAAGGGAGAGAAAGAGAGAGAGACCGAATGAGAAAGAGATTGGGCTAAAAAAAGTGACCAAAATAAAAAGATAAACAGAAAGAGACCGAGAAAGGGAAAGAGTGACCAAAAGAGAGAGGCCGAAAGAGAGGGAAAGAGACCGAACGAGAGAGATAGAAAGAAAGTCAGAAAGAGAGAGAGACCAATAAGATAGAAAGACCGAAAAAGAAAGAGAGAGAGAGAGAGATCGAAAGATAAAAAGAGAGACAAACAGTAAGAGAGAGGGAGAGACCGAAAGAAAAGGCCGAAAAAAGACATCAAAAGAAAGAGACCGAAAAAGTGAGACAAAAAGAGACAGAGAACTCTCTGTTCGAGACCGAAAAAGAGACTGGGAGGAGTGATAAAGAGAGCCACAGTAAAAGAAAGAGACCGAAAGAGAGAGATACAAAGAAAGTCAGAAAGAGAGCGAGACCAATAAGATAGAAAGACCGAAAAAGAAAGAGTGAGAGAGAGAGATCGAAAGATAAAACGAGAGACAAACAGTAAGAGAGAGGGAGAGACCGTAGAAAAGCCCGAAAAAAAGACAACAAAAGAAAGAGACCGAAAAAGTGAGAGAGAGAGAGACTGGAAGAGCGATAAAGAAAGAGAGAGATACACACAGTAAAAGAAAGAGACCGAAAGAGAGAGAAAAGAGAGAGAGAGAGAAAAGACCCCCTCTCTCCCCCTCTCCGCCCGCATTCAGAATGAAATCCGCAATAGAGCTGTGTGGACTAACTGACTGCTCGGTTTAATGAGGCTATTTCTAGTTGATATCCGGATGCGAAAGTACGTGGAATTTAGTGTCAGCGGAGTTGAGATCCGTCCGGCAGCTGTTTACGGCGGGCTGAAGAAGCTGCTGGCGCTGTCGCGCAGCCAGATGAGCCACGTGGGCGGCTGCTTCATCTCGATGAGGACGGCGTTGCGGCGCGAGCTGGCGAAGATCTTGCGGCCCTGGCAGTCCGTGTACTTCTTGGACGCCCAGCCGCAGCCGGACGTGGCGCCGCTGCAGCCGCCCTTGGCCTTGACCTTGGCCTTGGCCTTGGCCTTGGCGATGGCCTTGGCCGGCGACACCGGCGGCGGCTTCGAGCACGCTTTGGGCTTGGGACTCGCCTTGCACTTGCTGGCGCACGAGGATTTGACGCTGGCCGCCGCCCGGGCGGCCTTCGCCGCGGCCGCGTTGCAGCGCCGGCAGCCGGCGCTGCGCCGTCCGGTCGCCGCGGCGTGGCAGGGCCGCTCGCAGCTGGTGGCCAGCGTTATGGAGAAGGCGAGGATCAGCAGGGCCAGGACGACGCCGACGGCGATGTGGACGTTGCGATCGGCGTTCTTCAGATCGATCAGCAGCTGGACGATGTAGTAGCCCACGGTTATCCAGAACGAGATCGTGCAGATGGCAAAGAAGCTGTGTGAGGGGGTCGAGTGATCAGTGATCAGTGATCAGGCGGTGATCAAGTGCGCACTTACACGAGTATGCTGAGCAGCTCCATGAGGAAGGTGAGCAGCGCGTTGACGTACTCGTTGCTGCAGATGCGGATGCCCTTGGAGACCTGGCCGGAGCCCTTCTTGCAGCCGGGACTGCAGTCCGTGCTGACGCCGCAGAGCTCGTCGCAGTTGATGTGCTTGCCGCACTTGGTGTGCCCGTAGGCGCTCAGCAGGCCCTGGTTGCCCTGCAGGTGCACGGGCAGGCCGAGCGTGTCCCGGCCCTGGTTGGCGGCCAGCGCCTCCGGGCCCCTCGACTCGAAAATGTCGTAGTTGATGCTGCAGCCGCTGCGCGGCTTGCCCCCCTGCCGCAGCACGCTCTCCGTGTCGCTCGACTTGCGGGCGAAGGTCATCGCGCCGAACACGATGCCCGCCGCGCCCCTGCCGTCGGCGTCCGGGCCCAGGGAGCCCAGGGAGCCCGGACAGCGGCACTTGTCGGCGCCGGGCGCGTGCTCCGTCTGCTGGTACTGCTCCATGCCCGGCTGGACGTCGTCGCGGCCGCGTTGGCCGCACGTTGTGCACTTGCCCCGGCCGGCGACCCTGGCCATGTCCCTAACGTCGTCCCGAGTGGAGCCCCTGCGGGAGCCTCTGCCGGAGCCCGGACTCGAGGCCGTTCCGCATGTGCACTGTGCCGGGCCCATGCCCGCGCCCCTGCCTGATCCGCTGCCCGGGCTCATTGGTGAACTCCTGCCCGGGCTCAGGGGTGAACTCCTGCCCGGGCTCAGGGGTGAACTCCTGCCCGGACTCAATGGTGAAGTCCTTCCCTGGCTCATTGGTGAAGTCCTTCCCTGGCTCATTGGTGAACTCCTTGCCGGACTCATTGGTGAACTCCTGCACGGGCTCATTGGTGAACTCCTTTCCGGGCTCATTGGTGCACTCCTTCCCGGGCTCATTGGTGCACTCCTTCCCGGGCTCATTGGTGCACTCCTGCACGGGCTCATTGGTGCACTCCTGCCCGGGCTCAACGGCAAACCCCTTTCCGATCCCATTTCCGGACCTCCGCCCTGGGCGCCCGGACAGCCGCACTTATCGCCGCCTGTGCCCGCTGGCGGCTGTCGGCCTGCGCCCATAATTGCCGGACTCGATCTCTGGCCGGCGCAGCCCGTGTCCATGCCCGTGCCCGTCCCCGTGCCCATGCCCATTGGCCGCCCGATTTGCTGGCCGCAGATGCCGCTCTTGCTGGCGGCGATCGCCTGGCTCTGCGCCATCTTCGCCTCCAGCGCCCGACTCTTGCACTTCTTGCAGGGACAGGGCGGCTGCGGAAACGGACACCCCGGTATGCTCAGGCTCATCGCCGGCCCGGAGTTGGCCCCCTCGCATTCGCACTTGGCCGATGACATCGCGCTACGCTCGCCGGGATTTCACCTACTCACGTGAATTTGTGCACACAATTGAATCGAGACTGGCACTGACAGATTCTGGATAGAAACTGGTCTCGGGCGGCCCCAGCTGGCCGATATGTAGATGCCCACTTCGATTGCCCCGATTCAAAAACGAGTGCTCGACTCGCAGATACCCTGCAACTTTTTTGGTTACACAGTTTTTTAAAATGAAAATCAATATTTATCGATCTGCGAGGAACGCCATTAAGTGATATCCCAACTCCGACTCATGCTATAATATAATTTGCATCGATTATCGATTTTATCGGGCGGTAACTAGCTGACCGATATACAGATGCCCACTTCGATTGCCCCGATTCCCGAAATCGATCAGCAAATTCAAAGACGAGTGCTCGACTCGCACATACCCTGCAAGCTTTTGGGCTAAACAGTTTTTTAAAATGAAAATCGATATTTATCGATGTGCGAGGAACGCCATTAAGTATTATCCCAACTCCGACTCATGCTATAATATAATTTGCATCGATTATCGATTTTATCGGGCGGTAACTAGCTGACCGATATACAGATGCCCACTTCGATTGCCCCGATTCCCGAAATCGATCAGCAAATTCAAAGACGAGTGCTCGACTCGCACATACCCTGCAAGCTTTTGGGCTAAACAGTTTTTTAAAATGAAAATCGATATTTATCGATGTGCGAGGAACGCCATTAAGTGATATCCCAAATCCGACTCATGCTATAAAATAATTTGCATCGATTATCGATTTTATCGGGAGGTAACTAGCTGACCGATATATACATAGATGACCACTTCGATTGCCCCGATTCCCGAAATCGATCAGCAAATTCAAAGACGAGTGCTCGACTCGCACATACCCTGCAACTTTTTTGGTTACACAGTTTTTTTTAAATGAAAATCGATATTTATCGATCTGTGAGGAACGCCACTAAATATTATCCCAACTCCGACTCATGCCATAAAATAATTTGCATTGTAAATTTGTCTTTTCAATTCGAAATTTAGGAACTTGGCATAAAATCGATTTTTATCGATTTGATGGAAGCCGAAATCTATGTATATGTGTTAAGCTTTCCTTTCTCTAGCTATTACAACTTTCGAAACATATATATACATATATACATATACATATATATTATATATATGAAACATGTTTTGAAAATCGATTTTTATCGATTTGTTGACTTACAGGCACTCAAACTTTAAAATATTGGTATTGTACTTGTACTTGAAATTTTGGATATATACTTGTGGTTGGCTGCTGCAGACAAAGTGTTAAGATTTTTGTGCCACGCCCACTGGGAGGCTGGCAAATCGATAACATGTCGATACACCTTAAATCGCATACCGATAAAAGGTTAATATTTGCCACAATCTTAAAGTTAGTCACCAAATTTGCTATTTAGATTGCTGGCGACCTCCCCAGAATTTTTACCCCTGCCACGCCCATTAGACCGCCCCCAGTCACCCCACCCCCACGAATTGCGAAAGCCTATATCTCCCTCAACTAGAGTCAGCAAAATTTAAAGGTCGAATTTTAGTGGTCACACCCTTTAAAGATCGCTAAAAGAATGTTCTGGCCACGCCCACATCCGCCCCCGCAGATCGCAAAAATCTACATCTCCCACAATTTTAGCGCTATATACATATATTGAAAATTCTGCAGGTATTGTTCGGGCGATCTTCTCTTAAGATCGAGCCAAAAAAATATATAAAAATGCACAGTACTGTGAAAGAGTATTGCGCAGTCGGTTACGTCCGCCTGCAGCGCTCTTACTTGTGTTTCTTTCAATTTGCATCACAATTCTCCATAGTTTAAAATTCGCTTTGCGTTTGTTTCAGAGAGCGACGAGGAACACGACTTCATACGGAACACCACCTGGTACATAATGCCCGTGCTGAATCCGGACGGATACGTGTACAGTCACGAGTACGATCGGTTTTGGAAGAAGTCGCGATCGCAGCACGTGGCGAGGCCGCCGAGCGGACTGCTCGACTCGGCGATGACGTGGCTGCAGCAGAAGCGGCCCGGGGAGAAGATCTGCCACGGCGTCGACCTGGACCGCAATTGGCAGTACCAGTGGGGCAAGCGGGGCAGCTCGAAGGCGCCCTGCAATGAGTTCTACGCCGGGCCGGCGCCGTTCTCGGAGCCGGAGACAAAAGCCCTATCCGACTTCCTGATGGACTATCGCACCCAGATCAAGCTGTATATATCACTGCAGGCGTACGGCCAGGTGGTCTCGTATCCGGTGAAGGCCAATTCCACGTTCAACTCGGAGCGCTTGGACGACTTCCTCGACGTGGCCATGGTGGGCACCGATGTCCTGCGCAAAAAGGGCAGCAAGGCGCGCTACAAGGTCGACTCGGCCAACGATTTGATCGAGCGCCGTTCCGGTATGCACTCAACCGTACTCCACTCCACTCCGTTCGACGTAATCATGTGCCCCTTCTTCTTTTGTTTTGTGCAGGCTGTGCGGATGCGTTTGCCGCCTACGAGATTGGCATACCGTTCAGCTTTACGCTCCAGCTGGCGGACAATGGCGTCCACGGCTATCTAATGCCCAGCGGCGCCATCGAGACAACGGCCCGGGACGCCTTCGAGATAATTGGCGGCATGCTGGACTACATCTGAGCCGGAACCGGCTCATTGGATGATTGGGCGCGGCATAACTCAAACGTTAGTTCCTTCTCGGCTGCGATCACATCCGCATTTCTGCTCTTACTTTTAATTGAGGACGAAACCAACGCACAACTCGATATATATAATAATAATATACTTAGTTGTTTTTTGATCTGTTTTTTTTTATATACATATACATATAAATATATATACATATTTTAAGACTTAATGTTTATATACGTATTAATATGAATATGACTTAGTAACTTTAAACGTAAACAATACAACAAAGTGTGGATTTTTATCTTAAACGCTGCTAACTTGTTTCTTTTTTTATAACCTTTATAAACAATGAAGTCATTTTCATTTAGCTTTGATACAAATATACATCGGTTATCTCACTTTGCATGGATGCCATGCAATTACAATATATATAGCTACAATACATAATATATATCAGCCCAGAGGCGTAGGCAGGATTTCTTTTTAGGGGGTACCGAAGTTACAAAATAAATATATGTTTAATACGAGGATATAGGAAGATTGCCGCTTTTTTTTCACAAATTTCCTTGGGGTGTCAATCAAAAACACCCCGCTTACGTCGTATAGGTCTGTATCAGGGAGTTTTGATATGGAACCCTATTAATTAGTCCTATGTAACCACTTCTAGTTATAGAAGCAGTTAATGGTTTATTGCGGCTCCTGCTGGAGCCGAATGCGTTCCGAGAGCGCCGCAAAACTCGTGTGCAGCTCATTGCCACTGAAGTAGAGTCCGATGAGCAGCTTGAATTGTGCCGGCGTCAGGGGATAGGCATCGGTGGGCATCACAACGACGGCGTCCACAGCGCTTGGACGCCGCTGCGTCCGCAAGATGTCCAGGTAATTGCAAAAGGCGGCCGCACACTTGGCTATTTGACGGACCAGGGTCGATCTGGCGCATTGCTCCAGCACCGGTCGGGTGATCAGCTCGTGGACAATGGCGTGCATATCGAAGATGACGAGATCGGGCCGGCGCACGCAGTTGGCCAGCTCGAGAATGCAACGCGGTGCGCTCTCAATGTCCTTCAGTCGAACGTTTATCCAGCGCTCCAGATGAACGAGCGAGCGCGGCTTTTCCATCAAGCGCGACAAACATATTTTGTGCTGGGTCATCAGGAGCACCATCTTCTGGCGCAGCACGCACTGCTCGCACAGCTGCAAGGAAAGGGGATGAGGATGAGTTGGCGAGCGAGCGAGCGTCAAAATTGGGGCTTACCTTCAGCATGTGTTGAACGTAATCCCCGTTGGGCGTCAAAATGATGTGATTTCTAATGGGCTGCAAGTGGAAATACAAATATAAATATTGTATATTATATTAAATGTGTAAATGTGCAGTTCGCAATAAGGTGCAACACATTTAACTTGGCTTTTAACTCACATCGTCATCTGGAACGTGCAGCATATTTACTGGCTTTTGATTAGGCGCTTTCGTATCTGATTTTAACATAATTCGACGCTTGAAGTTTGTGGTGGCAAATCGATAGGTGGGCATATCGCTATTTGGTTAACATTATTTTGACAGTTAACATTCGTGATATTGATATTTAGCGGCCTTTTAAAATGGGGCAATAACATACACTTTCATTACAATATACATAAACCTTAAACATTGAGTTTCAAATAAGACGAAAACAATTATTAATGTAAACAATTTGTGTGTATGTCAATTTTTTATTTTTATCATTTTGACATTTCAACAGCATTTACAGTGCGTTTACATAACAATCTAGTGATTTTGTGTGAACATTACATTGGAGCAAAAATATTGAGTTAAAAGTTCAATTGAGTAACAACATTGCCAATCGGAGTATAACATAGGGTCGCTTTCACCACACCGAAATTTCTCATGCTGTAAATAGTCGACAGTCGAGCGTACCTACTGGCGACTGGAGCGACTGGGATAAATATACGATAAACACAGAGCGGGAGGGAGACAAATATATAAACTATCGCTGTAAACTCAACACAGCCGTGCCGTGCCGACGAACGAAAGAGCGCACAAAGCGTAATGTGGAAGAATTGAAAAAAATCATCAAGTATAGAGGCCAAAAGCAAACGCAGCAGTTGGGCGAATTATAATATTTTTTGATTAATAACCCAAAGTAACGCATGCTAGCTGCATTACCAAGAAAGTGAATGCAAGCGGCGAACATATTGCGGTAAGATAAACAGCCAAATCGAACAGCAAATAGCCAAAAAAGCCAAAGAAGCGACGACGACCAACCAACACCAACACTCACGTACAGACACACACACATATATAGCCTGACAAACACACACACACACTCCAGTGAAAAAGTGCAAGCCGCGAGCACTTTTGAAGGCGTGAAACGCAGATCAGCTTCCACGAAAAGTCAATCAAATGCAAATTTGATTGTGTTTATCGCTGCGGCCAGCTGCTGATGTTTGCAAACACATTTCCGTGTTTTTAGGCAGGCGAACATCGAACGGCAAACGGCACTTGCCGACGACTGCTGCGCGACCGCGATAGAGCCCACACACACACACCTATAGACAACGCACACACGCAACACACTGTGAAGCACGCATACAGCAGCGCCACAACACACACACACACGTACACACACCCGCGCGTTCCGCAGTGGGAGCAGGAGCCACAGGAACAGGAGAGGGCGAGCGAAGAAGAGGCCCGGCTGCCGCCATTATCTTGAAAGTGCGAGGAGGAAACAGCGCGGGTGGACAAGTTGATGCCACTGCTGACTCCTCTGGCGCCGCTCCTGCTGTTCCCGTCGTCGTCGTCTTCGTCGTCGGCCAGGAACCCCAAAACAGAAGACCAAAACAACAACAACAACAATAACAACAAGCGAAGCGTATTGGCGAAAATTTTGCATTGATGGTAATGCATGCTAGAAAACCGCAGCGTATGAACGATGGGTAAATTAATTGTTTTCAATTCATTCATATTTAACAAACGTATACATATATATATATATATTTAAATGCACATCTATATATAAATATATGTCTATGAAGTCGCTTACATCTTAATTTGTACGTAGAAAAGCCCTAAAAACTTGAACGCCAACTTTTGTTTACATATACGTATATGTACGCACGTTCCGTGCTGCTGCTTGCTGCACACACACGCACACACACATAAATACCACACATGTGTATGCACGTCCCCGCCCCGCGAAATGTGTTAGTGCTTGTAAATATGTGTACACATATATATCTGTGTACCTCTGTGTATGTGATTTGTGCATATATGATTTATTCGAGAAAGAAAAAAAAAGTAAATCAAATTAAGTGTTTGCTGCATATTTTGTCATCTTGTAATATTTTGCTCCATTGCGTTGCGCTCGTTTAGCGCGGTTTGGGACATTCTCCAAACGTTCGTTCGTTGTGCCGTCTATGTCGAAGTTATTCACCACACTCTATTGGCTGCTCGCTCGCACGCTCTCAATTGCACAGCTGTATGGCGCTCTCTGTCATTTACCGCTTGCATTTCGGCACTGCAAAAAAGACAATTAGGTCCAGCCTCAATTCTTTCTGATTGAAAGCCAGAGGCCGTGAAGGACTTGAATCTCCTGTATTAGATTTTTACGTATTTTTTGTTTGTTTTTTTTTTTGTTTTTTTTTTAACTTTTAACTTAAATTTGTCGACCTGCATGCTCGCATATATATATATGTATATATAGACAACAAACTAACCATCGAGAGGCACATATCATCAAATCATTTATATTCTGATTCTGATATTGTTATTGTTTGTCGGTAAATATATTCGGATAAATCAGTCGGACAAGCGACTGGCGGCACGCGCAATATTTGTGAATCTCTTCTGTTCTTCCACTAGAGCTGTAACAACCGATCGAAACGTAAATGATGAATAACGCTTGGAGCGATACCGAGTCCGAGACTGATTCCGGCCGTGGTTCCAATTGGAGCGAAACCCTCAGCGAGCCGAGCGGCAAAGATGTTCCGCTGGTCGACGGAATTGTGCCACAGCAGAAGCTGGCGCTGTTGTGCAACAACAGGATGTATAATCTGGTGCCCGAAGGGGACTACGATGATATCGAGCATGAGCTGGAGAAGTGTACGCTAACGATCGATCTGGCCGATAAAGTTGAGCAATTAAAGCAACCGGAAGCGAATCCCAACGGGAACAATCCGACAGATGCCGTCACCATTGATGGCAATGTGGAGCCATCTGAGGCGGACATTGAACCGCCCGAATCAATTTGCATGGTTAAGCCGTCATTTACCGTTGTTTATACGGTTTGCAAGTGCATCTATGATGGCAACAATAAGTTGATATCGAGCAAAGTAGCACACAGCGAGGCGTATCCGTGCTATGACTTGTCCGACGACGAAGAGAATGTGCATCAGGAGAATGGGGGGGTTGAGAATATGTCGCCCGATGCTGACAGTAACAATAACATCATTATTGATAATCATACAGATGATGATAATGATGATGGTGATCAGCAGCTGGGTCCGAGACCGTCAAAACGCATCAAGCTTGAATCCTATCCATAATACAATTTTTAAGCAACTATTTAATGTTAGCTGAGACCAAACCAAACAAAAACGAAATACGACCAAAAAAACAAATAACTGCAAAACGAAACCAAATAAATAACCAACTTTTTTTTAATACATTACTTGTTGCTTTAAGTTGCATGTTTATTGTTTATTTGTTGTCTGGGCTAACGCACCACTCGGTATATATATATGTATATATATATATATATATATATATATATATTATATTTTAAGACAAGTTTTCCAATTTGATATTGAACACCTTATTGCCTATACTAACTAGCTAAGCTTACGGCGTATGTCCAAACATGTTTATTAAAATTTGTTCGTTTTCTTTCTCAATTTGCAGGTACTTTGAGAAGCATACCAGTCACACATCCTACCAGGTGAGCATTGAGTATTGAGCGATTGTCGAACGCCGGCCCCCATCCCAAAATAGAGAACCCCCGTCCCCCCCAAAGAGAAGCCACACTTTACCTTTTTAGTACTAAAGATCTTGATTTGTAAATTAAGCGTAGTTTTGGTATTTCATAAGCTTTTTTTGTTTTTTTTTCTTATTGTGTTTTGTTAGTTGTTCAATTCGTATTAGAGAAATGCCAAAGAATTTGTAGATCCGTAATTGTATGTATGTTCATTCAGCATCCTGTCCCCAAGTGTGTGCTGTATGCGTGTGTGCGTGTGTGTGTGTGTGTTTACGTTTCTATACATTGTATATGAGATGTGTGTGTGTGCCTTCATTCATTTAACATAGATATGCTTACATACCCGATATGTATTCGATTATATGTATCTGTCTGTATGTAGTACTGACGCAAGTTTCATTTATACCCTCTCCAAATAATCCACTCCGCATTTTGGGCACGCGGCATTGCAGCGAATTAAACGAACTGATCTAACTAATTTACACGTAATTAGAGTAACACTTGGATAAAGCTAAGCATAAACACTGGATCCACAACTCATTTCAATTCTAAATCGAAAACGTTAGCTCTAAACCCGGAAACGGAAACGATAAACGAAAAACAAAAACCACAAAAAACTCGAAACGAAAAAAACGGGATAACATTAACATAATTATTTTATATAAAAAGTAAAACAAAAAATCGAAATGCACAAACAACAATTTATACAAAAAACGCGTTCGAATCGTTTATATTGTTAATGGAAACTAAAAGAATTATTATTATATACACATAACTCGAATATATCGCTAGAGAAATATCGACAATTTTATTAGTAATAAATAGATAAACTAAACAAAAAAAAAACAATTTGCAAAATCATGATTAATGGAGGATAACGAACCTCACTTGCAAGACCAAAAAGCAATAAACATTTAACTAAACTAAAATTAATTTTTAACGAACAAAAAACAAACACTGCGCATATTCAAACGTAGCCTTAAAAGTCAAATCGAACGTAAAACTCGCATATGAAGAAGAACACAAACGTGCCTAAGCCATAAACAGCATTAATTAGAATATCTTAAACAAGTGAAAGTTAAGGAAAGGAAATTCAACTAATCATACACCCACACACACACACCTACACACAAAAACAAACACTCACACACACACACACATAGATTACACCCACAAAACGTCGAGTTCAGACTGCAGTGCCTCAGCAACATTGAAGTGTTGCTGCTGCAGCAGCAGCCGGCGTCAGCAACAACAACAGCAACGACGAGGCGGCAATTGAGGAAGGCGCGGCCACGCGGCAGGACGAGCACGACGCCAACGCCATCTATGACGAGCGGCAGCAGCGGCGGCAGCAGCAGCAGCAGAAGCAACATGGCCGTTGATTTGTCAATGCTGACCAACAACATCAACACAAACAACAGCATCAGCATCAACATCAATAACAACAACAACATTTGCAGCAGCAGCAGTAGCAACAGCAGCAGCAGCAGCAATAAAATTGCAGCCATAGCCTCGTCAGCTATCGGAATTTTTCGCGTAGATGTAAGTAATTTTAACAAGCACAACAACAGCAATCAAGACGTATAAGAAGCCGACTAAGAAGAAGACAAAGAAACATAAAAAAAATAAAAATATATGTGGAAAATAGCATTGAACAAGCGGCGGCAGCAACAAAAGTAACTAAATAAATACAAAGCAAGAGCATTAAATGAAACAAAATGAATAACATTTCAAAATAAAAACAACAAGCAACACACACACACACACACACCCACAAACATTCACACATACACATACAGAACAACAGCAACGACAACAAGAACAACAACAACAACAGTCAACGTGCTTATTTAAAGGCAAATAAAAGCTAAAAGAACAAAAAGTTCACTTTACATTTTAATTGTTTTCGTGTTTTAAGTTCGTTTTGTGTTCGTTTCGTGTCGCCCATAAATTCCCAAGCCTTTTGAACCAACAGATCACCAAACTAACATACACACACACACACACCCGAATAATGCAAAATTCAAAACAAATCGAAATTGGCACCTGGAACTGCACAGCGCTAAAAAAAAACCACAATTAAAAATAAAACATCAACAACATCTATTGGCAATCATTTTTTAATAGCAAAATATTATCATGTAGCAAAAATGTTTTCGTTTATATTTGTAGTTTTAGTTTTTACTATTAACCCGTCCCAACTAGGCCCCCAATATTCCCGCCCCTCCAAAAACATTGGTAACAATAATAACTTAATAATTCATAAAAGTAATAACAATAAGATCAATAATTAAAACATTTAAAACTACAAAAATAACAAGAGCAAAACAAAAAAAAAAGACAACATCTGCAAATTGTGTATGGCTTTTATATTAATGCAAACCCATCAACGTCAACATCTTTTTCGACAGAGCTCAAAGTACAGCAGTTCAAAGCGCGAGTATGAACGCGATCGTTCCTCCAACTATCGCGATCGTGACATATCGCCGGGCGGAGGCGGCGGCGGTGGTGGCGGCGGCGGCGGCGGCAGTGGAGGCGGCGGCGGCCCTTTGAATAATGGCAACAGCTATCGCTCACAATCACCAGACATAGATTCACCATCATCGCGCTCGCATGAACTGCGCGAGCGCAGCGATCATCGCGGTGGTGGCGGCGGCGGCGGCGGTGGAGGCGGAGGCGGCGGCGGCGGCGGTAGTGGCGGCAGTAACGAGCGCTACAATTTCATTCAAAAGATGCGCGATCGGGAACGCGATTTATACAAGAAGGATAAATATTCCGGTGACTACAATTAGCCCTAATCATCCATAATGTGATTACTTATCAATATTTTCTTGCTGTTTGCAGACAAACGTGATCGGCGCGGCAATGATCGCGACTCGGAGTCATCGTATCGCACGAATCACGACAGGGATCGCCGTGGCGGCGGCGCTAAGCTTTGCTCATCGCGCGACAACGACAAGCGTTCCGGTTCCGACGATCGGGATCGTGAACGTGAGCGCGACCTGCGCGACAAGCGGGACAGAGGCGCCGATCGCGATCGGGATATGTACAAGAAGGACAAATATGCAGGTGTGTATTATATCAGATATCAGCTATATAGTAGCGACAATATTTTTCATCTATATCTGTTCATCTCCCCCAGACAAACGCGAGCGCAGCGATCGCGGTGAACGTGTGGCGCGCTATGGCGACTGGAGCGAGCATGTAAGCTCATCCGGTAAGTGCTTTAGTTGACCTAAGACCCATGTGCTACTAGAATGTTCTAACTTTGATTTTTTACAGGCAAAATGTATTACTACAACTGCAAAACTGAAGTCTCCCAATGGGAGAAGCCTAAGGAATGGGTAGATAGAGAAAGGTAAAATCCCCCGTCTGTGGTTTCTTTTGCTCAGTGAATGTAGATTTTATTTCTCGAAATACCAGTTGGTATATATTCTATGCTATATTATTAAAATGTCGAGATTTTTCGTATTTCGTTTTTGTTGAGTTTGCTCAAGATATCACTTAATAATCCAAGCTGTAAATGAGTAAGGATAATTAACTACAACTTATTTGTATATCCTGAAGTTTTCTTGTATATATATATCTTATTGGTTTGCGACCAAAGTGAGCAATTAGAGTTCTTGTATATAATCCTTATTGGCTAGCGAACAAAATCATTTTTATTATTAATGCCTATAGGCTTTCAACGAAGAAAAATGAGTTGAAAATGAGTTGCCTTAATTTTTATCTTTTAGATAATTGCTCTTGTTTAAATGTAATTCTTATCTATCTGATTCATAATGTAAATGTAATTCTTATCTACCTGATTCGTCATCAGTCACTTATCAGTCAATTATCCCGCTAGATATCTATATGTTTGTGTTTATGACACTGTGCAGAATCGAATTCGTTGCCCAATTTAAACAGTTTACAACTTGGCTATGATTACCTTATCTGGGCTAATTAAAGAATCCACTTCATACACAAAATCTTTACTAACTTTGAATTCGCTTTAGAAATTTGCCGCGTGATCAGCATCGTGAGAAGGACTACCGTGACAAGGATCGGGACCGAGATCGTGATGATCGCTTCTCAAGATCGAGTAAGTTGCAGCAGCAGCAGCAGCAGCAGCAGCAGCAGCAACAATGCAACAACAATGTACAACAAATTCTATTTCACATTCGCAGCATACAAACATTCCAATTCATCGCGCGACAATTCACGACTGAGATGGAATTACGACAACGACGGCGGCCCGCCCAGCCATCGAAGGCGTTTGGATGGTAAGCAGCAGCGCCTCTGAATCAACATAATTGTTGTGGCTAACTTATGCCCCCTCTCCCCACCCACCCACGCAGGTCGACATAACGATAATGCTGATATGGACATCAGCGGCGATTCGACGCCCACCTCGGAGGCCAGCTATTCGCTAAGCGGCACGCCCACAACACACGGCGGCAGCGGGGGCGGCGGCGTACAGTCTAGCGAACAGTCGTCGCTAATGCCGCAGGGTGCACTGGCGGGCGCATTGGGCAATGCACTGCCACGACTGGCCTCTCATCCAAATCCCAGCGCAGTGGTTACGCCCATGGGGGCGCATTACGGTGCCGTCACAGTGGGCGGCACTGGGGGTGGACCTGTTAGCGGCGCCACAATGTTGCCCACCAGCGGATTGGCCTCGGTGCCGTCCAGCATTGCCAACAGCAGCAACAGCAGCCTTAGAAACTCAGTTGTCGGCCACATTGGCTCAACGTCCAGCGTACGTCAAACGATTCTACACACCGGCATCATCTTAAGTTCCCAAATAAAATTAATCGATTTAAATGATTGTTCTTGCAGACGACCGTGCCGACGCTAGCGAATCAGGATCATCATCTGAACTCGAATGCGCCCGGGCCGCCTGGCAAGCTGCTCAGCGTTGGCAAGGATCAAACGACGCTGCTGATGCGACAGAAGCTACATTTAGGCCTAAGCGGCATAGATGTAACGCATCATCATATGCTAATTGGCGGCAGCAGCGTTTGTGGTAACAGCGGCTCATCGGTCGATGTCGTTAATCATGCCTACAACTCGGTCAACAATGTGACTGCCAGCAGCTTAAGCAGTTTAAGCAGCTTAAGGTGAGTTCACCATAATTATGAATGCTATACGGGCTAACAATCGTTTTCTGCAGGGATAACAGCCAACTCAACTCACCATTGTGCTTGCCGCATGGCCATCATAGTCTGTCGCCGTCGCTGAGCTTTACAAAGAGTCCCATACCAACGATCGTTAGCCACACAAACAATGTGAACGCCAGCAATGCCTACACCTGCAATGCGCCGTTTGGGCTTAAGACGCTGGATGGGATTGCCGTTGGCGTGGGCGTGGTGTCCTCCTCACCGGCGTTAAATTCGATCGGCAATAGTAATGCGATCGTTAGCAGCAGCAACAGCAGCAGCTGCAGCATACCCGGCCTGGGCACTGTCAGCGGCATTAGCGTCATCACCTCCATGGGCAGCAACAGTCTGTGCGGTAGTGCGACAGCGATTGGCGATGGGCCGCCAACGCCGACGCAAGAATTAGATTTAAGTGGCTCAGCTTTAGAACAACACCAACAACAACAGGTGGCAACCTCAGCAGCAGTCGCCGCAGCAGCTCTGTCCGCGGCCCAAGTAACGCAACAACTGGCGGCGCAACAGGTCCAACAGCAGCGTAAACGTAAGGACAATACCCTAACTATATCACTGGCATATCAATAATCCCATATACCTCATTCATTCACAGTCGATGGAACCGGTTCGGCCACGCTAAGCACCCTGCAGAGCTGCGTGGCCTCCGTGCAGGCGGCCAATCTGCGCGGCCCGGAAATATCGCCCAAGCTGGCTAAATACTTTCGTGCTGATTTAATTGCGCACGTGACCAACTGGCAGGCGGAGGCAGTGGAGCGTCAGGTAAGTTGGGGGATGGCTAAAGGCGAGAGTTGTCTGAGAAAGCATATTTTGTATATATTTTTATAATACCCACTCAATTCTCTTTTGTGCGGTAAAAAACACTACTTACTAAATTGTAAAAATAGGGATATGTTCCATAACTTTTAAAAAGCGCATAGAAAAAGGCGTGACTTAAATTGTAAATTATAAATTATATAATCCATAATTTTATAATATATAATACGTTCCAAAATGTTCGAAAAGCTTATAAGAGCAAAAAACTCATAGAAAAGTCGATATCTACTTAGAGAATTTGCAAGCAATAGATCAAATGTATATAGCTAGTTTATTTTAAATTATTATTCTAACGAATTCTTATTTGTCGTTCTGCTGAAATTAATCCAAAAATGTTTAAAAAGCAAATGGTTCGGTTTAGGCTTAGGTTCGGTGTTGGAATTCCGTTATGAACCTGTTCGGTTCAGCTTTGATATTTTTATACCAATCAAGAATTAGCCCCAACAATAATGTTGTTTTCATACAAAAATACGTTACACAAAATACGTTGACAAACTTGTAATACCCTTTACATTGAACCCTTTGTATTGTATTGCTTTCTGACTTAATTAATTGAAAATTTGGTACACTTGCAGGCGCAGAAATGCTGCGAGGACACGCACCTATTTGGGGACCTCACCTGCACACGGATATGCGCTGAACTGAAATGTGCGCGCAGTTTAGTGCGCAGCACGGAGATCAATGCCACACTGCAGGAACAAAAGTGAGTGTACGACTATAGTCGGTGTTCGGAAATGTTGCTAATTTTGTTGCTCATTCGATTACAGAATTATGTATCTGCGCCAGCAAATTCGCCGAATTGAGGAGTCGAAGACTCAGAACGCGTTCATGTCGGACGATACTTAGGATCAGGAGCAGTTTAGGCTGCGCGTGCATCGCAAGCTGTCTGTCAGGCTCAAAAAGAGCACACTCTGGCGCAGCTGATGATGATGATACTAATGCCCCACGAATTACCCCATGCAGATGGTTTGCTAGCATTCCATCTCAGTTCGCTCATTCGATGTAGATCACCCCAATGATGAATCTGAATTTGAGCAACTTTTGGGGACGGGCAAATGACACGTGCATCCTTTTTTTTTGTTTGTTGGTGGCGTGCATCTCGTTGACGATGTCGGCGCCTGTTGCAGGTGGCAATGCAACGTGGCGGCTGATTAATAAATGGTCGGCGAACAAAGAGCAACAACAAAACAGCAGCAGCAACAGCAAAAAAAAAAACCAAGAAGAAACAACAACAACAAACACTGAAACAAAGAAACAACGTGAAGAGAAGAACCACAAAAAACTAAAACATAATATAAAATTAGCAACGCGTAATAAATATCTTAAATAAGCATGAAGCGCAGCGGCAATGTTGCGATTATGTTGCCGCTATCTAAAAACAACAAACAAACAAACAAACAATAACACCAATAACAACAAAATCAATAACATCCAACAGAAATTGAATAGAAACAGAGACTACAGACAAAAACAAAACTTAAATGAAACAAATTCAAGAAGCAATAAGAAAGAAGCCTCCTCGTATCGAATCGTAGTAACAATTAACGAAACACCAACAGTAAAAACAAAAACAAATTAAAACAAAACATAAGTAAATAAAATCAAGTCAACCTAGTATACTCAACTGCAATAAAATGCTAATTTAATTGTATACAAATTATATATATATATATACAAATTATATATATATATATACATATATATATACATATATATATATATATAGAGTATATGAAAATGTATATTTACAATAACAAATGTGTGTGGCAGACTTGAAAAATACCCTTTTCCACTCGAAAGAACTAAAAAAAAAGAATCCCAATGCGTTAAAAATGGATTAGAGAGAAGAAAGAGAGGGAGAAATAAGCTATGCTTTCAGAGAAAGAGTTAGAAAGAGGAGAGACAGAGAGGGACAAGTCCACACGCTTAGCCTTCATAGTAACCGCAAAAAAATCCGTTAGGGGTATTCACATTGACAGTTTCAAAGTTTATTTTTTGTATGCGACAAATTTGTTCATCTTTGAAACTGTCTAATTTTGTTTAATTTTAAAAAGCAATTTTCATACAGATTTTGATAAACAAGGGAAAAAAATGAAAACAAATTGCATATGTGTCTATAATGGAAGAGCTTTGCGTTGCATTGCGAGTGTTATATTTCTCATTCTTATTTTTGGTTCTTTTTTGGAGTTTAGGTAAAATTGTGTCTGCTTCAAGAGAATGAAACAACAAAACTACACAATATCAACACACACATGTACGTAACATAAATAAACGTATACACACAACCACACACACCAACACACCCACACGCACCATCTCGAGAGCGCCTGGCCGTTTAGGCTTCATTTCTAGCTTCTTAGTCCTTATGCGAAAATGTATTTATTTTGTTTTTGAAATTGAATTTGCAATCACTTGTTTTTTTTACGCATTATTTCTACAATTTTTTTTTAAATTAAAATATAAATTAATATATATTTATATATATTAATTAAAAACAACATATTTATATATATAATTTTATATATATATATATATATATATACATATATATAAATATATATATTTATTTATGTGAACGTAATTTGTCTTATTTAAGCAAGTAAATGAAAAATTGAAGATCACCCAACACAACACGCGTATGTAAGTGTAATTTGAGTTTTTAACATTAACTTGTCTAAAACTAAAAGAGAAATACGAAAAACAAAACATAGAAAACAAAGCAAACAAGTTTAATAATATAAATAAATATAAATAATAATGATAACTACTGTAGATATACATCTAATTAAATACAATGGTATATATAAATATATTTAAATACAAAAAGAAGGTAAACATAAAAAATTTATATTATTTAGCTAAGCGTCGAAATCGAAAAATATAAAAACTTTTATGATTAAAATCGAATTTTCATTGGGAGCTTAATGCACAGAATTTTTACATACAACTTTAGAATTTCTAAATTGTATCATTTTTGGAGCAGTTATTTTCAAGATGCCTAAAATTAAAAAACATCAAACACAACGATTGAAGCTATATGTTGGTAAGTTTCTGGTCAAATTTTAAAAATCATATAGTTAAAGCGCGTAATTTTTAAAGCTGATCTTAACGTGCATTTCATTTCTTTTTTTACAATTGTAAAAATAATATAAGTTTTTTGCATACCATACGCCGATCAAGTTTATTTCAAATTAACGATAAGTGCGCTTTTCTTTTATGGGACACAAGTCGCCATGAAGGTAAGAAATTACCCGTTATAAAAATTTAAAAAAGAAAACAGCTCAGTACTAATAATAAAATAACAGGCTTGATTTGATATATCTAGGACAAGGGACACAAGGTCAATTCGAGAACAAATCTAATAAAACAACGTTAGCATCCTTGCCAGTTCTCAGTTGCGTGTGTTCGTGTGTTTCTTATGGGTAGTAATTATCAAGGAATTGTCGCCTCAACTGGCGTATGAAAGTATGCAGTGGCTTTTAAACGCAGACCTAATTTAATTGGCCCTACACACATACACACACACACACACACACACAGGGCGGCAAAGCTTCTGAATTGCGCGCTTAAAGCTGCCGAAAAGCTTTACATTTGCCGGCTGTGTGCAGCAAACAGAGAGCCAAAAAGCCAACGAGCTTTCGCTGCAAAGTAGCGGCATTTAACCCAGCAGACAATGTGCAGTGCAGCGAATTCGCTGCTGCGACCAATGAATGCGAGAGGGCGAAACGAATGAACACCCAACGAGGACGCAAAAGAAGCCGACGATGTGTTTACGCCGTTGCGTCCCGCACCGAGCACGTTTCCCGTTAACGTTAGCTGTTTGCTGGGCATTTGGCATCTGCGGCCTGTCAGAGGACAACGAATGCCAACAAGTAGCAGTTCAGCATCGACAACGCCAGCGTTCGCTTGCGTCTGGCTGATGGGAGCGCAGTGACAGTGTCTACGAAACCAAAAAACCAGAGAGATTTACGAAACAGTTACTTTTGAAAACAATTGTAACGGTCTTCGCAATCAAAACTGTTTGAATATTTAGCGTGTGTTTTTGTTGTTTGTTTGCGGTTTATAGTGCAAAGTGAAAAGTGATAAGCACAGAGATAATTATTACGGTAAAACCAGAAACCATCGCCAGTTTTAAAAAGCAACTAAGAAAGTAAAAGCAAATTACGGTAAGTACAGAAACTCAATTACTTTTGCAACTCCTCAAAGTTTAATTAAAGTGTATTAATGTATTTTATCACCAAGTGCATTTTTTCTTTTATAGTTTGTAACTAGTATGAAATGTGTTTGAAAATCGGAATCCAATTGGAAACTACATTCAAAATTTCAGATGATTGGACTGAAAAAATGTTAAGATTATCATAAGGTTGTTTTGGTTTTCGGTGAAAGCTAAAAACGTTTATCAAATTGGTTAGGTTGAAAGTTTCAAATGGAATCTAGGGCCATTGGGAATTTGAGTATGTGTGTACAGTCAGAGAAAAAGCTGTATACAATTTTTACCGTTCTGTTTTTAAAATTTCAAAAACGTATCCTTCTTAAATTCTTAAAAACGACGTTACTAAATAGCAACAAATATTATAAATTAGAACAAAATATATTTAAGATCAAGAACTTTCGAACGTGAATTAAGCGTTAAATCTTTTAAAGAAAACACATTTCTTTTGGTTTTTGAATACAGTACCAAACCTTAACCTTAGCCGAATTTTGAACAAAGCTTACACTTAATTTAACTATTACCAATTTTTTTTTAGTGTATTGAATTACGACGAAAAACTAGAACAAACTTTGTGAATTGCCGCAACTGTAATGATGTTTTTCCCGGCATTTAGTTTTGATTCAAAGACAATATGAAATGTTTCAAGCCGTTTTTACGTACCGACACGATTATAATTTTTGCGAAAACCGAAAGATGCTTTATGATAGTTTAAATTTTATGAAATGCTTTCCATTTCTTGGAATAATATATTGTGCAGTTATTAAATCCCGTATTTTATGCATTGAAAATTGTATGCAAACTGCTAGCAAGTTTTTCTACGAAATAACCCAAAGCGCTTTAACTCTTAGATGCTGAATTTGGTTATAAATTGTAATAAGATTGCTCTCGGTTAAATTTTTGCAATTTCTTCGTTGCTTTTTAGTTGCATTTGCAATTTTCGAGCAGTCAGCAGCAGATACAACAAGAACAACAAACCACAGACAAAAAATAACAGTGTTTTGGCATATACATACATACATACATACATATGTATGTGTGTGTTCTATAGTATAAATAACTATTAAAAAGTTTGTGAAAGTATTTGACAATTGCAATGCGACAAAATATATATGTAAATAAATTGAAAATAAATAAAAATAAAAAGAAAATATAGCATACACTGGCAGAATTAGTGCGTCTCTCGCAGGACTAGGCTGTTATCCTTACGCGTTTTGCATTGCACCTAATTACCAGTGGGACCAGAGTGTTGCCATAAAAAGGATTGAAGGCCGCGCGTTTCATTGCTCAAGTGCGTTTCATTCTCCCAATATCATATGATTTGTGTGTCCTGACAGTTTTCCCTTTTTCTAGTTGTTTTTTTTTTCATTTTGTTATTTTTGATTTCTTTTTGTTGCTGTTGCTCGTGTTGTTTCCGTTGACCCCGCCAGTTGCCTTTGGCCTGTGCGCTTTATGCATTTCTGGCGCTGTCAAAATTGCTGGCACTTAAAAATGGCGCGCGCCAAAAGCAAAAGCAAAAGCAAATTCAAAGGCAAAAGCATTTGACGTTTGCCAATGTTGACAATTTGCATTGCCCAATGCCAACAGCCATAAATTTGACGCCACCAAGACCCGCACAGAGCAACCCAATGTGCGTCCATAGATCTGGGTGGGTTGGCCAACTGGAGTCCTAAGTCTGTCAATTCGCTTTAAGAGCGCGTTGAAAACGAGTTGGAATTTCATAAAACACAAGCGCAAATATTTAATGTGCTTATTATTTTTTTTTTTGCTTTTTTGTTTCTACAATTAATTATTTTCCTTTTTAAATTTTTCAACATTTAAGATTCATTCTATTTTTTGTTAATTTGTTTTAGAACTCATGTTAAATTCAACTTAAGATTATATATTTTTATTTCTGTTTTGTCCATTTATATTATATTAAGTACTATCTAAATATTAAATTATACAAATTTTCTTTTTGGAAATAATTAAATATGAAAAGAAACGAATTTATAAATATTTGGCCTGGATATATAAGTATATATTATTTGATAAAAATTTATTTGAATTGAATTAAAAGTTGCCATTTAACTTATGCATCAAATAAGAGATAAAAAATTTTTAATTATATTTCAATTTTCACCTTTAAAGTTTTGCCCCAAAAGGCTTCAGCCTTGTGATATCGTAAGCTCATTAAAAAGGTGATATTGTGAAAATGTATTTAATATTATTTATATATACGTTCTTGGTCTGGACCTCAAATATAATTGATATTTTAAATATATGGCTGACAAAAGACACTTTTATTAAATAAAAAATAGTTAGCACAAGAATTATTGCATTTATAAATTGAATAACTTAAAAATCGAGTAATAAAATATATGCATAATATAATAATTTTAATGTATGTAAATTTGAAAGCAAAATATTCCATTATTATTATTAATATAATTTATTGCATTTTTGTAGCTTACATTTTCGAAAATTAAACCAACCATTGAAAAAAAAATGGTTTTTAAGGTAATGTATTTGAGTCTTATATTCAGGAGTTTTGGAATTGAAAAAAAAAGTTTTTGAAATAAGAATTTCACATGCTTGTACTTATGCACATACGTAAAATTTGTTGGGATTTGGCTGAGTGTATGTTCTTGAATTTGTGTGTTCTGATCACAGAAGTGTCCCAACATTTCAATACACTATTAGTTTCCCTGTGCCGTTACTTTGTCTGTAGGGGGTCGGGATTTGAATGTTAACAGGTCCCTAAAACAATTTCAACTTAGCCGTAACAAGTTATGGCTGTCCTTTTATTTTCCTTTTGGTTTTCAGTGTTGACCTTGTGGTTTTATTTTGTGCGCTTTTTTTTTGTTTATTTGTTTTTTTTTGGTTTTTTTTTTTTTTTTTGGCATTCAAATTATGTGAATGTATTTCATTTTCATTTGCGACTTGCGCTTGTTTTAGATTTGTTGGTTGGCTTTTTGTTGTTTTATGGCTTGACCATTTGGCAGCCCTGCAGGGAGGGGGAGGGGGCGGTCGAGGGGTGGGGGCGGGGTCGGTTGTTTTAAGGCGGCTTGTGGCTGCGTGCCTGGCAAACATTTTCGACGAGATTTTCGAATGCTTTGGCAACTGCACTCAATTTTTATTACCTAGCACTCGCATTTCACTTAGCCTATTCACTCTCTATGTATTATGATGTGAAGGGAGCGTGTAACGGAGGTTGGGGGCTGGGGGCGAGCGTTCCCTCCTGTTGGTCAATGTTTTGCATAGTGCCCCAGCATTTTATATCTCCCTCGGTTCGGTCTGCGTTCACAGCTCTTGTTGTTGACACCGCCTGTTCTGCTTAGCTCGGCTCCGCTGTGCCCCTCCTCACACACACACACACACATACACACACACACATTCCCTAACATGCACACGCACACGCTCACGCACTTGCTGTTATAATTTGATTTGAGGTTTAGGCAACGGCCTCTGGTTACATTTACATTTTTATTTCCTCTCGGACGCATCCATTGGAGGGGGCGGGATATTGTTGTTGTTGTTGTTTCATGACTTTTGCCTAATGCTTTTTGTTGCTAAATCTTTGCCTGATTTAAATGAGAGTGTCTCTGGCCTTTTGGTCTCAGTGCTTGGCCACATTTCAATTTCAAACGAGCCGCGTGACATTCGTACAAATTGCATTTTCAGTTCGCAGCAAAATTTCGAACGAAAACAAAAAAAATGAAAAAAAAAAGAAAAATAGAAAATAAAAAACAACTTCAAACATCGTCAGCAATAATGCTGGGTGACTTCAGACGCGGTCGTATCCACTCACCGCTCGGGATACCCTCTCCCACTCCCGGTCCCATTTTCATGTTCATTCACCATTCTGAACTATGCGTTCGTCGTTTGCCGTGTGTTTTATGAGGGTTTATTGTAGCTTTTTGGCTAAGTCTAAGGCGAAAAGCCAACAACAGCAAAAACAAAAAAACTGTGTAAAAAAATGAATAAAAATGGTAACACGGCCATGAAATCGTAAACAGTTGATTCTGATTTTTCGCTTTCGTTTTTATAGCTTTATGTGTATGTGCTTATATGTATGTGTATATGTGTGTCTGTGTAAGTGCGAGTGTATTGGCCTAGCGAATAATTTTACTATGATTTTTAATAACTTTTGCAAATATGACGTTCTGGCTGTTGGGCAGTAATCGCAAGGTCGTAAAATAATAAACATTAAATAGATTTACCACCTCGCCAAATGCTAATAATTGGCTGCAAACCAAATAAATTGTTGCAGTTCAGGGTTCGCACCAATGCTTTGCCCTTGGGTTCAGTTCGTGAACCCGTTTTCCACATTAATAAGCACAGCTGTCATTTTACTCGAAATTAAAGGCAAATATAAATTTGAAATTTATAACTAAATATATATTACTTATTATATTTATATTCAATAAGAAAGTGGAATATTTTCTAGCAAGAGGTTACAAACTTTAGGGCTTGAGTTTTGTACTTACTATTATTTAAAGTAGAGAATTCTATAAAGATTTTTAAAAATGGTTCGGTTTTAGTTTAGGCTCGGCAGCTTTTTATAGCAACTAGTTTGGTTCACAGCAAAAATGGCTTTTTTATGGTTCGAACGGGTTTGCCTTGCAGCCTTTATTAGGGTCTTTTTATTAGGTATTGTTTTCTTTTATTGCTATTATTATTATTTTAATTCCGTTTTTAACTTGTTTGTTGTAATTGTATAAGCCAATTTTTAAAATACATGTGAGATATGAACAAAATTAAGATCAGATTTCGTCGCGAAACCTTTTCAAGCCTGCAGATATAAAAAATAATTAAATTAAATAATGCATTTTGTATTAACCTTTATGACGATCATTTGGCTAAGCAATATGGGACTTGGGCTTTGTTGAGGTAATTCGCATTTGCGGTTGTTGTTGTTTTTTTTTTTAAACACACTTTGATTATCTTAGCGCCTCCAGTGCCAGCAGCCCCATTCGCCATTCGCACTCGCCTCCGGGCCGGGGCACAGCATCGTGTTGCTATCAGGGCCGTTGTATGTCTTCTCCCCATTGTGGACGCAGTGCTTAGCGTATCGCAGCAGCGGGAACTGTGCGTAAATAGCATTAGAGGTTGTTCGCGGGCAGGTTGAGTCTGCCGGGTGGGTGCTCTCTGCACATACGACGGGGTCGCATGTCATTGTCGTACGAGTTGGCATATGTCACCAAGGTGTTGCTATTTGTTGTTGTTTCGCTAACTTATCCCAGCACATAAGCTCATATGTACATATGTATTTCGTCGTGCGGTTGTTTGAACTTGTGCAAATGTTATTTAGGTTTATGCCTGCAATACACACGCACACACACACACAACTCGTGTGTGTGTGTGTGATTTTTTTAAATTCTTATTTTCTTATGTGTTGACTGAAATTTTGCTGTCGTTTTTAGATTTTTCAGTGTGGCAATTTGATTTTCTCTTGAAATTTGCCGTGATCATATTTGTCAATAAAATATTTTTAATCCGACTTTGCGAGCTTAAGGCCTTGACAGCCAAAGCTTGCCTACACAGCAGTTAGCTTTTAAATTATAACTTTAAGCTAGCTTTATATAAATAAATACATTTTTAATATTTTAAGCTTGGCGACTTATATAATATTTGATGGTGTTTAATTCGATTATTATTTTTAATAATAAGCCATTATAACCATTAAAATAACCATTATATATCAGCCGAGAAGATTTTTCGTACAATTCCAAGTTTGCAGAAATATAATATTCGTGCATTCACAGACATACAAAGATAAACAAAATTTATTAAGTACTAGTGTTGCCAAAGTCTGACCAACGGTCGATTTTAATATATTTTAAAGATTATTTATCGTGAAAATATAACTTCATGTGCATACTTAACAAAAAAATAAATATGAACCCAAAAATATTTGCTTAATCTTTATAATTTGTTATATTAATTTAAGCTAATCCCAATGCAAAATCTGAACAAGTAAAAGTAAATAAAAATCGAGCTACATCAACAAAATTTTAAATTATTTAATTATTTTGTTAAAAGCATAAAAATAGCATGCATCAGATTCAAATATTAAAGGGTATTTAAAATATATATCAGATTTTGTTTTGTCATTTTGCGGTGCACAAAGTGTTTTATTATTTTTCTGTAGGTTTTGCATAAAATTTAATAAAGTTAGCAACTTGCCCAGATTTTGAAGCTTTAAAAACACTTTTTGCCCAGGCTACAAGTATTTGCTGTTCACGGGCGTGTTTGAGGGTAAATTTATGTAAATAGCAAAATCCTTAAATTGTCATTAGCTAAGCCTTTCCAGATTTGCGCTGTGTGCTGTTTTTATTTTTCTTTTTTTTTTTGGTTTTTTTTTCTGGACAAGGTCCTTGTTTATTTTAGCGCCAAAATGCGACACTCACAACTCCACACCGCGCCGTGACGCCAGCCCCCTCCGGCTCAGCCTTACACTGCCGCATTTTTAATGGCTTAACCCCAAAGCGAATTTCAGTTTTCAAATTGAAGCGAATGCAACAGCCAAAAAGCGGGCAATACTTTTTATTGCTCCATCATTAATTAATTGCTTTATGCTAAGTGCTTTTTATGCACCAAAGGGACGCAGAAAATTGCAAATAATTTACAAAAAATTGCGAGCTCCCGATGTGCATATATTTATGTATATATAAGTTATGGGCGAAAAAGAAAAAATAATTGTCAGTCGTTCGGTTCACGGTGCGAACCCATATTTCGCTCCTTTGAACTTGGTTATTCACATTAATAAAGCCTTGATTTGATTCGAGCCTTGGTTTGTTACATTCATTTAAATTTGAAAGAAAATGATTTTAATTACAGTTCTTTTGACTTTTTAGTTTATTTTCAATTAAGAGGCAGAGGTCGAATTCCGCTGTGTATTTATTTAATTTTGGCCAACATCTTTAGCTTTTCGTTGATAGTTTTATAGCTCCAAAACAGATGAATCAGTTGAAAATATTCATGTTTAATTTCTGCCTGTTTGTCGTGTTTATTGCACTTTGAACATATATGACAGGTTCATGTCAGCCAAAACTGCTTGGCAAAAGTTGCAGAGCACTTTATCTGCTTTGTTAAAAAAAAATACAATTGCAGTGCTGCCAACTTACAGTGCTTAAATATGCATAAGTACATACGACAGTTGAGAGAAATGTTCGGAAATAGAAATCATTTTCGCAATAAATTTGAATTTCTGCGCAACCACCAACAAGGAAAATTCGCTGTTTGTCAATCAATGTAAAACATTGTCAACCTGATTCTGTCACCATGTCTTACACAATATTAACAGTTATTTAATACTGAGTTGAGTAAATATCTGTCCTCTTGCTAATACCGTACTCTTATTATTATTATTATATTATTATTTTATTTTTAAGGTAATATTGCTTAACTTTTGGTCACATTACATTTTCAATGCTTTTTAACTTAATTTCCTGACATAAATAAATTAATTTTTATTAGTTTTGCGAAATACAAACGAAAATCTCTCGTTAATTTTTAAAAAGTACTATTTGAGTAGAGGCAATATTTTTTGTTAGCTATTTGTATTAAATAATCTCAGTTTTCTATCCTTGACGTTGCACATCATTCAAAGACTAAGCACTATCCTAAAGGAATTTGCTTTATGAGAATTGAATGGAAATATGAAAAGTCGAATTGTGTATGCTAATCTTGGGGCCATAATTCACAACTCACTTGATCAATGGCAACATCAAAACGAAAAGTGTTGCCAACTCGAGTGCGCATCCGTTTTACCATTTGCTTTTGTACTTTGTGCCTAATGTGTTGTTGTATTTGTGCTTGTATCTTCCTATTTCACATGTGTATTCTCGCACGTACACTCAGAGAAAAACGCTGCTTTAAATCCAACTACAAGCATAATTTCATTATTATTTATTTAGTTATGTTATCTATCAAATTAATTCCCGGTTAGAAAAGTTAAGCCAGAGCAACAAAAGCCTTCGGGCTGACGAGCAGATTATAATTTCTGCTGTAATGAACATTTTGATTTTGAATGCTCTGAAATTAAGTTTGAAGCATTCTTAATTTCATAAATAATGCTAAATTTAGTACACAGTACCTATTACAAAAATTTGCATAATTCAAATTGAACTTTCTTAATGAAATTCTATTCAAACTTTGGAATTATAAAAAATGCTTGAACAACTTTTTTTAAAATTAAGTTCAATTTGATATAATTAAAAAAGTTCGTGAGGTTTTTCGCACAGTGTAGCCGGTTTGCTTTTTGTTTAGTTTTAGGCCTATCGCTCAAGCTGCGTCTCTGCTTATCTGTTAAAAATGTTGCCTGCTTGTGGGCCATTTTGTTAGTCGCTGTGCATATGTGTTCCTGTATGTGTGTCTGTGTGTGTGTGACTGTGCATTTCCGTTTCCGTTTGCGATAGTTTCCGCTGCGTTGTCGGATTGCTGATGGTTTGATTGCGACTTTATAGCACGCAATGTTGTTGATGCTTCTATTGCTCATGATTGTGCGTGGGTTGAAGGGGGAGGGTGTGTGTGTGTGTGTGTGTGCGAGTGTGTGTGGCTGGCATGTTGCGTTGAGACGCTTACGCTGGTCATCTGTAGCGCACAAATGATGTGCCAATAAAGTTGGGCGCCTCTCAATTGTACCCAATAAAATTCATCTTTGCTTTTATGGCCATGCAGGGGCGTGACCACGCCCCCATTGCTTATGCACATAAACAGAAGCAGCACCATCATCTGCTTTGCCTTAAGCCCTTGTCAAATGTCATGTGGGTTTATCTTTTGGCAGCGCTTCAATTGTCCTTAAATTTTGCTCTCTGCTGCTGCTGCTGTTGCTTTCAATTTCGAGGCCTTGTCCAACGTTGCGTATACTTAACTTAACTGAACCTAACTTATTTTGTGGCATGGCCGCTGTGCTCTCATTGTTGTTGATTATGCGCGTGGCCAGCAGCAACTATATAGTTGCAGCTATTTTAGCAACTGGTCGGCGCCCAAGCTAACAGATGCACATCACGTCTTAACTCTCCACGAACATGGAGCGGGTTAAGGGGGGCAGTATCCAGAGAAAAGTTAAGCGCGTGGTTGGAAGCGTATTAAATTGAATGGTCAGACGAGACAACACAGTAGCAACAACAACAACAACAACAACAAGGACAACTAACCAACCAAATGGTGTTCCATGTAGTTGTACGTTGTTGTCTTTTTGCTCCAGTTGTTGTGGTTTGGCACTCAAGCAAAACGGATTCTCTACAAATGATGACAACGCCAGCCACATAAAAGTGTGCGTGTGTGTGTGTGTGTGTGTGGCCAGCACGCAACAGGAAATGTTGCCGCAGAAATGTACGAGATATTTTAAATCATCATCATTATCATCATCATCAACACAGGTTGTTGTTCGTTTTCCTATTTTTGCACTTGTTGTTGTTTATCTTTTAACTAAATTAATTGATCAACTTTTCTTTTTAAAGCATCACTTAACAAATAGCAAAATACTCGTTTATTTATGGACACACTTGTTTACCTTAAGGCACATTAGAACGGTTAAAAAATGGCAGTCGAAAACTCCTGAATGGGCAATACTCTGCTCCCACTTTGCTCCAATGAGTAATCAAAATAATGGCATTGACCTCAATTGCAGAAGAAAATATTTATTAGAGCTGGATTCACAATTGAGTGGATCAAAAATAAATAATACCAATCGATTTTTTATACCCTTGCGAATGCTATTAACATTGTTTTATTTCCATATATTTTGCTGATGAGTAGCAACAGTCAAGTATATGCGTTGTATACACCAATTCATTATATTCATCATGCAGCAATATAGCAACATATTTATCATAACAATATACACCAATATTCATCATACATCAAAACAATCATTAAATTTTTTTATTTTAAACTTTAAAATAAAATTTGAAATGTAATTCTTATCTTAGAACTTTGAAATATTATTTAAAAAGTAACAATTATTCTCTGAGAATATATAAATAATTAAAACTTATAACAGTTATATCATCGTATCAACGGACAAAGCGCACAAAACCCATGTTTTTACTTTAACCCAAAAAACATTTTTCATTTTTGCTTGTTTCAGAAATACATAATAAAAACGGGGAAAATAATAAAATGATCGTAAAAATAATTTATAAAAAAATAAATCATTTAAAAATTTCGGTGTTGGCAGTTACAAGTACAATAGAGAATGTAATATTTATTGTGCTAATAAACTATGTCGTAAAACGTACAAAAAAATAGATTTTAATTTATGTATTGGGCAACTATTTTCTAACGCTTTTCTAAAGTGCCATATGTGTACCAGGCAATTGAGATGAAACTAAAAACAACAAAAATAAATTATTATCATAATATGTATTAACGTTTATTAAATTCAAATAGTTGTTTTTAAAGTTTCGTTTGCTAAACTCCTGCGAGCAGCGTCTTGGGAGTCCTTATCAATAAAGCGCCTTTGGGGTCTGGTAATTATGATGCGATTCCGGCATTAACTGGATGCTGCGCCATTGTCCTGTCTTCACCAGCGGCTTTACCTTTTTCCACTTTGCTTTCGTTTTTTTCATTTCTCGTTTTTGTCTGTGTCGACATTTTGTTGGTTGTTGTTGTCGCTGGCTGTGGCGCAATTAAAAAACTACAAAATTTTCAAGTCTTTTGTCCGGCAATTGCTGTTGTTGGCGCTGCTAACGCGCTGCCATTTGGCCGGTTTCATTTTTGAGGTGCAAATGGCTGGCGATTAAGGCCGGGAAGCCAAACCAGGCTGTTGTTTTTCGCTGGTCTGGCGGACGGCTTTAACAACTTTTCTTATGAACTGCGTGAGATTTTCCATTCAACATAAATTCCAAACGATTAAAGCACACACTTATGCACACACACACACACATACGCACCCAGAAAGAGACATAGGCACAAGCTAGTGGTGAAAACAATGGAACACTCTTAGCCTAACTAAGTGCTCGACGGCCCCCAACTGTATGCTATATAATTTTTGTTGTACCCTGTAAACATGGCGTTTAACATTGTCAATAAGTAAGGGCGGCATTCTATAAATATCGTAATAGTTAATGTTTGTTCAATACAAATTGAAAAAAGGAGAACTATATCGACTATATTTTAATGGAATATTATATTTATTTTTCTTTATTTATTTTTTTCGTTTTTGTTTTTGAAATTTTTTATTAAATATACTTTGAAATAACAAAAGCTTAAATTAAATATTCTATAACAAATATGTAATAAATGGCAGCAAATTTTGCTTGAAATATTTTTGTTGATTTTTTTGTTGAGTTTTTGATTGATATGATTTGTAATTCAACATCTAAAACTCGCCCAAATAACACCTTGTAATAAAACACATTGAATTGTTAAGCACAGGGTATTAAGTATTTGAGCAATATACAGTAAATGTTTTCT
The DNA here is from genome assembly GCA_035043565.1 of Drosophila robusta. Taxonomy (NCBI): domain Eukaryota; kingdom Metazoa; phylum Arthropoda; class Insecta; order Diptera; family Drosophilidae; genus Drosophila; species Drosophila robusta. Next base: position 16,168,672 of record JAWNMW010000257.1, on the reverse strand, counting down.
AGTTGCTTCCTTTGTTTTTTTGCTCCTTGGTTATGCAGTAGAGAGTGTGTTTGTGTGTATGTGTGTAGTAGATAATTACACTCAAGGCCGGTTTCTTGTTGTTGCTGCTGCTGTTGTTGTTGTTGTTGTTACTGCTTCTATGGAGGCTTTGCAAATAGAGTCAACAAATTGCGATGTGACATCTTTAAGTTATCGTGATTTATCATGAAATGTAAACACTTAGTATCCATATAAAAAGTATTTAAATAACTACCAATTGATTCAAATTAAGTTTAAAACTTTTGCCAACTTGTCAAGAACTTCTATGTTAATGTACAAAATAAAAAATATATATATTTTCAAGTCTGAGAGAGAAATAAAGAGAATTAAGTGAAGACAGCTAAAAGTCTGTATCATTTATTTTTTAGATAAAACTTTATGTACATTCAATAAAATGCCAAGTACGAGCGATAAAGTAATTATACCATTTCGCATTTTACAATTTTTGAATGAAGTACATAAGACATTATAATAATTTTCATACTTTAAATAAGCATAATATTTGCTTATGAAAATGCAAACAAAACTTTTGAGAATTGACGCAGCTCGATCATCTAACATTAAATTATTTTATACGTCATGATGTCGAAGATGTTTCCTTCTGGCTTTTAAAAATTGTATAAGTTTAAAGGCTTTACAAAATTTTAATGAGTTTTCTTTGATTTTATGATGGTGGAACTAAAAATGAATTCTGAAAGTTCAAAATCCAATTGTAAACTGCAAACTTTCAGCTGATTTCTGTTTGTTGGTTTCGCAAAGTATTTGCATACAAAGTGTTAAAAGGCAAATCCACTTAGAAAAGCGTTCCATAAATCCATTTGCATATGTGTGCATTTTGTATTCGATGCGAACTTGTTTTATGGCCGCACCATTGAAAATAGGTTAAAACAGGATTCGTGAATATTTAGCGAACATTGTAACAATTGCCATTCGGTTAGCAGGTATGTAAATAAGTTAGTTACATTGTTGGTTCCACGTCAACCGTTCTTCCTCGTAGTTCACAATGTGTGTAGACCTCATTACCAGACCGAAGCCCCAAGCAACTAAACAGTTTTTTCACTCGCGGGTATTTTGAGATGGGAACGCTAAGTAATTTGGGGGCACAATTGAACATTGAGCTTATCGTTTATTTGTGTGTGTGTGTGCGGGTGTTTATGTGATTCCTTTTTTTGAAATACATTTAGGGCCCTTATGAGCTGTTGCTTCTTGCATTTATAATTCATTACTGATAGTAGAGACTTGTCTAGACTTTTGAGTTCCCTGGGGGTATTAAGTATTAAAGCTTGATTGCTTGAACATTTTCCCTTGCATATTTATCTTAGACTTTGAAGAATTTTACATAAGCTGAAGATATTGGGCTGATATATATATGTATGCAATTTGTGGGGAGTGAAGTGAGCGTAGCTGATATATTTGACATATACAGGATCAGTATTCTGTTGAATATTGAAATACACGATTTAATATCCGATGTTTGAAGTTGCCGATAAAGTGTTTTTCACTTTGGAACAAAGAATTAATTTATTTTTTTCTAGTCTTTAAATTATAAGCGATATAACAAACATTTTTTTAATGTATCTTGAAATTATGCAGCTTCAGTCTACTCATGGTAATATTTTTGGGTTTTTTAAAGTAAGTTCTCAAAGAAATAAGTTTAATTTTAATTTTAATTTTTTCTAAATATATTTTTATGAATTAATTTCTTGAATTCTTTTTTTAAATTTGCTAAATAAAGAGCATCGATTTTTGTTGTTGAAAAATGCAACTGAAAATGAATGCGAGAGCTGCTTTAATATCGTTATTTATTACTGTAGACAAAATTGTTCAACTGATTGAAAAGGACATGTTTGTGTTGAGCAGTATATCCATATCACCGCACATGAATTCCATCAAGTGGTCGCAAATTAAATCTGAAATCTGAACCAGGGAATTTGAGTGCACTGAATTATCAAATTGTGCGTAAGATTTTAAGTGTTTGCAGTCGTTTTTGTGGCAATTAATAAGCCAACAATTAGCAATTAATTATCCGCAATAAATGCAGGGACGATAAATTCATTTGGCCGCCCGTTAAGTGCCATTGGCCATAAATGTCGTTTTATCTCGTTATTATTTTTACATGCATTATAATTAAAGCATATAGAGTTTTTGTGCTTTGTGTCTGTGCTGATTATTGCCAGTTGGCTGCTTTCAATGCGCAGTTGACTGACAAGTGACAATTGTAAGCTGCTTGATGTGTTATGCGGCAACAACAACAACAACAATAACAATTGGCAACTGCAAACGTTTTGGCATTAATCAATGGCAACAGCAAAGTGTCAAAAAGTCACTATGTGAACGCCCTGTTTGCCTTGTAGGTGAAAAGCTTAACAAATGAGCCACACACACAAACACTCTCTCTCTCTCTCTTTCATACACACACACACTCTCTTTCTCACACACACACACCCACACATTCTCCTGGTTGCAATATATATGATTGATTATGCGATATATTGGCTGGTTCTTCTTCTGCTCCGCCACATTCTTTAACTCTCCCCAGCCCCATTCCATTCAACATTTTATTTTCACCACGGAGCGCTGAAATTTTAATGAGGTTTTGATGCGAAATACACGTTAAGCTGTTTGCCGCATTATTTATGTTAAATACGTTGAATATTTAAATGTCCCATGCAGCCGACTTGTTTAAGCCAAATTGCGCATAACATCACTAAAAGCAACGCACTCAACAATTTTATCAACAAGCATTGGAATCCGTAGGGAACCATCTCGATTGCGCTGAAACTGATCAAATGAGCCAATAATCCAGGGGTCCAACGGCTTCGAAGGCAACAGAAACCCAATAAATACTTTTAAATTAATAGGAGTTTTAAAAATAAAATCGTATTCTGTTCAGTTATATATAAGGCGCCAGTCCAGTTTCAAGGGTAGCCCTAACTCGTAATTTAAATTTGATATTTTCAAGCCAAAATAAACCTTAAACAAGTAAGAACGTTGAAGCATAAAAATTTATTTTTAAAAACGAATTTAAATTGAAATTGATCTAGATGTCAAACCATGATGCCAATGGTAAACATCATGAAAATCGGTTCAGTTTTGACAAAGTTATGGGACTTTGAAATCCAGAATGTATGGATTCGGGAACTTTACTTGTCAAAATCATTGTCAATTTTCGCAGGATTTTTGACAGAAAAATCGACCCCCTCAGAATCACTTTTAAAGTTGCGTTTTATACTAATTTAGGTACCCGCAATATATTAAAAACAAAAATTTGAGATTCTAAATTTAAAAAAAAAATTTTTTTTCAAAATTGGTAAGGGGGAGTAAAGGATTTTTTTCGAAAAAAATCGAAAAAAATTTATTTTCAAATACGAATTTAATTTAAATGCGGAATTGATCTAGATTTCAAACCATGATGAAAACGGTAAACGTCATGAAAATCGGTTCAGTTTTGACAAAGTTATGGGACTTTGAAATATGGCTGGTCACCCCTTTTATGATTGGTAAGAAAATCACGCCACAAATCGCGAATATCTATATCTTCCACAATTTTCAAGTTAGGGTCACCAAATTTTACAGACAGTCTTTGGGTGACCTCCTGTTAAGATCAAGCCGAAAAATGTTGGCCACGAACGAGTATTACGCAGTCGGTTACTTCCGACTGCATATACAACAACATTTTTAAAATATTTTTCAATTCAAAAATAACAAAAACGTATTCTTTTTGGCTTGATTTGTATCCAGTATTTTTTGAAACAACTCTTTGTAAAATCCTATCGTTAAAGCTATTATTTATTAATGTTGGTATTTAAATACTTTCCATTTCGTAAAAATTTATACTCAATTGCAAATTCTTGGACTTTCTCTACGTGTGAAGCGTCGATATTTTACTTGTGGACAGCATGGGACATTCGCGCAGAAGCAAAAGATAAAAACATTTGACATTTATTTAGTGCGTTGTGCATCCATTATTTTTGTGACTTCATCCAGTTAAAATATCTCGCGATTGCTGCATTTTGCATAAAGTATGTAAAATATGACCAAAGGACAGGCCGTTATTCAGGATCTCTATATACATATATATAGTTCTTTCTACTCCAACGCGTATCCTATAAAGTTTGTCAGAGTTTGGGAGCTAATTGTCCTTCTTTTTGGATATGGAAATGGAAATGGTTTCGGATTTGCATTTTGTGTGTACCGCAATAATATTCAAACTTTTACGTTGGCCAATCTATAATTTGGTGCATCTGTGTGTGTGGCGTTTGTGTGTGTGTGTAAATTTATGTGACTTTCAATTGTTCATGCATGCAAGCGGGACAGAAAAGTTGTAGAAAAAATTTTGTTGTGCCAATTATGCGATTTTTGTTGGTTGAACTGACGGTTCGGCAATTTCCGTTCTTCAATTGTCCAAATGCTTTCGAAATAAAACAATTCCATCAAAATATAAACGATAAAATAATATATAAACAGTCAAAGAACAATATGAACATAAAGTATCTGAAGGATGCCAAAAAATTTAATATATTGATTTGATACATTCGCTTCCGATTTTATCACCAGATGAGACAATGTAAACTCAGCTCGTCATCCTGATGCAAATATGTTATACATGGGGACAAAGTGTCCAAATTATGGACCAGCACATTACTCCAATTTTATGGCATAATCAATAAGTCAGCTTTTGATATATAGCAATGCCTAAAATTGTTGTTCAATTCGTATTATTCAATCAATTGGGATTGGCATATTTATCACTTTCATTTCAATTGTGTTTTTAAGAAAAAACTAGCACTTGTGTAATCTATTGAAAAGATATTTCAATTGATAAATTTCAGAATATTTGATATTTGATAAAAAAAAATAAAAAAAATGATGGTTTTTATAAACCAACATAATATATGGAAACCAACTTAAATAATCAACTTCAATTGAACAATGGAATATATTAAGTTAATATTTAAATAATAATTAAATCTAAATTTAAATATGAAATTTTAATAATTAAATTTTTAACTGGTCCCTATGGTATAGGCAAATTTTTAAATTGATCATACTGTTTATATTCTAAACATAATGTAAAGTAAGACTAAAAGCCTCATGTTAACCGGTTGCACTTATCTGGCCTAATATTTATATAAATTTCACTTAAGAATAATAATGAATAATAGTTTGTTAAGTGCAAATTTAACATGAACTTTAGCATGTACTTTACTTATGTTACACACTTGCACAGAAGCATTAAGGAATGAGGTGGTTGTAATTTTTTTTTCTTTTATTATATTTTTGGTTTTTATTTGTAGTTAGCTAGCCAGATTTTATTCTCTTGGTAAATCTAAGCCGGTGTCTGCAGCCATTCAGCTTGCAATAAATAATGATTTTCGTACATTTTTGTGGGCCGCACCCCAAGGTATCAGATTGTAGAGTAGCTCTGAGTGCAGACAACGCAATGCCAGAAATTAGCCAATACTTGGTTGGGGCAATCGGGCGCCATTGGCCACATTCTGATTGCGATTGCTTGACGTTGTTTACATTTTGCACTTTCCATTTGGCTTTCGAATTTCGGAATTGTGCTAACATTTGCATATTTTGCGGATTGGCCCAAATAATCAGCGTGATGCGAGTTGGCAGTTGCAAGTTGCAGGCAATGAGTTGTGTGCCACCAGCGTTGAAATTCAAAATGCCAAGTGCCGAGTGCAACAGTTGAGACAATTGCGACTGCTGCATGCCACCAAATGGAATCAAGCTGAGTGCCTTGAAAGCGTGGGCGCGCCCGTGGCAAGGCGTGCTGATGCGTCTGATGCAGATGCTGATGCTGATGCTGTTGCTGTTGCTGTGTGTGGCAGACAGGCGGCAGCAGCTACAACTTGCGGACTTGTCCATATTTACTTTAATGGCTTTGCAAACAACTGTCAACAGCAGCGGTGCGGCACACTCACGCACCGCGCGAGGGGCGCCAACAAAGCGGCATGGAGTTGTGGCACATAAAGTTGGCTCGCGTGTCCTCAGACACGGCAGCCAACCCCTCAATAGGATGTGTTAAGAAATCTAAACACCTTATTCTCTTCAAACACGAATTTGAAATAACACGTTCTAGGAATTTTTCTCTTTTTACACGAATTGATTTGACTTCACATGCATTCCATGCATTTTTTTACGTTCTGTGAATTTATTTTATTCTCTCTCCTTACAAATTAAACATTTTAACTTCTATTAATTTTTGTTATATTTCTATTAATTGATTATATGCGTATTTTATGTTTGAGTGTGATGTGATGTGTAATGTATTTTGTACGCAATTCAGTTTGGCTTTGATAATTGCAGAGAAAAACGATTAGTTGTGGATGTTTAAAAATGATAAACAATGGGAAATAGCGATAATAATAGAGACATAATTTCGTAAAATATTGAGCAAAATAATTCTTGTAATATGAGCGATACTGCAGTTATTTATTTAGAAAGAGACAATTAATAAAATATTGTTTGTTTGTTATTTATATTTATCAATTTCTGATATTATTTTCTTTTCTCCAAATCATAATTTATTTATTTTAATTTAAGCACGGAAAATAAATTTCTAAATTAACTCAACAAATAATTTTTAATAATTTTTATTGTATTTTTAAGTTGCTTTTTTAGATCTCGAACTGATCTACTTTTTTTCCATATAGCCAATATAATTTGTACACGATTCTTTTGGCCACATATCTATTGTGTAAATAGAGAATTGGGTGTATTTTCAGAAAAACCTGCATCGGTCTCGTGTCGTGAGTTCAACTTGGACACGCGACCATCTCTAGCGACATTGTCGTGTCGCGTCGCGTCCTGAAATGCGCAAAATATGAAGACCGTAAGTGCAGGCAATGAAATTAACTTGCATATATGACTGTACGCAATGTAATGGGAAAAGGGGAGACGGCGTTTTTGGAGTATTATAAAATGGCTCTGTGGCGCCGGCATCGTTTGCCTCTGACCATGAGGCCAAGTGCAAGCCAGAGTTTTTAACGCAGATAGTTGCCAGAATTTGTTACTTTATTTGAGGCATATCCACCCACGCCACAAGGCCCTTTCGCGCCTTTTCCGCCCCTTTTCCACCGCTTTTCGCTGCCGAGCGAGTTTCATTATAAACTTATTTTTTTTGAGTTTTTGGGTGTGTCGAATGTCAAACAAATTTATGAGCGACAACATTTTGAATAACCTTTGAGTAAAAGTTTGAGATTTTCATTACACAATCACACACATAAACCCATACAACTATATATTTGTTGTTCAAAAAACTTTGTTTTGAAATGGATTGACATAACTCTCGGGCTGATTATTGTTTCTGTATCTATGCAACATGTGCATGCAACATATAATGTTATTAGATGATTTATAATAAAGATATTTAATTTGAACAAGGTAATTAGGCCAATTAGGGTGCTCGACCGTGTCTTGTAATTAGTTTAAATGTGAAGAGTCTGTGAACACAATAAGTGGAAAGGAAGAATATTAAGTAGATATAGATATAGAAATATAGAAATTTAAAAATTTGCATTTAATTTATATTTTTCAACGATTAGAAAATGTTTGAACTTTATTTAGGTACTTAATAACGTTCGTCGCATATTAAATAAGTAGTAAACAGAGTGATTAAAAATTCGTAAAACCCTTCCACTACATTTATCAATTTAATTTTTAATCTCACGTGAGATTTTAGACCCTTTTTTATTGGGGATCGCGACTCTTAAATGAAAAACATTTGAAAAATGCGTGATTCCTGTTTAATCTTAGAGCTTGCAAAATTAAAATCGCAGCTGGGCAATTGTTGGGGTAAATTGAATGCAAACTGTGGGCCCAAAGGGTGCCCAATGCTAATGCCAAATGTTAATGAGATGCGCAAATCAGGGGCGACCGCAAGAGCAGCAGCAGTGGGCGTGGCTGGGGCCGAAGTGTAAATACATAAGGATGTTCGCGGTATGAAAAAGGCAGCACAAAGGCGCAAAGGCCGCAAAGTGGAAAGCTCGAAAAACTCTTAACTGCAACTTCCAAACAGCTTACAAAAAAGGCAGCAACAAAAATAAAAATATAAACAAAAATCAAGAAAAAAGATAACAACAAAAAAATAAAAACAATAACAAGTCGAACAAGTGTTTTTTTTTTTTTTTTGGTTTCTCATTTGAGCCGTTGTTGACGCGACCCAGCTGAAAATATTGGCATGCCATTGGCATGTGCTTCGGCATGGCCATCAAACAGGTTGTGTGTCTGCTGTGTGCTGAAGGCTTTAACATAACACTCGACGGTGCCCTCATGTGGTAGCTACAAGGGCATTACACAATCTTTAAGTGTATTTGATTTATGATTTTATTATTATTATTATTATCATCATTATTATGATGTACTCGCGCTTTTGCCCTTTGTGGCTGCCACGGGCTCGCAATTTATGGCAAGTGGATGTTCCGCAGGGATATGGGAGGAGGCGGGGGTGGTCCTGGGATGGATGTGTTCACTGCTTACCTGTTGGCGGCTGCCACTGCTGCGATTTCAATTATTTTTCGCACATTGTTGACTTTGCTCGCAACGTACGCAAATTGAAAGTTGCGATAAATAATTTAATAAGTGCAGCACGACTTGGGCATACACTGAAAAGCGAAGTTTAACCGATTTTGCGAAATAATATGTCCACAAAAATGTTTGTTTTAAAAAGTAAAATATTTTAACTATTATTTATGGCAACATATTTTGTTTTCCTCTTATATTTGTTATTTATTTGCAATTGGAACAGAATATATCTTCTTGGGCTTATGATTTCTAAAATATTAAAATTAAAATAGTTAAAATAAAAGTTTGCAGCTCTGTTTATATTTTCTGCGTATATTCAAAAGTATATCGTACTCCTGCTAAATGTCTGAAAGGGTATTTGATCGGCGACAATCCGAATATAACAGTTCATTTTGCGATGAACAATGCATACTTGTGAGAACGCTGCGCAACCGACTGTTTAATACCCTGTTTACTGTAGTTAATAACATTTAAGACCAAGTCAAATGAAGTATTCCTAATTAGTTGGTTGGTGGCTTTACGAGAATATTACCATAAGACTAACAAACTATGACCTCTGGAAGTAACGTTTTTTTGTAGTCTCGTTCAAGAAGTGAAAAAGTTGATTGGTTCTTTGAAATGCCAATCTAGCTTTCTGTCTGTCTCTCCGTAGAAACGGAATTGTTTTCGCCTCTATTCAAGCTAGAGACTTGAAACTTGGAATATATACTCGTATATGACCGCGTCAGATAATGTGTTAAGTTTTTTTGGGTGCGCCCACTGAAGGCGTGGCAATTCGGTTTTTATCAATATATCATCCTAAGCTTTAAGGCTAGAAAGATCACATTTTGCAGAGAGATTACTGATGACCTCCTCTAAAGATCGAACCAAACATTCTTTGGCTACGCCCACTTCCGTCCCCAACAATTTACAAAAATCACAACGGCCTTTGCATAATAATTATAGTTCGTAAGTTTATTAATAGGTGGCGCTGCTCGTCAATAGTTGCATAGTTTAGAGATGACTTAACTTGATCAAAAATTTAATAAAAAATTGTATACTCGTTTATTATTATTATTACACTATTATTACATGTAAACGAGTATTGCGCTGTCGGTTAGACCCGACTGCAACGTTCGCACTTGTTTTATTATTCATTTAATGCAATTTGAAAAACCGCAGCGCTTTATCAATAAGCCCGATTTAAATCCTTTGCACAGAGCAGACAAATATTGGCGCAATGTAACTTGAGTTCTCCAGCCAATGGTTAAGCTGCACGATTTGTTGTCGTTAGCTTTAGCCGCTCTAAGCCAACTATTAAATTTGATTGACTCATTTGTCCGGGCGAAGCATTGAAGTGAAGTGCGCTGAAGTTTTGTTCCATTCAATGTTAATCTTCTGCCACATTCAAGCGTCCGCTTCATTTGTCAATTAACAAGAACAGCGAGCGATTTCCTGTCAGGTTGAATGCACTGTACCTGAATCCTGAAGGATGTGCGCTAATGCCGTGCAAGTCGCTTAAACACCTAACTCGCCACCCTGCCCTCCGTCCCGAAACCCTCGCGCGTTATAACGCGTATTTATTTCATTTCATTTCATTTCATTTATTTCGCGCGTGTGGCTGCCAAGCCGGAAATACAGCGCGTTGTTTGTTGTTGTTTGTTGTCTGTTGCAGTTCGTTGTTGCAGTTTGATGTTGTTGTTGTTGTTGAGGCAGCACTTGAGCACAAATCCCATTGTCCATGCCAAGTTGCCAGCTAGTCGAGCGCAGCGCTGCAAAACTTGGCAGCTTTCCGTTTGTCTCAATGCAGCCGCCGCACATGATGCACATTTGCCCAGTCCCAGTTCCGCTATTGAAAGACCGCCCCCTTGGCCCCGCCCCAATTTTGCGAAGTGCGCGCATCCTTGGCTGGCGCCCACTTAAGTATGCTAAGATTTCCGTTGCGCTGGCGTTGCTTTATTGCAACAGCAACAATAATAACAAATAAATATAAATAATGAAATACAAAAGTCATTTCGCGCTGACAATGATAACTCTGTCTGTGTCTGTGTGTGTGTGTGTGACAGCAGTCATATATATACATATACATATACATATATATATATATATATATACAACAGCAGACATTTTCTTCTGCTTCTGCTTTTGCTTATTATCAAGACAATGATAAGAAAAGCACTCGGCGACAATCAAAGAAAAGTGGAAAACTGAAACCAAATCAGCCACAATAGGCTGGAGCACAAAGTGCGCTTGTGCTGATTCGTGGCGCCACAATTAACAGATGCCCACCAAATTGTGACTCTGGCACAAATTGTGACTTGCGAATCATTTGGGATTTTGTGACAAAGTCGCGAAGTGAAAATAAGCAGAAACAAATTGTCAATATGCGACTGGAAGTTGCCCATTAGATTTATGGCAAATCGCTTTTCTCTGCGATTTTCACGAATTTAATAGGATTTTTGATATTTCTTGTAAGTGAGCGTAAGCAAGCGATTGGGAGAGAGAAAGAGAGAGAGAAATAGAGAGAGAGAGAGAGAGAAAATAGAGAGAGAGAGAGAGAGAGTGAGGTGAGAAAGGGTGAGAGAGAGAAATATTGAGAAGAAAGAGAGAGAGAAGAAAAGAGAAGGAGAAAGGGAGAGAAGAAAAGAGAGGAAGAAAGAGAGGGAGAGAGAAAGCCAAAGAGAGGAAGTGAGAGCGGAAATGAGAGCAAGAAAAAGAGAAAGAGAGCGAAATATAGAGAAAGGAAGATAGAGAGAAAGAGAGGAAGAGATAAAGAGAGAGAGAGAGAGAGAGAGAACGAGAGATCGAGAGAGTTAGACAATAAGCTGCCCTATTGACTTCTGGCAGATGGTAGGCTGCATTGCACACTTTCATTGCAGTGTACGCACAGCGCCGTTCTCTGCGATTTTCAGGAATTCAAGTAATTAAGTAGATTAACATGGCGACTTTCTTGTAAGTGACAGTGAACAAGCCAGTGAGGTAGTGGAAGTGAAACTTTTGAGTGATTTATAAACTGGCCAATGCTACATAAATATGGCTAAGAATAATATAAAAATAATTTTAATATTGCTCGAGGTCATGAAAATCGCATTAGGTAGGCATTCTTCTGTTAGAAGGAATGTGGCAAACTTGCAAACATAAGAATATGCGTTGAAAAATGTATATTTAATGACTGCCGGGCATGAAAAGAAAAATCAAATATGATTCGAAACATTGAGAGCACTGCAACTTTAGCGTTCTAAACTTTGACTCTTTGGTCTCTTTAATGTTAGCCCTGAATACTTGATATCTATAAGGGGGAATATAATAAAATTTTATATTTGTTGTAATGCTAAAATAACAGCCAACCAAAATGCAATTGTCTCAGTGGAAATGTTTATTTAGAATATCTGGTTGCCCAGTTAGTGAAGTCACCGCCCGGCATTGGTTGGCAATTGCTGTTCATCTCTGGAATGGAGACATTATGCACACACACACACACACACACACACACGTACTATATCTGACACCCGGAACCCATACACATGCTTGGCACGCACACAAATGCAAATGCTGGGTATAATAGACACTTGGCTTGAATGACAACAAGAATTACGGAGGTCCTCGGGCTCCTGCATAGACAAGCATGTTCGTCATTGGCATTGCGGTTGAGGCCCAATGGAAAATCAAAGCCAAAGCCGCAGACCGACCGACCGAGCGACGAGTCTGGTTTAGTAAAGTGCCAGCTGCCACGCCTACCACATATCCACTGGGGATATTGTCAGGGAGATGCCAGAACTTAAGGCAAAATACCAAATACATAACACGCACCAAAAAAAAAAACAACTTGCAGAAGAGCAACAACCAGGGTGCTTTAGGAGACACCCTGTAAATCAGTTTAGAGCTGAGATTTATATTGGGGCGGGTAAGCCGGCAAATTTTGAAGCTATATCTCAATCGATAGACTTAATGTTGAGTTGAGTTATTGTGCAGTCGGTTACACCCGACTAATTATTATTTTTTTATGCAGAAGTGATGTGTTCCTTACATGTCATACATGCCTTACATAATGAATAGTATACAATTGTGTAAAATATGAATATATATCGATTTTGGGGAGCTAATAAAAAAATAAAACATAACTTAGTTGAATATTTTGTATATCACTAATATTCGCTGAGATCGACAAGAATATATATACTGTTTGCAGTCCTTCTACCTGTTACAATATATCCAGTTTAACTCATTATATTCTTAAGTAAAGGGTATGCAAAATCGTTAGCGACCAGCGGCACAGAATCTGCATACCCTGTACATAAGTACACGCGTATTGTTGAAGGCAGCTTTGTGGCAAGTGGTCACCGCGGGGGTGGGGGGAGGGGAGAGGGGGCTTGGACGTTATGCTGTGTTCGACAAATGGACTAATTACTTATGCAAACGCAGCCACGCAGAAACAGAAACAGAAACAGAAGCAAACAGGCCGCCGCAGGACACGCTCAACTTTGCAGTCGGTTTGGGTTTTTCTGCTTTGGCGACGGGGTCAGCAATTGCTCACTGATTGATGAACGAGACAAAGGACGGAGAATGAACGATAACGCAGCAGGGGGCATGTTGCATGCTGCATGCTGCACTGGTCAGTTGCAAAGCTGTGCACCAGAAATATGAACTGTATTTATGGAAACCAAAGCCAATTGCCATATTTATAAGTTTGTATCCAAGCAAACTACATAAAATATGTGCAATAAATACGGATATGTGGTTAAAGGGTAATAATAAATTTGTGGCCATTTAGTGTGGCATATAATATATAGATACCTAAAATAACTGAAATAAATACAAAATTATGATTCAAGAATAATATTAAATTTGTGGTCATATAGCATGGAATTTTAAATGTGTTAAATTTTTAATTTAATATAGATACCTAAAATGGGTAAAATAAATACAAAAATGCATTTTAAGAGTAATACTAAAATTTGTTGCCGTGTGGTGTGGAATTATAAATGCTATTAAGATGCGTAAAGTATCTAAAATAAATACTTACATATGGTTAAAAAGTTATATTAAATTTGTTGCCATATAGTGTGTAATTATAAAGGAGCAGAATTTTTTAATATAAGTTAAGACGTTAGGACGTGTCTTATTGGCATACTTTTCCTGGTTTTTTAATAACTTTACCCTGAACCCGTTTAAAATGGGTAAATAGTGTATAATGGTTTTGTGGAAATGTATGTCACAGACAGAAGGAAGCATATCCGATCCTATAAAGTATATATTTTCTTGATCAGCATCACTAGCCGAGTCGATCTAGCCCTCTTCGCCAGTCTGTCCGTCTGTCCGATCTCGGAAACTACAAAAGCTAGGGACATAAACTTTTCGACTGTGGATTCTGCAATATAATGCGCAGAAAGAGTTTATTTTTTCTTTCATTATCTTGCACCGTTGCGTTATTATCGATACAAATCGATTTCAAGACTTGGTTTTTAGCATATCTCCTACACTTAAGAGCTTTGGCTTAATATGTTCGTTATATGTTATATTTCGGATTTTGAAAATCTCCCCCCACTCGCCCCAAATATAAGAAAAAACGCAATTCAAATACTAAAGACTTGCGCTTTGACTTTTACATAGATTTAAATGCGCTTAATACGTACAACAATTTTCATTAACATCATGCTCTTAGAGGGGCCAAAACGTTTTTCACAGACTATATTTTAGCCATTTCGGATGTGCACAATTTATTGGTGTAAATAGGTTTAGTGGCGAGCGCAGAGAGGTCCGACTTTAGCAGATGTAATTTCATGCAGTCCAGCCGCTCCATTTGAGGTACTTTACTTAATGGGGGAGCGCACCTCAGAAACTGGAGCAGCTCCCGGCAGCTGCCAGAAGCAGTTTGGCAACGCCCAATGTGGTTGGGCGGATGCAAGTTTTAGTCGCTGGCGATCCAGCAAATAGAGTGCCAGAGGGCGCGGGGGACTCGTGTTAAATTGAGACGCCACCGCGTTGGGAGGCGCTGCAGCTGGCGGAGGACGACACTGGCGACAACGGCGCCCGTCACTTCGAGCTGAAGTGGACTGACGGATGCCGTGCGGCACTTGCAACACGATGCAAGCAGGCAGACGGGCTGTGGAAATAGCAGCTGCCATTGCCGCCAGCAGTGGCAGCGAAGTTGCCCAGTTTCCCAGTTTCCCAGCTCGACTTTGCTTCTGAATAAATAAAAAGGCGCAAATTAAATTTGAAATTGTTGCCGAGACGCCGCACGGGGGCGTGCCACAATGTAAGCGAAATGCGACTGCGAACTGGAGCTGGCAACGGTTTTGCTTCTTAGCTTCTTCGCGGCCCACGAGTCGTATACGCGATGCAAATAGTCAGAATGCATTGGCCATCTCTGCAGATGTTAACTGCGATTATTGGCAATCAGAACACGAGCAAGTTAATGGACTCGTTACTCGCAAGTCACTTACTCTGTCCGTCTCGTCTCCGTCTCTGTCATGCTCGCTCACTTGCTCCCTCTGCGTGTTTATTCTTCATATTATCAGCAGAGCATTCTTTTCAAGACGCTGCGATAAGCAAAAGCTGACTGCAAAGCGCCGAAGGACATTCATTAGAGCTTGTAAGGCAGACAGAAGGCAGCAGGCAGCAACACACACACACACACACAGGCACACACAATTATGAGCACATACCTACACATAAACATATATATACGGCTATATATTTATATATTTAATTTTTTTATTTTTTATACGGTACGAGAAGCGGACGCAGCAGCAGTAAATTTCTCACATAATTTTGCGTTCCTTTTGTGTTTCGTTGTCTTCGTATTTTTGCTTTGCATATTGTTTACAGGGTATTCCGACTGGGTGTTTAAGTATGCGACAGTGCAGTGTAAACTAAATTCAAAATTGGCCAATCAAAAAGTATATTTAAGAATTTAATTAATTTAATTTGAACTTTGAAATCCATTTTAAAATCAATTCTCTATAAATACATTTGTGTCAGTTGAAGAGTATATATTATAACGATATTGTTTTATTTTAGTAATTAAGTAAACTTTCTTTTGTCTTCTTACTCTCATTATTAGTCTTACCCCCACTTGATCAATTAAGTTTTCGGCACAGGGTATTTTGTTCGTCGAGCACTCGCTGTGCTGTTATTGTTTAAGCATCATTTACTTGGCCAGTTGGCCTGACACATTGACTTGGGGCTGCCATTTGGCTTTGCTTGAGTTGGCTTGAAATGAAAAGGCAGCCGTTGTCGATGGGTTAAAAGTCCTGCAATGGTTAAGGCCAACTTCCATATGCGCTGTACGACTTGTGCTTACCACTTTGGCACCGTTTTTATTTATGACAGCCTTTTTGGCCGGCCCGGCCCGGCCCGGGCTGTGCGGTGCTCGGTGCTCGGCGCTCGGCTCTGGCCCTGTTTAGTTATCAAGGTCACGCACCATTGAGCGTTATGCTCCAATCAACGTTCAGCTGCACTTGATGTGTGTACGATGTGATGACAGCCATGAGAATATTTTGCTTATGTCGTTTGACATTTCATAAACTCTCATAAAAGTTCAAGTCTTTTATTACTCCTATTGTGTGTGCGTGTGTGTGTGTGTGTGTGTGTGCATTTTATTGTCACACACTTGGCTAACGAGCTAACACTGCTTCATCCTCATCTAATCTTGCAGGTCAACGCACCAGCCGCGGCTACAGGCCAAGAGACCAAGACCAAGAATTCTTCACAATGCAGACCAACGTGCAAATTGATTCCAAGAACCTTCGCAGCAACGATGACAATTTTCGCTCACGCAGTCATCATATAACCATTGAGGTAAGTGCCACAAGGAACCACATTTTTTATGCCGTTGCAACTGTGTTGGCCTAGTTGCAAACAACCTGTTCAAAGAGCCAATAACTACTTACAACAGAATGGCAACAACTTGAACAACAACTAGACTTAGTTGGCTCTCGCATATTAATTACACTTGTAACTTCAATGTTTTGCTTACAAATTGAATGTTGATTATTGCCTTTTTCTTTGTGATTGTTGCCGAGCCAGCCGACAAGGAGGTTGACTGGAAAGCAGGGGCGTAGGTGGGGGGGGGTGCTTATGAGTAATGCTTGTGGCACAGACTGTAGCTAAAGCATGTCAGCTGGCTTAATTAAATGAAAGCCGGTTGGGCAAGCGAAGAAATTTCTGCTGCATCCTTAAATATTTACCATGGCACACATGACGTATGATTAATTTCAAATTTACAACTCAAACACAACTAGCAGCTGCGTATGCAAATTACAAAGAGAATGCACATTTTACGAGAAATTGCGAAAATTATTTGAGAAGCAATTGCATGTGTTCCAGACTAAGGATATTAATATAATTAACATACATATATAAGCCAACTGCAACGAAAGGATGATAAGGCTTTGTGGGGGTCACAAAATATCTTATATTCCACTGTACTTAGGCACCTGATCGTAATAATTATATCCTACAATTCACCTAAACTAAGGTATTCAGAGTTCCAAACGCTCCGTTGAAACTCACAATAAAACAATGCTGAAAAAGTATCGCAAATAAAATGATGTATTCGGCTTACGGCTCGAAGCAATGCCTCATCTTAAGGTTCGGTTCGTAAGCCTGGTTTTTATCCAAGAACCTAGGGCCTTTGCACACTTATACATATCAAATGGAACAATTCAAATAAGTATACAATACATATACGTGTAAATATTTTCAATAAATTTTAAAGTTGTGTTTAATACTAATTTTGGTACCCGCAATCGATTAAAAATAAAATATCGCCATCCAAAATTAAAAAAAATCATACTATCCTAAAAAGGTAACGACTGCCCCTAAGGATTTTATTTTCAAATGCGAATAAATTGAAATGTAGAATATATCTAGAGGTCAAATCCTGATCAAAGTGGTACACATCATGAAAATCGGTTCAGTTTTGACAAAGTTATGGGACTTTGACAACTAGCAAATATGGATTCGGCAACTTTACATGTCTAAATAAAGACTTAATTTTACAAAGACGAAATACTACAATTTTCAAAATTATAAAATTTGTATTTTACATGGAACAAAAGAAACCGGGTAGTTTTAAGATCGTCAAACATTATATTATATTATATTATAAACCTATAAAAAACACAGGCATTTCTAATATTAAGTTATAATTAATATCAAACCAAAAAAAAACTGAATTAATCTACATAAAACTTGAAAGCACAATTCGTCGAATGGAAAATATTGTTTACTGGGTTATCAACTGAAAGCTCTCTAGCGTAAAACGCACATTGAGCTTTGTGCAGACAGCTGCCAGTTGAGAGTCACAACAGCAGGCAATGTTTTTGAGAATAAATTAAAATGTACCCAAGTATCGCTGCTTACTAGAAGCTAAAGGAAACAAGTAATTTTTTAAAGCGTATTTTGTACATTTAAAAAATATTTTTAAAAGTCAAAATGTTTAATATTGCCAAGCTAATAAAATGCCAAGAACTAAGTGCACGCAACAAGTGTTTAAGCGCGCTTTCTCTCAGAAACATTTTTAGCGCCGCTTTGCAGCTGGTGCACAGGCGCAGTGTGCGCTGCGAGAGCTTTAAAGCTCCGGCGAAGCTTTACGCGTAGTGTCTGCAGTGGAGCAGCACAGCATCAGTCAGCTGCGCTGCTAAAACTTGAGGCGAAAATCAGCGATGAGAACCATCTGATTTTTGTTGTGTCCGTGCGCTCTGCTTTTCTCAATGAATGACACCCTCGGCCGCTGCCGCTGCCGCTGCCTCTGCCTCTGTCGCTGCCTCGGCTTCGCCACTGCCCTGGTCCAGGACGTGGGTGCGTTGTCGGTGTTCATCAGTCGACAGCGTCGTCGTCAGTCGCTGGCAACATTTTGGCGCGTGTTGACATGCAAAAGATTTTCGGTTAACGCGACGCGCGACGCTTTTACCGTTAAACGCTTTAAGTTCTTGCTGTTATTCGCTTGTCATACGCATCAAATCAAATAGTAACAATAAAACAACAGTTATAACTGCGCTTTTTTTTTCTCGGCCCTTGTATTTTGTGCTTTTTTGTTGTTGTTGTTGCTGCTGCTATAATTTCTATTGTCTTTATTGTTGTTGTATTGTTTGTTGCCCGTCGAGCGACACAAGCAGGCAAAGGGCAAGGCAAAAGTAATTAAAAGATTTGTGCTTTCATAATTTTTTGTGCGCTACTCGTTAAAAAAAACCGTTAAAATTGGCGGTTATTTGCTTTGTTTGCCAAGTGCCAGTGTGAGTGTGTGTGCGTGTGCGTGTGTGTGTATGTGTGCCGGCATTTTGTTTGGCGCGTAAAATGGTGTCTGTTATCAGCGAA
Organism: Drosophila robusta; assembly: GCA_035043565.1. NCBI lineage: Eukaryota > Metazoa > Arthropoda > Insecta > Diptera > Drosophilidae > Drosophila > Drosophila robusta. Next base: position 16,149,799 of record JAWNMW010000257.1, on the reverse strand, counting down.
GTGTTGCAAGCTGCTTATCAGGTGCGCAGGCCACTAAATCATTCGCTCCACACACAATAAACATGTTGTTGTTGTTATTGCATTGGCCCCGACGGATACTCGCATACACACACACACACACGCACGACAACAATATGAAGCATACAAGCACTTGTCTGCATAAACGGAATACATAAATATCAAAATATGCGAGCGAGTGCGTGTGTGTGTGTTGTTGTTGTTGCTGCGCTAGTCTGAATGTCATTTGTTGTTTACATTGTCGCAGCTATGGCCAACAATGGTAACAATGGCGCGACAATGACGAGCCGTTAAAATCTGTGACCGGAAACGGAAATACACGTAATTGCATTTTTAATGCGTACAATTGTTGGCTAAAATGCGTTTTTCAGTTGTCATTTTTCAGTGATTACCACACACACACACACACGCACAAATACCTTCAGGTATTATATATTTCTACGTTTGGCAAAAAATTTGAAATTTTTATTGTTATTAAATTCTTATTTTACCGTTGGCAGTTTCCAACAAATACACACATATCCATAAGTATTTTATTATTTCTTCATCAATTTTAATTGAAATTTTACAAAAGTTACATTTGTGGGCGACACATTTTTGCATTCTTTTTATTCAAGACAGGCGTGAGCTCAAATTTGAATGTGACTTGGTTGTGGATACAACTAAATTAAGAGAATTTTCCTACACTCGGCGAAAAATCCAAGAACTGGCCACATTTCAAAAAATTTAAGAATAAAATTCATACATCAATTAAAAAATATTTTTTTGTATATAATTTTATTCTCCATTTAAAAATATTTAAGAATAAAATAGTCGAATTTCATCCCGCAGGTTCTTGAATTCTCAGCGTGTAATTTTGTCAATTATGGAATAAGATTTTCGATGAGCGGCATAAGTTTCTTAACTTCTTTACTTAATGATGTTATTTTTTAAATTTACTTGTACCTTCTGAAAAACTAAAGTGAAAAGAAATATGGTTCAGTTCGGAGGGGCTTATTTATGGGTGCTGTCTGTTCATATTGTTCAATTAAACATTGGTAATTGGCAATTGGTAATTGGCCAATTCGTCGCTCTGAGCTGCGGACCGTGCCACGACATTGACCGTGAACCGTAAAGGTCAAGCACTTGCAGCTTGTTGCATGCAACTGCGGCATGAGAAATGAATATGCAACAAAAAAGAAGAAGAAAAACGCAAACCAAAGCCAATCAAGACTCTGCCCCAAAGGCAGTTGGAATGCCGCATAGCAACGCTTTCAGTGCGATTGCAGGAGGTTGCGAGCGGGCCCAGGGTCAGGGTGGAGGTGTCTATGTCCGTTTTATATCTATATCTACATCTTGAATGCGAAACAGACCAACTGCCAATTTGCAGCAAAAGATTTGAATGCGGCCTCGGGTTGCAAATACAAGCGCAAATGCGGGCTCTTGTGCCGCCAGGCTCGACGGTGCCTCGAGTAGGCGCCAAGTGGGCATGGCAACTGGGCCTGCAACTCAATTGGCCATAGAAATAAGTTTGGCCAATTGTGCAAGTCTGCATTTGGCTTCCTTTGTGCCAGCTCCATTCAGTTGAACTTGTGTTTAGCCAGCGTCCTGGGGCCTTAACGCCTGTCCTGCTGCTGTTGTGAGTTTTTAGTGCCGTGTTTAATATACTCCTTGACCACGTAGAAACTCTCCGGATTAGCCTGAAATTTTTGCTGCCAGCCAAATGCCGAAAATGAAGACCATTACCTGAGTTGGCGAATCAGCTGAGTTGATCGGTGATTGTGCTGCCGGCGATTAGCCCACCTGAAAGAGCAACAGGTCTGCGACACCATCCTTGAATCGATAAACATTGTTGTTCGATTTCTGGGCAGGTGCGATCGTGCTCCGATCAAAAATTAAGCAACATCAATCAATGTGAACAGCAATATATATATATCATATGTCATATCATGTATATATACATATATATATATTTATATATATATGTATGAATATTAAAAAATGTATATTCATATATGTACATATGTATAAATATTTTCTTTAATGGAGATGTTCCTTTATTGGTTTTATTGGTCTTTGCTTTTTGTCCCTCTCTCAATTTCGAACCCTCATTCGAACCCTCATTTTAACTAAAAGATGCACTGTCTACAGTATTTTTTTCCATTTTTTCGGTTCTATTTAATTTTTTTTGGTAAAAGTTTAGTGTATTTTATTAACATTTTTTTATTTATCGATATTACAAAATGAATTTACAATTTAAACTAAAAAGTATTGCTAAAATATTTTCAAATATCAGCAAATTAAAAAAAATTGATTTTAAAGTAAAACGTTTTAATTGAAAAAAAGTCTCGATTGTTTTTTGCATAATTGAATCGGTTTGCTCTAAGTAAAAAGATAGTAGTGTCTGGTTTAAACCCGTTCGGTCTAAAAGCGGTTTGCAAAATTATAGCAGCCAGTGATTAAGATTTGAATTTTTCAAATCAAAATTAATTTTGATGTCAAATCAATGCAACTTAATGCCATAAAATTCATTAAAAAATTTAATTCTAAGCGTAAAAAATTGTCAACCGATAAAGAAAATATATATGTATATACAAAACCATGTTCAACTGGGCATTCGTTTGAGTAAAATTTAAATTTACAATTTACTTGTCTCGCCTTGGATACGTGAGCTCGGTTGTGAATAGTTTTTGGCATTTGAAATGTATCTAATAATTGAGCGCCCTCAAGTTAACAGAGTCATTTTGTTGCCATTGGCATCATGATTGGCGCCTTGCCCTCCATTTGCTCCTAACTATCCGACCAAGTTAAATTGGACATAAGCATTTAAGCGAATAGCGGGTTTACCGCAAAATACAAAGAAAAATCAAAAGAGATTGTTTTAAATGGTTTCACCCCGACTGGCCAATTGGGGCGGGTCACTGACTGGGGTCGGGGTTCTTTTTTTGGGGGGGTTTGGGGTAGGTGTTTGTATTGCGGGTGTTGCCATTGTTGCCGCTTTCGCTATTTTAGGCCACTCAGCTTGATTATCATATTACATTTGGCTTTTTATGAGTTTCGCTTTTGGCTACAACAAAATTTGTATATACCTCCTTTGGCTGAAAGGAATCCCAAAAGCAGTTTAAGGCTGTGTATTAAAAGCCAAAGCGTTTGCCAATTTGCAAGTTTCTATGGAACTTTAGTTGATTTGTTTGCATTGGACTTGACTAGCACACACACACACACACACGCACACACGCACACCTCGTTGGCCTGGTGAAAGTAGCTCAGGGAATATGAAATGTAGCCGGTTTACCTACCAAGGCTTCTGCTTGGTTGCCCACAACTGTAAATCGAGTTAAAGTTGCAAATTGGGCAAGCCCAAGTCTCACACACACAAACAAACACACACACACACTGGTGTATTTTATAGTGTTTGCCCAGCTAAAAGATGTCCATGTTTGTGTTGTTGTTTTCTCGCCTAAAAATAAACGGTCAACGACGAGGGCCCAAACTGATGTGCATGTGTGTGTGTGTGTGTGTGTGCTTATGTAATTATGTAAGCCACTTTAGGGAGCTCAGTTTTAATGCAGTTAAAACTTTGTCACCACCTTTAGGTATAATCATGTTGATTTAAACGCTTCTCGCAGCTGACAGCAGCCAAAGGAGAACAATGTCATAGTTAATAACAAACACAAAACACATCAGGAGCACACACACACACACACCCACCCACATGAAGCGTGTCGCCATATGCCAGGGCGGGCCAACGCCCAACAATGTGCACACACGCGCGCACACACACACACACACACACACACACACATGCACACACACAACTTTTCACAGGCAATAAAACATTTGCAGCACAATTTTGTAGCACACTTTTTGGCTGAGGGACGAACAGCAGAGTACAGCATGTTAACACTCTGATAGAACCGTGTGAGCCCCAAGATTCACACAGTTTCAATTAACCGCACACAACACTTTTGGCCAACTTGGTCAACTTGGCTGCGTGCCAGGCCAGCGTTCAGCGCCTGAAATTCGAGCAATATCAAGTGGGCAAATTGAGCTTTATGGCCATGTGAAGCGGGTTGCCAGCGTACTGAAATTGAAGATCAACTAAATTTGAGATATGCAGACTGTGCCAGGTATATTGGACTGGCACTTTTCGGCTGCTAAAATATCCGAATATATAAACGTAATATTAATTTTTGGAATCCTAGTGAGAAACATATGCGCATGGTTTCATTGAACCGGTTCAAAATGGGTTTTAGCCCAAAAATTAGGCATATTTATTGCAAGGGATCCCCTAAACAATTATCGATTATTATTTGTTAAAATTAATTTGTTTGAAACTTAAAAACGTATTAAAAGCTTGGTTAGGGTTAAAATTGCTTATTAAAGTGGTTCTGATGAACCGTTTTAAACAATTTAAAACTTAATTTTCAAACTTAAAATTCTTTTTATATTAGGCTGTATACATTTTAATATATTTAACTTTACTTATTTACTTTTTTATTTATATAAAGTTAGCTTTCAAGTTAAATTTGAAAACTAACTGACAAGCTATGGCTGCCAAGGATTTAAACTCGCAAAGTGGGTATTTTTTTTAGTTTATCTGGTTTTAAATAAATTAAATCTTAAACTAGAAGTAAATGGCATCAATTGAAAAGCAGTTTTATATATATATATATGTGAGCATATACACTTTTTTCCTAACTCGCTTGCGAGTGTCGAAAAAGTTCTGCACCAATATGCATTGATTGGCATCTGTTCGGCTTAGTGAATGCTCACTGTGGGTATCAATTGCTCGGTGCTGGCATTTCTCATGCCACAGCCGAACTACCCGCTGGGCAGCGCCTTGCAACGCATATGAAAAGTTGTGGTCATCTATTTGTCTCCAGTGTGGCCAAGGCGGACGAGTTCCATTGTCTGGTGCCGTCCATTGTTGTCTCGCCGTTGCTGGGCAACCGGAGCAACCGTCTGGCCACCTTGGCTGGCCGTTGCAAGGGCAGCTTGTGGCAACAGCAGCTGCCCCGCGATGCCGCCCTTTGCCAGTGTAAACAATTTAATTTGCTTAGTTGGCGTAATATTCGCCATCAATAAAAAGTAGCGCACAAAACTTTGGGGGCCCCAGTGACAAGAGGGTCTTGACATGTGTGTGTGCGTATGTATGCGTGTGTGTGTGTGTGTGTGTGTAAGTGCTGCAAACAATGACTATCGATAACAGTCAGGCCCATCTTGGCCTTGTATTGTATAATTCATTGCTGCTGCTGTTGTTGTTGTTGCTGGCTGCTCTGCAATTGAGTGGCAAAGCCCACTTGAAATAAATCTAAGCAACACCACACACACACACACACTCGCACAACATTAAATTCTTGTGGACAGAGCCTTTGTGTGCTCCTCTCCTCCCCCTCTCGGCAGCGCACTTGTTGACCGAATTGTAATTGTTAATCTCCTGCATTGATTTTCCACTCGGCGCCTTTGTTTGATATTTAAGCCAGTTGCTCGACGGCGAGTAATCGAATTAACGCTCAGCCATTGACTGATGGAGTGGCCTCAGCCACGAATGCGGCTTCGTCTGTGGCTCAGAGTGGGGCACGGTCCTCGTAACGTTTCTCAATTAATTGCAACGATTGTCAGATGCTGTGCAACGTTGCGTATGATTAACACAGCAACGACAACGACAACAATCATTTCAGCCATATATATCCGCATGAATTTACACTCGGCGAAAAATCGCAGCAACTACAAGTAGTGGCAAGGCGAAAATATCTTCAATTGTGAATAAAACTCGTATGTTAGAAACTTTTTTATTTATTGTCCCCAAAATCTAAGAAATTTAAGTGTTCAACTTTTTTGCTTTTCGATGGTACATTTTTTTGTATATTTTTTGTAGTGTACGCACACAAGTACCGTATATACGTGTGATGATTTCCTGCAAGGCTTTTTGGGCCGCGTTTGTCATCAAGAGTTGGCTGACATCACAGTCAACAACTGCATGAATAACTCATGAACCCACGCATGCCTATCTGGACAACAGTTTTAAATGATGGATCTTTTTTGGTTGATATCCACCTAATTGTGAACATTTTCATTGTTCTTTAAGCCAAAAGTTGACTGGGTTTTAACATGCTGGTGCGGCTTTTCAGCTCGCAAATAAGTTATTCAGTTTTTTAAATACTCGCCACGGGTATATGTAAGTCACTACGAATATCTGAAATATAGAGAACTGTCTCTTTGTCTCAGCTAAAATACTATTTATTCTCTCTGATGCAGACTGTTTCTCGCCCTCAAAAGAGCAATATCATAAACTAGCTTCCATTTATTTACATTCTCTTGCTCTCTTTATTTTAAATATCGCCTTTCTATGCGATTTTCATGAGTTCAAGTAAGGTTCGCTGAATATGTTAATTTTTTTGTTGTTATTATTGTCAAAACTGACAGTCAGTTTATCTCTTTTAAATGTGGAACGCCTTTCTATTTATTAAAAAAATCTGGTGTCTATATTAAGCAACAATATACCTAATTTTCTTCTTGCTTTTGCCCAGTTCATAGCCAACTTGTGCCCACATTTCTGGTTAATCAAGCCCATTTAAATTAGCTGCTAAATCTTTGATGGCTTGGCCACAGCGCCGGGATATATATACATATATGTGTGTGTATGGGTGTGTATGTATTTTCTGTAGGCCTGATTAAGCTGAAAAGGTATCGTGGGTGTTACATATTTATAAGGACTGAGTTTTGAAATATGCACATTTCGCTTTGACAAGCTTATCATGAATCATTTGGCCAATTCATGAATAACAAGCAATTATGCGGGTCGATACCGAGAGTAGCTAAGGCGCCAAGGAATGCAAATCGCCTGTGTGTGGGTGTGTTGGTGTGTGTGTGTGTGCGGTAGACAGCTGTCAGGTGAGCAGCTGGAACTGATTTATGCAGCGTATATCGCATTCGGGTCTTAACCCAGGCCCTGCTCAATTTCACCTGGTCATCAGCAACGACTGGAGTCGTTTGCGAATATCTTGTGAATTGAGCCCAAAAAAATGAGGCCATACAGATCCCCCATTCCCATTAATTTTGGTAGTTCCTGCCCGACTTCAAAGCGAACGCGGAGCTTCTTGTTTCTAGATGTTTTCAACTTTTTGCCTTTTGTCATAAGTTGCTTAATTATGTGTGCACAGCTTCCTTCCTCGAGTTGGTCGGGGGTTTTGTGGGGTGTCACCCAATAATTCATGCTAAACGCACGCCCCGCTCTTTAAGCAATTCCATTTAATTTTCATTAGCAAAAGCCGCAAATTGGTAGCAACAGCCAAAGAAAGTTTGCCCCAACATTTTTCATTAATATTAAAATATTCAAATTAAGAAAAAGCGTCAGCCAGTCAACTCGGGCAGCAGGTGGTGGAGTATGGGGGCGTAGGGGCGTAACGGGCGCGGCAATCAAAATTTCTTGTATATTTGCATTATGCCCGCCTAAAAGCCATACAAGTGTGAAGCGGCATCGTGTTCCCGCTCTGACATTTTTGGTTGTTTAAAATTCATAGATTGTTTTTGCGCCTGTTTTCGGGCAAATAAATGCAATTATTAGTATTTTCGCGTTGAATATTTCAATTAGGAACGGAACCAAAATACGTGTAAAAGCCTTTTAAGGGCGACTCGCTTTCCCCTGAGACGGTCACGGCAAGCGTTTTTTTTATTTTTATTTTTCACTGTCAGCAAATTGGCCAAGCTTAGGCAGCGGTTTTAGCGTCGATTTTAATTAAGCGGCATCGTCAGCACACAACCCCCTCTACCACTGCCCCCTTGCCCCTCATTCCACAGCCAATATGGCCCCTAACCAGTGCGACAGCTACCGAGATTGGTAATACCGGATCGGGGCTTGTGCTAAAATCTTAGCGAGCCTGGCCATAAATCAAATAAACGCCAACTAAGCCGAATAAGTAAAAAGAAATATCGGGCGCAAATAAAACGAACAATTTATACTCTATTCGCTGAGCAATTTTCAAAAGGAACACTATAAACTAGTTTTATTTGTTTATGGTTAAATAATTAAAAAAATAAAGTAAATAAATATATTAATAATAATTAAATAATTATTAAAAATGCCTAAGTTATTATTAATTTTTTCTTATTTTATATGTGGTTGTCGTATATATTTTTATAGATAGTATTTTCAACTTAAATAGTAATTGTAAAATTGTTATACATAACTGTTACGATGTTTTTAGTTTATTTATTTTCTTTTTTTATTATTGTAATTTTATATTTGCATATTTTGTATGTTATGCTATTTTATTTGTATGTTAGCTGCTGTTTTTTGTGATTATATTTTATTATTTTAAATAGTAATTAATAAACTTCTTCTTTCCAATATCAACAAATATGATAAATTAATATAATAGAAATAAATTAATAGTAATAAATGTCTCAACTAATTGCTAATGCCCAAAACCACTGGGATCGCTAATATGCCCGATCTTCTGATACGCGCCGTGGACTGGGCGCGGTTGTGGGCGGTGTTCCGTTTTGGGGGCATGGCTAGGTTCACGGTCAGAGCACATGATAAAAATTGACACCATTGGCCGTACGGGGCTACTACTTGGGCATATGAGTGTGTTTGTGATTGTGTGTGCGTGTGTGCGTGTGTTTCTGTGTGTGGGGAGTGTATTGTGTATGGCAACTTCCACTGCTGGGGCAGTAAAAAGGCCTCGCCTGCGTTTTGGCCAGTAATAAAAATGTCATTGCATTAGTGCGAATGTGCGTGAGTGTGCGTGTGTGTGTGTGTGCGAGTGTAATAAAAGTTTAGTATGTGTCACATTGTGTGCTATATCCTGATGCTGATGCTTGTTCTTGCTTATATTGTCGCACTTCTTGTGCTTGTTATTATTGTTGTTGGCCTCGTTGACCCCCACATGCATTAGCCTAGGCCGGAAGTTGGCACTTTAGAGCATTGCGCCTTTGGCCCATTTGGAAAGGCTTTAGACCATGGCAATATTTTGCCATTTGCCATGCAGATGATGGCCCTCTGTAGTTGGCAATTGCTATTAGTTGTTAGCCACGGCAAAGTGCGTTTCGTGTCAGGCTTCACTGTACATGGCAGCGATTACGCTCGTCGTTCGTCTTTCGTCCTTCGTCCTTCGTCCGTCCGATGATGCTGTCTGTCTGTCAACGACATTTGGCTTGATTGATTCGATTTGACTTAATTCACGCATATTAATCATACGCCCCGTGGCAAGCCAAACAAAATCCCGAATCAAAGCAGACGCTTTAAGCTAACGGCGCAAAGAAAAAGAAAAAGCGATGCCGAAGCGGCAAAACAACTCGCCGACATTGAAAGCATTTACTAAGCCAGCCAAACAGTCCTCGAGGCTGCCGGAAAAGTAATTATGCATAAAATATGCAAAGTTGAGGCGGGCCTGGTGCGAGCTGATAGCGCCTGGCAGCAAGTTGAAACTGGAACTTAAATTGGGACACGTAGCAGGCCTAATGAGTACTAAGTACTGGCTGCCTCTTGCCAGTAACCAGTTGCCAGTTGCCAGTTGCCAGTTGCCAGTTGGCGCTGGGCGTAATTTATTGATTACGTGTCATATCACTCATACGCTCCGTTATGCGCCGTTCGGCTTCGCTTCGATTGAAATGTAACGCAAGTGAAACGTGCTGAGACAGCGACACAGTCAGCGAGGAGAAGGGGCAAAGGGTGGGGAAGGGGGTCGCGGGGGAGCGAAACTTGCGCAAATAATTAAGTGTGCTTAAGTGATTTGGCCGATAGAGACACAATAAAAGAGCGAGACGGAGCGAGAGAAAGGGCAAAGAGACAGCTGCACAGAGATAGATGATGACGATGACGATGCCAGCGGCAAAAGTCACTCATCAATTTTGTTTCACAAAATATATATATATAAAACGCTGTGTGCGTGTGTGTGTGTGTGTGCGCGCCTTTCAACTCAGACCGATGACCTCCTCGAGGCAAAGCTGTTTGAAGTTAATCAGACTTTTTGGCTCGCTACGCACACATCGACTGCAGCTCTATTAAAACTCTTAATATTTATTTATTGAAATTGAGAAATTAAAGCGTGCGAACTCAAACCAAAATGGAAATCATAAAACGGTTATGTTCGGGCTGCCCAAGATTAAATACTCTTGCAGTCGTTTAAAGAATATAGATTTTTGATTTTATGTTCCTATGTATTATTAACTATTTTATATGGTAGTTCGATGTTGACAATATTTAGCATAGTGCTCACAATTGCCAAGCTTGGTTTCGATATCTTGAAAAACAAGAGGTTTTTATTCAAAAACATTTTATTATCGATTGTTCTTATCTTGATTTATCATATCTTCAAAAACAACAAAAAAGTTTTCATACAAAGAGCGATTTAAAACTTTGGGAGCTATAGACAGATAATACTAATATTTTAAAAATTAAATATTTTTCATTTATGTTAGAAGCATAGACATATTCTTAATTGCTAAGTTTTGTTGCGATATCTTGAAAAACTAAAAACAAAAACCTATTCTGCGACCGATTTTTCCAATGAGAAATATTATTCATATTTTTTTTTAGATTGTTGGGAGCAAAGAATAATTCGTAATTGCCATTTTTGGTTCCGATATCCTAAAAAACACAAAGAGTTCTTCATACAAAAAAACATTTTTCTATTCGACTAATTATTCCTATGGCAGCTATATGATACAGATTCCGATCCGACCTACTCCTACTGCCTGCCACAAAAAGACAATCGTTTCATGCCGCCCACTTGCCATCCATAAGCTTATGTTGTAATAGGACATTATATTGCTTCTTAGAATTTTCCCTGAAAATGTTACAGCTGCGATTTAATGCAAATTGTATTCGAAAAATTGTCATATGCATTTTTATATATTATATATTGTGTAATTGGAATCACATGCACAGGAACTTCGGCAAGGAATCCGGTTATTCAATTGCCTTAAAAACGAGGTCACTGCTTCAAGCAGCCCATTTGCCGAGATTGGACACACAAGTCTAAAAAATCGAAAATCAATTGGAGGCAAAAGAGACTAAGTGCATTAAATTCGGTTTGAAAACGTTGCGACTGGAGGCCGCAAAAGGAAAAGTCTTGAGCGCTTACAATTGCGGTTTGCTCGGGGCTCTTCTGTGGTTGGGTTTTGGGGCCCATCTGCTGTCTTTGATCAAAATGTGGAATTTTCGGGTTTTGTTGGCTCAACAAATTTGCACGAGATGTTCAAACAATTGCCAAACTGAGTCCGAGATTCGAATCGGATTTTGTGTGTCTGAGTCGGAGACTTGCCTTGAAAACGACTGAATGAATGCCAGCAGCTGAGCAGGAGGAGGAGGAGGGGGCGGGGTCTGGCATCAGGAAGGTGTATGGATGTGTTTTTGTGGCCAGTTGGCGCTTTGTTTGACTGCCCCCCAGGCTCATCAACAAATTGCAGCACTTTTGTTATAGCGCATAAATCCCAATGGCCTGCAGCCTGCAGGTGGAAAACCAGGCAGCCGGCCTGAGAGCAAGGGCAGTGGCAAGGGCAACTTTCCAGCTGTCCTGCCGAAACAGTAGCGGCGGCAAGGACTTTGCTTTGTTGCCAGCTTCTTTGGAGAAGGTCGCTTGTAAGTTACCCTTGCCCGGCAGGGATGGGCGGGATGAGAGCACTTGGTGGCCAGGGGTCGCCTGGCTGCCCTGAAGGTCAGCGCAGCAATTAATGTTGCAGCTACCACAGATACACACACACACACACACACACACACACACACACACATACATAGTTACAACCACATGTCCACAACTAAGGCATTAAAAATGCATTTCTCATATGGCAGCCGGGCGCAAATAAATATGAATAACTCAAAAGCGCATTTTAATTAACTGGCCACAATTGTTCGACCTTGCCAATGTCCCTGTCGCTCGAAACTATTGCTGACTGTTCACTTTCGCAAGCGTTTTTCATTTCACTCTCGCTGTTCACTGCAAACTGATATCCCCGGTGTATTCAATTAAAATCCCCGAATTGCGTTCACTATGACATTCGAGCTGAAAATCTGCGGAAATGAAACTCAATTTGCGAACAGTAATTTGTGTGAATTAAACAACACTCGCTGCTAAAAGTGGGCGTAACTCTCAATTAAAATAGCTCTTAGTCGCGGCTTTGCGCCTTGTTAATAAATAAATGGAATAAATTGCCGCGGGATTTGAGAAGCCGATTTATCAATTTCAAAATGTGGCCCACGCACGCTCCCGCTCTTATATTGTCAAATCACACATATTATTATTATTATTATTATTATTATTATTATTATTATTATTATTATTATTATTATTATTATTATTATTATTATTATTATTATTGTTATTATTATTATTGTTATTATTATTATTATTATTATGATTGTTATTATTATTTTTCTTTGTCTGTAACTTCCATTGTCACACAATTTACTCATTAGTCTATTAGATAGATGGTAAATACAAAAAACAATAAAAACAAATTATTATTATTTTTATTAATTATTATATATTATTATATTATTACAATTTAAATTTTATTTAACAAATAGTATGTATTAAAAAGAAATTCTCTTTAAATTGATTTCATGCATTGTGTTATGATTATTATATACAAAATATTATTATAGATTATTTAAGCTCACAAATAGTAGATATCAAAAACTTATTTCACACACTTTTGTAATTTAAATAATCTTAAACTATTCGATGTTATATTACGGCTTCTTTTCGGCTAGATCTGTTTACAAGTCAACTTTGACATTTTGAGTAATGATTTTGGGTTCATAAATTTCGTTCGGTTTAATTGTAAATTAACTTGTGCGCATACTTCTTACAGACGGTTCAAATATGCTCGAATACTTTGCAACAAATTTGGCGCCATCAAAAATTCGTCGATAAAAAAGTTGTAAATTTGTAAAATGCGCAACGGCCGCAGAAAAGCACAACAAAAGGAAATTTCAATCAGTGCAGGCACCCACTTCCCCCCAGACCCCTCCCCCCCCGCGTTTCCATTGTATGCGAGTATGAATTTGGCCAAAATTGGAAAAGCGCTCGTAATTATGAGCTGTGGCCAAAGACTTAGGAAACATTCGACAACTTTGGCACTTAAAGTGCTTCTCCCGTCTTCGTTGCTGTTGTTGTGCTCGTTGTTGATTATTGCAATTTAATTAGAAAAACAAAGTGGAAAATTTTGCTTTAGCGCGGCGACTCAACGTGGCCATGCCCACTGGCCTCGCGGTGGGCGGGGAAACTGGGGATTTTGGAACTAACGAAGCGTGCCATGATTTGCCTTTGGCTTCTCGCGACGTGGCTTTTGTGTGTGAGCAAGTTCAAATGGGTGGGCGAAGGTGCGGGAGGGGGGGGGAGCAGCGCCTAGCGGAAATGAGGTGCGGCCGTTTTGGAGACAAAGCCGGCGGGCAACAAAGACCAACAATAACAACAACAATGGCAACAACGGGCGATACTCGTTACAACTGCCGCTGCCTGTCAAACAACTGGTAGCTAATGGTTTTTTTCTCTGCTTTTTTCTCGTTTGGTGCGTCCCCGGCCAGGGACCTCAAGTCCATGTCAATTATTTGCATTTCGGTTTCGTTTTGATGTGGCAGCGCCAACTGCTGCTGGTGCCAGATGAACGCCAAGGATGCCATTCCTGGCAGTTAAAGTTGCTTCGATTGCGTGTCGAGGGGGCGTTGGGGGGGGTGGGGGCTGGGGGTGGGGGAGGACGTTGGTATGTCGTAGCACTTGCCTGGGCATTGAGGCGCTCATGCATAATTTCCGTGAAGCTCTCGAGCTGGTTCTGGCCATAGCCGTTTGGCTGCCATTTTAGCATGCCACAAACTTTTTGCCCTGTAGCATGCGAAAAAAAAACAAGTCCAGCCAACGCGACTATGAAAAATCCTGTGTTCAAGTTATGTAACAAACCGCGGCATTGTTCAGTTTGTAATACTTGTCTCCCATATGAAATATCTTTCTCCTTTGTTGCATGGCATTCTATAGAAATCGGAATTCGCATAAGACCATATCAGAAATGTCGCATCCTATCATAATTGATATTTTATATGCTATTGATATGATAGACTGGTAGAGGCTTTGTGCAAACGTCTCAACATAACAGAATTCTTTCTTTAAAAATTCGTAAATTTTAGCACGAATTACATTACTCTAAACTTAAAAATGCTTCACTTTTTATAACAAAAAAGTTTGCACTCAATTCGAGAATATTGTTTCTGCCTTAAAAGATTTTAGTGCAAAATCTCCTTGACATTTTAACAACTAAATAGTTGTACTTGAATTTAAAACAGCGTTCTATTGCAAGTATATATCGATGTACAGATAACATGTGCAACAAAATGAACTGTTGCATGTAATTGCTAAAGCCTCAGGTAATCCTTTAGTGAAGGTATTAGTTAAAATAAATAAATATCGTAAATTACCATAAAAAGCAACACATTTGCAGGGAAGCTTTGCTAATCAATATTCGCTTAGGATGCAAATATATATAACACAGTTTTCGCATACATTTATAACAATATATATTAATAATTTAATCATTATTTTTGTAAAATGTTATAGCTTTTCTTTAGATTTACATTCTGTTCTTTTTGCTTCATTTAATTATCTGAAAGCTACATCGTTATATACCCCACACCGGTTTGAGTGCTGGGCATTATATAAAATGCTGCAAGTGGCAGGCAAGCGAGGAGCTGGAGTTGCAACTGGAAGGTCGCAACATGTGTAAAACGGAGGCCAAGCTATATGAGTTGCATAATTATGCAACGCATTGTTGGCGTTTTGGGGCCTCTGATTTGCATATTTATGCTGAACCGAGTATTATGCATATTACACATGCGCCGTGTGTGCCAGCGATGTGCGTTATGAATATTGCGTATTAAAATGCAAATTAAAGACAAATTAGCACGTCCTCAAAGTGGGCGTAAGGCGTCGATACTTGCTCGTGTCTGCACATTCTAGATACATACCTACATACATACATACACACATCCATACATACATACATATATATTTATATTTATATATATATATATATTTGACATGTGTCGCCTTATATTAACGACAATGTCATCGAATGGCGCCGCAGCGCGTCTCCCTTAGGTGTTGTCGCTGTTGATTAGCTGTCACAGTCTGGCCCCCCTAAGGGCGCCAGCATCGCGCACTTGACCGCAATCATTCAATTTCAATTCCATTTTCTGGACAATTCGCTGCAAACAACCTAAAGCAATTATGTCAATCATCTGACAACGGCAGCAGCAACAATGCTGTAAAATAAACTCATACTCATATTTATAATTTGCCATAAGTAAGAGGTGTTGGGCCCGGTGTCAACATCAGCAACAACCTCACTTTTACTCAGATTCACACACATTTAATTTTTATTCATTTTTCTTCTTGTTTTTGTTTTTTTTTTGTTGCTTTAACTCAACTTTTACTGTATTTTTGCACTTTGCGACACCAAAAACGAATGACTTTCATTTTAATTTATTTGGCACTTCGTAAACTTCAGTTCAGCTCAGTTTGATGGCCAAAATTTTATATTTATTGGGTCTTCAAAGCACACACACACACACATGGTTATGTACTGCCAGAGTGCGTCATAATATTATCATAAAATTGATTAATACGATTTACTGTAAGTAGTTAGATTAAAGGCAGCAAGAGCTACATTTTAGTATGCAAACAAATTTAATAAAATATAACAACTAAGAATTACCAAATATTGTGATCTATATAAATTGATAATTGAATTGAATATATTTCAAAGTTATAATTGAAATCTGTTCGAGGTGTTTCTTTCTTTTTTCAATAAAATGAAAATTTCATTTTTATTGATTAAAATAAAACCATTCGTGTTTCCAATGCTCAATTAAAAACATTTTTTATACCCACATCCAAATCGATTGCAGAAGCTTTTTGCTCCACAAGCAACTGAAAGTATTTATATAATTTCAACTTTATAATTAATATTTTAATGACTTCAATGTATGTGTATATAATATTTAAAATAATTTCCCACAGTCGGTTACTTTGTCAAATAAAAATATAATTAATTGAAATGTGGAGTGCAATGTGTCATTTGCCAGTTAAAGTTGATATGCATTTTACCCATTATGTTAACGTGGTCTGTACTTGGCTCTTTCTGTCAGAATTAAATTGGCCACTCATTTACCTGTTGAATTTATGACTGGGCAACATAATTGTCATAATGAGTTTGACTTTTTGCCAGCAAAGTTTGCAACGAAGTTGTTTCTGCTGCAGTTTTAATTCAAATGAGACTCTCTTTAGTATGTATAATAATATCATTGTTTTCTTTTATCACACTCTTACCTTTGATGGCACATCAAATTTCAAATGACTCTTGACAACACGTACGTATATATTTGTCTTAGCCCACATACATACATACATACAAACACATATAATATATGATTGTATGAGGACAATTTGGCTGTCTGCTGGTTGCCACCTGGGCAGGGCTGTGCCACGTTCATGTGGCGTGTTGCCGTCTTCTCGGGCTGCTCGTAAAGCGCGTGTAATACCGTTAATACCAATTTCAGCGCTTACAAATTGCGCATACGACGCGTGTGGCATTGCAAGGCAGGGCATGGCATAGCCTGGGCATTGCCCCCGCACCAACAACACCAACAATCGTCATTTTTGCTTAGGAAATGAAATTTTCAATATGTCAGCGACAGCAGCCGCGTATTTGAGCCATGCTTATGTGGGGCCACACCTGCCAGCACCCCAACAAAATCCCCCCCCCCTTTCCCCTCCCGCGCGAACTGTCAGCTGTCATATGTCTTTCTGTGTTTATTGACAGACATGGCTCCGGGGGGCAATAGATGCATAACTTTTCCAGCTGGTAACTTTAATTAGCATGCGGCTTATTGGCATTGCACTCGAAATGGCAGCGTTCAACAGCATTTAAAGTGCAATCAGAGCTTGAGGACATAGTCTGAAATTAAACTCGATATACGTATAAAATAAAAACCCCAATAATATCGCTCATTTTATGGCTAAAAATGTCATTAATATTATCGATAGCTGATATATAATATATAATACAACTTATTTCTGTGCCTCGAGCAACAGTTTAAGGCGCATCGCAGAGTCGAGAAAAATTGTAGACGTTCTCGTCTGCGCCTGATTTGCTGGTTGGCATTTTGTGTGTAGCATACTTTTGAGGGTCGACTCTTGTGCCAATTAGAAGTACAACCACTTTTGATTGGCATTGACAGCAATTAGTAAATCAATTAAAGTTTCGTAAGCCTGAATGTTAATATAAAGGCACTGTGCTGTCGAGAGGGATATTAGGTCGTATAGTGTTCGAATTTCAATGGTATTTGCAGTTTCGCAGATACGAAGTATAGCGCGCACCAAGTGAAAAACATTAATAATACAAATATTAATAATAATAAAAATATTAATAATAATACAAATAATAATAATAATAACAATAATAACAATTGCAAACACAACGAGTACAATAAGAACGCGCGCGTTTTACAACATTAACAAACAGTTCAAGTTACGATATATACACACAAATATATATTTATATATATATATATATATATTATACACCTTCAACAAAATGTCGGTCGATTTAAGCGCGCAACAGGAGCCGACCATATCCGTAATAACCACAGTGCCGGTGGCACAAAATGGCGGCGAAATGGACGCCCTGCTGCTGGGCCGGATCGGGGTAAGTACCAAGAGAAACAGCAACAAGAAAAACATGCTTCCAACAACAACAACAACAACAACAAATACAAATACCTACTTTACTTATAACTCACAACTAAACTTAACTAAGTAGCAAAGTGCGTGACGTCTAGATCAAAATATATATGCATATATACATCTTCATGTCTTTTAAATATATACATATATATATATATATATATATATATAATTTTATATATATGTATATATATTTTCGACTTGCCTTTATCTATAGAAAATACGCACAACTTTCATTGGCGTGCATATTAGCTAGACAAATATTTGACTTGGCTTTCGTTTTTCGCCTTCTTGTTCGTCTTCTTCTTTAGTTGTGTTCTGTAATTTTCTCATCCATTTCACACACTCTCAACTCTAGTACTTTTCTATGTCAGCAAATACTGGCTGCAGAACCTGCTCGGCATTTAGTGCGCATATATTTCTCGCTTTTCTACCATTTCCATTTCCATACAAACTTCAATTTCCACTGTTTTGGTTCTGTCAAATTTAACTCGTACTTAGTTTTAACTGAACTGTAGTTGCAATTAGTTCCTCAACGCTTACTGCCAGCGGCCACAGTTAGCTGCTGACCAGCTGGATTATATACCTATGATCCCCAATGTGGTGCTATAACTGCTTAATTTAACTACTCTTAACTAATTGCGTTTTTCGCTTAGCTTTCACAACTTCTTCTTTAGACCAGCGTAAGTATCGTAGTGAATAATGAATCAAAAGCCGTTTAAACATTCAATTATTCAATAACCGTACAGTAAGACACGCCCACTACTGAGTATAAGGTATAATATAATTTAATCAACCATCGTATTTCAATTTAGTTGCGTTCAAACCTCGCTTGCGTTTAGTTCTCATCGGCTCTCGTGGCAATTAACAAAGCCGGCGAAGTTTTATTTTCGCTACAAACGGAAATTTATTTGAATCATAATTGCACATACAACGTTGCTGGGAATCTGGCTAATTACGTTTAAATTGCAAAATGGTCTTAAGCCTTCACAACTATGTCGATGACGTCAATGAGCAAAAGGTAATGAGTAAATGAATACTTATCTATATATATAAGTAGCACAAGTAAGTTTCCTGGAAAATCCCTTTCAAGGACTTAAATGAGGATATTTGAGAACACATCTGAAATCGAAGGCGTAATTTAACGAAGGAGCGTTTTTGTTTTCATGGGAACATTTCTATAGATCAGCAAGATGCGTTTTCTATATGTTCTTTTAATTTATACTATTTTCATAAATTGAAAAAAGTATATTAATTTTGTACAAAAACACTTGAAATTTGGAAGTGTGAACTGACAAGCTAACTGAAAAATCTATTTCCAACAGTTTTTATTATAGTTAGTTTTAACTAATTAGGTAGGAGGATAATTGATGAGCTCTTCTGGCAAAATCTAAATATTTCCTAAAGTATATCCTGGTATTCTAAAAAGCAGGAGGTACGACCTTGACATATATTTTTACAATAATTATATTTTCACATATTCATGTAGAGTGTATATTGCGGCATAATCGGAGCTGAGTACAGGGTAGCTCCTAGTCCGGCCCGATCAGAGCACTCTTACTTGTTTGAAGTGGAAACTGCATAAATATTGTTTTATTTGTAGATGCACTCTAGGTATTATAAGATTCGTTGTTCGGGAAATGAGAAAGCTGTGGCTGTACTCGACTTCTTAACTTGTTTAGCAAAGCTGCTTTCTTCTTGTTAAGCTGCTTCGCCCATTCGTTCACATGTTCGCAGACTCAGTTAACGTTTCGTACTTGGCCGTGTTAATTAGAAAGCTTTCGTCTCTCCGCACGGCTAGAGGGCCAACAACAATTGCAAACTTTTTGCTATTGCGCTGTAACCGAGTTTCTCTTTTAACTAGTTTCTGTGACTGCCAGCCGGAATTACTATAAATTACGGCACAGTTAAGTGCAGCATTAAATCGTGTGCAGGTAGAAGCCATCTAATAGTTAAACCGCCCGAATTTAATTAAATGCAGCGTTCCCACACATAAAAAATAAATAAATAAATAAACAAATAAAAAAAGTGACTCAATCAATATAAAAACCTAAAGTATTTTACCACCATTAAAATGATGCACATACAGCTATTCAGATTATTCCTTTTTTTATACTTATATCGTTTTGGGGTATTTTTCTTTTTTTTTTGGTTTTTTTTGCTTTCAAGGACGCTCACAATGCCGTCGACAGCATTGTGAGGACATGTGAAACAAGCTCATTAAACTGCCAAGTGCAGCCATTTGATTATGCTCCATAAAAATGAAAATAGAATTTCGGCAAAGCCGCTGCACTTGCAACAGCTGTCGATGCAGCCTTTCAACCACGTTGCATTCAGATTCCCCGCCGCGTCCTCAGCCCATTTGGCGACTTTTATGTCACCAGCAGAGCATCTGTTTTTCCTTCGCCAAGCTACGACGAAATTCATAGCGTTTTTTCCACAATTTTCTTCTTTATTTTTTATTGCCCCGTTTTTAACATGGACGCCTGTACACCCTCATCAGCTGGTGTGCTTCGGATGAATACTCAATATTCATAGCACATTTATTTAATCAGATAAGTATTCTTATCCATTTGCATGAATTCTTCAAGTGTCATTTTTACATTTTCGTAAATACAAAAAAACTATTAACCGAAAGCCAAAATAGTTATTTAAATAGGCTAGTGCTTGAAAATTTGTTTTTTCAAAATGTATAGTTCGTTTCTTATTATATTATTATTATATAAAGTTTAATAAAACCTTTGCCCTTTTTTTAAACTTATATATCAACAGCTTTTCTTATTAAAAATATAACTTATATTATTATACAAATTAGCAACGTTTTGCTGTCAAAATAAATTCCATTTAAATAGTAGAAAATTTTATTCATGTAACAACCGAGCATACTTGGCTACTTTTGCACTATTCCATTACTTTTTCTATAAAAATAGTTGCTTTATGCAGCTATGCAAAAAAAGAACGACACAACGTCACATCTGGCGTATAAAAAATTATCTTTGTCTGGCGAATCGGAATTTTTCTCCCATAAGCCAAAGCATGACAAATTGCTGAATACAACACCGACAATTAGATGACCTGCTGATGCCATCCAATATAAAGCAGAAGAAATAAATGCGTTATTTTCATGTCTTGAAGAGACAGCTCTCTTCTTGTTATTTGTCAGATGGCCATAAAGTATATATACATCTAAGGGTAATCAATTTTCTTTGTATGTTGTGCTGTTTTGGGAATTTTTACATATATCTTAGTTATTTATTTCAATTAATTTTTATTACAATTTTATGTGCATGCATTTTTGTTTTTAAATCTAATCAACATATAAATATACAAATGTTTTGTTTTAGAAATTGAACATGCATGAAAGAACATCCACAGTTCGATTTACATATATTTGATTCGCTTGTTTGATTTTCGCATAGTATGAGCAATGAAATTTTTATGGAAAATATTTCTTATGAATGAGCGTGTGTGGGTGTGTGGGTGTGTGTGTGCCTGTGTGTGTGTTCTAGTGAACGCTATAAAGGTAATCGAAATTTTGTAATCTTGCGCATCGAGTGTTGCTCCACGCTAAACCAATTTGCTTATCGCCAAAATGCAAAAAGTTGCTCAACATCCATAATCAGGCTGCTCTGATTGCTGTGATAACGTGGCGTGGGCGTGGGCGTGGCCCGTGGGCGCTGCGAGCTGGTTAACTTATGCAATTTGGCAAATTGATGTGTTCAGCAGCCATTGCACCGATCTGCCATGATAGCTGGCAATGCACAAATAGCAGCGACTGTGCCCGGAATCGGGCAACAATTGGCACACTTGCAACAACTGCCGCATAATTGATGAGCTGGCCAGGACGTTGACGTCGATGTTGTTCAGGAGGCGGCTGAGTATGACGAGCCTGTTGTGAAGGACCCCGGGCTGGCTGCCAGTCGAGTGGAGTGTTGTGCACGTTAATCGAATTAAATGCTGGCCACGTTGTTGCCATAGTCAGTGCACCCACACACGCACACACACGCACACACACACAAGCTGAACCTGTACAATATGGCGTAACCGTTTGCCGAGAGCAGCAAGCTTGATTGAGTTCAAAATCAGATTTGTTGTGCGCTCTCACATTGCAAATTGAAATAAAAACGAAACGTGACATTTGGTTGTGGCAACAGGCACCCGCAGGCCTCTGGCGCACACACGCACACACGCACACACACGCACACTCGCACACTCGCTGGCATGTAAAGTATCTAACAATATGGCAGAGCAGTTAAAGCTGATTGCGGCAATGGGAACCCAGTTCGTAGCTACTATTTATTTTTTCTTCTTCTTCTCTTTTTTTTTGCTTTCCGGTATTTCGTTTTTGGGGTTGCGGGTGCCAAACAATCAAATAAAGTTTTGCGTTTTTACCCTTTTTTTGCCGGCTATTGTGGCGCTCGTATATATTTTTATTGTCAAAATCAATAGATGTCAGCGTTTAACAGTTGCCAATGCTGGCAATGTTGCCAATGCCTGCTGGCGCTTAGCCCCCACCCCACCCCACCCTGGGCCCCCTCTTAGCCCTTTTCTGATTGTCAGTTGCTTTGGGCTTTATTAGATTTTCCTCGACGTTTTCACGCTGCGCATTTTTGGCCCAGGTAAGTAGTAAATGTTTATGTATATGTTTGTATATAGTAGTGATATTCCCTAGATGTAGTATGTGTACATAAATGTCTTCTTCTATCTTCTTCACTATGTCATGCATGCCTTGACAACACACACACACACACACACACGCATACACACATGAATAATATTCATACATATGTTTGTTGTGATTGAGGCGCTGCCGCGCAGCAATCAAAAGTTTAATATGCAATCATTTTAAAATAAATTATTCTTTTTCTCTTCTACTCCCCACCACACACACACACACACACACACACACACCACGATATGTGCGACAACCAACAACAACAACTCACACATCCAATATATACACCCAACCAATCCAATATATACTTAATGTACTTGTGTGTATCTGTGTCTATAAAAAAAACCAAACCTTAAACCAAAATAAAACTAAACACAATAAATGCAAATACTAATTGTACACAAAACGCTTTATTCGGTGCAGCATTCGGTGAGTGAAATCTGATTACCTGATTAAATCCTTAATTAATTTGTTGCCTTTTTAGTTTAGTTCTTGTACGTATGTCCAGCAATTAATATTTGATTGGTATTAACAAGCTATTGGTTTATTAATTGCGGTCACTTTTTAGCGTGAATTTTAGCGTGTGTGTGCTTGTAATTATTTATTTCTTATTTCTTTGATTTAATGGTTTATAGCAAAATAAGTAACTGTGTGCCCAGATGGGCGCCTTTCTCAGTCTCTCTGCGTTTGCGTCCAGCATATCCTATTAATGTAGCGTTCGTTGAACCCACAGTTCGTTTAATTTGCTTTAAGAAGCTTTACAACAGCGGAAAATTGAATGCGACATATATTTTCTGAGCCTTATTTCTCCCATCAGCCGCTGTGTTGATTGGCTTCTGGCTGAGTTCTGTCCACGCTGCAGAACTCCTCCCTTCTTGGCCTTGTCCCAATCAGTCCTCTGTAGTCCAGCCTATTTCCCACCTGTGAACTCCGTCGTGATTTGGCTTTCAGCAATAACATTCATCTGAAATTAAATAGAATGCATTGAAAAACCAGATATCTGCAATCTCGTTAGTTCGAATTCTTTTAGAAAGTGCAATGAGACAAAAAAGAATTTGATGTAATCGAATACAGTTCATATCGCTTAATTGGAAATTTTATTGAAAATGTTGCTTATATGCAATGAATTCTATGCATTTTCGCAGTTGCTTATAAGCAGTATGTACTGTATTTGAGTATGTCCAGTAAAATTAAAACTGTCTGTCAGGAGTCAGGAGGAGAAAATATTGCCAAAGCGGAAATATCTAGTATGCGCCAAAAATATTTCCAACTAGCTTAAAGTTTTTAAGCTAAGCCAAAATTAAAAAATTGCATAAATAATAGTTTGTCATACTTCTAATAAAAAAATAATATATATATATATATATATATATATATATATTTTTTTTTAAATTTTATTGTCAATTTTATCTTATCGAAATTTGCGTTGAATATACCCTATCGTATTTTAAAAGAGCAGAGTATCTGCAGAATTGAAAGTTTAAGCTAACCTAAAGCAGTTTGCAAAACATTGTGAACTTATAAACTAACACTTATACACTTGGAGAAATAACCATGCACTGTGTACTAAAATCAAACAAGGAAGTTTCTTAATTTGAGAATGAATTTGTGTAAGTCCAAAATTCCTAAAAGCTTATTTTAAGTAATTCTGATAATAATAATTATGAAATCAGGAATAATTCACATTTGACTTAAGAATATTTATCAACAAAATGTTGGCCAAATTGTAAGCAACAAAAGGTTTTAACTGATAAACTTAGCGCTGCCTTTTTCTCGGAGTGTAGCTAGTGCTAGTCCCGTTTGACTGGCGGGCGGAAGGCGGCCAAATGGTGGCAAACTCATCACAGTTGTTATGATTAATGCGGTTGCTCCCGCTGCGTAGTTCAGTGAGTGTATAAAGTTCAAAGCCGAGGACAAGGAGCTGTAAGACAAAAGTCTGTTGTGCTGGCATGGCTAATGGACAGCCGGCGGCAAAGTGACTTCTCTCTTGGTTACCTGGGCCTGGGCTGGGGACTGGGTCTGGGCCAGGGCCTGGACCCGCGGCTGGGCCTTAGCCTGTGTCTGAGCCCGAGCCTAAACCGACTGTCTATGTAACGATGTCATTATATTGTCATGAATATGATTATGTCTCTGACTATGACTCGCCGAGCGGGGAGGGGGAGGGGGGGGGAGCTGTGGGAGCCGTGCTGGGGATGCTGTTGTTGGCGCTGTCATGTCGCATGGTTTTGACGCGGCGGCCCATGCACATAATTCATGGAAACTTTTACGCCTCTTAAGTAAATAGCACAGAATGGAATAGAATTATGCGTGCCAGTCGCCTCAAAGTATGCACAAATTTCTTTGCATGACAATTTATGCGCAGAGCGTGTAAAGAAATTCGTCCTCCTCCCCACCTATCCACCTCTCCACTTGCCCTTTTCCCTCTTGTCGCTAGCCGCTTCGCTTTGCGTCTAATTGCGCGTGGGTGCAGCAGCTCTTTGGCCAAAAGGTTGGCGTCAGGTGTTGTCTGCCGTAATTAAAGCCGCAGCAGCAGCTGCTGCCGTTAGTCTTGGCCTGACAAAAGTTCAAGTTCACAGCGTTGCCAGGCTCGACCTTGCCAGCAAAACTGACAAATATACCCACGCACACACACACACACACACCCACACTCACCCAGAGGAGCCGGACCGGGGACCGCAGCTCAAGTGCAAAGTGCAATTCTGGCGATGCGGCTGCTGTGGCAAGGTTAGTTAAGGCCCAACAATATTTCTGCTCATAATTCACGTGGCGCGCTTTAAACATATTTATGCTGCCCCATCAGCGGTTGAGACCAGAGCAAAACGGAACAAAAATGAAACGGATACAGAGCATCACAAGAGCAGCAGCAGAACATCAAGTATACGTCATGTTGCGCGCAGCTATGCAAAAAATTTCCATTATTAAACAGCCGCACGTCCCGCATGTTTTCAATTTTAATAAAGCGCTTAAGCTGGCTCTTTTTTTGTTCGTATTTAATATAAAGCCAACGGCAAATAAATGCAGTATGAATGAAATAAATAAATAGAACGGGCTGAAGTCTTACGTAGACCTGTCGTTAAAAGTGCAGCTCAAACTTGCCGTCGAAAAAATACAAAGAAGTTTAGAAGATGAGATGAATAAAAAACCAAAATAAATTTTATTTGCGTATAAAAATAAAATTGAATTGTTATTTTTTAAATTTTAATTAATGGTCAAATCTGAAAAAAGTGTTAAAAGGTTGCAAAAAGTTTGTTTAAATGAAGTGAAAAATTTGCATTAATAACTGTTATTTCCGGTGTCTGTGAAAACACAATTTCAATTGCATTTCAATATTCAATTTGATGTGTAATTAATACGTGAGACCATAATGTCATGGAAACGTCCAGAGTTGGTTTTGTTTTGCAAACAGAACTTAATGAAAAAAAAAATTGACTGGCACTTTTTTCGCAACCAACATTAAAATTTATAAAGCAACAAGAAAAATATGCAAACACGATTTGGTGATTTTGGGCATTGTGTTTCGTCATGCTGGGAATCAGACTGCAAATGCCAGCGAGAGACAGAAAACAATTGTCGTGGCTAAACTCAAATCCCGAGACATAAAAACAATAAATGCTTGAGCTGGCAACTGGAGCTCAAACTGGGCGAGGACAAAGGGCGATGGGTTAGCGGTCGGTGGGCGAAACAGTTTGCGTTCACAAATCGATTTTGGAATTGCGCTTATCAGCAAATATAAATCACAATATCCAAGCATAAGCTAGACAAAATGTCGACACGTTCCTCTCGCCTTGAAGTGGGCAATGAAATTTGAGCTGCCGCCGCCTGTAATTGTCGGCTAAGATCCGAGTAGAGCTCATAAAATGCAGGGCAAGCCAACGCCAAGGCAAGACGAGGACGGCCAAGGACCCATGAGTCGACAAAAGGACGATAAGAACACTTTATGTCATATATGTGTGTTGAGTGGGCGTGGCCATTGTGAATATGTGTGTGTGTGTGTGTGTAACTGTGATGTGAAGCTTAAGTTAATAGCGAATATTTACAAATCGATTTTGTTGTGATTGCGAAAACAATTTGAAAATGGCTTTGAGCGATTTCCAAAGAACTCAAGCGGCAAGCTGGCAAACATGACCGCCCACCCAAATGCACAAGCGCACACACACACACTCGCACACACACATTTAACCACACACTCGCACCCGCACAATGAGTTGGACGCGTGCTGTGTTTTCTTTGGTGACACGAACACGTCGTGAGAAGACGTGCGTGATGCAAATTGCTCAATTTGGGAGACAACAATTTAAAGGCTTTATCAATTTGCATATGTGGCAAATTTAAATTATAGGCAGGACTCGAAACCCAAAAATGAAATGTCGTTGGTTCGGTTCGCGTTTTGAATCCATATGTGAAGTCTGGGTTCGGTTCAGGAAACTGGTTTTTCACGTTTATAAAGCCAGGTTTTGGTTCGGCACTGGGTTCGGTGCCTTTACTTTATGTTTTATAATTTATTCACTAATTGATTAAAACTCTTTTGCCTATTACTTTTTAATAAGCGCAAATTGGCGCTAGTGATCTAGCGAAGAATACATTAGGCAACTACCTACTATACATATATAGAATAAATAAATAAAATAGTTTTGATGAACCAAACCATTTTTTAAAAAGTATAGTTTGGTTCGTGTACAGTCTGTCTTTTTTTGAAACTGGTTCGGTTCAAAATTTTAAAAATAATGGTTGTTGGCAGCCTTGATTATAATCAAGCTTATAATTATTATTGCTGATGTAAGTTTTATGATTAGTGAAAGTGAATTTTCTTAAGTGAAATATATGATGACAGCACATGTAAGATTCTCAAAAATAATATAATAATAAACGTTTTTTTTTTTAAATTTGGGGTTTGTGTCTTGTTAAAAATTTGCGACAGGCGCCTATTTCTGCTTCCACAGTGCCGAGACCGCTGGCGCTTTCAATCCTTTTCCATTGTTCTCGGCTGGCAGCAACACACCAGAACACAGACACACTCACGCACACTCAAATGCACTCACGAGACAATTGGTAAATGCAATAGAATGGTCTTCCCGTACATCCATTTGTCAGACACGCCCGACAACATCCACGATTGCCAATTTGTCGCGACCGTCGCTCTAACAGCGTCCAGCTGATTGACTGGCCGCCGGTCCGGCAGATTGAAGGTTTCTCCTATCGGACGCATATGGCCGTGAACTGCAGTCCAACTCGAGCACTTTAATGTACACACATGTCCCGTGTTAGGTGAGTCGAGATGGGCACGTGTTGCGTTGCCCGTCGTGTCACGTACACATTCGTGCGTGCCTATCACTAAATCAGCACTATAATATGATAAAAGAAGTTAAATGCATACCGTGCGTATTCGTGTCGTATCTCTAAGTAGAATACTACAATGTTGTGAATATATACGAAGCTGATACATCTAATCGAAAAAGTAAAAGGATCCATCGAATTTTAAATTTTGAATTTTGAGAAGAATGAGGGAGCATATTACAAAGTTAGCTGATACATCTATTCGAAATAAGTAAAATTTTTGAATGCATAAAAAATGTTCATAGCAAAAAATATATATACTATCGATAGTATCGTTATTTTGCTTATTTATTTATTTTTCATTTGCTCAGTCTCGCGACTCGATGAATGGAAAAACGTTGAAGATACAAATACCTGAAAACAAACACATAACAGTTAAAGACACAAACTCTTTTTGAAAACTGCAACATTGCATTCGGGTGTAACCGACTGCGCAATACTCGTTCTCAGTACAGTACAGCTTAAAATAATCGAAAACAGTCTTCATTTTTATTGTTAAAAAATTAAAAAAAATGTTCAGCTCGATCTTAAGAGCAGGTCAGCCGAAAACTGTCTGCCAAATTTGCTAAGTCTAGCTTTAAAATTGTGGGCGATATAGATTTTCGCATCTTACCCATCCCCAAGATTTAGAGTTTGATTGATTTACCACGCCCCCAATTTAGAGGAGGTCATATGTCATCTGTTTGCAAAATTGTATGTATCTTAGCCTTAAAACTGAGCGAGATATTTGGATCAAGTCGAATTGACACTGACATAGTTATACATGACTATATAGTTTATATGGACAGACGGACAAACAGCAAAATAAACATTGCAGAAACCCATCATACTCTTTTTTCACTTCGTGAGCGTATTTTATTATATAATATATACCAGGGAGTATATGCATACATAGACTGGTTAAAAGATACTTATCTTGAAGCTTATTTCGCCTGATAATTTCTTGTTTATTGCGTTTGGTGTTGAAACATAAAATATAAGAATCCATGGGGATTAAATGAAATTTGGATAAGTTCAGCGCTCTACTGCGGCTGATCATCATCCTCGCCGTCCTGTTCCATGCCAGAGTCCTGCTCCTTCAGTTCGTTCTTGATCTGCTCGTGGTTCCGTTGCTTTCTCAGTCGCCGGTTCTTAACCTTAACGAATCCCAGCTGCTTCAGTTTCTTGCGCATCGGTTTGTGTTTGCTTTGAAGCGAATAATCATCGACATCCACATCGACATCCACATCGCCATCGGCGACATCAGCGTCGCCATCGTCATTGCCGCCATCGTCCGCATCGCCTTCGGCATCGCCATCGGCGATGTCGTCGTCCAGTTCAATCTCCTGCCTGGCGGTCAGGTGTGGTATTTTCTTCTGGTATTTTCGCTGCCACAGAGCATTGTTGCCAGCCAGAAGCGCATCGGCGGAGGCGAATTCCGGCAGGTCGGTTCTCTTCTTCTTCTTCGGGTTCCTTATCGTCTTGCCATGGTCATGGTAAACGGAACGGTGCCGCTTGTCCGTGGTATGGTGGCCCTCATCCTCATCGTAGTTGTAGTATCCATGCTTGTCCAGCATGCACGGGTCGACGGCGACGCCGCCTTTCCCATCTACGATATATCTGTCGGCCAGGCTGGCCCCAAGTAGCGTCGAGAACACAAATGCCAGGAAAACATTCTTCGTATTCATGTTGTCAACGTCGCTTTGAGCAGCTCTCCGGACTGAACTGAAATCCAAGTGAAGCAACTGGCAAAGCGCTTGTCCGGAATACGAAGCCTACTGTGGACACAAAATTAAATAGCAGTATTTACTTTCCAGTTGAATTCCATTTCAAAGTCTCTTCTACCGAAACGAGACACATACATTTTGTTCAACATATTATTAAGAAAACGTGTAATTGAGGCCCAGTTTCTCATGTTCAAGGTTAATGTCAAAAATATTAAAGCATTAAAGTATTATATATTAATACACCCAATCCTCTATTTACACGATAGATAGCTACAGATGTTGGCTGAAAAAGCAATTTAAAAGCAGAATAAACAAAAGTAAAAAAATGTTTGTGAGCATTCACTTGCAAATTTATTTGCCATGTTTACACATTTTAATTCATTAAATATATTAATAGAAATATAAGAAATTTATTAATATAACAAAAGTAAGACTGCAGTATCAATAGCATTATTTTATGAATTATTTCGCGGAATTATTTCTTTTATTAACTTTTTTGCCCTGCAATTATCATTGCGTATTTTCTTTATGCATAATTCGGGGAATCACAGTTAAGCTGAAAAAACACTTATCGGTTAGTGAAAACTATATATAGTGCGTGATTAAAATGCATAATTTGTGAGGAGTGAAAAAGATAATAAATGCATAAATGCATTCATAGATTATTTCAAATAAATGCAATTCGTATAAGAGAATTCGAATTCGTGTAAAACATAATTAGCTGCATTTACAGCGCGGATGAAGAGCTCTCAGATCACGTACTCAACAATACTCAGATTTATTTAATTTAATAACACAACGCAACTTTTGAAACTTTATGCTGGGGCAACGCCGTGAGAAATGCCCGCTAATAGTCCCGAGAGGCGCCGCTCGATGGCCGCCCGATTGGAGACCAGACGTCTGAGGTTCTCCTTGAACTCCTCGACGTTGTGCTGCAGCTCGGCGCTGCTCTGCTGCTGGCGGAAGCGCGCCGCAGTCGCCATCTGGACCGCCCTGGCCAGGCGCATCTCGTTGAGGGTGTGCAGGTAGCGTCGGCCCCCGAACGAACCCAACGGCAGCACGGCGGTCTGACGGCTGAGCAGCTGCAGCAGCGGCGGCACAATCAGACGGCCGGAGGGCACCACAAACGGCATCGGCACGTAACTGCACGCGGCCCCGTTCGCCACCGGCGGCTCCTGCAGCAAACGTTCCTCGGCGACCTCTTCGCCCGGACCCGCCTCGCCAGCGGATTCGGCCTGCGTCTCCGGCTGCTGCTCGCCCGAGCCGCGTTTGCGGCTCGAAATTGGCGTCGATTCGTGGCCAGCTTCATCAGCGGCATCGGCATCCGCAACCGCATCCGCATCCGGATCGTCCACGCCGGCGTAGTCATCGCGCTCGTCGATCATGAGCTCCGGTTTCGCAGCATAATGGACTTTGGCTGTTGCCGACGACCTTTGCCCCAGGAGCGCCGAGTCCAGAGCCCTGAGGTCGTCGGACAGTGATTTCGTGTTCTCGTACAGGGTGTTCAGCAGGCAGGAGACACGTGCCGTAAAGTCCTTGCCATTATCATCATCGTCGTCTTCCTCCCCATCATCATCATCATCGTCGTCGTCATCCTCGCCATCGTCCTCCTCGGCCGCATCGTCATTATCGTCATAGTCGTCGTCATTAGCCATTGTGTTCGCCGCCGACTTCGAGTTCTCGCTGCTGGCACTTTTGGCGCTCTCCGCCGGACAAATCAGCGTATTGGCGCCGTAACGCAGCAAGCGTTCGGCATCGTCGACGCTGCTGCGCAACAGCTGCGGCTTTTGTGGCTGAAATTCCAATTTGAGCTCGAGCTGCTTCTGGGGCTCCGGATATCGCAAAGCGCTCAGCATTGTGCCCGCATCGGGGCCCGTACAGGAATCGGAGGCGCAGCCGGCGCCCTTTGCCGGCGCATTGTCCGAACGCAGCCGCACCTCATCCTCGTCCTCGCCGACGCCCAAAGTCAGCGCCAGACAGACCCAAACGCCAAACAGCGCACTCAGGAAATGTATTTCCATGGAATTTGTAAATTCTCGACAAGCTGCTCGGTTGAGATTCAGCTGGAATTCACAATTATGAAGCACAGCACCCGAGTCGGGTTTTGAATGAAACCTCTTTTGGGGATTACTAGATGAATAATTTCGAAGGCTACTAGCTAGCTGAAAAGAACCCAGTGCTAAATTGAACTTTTAAAAGCACTCATTTCTCGACTATTCTCGGAAGTTTCAATTATCCCTCCACATTTAGAAGAGCATAATTACCAATAAGGATATTAGTCCCTGGCATTGCATTTGGTCATTTATGACGATTAAAAGCGTTTGGACTATCTCTTATTATACTCGATTCTTCGTAATCGAGTATATTTGGTTTATGCAATATCCGCCTGTTCCTTATGGAAGCTAGATACTTGAATTTTGGAATATATACTCGTGTATACCCGCGTCAGATAAATTGTTAAGATTTTCTGGCTACCCTCACTGGAGGCATGGCCATTTAATAAAGTCAATATATCTGTCTCAGTGTTAAGAAAAGATACATTAAATTTGTAAAATTTGTATAATCCACTGATGACGTGGAGAATTGGTAAAAACTTCTATATGACTAAGATCACTAAATTTGTCAGAGAGTATGCTGATGACCTCCTTTAAATATTGAGCCGTAAAATTTCGATCACGCCGACTCAAATTACATTATAATTATTATTGTTCTTTATTTAATATATATTAAATTTTTTTTCCATATTTTTCCAAAATAACATAACAGTCATAATTATTATGTAATTTAATTACAATGCAGATCGTTTTCGACATTGCACGTCGGTGACACCCGACTGCAACGTAGCTGTTTTTCAATACTCTGCACAAAAAGTGCAAAAAGTGTATTAGTTTTGTGTAAATCTGGCTGTGTCAAGCACAATCTGCGTTACATACAATTTAATATTTAGACCCTACAAAGGGAAAAGCCTATAAAAATAAACCCAGAGGATTATTTTGTGTTACTGGCTTAAAGTCGATAATCTGATCGTTCAGCTTTCCCTTTATTTGAGATATTTCTTATAGAACAAACCAATTCCAAATAATTGTTCTGAGGCACATTAAGTGTATTCTTTTCACAGATGCTAAATATTGAAAAAGAAAAGTTTTTATTCTGCTGCAAATTGATGTAAATCGCCTTATCAGATTGCTCGAAAATTGTTAGCCAGAAATGCGGGCTTTATTCTCTGTCATCATCAGCATATCCCAGCTGGATTCTAATTGGGAACTCGTGGCCGAGCAATTACCAAATGACATTTGTCCAACTAGAGCCGGGCTCATAAATGGGAATGAAAATGGAAGTAGATGGACTGCAGCGTAAGGAGTTGAGAGCTGAACTGATGGCTAGCATTTGGATGCGTGTCAGAGTGTGTGTGAGGGGGAGGGGGGGACAATTCTCTGGCAGCGTAAATGACAGCTTGTTGCACACAACAAATGCATTTGCCATAAGTCCAATGGCGACGCCATCGCAGTGTGGCTGTCAACACATCCGGCCCGTATCCGCGTCCGCGTCCGCGTCCGCATCCGCATCCGCATCCGCTTGTGGGTGGCCGCAACGAGCGACTTCCTTTTGTGTGTGTGTGTGTGTGCAGGTGCCACGACTGCCATTACTGTAACTGTAACTCGGCCATCTTGGCCTTAGCTTGCCATTTTTCTTCATCTTTTGTGCTGCTGATGAATTCGTTGGACGCAGAACGGGAGCCGCCATCCGCGTCCTGCCCCAGATAACCACCGAGATGCACACAGACACTGAATCCATTGAAAGCGACACGGATCCCGCCTCCCTTTATCCCCCGCCCCCACCCGCATTCACGACTCACGCTTGAATTCATTTCCCTGCTGCACCTTTAGGGAATTTGTGCAGGCTATGAAAAAGTAGCGCAAAAATATCGCAATAACTGAAATTTTGCACAACTTGCTGTTCGACGTCGCCGGCAGAGTAAAGCAGCGAGGGACCGCCAAATGAGGCAGTTACCACGGCGAACAAAGTGCCTCCGCGAACTCCTGACAGACCGCAATAACAACAGCAACAACAACAACAACAACAACACAACAGCTGAGAACTCAGTAAACCCAGTCTGCAAACGAAGCAAG
Organism: Drosophila robusta; assembly: GCA_035043565.1. Lineage (NCBI taxonomy): Eukaryota > Metazoa > Arthropoda > Insecta > Diptera > Drosophilidae > Drosophila > Drosophila robusta. The sequence goes on along the minus strand of JAWNMW010000257.1, from coordinate 16,116,213 downwards.
TTTTTTACACACACACAAATACACACATTTATCAGTTCCTTATGGGCTTGAAGTAGCTATTTTAATCTTCTTATATTTGCAATCAGCATCAAGAGCCAAGCCAATAAAGCCGAGAAAGCTTTTATTAGAGAGTCTTCAAACTTTTAATCTAGATAGTCGCAAGGATTCCCTCCCTGTTTCTATTCCATTGCGCACATATGGCCGATGGGTGATATATTAGCTTCCACAACCGACCAGTACCCATTGAAAATGGGTTAAATAGGGTATATTGGTTTTGATGTATGTAACTGAACCCATAAAGTATATATATGCTTGATCACGACTGTCTGTCCGCTTGTCCGTTTATATAAACGGACCTATCTCAGAAACTACAAAAGCTAGGGCATCAACTTTTCAACTTTATATTCTACAATACCATACGCAGTACGAGTTTATTATTTTTTGTCGATATCTTGCACCTTTTTATTATTATCGACAAAAATCGATTTCAAAACTTGGTTTCTTTATCTTATCTCGGAGACTAAAAGAGCTAAAGCCACCAAATTTGGTTCAATATATTCTTTTTTCTCGTGAATTAGTCGATATAGGCATGTCCATGTAGAATTAGCTCTTGTTTTACAGGGTATTTAATTTTTGTGCTCTCCAAATATGAACGTTTTCCTTGATTTTATGTTTTACACTGTGACAAAAATATTCGACGCAAGTATATATATATATATATATATATATATATGCATAAAAGAGTGCCAAATTTGTTTGTTGATTATGTAAAATAGATTAGATGACGGCTGGCAAATACTCAATTGCGGTATTGTAATAGCAATCCGATTTAAAAGACCCAGCAATAGGGCTTATAAGCATTACTTTTTAATAGAGCATATATAATTATTGTAATGTAATTATAAATAGTAATTATATTAATAGGGCAACTTGGGTTTCCTGTGCTTCGATTTGAGTTTGTAACGGCAATCTTCACGAAAACTTAATCCACCTAAGCGGCTTAAAGCTCTGTAAGCTTTAAGCGGCCGAAAGCTGCAATCTCAAGCTAGCCGAAGTCTTAAACCAAAAGTTGCCGCAAGCTTGCGAGCTTGCCAATGCCATCCACAAAAAGCTCTCAACGTATTTTGTCGCACTCAAATAAAATACAACGGGCCGGAAAACAAGAAAAACCAGAAAACACCGAGCATCTGAGTGTTATGGCCGCGGCAGCCATTAGAGAACATAAATCATAAGTTTGTCACGTTAAGCATACGCCGTGTTGCGCTGCACTGGAAGCTCGGCACCAACTATATGCAGCTTCACTTGAAATATATATGTAGTGTATAGTATATAGATAAAGTTGGGCAAAACTAATTTACGATGTGGCCTGTTGCTGATGCCAATTGTTAGCCTTAATACTTAGTTCGAAGTTTGTTGCTGACAGACTTTTGCAAAAGTTTGCGCGCGACTTGCAGCGAAGAATGTTTTCAATTGACTTGGAAAAGTGTTGACGCAGCGACAAGCTGAAAACTGCTTATCCAGCATGACTGCAAAGTCCAGCTGCCCCGGGCCATGGCTAAAGTCCTGGCCACATTCATATTTGTATTATAATTTTTTGCTGGTTAAAAGGCACAAAGGTTTTTCGCTTGGCATACAAATTTCCTTTAGCTCACTTATGCTGGGTGGTGGGGGGAAGGGGGTGGGCGTGGCACGTTTGAAAGTACGCAACGGTCGTGCGATCAACAGCTTGGCGAACAAAAGGCCAAAGCCGTCGAGCACAATGCGTGGCTTAGCTGAGACAGGCGCTGTGTGGCATGTGGCATGTGGCATGTGGCATGTGGCATGTGGCACGTGTACATGTTATGGCAAAAGTTGTTGGCTCGTTCAAGTCTTGGCCCGCTTTGTTTTGCTCGCCGCATTCCGCGAAGCTTGCCACCGCAAGCTTGCATGCCACAAAAGCTCCCATGCAGATGTTCGCGAAAGCTGCCACAGAAGGAGCCAGCCTGCCGCATGCTGTGATAAGCCAGACGCTGGCCGTTCCGTCCGCCTCGTCCGTGCCACATGTGCGTTCGTCCGGCGGCCGCATTCAGTTCTGCTCACAACGCCAAGCGCTTCAGTCGCAGTGCCGCAGAGACGCACCGACATCTACCGCGACATTCTCGATACTCGCGCCGAGCTGACAGCGAGACGCGAACAACGGTTCGTTGTCCTGCCCGTCCTCGTCCTCGTCCTCGCCATCGCCATCGTCCTCGTCGTTTCTGTTGCTGATCGTCGGCCGTTTGAATTTTGCGCGCTATGCAAATTGCTGTAAATTCAATTGCACAATTGCAATAAATTCATTCCGCCCCCGTTGCGTGTGTGTGTGTGTGCGGGTGTGTGTGCGTGTGTTTACTTAACACGCCCATTGCCTTGCGGTTTTTAGTTGTGCGTTCTTTTTTTCACATTTTTTTTTACGACAAGTGACATCTGCAAAATATAAACAAGAGTGCGGATTTTATTAAATTGTTTGATTAACAACTCAGGCAATAAATAAATGCAAATTCGAGAAAAACAATATTCACAAATTGGATAAATAAATAATAATGCTAGTAAATTGTATAAATCCCAATTAATATTGACACAAAGTAAAACTAAATTCAATTTTAAATTCAGCAATCAACTCTGTAAATAACCACAGTCAAAATTATACAAAATCATAAATAATGTAAATGAATAAACAAATGAGAAGCTGAATGCATTGCGAACTTAATAAAGCATCAAATTAAATTGATAATATTTTTTAGAACATTTGCCGCTTAACCAAAAAAAAAAACTCAATTGAAATGGAGTTCTCCAATTCTCTTATTTACAAACAGTAAACACTATATGTGGGCCATATAATTAAACAAACAAAGCTTGGCTTACTCTACTATTATTATGTGGTGCATAAAAATATAAATTAAATTCTTGATTATAAAAACAAAAAAGTTTCAAGTACTCATAAAAGAATATAAATAAATAATTTGTTATAATTCAATATAATAATATCATTCAATATATTTCATATATATTTAAGCTCAAGATATGTATATACAATGCAGGCAGAAGTTCGCAGTTTTCGACGGTGTTTGCCCATTTGCCTGTTTGTATGCATTAAGTATACGACCAGTTGCCGCCACGACGCCTAAACTTTGGCAAGTGGATAAAACGGGCTTAACACTGCTCGGCAACCTGCCCAATCAAGCTGAATTACGGCTGAGTCCTGTTTCAGCTGCGGCTGCTGCTGCTGCTGCCGCTGTGCAATCAAAGTCCAATCGCCATCTGATCCATTTGCCCGAAGAATGCCTCAATCAAAATTGGTTTCCTTTGCTGCCCGTTGCCACAGATTGTTTAAATAAATGTTGCAAATTGCTCTTGCCAGTAGCTCGTGCTTGCTTTTTTTATTTTGTTTCTTTTCCTATAGCAAATCCAAGCAAATCTTTGCTCTCGGTTTTTTGGCGTGCGCTGCTGCTGATTGCCACTGCCAACAAATCCGCCCCCGGGCGCATCCAGATTCCCGAATCCCGCAGCTGTTGCCGCCGTCGCCGCTTGGTTGCCCCAGTGTGCTACGGTTTTTTATTTGCTGCCAGCCACTAAAATGAAACGTACCAAAACCAACCCCCATCCCCCACGCCCCATCCCCACCCCCAACCGCCTGAAAGAACGCAGCTCGCCGTCTGCATGCTGATTTCTTACCTTATTTATTTGGGATTGTCTTACCAGAGTTTGAAATCTGTGACTTTTTTGCTGCTGCAAATTTTTCTTTGTTTTGCGTGTTGCGGCATCTCATACGCGCAGCAGCTGCGCCTCAAGCGGGTATATGCGTTCATGAGTTCTGCTCAGACTCAGAGTCGAGGCTTCGATCAATACTCATTCGTTCTGTTAGCAGATCACGCCAAAGATTCAAATATCTAACATAATATTGCTGAGGATATATGTTCAATTTGTTGATAAGGAGTCAATTTCGATAAATGGGTATATGTTGGAGAAATAAATTTGGTCAAGGATAAAATTGGTCAAAATACGATTAAGAAGTCGAAATAAACAATATAGTAGTAACAGAAAAATATTTTATGACATTCCATCTTCGACAGTTGAAACAAATATGTAAATCAGACAAACCTTTATTTAATCTGAAGGAAGCACTAGAATTACAGCTTTCCATACTCCAAACCTAGTAAATTCAAGGCCAAGACGCTTTTTAAAAATCGTAAAAAAATAATTTATTTAAATTAAAAAAATCAATATCACAACATTTCCAAAAATTGTGAATACCAACAATTTTTTGTATATGTTTGATATTCTTATTTTTTTGCCCGAAATTTATTATTTAAATTTTTGCAGTTCATTTTTTATAAGATTGATCGGCAATAAGTCAAATGTATATCAATGTCTTTTCTCGATACAGTTTCCGATTAGGTTAGCTTACTTGAAGTACCAAATATTGGGTAGCTGCTAGTCGCGTGATGGATTTCCCGGCGGGCTTTCTTGTGCTCCTTGTCCGTGCCTTCGCCTTTGTCCTGGCGTATTATCATAGTAAATAGCAGACAGCGTTGATGTTGCGCTTATCGCTAGGGTTCCCTTTTGTTGTGCTTTGTTTTTTTTTTTGGTTTTGTTGTTGTGTGTGTGTACGTGTGAGACGTTGGCGAGTCTGCACGTTTCTGGAAAGCTTTGGTCGAATGGCAGCGGCTGCAATATGTTAATAATGTCTGGTAATTAGCCATAGACAAATGCCTTTGGCAGGCGCCTCTAATTGCCAACGAGGCAAACTAATTAAATCACGTAGCAAACGCATAAAACAAAACGTTCACAGTTCTATTTGATTCCCAAATGAGAATCCCGTCCCTGTTTGCTTATCCCGTTTTCCCCTTCTCTATCTCTATTGCTATTTCTCTGACCGAAAGCGTATTAAATCTCTGTGCAAACTTTTAGTCAAATTGGCAGCTAACAAAAGCAACTTCAACAACAATAACAACAACAGCGACAACAATGCGAGTAGGCTTTTCGAGATGACCAGCCTCCGAACCTGACCCGCAAACGGACCCACATCCCAACATTGGCAGTCACATGTGCCTGCGAGTCCTGCCTGGAGTTTCCACTGTTCTTCCTGTTGTTGTTGTGTTTATCAAAGGCTTGAATCAACCCAAACAAATTGCCTTCATCATATTTCGCTTTGCTTGGCCCTAATGCCCATGTCCCCAATGCATTCATTTCACTTTCCATTTTCCCTTTCTCTACTCTCTCTCTCTCGCTCTGTTGTTAGTTCTATCCTTATTAAAAACTCAATTCCAAATCAACTTGAAATGTCGCTTGCAAATGCGTTCATCCTTTTATTGGGCCTAGTACATTTTCACACACACACACACACATCGATATAAGGCTACAAATAGAATTTATTAATATTTTATGTCACCTTCAATTGTGGCCAACAAAATGCGAAATAAATCCAGGAACTTAATACACACTTTTGTTTATTATTATTACATGCCACGAAAATTAATTGGGGCACAATTTATTTGTTTATTTGCAACTTGAGTTTTATTTACTGCGGTTATCGCCCATTTATTCAATTATTTTCAAATACTCGTTACCCATTAAAAATTGATTAATGGGGTATAATAAATTTATACGTTAGAGAAAAAATAAGGAATACTTTTAATTTTAAGATATTTTACTAAATATGTAGTTACGAATGAGTTTTGTTTTGTTTACCTAAGTTATATTTATTGATATTTATTGTTATTCTTATTATTTGTTAGTTATACGCATTTAAATCGCATTAAACCTACATACGTATATTTTATTTATTTACATATTATTCATCATACAGATTGGAATTTTTGTGTGATCCCTTAAAGCCTTAAAGTCTGTGTGAGTTAAGTTCAGCTTAAAATTCTTGAGCTGTGTTTTTCTGCAAGTTTTCTTTACCGACAAATAAAAGACAATAGTCTTAGATTTTTGTAAGCGAACGCGGCTGGAAATCAATTAAGCCACTAAGCTGCCACATTGAAAAATTGCCGCAGACAAGCCCCAAAAAGCCGCCCACCACCCACCCAGCCCACTTAGTTGCTGTCGCTTTCAATGCTAAACCACAGAACAACTCAGTGTTGCCATCTTTCATCTTTAATACACCCCAGCAGCTCCACATGGCGCCAGCCACAGCTATCCGATACGCGATACAACCGAGAGGTGGAGCTGGGTGGGGCTGGGGGGTGGGGGCTGGTGGAGCGCTTCAAGTGCTCGTATACGGTTACATTATGCGAAACACAGAATCTTATTGTGCTGCTGTTGTTGGCTTATTTAAGTTTTAACTTCAGTTTCTGTCGCTGTCGCTGTCGCTGTCACTTTGCCCCCTTCTGTCCCCCGGCTGACAGCTGCCAGTGGAGCTGCTGCCCCAGTCCCGTAGCCAGCCCCATTGTTCGGCCAGATCATGCTTAAGTGTTGGTGTCAATGCTCTGGGCAGCCCAAACGCCTTCCTCCTTCGCTTTAGTGGCGCATTATTAGTATGTAAACAGCGTAAAACACAAAAAAACTTGTGTTCCAAAATACATAAAAATAAAAGAAAGCCAAATGCAACTTGAAATTGCAAATTGAATTTAGGCGCGTGCCAAAGTGCGAAACAACGACAAGATAAAAGTAAATGTCGCCGCGCAGCGAGAATATCGCCTGTCTATATACATATGAGCCGAAATATATATATATTATAATTATGCATTAGGGCTTTCAGTGAGCTCATCTTAAATGAAGCCTTAAACGTGTTGTTGCCCAAGAGCATTTAATAACAACAAGAGCAGAAAGCAGAACCAAAAGACATAGAACAACAACTGCGTCAACCATTGAACAGCACATAAATTTCAATAGAAGGCCCAGACTGCGAATTGGCAGCAGCAGCAGCAGCAGCAGCAGCAGCGGCAGCCACACGAAGACCGCTACGATTTATTGGGCGGTCCGCGTGCTGGCCATAATTTGTGACTGCAGCAACAATAACAGCAATAATTATCAATAGCCGGGTCTGTGCGGAGCTGTTAATAAAGGCCGGCGCCGAAGCCGAGGTCGACACAGCGACCCCTACTCCCATCCCGTCCGCGGCCCGAAGAGTCGGCGAGCAACAGATACCGTTACAGCAGCAACAAGATGAATGCCGCACAGAGCGGCGGCCACACGGTGGCGGCTCCATGGGCAAGAAGGGCTCCCAAATGGAGGTAATTATATTAAATTTTAAGTGCACGCTTCCAAAATTGTTCAATGTATGTGCGCTCTCTCCATGCGCGCTGACCTACTTTGATGCGACGTCCAGACATTTGTGTTGGGCCTCTTATCCTGCGAAAGTTCAGTCGGGAGCAGGAGCAGGAGCAGGATGTGCCCAGCACAGTGGGAGCTAGATACAGCCGGCGAGTGTCGCTATTTGTAATTGAATTTGTGGCCAGATGGGACGTGCCGGGGCTACTAAGTGACGGACACAAATTAAAATGGACCGATTCGATTAGTTGCTAAGTAAGAAATATAGTCGCAAGTGCTGGGTAATCCCAATAACCAATAAGTGAGGTTAGAAGCTGTGCGATAAGTAAGCGCAGCACCGAAGAGAAGTAAAGGAAAGTGAAAGCAACCACAGTGAGCAGCAAAATCTGAGCACAGCGAGCAAAGGCGGCTATTGAAGAGAGCAGCAGAGCGATAAGCAATCTAAGTTTGAAGCGAGAAGCGAGCAGCGATAAGCTCGACAGAAATTTGCCTTATTTTGATGGAAGATCAATTAAGGTCATTAAGGTCTTCAGACAAAGTGTTCAGATTTTTGTGCCACGCCCACCGGGAGGCTGGCGAAACGATCAAAAAAATCAAAACAAAATTATTTTCAATAAAGCACAGATTTTAAATTCAGAATTAATCTAGAAGATAAACCATGGACAAAATGTCGTCAAACATGAAAATCGGCTCAGTTTTGACAAAGTTATGGGCGATTGAAATATGGGAGATATGGATCCGAGAGCTTTACATGTCAAAATTTTTGTCAATTTTTGCATGATTTTTGACAAAAAATTTGACCCTCTCAGAATCGGTTTTAATGTTGTTTTTTATACTAATTATGACAACCACAATTGATTAAAAATGTAAATTCGCATTTCTAAATTTTGAAAAAAAATTTTTTTCGAAAATGAGTAAGGGGGGAGTACATGCTTTTTTACTGAAAAAACTGAAAAAAAATTATTTTCAATATTGCATGTATTTTAAATGCAGAATCAATCTAGAAGATAAACCATGGACAAAATGTCGTCAAACATGAAAATCGGCTCAGTGTTTGACAAAGTTATGGGCTTTGAAATATGGGAGATATGGATCCGAGAGCATTATATGTCAAAACTTTTGTAAATTTTTGCATGATTTTTGATAAAAAATTTGACTCCCTCAGTATCGGATTTAATGTGGTTTTTTATACTTTTTTGAATACAAATTTTTTTAGAACGTGTGTACTGTGAACGAGCATTACTGCGTCTGACTGCAATGTTCTTACTTGTTTTCTGATACAGATTACTATATGATTTAAAGTGAAAGTGTGTATGATATGTTCTTATTAGATATATTCATTAGCTTTCAGCAATCATAAAGCTTTCAACAAGCGGTTAAAACATTGTCGAGTAATGATCGAAAATTGGCTTTTGCTCGTATTAGAAAAGTACGATCGGCAAACTATAGAATTTGGCCTAGTGTAATAATAATAATAATAAACTAACTCAGACAATTTAAATTTTTGTAAAAACATTTTCAAGCCCAAACGCTTAAAAATTAATATATTATAGAAATAAGTTGGAATTGAAAAATTATAAAAAAAGACGACCGCATTTAGCCACTTGACAATAAAAAGAAAAACTGAACTAAAAAAAAAGTGAACTGCCTAAAGTACTTTAAGGCTAATTGTGTTTTTAAGCACTTTCCAAACAATCCAACAAAAAACTCACTGCCCCGGGACTGCGGGCCTAATGAAAGTTTGCGCCTACGGACAACAGCAATTGGTAACATTAATTAAATTTTGAGGAGCAACAACAGAACAAACGCTAAAAAGAAAGCAAACTAAAAGTAAATAAATGCGAGAAAAATGTGTTCAAAGGCAACAATTGCTGAAAATTGTAACTGTAAAAAATGGTGAAAGCGCGCATTAAATTGCCAGGGGTGGCAATCAGGGCGCGGGGACGCTAAAGCGAGGCGCGCAGCCAACAGCCAAGTGGCGACAGACTCAGCCGCCCGCTCAGCAAACAGACAATTAAAAATGGCAACAAACTCAAATACACACACACACACACACGCACACACACAGGACCTGGGCCTGGCGTGAAAGAGAGCTCAACAGCATAATGAGCAAAGTCGCGGCCGTCTCACCTGCCATTCAAATGGTTGGCCATAAATGTTTTAAATGGCCATAAAAAAACACGAGCGGGCCCTAATGAGCAGGCGCTGGGCCAAGGAGTCTGCGGCGACAGAAGCAGCAGAAGTTGCCGGGCATGTCAACAAAACGAGCCGATGCTGAGCTCCTACTTCGACACCCACACACACACACACACACACACACACACACACACACACACACACACACACACACACACACAGCACGCACACGCACAGCTCAGCTCCGACTTCCAATTAAGTCGCTGGCTTTGTGTCCTTTGTGTGCAATTTGTTGAATATTTCAATGCAGCTGAGTTTGGCTGAATGCAGCGGTGGTTGGTGGTTGGTGGCGTCTTGTCCTGGCCTGATCCCAGCTGCTTAGCGCGCAGGGGGGCTTACCTTTGACCCCACAGCATTTAATACGGGCTGACGGTGCCGACAGCGACGTTGACGGCGTCGCCACGACTTCATCATCCATTAATGTCACTCAATCTGTGCGCATAAATTTGCATAAAGCGAAATCCAATTTCCAGGTATGCACACACACACACACACGCACATACACACACACGCGTGCACACTCGCACCTGCAGGGCTCGGTCAAGTTGCGGCAAACGTAAAATTCCATTTGTGATACGAAGTGGCATTGCCTTAATCGCTGCCACGCCCCTTCGTTTCCTTCATTTTAACAAATTTGTGCGTGCCGAAATTAAATTTGTTACGCGCCCAAAACAAAGAAAAAACACAAGAAACCCGGAATAACCATATATGGTCAAAAGTGGACGCGGAACTTGAGAGTGACCAGCACGAAACGCTGGGAGTGGTCCGCTTCCGCTGGCTTTCAAATACTGGTTCCGTTTCGCGAACCAGTCCAGCTGAACATGTGTGCCTGTTGTGTATTTCTTGCTTTCGCAAGAAAGCTCTTTAGGTCAAGTGCTCCTTAAGCCAGTGCGAAAATACCGAATAATTAAATAAGTGGCATTATTTACGGCTTTCAGCTCTGCTTCTATTTGAATACTCTCGCCAGCAGTCAAGTGATTCAGGTTTGAGTGCGGTTGCGTCTCTGTTGACGCTTGCCGTCAAATGAAATTGCTTTGCAATTAATTTTGATTTGCATTGCAGAATGAGTATCATAAACCTGGCCAGCAGTTCACAATTACAATGCCAACGCGGCCAATCTTTTGGCGATTTGAATAGGTCGAATGGGGATCCAGGTCATCACTCGACGCCGCGGGTATTTGGCTCTTAAGCACACCTTCGACGCGCACACACGCAGCGCTAATCGGTCATTAACATGACACCGATTTTTAGGTTGCTCATACGCCGCGTGGTACGCGGCTCGTGGCCCAAGCTGCGACAGCCCTCCACTGACTTTCCCCAGCCGGCGCTCTATTTCTCTTTGGCTCCTGCTCTATTAATCTTCGTGTCCGATTCGGGCGTCCTCGTCGCCTTGCGCCCTTTAATTAAATGTTTTGCCTTAATTTCGCTAACTTTGAATGTGTGCGTGAATGAAAACAAGTTGAAAGCAACGTTAGGTATTAGACTACAAGATATCCTATGATCAGCACTATAAAACAATAAAATACCGATCGATAAGTTAAAATGTTTTTTATTTTTATTATTGTTGTATAAAGTAGAGAAACTAACAATGTAACTATTTTTAAATAGCACTGTCTATATTGTCCTGCGGCTTATATAACCCGCTAACCTGGGATTCGAACCCAAATTCTCGTTAAGTCAAATGGCATTTTGAAAATTCAAATATAGAATTTTATTTAATTTCTAAATTATTCATTGCCAATTCAATCTTTATTTAATAAAAATTTTAATAATAAAATTATGAATTAAACACATCTTTAGTAATATTGTTGATTTGGATATTGCAATATTTTTAGCTATTTTCTAAATCTATATTCTATTTACAACCAAGCCAGTACTTTTGATTTTTTTTAGAATTTCTAGTTAATATACCCGTTGTGGCCGATATTTAGGGTATAAAATCCAAATGCTAAACCTTGACAGCAGCTAATTAAATCTTACAGACCATCGTATAATTTTTCTTTAGGTTGCCCGAAATAGGCTGTAATTAAGGGGCAGCGAAATTCAACATCGATCGGAGGGGTCTCACCAAGCCAATGCGTTAACCGTTATGTGGGTAAGGGCAAGTAGCAGAGAAAGTGTAAAATGTGCAGCTTTGCCTGAGTGTGGATGGTCCAGCGGCTCTCCAACATACGGCGTGCAATCAAGTGTCGCCGGGCTGCAGGCTAATTTCCGCTCCCGAAGTGGCCATAAGGGTATTTGCAGATGCCGGCGGAGATAGCCCTGGCTCGGCCTTGGCCCGACTGCGAGCCGTGTCCTGTTGCTCATTTCAATTGCCGCGCCGGGCTGCTTTAATTGCCACTCGAACTCGGCTGCCAACTATGGAGATGGCCCTCTCTCTCTCTCTCTCTCTCTCCCTATCTCTCATTCTGAATATGTTATGTGTCTATATAAATCACACTTTTTATTTGCGTGGGACCAGAGTTGTTGAAAGAGCAGCAGAATAGGGGCAGCTCCTAGATTTAGAGGCATTTAAAGGTAGCCTCGCGAAATCGAGGGTTGAAAGGAAAAGAAGTTGGAAGAGCTAGGGAAAAATCGTAGTAAATGAAAGTTAGAAGAGATAGCACAAAACTCCTAGATTTTATCCAAATTAAATTCATTATACAAGCTAATTCTCTTTTCTTGCTATTTTAAAGTTGTGCGATTTGTACATGTGGTTTGAATGCTCTTTTTTAAATTCCTTGCTTTTGTATGGGATTCCTCTTTGCAAACATTTGTTCTTTTATAAAATATGAAACAAGTTGTACTTAAACTAACGTTGAATATATTGATAAAGAAGCAGGATTTTAACACAATGAACTAACAGTCTATTCCAGTTCAATATGACTAAATATTTGATTTTTCTATAATTGCTAAGTGAATTAAATTGAAATAAATGAAATTAATTAATAATTATTTAACGTTGTACATTTGATTTGAATTTTTTGAAAATTGTTTACTAGTTGTTTTTTCAAAAATGTTTAGGTATTCGTTGCTTTGAATTTTTTCTGAGTTGATATCCACATTTCTTTGGGCTCATACGTTTTTTGAAAATTTTCGACTGTATCTCTAATTATATAATATAATTATATAATGTAAATCATATGCTATTCGATTTTTTAGTTTTACGTGTTTTTTGAAAGGTAGAGAGAATATGTATCTGTATTTTTACAATAAAAGTATGCGATTTTAGTGGATCAAATCTACTGCATTAAAAGAGAATTGAGTGTTTATAGAAAATATAGTGCGCAAATGATGAAAAGTGCCTTGTTAGCAAATTTATTAGAAATTCGCTTATCCATTACGGAATGGATATTACGAATCGATATTAATCGGATGGGTGCAACGAATATAAGTTGGAGCTCCTTCGTTTAAGTCCTGTTCTCAAGCGAAACCAACTCTACTCGTTGCTCTGTTTCGTCATATTTCGACTCGTTACTTTTATTTGCTTGTTATTTTCGTTGACTCGTTTCCACTTGACTTGTGTGGCGAAATCGATAAATCTTGGCAATATCCAAGCAGACCGTGGGCAAGGTGCACAGAGCTAATGCTAGCCATTTATCTCATTCATTCAGATTGACAGATTTACCTATGAGAAATGTGCACGCGCAATAAATGTTATTTTGGCACGTAGCATAAAAGCTGGCATCTTTCACTCCGCGAAATCTGGCTATTATTTATGGTACTTGGGTCTGTCTGGCTGATAGATAGATCTTGATGCTTTCAAATGGCGCGTGCGTATAATTCATGGCCTTTGCGTAATCCTTTCTTTGCATTCCACTCGCCAAATCAGAGCATCTATGAATTTTTGAATAGAACTGTCTGCTTTGTCGCCGGGCTCCTTTCGCTCCTTGTCACTGCTGGCCGAGGCGCCGAGTCATGCCAACAGCGAGCCATCAATTCTGTGAAATCACCGAAAATGTACAACGGGGCAAAAAGTACATAAAGCACAGTAAGAGAAAAGAAAGCAATGGAACAAGACATTATACAAAAAAAAAAAAAGAGAAAAGAAAAGAAAACGCTTATGTGGGGGCGACATGGCGACCACAGGGGGTCTGGGGCAATAGGTGGGGCTCTTAAACCAGGTCCAGGTCCAGCCGGCGAGCACTTAAAAGGCACAAGATGAGCTCGTCAAGATACGTCCAAATTCCCCCCCTTGGAGCCCGAGTGGCCGCACGCCAAACACATGTTAAATTTCCCTTTACGTGCTCGTTTTTATACGCCCTGGCCCCTCTCCGGCTGCTGTCTTTTGGGCCAGGCCACAAAACGGCCTTTTGGGCAGATACTTACAATGTACCACTAAATATTTGCCAACCTCATAAATGCTGTTTTCCCTCACCACGGAAAACCGCAAAAGAAGAAAAAAAAGAAGAAAAAAAACGAAAAAACGAAGAAAGCAGAGAACTAATTGAATTAAATTTGAAATTTTGTCGGGTCACAAGTGAATAGCGAAAGATTGTCATAACTAGTTGAGGATGGGCGGACGACTATGTGAAACTATTTGCACATGTTGCGGGAAATTTATCAAATGACTCTGAGGAAAAGTTGGCCTAAAGTTTCGAGCAATTTGTAAGAGCTGAGAAAATTTATGGAATGAGAAAATGTAAATAGACTTGTAAAGTCATCTGATGGAGGAATAGAAATAAGGATCGCAGCTTATATGAATTTAAATATGTTATATTCTACGTCTGCAGAACAGCAAACATAAGAGATGGCTGCCAGAAATGCAAAGAACTGAAACTTCATATAAAAAAATATATTTTTTATATAATATGTATATATGTATATACATAAAATAATGACATATTCTAACATATACAAATGCAAAATTAATATAAATAATACTGTAATATTGTATCATAAAGATATTTTATAAAATAATGTTTTTTTTTAAATCCAACACTTAGAAAAAATCAAGATTTCTTAAGAAAATTTCTTAACTACAAAACTAAGTTCGGAACTTAAGCTTTACATTCCCAAAATATGAAACTTAAGTACAGTACAGCTGTACTTCCATTAAGAGCGTTTTACAAATTTCTCAAGTATAAGCAATTGGATTGAGTATTGTTTACATTATTCAAAAAAAGTTGTTATTAATTATGCAACGATGAAATTAAGAGTGATTTATGCTCAATTAACGAATATTCATAAACGAAGTTTTCTGTGAATTTTAAAAACGAAATCTGTTTTTTCTGTCAGTGTAGTTCTCCTCAATAACCCAAAATAACTTAAAGGTCTTTCACTCATTCTTTTTCATATTCCACTTAATTTGTTAGTCATCCTTTTTGAAAGCAGTTTACCAATATTTTTTCATCGTTTAATCCCAATCTACTTATCAATTTATTTTTCTTTATTTACTCTGCTTTCGCCAAGACAATCTATTAAATTTGTTTTGTTTGTTTAACTATTTGCCCGTTAGCCTCCCTCTTTGTTTCGGTCTTTATTTATGTTTTTGCTCTCTGTTCTCTTTTCCTACCATCAAACAAGACTTTTCATTCACATTTTCAGCTTTTTTTCACTCGTTCTACTTATTCAGGTTTCACTGTTCGGTTCCACTTGGCTAGTCGTCCCCTTAAAAACAAATTCAACTCAATTCGAGGCCAATTTCAATTATTAATACCTCAATGCCAACCAGGCAGCATCCCGTTTGTTGCACTCCAAACTTCTGCCAGTTTGTTCAAGCTGAAACCCCGCGCCCCTCGCGCCACGCCTCCTGTGTGCCACGTCCTACATTAACATTCAATTCAAGTAGCGGGCCTGTGATTGTGCACAATTTAGAAAGCGAAAAAATATATAAAAATACCCAGAGCAACAATCACAATTATTATAATATAAATAAAGAAAATAATAAAATAATGAAATAAAAAAGAGTATTCAAATGTGACCAGCGGAAACGTGGCATAAAAAATGTCAGTCTCATATCAGAATACCCAGAGCAACAATCACAATTATTATAGTATAAATAAAGAAAATAATAAAAATAAAAGAGTTTGCAAATGTGACCAGCGGAAGCGAGGCATAAACAATGCCAGTCTCATATCAATTGTCTCTTGCTCTTCTTTTGCTGAGCAGCTCCCTGGCAATTATTATAATATAAATAAATAAAATTATAAAAAATAAAATAAAAGAGTTTTCAAATGTAACCAGCGAAAACGAGGCATCCAAAATGTCAGTCTCATTTCAATTGTCTTTTTCTCCAGCTTTTTGCTGAGCAGCTCCCTGGCAATTATTATAATATAAATAAAGAAAATAATAAAATAAAAAATAAAAGAGTTCTCAAATGTGACCAGCGGAAGCGAGGCATAAAAAATGCCAGTCTCATATCAATTGTCTCTTGCTCTTCTTTTGCTGAGCAGCTCCCTGGCGAGATGCGAGCGGGACTAGACTGGCAGCCTAGTTGACAGTCTGTCTGTTTGCCATTCGCTCAGTCCCTCCATCTGTCATCAATTGTTGTGTCCCCCACCCGTTCTTCCTGTCTCCCCACTGGCTGTCGCACTTCCGCTTATCAGTGTGCCAGAATAAAAGGCAGCCGAAATGCATAATTAATGTAGAATGCTGCTGGCGGCCCGTTGAATTTATTGTGAAATTCACGAAACCGCAGTCGCGCCACAGACACACAGCTTAAGACACAGTGGCAATTGTGGCACTTGGGGATGGCGGAGGGGAGGGGGAGTGGGGGCGGCGTGGCTGCCACTGTGGTTGAGCAAACATTGTTGTCTCTGGACTCGCCTACGATTTATGTTTAAAACAAAAGATGTATAAAATGCCAACGCTGACGTCGACGGCGATTGTTGTACGTGACTAACGTTGACTTTTGACACTCCCCCCCAGCAGCCCTCAAGTATGCAAAGCGCATTTTTGTTATTTATTTCATTTTAATTTGAATTTATTCGCCTGGAGCAGCGCAGAACACAAAACGAAACTTAGCAAACGTCCCAGAAAAATAAACTGGTCTACGAATGACCTTCGCTTGTGTGTGTGGCGTGTGTGCGTGTGTGCGTGTGCGCGCGTGCGTGTGTGTTTCACGTGGCAAGCACTGACGTATACTTACATGCGAGCAGCACGCACTTGAAGCAATTCAAATTCGCGTTGCATACATTTAGGCGCTTAGGCGAATTAAGCCAAGTTTAAGCGGCCCAGCACAACATTCAAGACATAAACCTCTCAGACACAAATAAGACGATTATATTTCCAAGATCCCGCTACTTTGTGGTAACTAAAAAGATTACAAAATCAAATTAAATTATATTAAATTTATTTCGCTTAATATTCAACGACTAGAACAACGACTAATATACAAATATTAGGCAATAAATTATGCACTTAGCTGACATTTGATAAATATGAAAATTAAAAAAAATATAACAAAAACTTAAGCTTAAAATAAGATGGATTGCCATGAAGTAAATGTCGTATATATATATATATATATACGTATAGAGCTGCTGCGAAGTAAATGCAGTTTTTGTGTTCGCCTCAGCCAGCAAGGGGATTTTTATTTATTCTTCTTCACTTTTTTAATAATCTCACGAGTTGTCAGCAACACAAAATAAACAACTCTTGGCCAAATTGCTGACAGCAATGATCCGTATCACAAGCCAAAGCACAACAATGCAACTACCAAGTATTGAATGGACAAAAGTTTAGGTCTTCCTTTGACAGTTTCTCTGGCACGCCGATGGAAGGACTGTTACAATGTTTAACACACTTATTTCCTTAAAAAATGTGAGAAATAAATTCCAAGATAAAGGTATACAAAAGCTTATTTTCGGTGTATAGACCATGGCCAAGAGATAATTGGCATTAACATAAAAAAGGGCTCTTGGCTAAAATATAAATAAGTAATATAATTAAAATGTTGTTCACAGGAGGGTTATAAAAATTATAAAAACTTTTTCATTTGTTATTAGAGTATGGCGCTGTCGGCTAAGCCCGACTGCAGCATACTTCTTTGTTATGCCAATGCGATTGTTGAAAGTCTCTTCCCATTTGCATGTATAGAAATCGAATCTTGCTGCTGCTGAAAGATATTCAACAAATTATTGCAACAGCCCAGAGAGAGAGAGAGAGAGAGGGAGAGAGGGAGGGAGCAGCTAAAGAATGCCGCTGATAATAAAAGCAAGTTACAAGTTTTGCAAGTCCAACCCCCTCCCCCCCCCTCCCCCGCACATGCTTTCCCCCTGACATTTTCCCATGCCTCCCAAGGCTGCAGCTCCTGCTGCTGCTGCTGCTGCTGATTGGCCTGCCACCCCGTTAAAGTTGCCGTTGTCATGTTGTCCAAGACGCCAGATCGAATATATTGCTGAGCGCAACTTTTGGCGCAAGTGCAACTCAATCAGCTGCATTGTTTTGCTCGCAGGCGGCCGAAAGGACCTCGCTGGCAATTAATTGTAACAGTAACTCAGTAAGTTACAGTAGCGCAGCAGGGCCGTAACTTGCCCGCAAGAACAACAGGGACAGCAAACGGAACCAGCGAAGGAAAGCAAAAAAGGCGAGCAACAATGGGAACGCCCCCAAAAGCGCTATAAAAGCGGCAAAGCGCGTAAATTTCGCGCAACTCAAAAAGCGAAAATGCGAGAAGCGAATAACGAAAGTTTGGGGGGGGATGGGGGTGGCAAGGCCGGACTCGAAACAGGAACTGGGGCTGGGGCAACAACAAAGCGAAATTTATTTTAACGAGCCAAACTTTTGGTGTTGGCCAAGACAGCGCGGCCATAAAAGTCCCTAAATGCCACTTTGGCTGCCGCAGTCGCTGGCGCTTTATTAACGAGGCTAATTCCACCTACAGCAGCCAGCAAAGCGATCTCCAACATTTGTCGCTCCTCGCCCGTTCCGCGCGGCGCTTAACACAACTGTCAATTCGCCGCACACTCACACACGCCCACACGCCCACACACGCACACACATTCCCCGCTTTGGCCGTCAATTCTGCTTAGCTAATCTCTGGCTGCGCACACGTAACCCAGCAACAGCCCCCGCCCTGCGCCGGCATCTGCTCTCGTGGCCAGTGGGACATGGCCTGGTGGCTTATATAAAAGCCAGCGTCAAAATAAAATGAGCCAAATCCGCTTGCTGCCAAGATCTAGCGAGCATACAAAAAAAGAAAAAGAAAAAAAATGGGTGGCAAAAAAATGCTGTGGCAAACTTTTCGCTATACATTTTTTGTTTCCCTTTGCCCGAAATAATAAAAGCAACATCAACTGAGGCTGTGCGAAGGTGTGGCTGCAGGTCATTGCTGTAGTGCAGTCCGGCTTGAAACATATTTATTGCCACTCTCTCTCTTTTTTTTGTGGGGCCCAAACGCAATGGGCCCTTTCAAAATTTTGCATATTCAGTTAACCTTGCACACACACACACACCTGCACACACATGTTTGCACTTGCCTTGGTTATTAATTAAAATGTCAAAGCGAGCAGCGTATAACGCGTCGTATGCGCAACGTGCTCCATTGCAAGTGCCATAAAAGGAGCCGAAACTAATCTGCATTCTCTATCATGCATGGCGGTCGTGTGTGCGCACTGCGTGTGTGTGTGTGTGTGTGCTTGTGTGTGTGTGTGTGTGTGTGTGTGTACTTGTGTGTGGCTGTCTTTCTGCCAGCCGTTGTATAATTTTTTTGGTTTTTATGCCGGCAGCGAAATAATCTGCCCGTGAGTCTGCATAAAGTCTAATAAAAGAGTTCAAAACACAAATACGAGCAGAGCAAAAGGCAAAGGCAATATTAACAGATATATACCGACATTTAGAAATGTGCACATATGTGTTCATATATGTACAATTTACACACCTGCTTATGTACACAGGGCTAGCAGAAAATTCTCGACTTTGTTCAGGCAAAGCGTTTTTCCGCTATTTTCCACCTATTTCCCACACATGGATTTTGGATTTACCATAGTATTCATAAATTTTGTATGAGCATCCATGAAAACAAATTAAATTATATCCAGCTAAATGTTGAAAAATCTTTTAATTTAATTATTTATGAAGAACTTTTAATATGAGTTTCAAGCCAACGAACACAATCTTACATCTCTATTTTTCACTCGAAAATTATGGAATACATCTCAATTTAGTTTATGAAATCAGTCGAAAGTAACCAAAACAGATTTAATTTTTATTTTTAATTATCTCCGTGCGCCTTTAGAATTTGCATATTTCCCTTTTCTTTTTTTTTTTTTGAGTGAATAATAGCAACAGAAATATTTTTGGCTAAATGTGCCCATTAATAGCATACATTGGTAGTTTGGGTAATGTTGATCTGAAACTGTAAATTATACAGACTTTTGCGGTTTTAGAATCTATATTTGGCTTACGTACAGAGTATAAAAAGGAATGTGAAAATATTTGAAGCTGTCGAGCGTAGAATACAAAGCTATACAATTCAATTTAATGTGGTTTAATATCAGCTATTTTGACAAGCACATAAACAACTGAATTGCGTAGTTTACACAGAGAACTGCTGTAGTGGAAAACAATGCAATTGTTGTGTTTGTCAATCCCCACTAAATCAACTAGCACTTGATCTCCTCTGACAGGCCACTCAAAGCTCAATTGTTGGTCAACGACGTTGCATTTGAAGAGGGCGGTTAAGCCTCAAAGCAGGACCGTGATAGCCGAAGCCCTTCAGGGCTTTTGTGCCCATACGTGCCACATGTGGGGCCAGCGGGGGCTGCTATTGGCCTTGCCCCCAGCCTCGCTCAATGGCCGTCTTGCTAACTAACGTCTAATGGTCCTGCCCGATGTCTGCCCGTCCTGAATGCCACACCAGCACAACAATGTGATTAAAATGCAATTTGCTGCCATTTACTTGGGGCAAACGGAAGAATTGTTAAAAGCGACAGGCGACAGCATCTGCGCTCATGTGTGTGTGCGTGTGTGTGTGTGTGTGCGGGTGTGGCTGCTGTTTCAGAGATGAGCCTTGGATAGCTGACAAACAACAATTGTAAAAGCAAATAACAAATAAATCCATCATGCAATAGAGAGCTACTCTGACTTTCGTAAACACAAATCAGAATATTATTTATTTATTTATTGCTTATTCCCTTAATATGCTAATTTTCTGAAGCTAGTTTATGAAGCTAATTTTCATCTGTGAATTTACACTTGGTGTTTAAACTAATTATACATTTTACTGTTGATATTTATTAAGAAGCTTAATACCTAAGAATTCGGAATATCGATTGCAAAATATAGTGGATATAGAACTTTTCAATCAGGACTCAACTCATAACTGCTCTCGTTTGATAGGGATACTTGTTTTCGACCATATGTGTAGAACAGACAATAAAAAATGATGAACATAACTAGCCTAACCAAATCTCACATATCCATGGTATGTTTTCAATAAATATGCCGTTAATTTGTAGTCCAGCCTAGCCTAGAAACTTTGAATAAAGTTTTCTTTATTTCGTAGTGCCTCAATATGTCCAATATGTTTACTTATTAGTTGGCGGAAAGAATTACTTGATAATTTTATTACATAAATTTTAAAAGAAAATACTTTGTTAATAATCCATAAACCAATTTTCGAGTTAGAAATTAAATAAAGTTGTGGTTTGGATCGAAGCTAATTGGCTTAAGCTTGCTTATGATTTAAAAAAAAAATGGGATTTTGTGCTTAAGCCGATTCGGTTTGTGGATTTTCTTTATCTGAATCCTTAAGATGTTATTAAAAACGTTCGTTCCGCGTGACCGCATCGTGTCGCGGGTATAGCAGCTGATGTCATCTCTAATATGTATCCAAGTGTGATTCTTATTTTGCACTGCAACGGCGGGTGTGACCCCCAGCTGTGTGTGTGTGTATGTGAGAAAGTGTGTGTGCTGCACATTTGCTGCACGACATTCATTTCCGCTTTAAGCTGGAAAATAATAAAATTTTATTATGCACTTAGCAGTTACTTGACGCATTTTTTCGCCCCTACAATGATGTGAATGCTGATGATGATGCGAGTGGAATAGTAAAACAGGGCTTGAAATTGGGCTTGGGCTTGTGTGGAAGACATGCCAAAATTATGGTAAACTCAGTGAAGCTCTGGAGCCGTGTGATGTCAGCGGCGTGTCTGCATAATTTATGGCAACTGGCTAAAGCTCATCAGGAGTCGGCAACACTTTCGCCTAGGATAATACGGGCACAGCCTGCCGGCCGCATGTCTCCTGTTTCACACACACACACACACACACACGCGCGCACATTCCAAACATTCTATGGGATTAGGATCTGCCTGCAGCCTCCCGACATGGCATTCAAATTACTCGAGTAACGAGCTCGTGCTGAGTAGCGAGTAACGGGTAACGGGTAACGGGTAACGAGTATCGGGTAGCAAGATCCGACTGCGCTGTCTGGCCCATGATTGATGATGAATGATTGATGCATGATTTATGTGCTAACATCAAACTGCCATCGCTGTCGCTCGGCGCGTTCTCGTTCTCTGCACTTTGGCAAAAAATTGGCAACTGCAGGCGAAAGAGTAAAATCCGTTAAAGTGCCAACAGATTTTCAGAAATTGTTCAACCTGCAACTTACATGGGCGTGTGTGTGAGTCTGTGTGCGTGTGTCTGCGTGTGTGTGTGTTTGTGGGAATCCTTCTGCATGTTCTGTCATGTGATGCTTCGTTAGGCTGACAGCTTCTCGTTTCACACTGTAATCTTGAGATAGCGAGCAGCTTGCAAGTCACACAGGCACGCACACACACGCACACACACGCACGCACACGCACACATACAGGATGATTGATGTATGTATGTTAGTTGGCAATTTGTACACAACAGTTTGTTGTATGCGGCGAGCCAAGTTTGTAACATTTATTGAACCCAACGGCAACGAGCTGAAGTTGAACTTGCCTACTAATTGAAATCGACAACAATTTAAGCCCATTTCTAATGCATTAGCTCGTAAGTTAAGAGCTTTTTATTTCGAACTGCGCATTAGTTGGACATTTTTGAAATATTTCTACAAAAATTGAAAACTTCAATTTCCGACTGCTCAATACTCTGTACACTTGTTTCAGGTTTAAAGGTCGGACAGTACACAAAACCAATATACTCCTCTCACATTGCGAACGAGCATAAGAAACCGCAATTTAAGCCCCCTTTAGCAACATTTTTTAATTGACTTTAATGCTGACAAAATGGATTATTATAAATAGGAAAGCGTCATAAATTGATTAATTTTCACTAAGCTTATAATATTTATTAAACGTTTTTATTTTGTTCTGTCAGCAGCAGTATTTGCGTGTCCTTCGTAAGATTTCTTTGCATTTTCATTTTATTTCCACTGAATTGCTCCGTCTGGCAATTTTAAGAGCCAGAGACTTCAAATTTAATTATAATTCTTTTTATTTGATTTTTTATACATAAACATTGGTTTTTTAATCCTCCCTAATCTTATGTGTAAGAAGCTTTTTTGAATTTTTGTATATATTATTTTAAATATTAACATATATAATAAGTCAGTTGGGTACAGGGTATCGCCTCGTCGGGCCGTAGCGACTAGCAAACGCTGACTTGTTACTAGCTTTATTTGCCCTCCACGAAAACATTATTCTGAATCTAATTACATTCCTGCTAGTCCACGGCTACTGCCAGGAAATGCGTCTTCTGGCCCTCAACGACAATTCCTGCAACTCATTCAATTTATTTGCTTGTTGCAATGGTACGTGATTGTGAATTTATATATATATATATATATGCATATATATAGTCCCTGAGTTGATTCAAGGTGTTGGTCGGCACACTGTTTTTTTTTATGTATTTTGCAGGCTTGATTACTTATCCCTTATAAAACACAAGTCTATTTCAATTTACGCGCTTAACTTTTAAACTTTCCTTTTATAAGAATCCATTTGTTGTGGTTTACTTGAACAATTTGTAACAACTTTAGCAGAACTTTTATGCTGCTCACTCTTTTGCCTCAAGTTTGAGCATCGGGAATGAAAGGCTTTAAAGTTATATATACCATATGAAAATAATTGAAATATTCTTGTTTGGTATTTAAGCGCGGTTCGCAGCTACTTGTGATTAATTCCTTAGAAGTTGAACTTATTAGCACCTTGGCAATCCCATTACTCTCTGTTAAGCCAGATAAGTTTACACAAATTTCATGCATAGCAGGTGCAGCTGGAAATTATCACGTATACGCCACGTGGGCGCCTGAGGGTGACTATGTGTGTGTGTGTGTGTGTGTTCCAACTAACGCGCAGAATACCTGAAATTGAGGCGCTTATGTCGTTGAGACTTTTCACCTTGTGCAAATTTTAGTTGCACAGTGGGCCAAAAATAGTTGAATATGTTAAAATGAATGTGTAACAAAGAATTTAATGTTAGCTAGAAGTTGTTTAATTTTTAAATGAATATATAAAAAAGATATGTGCTGTATGGTTTTTGAATCTACGATAGCTCTTCAACGAGCCAAAATTCAAAACAATTTCGGGCCAATTTGCACTGACGAGCGCACTTGAGCCCAGAGCCAAATTGTCAACTGTGAACCGTCGCTATCAAATTGCGGTGTGCACAGTCAAAGACACTCACACTCACACTCACACACACACACACACTTGAACACACGTGTACGTCAACTGATGCCACAATTGAATTAATTGAAGGGTGCAACTCTTAGCCAAGTTAATTGAAAGCGATGTCTATTGGATAGCAGCCGTGGCCCGAAATGCGAGCCAGGCTCGAATTTGCGACAAGTCTTTCTGTGGCTGGGCCAAAAGCGCTGAGTTGTGAATATTTAATGTAGCGCATCGATATGAGAAATTGGCTTTAATGTCAATGCCAGTCAATCAGTCAGTCAATCAGTCAGTCAGTCAGGCTGTCAGTCAGTCAGTCAGCGAGTCAATTGCAGCGCCAGTCAATATTT
This sequence comes from Drosophila robusta, assembly GCA_035043565.1. Lineage (NCBI taxonomy): Eukaryota > Metazoa > Arthropoda > Insecta > Diptera > Drosophilidae > Drosophila > Drosophila robusta. Next base: position 16,091,906 of record JAWNMW010000257.1, on the reverse strand, counting down.
GAGCTAAGCCGTGTGCTGAGCTGGTGTTGGGAGCCCATCTCATTGCATTCGGAGACGTGCCTTTGGCAAACACTTCAACCGCTCTTATCAAGAAAGCAAACGCAATGAAGTGCGCTCCACAGCACAAATGCAAACAGAGACGACGCTCGACTCGGGGCTTGTGTCGTAAGACCCTGGCCACCTGCCACCCACAGCCCCACCCCCAAAAACTGGCCCTCCTCGAGTGGCTTTCGGACGGGCGCCAAAGTCAAGTGGCAGTCGCCAAAGAGGCGCCAAGCAGCCACGAGGCGCTTCAAATCGAATAAAATCTGAACGAAGCTCAGATTCCTGGCGAGGCCCTCCATGCGTTCTATCCCCTATATTTTGATTCAATTATTGGCATATATGCATTGAAAATTGCCAGACCGACACAAGTGCCAGCAATTGCGTAGCCTATCATTCTGATTACGGATAATTGAGCGTTTAATAAGAGACTAAGCCAATTTTCGATTAAATCTACATATGCTGAAGGTAAAAACTCTTTAAAACTAATTGCTCGATTACACATCAATTGAATTCACTCAATATTCATTTGTTTCTTTTGCTTTTATTTACATTTGGCATAATTAAATTATCTCCATCTTTTTATTAAATCAAATAAATAAAGGCAGGGGTTGCTTGAATATATAAACATCATTCTAAACATTTGCTGATTTTCATAAGGCATTACCATGGCAACATCTCTTAATAAATTATCTGACCACGGAAATCATTTTAAGATTTAGATATCAGATATTATCTACAGTATGCCGAAGATTAAATAGGCTATAAAATAAAATAAAATAAATAAATCTGAGAGACTAAATTGCCTAGAAATTGATAGACAGATTAACGGAAATGGCTCTATCGTCTCGGCTGTATATATTATATATAAAATTATATTATGCTATATACTTTATAGGGTTGACGACGTCTGCTGCTATGCCTGGCAAATCTCGTAACAAATTTATATCCTTTGATTTTGTACGTCTTACTCGATTATCATTTTGATTCACTTGTCTATCTCCCCAAGTAAAGTGACCATAGAGGACATCCTACATCTTTTTAATAATTTCACTTGCAACCCAAATCAACTTTATTCCTTGGAGGGCATTAGTATAATAAATAATATTATTTATTTGAGATAATTTTATTATCTAGCCTCCATACAAGCCGCATCGAACGAAATCATTTGACCACGGAGGACATGTGAGTGGCTTTCGCAAAATGCCAATGACAATCACTTTTTATACAATTTAGCAATTTACCAAGCCATTAACAATTTATCCAATCGGCTGGCTTAAAACTTTGCTGCTTCAGCAAAGGAAGCTGAAAGTTTTTCGCCAACGTCAGCAATTTTAAGCCGAAAAATAAATCGTTAACATAAATCAAAACACTTTCAGTTTTCGCAGCTGCTTTTATCTTTTGTGTCAAGCCATTATAAATGCACTTTGACGCTTGTCTTCCGCTTCGTTCCTTTATTATTATTATTTCTTTTTTATATTTTTTTATACTCGTTTACTTAGTAAAGAGAGTATATTGGATTTGTGCGCTACGATTTTTGGCTGGGCGCGTGGACAATCGATGCAATCTATATATATCCTTCACTCTTAAAGCTAGATAAAGTTAAAGATCGTACTAAAATGTTCTTGAAACATTGGGAAATTGTTGAAATCTGTAAATCTCCCTCTGTTTTAAAGACAATTTTCGAGCCAGAGTCGTCAAATTTGGCAGACTTATCTCCTCAAAATAAAATTGCCTAAATAACAATAATAATTATTGTTATTGTACTGTGAACGGGTATTGCGCAATCGGTTACAGCCGACTGCAATATGCTTACTTGTGTTTTTCATGTGCTGCTGCATGCCACGTGTTGTGGCAGCTTATGCTACTGTCGATTTTTCTCTGTGCGTTTACTTGCTCTCTCTCTCTCGCCCCCAAATCAATGGGAAATCACAACAAGAAATCCGTGCGATGTCTACACAACTTCCGCGCCCAAAGGTATGCTACAAAGTACGAGGCAGGCACAACGGCAAGAGGAAGCAGCACTGAGATGGAGCCAAGAGCCATCGTCACGCCTCGGCATTGTGTATCGCATAAGGAGATGGCATTTGATAAACATTATTGTACATGTCCGACAATTTTTCAACAATCGCTCGAGCGTGCCGGCATTTGATTGATCCAATGGCCATCAAGCGCGCAACGGCTGTGGTGCGGTGGTGCTGTGGTGCGGTGGTGCGGTGGTGCGCGTTTGCGCTGCCGCTGCCGCTGCCGGCAAACGGTTAGCGGTATAAATGACAAAGCATTTCGTATTTGGCAGCTGTGCGGCAAAAGTGATTGATTTTGTTGGTAAAGTAATCGGCGACTACCGTCGAAGTGGGCGTGGCCGCGCTGTGGGCGGCAGTTGTTGCCAGCTGGCAACGTTCCCTCCCCACCTCCGCCTCCTCCTGCTCCATCTTCTCTCTCGCCACGCGCGCACTTTACATTTAATTGCTCTGAAAGTCGCACAAGCGTAAACCTGCCCCATTCAGTCGCATCATTCGGTGGCCAAACGAAACCCACAAAACCCACCAACACAAATTGGTCACACTCGGCGCATTCACTTCTGCTGCAACTTGGTTAAGTTGCGCAGATGCAGCATTCGCTTGTTTGATTGCTTCAATTGCTTGTTAATTAAGCAGGAATACACTTTCCGTTCACGTCTGCACCGCACTCAGGAACAAATAATATACTATAAAATTGACGAAATATTTTCGAAAATATTCGAAACCAGTCGAAAACTAAAGTTCATGGATGTGAAACCCAAACTAAATCAAGAAACCAATAAAATTAAATAAAATTAATTGCACAGCTTTTGGCAGTCGAAAAAGGTCTTAATTATTATTGTTATTTTTAAAAAACATATAAATTTTCCTAATTTAGTGACTATATAAATATATAATTTTTTTCTTGATTTTTAGAGAAACTAATCAGTAAGCTATCTGCAAAAATTTTGTGTATCTAGCTTTAAAATTGACTGAGATATATTGAATAAATTGAATTGCCACACCCACAGAATCTGGGTATCGGGGCTATGCACCAACTTATATTCAAGATTTCAAGTCAAAGTTTATGTATTTAAATCATTTCACCATTAAACAGGGTATTATAATTTTGTCACGAATTGTTTAAAACAAAGAAGGAGATATTTTTAACCCTTAAAGTATATATATTCCTGCTCAGTATTAACAACCACATTATTATAGCCTTGTTCATCTGTATGTCTGCCAGTTTTTGCTTTACTATATCATATAGCTCCCATAGGAACAATCAGTTGAAAAATATGTTTTTGTAAAAAAAAGGATTTTATTTTTCAAAGATTTCTACACCCATTCCTAGCACAGAAGTAAATATGGAATAGCTATATAATTTAGCCCTATATTGGAAGAATGAGCCTAAAACATTTACAATTCACATTTGCCTGCAAGGGTATTTAATCTTCGGCACCCGGCAGATATCTGTTTTCCTTTGTTCGTTTTAATTGCAGCCACTTATGCTTTGTATTCCGCATGATTGTGTTTTTAAATTACAGTGACATTTAATACGAGCAATTGAGGCAATAACAGTATTTGCATATGTGTATATAGATTCGCCTCACGTTTGCGGCCAAAACTGGCCAGCCAATTTATTATGGGCATTTCCATACAAATTTGACAGGCCGCCAGATACAGTTCATCATCAGCATCTTGGCCCTGGGGCTGAAGCTGTGCGTGTATCTTGTCCAGCTCGTTGGCACTTTGTCGGCTCCACTTCCGGCCATTTGCTGTCCGGCGTCTGGTTTGCTCCGTTCAGGTCTGATCTGTGGACTGGTGACGTTGATTGCTTTCCTTTTTTTTTTTTTTTTTTTTTGGTGGTCTGTCGCGTGCGTGACCGCAATGCACACGTTTGCTGGAGTGGGGACCGGGACGGCCTTTCCAGCCACGCTGGCAGTTGAATTGATTAAGCTGTCAACATGTCCAAAAGGGAGCTCATCCATCCGTAAGACCACTTGTCCGTCTATTTGTCTGTCTGGCCGCTTATCTGTCGGCCATCATTCGCCAGTCGCCGTCCTCATTTCGGAATTAGCCCTTGAGCAGACATAATTAATTTTTGTTTCACTCAACACAAGAATAGACTACTACCAAAAATCATAATTGTTATTTATTTAACATCGATACCATTCAATTACGCAGGGTAAATGCATTTTGCTGTAATGTATTCTGCGACTTCAAACTAAATGCAGTTTTTCTCTGTATCAATTTTAAGAAGTTTATTTGCAATAATATATTATATTTGATTGTATTAAATACTTTATTTAGTCTATTATTTGTTAAATTTAGGAAATGTTTACTGACATTGCAAATTATGTTTCTCTCCTTTAAAACAGGAAGAGTATCTAAAGTAACCAAGTGTGATAAATCTATTATAATTTCAATATCTGAGTAGTCAGTACAAATACGAATTTCTTTAAGCATTTGTAATGTCTTCTAGGTAAGAAAACAGATCACAAACGCTAGAGAAACAAAACGAACTTAATAATATAATAAAAATAATAAAAGGGAACTGCTTTCGCTAAACAAAGAGCGATTTTGCTTCTTCTCGTTCGAATTCTCAACAAGTTCAAACTTCGAACTTATTCGAATTCTTAACAAGTTCAAACTTTGAATGGCAAGGTCGATAAAAAGGTCTGCTGATGAACCGGGAGGTTTTTGAACTAGCTATACACTTGTTGGTTGTTGTTTTTGGTAATATATCACACAAAAAAACCACTTGTATTATTATTTATAATAATTATAATCTGCAACATATCGTAATAAACAACTTAACAGATTTTCAATTTTAAATTTAAATTAAACTATCCATTTAGATATCGTTGTAGTTCTCGCACGTACAAATATTTCTTGGCCAGAATGTGTGGCCTGGTCATAAATACCATAAATCCCCATCGACTCGCATTTCGGGCCACATTTCGTATTCACTTAGCAGACCGCACATAACGGCCCAGCGATTGCCATTAGCACGCACTCGACTCGAATGCAGGGTCTATGTGTGTGTGTGTGTGTGTGTGGGTGTGCGAGCGAATCGCATTAAAATATATGTAAATATGGAATATGCCCCACACGTGATGGCGGAGCAGTCAATTTGCATCGACATTTTATGAAAGAGTGGAATTAATTTATTATAATAAACTGAAAATGTGAAGACGATGCCAAGCCGGCGCCCCCAAACAACAAATGCGGCTTGGCCTACTTACGGGCGGGGGTCATCGGGCGACAGCGAGGCGTCAGCCATATGCGAGTGCTTCAATTAATGAGTGACACGCCCCCCTGCGCCCCTGCCAGCAGCCCCCTGCGCGACACTCGATCATAAAAACCATAATGGGCATCCATGCGAGGCGCATAAAATCAGAGCCAGACTGCTACGAGTACTATATGTATACTATATATATATGTATATATTTAAATATATATGTATATATGTATGAAGTGTGTTAGCTACGTCCACGCCCCAAATAATGAGATGCTGCGCGCATTATAAATTAAGTATAAATAAGCATATGCTCAATGTCAACGTTCCTTTGCCTAACTTGGACCTTGCTATACCCTGGCATTCAAAAACATATTGTGAGAAAGGGTTTTTTAGCTTTAAAATACATGCAGGGTATGCAGCTTCTACTCTTTCTTATTTTTTTCTTATTGCTTATTTTCAAACAGCTAACTCCAGGCTTTAAAAAAATGTTGGTGGCAAGTGCGCAGTTTTAATCAGTTCGTGCAGGATACAAAACGTGCTCAAATTGCTTGTCTTTGAGACAAACTTTTAATACTGGCAACACACGTGCAAAAACTTTAGGCTACCTGCTAATTGAGATAGCCAAAGTTGATTATGCAAACGGCAGGAAAAGACACCGATATCCTCTCAACGGCATTAGCTCTAAGCTGCACAGAAAGAAAAAAATACAAATCAGGTGTATGTGTATCTCGACATAAATTACCAGCTAAGAGAGTGCGAATAGTTTTCGCACCTTAATCCTAGCTCTTTCAATTAGCATGCAATATATATTCCTGATTAGAATGACAAACTCGGTCGATTAGGCCATATGCGTTTGTCTATCCGTCTGTATGAACGAGCCGAAAGTTAAAGAGCTAGAGAGTATTTATTTGTAATATGTATTCTTGATTTGAAATTTGATTTGAAATAACATGCCTTAAAAAGTTGACATTTTCTTTAAACGAATTTATTTTAGTTTAATACGATTAAAAAAAATTTTTATTTTATTCTCAATCCTCACAAATTATGCACTTCAGCTTCGCATTCTAATTTTTATATTTTCTCTTTATATGCGTTCTTTATGTTTTAGTCTGATTTCCCGAATTATGCATAAAGTAAAGACGAAATGTATGTATATATAATTTTTTATATTTATTGTCAGAAATTGCCAATAATTACTATTTTGTTATGTCTATATTAGTTTTATTTTTTTTATATTTTTGAATTTCTGATCATTCGTCAAGAATACTTTTGCCATAGTGGGGGACATATGTGAGGCACTTCAAACGGGCACAGGGTGTCCTCCAGTCGGGCACGCCCGACTAGAGCATTCTCTGTTCTTTTCTCAATTTATTCATTGCTTTCGGCTTAGTTCCTAGACTAAGCCAATCTGCCTCCTGTGTGTTTTTATACTTTCTTAATCTGACTCTATTTTGTTTATCTGTTTTTTAGCTAACCGTTCCCTTTGTGCGTATTTCCGTTTTGCTTTGGTTTTAGCTCCATTCTAGCTCCATTCTTTTGTCCACATTTGGCCAAATTTATTGTTTCGCCTCATGCCATTTATGAATTCTCCGGCCACATTCACATTCCCGCATTTCCTCTAATTCTCTATGTTCACTTTTGTGACTTTGTGTGTTGCCTTCATTCCTGTTCCGTTCGGTTCAAGTTTGCGCCTAGCTTTAATTTTATTTCCATGCACTTTTCTCGTTGGCCCCGGACAGGCTCATAAAGCGGAATACTTTATGGCATGCTTTGGGGGATATCTGGCCCCCTTCCTGCTCATTGGCTGTTGAGCTCCTGTCTGTGTCCCCGTGCTTCAAGTTCGAGCTTTCGTCCTTTCCATTGAAGATCCTGTGCACTGGAGAGTGCAGTTAAAGTGTCCTTTGTAGCACGCATTCCGGTTTGTGTGCATAATTGGAGGCTTTTGGCTTGCATATTTTCAAACGTGCCAGTTTCCGGTACGGACGAGGCCAATTTATGCCGCGGCAATAACGAGCAGGATTCCAAACATTTCGCAACTTGGCTCCCAACCCCACAATGCCGTTGTTGTTCTTGTTTTTGTGGCAAGCACACTGAGCGCGCAAACTAAAACAACAACGACAACTAAAACAAAAACTGAGCAATCAGAGCGAAAGTGAGATGCAGGATGGAAGAGAGAGAGAGAGAGAGAGGGGAGGCAAAGGAAAGAGTGCGGGAGCGTGTTGCACGTGCTGTGGCAGAAATTGCAAAACATTTTGAAACGTGACAACACCTTGAAATTTTACCAAACGATTGCGGCAACCAATTTGCAGAAGGTGCTGCACAGTTTCGGCTTTCTGCCCAGTTTTTGATTTGCTTTCGAAGGGGAAAATCACGAAGGCGACTGCAGAAATTCTGCAGCAAATTGTTGTGCTTAACGCTCAGCGGCAGGCAGGTGAAAGGGGGCGGGATGTGGGGGGAGACGTGCCAACAGTTCAACACCCGCAACCAAATGAAACCCCAGCCAAGAAGACGTGCAACTCGAGCGCCAAGCACGCTTCGCACTTCCGAGTTTTGATCCCAGTCCTTCAGTCGAGTCCTGACAAATTGCACGCATGACAATATAATTCAGGACACGCAAATCATAAGCGCTCGTGACCCAAATTTACGCTTAACATTTATTCATCCATGACCAAATTTTAGAAATAAAAAAAAAACAAAAAAAACAAAACAGTCAAAGCGTAACGAGCTCAAAAACGGTTCAGTTCCGGTTCACAGTCGATTTAAATCTGATTGCACTGAAACGGGCTCAATCTCAGTTTAAGGCTTTAAGCGGTTTAATATACAAGTATTTTTGATCTTCGAATTAGGAAATGAGATTTTTGCCATAATAAATTATACAAATTTAACCTTTTTTTCCTAGCCTCATTATACAACTTCCTTTTCTGTTGCCAAAAAAAGCTTTAAATAATTTAAACAAGTGAGAGCCGACTACGCAACTTTCTTTCACAGTACGATATTAACCTTAAAAGTAAAAGTTTAGTTGGCTTTCACCTTTAACACAGTCAAATAACTTATGAAACCTTTTCTTAAAAATTATAACAAAAAGAAAACATTCAAAACTCATTTAAAAACTCGAATAAAATAACACTTTTTTTATGTTTGTTTTATACTTAAAGATATTTAAAAATCTATATTCGATTTTTTGTTACTTCGATCAAAATATCTTAAGATACTAAAAAAAATTTATAACAGAAACAAGCTATTTTTCACCGTTAGTTATATATATAATAATGTCGTTAAATATACTAATTTGCAAAAAAATATATATAAGGACAGACGAAGAAAGCTATATTTAGAGTGTAAATACATATATATCCTTAGAATAAAGATATCTCTTTGAATGCATTACACATTTTGTGGATAACCAAATTGTTGCTAAATTAAATAAGTTCTGGAAGCCCACTAAATATTCCACAAATCACAGTTAAACTTTTTTATATAACGCATAGCTGGCTGGCTAATTTTTGGAGAAATTCCAAGGGAAATGTAAGGAATCTTCGTTGCTCGAGGCGGCCACATGAAGCACACCTTCTCGGACAGCACTCAAGTCAAGGCTTAACGTGGCTATTTATGGGAACGTGGTGGGCATGGGTGGGCGCAGGTGCCGGCATCACGTGCCGGACTGAGTTTGCATAGTTTGGGCACACGCACAGCCAGGGTGAAGGCACGGCTGAGGAGTCCTTGCTGACATCATAAGGAGCCAGCGTTCTGCCTGGGGCTTTGTTCGGATTGGTTTGGTTGTTTTACTGAAAGCAGCCGCCTAATGAGTCGAACAAGCGGCTAATCAGCAGAAACTCTCACTCACTAGCCTCGCACTGTTTCAATTTGGCTAAAATAACAGAAATGGCCAGAATGTACCAACAACAGTGGCAATAAATCATTGAGAACTAAATGCACCCACGTGGCGTATGCGCAATGTTGACACTTCTCTAGCCAAATGCAATTACCGCGGCTTGCGATGCCAGTTCCGAGCTCTTATTTTTGCCACAAAGACGGCGCCAGACAGTGACACAAATACCTGCCAAAAATACACCAAAAAATAACAGCAAGAAATAACAAAGAATAGCAGAATATTGTATTGATCTGATTTTTTTGGCACAGCGACTATAAAAATAATTGAGGAACTTAACAAATAATTTAAAATGAAATTGAAATTGAAATTTTTACTATTTAAACTGTTGTGTTTTTATTTCTATATAGTCTATTATATAAATTTTTACTGTGTTTGCAATAAAATAGTTTTTCTTAGATTTACTTCATATCGTTATTATATTATATTATTTTATTTATTTTGTTTTTGCATCAAATCTAATAAAATTGAAATTCATAAGTTGAATAGTTTTGGCAAAATCTTAAAAATTCGCTTGAATATGTTTACATAATTAAAAATGTATTTTGTAATATCTATATAATTTTATTCATTTAAAATTTAAAATTGAAATTCATATTCGCAAAATCTTAAAAAATAGACATATATTAAATACCAGAGATCACCATGTAATGGGTTTCCAATATGCTTAAATCTTTTTGCTCTTCTAGCTCAGAGGAAGCATATAGTTGCATACAATTGACAGCAGGTTTTTCAGCTTGCCCCACTGTGGCTAGAGACGCACACGTGTATCCATTCGAGCATTTGACGGGGCCCTGTCCTTGGCTGATGTCAGAGCTGCTTTAGTGGCCACTAAATCAGTTAAGGCAGAGAAATGTTTATGCAAACAAACTCCGCAACGGGCCACATTTGTTAAATCGCAGCTCGGGCAGCGCACAAATCTTGTGGCCAACTGCGTCATATAATGGACAGTGGGCGAAGGGGGCAGTGGGGGCAGTGATGCTGATGATGACGCTGATGGTGATGATGATGACAAAATATTTGCGCATAGCTAAATGAGCCAGTGCACGGGGCGTGGCTCGACGCCCACTCTTTCATTATGTTGCCTTTCGCTCAATTCATTTATGCAGCGCAGAAAGCGCGTCAATAAAAATTTTCTCGCTCATTAAATTTTATCGCATGCTATTGGGGCTGGGGCTGGGGCTGGGACTGGGCCTGGGCCCGTTGTGTGTGTAAGAGTGTGTCAGTGTGAGTGTACAGCAATTAAGTTCAACCGCGTGTTAACGAAAACCGCAACGAGTTTGGCTTTACAAAAGGGGTTGGCCCCCGGGTCGCCATAGGGCGTATGCCAACAATCGACAGCTAACATAATAATTATGATGTTGCTGCGGCCTATTGATGATAATCATGTTATTGTTATTGTTATTGTTGCTGCTGTCGCAGCTGTCGCGAGTTAATTGCATTTCATGCTTACGCCCGTTTGTGTCGGGCATGTAACAACTAATTAACATCCACGGAGACATTTCTATGCGACTGAGAACGCCTAAATGCCGCGTCATTAAAAATTAATTAAACACATAAAAGCACACACACACACACACACACACACAAAGAGGCATAGCTAAGTACATGCGTTTGTTATATACCATTTGACTGTCAATTAAAGCAGGAGAGCTGACAGCCTCAAAGCTTCGCTCCACAAATCAATTTGAAGGCTTAACAACTGTTAACTAAAATATGGCCCACTCACACATATATATTTCCATTTCAATTATACATAGATGTGTGTATGGGCAAAAATATTGTAATTTTATGTAGACACATTAATTGAATTCGAGGGAATTTCTCGTGGCCCCAAACGCAAAACTTAACTGAATTTATTGCTTTTGTAATTGCAAATTCAAAAATTGTAAAATATATTTCAACTTGTTCAAGAGCCTACAGCCTACAGAAAGCTTTAAAACTACTTTAAGAATCGCTGAGTATTACAATTTCGAATGGAATCGAATGTTGTCAGCGGTCTGAAGATGCAACGACATCCCTCAAAGCTAAAGATATAAGGCTCATACTGTTACATGGGGGCTGAAGGTAGTCGGACTTGGCATGTTAATCCACAGGCTTGAAGCGGACGCTGAAGGTGTAACAGCATCTGCCACGGTGAGAAGGCCATAAAAGACCTGGCAAACAGAACCGGGAAGCACAAGGAAGCGAAGAAAAAAGAAATGGCTGCTACCCGAAAGGAATAAATGACTCCAAAGGAAACCGAAATAACATTCGTAGTTACAAAAACATAATATTCCCGGCATAATTATTTAAGAAAAGCACATAAAAAAGAAAATACCCTAACAAACATAACAAATTTGGCATATTTCATGACTAGGCCACAACAATTATACAACAATTTTCGATTCCCACCGATGTTTGCTAAAATAATATTACAATCAAAAGTTTACACTTCATTTATTACTGAAATTAAAGTTTTAAGCAATTTGTGGTATATATTTTAACCCTCTTCTTAGCACTCCTAAACTTTACTCTATTGTCGAAATATAAATTTTAAAAAAAATTTAATTTATATTTTTTTTAGTTTGAGTCGTAAATTGATTTTAGCAGGATATTAAATTGCATAAATTAAAATCGATTGCTTATTGTGACACAATTGAAATCGTTTAATGCCACATTTATTGCCACTAAAATGCATTTAATTAGCCGCATTAAGTATTAAAACCGCTTAACACAAGTGCATTGCGAATTGACCTAAAGCGCTTGATTATGCGATGTCATGAAAAAGTAAATTTAAGGTCGAAGTGTGATGCGAGATAAGTTCAGCGAATAAACGTTGCGTATACGCCGTGGGGTACCGTTGCAGCAATAAATTAATCAAACTGTCAATTAGTTGAGCGAAATCAGGGCAACGCCCTTAATTAACTATGCAGCTGAATAACGAATAAGCCCAAATCATTAACATATTATTTAAGCACTGAAAAGGCGAGAGAAAAAGTGAAGAGCAAGAACAAAGAATAAGCATTAACATTAACAAGTTAAAGCCGTATGACAAGCAACACACAATTAAACTGCAAGGGCAGCAGCGCAACTTGACGCAATAAATAAACAGCCCGGGACAGTGTGGGGACAATGCTCAGCAGGATGGCCAGCAGGACGAGCCACAAAGGGCCAAAGTTAGCCTTGCCTTGTCTGTTGCGGCTGCTTAACGAAATATGCAAATTGTCCAAAAGTATGCCAGAGACAGAGACAATGGCAGACGAGCAAACAGCATTTTGCAATTAGTGCAACTGTCAACAAAGACACAGCACAGCGTGCGGCCCAATCGTGCATGCCCCATGCCACATGCCACATGCCGCATGCCCCATGCCCCTATTTCGTACTTGTGACCAACACAAGGCCACAGCTCGCTCAATGTCATCTTCCAGCCGAGTGCCTGCTGTCTGTCAACGCTCTCCATGCGGCCTCAGTGCCCAGGTCGAGCCTCCTTTGGTCCAGCAGAGTTCCGGCCAGCGGCCGCAAAAGCTGCTTAGCCAGCAACACCTCGGACACTTAAGCTATTGAATTACGGGCAGGCCGATCAGTGCATTATGTAACGAATACGCGCACTTCGAGTTACCGATTCGCTTGCAATTCTCCTTGGGTACTCGAAGGTATTATTACCATTTATACTCAAGCCAAAGTATCTCTTCTCCTTATTGTTTATCTTCCTATAATCCGATAAATGCATTTTTCAGACTTTCGAATTTCGTTTTTTTTTATATTTATTATATCATAAAGACTGACAAATTTTTGTTATATTAAAACTCTTAATATTTTTAGCATTAACCTCGATAAAAATAAATGTAGCTCATAAGTTAGTTTTTTTGCAACTGAAATAAATACATTTTAAACGTATACATATTTAATTTACCATAATATATTATACAAATTTCTTATTGCTATAATTGTCAATATATTGTTGGCGAAATTGTTGATGATGAAAATGTTGTATGGAATGTATGCGATTTTATTACGTACTGAGATTTATTAGCCAGCAGCAAAGGACATTCCGAGCTTATTTTTATGATGTCCCGTCATGATTAATTTGGCTTTATGTTTATAACAAGAAAAAAATCCAAGAAAAAAAAGCAATTAAGATTGCTCCAGTCTAGACTAGGAAATACCCTAACATAAATTTCAACCCACAAACCAAACTAAATTTGGTTCATCTAGTTTTACTGATATTAATAAAAGAAATCGCAAAAAAATTATAAACTAGTTCTGCGTTTAAAATAGGAGAATCTATAGTCGAAAAGTAAATGTACTTTATGGGATCGCAGTTGCCTCCTTCTGTCAGTTACATACACTTGCGCAAAACCATTATACCCCTTTAAGCCATTTGCAATGGGTTCAGGGTATATAAAAATACAATCGAAAAAAACTTGGTGTTCAACTGTTCTCTTGTCTTCTTTATCTTTATCTTTGCAGGTAAGCATTCCAGGTGTCTCGTTCTCTACTTCCTGCCCCGCCCGCCCACCTAGCACAATTTCACGCTGTGTGCGCGCCCCGAAGCATTTCTGGAGTATGTAAGATATGTAAGGCAAATGAAAGCAAATAGCCAAGACCAAAATGAGCACGGGATTGGGGACAAGAACGAGTATAGGGGGAGGGGAGATGAAAATGAGGCAAAACAGCTGATGAAAGAACAGAAAACTCTAATTGAATTTCACGCGTATGAGTACTGTGTCGGTGTGTGTGTGTGTGTGTGTGTATGTGTGCGAACGTTAAGTATGCGTGTGGCACAGACACTATGTATCTGTGTGCGGGTGTATGTGAGTGTATTACTGTCGCTCTGAAAAACTTTCAATTACATTTCAATTTCAATTGCTGTACACTTTGCGAAAAGCTCCAGTCGGGAGAAACTAAAAATCTGATACGATCAAGAAATACCCTTGATATGGAACTTTAACAAATTTTTTAAAACATTTTTGGTTAATTGGCAAAAAATCTAATGCTAATGCTAAATATATAACACACACTAAAACTCAATATAAATAATAAATAAATATAAATACTTAACTTAAAATATTAAATGCCAAACACTAAGTGAAAACAAGTAAGAACGTTGCAGTCGGGCGTAACCGACTGCATAATACTCGTTTGCAGTACACGGTAGCTATTAATTATTATACTCTTCTTTCGTGAACGAGTATAAAAATGTATTTTCAAAAACAAATTAAACTTAAATGCAGTACCAATCTAGAGGCCAAACCATAACGAAAATGGTAAACATTGTAAAAATCGGTTCAGTTTTGGCCAATTTATGGGACGCTGAATATAGCAAGTATGGATTCGAGAACTTTACTTGTCTAAATTTTTGTAAATTTGAGCATGATAATTGACAGAAAAATCAACCCCCCAGAATCACTTTTAAAGTTGCGTATTATACTAATTAAGGTACCCGCAATCGATTAAAAATAAAAATTTGCAATTCTAAATTTTAAAAAAAATTTTTTTTCAAAATGTGTAAGGGGGAGTAAAGGATTTTTTCGGAAAAAACCGAAAAAAATTTATTTTCAAAAACGAATTAAACTTAAATGCGGAGTCAATCTAGACGCCAAACCATAATGAAAATGGTAAACATTGTGAAAATCGGTTCAGTTTTGGCCAAGTTATGGGACTTTGAAATATAACAAGTACGGATTCGGGAACTTTACCAATAAAATGTAGTTGACATTTAGATCTTGTTCTTTGTTTTTATAAACACATATATATTATATATATATATTTATATAATATATATTTAAAGCACCCCTTGCATGTTGCATGTGGCAGGCGGCAGTTGCTTGCACTTAGCCCAGTTTCAAATGTGTTGCATAGCGCCAGGCGCCGAGGGTAGAAGTATGAAAAAATCCCAACTACGAAACTCAATTAAACTCTGCAGCATTTGGCTGCTGCATAAAACTAAATGTATGCAGCCCCTCTAAGTATATACATATGTATAAATAATATATATATATATATATATATGTGTATGTACAAAAATGTATACACGCACACGCAAATTGAGTTGATCGTTGGACAAGTCGAACGGCATTTTAAATGCCCTTTAAATGGTAGCATACATTATTAAACACGCCTCGTGTGCCCCCACCACATTTGGACAATTAAGGGCACAACAAACTGTTCACGTTGGCCACGGCACAGGTCGACAATTGTGCGGAGAATTTGACATCAGAGATACTTCACTGGATAGCAAATGAAATTCCTGATAATTTGCCAGACGCAGGAAGCAGCAGGGAAGAAGGCAACAGCAACTGGTAGTAATAATAATAACAATCATCATCACAATAATAATAATGAATAAAATATTAGAGCACATAATATGGCAATTCTAAGCGCAAAAACCAAATGAAATAAGTATCAAAAGCCAGTGCCGACAAAATCGCTCCCTCGGCCTGGCGCACAGCGAAGCCAGCTGGGCGAAAGTGTATCTACATATATATATATATATATATAGCTAAATCTGTCTAGGCTCGTTACGCTACCTGGCACTTGATAATAGGCGCCCATTATTCAAGTGCGCCGCCAGCTGCGTTCCCGGTGCCACATCGTCAAAAAGCGAAGCCAACGTTCGTCCTAAAGCATTTCGTTAAGTTAATAAGTGAGGCATTGGTTACCCAAACAGCGGCAACACGGAGGGGGGCATAACGATGCTGTGGCAATGTGGTGCCTGTGCCGCCGCGGGCGCCTCACGCATGCTTAGCTTGTATAAACAGGCAGTTGTTGCCCAGGAGGCGGCTGCCAGCTGCCAGCCTGGGTTTGCCTAATCAACTGCCGCTTATGTATTTAACTTTGGTTTCACATTCGCCGCGCTCAACTCCGGCCAACTCCGTCCAGAGATGGCTGCGTGAGTCGTTAGCTGAAAAACTTCTCTGGCGGTTGCGATTTTAAATAAATGCAATAAAAGTGCAGATAACATAAATGTGCGTCAAAACTTAGCCTTTACACATAAATAAAAAAGTTTTTGGTGTATCTTTCGTGTTTACTGTGCAAGTATTATGCTTGTACTACAATACTATATAAAATATATATAATATTGTAATATGTGTCCAAAAATCTTAATAGATTTTTACTTTTTAAATTGAGCTTTGTTTTATAAAAATTATATATATAATAATTATAAATATTCATTATAAACATAATACAATGCATTAAGATTTAATATAAAACAGTAATTAACTTGTCCATAAAGTTTGCCATTCTGATATTTATATTATAGACATTTATCGAAAAAAAGAGAATAGTCATAGCTTTAATATCACCATGCATTCGCTGTTTGATTTTTTCTAGCGTTTTAGTCACTAATCAAATATTAAACGAACTGATGTGATTAAATATTAAATTATTCTGTTTAATTCAATTGCGTCACATAAAATCAAATTTGCATATTATCCATTTAATTTTATTTTAAATACCCGTTTTTATGCGTTCGTGCAACCAAAATGTCAATTACAACATAAATATTTAAGCGATTGATTTTTCCCTTGTCTTTTTTCTGCTTAATGAATTCATGAATATTGAAAATACCGCATAAAAAATGTTGTGCATGAATTTTCATTGACCGATTGAACATTGCAAATTGAACTTCACGTGCACATCATCGCGAAAATATGATACGAGAAATTGCCACAATTTTGCGAAAATACTTACTTACAAAGTTGAGCGCATTTTCTTTTCAACAAAAACTTTAACGCCGAGGCTACGGAGCGCCCCAACCGCCCCGCCGGCCCCACACTTGGCAGCACACAGCGTCCCAAGCCGAAGCATTTAGCACGTGAGGCCCACTGTGAAGGCAAAGGCATAATTTTGCTTTTCATTTTCATTTTTGTTGCGCTTAATGTGGAAACTTACTCATGTAAATGAAAAACGCAGGTGGTGAAACTTTTTGCTTAACTGAAAAGCGGCCAAGGCACTAACACACACACACACACACACGCACACGCACACGCACACGCACTCCCCCATGTAAACACACATTTGAGTCCGTGTAAGCTGTAAATATATTGACATTTGTATTTTCATGAAACACATATGTATTTGGCAAACACTCTGGTTAAAGTCGAGCAGAGACGTCGCCTCGACACATAAATTAACTTTGTTGCATAGTGTTTTTGCTCCTATTTTTTCTTTGTTTTCTTGTCTTGTTTTTCCTCTTTTTTTATTTGTTTTTTTTTTTTTTTTTGAGCGCTTCATTTTCTATGCGCATAGCAATGTGGCATTCATTTAATTGCAGCCACACAATGTATGAAAATGTATGTGCGCACTGATATACTATGTTAACGTATGATTTGTCTTTAAGAGCGCTCAAAATCCAGAGATCTGGCCCATAAAATATATAATGTCTTATTTATGTTTTCGCCAAACTCGGGCCAACTGCAACTGGCAAGTGGCAAACTTTTATGAGCGCTTACAGAAGTAATACGAGATATTCTCTTGGATTCAATACCATTTCGGAAATTTTATGCTTTTCACGAAAAATGCATTTCGCGACGTACGGCATGAAATGTAATGTGATGAGCGCGGAAATAAAACTGCACGGAGAATTCATAAGTGGCATTGGATTTATCCAATCGGAATGAGATAATGTCTCCAAGGCTCACTTGAGGCGCAGCGAATAATTTATGCTAATAATATTTAAGTTTAAGTACATATCAAAAGTACATACTTAAACAGATACACGTTTGTAAATACTTGTTTTTTTTTATTTTTTTATTATGTTTATGGCACACAGTCATCAAATATGCATAAAAATGTGACCTCTCGCTCGCGCTCTCCCTCTTTCTATGTCTAGCTCTCTCGCACTCATTAGCTAGTTACATGTGTTATGTGGCATGTTTAACAAGGCTTAAAACTGCTGCCCAAAAACGGACTGCGGCCATATTAAAAATGTAGTCAGTTAAAATGAAGGCAAAAAAAAGGAAAGAAAACATAAAAACACAAAGGGATGCTAGTGTTAGAATGAACGCCGGCATAATACCCTATAAATTATGCATAAGGCAATAATTAAAAGCTTATGAATATTCATAGCAATTTTATATTATATTATTATATAGGGAATTTCCTTACATTTCGTTCTCAGAGAAATTCTTCTCATGAGAATAGGTTTATATGTTTGTGAATCCATATTTAAACTGTCTTAAGTATACCCTATTTTAGACACATTTTATGGCTGGAGGGTATCAAAAACAATAACATGTCTGCCGTTAGACGTGGCTGTTGTTTGTTGCTGCTGCTGCTGCCGCTGCTGCGTGCGCCTGCATGCTGATTTCCGTTTCCTGTTTACCGGCATGCACAAATACACACGCACACACAAAGGCTTAAGCCTGGGTTGCGGCAAAATATGTAGGAACATCTCTCGCATATGAAAAAGCCATTTTTATGGCATACATTTTTAATAAACTCAGCTGCCAACGTTGTTCAATGCAATGCCAAAGTTAACAAATGCACACACACACGCACACACGCGTGCACACGCATGTGTGCACGTGCTCGCCGATAGACACAAATACGAATAAGCAGGCTCCGAGTGGGTCAACTTCAAATAGCTGAATATCTTAGCTTATGTATCTGGAGGCTGCGGCCAAAGAGTCACCTGCCAGCTGCCAATGGCCACTATACAGGGTGCCACAGTCAGAGGCCATTATACAGGGTGCACCAGGGCATGCAAGCAGACCAAAACATAATTATACTGTCAATACCTCGTAAGTCCAATTTGTAATATTATTATTTATTATTATTATTATTACATTGTGACCTGGTGCTTGAACCCGGAACTCGTCTATCGAGAAAAACGATTTTAATGAATATTTTAAATTTCCTATAAAATTATATCCTTTGGAAGTCGAAAGTTTCAAAGCACTCAAAAAACTATGCTTAAACGGTCCGATGAACGGAACCGACTTAGTAAGTTGAGCTTACAAAACTTTAAGTATGAGCTTTATGTATTTCTTAGTTTAATCAAAAAATGCTTAGGTTAAAAGAAATTGTAAAAATTCGAAAGCATAATTATGTATAAACTTGTGGCTCGAACTTTGGCTCGGAACATTTATCGTAATGTTAAATAAAACTATTCAATCTATAAAAATCCGGCATGGAGAAGCCAGGGCTGCAAACACAAAAATAGTCGTTGGTTCGGTTCACGCTACGAACCAATGTTTCGAATTTGAGTTCGGTTCTTGAAACCGATTTTTCACACTTGTGAACCCAGGTTTTGTTTTATGGTATATTATTTGATTTGGTTTGGGTTCAGGTTCGCTGGTCTTTTTTTCAAAACTGGTTCGATTCGGGTTCGCTTTGATATTTACAAATAATAGACGTTCCGGGCTCGAACCGGTTTGGCTTGCATTCTTGGTACAAACAGTACGAAGTCGACTTCGTTGACTGTAATCACGCTAGGTTATCGCTCAAAACGAACACCCTGTATTCGGGACGTGCTTGTCGCCTGCATCCACAACAATTACAGATGGTATTTTTCATTCAGCACCTTTTCAGGTGCTTTCTTGTGGTTCCTGTTATTTCAACTGTCGATTACAATTATAGTAAATCAACGAAAGCTGCGAGCCGTAACGCAGAACACCTAAAAGCACAACAAAACAAGTAAGCTTTAGTCGGGTGTGCCCGACTGGGAGATACCCTGAAATCAGCTGCGAGCTGTCGTTACTATGGTAACTAAATTCTTGAATAAATTCTAAACTAAGCGATTTTCAGGATTTGAAAAGAGCTTTCAAATCTATATACAAACCAAAGAGGTATCCAAAAATCGAAATATTCTTGATCTACGTAGGCTTTACGCGAACATATTTAATCAAATTTTTGCCTCTAGCTTTTATGGTTTCTAAAATATGCTCAATAAACCGGGTTAAAAAATCGATAATTATCTATAAAGGGAATCGGGGAGGGCAGACCAAGAATATATATGTACTTTATGGGCACTAAGTAACCTCATTCTACCTGATACATAAATTGGCCCAAAACCATTATACCCTCCTAACCCATTGACAATGGGTTAAGGGTATACAAATGGAAAACATGGAAACAAAACGAAATGTTGGCCAAGAAGTTGTGTTGTTGTCTCAGCTGGTTGCCTCGGTGTTGATATCGCATTAATTTTGCAGCATTTCAACGCTGTTGCGACAATGACAGTGACAACAGCCACAAATACCGAGGCTCAACAACAACAACAGCACCACCCGAAAGGATAACAGGAAAACGGGAAAACGGGAAAACGGGAGTAAGTGCTAAGGATAACAACAAGTAAAAGCCCGCTGCCAAAATGTAAATACACTGGCATAACTTAAATGTAATTGACAGTCGATTGGGGGCGAGGAAATGACTTGGGCGCAGCTCGGGCTCCACCTTTGCCCCCCCCCCTTCCTGCGGCCTGTGATTGTGGTGCTCGTTGCGGCTGCGGTTGTGATTCCGTCTGTCATTCCCAGTTGGCCCGGTTCCCGCCCATTCTCATTGCGGCTGCTGCATTTGGCGCTTGGCAGAATTGAAAAGTGCTCAAGCCAGCACTTTAAGGCCGCATTCCACCAAAAGCTGCAATCCTCGACGATGGAGGCCTAACAAGCATATTCTAAAACCTCGGCCAGAAGCTTTAAGCTCAACGGGCGCATCGCCTTTTTGAAATAAACTTGGGTAAAGCTCTGAAAAGCCCGACAAAAAAGCTAAGCTCTTGTGCTTTCTGAGCCTGCCAATTGGAGAACGAAACCATTTTGAGAAAAGCTTCGACCTTTGCATGTTAGCTTTTTTGTCTTGTATAGCTGAAATCAAGTCAAGTACTGAGCTTATAAAGCTAACGACAAATTTTATATTTTTAAAGGTTTATTCAAATAAAGCTGTTTTAATAGTGAAGAATATAAAGGCAATTGCCATTAGCAAGTTCTAAACCCACATGAATCAGTTATTTGTAGGCTCTATATCCAATTAAACCATGTATCTTTTTTTAATTTTTGTTTTTTTTATAGCAGAAACCGAAGTCTAAAATATTAGCCAAATATTTTTTTAATGGTTTGCTTACTTCTTAGTTGAAAATGCAAAAAGAAATAAGTTGATTACAGTAATAATCAGCTTTTTGCAATTGCATAATTACCTTTTTTTTAATATATGTACATATATTTGTATTTATTTAGCTAACTTACTAATGCTCTTCAGTACAATTGTTATTTAGTTTTTAGATTTGTTTGTTATAAAAACTAACTTATAATGGTATAAGTGTTTGGAACATGATAAGGTCTTGTAAAGTATTATCGTCGAGAATTTGGAAGTTGATTAAGGGCTTAGAGAACCCTATTTGATAAGTCTATGGAATTCTTTAAGCCTGCGTTTATTTCGAACCTAATATGGAAACCAAGTTACCAACATAGTCTAAAGGCGAAGCCAGTTCAAACCGTAAATCAAACCACAGACAATAATTTATTTAGGCTTGCATGCTTGGTTAATATTCGAAATGTGCCCATAAAAGCTGATTTCCACTTTATTTTTTACAGTAAATGCATATTACAGGGAATATGCATATTCATCGCGATATATGTCTTCTATGAAATTGTCTCGAAAGTGGATATAAAGATATAGTTATACCTCTAGCAAAATGTGGGTACATTTGTGAAAGTCACATTTAATATAAAATAAAATATTCAAAATCAATCAAATCAAAACATACTGAAACCAAAATTAAGTTAGTAATATTTTTTATTGATTTAAAGCACATGTTTTAATCAGGATTTGAAACTGGCTTAATTTTAAAAAATTATTAATAGATGCTAGATTTTGTATGATATAGTTGTTAAATGCAGTTCATCTGTTAAAAATGTGGTAAAATCAACGACAGTTAAAGGCTTAAACAAAAGACGACTTGCAAAACTCACGCCTAAAAGCTCTCTTCGAAAAGCTTATCCTTAGCTTTTAAGCTGACTGCAAACAGCTGATTCGGCTTGAATATATTTGTGGCTCTTTCACACTCAGCGTATGCATTGCCAGCGCGCCGAAAATGGCTTTTGAATGGCTTGGTGTGTGTGTGTGTGTGTTTGAGTTTGTGTGTGTGCGCTACAAAGGTAAACAATAACAACAACGACGCCAACTAAAAGCGTCCCTAGTTACTTTGCCAAGAAGCTACGTAGCCGCCTGTCCGCCCGGCGCGACGACCCACATACACATATTTCTACACACACACAGCCACATATATCCGTAGTCATACACACACACACACACATCCTAGTGGCCAATTCACACACACGCAGACGCAGATTTCCAGTTAACCGTGTTTCATTCAGTTTCACTTTCAGTCGTCGCCTGACTTCCGCACGGAAGCGTTCGTTGCGTTTTCCTCTCTCTACTTTCTCTCTTCACATTGCTTTTTTTCTGTTGTTATTTCGGATGTGCAGCGCTAAAGTTTCAAAGAACACAAAAATTAAATATATATTTATATATATGTATCAAAAATAAACACAAAAAAGAACCAAAATAAACAAAACAAAAAATTTATTAGAGTTTGTTAAGAAATTACCATAAAATGTTAACAACATAAAAACAAAACTCGCAACGCCCCAAAAAGACTCGCGGGAAATATAAAAGCAAGCCAAAAAGGGACAAAAACAAACAAACAAAAATACAAAAAAAAAAATAAATACAAAGGTGGTAACAAAAAAAAATAAAAAAGAGGAAAAATAAACGCAAGTGTGGGGCAAGAAGAAAATGCTCATTTCCCTGCCGCAAGCTGCCGCCAAGTTGTTGTTGTTGTTGTTGCTCACGCTGAACAGCTGTTGTTGCTTTAACTGTTACTGTTATTATTATTATTACTATTGCTGGGCGCATGTGTGTGTGAGTGTGTGTATGTGTGTGTGTGTGTATGGGTGTGTGTGTGTTAAAAGTTACGCCATTTATGCCGCCTTCTTTTAAATAAAAACAATGGACAACTGCACAAAGCGTCGCCCATGGACAACAAATTAATCACAAGAGCTGTGTGTGTGTGTGTGCGAGTGTGCGTGTGTGCGTGTGTGCGTATGGGCTTACTCTTATAAATCTATAAAGACATTTTTAATTTCCCTCCGCAAACAAAAACAAAACTGCAAATTGTGTCAAATGTGCAGCGTCAACAGCAGCAGCTGTTTAAAACTGTACATAAGTATATATATATATAATATGTATATATATATATCTACTCTGCTTGTCTGGCCCAAAGAAGCCACCTAACTGCCAACTGCTCCTATGGCCAGCCCAAGCGTCGAAAGCATTGTGTTCATCCTGCGAAAGGACTTGCCTCTGCTTTTGTTTATTCACAGCTTCAGGCAGCCTGTGCACTCTCTACACAGTTGCAATCGCCTGTGTGTGTGTGTGTGTGTGTGTGTGTGTGTGCTTTGCTGTTCTTGCAACTATCTGAGGGCTACACTGTAGACCATATATTCAATGTGGCAAGACACTGATATATGTGTGTGTTTCACTTAGTTAGTTGTTGCAACAGGATGCGCATTGGCATTGTCATCGATTGCAGCTGTTCGCGCTGGCACAAACTTGTGCATAAATATTTCCCACACACACACACACACACCAAACATCTTTTCACACACTTGGCGTGAAAGCGTTATATGAAATACTTGAGCCATATAGGCTTTCAATGGGGTTTCTCTGTGCACCACATGACCAGGCCACAATATCTTTTATGCAATTTCTCAGGCGTATAATGCGAATGCTTGACTGGATGTGGCTCGGGCAACTGATTTAAGGCTGCCTCTAAACGCGTTAGGCTTACAAATACATTACTCTATATTTGGGCAGTCTTTTATTTATAGTCGTTTCAATAGTTATTGTAATATATTTGCTCAGGCTGAGAATAACCAATTAACAATATATATATGTATATTCAATAGACAAAAGAGCTTATCGTAAGTAACGTTGTTTATTTGCCTGAATAAAATTTGATATCCTAATCATATCAGTTGAGTGTAATTAAAGCAATTATTAAGATTTGCCTGAGATAGCATAAAATAAACAAAAGTTATATTTAATCGATATTCAACAATACCAATAAAAACGTCGGTCATTTTATCAGCTATAATGATGTTATATATATATATTATATATGCATTATAAATCAAATTTAGTTTTCTGCCTCTGTGAATTCGGGCTCACACACGAAAAGCAAACTCGATTATTTTCCAAATTGAGCAATGGCCCAAGAAAGTATGCTAGATAAAAGTTGATGAAACCGCAGATCAAATGAATGGCAAAAGAAGAAGAAGAGAATAAGCAAACATGCCCTCAGGCGCATAACTTATAACAAATACGTGTGCCGAGAGATGCCATCAATCAAATGGCTTTCTATAAACACACAAGTGGCCTACGAATTTCTTTTCTATTTTCTTTCCATGTTTTTTTTTTGCTGTTTTATCTATATATACATATATTTGGCAGCTCATGCATGTCTCCAATCACACTATATCATTGGCAAGCATCACGGGTCCACCAGATATCGGCCGCCTGCTTAGAATTTGCTTAAGAGCAATTTGAACAGAGAAACTTTTTGGCATTGAATTCGACCTATGCAAACAAGCACCCGCAGCAGCAGCAGCAACAACAACAATGCCGGCACAGCCCTTTGAGCACATCAATCATACGCACTGTTGTGCGAGGCAAACATTTGCATAGGTCATGTGTGGGCAGCGCGCCGAGACCGTTGAGCAATACAACGCTAATGTGAGCAACCGCACCAACACTTGACCAACTGCCAAAGCCACCCCCCCCCTGCCCGCCCCTTTGAACAGCGCCCCATCTTGTTAAAAACTTTCTAGCGAACAATATGCAAATTGTAATGCGTCAAGTTTCTGCTGCACATTCGAGTCGGGTTAACTGAAACTAGAGTTGGTGTGCGCGCGTGTGTGTGCGCGTGTGTGTGTGTGTGTGTGTTTAATCCAGCGAAACTTTTACCAGCTGCCAACTGTTGGCTTTTGGTTCTTGGCGCTCAGTTCTCGCTTCTCGATTCTGGGCTCTGTTTATGCTAATACCTTGCAGCTTGCCACATACGCTGCCTAATTCAATTTTGGCATTTGACTAAGTCGTTTATCAGCGGCAAACACTGAAGCAAACTTGCCAGCAAATTGAATCAGTAACCAGCCAAAAGCCAACATCATCACCATCATCATCATCATCATCATCCTCATCATTATTATCATGATGAGCAACGCTGTCATTGTCGCTGTCATATTCATGAAGCCAGGTTAATGTTAACCCGAGCATGATGCTCCGGTCCGGAGGGGGCGAATGTTTGCGATTATGTAAATTTCATTGGGAAATTTATTGCGAAAACATGCTCGTCGTATGCACTGCATAAACAGCTCATTAAAAGCCAAAAAAGAAAAAAAGAAGAAGAAATCTTTGTGCCTCATCAGCACGTCTAATTCAGTTAAGGACAGTTGACATTTCTCTTTAATTCGTAATGCGTGTGTAATGGCGCCATTTTGTGATTAATGAGCCATTTGGCTTTGGCAACGAGAGCAGCAACTTTGGCCACAAAACTAATCAAGCATTATCAACATCATCATCCACATCATCATCGACAAGAGCAGCTA
This sequence comes from Drosophila robusta, assembly GCA_035043565.1. Classification (NCBI taxonomy): domain Eukaryota; kingdom Metazoa; phylum Arthropoda; class Insecta; order Diptera; family Drosophilidae; genus Drosophila; species Drosophila robusta. Next base: position 16,066,142 of record JAWNMW010000257.1, on the reverse strand, counting down.
GAGCAACAACAACAGCGATTATGGTGGAAATACAAAAGCCGCATTCGGCGCTCAAGCGGCCATCGCTAAAACGCGAAACAGTTGTGGTTAACAATAGTGCACCCACCATCAAGAAGGTGACGCTGGTGCCCAAGGATGAGGTGAGTGGGCGGCCCTTTTGGCTTTCTTGTTTGTTGTAATTACATAATTACGCGCTCCATAATGCGCCCTTTGTTCTCGCTGTTGTTGGCCATTTCAAGCAATTTGCATAAATTTGTGGCCAAAATGGCTTTCAATATTTGCTTTTCTTTGCTTATGTTTTTTTTTTTGTTTTCTTTTTCTTATTAAGAGTCCCTTTGAAATATTTTGACAAAGTTGGCAATGATAATGCGATTAGTTTAGCTAATTCAATAGAATGTTCATTTATGCCATCCTAAGTGTGTTTTTAAGTACATGTAAATTCTATAAAAACTTTGCGATTAACATTATAACAAGTGTTTGATAGCTAAAACTTAAGACCTTAAATCTTGTGCAAAAGGAACTTGAAAGGAATCGCTCTTCAATCCATAAATTTAACAGAAAATGTAGCTGAAAATTCCTATGAATAATTTTTAAGTTTGCAATAAGTCAAAATTCTTGCATTTAGCTGAGCATACTCGGAACAAGGCTCGGCAGATTTTTAATAAATGATTTCAAATATATATAAGAATTCAGGAGTCTTGCTATTACAAGAATTTTCATACTTGAAATATAAAACGAAAGTACAACATTTTGTAGATTAAACTTTTCTTGAAATATGCATTTTCTTTGTCGAACTAAAAAGTATACTCTTTTACTTTTAACTTGAGTACATTATTATATAATATAATATATCGTAGTGTTGAATTTTAAAATACACTTATGCACTCGTATTCCAGCTAGCTCATGGTTATTCCATTAGTTATTAGCCTTAAATGGCACCTTTATCATAATATTCGAGTGTCTATTATGCATATTAGGTGGCGGCTTTGTCCTTGGCCGGCTGAGAAGGCATGTTTTGGGACAAGTTAATTAAGTATGCAAATGCCTTTGTCTGGCTGTGTCCTTTGCTGGCGTCGCCTTGGCTAAGGCAATGCACAAAAGGATTAGGTGAAGTCCTTTTTCTAGGCTCATTTAATTGCTTTTATTCGCTGTAGATAAACAAGTGCCCCAACATTTCTACCAAACGGGAAGCGCATACTTCAACCCGGCTTTGAGCTCCAATCCCTGCCCCTTTCCCCCACCCCCAAACTTAACCATAGCAACGCATAAAATTACAAATAGGAAAACATTTTTGTCGTTGTCTTTGCCTTTGTCTTTGTCTTTGTCTTTGTCTTTGGGTTCTGTTGCTGCTCATTTTATGTTGTCGCAGCTCATTTGCGAAATTCATAAATAAGGCGAGCCCGGATTGCGCTCAGGGGGTATGCAGCACTAATCGCATACCCAGCACTAATCATATATACACAGAAAAAAGAGTAGCTCTGCAGACATTCGTATACCCTGTTGATTGGTGTTTTTACTTGACATTTATATCTTTTAAAGTAGCAACAATTGAACAAACAGATAATCATAGGGCATAGGCCGTAGGGGCATTTCAGCTGGGGCATTCAAGAGATCCTCCTTACATATACATAGTCGAGCATAGCCGCCTGCTGTTGTGCCCAGTACAGGGCATAACTGGTTAGCGCGCACAGATTGCGCAGATTTTCAGTTTATAAATGCAAATTATAAACTGGCTGAAGGCGTAACAACTTTCGATTGGCATTTCATTATGAACGTGCCATAAATAAACTCCATTTGCCATATCGATTGCCCATCGCCTGGGCCCCGGTCGGCCCGGTTGGCTGACACCCCGACGGTCTAGAGCCCGGGGCCCTGCTATCAAGAACAGGCTGTCCGCCTCGACACGTTGCCAGATTTGAAGACGGAGGCGACGTCGCTGGCAAGGACGTGAGTCGGGAGACGGAGTCGCAAAAGTTCGCTGCAAATCTTTGGGCCATAAATAAAGCCCCGGCTCCTCTGGCCCCGCATTTTATTACCTTTGAAAAGTTGTTTCGCTGGCAAGCGGGCAGATATAAATAAATAAATAAATAAAATACAAATAAAATTTATAGAGCCAACTCAGCGAGCGGCAAATAATTGAGCAGTCCTGCCAAAATGTTTTACGAGTCTCATAATTCTTTTTTATGTTGAAATTAAATTTAATTTGTCAGCCAAAGGTAATTGCGAAATGCTTCAACTTCCTTCGCTTATCGTTTTTGTCGCCAATGCCATACCCTGTTCCCCTTCCCCTTCCCCTTCCCCAGCACCAGCCCCAGTCCCAGTCCCAGTCCCAGCCCTATGTCTGTCATCATCATCGTCAGCGTCGCATAAAAAATGTTTGAAACTCATTTCTGACTTGCTGAAATTAAACTTTTTGAAAAGTTGCTGAGCGCAGGAAGCGCAGCCAGGACACTCCCAGCACTGCACTGATTTCCTTTTAATTATCATAATTATGCGTTGAATCGCAATTTGTGCCAACTACGTATGCCCCTGCACGCCTCCAACCCCCCTCCAACCACAACGACCTTGAGCCCATCCATGCTAATGACAAAAGTCGCCCATGCCCACAACCACGCCCCCTCATCATCCGGCCCGCCCACAATACCGGAGATAAGACCAGCTGAAAATTTGGGTGTGCATTCTGTTTGACTTTGCCCAACTGGCGCAGCACCAGAATGGAAGCCATTAGATGACTATGAAGCCATTTAGCACCCTCGACAAGACATTTACACTGAGCTCAAATATTAGTACTTAACTTAATTAAGGGAGAGGGTTCTTTGAAATCTAAAAGGTTCGAAGAAATTAAAAATTTGTATTGATTTGAATTATTAACTGTCTAACATTTTGCTCTTTTAAGAAACATTTCCTGCACCTGAAAGTTAATCAAAAATTAAAAATAGTAGGTTTTGTTTTTGGATTATGAATAGATTTAAGATATGTTATATAGTTATCTAACCTTTTTTTTTTGGATTTTGTGTATAATTTAGATATGTTATAGTTATCTCATTTAAGAAAAGTTTCCCATTTCCCTGAAAGTTATTCAAAAATAAGTACATTAAGTATTTTTTATTTTTATTTACTTTTTTTTATTAAGTGTCCCCTTTTTCTTAGGCACTAACAATTATTGATTAAATATTTTTCTAGTTTTATTAATTGTACAATAAACTAGAATAAGTACATTAGGTATATCTTTAAAAGTATCTGGTATTTTCTCTTAGTGTATGAATTAGGTAGCTGCAAAATGATCAACGTCCAAAAGTGGCATTAGATTAGCGCTGGGAGACGGCAGCCGTTGCACCTGCTGAAAGTTTTTGTAGTTGTGGCCAACGAAAGCTGATAAGAAGCTGGCCAAGATGGCGGCCGAAAAGTAAATAAGTTAATAAAAGTCGGCAATAAATTTGCACATGCAAAGGAAACGGAGCGACGATAAGGCCAGGGTCAAAGGTAAACTACGATAGTTGCGTTCGCTACGGGCCACAGTCGGCGCCCGCTAAACGGACCCACGCTCTCGGCCAACTGGCAGTTGCTCTGAAGTTTGAGTTTCAGTTGACGACGCCGCCGAGGCTCAGGCCTCTTCATTAATAATTGCCGTGCGCCGGCACGCACATGTGGCAAGTACGTGGGGCAGGTCAGGCAGGTCGCGGGGTCGGGGGCGTTGCCGGTGGGGCTAGGTGTGGTCGCTTTATAAATGATCTGGGACCAGAGTCCATAATAATGACATACTTGTGTGTGCATGTGTGCGCACTGCAAACTTTATTGTCACTCTCGCTCTCTCGCTCACTCTACTTCTCTCTCGCTCTCTCGCACACACAGCACTCGGCCGGCTTATCAATATTGCAAATGATTTGGCCGCAAAAGCCGCTCGGAGGCCATTTGCTGTGGACCCTTGTCATCTGTTTGCTCCATTTGGCCCTCACGCATTCGTGTTTATGCTTCTTCTTCCACTGGCCACATTCGTTATTGAAACATTTGTGAATTGGAAATGAAATCCTCGTAAACGTTTTATCCAGAATCCAAATCCTTTTTATTTCCTTACCAAATACTGACAACACTTAGTATCTGAAAGGATTTCATTGGAAGGGATCAAAATTGTCACTTTCAAACAGCTGGAAAATTGTTTTATAATTTAAAATTGATTTTATATAAAGTGGGAATCTTATTGTAGAGAAGGTCTCAACTAAAAAGGCTGGCACATGTTCTACAAATGTCCTTATTATAATATATTTAAAAAAATATATTAAAGTTATTAAACGTTATTAAATAAACGACTTGAAATTTCATTATTATTATTTCATTAAAAATATTTTCTATTAATATTATGCTGTCTATTACAACCGACTGCGATATTCTTACTTTGTACATTTATTTTAGTATATTTATTTTATTTTCTATTTTAACCGTCTGGGTTAACATTTAAACATCGTGTAAAATATTAAAGAAAAGCAAATTGCATACATATGAAAAAATATACTTTTTATTGATTTAAATTTAAATCAATTGTATATGTAAACATTAGAAGCTTTAAAGAAAATACGTTTGTATAATTCATATGGAAACCGCTTTTATAGTGACAAACCATTAACCTAACATTTTATTCAAGAGCAGGAGTATATTGACCAAATGGCACCCATAGATTAGATTAGGATTCGAACTCGAAGTCCTGTTTTTCTGCTGCCTGAATGATTGTCAGCTAGACAACTCTACTAACGAGAACTGCAAAGTTTTAATGCGATTTACGGTTACTATTAGTTGTTAGCTAAAGTTAAGAGCGAACTAATTTATTAACAGCGCAGAAATTAGCCACAAGCTCAGCGAATTCCCACAACTTCACAATTTAAGATTGGATTGAAACTGGACTCTGGTGATGCAGTGGCCAAAATGAATAATTTTGCATAGGAGCAAATTGATTGCTTTGCAACTCTATCTATCCTAATCTTAAATGGAAAACAATAAATTTGTGTAAATTGGGAATCTTAATTTAATTGGTTACTAATTCAGCTGGAAGTGACAACAGAAATATCAAAGTAAGAAACAGCCACAAATATGCGTGTCCTGCATTTATATAATAGATTACAAATATCTATAGGCAATTACTGAATTTACTTTGAGAATTCGATTAAAATGTACAAAATCCCATGTAAATGCCAATGGCCATGGTTACTTGCTTTCGCCTGCAAATTGACAATATTTCATTAAATTTGATGGCAATTCCAATTATATATATTTATATATACATACATATATATACGTGTGTGTATATTATGGCATTACGGCAATTGACTGGGACCTGGCCCTTTCTTAGAAATTATGGCCCGAAAATAAAACGAAATTAATTGCTATGGCTGAGCCTGTCCTTGTGCGTGTGTGTGTGTGTGTGTGTGTGTGTGTGTGTGTGTGTGTGTGTGTGTGTGTGTGTGTGTGTGTGTGTGTGTATCTGAGTCTGCATTTGTGTGAGCTACTGTGTTTGCCCATTGCCAACAAAATGGTGAGCTGCAGACGCGGGGAACATGGCCAAAAACTTTGCTGGAGCGGACACATCATAAATCACACACACACTCACACACACACACACACACTGGCACGCTTGGTGACAACAATTGTGAATTGTGTGGCATTGTTGCTGCTGTCCACTTATTATGACCATTGTGACTGCTGCTGTTGCCACTGCCTTCATTAGCCATTAATGCGACTCGGCCAATAAAAAGGTGTGACAATTGTCAGGGTCAAAAGGAAAAAACACCAGAATAAAAAGACAAAAAAAAAAATGAAGGAAACTGCGAAAAATGTGCGCGTAATTTATAAACGTAATGAAGGCGATTTGCGGTTGAAGTTTGCGCAGCTTGTTGCTGTTGTTGTCGTTGCCATTGTTGTTGCCATTTGTCGTTGGCTAGGCTTTGGGCCCGCTGCCAAGTGGCAAGTGCAAAGCTTTGTGCATGCGTTTACAGCTCATTAAATGCACGGTTTATGCGGCTGCTGTTCCTGAAGTTCTTAATAATGGCATTCTTCTTCTTGCTGCCGTTGTAAATCGATCGGCAACCGCAATGGCATTTGCATTCCCATTCAGTTGGAAAATGCACTTCCTCTCACATTTTATTACATCAATTGCATGTCGAAACCATTCCAACTTGCTCGCAATTCCGCCCCCCAAACTGCAACCCGATGCTCCTTTCGTAATGAACGGTTCATTTTCTGTTTCGGGCATGCCGGAAAATCGACAATCCAGCAATTGAATGTAACGACAGACAAAAACAATTAAGAAAACTTGTAACAGTACTCTTGTCGACGGCGCTCGCCTGCAACAAAACAAAGCTCCGAATTGTGTTTGATACTCACATTCACAGACAAATATATGCGTACATAATATCAATAAATATATAGCTGTCAAAAGATATATAAACTTACTAATTACGAACTTTAGATGGCATGAGCAAAATTTAGCTTCCATCAGTTTATTTCTTGTAATCCAAAACAATCTCTTCAAATCCTCAAACTCTTCAAAAATTAACAAAAAAAAATATTATTAAGAAAACCCATTAATTTAAGTCAACTTAAATAGGAAATTGACATGTGTTTTTATTGTATAGCTTATATTTACATAGAAAGTAAAGCCAAAATTAATGGCGAGAGATACAGAAAGGCAACTAAAGAGACAGAACATTTGCTATATTATTATATATATATAATATATATATACGTTCTACTACAAATAAAAGACAATTTCTATTCTTCTTCTGCAGTTGGTAAAATCCTCTTAAAACAGTCGGAAATAGTTTTAAATATTATTAAAGCTTCAACTAAGAAAACTAAACTTCTAAACTAAACCAATATACTCTTTTCACTCGGTGAACGAGTATAATAAATATATATCTTTCTTGATTTCACAGTCGATCAAATATGTTGAATAATTTTTGAAATAATCACAAAATATATATGGCATGAGCTTTCGTAGGAAAAATAAGCTTTAAAAACTTTATACACAACGTTTCTTTATTTAATTACAGTATTTTAGTGTAATATTAAGGAATTTGTTCGCTTACAAATAAATTTACTGACAATCCGACAAGACTTCTGCCTAAATGAAGTACAGAGCCCCGTTAACACATTAAGAGCTCGGGGAAAATTCAATATAATATAAAAACAAATCTAGTGGGTTTTCTTAACTGAAAACAAACAGTTCGTTGTTCAGCAATAATTGTTTTATTTTTTTTTTGCAGTTTTTTTACAGCAACGACGCAGAACTCAATTGAGTTGTGGTTAAAAATAAGCTGAAGTATCTTTTGTAACTGGGCGGGCACGATATGAGCTTCTGTGCGGACAATTGAAATGTGGGAAAACTTATCGCACACACACAGTCAACAGAGCCGGAGGCGGAGGCGGGGGCGGGGCGAGGGGCGGGGCAGGGGCGGAGGCAGCAGCCACCGCCGGAGGCATTGTGCTAGCTGGGAAGGAGGCGAAATCCAATTAAATGCTCAACCCACGACTTGAGAATTAAAGACTAAATGCAACATTTGTGTTCGCAAGTTTCTCAATTGTTTTCAAGTGCGATATTGTTGTGCGCAAGTGTGTGTGCGTGTGTGTGTGTGATTGAAACTGTTTATGGCACAGTAAACAAAAAAAAAAAGAAATGCCACGAACCATGAAAGCAACTACATTGTCTGCAGCAGAGCCCCGCCTCAAGCGCCCTCCGGGACATGCACTTAATGTTCCGATTTTTGATCTGAACCTGCTGATGCTGAAGGTCCTGTGCTTATGTGCATTCCTGCTGCCAACTATTTGCGATAATTACATTGTATATGCCAGGGGGCTCAGCGTACAACAACAATGTTGGCCGCACTTTCCAACACTGCGCACAATGTCCACCAACGAAGAAGTGAAACTTTAGCGAAAACTTCCCGAAAGTGAACTCAACCTGGAATGCAATGCGAAAGAGGCAAAAAAACAAAAAAAATGCATTATGAAACCGTTGTGTGTGCTGTTTTTAATTAAAGTAGTTTCGAAACTACCTTTTAAAGCGCTTAACTGAAATCTCAAAACTTACCTTTTCTTCTTTCCAATGTAGTTTTAGTTTAGGAAACATTATTAACTCACTTTAAACCTAAAAAGTAAAGTTTTTGTAGTTCGGCTTACGGTTCGCAATAAAGCTTTTGCCTTTGGATTAAATTTGGAAAGCTGCTTTTCCACATCCCTAAACCCAAGTTTCTCGTTTCTGCCCAATTTCGAATGAAAGAACTTAATTTAAAATTAATAACACAACGTTTCTTTAGTGACTACTAATTGAAGTTTAAAGTTCAAGTTATTCTCAGATTTATTTTTATAACTTCATATTTTATTCGGGCTTATATAGACCAACAATCATGTTGATCACACTATTTGATATTATTTGAAATAGTTTTTTTTATGTATTATAATCTTTTCAGCTGGGAAGCGCGTAATTTCGTAAGGGTTCTAACAAAATAATTTGGCTCAGTGCAGCCACAAGATATGATATAAAATGCCGTACATGGACTCGGAACGGTCAGCAGCATGCTAACCCGCAGACAGCCGTAAAATGCAATCACGGCTCCCGTGCGGTTGCCTGCACGGGAAACGCATGAAAGTCCTTTGTGTCCGCTTACCCGACCTTCTGACCACTTTACAGAAACACATGCATAGTTGATGCACAAGGGTCGGGCCGGGCCGGGTCGGGTCGGGTCGGGTCGGGTCGGGCCCGGCCAGGTGAAGTGGCCCAAGGAGCCATATTCAACAATTCCGAGTAACCATGACATATTTATCCAAAGGCAAACGAATATGCCATGAGCTTTGTTACGAGTATTTATCCAGGTGCTGTCGTGTGTGGTTAGACAGCCAGGTGCCCTTCCCATTGACTGCAGTTGGATTACGCTTATTGCAGCAATTACGGGACAAATATCCTTGATAACACGGTGCAGGAAACGTTCCGAGAACTTCAAGAGCTCATTTGAACAATAGATTTAACTTGAAAATTCTGCTTGTTTATACCCCGTAATAATAGCATCAAATTATAATATAACCAATGGTATTTTATTTGCACCATTTATTTATTTTCAATATTGTTATTAATTTAACAATACAATATTAAGAATTTAAAAATATAAATAAAAAATTAAATCAAGTTTTCCGCGTATTTTAGAAACCAACCTCTGATAAAAGGATTTATTATATTATATTATAAATAGAAATTATAGTATATCTCGCAGTCGTGCAGCCCAAAAAATAATTTTAAGTAGCTCTTTAAGAACTTGTTCATAAACTGTTTCTTTTGGCTTTTAATGAATTGTTAAACAGCATTTTTAATGTAATTCTCGTGCCCGAAGTAAACTTAATTCACTATTTATCAAAACTGGGAAAAGTTTTGAATGCGGCAAAAGAAAAAAATTCTTGTAAACTGTTTTAAGGATTATGGGGTACTAAAAAATGTAAGTGCTTAGGTGCTAAAAAATGTAAGTAGAATATCGCAAAATTTACAACCCTGTTTGGGGCATGCAACTCGTACGTCAAATGCAATTGTGCAACGACCGAAGGCAGCAGTAAAAAAATATAATGGCATTGGCACTAAAGAACTACTTAAAAGAGCAGAATATTTATCCATAATATATGCCCCAAACCTTTCAAGATTCCTAGATGCAACATGAAATAGTAGGATCCCAAATAATCGGGTAAAAAATGGATGGCTCAGCAAATAGATAAATTTAAGGACTAACCAGTAGATAGTTTAACTAACGTCAATATCGTCCTTTTTGTGGTAGACTGGAATAAAGTGCTGTGCGGAAAAAGAGAAAAGTATAATTGCGTTCCGCTTGAATGGACAATTGATTATGGTTGTAATTAATGCAAGCCAAACGGAATTAAAACTGAAATGTTGCCGACTGTTTTTTGTTATTTATACTCGCTTACGAAATGAAAAGAGTTTATTGGTTTGACCGCTAATTAACCTAGAGACTTGCAGCTTGGAATATATACTATACGACCCATATATCTGCCTCAGTTTTAAAACTAGATATACTAAGAGATTACTGATGATGACCTCCTCTTAAGATCGCAGCTATTTTTTTTATTGGAATTTTCTGTATAATTCTCATTAGATAACTTAACATTTTTTTTGCTTTTTATACACGTTTATTATTATTATGTGTGCATATTTGAGTTCACATTTTGACTTGTTTTTTTCTGGTTGTTTCGAAATTTCTTCATTCGATAGAAATTTTGGGAGGCATGCTGCCCAAGCGACAAATGCAGAGTATTGCCTAGTTGGGCCCTTGCGCCCTGGCGTATTCACAGTTGTTTGCCTTTGGCTTTATGGTAATTGAATTTCATGCAAGCCAAATGGCCCAAGGCAATGGCGTCACGTACTGTCAGTGATGGGCCAAAGGAGCTGGTAAATAATTTCAATTAGCACTTTACACTTTTGTACGCCGCACAAATCCGATTACCCTGTACATGTGCATATATGTGTGTATATGGGGCACCCACACTTGTCCGGCATGCAAGTGCATATAAATTGTTAATTCAATTTCAGCGCCAAACATAAACAAAACAAGCAAAACAAGCAACAATAAAAATAAAAGAATTTGTTGTATGCCAAATAGGAATTGCTGTGGCATTTGCAGCAGCAGCAGCAAGTGGGCGTGGCACAGCCGCAGCTGTCGGAAAATGTCCAAGTGGCCAAGTGGGGACTCGTTACCAAATATGCATGTAAATTGCCGGGGCCCGAACCGAAGCCAGAGTTGAGAAACTTTTCGACTCGCATCACACTCCGCTTCCTGCCACATGCAATGTGCATTAGAATAGTTTAAAACCAGTTCTGTGCTTGTTGTTGCTGTTGTGGTTGCTGCTGTTGTTGTTGCTGCTACTGTGGGGCGTGTGCATGTGTGCAAATTTCAGCCTTAATTTCATTGGCATTCGCTTGTCAATTAAGGACGCATCAAGGACTTTTGCCCCGGCATGCCACATCACATCACATCCCTACCCCCAGCCAACCCCCAACACCAACCAAATGCATTTTCCATTTGCGCTCTATTGCTCTAAAAACTGCTGCTGCTGCTGCTGCTGCTGCCATGCATCGATTACCGCTTGCCACACATATTTTCAGCGATTTCTAGGCCCATCCTCGCTGCCAGTTCCGGCTGCGGCCCCTTCTGATTGCCAATTTTATTTTGGTTCGTCGCTTTTGCGTTTGGCCCAATTTGCCCAGTTCTCGGCATTGTGAAAATCAATAGACGCTTTCCCGAAAAAAGAAATTCGTTGAAACGTCCGCTAATTGCATAATAACAGATTTTTAGTTATCAAAATACAAATAGAGCATGCGAAAACATTGCCGTTGTCGGGTGTAACCGACAGCGCAATACTCATCTGCAGAAAAAATGTTCACTAGAAAAGAGACAAAAAAACAAGTAAGGATTTTCTTGATCTTTAGAGAAGGTCATCAGCAAATTTGGTGTATTTAGCTTTAAACCAACTGAGATTTTATCGATTTGCCACGCCCCTAGTGGGCGTTCATACCAACAGTCGAACGCACAGCAGGACGAACATAGCCAACATAAACATAAATAAACATACCATAAACCAATATAGTCTTTTCACTTCCTGAACGATTATATAAATTTAAACAAAAACAGATAAATAATAAATAAAAAAACACTGCAAGCATCATCGTTATCAATTTTCATTACCTCAGTTTTTTTCTTTGCGGCAATCAATCATAAATAAAAGTCGAACTACAGGAAACTCGGAAATGTGTCGTCAACGACAAGCAGGAAGTAAACAGGAAGCGCGAGCTGCAGAAACAATATTTGAAAGTTCATTACCAAAATATTTCAGAGTACACTCAGCCGAAAGCGAGGTTCGAAAGCCAAGTGCGAGCAGCGGAGGAATCGCAACATTTTATTCTGAAAATGTCACAAACAACAAGAACAAATTTCTTAATGCAAATAAAAAAAATCTCATTTCAATAAAAGGCATAAAACGTTCCCAATGATAGTTGTTAAGATAAAATAATGCCTTTAATATTTATGTTTAGCAATTTTGGGATTATAATAAAATAAAGGATTTGCTTTTTAAGCACAATAATTATAAATGTATTTATTTTATACTCTTTACGAAGACAACTTAAACTTTAGTGAAAAGTGAAATATTCTTCTGAAATGCTTTCTGCTGCTAAGCTTCGTAAAGGACCAAGTCACCTTTGACCTAAGCACGCCAATTTGTCTAATTACAATAGGAACCAAACTCCTTAGCATAATAACTACTTGAGACAAGGTGCAGCAAAAAGCAGTTGCCAAATTAAAATTTACGCTGGCTATCAAAGCCTGAGTGGGAACACACCCACTCAAAGCCACAACCACGCCCACGTGCCATCAATAACCCATTAGCACGCGGTGCGAAAACCAATTTTTCCAGCAGTCCTCATTTTCCTGACCAAAAACAAGCTTTTTCAATTATAGAAAAAATGTCACCGAGTAAAATAAAATAAAATGCAACAAGCTCAGTAAAAATGCTGCCAAACATTTTTGGTTTCACAAACAAATTCTTTTAATGAATTTCTAATTGTAGTAAATATTCTATTATACGAAAAGTGTATTTTTTGAATTTTCAGATATAAACATTCTCTATTTTAATGTGATAACGTTATACTAAAGCTTGCAATTATAAAGTGAAATAAAAAAGAAAAAGAAAAATTTGTTTCTTTAATTTAATAATATCTTGATAATGTTAATATATTAATATCCTTGTAATTCTACTTGCAGGAACTGGTGGCCATATCGCCGGAGCGTCGCAATTGGCGTGGCATCTTCATAGCCCTTCTGGTCATCGCCGCCGTCTTCAGCCTGATCATCTTTTCCATCTTTCTGCTGTCGCCGGAGGATGAGGGTCTGCGCATCCGCGGCCGCCGAATGTTGCCCAGCGACATCCTCAGCAAAAGTCTGCAATGGAAGCCGTTCAACGGCACCTGGAGCAATGGTTTGTCCCTTTTCGAATATTGGCGATCTAGTCTTTATACTCTGTTCGCAAAGCGCAACAGGTCATATTGGTTGGCGCTTTAAAAGCGAAACCCTTTTTTGCTATATCAAAGATATTTGAACCCAACTTGATAATCATAATTATTATTATGAATCCGACATCGAACTAGTTTATATTATAGCATTCTTTAGTAACAATCGATAAACAAATTTTTCGATATACATAACTATTCTTACTCGCGAATTGAAAAGAGTATAATGGATTTGTGCAGAATTAATTGAAGCTAGAGACTTGAAATTTGAAATACATACTCGTGTATACCCGCATCAGATAAGGTATTCAGATGTTTCGGCAGTGACCGTTGGGGGCGTGGCAATCTGATAAAATCGATATATCTCCCTCAGTTTTAAAGCTAAAAATATATAATTTTTTAGACAAATTACTGATAACCTCCTCTAAAGATCGCGTCATAAAAAATTCTCCAAAAATTTTAAAGCTAGATTTAGCAACTTTGGTAGACAGTAGATGATCCCTAAAATAAACAATAATAATTCAGACCGTTTTCGACTGTTTTACGCTGTGAACGAGTATTGCCCAGTCGGTTACACCCGACTGCGACTTTCTTCCTTGATTCTCATATGCCTTATTATTGTGGTATTAATCATTTTCGATCTCACAGATCACGAATTAGTTTATCGCGATCCGTCGGGCGGACTGTCCATACTCAATATGACGGACTACACCACGCGGATTCTGATGACCAACTCCACCTTCGTGAGTAGCCGCTGAGAGTGCCCCGAGGACTCTATGTCTCAACTCGCAACTCTCCCTCCTTTCTGCTCTCCCCCTCACAGCGCCAGCTGAACGCCGAATCCTTTCTGGTGGCGCCGGATCAGAAGTACGTACTGCTGCAGTCGGACAGCAATGCCGAAGGCTCCAGGTACGTACGCACTATGCAGGCTCTGTGGAATGCAGCTCATGGGTTTCCACTAGGCACCACGTCTACGAGGTGCAAACGGCCAACACCTTTCCCCTGGGACCAACGGAGAACATTGCCGAGGCGCCGCGTCTGCAGCACGTCGTCTGGGCGCCCATCAATCCGCCGCCCGCAGCGGGCGCCGGCGTCGCCCAGTCGACGGCGACGTCGACGCTGTCGCCGCTGCCCAGCGGCAGCATTATTCTAAACAGCCTGGCCGGCGCTGCGGCGGCCGGTGCCGGCAAGCATCCGTCAGCCACGGCCGGCGGCAGCGCGGCCAACGGCAGCGGCCAGGCCAGCGGCAATGGCGGCGCCAAGGCGGCCTATAATCTCAACCAGGCCATCGCCTTCGTGCACCACAATGACATCTACTACAAGCCCAAGGTGCAGGGCGAGCTCGTCTGCCGGATCACCCAGACGGGCGCCGCGGGCGTCTTCTACAACGGCGTGCCCGACTGGACCTACGAGAACGTGCCGGAGCTGGAGAGCCGCCGGAGCAGCATAGTCTTCTCGCCGGACGGACTCTTTCTGGCCTTCCTCAGCTTCAACGACAGCGAAGTCAACGAGTACAAGTGAGTAGTGGATCGAGACGTAGTGAGTACAAATGAGTAGTGCGGTGCGTAGCTCTCGGCTCGAACCAGGGCCAAGTTTGTGGTTCCAGCCTTTAACAGATTTTTCGATTACACGAAATAATTCCTGATTTTTCATGGCTCCGATCCAATAAAATTTGTCGTTTTTTTTGGTTTGGTTTATGGTTCGGCTTGTGAACCCATGTTTGAGCTTCGGTTCAGCACATTTTTTTAAATTCTTATAAATAATTTTATTTTTAGGAAACTCTTTTGCTTTCTTGCCTTTTATTTATTTTTTTTTTTTTAATTTGAATTAATCATAGAAATAATACGTAATAAATGCAAGCCATTTTAAGAAAGAAAATATTTCGATTCGGACTTGCTTTCAGCTGAATTTTTGGACAAAATATTTTTAAAATATTGGTTTGGTTCAAAACCGGTTTGTGATTTTTATGAATTTTCCACCTAAACGTAAGATATCTTCTAGCGATTCGCCTTTTAAAACTATCTTTGAAGCGCGGAAATAAAATTTTTGCGACCTGAAAATAAACCCAACAAATTAAAAAAAAATTCTTTGGACATAGCTGATTTTTTTTTAGCGGTGACAGACTTAAACCGGTTCGGTTTAATTATGGGCTTGCACTTTATAAAGTAGTCCTTGTAAAGTAAACATGCTGGATGCCGGATTTTCGTTCCAAGTAATTAATCCTTGTATAATTATTACACTCGTTCATTGAAGTGAATGCAATGTCCGCCTGTCCATTGCGCCGCTTTTGAAGCTAGAAACTTGAAACTAAGAACATATACTCGTCTATATCTGCGTCAAGTAAACTGTTAAGATTTTTGGTATACGCCCACTGGGGGCGTGGCAAATCGATAAATTCAATATATCTTGGGGCGGGAATCCCGAGAAAATGCGAATCTCCCACAATTTTAGACCTAGAGTCAATAAATTCGACTGTTTCCTGATTGCCTCCTCAAAAAAAAGCGGCCACGCCCACTACCGTACCCACAAATCCCAAAAGTTGGACTGTTTTAAGTTGTTACTAGACTGCGAACGAGTATTGTACGGTCGGTTACACCCGACTGAGTCTTGTTGTTCATGCAAATGTGTGGAAATGAGGTATTCGGTTTACGGCTAATAGGGCTCGTTAATACAGACGGATCTCAGATACATTAGCCCCGTTAGCCCGTTTGATCCCTTTGGGATTGAGATCACGTTTAATGAGTTCCCCCGGCCGGCAGGTACACCTGGATGGGCGACAACATCAAGTACCCGGCGGTGCTGAGCCAGCGCTATCCGAAGGCGGGCGCCCGCAATCCGAACGTGACGGTGAACGTGGTCGGGCTGTCGGTGATCAAGTACATATTCCCGGCGCAGATCAAGCTGCCGACGGAGCTGGGCAACGACAGCTACGTGGGCGGGCTCACCTGGGCGTCGCCGATCGATCTGTCCGTGACGGTGACCAGTCGCGACCAGACGAAGGCCACCACGGTGATCTGCCGGGCGCCGCACTTCCACTGCCAGGTGGTTCACACCGAGGTGACCATCAACGATGGCTGGGTCCTGCCCGCCGAGCGTCCCATCTTCTCGTCGCGCATCGCCGCCCAGCTGCGCGGCAGCCTCCTGCGCCAGCTCCAGCTCCAGCAGGAGCCAACGGCCAGCGATGGAACGGCCGGCCAGGCGAACGCCAACGTGACCAATGGCCAGACCACCTACGAGATCTCCAACGGCGGCTATCTGCTCAAGCGGCTGCCGGTGCGCGACGGGGAACATGGCCACTATCGTCATGTGGTGTTCATATCGTCGCTGGACCGGCGCCCGGTGCCGCTGACCATGGGCCGGTTCGAGGTCACCGAGATTGTCGGCTGGGATGAGCCGCACGAGATCGTCTACTTTATGGCCGCGCCCGAGCGGCGGCCGGGCGAGCGTCACCTGTACAAGATCAGCCTCAAGCTGAACGTCACCGAATCGAATCGCACGTACATCACATCGACACAGCCCACCTGCCTCACCTGCGACAACACGGAGTCCACCTATCGCCTCCATCGCGCCCGCAGCACCAACGCCGCCGAATGGCAGCGCGGCGAGCGCTGGGAGGACATCGTCGCCCGTCTGGAGCCGGACGACTGCATCTACGACATACCCAAGAACTGTCTGTACAATCGCGTCCAGTTTAGCCGCGACTACAGCTACTACGTGCAGGAGTGCCTCGGCCCGGAGGCGCCCAGCGTCTATCTGGTGGAGACGGCCACCAACGAGAAGATCTTCGTGCTCAATGCCGGCGACGTGCTGCGCCACCGTCTCTCCCAGCTGGCCATTCCCCAGATGCGCACGTTCAGCGTCGAGATACGCCACGGATTCCACGCCCAGGTGCGGCTCTTCCTGCCGCCGGGCATGCGCGAGGAGGAGGAGGTCGCCTTCCCCCTGGTCCTGCACGTGTAAGTAGCGCCTCCACCCGCAGCTCCATGTGCTCGCACTACAGCTGGCTTCGATTTCGACTTTCCACAGGGACGCCTCGCCGGGCTCCCAGCTGGTCACGGAGCGCTTCCACGTCGACTGGAACTGGTATCTGTGCAGCCAGCGCAGCTTCATTGTCGCCCAAATCGACGGACGCGGCAGCGGCTACCAGGGCGAACTGTTGCGCACCCAGGTCCACGGCAAGCTGGGCAGCGTCGAGGTCGAGGATCAGCTCGGCGTGCTCACGTGAGTAACCGAGAATCGATGGCCGTCCCGCCCAGCTCCACCCTAATCCCTTGCTCAATTGCAGCTACCTGCGCGACAACCTCAAGTTCATCGATCCCCTGCGCATCTGCGCCTTCGGCTGGGGCTATGGGGGCTACGCCTCGGCCATGATGCTCATCGACGACTCCCAGCAGGTGCTCCAGTGCGCCGTCGCCATCAATCCCATCGTCAGCTTTGGCTACCACTGTGAGTACTCGCGGTATCCTGCTGCAGAGCACATTAATATAACTGTGCCGTTATTTCTCATTCCACACGGTAGATAGGTTCCCAAAAAATTCGTGTCAAAATATTAGTTTGGTTCCAGACCTAATCTTAACAGTACAATCAATAATATTACATATTGGGATTGTATAAAAAATAAAAAATATTAATTTTTTTTCAAAATAAGTACATTTATTTTCAAATACGAATATAATTTAAATGCAGTATCACTATAGTGGTCGAATCATGATAAAAAGGGTTAACGGGAAACAGAATTCATCTAGATGTCGAACCTTGATAAAAAATGTTAAACATCATGAAAATCGGTTCAGTTTTAACAAAGTTCAAAAAAATTTATTTTCAAATACGAATTTAATTTAAAGGAAGAATTGATCTAGATGTCAAATCATGCTGAAAATGGTAAACATCATGAAAATCGGTTCAGTTTTGACAAAGTTATGGAACTTCGAAATCTAGCAAGTATGGATTTGGAAACTTTCCTTGTCTCAATTTTTGTAAATTTTAGCATGATTTTTGACAGAAAAATCGACCCCCTCAGAATCACTTTTAAAGTTGCGTTTTATACTAATTTAGGTACCCGCAATCGATTAAACATAAAAATTTGCGATTCTAAATTTTAAAAAAAAATTTTTTTCAAAATGAGTAAGGGGGGAGTAAAGGATTTTTTTCGGAAAAAAACCGAAAAAAATTTATTTTCAAATACGAAATTAATTTAAATGCAGAATTGATCTAGATGCCAAACCATGATGAAAATGGTAAATATCATGAAAATCGGTTCAGTTTTGACAAAGTTATGAGACCTTAAAATCTAGAAAGTATGGATTTGGGAACTTTACTTATCTGAATTTTTCTAAATTTTCGCATGATTTTCGACAGAAAAATCCACCTCCCCAGGACCGGGCTTCTGCCTAATTTTAATGCACGAAACAAATTCTGAAATCCCTAATGGTGACGAAATAAAATCACTTATAAATCTTATATTCTTTAGACTTTTCATACAACGTTCGCAATTTCAATAACTATTCTAAATTCGATCAGAAACATTTGGCATCTCCTGACAAGCCTTGTGAGTGGGAGAGAAAGACAGCTTAGAGTTGATAAATAATAACAGACTAACTGGATTATTAAGCTCTACTTTTGATACAATTTTATTTTTAAATAAAAATAAATAAAATATAATTTCGAAATTTGTGTAAATATAGGAATGTTTTGCATATTCCATATGATATAAATACTATAACGAAGTTAATCTTCTGGCAGATTCGTTCTTCACGGAGCGCTACATACCCCTGAAGGGAGACTATCTGCGCGCCCTGCAGGAGGCCGATCTCACCATGAAGGCGGGCAACATCAAGGGCCGGAATCTGATGTTGATGCACGGCACGGCGGACACGCTGGTGCATCAGGAGCACACGCTGATGCTGGTGCGGGCGTTGGTCGATCAGCAGGTGAAATTCAGGCATCAGGTGTATCCCGACGAGGATCACGCCATTGCCAGATCGCTCAGTCACGTGTACAAGACCATGGAATGGTATTTCGATGAATGCTTTGGCCCCGTCGATGACAACGAGTGGGACCCGACGGGTCTGTTCGTGTTTAAGCAATAATTAAGACCCCCCTACGATCCTTATGACGAGGATCCGCTGGCCAATCAGCTCATCGATATCGATCTCGATCCCGGCGAGCGCCACAATCAAACGGCATCAACAACGGCGCTCTCAGCCCTGGACGAGCTGGACAACAGCCTGCAGGCCCTGGACCTAATGACCTCATCGGCAATGACCCTCAGCAAAGTCTCCAGCAAGCTCTGCAACTACAGCAGCAAGCGAAAGCTCCAACAGACCGAGACGACGCTGGCCAAGAATGTGCGCATCCTTCAACATTAGTAGTATATACGACAGCAAGCGTGTGTGTGCGTGTGTGTGTGTGTGTGTGTGCGGGTGTGTTTGCGTGTGTGTGTGAACGTATGACTGATGAGTGAGTAACTAGAATAAACTTTTTTTTGTATCTTTTTGGTGTTTTTGACATTTTTCGGTATTTCGTTTTTGGTATTTGCAGTATTTTGTCAGTATTTATTTTTGTTGGTATCGAAAATTTGTGTGTGCGTGTGCGTGATTTGTGCGGCATTCGTTGGGCGCAAAACAAAAGCAAGGTGATTCATTTATGCGACTGATTATTAACATATTATTGTGTATTACATAATAAACCAAAAGGATGACAAATTGTTGTTAACAATTTGGCGCTATTGCTTGTCATGGGGTGTATCGAAGAACAATGGGATATCGTAGGGGAGACATTACCGCTAAATAGATTAGCATTCGAAATTTTCAAGCTAGCAGTAAATTATACTCGTGCTAACAAATAGTATATATATATATATATGTATAACGCAAGTATATGTATGTGTATGTTTCATTGTTTTACGTCTCATAATTGTTGATTTATGTATGTATGTATGTGTTCTGTGTTATAGATTGGCTTAGATCAATAACTATGCTAATATATTTGGTACGAATGTACACAAAAAATATATAAATAAACGTATAT
Source organism: Drosophila robusta (assembly GCA_035043565.1). Classification (NCBI taxonomy): domain Eukaryota; kingdom Metazoa; phylum Arthropoda; class Insecta; order Diptera; family Drosophilidae; genus Drosophila; species Drosophila robusta. Next base: position 16,046,068 of record JAWNMW010000257.1, on the reverse strand, counting down.
ATTTATATATAAATATATACATATATGTATTTGACTGAACGTTATTTTTTGTATATATTAATAATTAAATTTTAAACAGCAACGGAAAACAGAACACACTAAATTTATTTATGTCCAACCTAAAACACATAAATACAAATAAATACAAGTTAAATACATATGATGAATATGTTTTAAAAAGCGAGTGCTCGAAACAATTTAAATATAGTTTAAACCAAGCATACGATACAAACAAATCAAATAACAAAAATTAAATGCTTTCTCATTAACCCATATATTGCGCATAAAAACGAGATCGAAGAGCGAAAGCGAAACGGAAAGAAATCAGAAATACATAATTAATAATTAATAAATGTGATAGTCGCAAGTGAACGACTATATAATGCCCTGTGCCAAATATGGAATACAAAAATATATATAAAAAAAAACTTTGGTATAGAATTATACTCGTTTTTTGTTTTTGGATCATTTTAATGCTGTACTTGAGAAATGATGAAATTTCCACTTGGGAGCCCTATTCCCGAATTATTGGCACAGGGCATTACAAGTTCCAGCGAAATAAGAACTTACTGGAATTTCAGGCGCAGTCGAAAAAGGCCAAAAAGAACCACACTAAAGCAAACACATAGATGAGTCTAGCCAGGACATCCAAACAATTAAATGTCCTCCAAAGAATTAATGTAAAAAAAAATATATAATATACTAATATTATTAATACGGCAACGTTGTTGTGGCCTAAGCCAAATATGAGATCGGTATGTGTGCTATAGAGAAACAAACCCGAAAGACGGGCAATTTTTTTTTTAAATTTTTTTACCATTAACTTTAATTAACTAACTACGATATGTGTATATGAATAAGGCAACAAATTAAGCTCTATACAAAGTTGTCTATTAAACTACATAACTACACATTGACATACATACATACAAACATGCAAACATACATGCATTCATAGGTGTTAAATGTTGCGTCAATAAGCCCCTCAAAGTGGCGAAATTTTATTGTAGAGTTTGTAACTGTGCGGCTGGTTTGGAAACCTCCAGAAAATCACAAGTAACTCATTAAAAACCAAAAAATGTACCAAAATACAATATAAAAGAAAACGAATAAAAAAAAACAAAATAGTCAAGCTTTAAATGTTGTACACATGATATGGCGAACATTTTTGGGTGGCAGTTAAGAGAGGAGATTTATTAAAATCCTAACTAAATGGCATAACAAATAAAAACCGTATAAGCCCAAACAACTCTGTATGTTCTAATTGTTGAGTATGCAGCTCTTAAAAAATATTTAACCTTACTAAAAAAAACAAAAAGAAAATCGAAAGTATAGAAACCCGAAATACATATTTATAAATGTTTAAGACGAAAAGCTAATAAAAAACAAAAAAAAAATTAAATATTAACGTATATGTAAATGTATACAAAACCTAAATATAAAACAACATCTAACGACGGCAATTGCATTCATACACATATATGTGTGTACATACGAATTATATATGTATATTCATACGTACATATAAGTAATGTATAATGCATAAATAACATTCGTGTAATTGCGCTCTGTCTCAAAAAGCCAAGAGAGAAGCAAACCATTCTAGAAGTACGATCAATACGTATTTTATGTACTTTCAACTGGAACAAACATGTTAACATGATGCTAATAAACAAACTAATTTCCATAAGGTACAAACTACTGCAAAAGGAAAAATAAAAAAAATCACAAGCAAAAGCAAACCCCAACTAAATGACCAAATACACAAACTAAACACACTTTAAGTTGTCATTTCCAATGACACGCCAAACGAAGTTTTTTGGTTTCAAGACAACACTCTAAAGTAACAAGAAAAATACGAAATTGAATCCGTTTCAAAGCCAAGTAATCGTAGAATATCTGTATGTACTTACTTTGTATTTCGACAAGCTAATAAGTATACCAACATTTGGCGAACAAAAAAGCAACCAGCTACAAGTTAAGAAAATCGAAACAATAAATAAGCATGAAATTTTTGTGTGTATGCAAAATAACAATAAAATGAGTTTTCACTTGCGCTTAGCAACCCTTCTACAGCTCTGCGGAAAAAGCAAGGAAATGCAATTAGCAGTCAACTCAAGGTGTGTATCAATTTCATAGCAGCATTTTTGTTTTTGATCAGATTTTTCATAAATTTTACAGCAACATTTGAAAATAAAACAGTTGAAGTCAATAAATAATCTTGTAGAACAATTCATACATATTACTAAACAAATCTAACTAATTTGAAATTTGCACTAACAAACCGTTACTTACTGGCCACATCGATATATCGTATTTTATCCATATCGATAGTTTTTAGCATTGTGGTAGGCATCGATATGCACTCAATTGGGATATCGTTAAATTTAGTTCATCTCTAATACTGCGTAGCCGTCGCGTGTTCGTAGATAAATTGCAATTTTGCTAGCGTTTTTTTTTTAATTAAAAAAACGCAAATATAACAAACTGAAAAGACGCTGAACAAACAGCGTATTGATTGTAATCAACTGGCAAGCAGATCTGCAATTATATTTGCAAACGGTAATATAAAATTCTCGAAAGAACTAATTCGTGCGTGTATGTGTCCATATCTGTGTGTGTGTTTGCGTGTGTGTATATGTGCATAAAAGGCATAGCAACCAGACAAGCGGACGTTTCCCAAGCAATGAAAGCAAATGAGAACACTAAAATTGTGCTTATAAGGACTGCCACAAATGCTGCAAGCGCAAAAGCAAACGCACGAAGCTCGTTAACGTTAATGTTAACGAATGAAAAATTAATCTGGGCGGGTTTTATTTTTAACCAAATTTAGTCAAACATTTACTTAATGTGAGAGAGAAAAATACTTATAATCGCGTTGAATCTTCGTTTTCGTAAACCACATGTACATGTGCATGGGTGTGAATGTGTGTCTGTGTGTGTGTATGTGCTAAACTTGAAACACAACGCAAACGCAACGAGAACAAACTCGTCAAGGTAAAGAAAAAATGTGTGTGAAAAATTCCAACGGAATTACGCGAGAAGCAAAATCGGAGGCAGGAAAGAAGCTAAATCAGATTCTCTTTACATGTATGTGTGTGTGTGTGACGTCGATTGCGTATTGCTCTCAATGTGCCTGTGGGTGTGTGTGTGCAAGTTACATTGTACGCCTGTAGTAGTTGTATTTTTGGGCGGGGGCAAGTGGGTGGCTGACTGTGCTAAAAGGCACCACTCACTACAACTACAAATAATCGAAACATTTTATCGTTGACTGACAGTCAGCAGACACTTGGAAAAAATTAATTCGCTTTTATCATTAATTAATTCCAATCAATTGCATAAATTCAATGTTTACATGCTTGTTCGTTGTCGCCTTTGCGCAGTGCTGCATAACGATTTCAAATCTGGTGGCAACGCCGACCTACATTTAACAACGGCACCGTATTCGCAGCTTCCCAGTGTCATTGCCGGCTCTAAAATACACTTGAAATATATATTGGCCTTGTTACGAGTAAAATAATGTTTATACATATTAGTTAATTGTTCATATCATCATTTACATTATGTAATATTGTATGATAAATGCGGGTATGAAGAAAGTTTAGCCAAATCATTTTCCGACGGGTGAAAAATGCGCCGTTGGAAGTTAATTTGAATTTGTATTTGCAGCTGGAAAGAAAACCAACAATATCGATTGCATATAAGATGTGTATCGATATTTACGATAGACACATCCCTGCGTGCTGCGGCAACGCTGAAGCATAGCAGTAGCTATTAACTGTGAATATTGCCCGTAGCGGAGAGCAAAGAATTAAACAAATTCGAAACGATTATATTGTATAATATTTGTACAAACAGTGCAGCCTAAGCACATCTTGTCGATTTTTTTTCTTCATTTACAATACATACGTGTGATATGTGTATCGTCGTGTTCTCTATCTCTCGTACCACAAAAAGCCGAAAGTGTTAATTTGCCAACTTCTGTATATACATATATATGTGTGTATATATATATTTATATACATATACATGCATATATAAATATATATATCTGTATATACATGTGCGAGTGTATAAATACATGCATATGTTTGTGTTTGTGTAATTAAACATCAATGTTGCTGCAGCTAAAATATCTTGACTGGTAAATATAACAGAGTCTCGTGCGTTTGTGTTATATATATAAATATGTGTATGTGTGTGTGTGTGCTATAATTTAAATTCTTGTTTTAAACTTTATAATGGAGCCCCATCCCTAGCTCTGTGTTTTTATGTGCGCTTTAAAAAATTGTTTAACTAAACACGCGCAACTAACCGTTTTTGCATAATCGAGTTCGCCGCCGTTTTCTTTCCAATGTACATGTGCGCGCTATTTGCATTACCCGCGCTCCCGGCACCCACGCCATTAGCCACCTGTACGCCCTTGCGCGCGCATACACACACACACACACACAAACACGCACACGGGCAGCCAGACGAACTGATTTGCGGTAGTCTCGTGAGCACTGCCTGCTGCTCACTAGCCAATGCGATAACGAAAACACACATACTATTTACAAATATACACACAAACGCAAAGGTGTGTTTGTGTTTTATTGTCTTCTTTGGCCCATTTGGGCTCTGCTTCTTTTCGATTTCGACTATTGCTAAGCACATTTGCGCTCTGCAAAAAACAAGGAAAAAAAACAACACGAATATTTTGCAGAGCTAAGGCGCCGCCGGTATTCGCTCTCTACGCTTCAGCTGCATTTGGCGTCGACATCGACTGCAGCAGCGACGGCGGCGCCGGCAAATTTCTATTTGTAGAAAAATAGCGCATAATTTGCAATGCAATTGTTTGCGCTTTCTATTTAGTAAAATCCACTTTTGATAACACATGCGATCGTTGGGCGTATGTTTATACACATGTGTGTGTGTCTTTGTTTGTCATGGTACAATGAGAACGCGCATTCCTGACGTCACGAGACGACATTTGCACGATCTCTTCTTTTTATACCCTGAACCCATTAAAAAGTGGGTGAAAAGAGTATAATGGTTTTAGGCAAAGGCATGTAACAGGCAGAGGGAAGCATCTCCCAGCGCATAAAGTATATATATGCTTGATCAGAACGAAAAGCTGAACTGATTAAGCTACTTCCGTTCGTCCGTGTCGGAAATTACAAAAGAGACTTATATTTTTTTGCAATATCGCTCTTTTTTATTTATAGCGATGTTAGCGTATATCTTAGACTAAAAGAGTTAGAGCCACCAAATTTGGTTTTTCATAAAGCTTAGGAATTTATTTTATTTTTGTATACCTTCCCCCACTTGCCCCAAATATCAAAAAATCCTAAACATAAAGACCGTAGTGGGGCTAAGTGTAGTTTTTTTTATTAAGGAGGGAACTATTATTATTATTTACATTATAAGCTAGGAGTTAAAAGTAGAGTAACCAGCTGGCGTGTGTTTGTGTGTGTATGTAGCTGTGTTCAAAGTATCGCCTAGTCGAGCATTCCCGACTAAAGCGCTCTGTTTTTTTGTTTTGCTCGTCGATGCGCAGAATGAGAGCGCGAGCTAGAGAAGAAGCAGAATAAGAAGAGAGCGTGCGAGTTGCCATACATGTGGCAGTTGGAATATTAATTTCAGCAGCAGCAGGTGGCAACGCCAGGTCGGGCTGAGCTTGAGCTTGAGCTTGAGCTCGAGATGTGTTTTGCGAATTTGGCAAGCAACTGTTGGAGAGTTCGTCTAAAGCGCTTTTTTCTTTGCAGTTGCAGTCGCTTGAAACGGATTATCAGGGGCGTAGCCTTGCCAATCAAAAGTCGGCATCGTTGAGCATCTAAAAAGTGAGTAGTTGCACATTTGGGACTGTTATGAGAACCGTCAATAGATATTAGACGGACGAGCTTTGCTTAGCTGCCCACAGGCCACACAACTGTTACAACAACAACTCTAACTCCAACTCCAACAACAACACGGCATTGCACCCCCGCTGTCAACGAACGCCGATGCTGCGCCAGAGCAAGAGCTGGAGCCAGAGCTAGAGCCAAAAACCGAGAGCCACAGGCAAATGCAGTTGCAGTTGCAGTTGCAGTTGCATTTGCGATTCAGTCAAACAACGCGCCGCTCCAAAGCAGCAGCTCGTCAGCAGCAACGCCAGCAGCAGCAACGGCAGGAGCAGGCACAGCGGCGGCGTCGGTTGATCAACACTGACACGCACACTCAGACACGCACATACACACACACAGAACATCAGCACACAGACACATGCATTGACAGCACACAACACCGACCGTGACATACAGAGAGGGTGAGAAACGTAAGCGAAATCCCTCCTTGCATTCACGCCATAATAAAGAGATTGATAGAGAGAGAGAAAGAGAAAGAGAGAGAGAGGGCCAGAGAGAAAGTGAGAGTGAGAAATAGAGGACACGATCGAAGGCAGAGGAAGCAGGAGGCGTATTCGCTGCCAAGCACAGAAAACGCCCATTTGAATGGATCCGTGTGTTGGCTGGTTTCAGGAGGAACAGGAGGGACCAGCGTTGCGCACATGGTTAAAGATTTGGGAAACGAATGCCCAGGAGATGGGTGCACTGCTTGAGCAACAGCTACAACAGAACAACAACAACAGCATCAGCAGCAACAACAATAACAATAATAACAGCAGCAGCAGCAGCAGTACCAGCAGCAACGGCACCGGCAGCAACAGCAGCACCAGCAGCAGCAACAACAACGCGGTGGCCACAAACAATTTATCTAGGATAATAAGCAACGGTCCTTCGATCAGCCTGCGTGATCCCGACTCATTACAAATTCTTCTTCAGCAGTTAAACGAAACGCCAGCGCGTCACGGGAACAGCAACAACATTAACGGAGGCAAAAGCTCAAGCAACACGTCTATTGATTCCACATCGAACAACGACATCAACTCGCCGGCGAGCAGCAGCAGCAGTAGCAGCAGCATCAGCACGAGCGGCAATACAAATAACGTTACCGCAAGCTCCGCTAACGGTACACCGACAGCAACGGCGCCAGCAACAGCGCCAGCTGCAACAACAGCAGCAACACCGCCAGCTGCAACAGCAGCACCAGCAGCAGCAGCAACAACTGTCGTTGCAAACACCACAACGACGCCGACAGGTGGCGATAGCACCACCAGCAACAACAACAGCAACAACAGCAGCAGCAACAGCAGCAGCAACCACAAACACCACAACCACCACCACCACCACCACAACAACCCCAACCAGCACCACCAACAACTTTGTAGCAAATCCCGCGTCCAAGGTGCCGCTGCACGAGCGCGCCAACACCTATTATAATCCGTCGCGCAGGAAACGCGTCGTTGACAACAAGTCGAGCACTTTGAATCTGAACAAGCACGCCGAAATGATAGCCAAATACAAGGGCTGTCCGTGGCGAGTGCGCGACTATCTCTACGGCGAAGGGATAATCGGGCTGCACGAGGAGATCGATCATTTCTACCAGTACGTGCTGCCCACGCCCTGCGAGCATGCCATACGCAACGAGGTGGTCAAGCGCATCGAGGCCGTCGTCCATTCCATATGGCCGCAGGCTTCCGTCGAGATATTTGGTTCCTTTCGCACCGGCCTCTTTCTGCCCACCTCCGACATTGATCTCGTTGTACTAGGTAAGTTGGCAACCCTCAAACAATCCTCCCCAGCGAGTCGAACTATATTGAAAGCAATTTATATAAAAGCCTATGAAGCACTTTCCAATCAGTTTCCGATTGTATGATTTTCCAATCAGATTACCACACAAGAAGTTATTATAATTTCGTATTTTGCCACTATATATTTTGTATATTAGTTTCATTATTTTTTGCAAATTCAATTTTCGTTTATTGCAGTTATTTTTAGTCTTGGCTTAAACTTATATCAGTTCTTATTAGTTCCTCTACATATGTTCAAACTAATCAGATTGCATCAATTGATTATCAACTATATTTCATAGTTTAAAAACATAATTTTTATATTTGATTCTGATTATTTTTGGAACTATTTGAACGCACAAATCCAATTTTTGCGACTATATATATTTATATATATATATATTTAAAAACCAACCAGATAATAATACATTATCTATTAGTTACTTTCCGAATGAACCCTAAATAATATAAAATTTAAACATTTTTCAAGTAATTAAAGTTAAAGACCACAGAAAAAGGCACAATTACATTTTTTATTGCTATAAAAAATTGCTTTTACATATATTTTGACAGCTGTTTCATGGAGTTTCTTTCCCTTCCGCTCTTTCTTTACGTCCCTTGCACTCTTCGCCCTTTTTTTGCAGGCCTGTGGGAGAAGCTGCCGCTGCGCACTCTCGAATTTGAGCTGGTTTCGCGTGGGATCGCGGAGGCCTGCACGGTGCGTGTGCTGGACAAGGCGTCTGTGCCGATCATCAAGCTGACGGATCGGGAGACGCAGGTGAAGGTCGACATATCGTTCAATATGCAATCGGGCGTACAGTCCGCGGAGCTGATCAAACAGTTTAAGCGCGATTATCCGGTGTTGGGGAAACTGGTGCTGGTGCTGAAGCAGTTTCTGCTGCTCCGCGATCTCAATGAGGTGTTCACCGGCGGCATTTCATCGTACTCACTGATACTCATGTGCATTAGCTTCCTGCAACTGCATCCGCGCGGCATCTACCATGACAAACCGAATCTGGGCGTGCTGCTGCTCGAGTTCTTTGAGCTGTACGGCCGTCGCTTTAACTATATGAAAATTGGCATTTCCATTAAGAACGGCGGCCGCTATATGCCCAAGGATGAGCTGCAACGCGACATGGTCGATGGGCACAGGCCATCCCTGCTCTGCATCGAGGATCCCCTAACGCCCGGCAACGACATCGGACGCAGCAGCTACGGTGCCCTCCATGTCAAACAGGCCTTCCAATGCGCCTATCGTGTGCTCGCCCAGGCGGTCAGACCGAACAATCTTTGGGGCACCGATGCGCGTGTCACCTCCATCTTAGGTGAGTATACGTTAAATATATATATCTTTCATGTGTGCAACTATAGCTGCAGATCTTTTGGCGGGCTCAGTCAGGCCAATCCTCGTTACTATAAATAGGTTGAAAAACTGCCAAAGCTCTAATCTGATCCGTCAAATTCGGCAATGGTATCTCCTAAAAGCCAAAAATATTTCAACTATTCCAACAGCCGCATATCGAATAAAGTTCTCAATCAGCCGGTCAGAATAAGCTTTTATTTAAATTTGCGATCTTTCTTTTAACAATAATCAAATCGATTAATGCTTAAAAGTACATTACAGAATATACTGTGCTAATAGCTAATAATATATTAATTCTTTTCAAATTTGTAGCATTTTTTAAGTGTTGAATTTCCAGAAATAAGATTTCTCCATAAAAAGCGATCAGCATTTCCCAATGCATTATATTGATCCTTTTGTTTGGGGTTCAGTTTTTTAACAATTAAATAAAATTTAACAATTAAATAGAATTTAGAACACATGAAAATTAAAATAATTTTTAAAATTGGTATTTATTACAATTTTGGTGTTTTTTTTTAAAACACAACTAGATTTATTAATTAAATAGAAATAATATACAAAATTTAGTTAAAATTATTTACTTTTTAAAATGCGCTGTTTACAAGAGCTACAGATACTTTTAAATTTATTGAGGCTAAGCAGAAATGTAAATTTTGAATTGAACAACTGCCACGATTGGACGATTCTAATATGAATATTATTATTCCGTTTCCCCTTTTATATGCACAGGTCGTATAATTCACATAACCGATGACGTCATCGACTACCGCGAATGGATACGCGATAACTTTGAGTATCTGACTACCTTGGATCCGATGTCGCTGCCCGGCTACGCGAACGGCGCCACCAAGTATGTGATCGTGCCCTCCGGCGGCGTAGTGCATCAGCTCTATCATCCGCATACGGTGCTGCAGCCGCACACGCTGGCGCCGGCGTATCATACGGCTGCAGCAGCGGCGGCGGCGGCGGCAGCGGCGGCTGCACAACAACAGCATCAGCTACAGCCGCAGGCGCCGCTGGCCAGCAATTTGACGGCGATGCGTCATCGGCGGGGCAGCACCTCATCGGCCGATGATTCCGAGGACAGCAAAGACTGCGAGGTTGGCGAACGGGAACGGGACCGAGAAAGAGAACGAGAACGAGACCGAGAGAGGGAGAGGGAGAGGGAACAGGAACGGGAGCCGCTAACACCTGTCGGGCAGCCGGACGGGAACGTCATTGACATCACCGACTCGCCGCCGAACGGACTGGACGTGGCCGCGATGCCCGTCGCCGTGCCGAAGCCCATACTGGTGCCCATCGGCAACATCAGCAACAGCTCGCTATCGGGCTCGTCGGTAATGCACACACCCACACGCATAGATACATGATGAATGGCTGCCGGCCTCATGCAGCAGCAGCAGCACCAGCAGCAGCAGCAGCAGGCCGCCGGCTGTGCCATGCTGGCCGCAATTGCTCCCAGTCCAAATGCGACGCCGCGTGCGCAGCTACTGATGCGCAACAGCAGCGGCGTCGCCGGTGCAGCAACTGCGGCCAGCATGCCAGCCAAGCCACAGGCCCAGCCAAGCCAACATACATGTATATCTTCTTCACAACTACAACAGCCAGACATGGATCAGCTCAGCGATGGCCCGGCGGACGCACTGGACGATCTAGCTGTGAGCAGCCACGCCTACTCCAGCAGCCACGCCCCAGTCAGCAACACCAACAGCAGCAGCAACAACACAACGACGCGAACCTATGGCCAGCCGCAGGCGGGTCAGCGTACTCACTCCAATTCATATTACCGCCAGGCGATCTACGTGCCACCGCCCATGCAACAGAGCAAGTCCATCACCAACACACCGCAGAGCAGCTACAATGGCCACCACACCCAGCAGCAGCAGCAGCAGCGGCCACAGCATCTGCGGCTCTCCAGCAGCAACAGCAGTAATGGGAACAACAGTGGAGGGGGCTACCAGCAGCAGCAACAGCACCACCACCACCATCATCATCAGCCACAGCAGCAGCAGCAACAGCATCACCATCATCCGCAGCAGCAGCAGCATCATCATCATCATCATCAGCAGCAGCAGCACCCGCAGCAGCAGCAGCAGCATAGGCGGCATTATCAATCGAGCTCATCGAAACCGGTAGGTTCGCCCACAGTATCATCGTCCTGCACAGCAGCAGCCGCAACGAGCGGCAACAGCGGCGGCGGCGGCAGCAGCAGCGGCCACAGCCGTTTGCAGCAAATGCGCGACACTCGTCTGGTCAACTCATCCTCCTCAATCATTTCCATATCGTCTGAATCCTCAGTTGGCAGCTCAAGCTCATCCCCCCGTTCACCGCGCTGCGGCTCTGGTGGAGAATCCGCGGACTCGACTGCCGGCCAGGTGGCCATTGCAGAAGATCGCTGAAGATATTCAGACGCAATTCCAGTACCAGAGACGCTATGGCCACTGAGCAGTTGAATGAATGAGAAGAGAGGGGACGAGTGCGTGCCAAGTCGACTGAATGCGAGCGAGAGAGAGAGAGAGAGTGCGAGAGTCAGTCAGCCATATATATTTACATATATATGGGAAGTGTGTGTGCAGAGAGAAAGAGAGGGAGAGAATGGAAGAGATAGTTAGCGAGAGATAGCAATAGTCATGTGCATTATCTATTAGCAGCGTGCGTTTAGAACTTCTTTTTTTTTGTGTTTTTAACCTTTTCTGTACCCTTTTAATTTCATAATCATACATATACATATATATATATATATGTATAGATATATATATATATATATATATATGTATATATATATATATATATATATATATATATTTATATATACATATATATATATATATATGTATGTATATGTTAACGCGTACATATATGTGCTTGTACGCGTGTGTATGGGTGTATATATATATATTTATATATTTTTTATTAGCAATTTTGCATTTCGATGTTCTTAATGAATGTAACAAATTATATACTCGAACTCCTTCCCAAAAAAAATATAAAATAAAAAACTCAAAAAAAAAATTTAAAAAAACCAAAGGAAAATATAAAAAAAATTGCCATCTTGAATATAGAAACATACACATCCACACACAAAATTAACTGTAACTATAACTGTATGTACCCTCTCTAAATATAAAAAAACAACAAAAAACACGATAAATATATACCGCATTAAACCATTAACTTTAGATGCATAGTCCGTGCATTGCTGTCTCGCTTGCGCCTTTCAACAACTATCACACACAAACATCAATTTACCTAAATAAATACATAACAAGTATATATATGTATATATATGCATACATATATATAACAATGTGTACACTAATATATTGTAAACCCTACACTTTGCCCTACTTGTGCGCTAGTTGGTGTTTCATTTTGTTTCTAAAATAAATATGAAAGAAGGCCACTGAAAAAAACTGATTTAAACAAAAAATTAATATTAAAATCAACAGCATATAAGGCAAAACAAAAAAATTAGTCATTTAAGATATGTGAAGCAAAATGTGAAGTACGAAATTAAGTACATATATGAAATATTATTTTAATAAGAATCCAAGAGTTTGTATAGAATTGTATAATTATAAGGCAACTAGAGTTTTTTCTTCGTTAATTTAATTATTATATATATATTTTTTTAGATATTTAAGCAATGAAAAACCTATTATCTTACTAAATATATTAAGTACGATGCTTGTAGCTTAAGTGCTGCATATATATATATATAAACATATACATATACATATGTACAATCAGCCTAACAGAAAACGTGTTAAAGCAGCCGAATGAATGCACGCGCAACTATCACGCGAATATTATTAAGTGAAATTGCGCGGCTAACGTAAAACAACAGAACACAAAAAAAGTAAAACATAAATAGAGAATAAATAGTTTTTTAATTAATCATTAAGGATTATGTAATTTCCAAGATAAGCTCTTAATCTATCGATAGGCTGCTTCTTTTATTAATGCCTCAAATGTTTTTTATTATTATTATTACCATTGAATATCCCAATACAACTTCTGTACTATTACTATTATGATTACTATATTTAAAATTATGCACCTAAAAAAAAAACAAAACGAAAAATATTGTACAAACACATTGCAGAAAACAAACACAAGAAGATACGGCAATGTGTTTTAAAACAAAACAAAAAAAGAAATCAACAAAACGAGATAAAGCAAATCAACAACAAAAAAAAACTGACAAACCAACAAAAAACTAAAAACGAAAACGGTGTAAAATTATTCATTATCATATACTTACTAGATGCATATGCAATTCCTGCCATTTATTAGTGTACAGTGGATATATATTTATATGTATACCTATATATACTTTCGTTTGTTAGTTTATTTTAGGCAAACTTGTTGCCGCTTTCGTCATGCCCTAGATTAACGCCCTAATCGAGCCCCCCATTGATCCCCTATGGCCCAGATCGTCTATTCCCCAAGCCCTATTTTTAACACTTAACTTAAACGTACTGCCATTTTGAGAGAGGTTTTTAAAACGAAACAGTAAACAAAAGCAACATTTAGACTTTGTACATGTATAACATTTAGGCTGTTCTTTCCATTTGTAAGAGACAAGTAACCAAAACTTAAGGATTGCATTAGAATTGTGCATCTAGTGTCGTGCTCCATTGTGTGTTGGCCAAGTTTTTTCGGCTATCAATTGAGATTGAAAATGAATATGAAATATATTTCCATGCATTGGCCCTCGCCAGCCTCACCCCGCCCCGCTCCGCCACCCGTCTGCGCCCCAGCACAATCATTTCTCGATAGCCTTTTGATAGCAGCTGAAAGCTTGCGACTTGGCAGCTGCTTTGAAGCCCACCTTACACCCACACACACAAACACACACACACGCATGCAGTATACTGCTCGCACGCACACACACCGACATGCAGACGAAAACGTTGTAGACAAAATACTGTTAGAATGTCAAAGTAAAACTTGTAAGAATTATTAAATTTATGCACTCGTCTGTTGAATATTTATATATATATATATACGAATGACATGTAGTTAATAATGTGAACTAATTGATAAACACGCATACGTACATATGTACATACATACATACATACATACATACATGTAAGCCGATGTCTCGAGGTGTGCGTGCGTGTGTAAAACAGTCGAGAAAGTGAGGTTAGGTTTAAGCCTGAAGACTTGAAAGCGCCGCAAACAATTTAGAAAGCATGCATATATATATACATGTGTTAGTAGCACACTCATTCACACACACTCGCACACAGAATGCATACTAGTTGGAGATTAATATTAGTGTTGAGGTTATGTCGTAAATTTTCCAATATCCGATCACTGTTTGCCTAGCCAAGTAAGTTGTAACATGTAACGGTAATTTTTTATATATTATATATATATATAGATATATATATTATAGCATTGTATTTGATTTGTGTATTTTACATAATGCATACATATATCGGTGTATATTTATCGGCTAGTAAAAAAAAAAACAACGATATAAAGTGGCCGATCTAACGCGAATATATATATATATATATTATACATATGCTATGATGATACACACATATGGCGAAATTTCATAGCAACTTAAGGTGAATTCGTAACAATTTAGTATATGCATAAAACGTAAATCGTAAATCAACTGATTTGTAATTGTATACTTAGCAAATTGATCCTTAAGACGTAAGGTGTTTAACGATCTGAACGATGAATGATGAACCGGAGGCTGTTGCCGACGCTGCAGCGATGCAACTGAGGCAGCAGCAGCCTAATAAACGCCGTGCTCCGTGCACGCCAAAAAAAAACAAACAAACAACAAAGAAAGCAAACAAACAAACAACAACAACAAAGAACAATGCAAAATATATATACATATGTTTACTCGATTACCACTTGATGTATGTGAACTTGAAGGTCTTGGGATCGCTGGCCTCGCACACATACAGCATCAGGATCTTGCAGTTGGCATCGTTGATTAGTTCCCGGGTGCCGAACATGTGAACGCAGTTCTCGTTGCCGCCGTAATTGTCCGGCATTTGCTTGGGTCCGTTCCAGGGGGCATAGGTCATGGGACGACCGGTCGATAGCCAGTAGAAGGCGCCCTCGGTGCCCAGATCGTTGCCCGATATCCAGAAGTAATCGTTGTTCTTGAAGCCCTTGGCCTTGATGTACTTGACCAGCGCCTCCATCTCCGGCTTGTCCTCGATGGAGGCCAGGTGGGCGTTCATCATGCGACAGGAGGCCGCCGCCTGGAACCAGTTCACCTTGTTCATCGGCTCGATGTAGTAGTAGTTATCCCCGATCCGTATAAACGGTGTCGTATCAATGTCCGAGGGTATGCCTGCAACGGCCAAATAGATCGTTAGGGAGGAGGGCATCGCTCCAGTTGAGCCGGCTTACCGTTGTAGACCTCGGTGCGGTAGTTGGTGAATATGTTCACGTCCGGCAGGTAGCCGAGTGCCGGGACACAGCAGCAGCTGAGGAGCAGCAGGCGCAGCAGAATGATATAATGTTCGTATTGTGGATGCATCCTGATTCGATCGCACTGGGGCCGTAACTAATTGCACACTGTCTCCGGCTGCAGGGCGACTCGGCTTTTATGCGCCACTTGGCCTCCACATTCCAAGCCCAATCTGTGGCAGCTGTGGCAGCTGTTGCCGCAAAACAGCTGCACAAGCACCCCGATAAGCAACCAGCCTATAACAAACATAAGTCACAAATCCAACTAAATCAAAAATGCGCACTCTTCCAGAAAGCATCCTTCGTCAACTCGTTTACTTCAGCTGAATTAAACTGTGGGATATAAATAAAAGTTAAAAAATATTTTAAAATATCAGTTAGCGTTCAACACTAGCCTGGAATTCGGACCCAGATCATAGTTTTTTAATTGCCTAAAGTATCAACTGAACTTATTCGTATGGTGTATATATTATAAATACCTCTTATATTAACTCCTATTCTCAAGTCTCTTTTAAACTCGAAAAACTTAAGAGAGAAATAGCAAGTAATTTTAGCAATAATTATTGTCCTAATTATAATCAAGGCCAGATATTGTCGTTGGTTTGGTTAAAGGTTCGAACGTTTCTCGCCTAGTTTTCGGGTTCGTGTCGTGAACTTAACTTTTTACATTCTTTCCTATTTAAAGGGGAGATATACTATCTATTATTTATAAGCAAATATATTGCTTTTTTATTTATTTTTTTTGTTTTTATTTTCAATTAGGGAGGTATAATAACATACAACGATCTCTCATTAATGCAGCCTCGGAGAACAGGAAAAATATATTTGTATGCGTTAAACAAATAGAACTATTTATAAATTTAAAAAGAGTTTGAACCCATTATAATGAAAATACAAATTTAAACGCATTTTATTTTATTTATTTAGCTTCATTTCAGTTACCAAAAAATAAAAAATGTAAATACTTCAAAATTTCAAAATCCCGGTTTCGAACCTCGTTTGCGGTATTAAAATATTTAATATATATTTCATAAGCTGCATTCAGTAACAAATAAATCAATAATTTAAAACATTTTTAAATATACGAGTTCGCTTTATGATTTTAAAAATATCAAAATTCTGTGTTCGAACCCATTATAATGAAATTTCAAATTTTATCACATTAATTCATTTAGATGTATTCCAATAACAAATAAAGAATATAATTTAAATACTCTAAAACGTCGGAATCTGGGCTTGCGGACTTAATTATCATGCAAATAAAAAATTAATCAATTTACTCAAAATATAATTACCTGCATTTCAATAAGAAATAAATTAAATTTTTTGAATACATGACTACAAATATCAAAATTATAATTATTTTAATGAAAATAAAAATTTGATCACATTTAATTATTTAGCTGCATTCCAATAACAAATAAAGAATACTATAAAACGTCGGGTTCCCAGTTTGCGGCCTTGATTATAATGAAAATAAAAACGTAACATTTTTTAAAAATATATTTAATAAGTTGCACTTCAGTAACAAATAAAATAAATAATCTAAATACTAGGAAACTTTTTTAAAAGTTAACGCACTATTAGAACATCTGTAATTTTTGTAAATTTAGTTAAAGTAGAGATTCCAATAAGAGCAGAAAAGTGAATACGCGCGGATGTTAGCTTGGAAGAGCTCCTAAGAGTATGCTGCATGGCGAATTGGAGATGAGAACCGTTAGGGAAATGTTTTGGTCGGTGTTGTCTGAATGTCGTGCTGGCTTAAGTTACAGAGAGATATTTTTGTTTATATATATTTAAACGGTTCTGTGCGAGATTCGAAAGCCAAAGTCGAAGGCATATCAACGAGCCAAAGGTGCGCACAATTAAATAAATAAATGGAAACTTTTTAATATCCGCAATTAATTTACTAAAGACAGTCATTGCAAGCGCTTGAAGATGCTTCGCCCGCCATCCATGATAATTGTATATAATGTGCTTTAATTGAGCCGTGCGAATGTGGAGAAGCACACGCGAACTGTGCACAGAATTTCGCGCGAAGAACGCATGAGTAACCGGCCGGACGCGCCAGATGCAGATGTCGTGAGTCAGCGGGAATTGCGCGTCGTATCCAGTTGAGTTAGCGGGAATCCCATTTGATGGATGATGTGTGCGCGCTCAGTCGGACGCACGCAGATCGAACGTGGGCGTGGGCGCGGGCATGGCCACGTCGGACCTGGGCCAGACGATGTCCTCGATCCAGTCCAGATAGCTGGAGACGCGCGTATAGACACTGGGCGGTCCGCTGGCGCAGCCCTGGCCCAGCGAGGTGATCCCGACCACATACCAGCCGGGACCCCGCCGCATCAGCAGCGGCCCGCCGGAGTCGCCCTGGCAGGTGTCGCCCACGGCGCTCGTGTCGCCGGCGCACAGCTGGCTGCTGGCCAGGCCCTCGGCCAGCTCGGCGCGCGAATAGTGCGGCTGGCACTCCGCGGCGCTGACGTGCTGCAGCGCCACCTTCAGCAGCTGGGACGAGGCGACGCCCGCGAAGCGCACCTGGCCGTAGCCAATGGCCGTCAGATTGGGATCAGCGAGCCGCGCCTCCGGCCAGAGGCAGGCGATGCGCAGCCCCGTTGGCTGTGCGTCGTCCAGCTCCAGCAGGGCGATGTCGTTGTACGCGGTGCTCTCGTTGTAGCCGGGATGGGTGTAGACGCGCCGGATCATGTGATCCTCGCCCGCGCCGAGGGTCAGATTGTCGCCGCCCAGGCGCACCGTGCTCGGCGGCTGGCCGCCAAAGCTGATGCAGTGCGCCGCGGTCAGCACGAATGTGGGCGAGATGAGGCTGCCGCCGCAGCGATAATAGATGCTATCATCGAAGTGCGAGCGCCAGCCCAGCGCGGCCATATAGGGGAACTCCCGATAGGTCGTCGGCTGGCCGCCCACAATGGAGATGCCGAACACCAGCGAGTTCTCGCAGGCTGCCAAAGCAAAGTAGTTGGAAAGCTGGTTAATTGTGGCCCCAGCCGGGTTAATCTTGCTGCCCCCCATACGTACCTTGATCGCTGCGACGCTGGACCAGCGCCGGCAGCGTTGGACGCACCGTTGTCGGATCGCTGGCGCCGGCGCTGGCGGTGGCGTTGTGGGCACAGCACACGTACTGATCGAACTTGACGAAATAACAGGTCTTGGGCGAGATCTGGTCCTGCAGCCAGCTGGCCAGCGCCGCGGGGCAATCCTCCAGCAGCTTGCAGCTGCCGGGCACGCGCTTGCCCTCGTCCGCATAGCAATCGTCGAAGGACTCCTTGGGAAAGATGATGCCGCGCTGCGACAGCGGCCGGATGGCGGGCCTGGCCACTGGAATGGACGAAACTCGTTCTTGTTTGGCAGTTGGGAAAAGTGAAACTTTGCTTACCGCTTGCCGCGGCCCAGGAGACGGCGACGGCGCACAGCAACAACAACACTGCTGCGCTTTTCATATTTTTCCTGTTTTCCTGTTTTTCCGTTAGCTCTGTGTTTGCTTTCTTTGCTGCTCCTCGCTGCGGCCGCTCGGCTGGAAACTTGGCTTCTAACTGTCGCTGCGCCTGCGCTTGCGGCTGCCGCCGCTGCCGCCGCTGCTGCTGCTGCCGCTGCTGCTGCGCGTCGCCAATTGAAAACCAGCCGGGCAACTTCAAATCTCACTCGCCTTTTTTATGCTACGCCGTTGGCTTAGTAATTGTTTGTTTGGCTTCGAAATTGACTTGGGCAATGCTCAATGTCGATAGCACGTGCTCGTGCAAAAGTCCAGCGAACTGTGACCGGTTTGTCAGCAGCACCAACAGATTATTGCTAAAATACAAACAATTGATTTATATTTGCTTTTATCAGCGGCGCTCCTTTGTTGTTGTTGTAGTTGCTATTGCGCGCCAATTTGAGCTTGCGCCAGCCAATCAGTGTGCGGCGCTGGCGCCATCTATGGCTCGTTCTTGTGTTTCAGCTGTTTAGTAACGCATTTTTATCGATAGTTTAATTTGTTGGTTATATTAATAAATTCAAATGAATATGATGATAATATTTAAAGT
Source organism: Drosophila robusta (assembly GCA_035043565.1). Lineage (NCBI taxonomy): Eukaryota > Metazoa > Arthropoda > Insecta > Diptera > Drosophilidae > Drosophila > Drosophila robusta. The sequence goes on along the minus strand of JAWNMW010000257.1, from coordinate 16,026,567 downwards.
ATCATTATATTTGTTGTTTACAAATGTCATTAAAAATATTACTATTTAAATTTCAAAAATAAAATTATGTTTATAAGCACACACAAATATTAATTGATTGACTATAATTATAAATTTAAATCACAAGTGTTTATAAATGCATATGGGATACATATAAATATAAATTTTAAAAGTTATGCTAAAAGAGGTTGCAATAATACGCATAAATCAAACAGTTCACCCATAGGAGATATCGATATATCGAACAGAAAACGCACGCAACTTGAAATGAAAACAATCGGTTCAAGCGCACAGTCGATAACGCAAGCGACATTTCAGTTGACAAGAATTAACCGAACGCATCGGACACGGTCTAAGTGCGAGCGAGCGAGTTTTGTTTTGTATTCGCCCCGTAGCCGGCATTTTACGCGCGTTCCGTATTTACATTGTAAGTGACGCGCGCAACAGGACGTAAACAACGGTAAAGCGTTGCAGACGCTGCAATTCATTAAAAATAGCCGCGTAATTTAATACGTACACACTGCCGCACACACACACATCCAGACGAAAATCGTGTGTGCGTGCTGTTTCTATTTTATTGTTTTGTTTTAGTGCAATTTTTTCCCCCAGTGTACTTGGGCATGTGTGTATGTGTGTGTGTGTGTGTGTGTGCACCACACAATTGTTCCAATTTGAACGGCAGGCGCCTGCCGATCTCTGAAGGTGAACCAGCTGCTCGTTTGCCTGCTTTTGGGTTCGACTCGCAACCGTTTATTGTTGTTTGTTGGCAAATTAAAAAAAACAAAAAAAAACAAACTCAAGTGCAACCCTTTTGTTTGTCAGTGTCGCGATGACGCCATTGGCCAATGCCGATCATTCCGTTTATATCCGATGAATCACCTTCTAATGCTGCGGCAAATCAGCTCACGAACTCTCGGCTCGCAATTGGTTGCTTGGTGTTTTTTTTTTTGTTTTTGTACAGTTACTATAAAATTGCCGATCAAGTTCAATGCCAGGCATTGGGCCAATGACGTCAGCTCTGACAACAAACTGAAACTTTGGGCCATGAGCTCAGCTAGAAACATGACTAAAGAGTTACAAGCATTGTTTCCGGCATATTAACAAACAATAACAACTACAACAATGTCAACTACAACGATCGATTGAGCAGCGCAGCCGTCGCCCTTATCAGTTGATAGTGATAATGGGAAATTGCTCAAGGCACACGATAAGATAAGATACAAATATGTAGATACATAAACACACACACACACACACACACACTAAAGTAATAGTACGCAATGTATTTAAAGTTGTATTTGTCCATTTATGGCACTTTGTATACCCTCTCCAAATAGAGCATATTGGTTCGTGCTAACCAAAATGCCCAATTAACTTTTAACTTAATTTACAAGCTGTCAACTTTTTTTTTTGATTTGTAACAATTGTAGAGTGGATTTGTTAAAGTACAAATTAGACGAGTTTCAGTAAAAACTCAGCATAACCGGTTGCAAAAAAAAAAACAACAACAACCATAAAAACAACAACAGCAATAAAAACAACAGCAACAAACAAAAAGAACAGCAGCAGCAACAGGTGAGTTAAATGTGGCTTTTCATATAGGTACTTGATCGGTGGGAGGGGAAGAGAGTAAGTGTGTGTGTGAGTGTGTGGGTGACCCACACAAGCAGTTGTACTTTCACTTGAAGCAGCCGTCATCCTATTTATAAATATATATGTACCTAGACTTATAGTAATTATATGCCAGCAGCGTTTCGTACACTGCAAAAAAACGCACGCGATAAAGAAACCTTTATTTAAAATTGTTAAACTAGAACTCATGCGTATTCTTACATATACACACACACACACGTATTTCAAGTTTATCGTTTACGGTTCTGCTTTAGTTGAATGCGGAGGCGCTGAAAGAAACGCGCGCGTTTATTATCGCCTTGCGCTCATTTGTATTTCCACTGAATTTTAAACAATTAGTAACTAGCAAAATACATTTAAATATATATACATACATATGTTCATATGTATATTTCAGGTTTATCGTTAGCAGCTCCGCTTTTATTGGGACGCTGCAAAAAACGCGCGCGTTTATTAACGCCTGACTTTCTAATCAAATATTAATTATTTAAATATACTCATGTATTTGTGTACTAGCTTTATTAGCTTGAGTCCAATTTAATGTATTCTTCTAATACTGTCTTCTACAGAAAGCTAAATAATATTAATAAACTTAGGTTTTTTTTAAATTTTAAATTCCTTATAATATTACATGATTAATTTACTTTGTTCTGCGTTCGCTTTTCTTGCGATACTTTATCGAAATGAATTTCCGCTTGTTTCTATAATTATGGCGACCAATTATTATGCACAAGTACTTGTATAGTAGTTTATATTCACGTATCTCCACATACACATCTGTATGTATGCATACTAATTTTGACCTGCATTTCAAATTTGAGCAACTTTTTTTTTGGATACATCTGGATGTGTATTCATACGAATACATTTCATGCAGAGAACTAGCAAAACGAGCTGAATGATCTCATTTTTCCAGGCAATTTAAACAAAACAGCCGCCAAACAGCAAATTTTGAAAAAGAATAAAATTAAAACTACTTGTTTAACACAATTTTTGAATTAGTATTTTGGTTTCCTGCATGAATGAAAAATTTATAGTTGCATCTGCTGAAAATTCTGATCAAAATCTTTTTCTTAGATATACATATAGTATGTAAGTTTTACCATAAAAACTACACTGCAATGATTATTTTTTGAATTATAGTCAACTGATTTCAAGGTATTTTGTTATTTTTATTGATCAATAAAAATAATGATTATAACTTAAGTTTTATTTTTTTTTGCTCAAAAATAAAACTCGACTAGGAATTATGACTATTTATACATGCCGAAATTTTAGTCATGAATTTTGACATAAAAACTGACCACATAAAAATCACTTTTAAAAATATAAATATTAAATATACAATTTAAAAACAATTATAAAAGAAAAGATATGAGAATAAATATATAAACAGGGGAACATTGGAGATTTGATGAGTTTGCAAATATAATAAGCACATTGAGACAAGTGTGAATAGAATCTATAAAAAGCAGAAGAAATAAACGTTGAATGCGAATGTGACAAAATTGTTTAGTTGAAATACGATTGAGATGAAAGTTGGACACGCTGCAAAACTGATTGATCTGATCATGAAGCGACACGAATTTGCCATCCAGCAATATTGCAAAGAAATGAAAGAGTTGGAAGCCAACAAACAAAAAAAAAAGAAAGTGATTGCAAATGCAAAACGAGAAATAGATCTCCAATACAATCTCAAGCAACACAACCTAACTTAGTTTAAGTAAAGAATGGTTTCTTTTACGAGCATGTAAAACCTTTGAAGTAAATTTTTAATATGTGTATATTCTACAAAAAATACAAACTTCCTGAAAGAAAATAAAAAAGCAAAAAATTTCCAAAAATAAACAAAAATATCATAATTGAAAATAAGTGAAAGAAAAACAAACAAAGAAACAAAATTTATCTTAGCTTGTCAACTCTAAATTCCTTTTTATGATCTTATGACGATTTTCTTTAATTCGATGTACTTATACCATATTTGTTATTTTTTTTTATGATTTTCCACTTTTTTCGCATATAAAATTTCATTTGTCAGCATCAACACCTTTACGAAAAATTAAAAAATTTTCTTTTTTTGGGCCGTGTGCGGTTCATTCAACTTGGGACCGTTTGGCCAATTCCGTCGGCTCTGCTTTTAAAAATAATTTGAACTGTATATTTTTATTTTCTGCTTCTTCTCGCTGGCTCGTGTTCTGGTTTTTTTCTTTTTTATTTCAAATTTTACATGTTGAATGAGGCGTGAGGATGCGTGTGCCACAATTGCTGTAAATTGATATGGAATTATGTGCATATGGCATGCGTGTGCGTGTGTGTGTGTGTGTGTGTGTTTGTAACCTCATTTGCGTGGCGACAATCAAATGCAATTTGAGATTAGCAGCACATCAAGCCGCGTAGGTCGGCGTCTGGAGATTGGGAACTGGGACTGGGCGAAGGGCGTCGTAATTTGAAAGTTGTTTGCCATCAACTTGGATTTCCAGGAAACCCAAACTCAACGCAAACAGAGAAATTAATTAAAACTTAAATAAATTGCCATGGGAACTACACGATTTCATTATTACACGGAATTCCAAAATTAAAAACAAAAAAAACTGTAAACTGAACCTTATGCTAAACTTTACACGAACCTTAATCCAAACCGAACCATTTACTCTTTTAAAATGGTTTGGTGTAATTTCGAGAAATTTTAACTAAAAAAATGCATGAATAAAAAATTGCTACAAGGTATTCTAAACCTTTGTTAACCAAAAATTATAAAAAATCATTAAAAAAGAAAAAAGCTAATTTTTTGATATAAGTAATAAATATTATATTTGCCTTTAAATGTACAGTAATGTTACGAACCTAAATTCGCACTTAAATTCATTGATTTGGAAACCTTGAACCGAACCACAAAAAATTCATTTCGTCAAGGACAAAAAGTTCGATCTACAACAAATTCAAGAACTTTTTGAGGCGTGTTTTGCACTTCTTGTTTTTGTTGTTTTTATAATTTCCAAGTCTGCTTTTTGCAGCTTCAAATGCATTGGGCCAGTTATTTGGCTTATTTAGACGTGGCCTACACCCAGCTAAATTGCCATCGCGCGAGCCATAAAATGGGTCGCTATGGCCCGCGAATTAGGCTGCAACCACAACAAAAAATAAGAATACGCACCCAACAGCCCATCCACCCACTCGCACATAATGCAGCCAGAAAGTCGAGAGTTGAATCGAGCCAAGAAAAATCCCTTATTGGCCGTGTCGGGGTTGGTTGCCATGGCAGAGCCGTGTGTGTCATTTGGCCCACTTTTGTTGTGGTCATAAAACTGTCAGACCGACCATTTGCCAAGTCGTCTAACGTCTGATTTATGGAGCAGCGACCCCCCCGTTCCCCGTTGTTCCCCTAGAAAACGCATCGCATGCATGGGGCCCATCAGCAAAGTGCAGGCCGCTGGGCAGGGTGTGATTAGGTCCAATATTTGTCCGCATTTGCCAAGAAATATAGTGCCGAAGCAAGCCATGTTTGCCTAATACCCTGGAATGTCAACAGTATACGAATTGGTTAAATCGGGCATAAGCCCATGTTCTCTATGAGAACCACGTTTCCCGGAACTGTTGCTAATATAAATGTGTCAAATATATATAATCGGATAAGATTAGATGGGTTTACTTGCAAGTAATGCCTTGTCAAAATGAAAGAATTCTATTATATTATTATTGGCTGGTATTACCTGCTTGTGGTTTTATTTTAAATTCAATTTGAACGCCCAATTGAAACAAAATAATTGAAAATCAATTGAATAAAAGCAAAACAAATTGCTAAAGATACTTTTTCTCCACCATTGTCATTATACATTATTATTTTTATTATTATTACTTTAATTATTTTTATTTTAACTCAAAGAAGTTTAACTTATAACTTCGCTAGCTTTTCTTTACACTTCACCTAATTTAGCAGCGTATCTTTTAGTCGACTAAGGTTTCAATTTTGTGCGTTGCGTGCATATGACTCTAATGCAATTTTTCCCTTATTGTTTGAAGGGGGGTGGGGGGTATTTAAGGGGCGGCTTCTTGTGATTGGCTTTTAAGTGCGCCCCACGCAAAGTGTGTCAAATTTCTCAAAAGCCTCGTATGGAACATTAAATGAGGGGGGATGGGAGGGGGGTCCCTAGGGCCAATTATTGCAGTTTTATTGATCCGGTGCGTGCAGTAATTGCTCCGAACTCTGGCCATCTGTGAAGATGACGCATTCACCATTCATTTTGTGTCGAAATGTGCGCCCCAATAAAAATTTAAAAAAATAATAAAAGCAAAAGCTAAATATTACAGCAATCGGCGCTATCCATTGTCCAGAACAACAGCATTATTATGTTCTATATTATCATCATAATCATCTCCAACGCATTCGATCTGTCGCCCACTCAACTCGGTTCGTGTCAAGTTTGTTTGGCTCTGCGCCTAAAATTTTTAAATGAAACAACAACAAAGATATAAAAAAAAATCATCCAAAATTGAGAAAAATTCCCAACAAGTTCCATGTGCGCCGCATTTCCAACTCAATCGAGTCAATTTAGCGTGGCAAAAACCGAACAGAAAATAAAATAAAATCTTTATGTATCGTAAACTAAAATTTTTGGAGGTGTCTGACGAAAGATAAACACGTATGTCTGCGTCGGCCGACTAAAGAAAACACTCAAGTATTTGGCACATTGCTCAATTTGCGCAAGAGTTTATCGGGCGGATCTCTAGACAGACTGTCGACACAGCGTCCCCATTCAAATCTGAAATATTGTAAATATAGTCAATAGATAACTTGGACATCTGCTAAGAAAAAAGACTTCAAAGTTACATTAAGATATGATACATAAGATATGAAATTTCGAAAGGCTTGCAATTCAAAATATCTTGCGCTATAGATAAAGTTTTGATCCATTTATTACAACATTTGGTAGTGCTTAGAGGTTTTTTTTGTTGCTTTTACACTTAAATAAAAAGTGAAAAAATATAGATTTACTTTTGAGATACGTCTTAAAGTTAGGAAAAAGTGTCGCCTGAAAGCCAGGAAAGTTTCAATTTTTTTCAAACGTTCATTTATTCCCCCCTTACTCATTTTCGAAAATAATTTTTTTTTCAAAATTTAGAAATGCGAATTTTGTATTTTTTTAATCGATTGTGGTTGTCATAATTAGTAAAAAAACAACATTGAAACCGATTGTGAGGGGTCAAATTTTTTGTAAAAAATCACGCAAAAATTTACAAAAATTTTGACAAGTACAGCTCTCGGATCCATAGCTCCCATATTTCAAACGCCCATAACTTTGTCAAAACTAAACCAATTTTCATGTTTGATGGCATTTTTTTCATGGTTTGTCCTCTAGATTAATTCTGCATTTAAAATATATGCATTTTTGAAAATAAAATTTTTTCGAATTTTTTGTCAAAAAGCATGTACTCCCCCTTACTAATTTTCGAAAAATTTTTTTTTCAAAATTTAGAAATGCGAATTTATATTTTTAATCGATTGTGGTTGGCATAATTAGTATAAAAAACAACATTAAAACCGATTCTGAGGGGGCCAAATTTTTTGTCAAAAATCATGCAAAAATTGACAAAAATTTTGACAAGTACAGCTCTCGGATCCATAGCTCCCATATTTCAAACGCCCATAACTTTGTCAAAACTGAACCGATTTCCATGTTTGATGACATTTTTTTCATGGTTTGTCCTCTAGATTAATTCTGCATTTAAAATATATGCATTTTTGAAAATAAAATTGTTTCGAATTTTTTGTACTCAACTAAAGAACATTGTTCTAAAGTAGAGAATTTTCTTTTTAAATGTTATACTATGTATTTGCAATTTGCAATTGTACTTTGACTTTATTATAAATTATACCAATTTATTATTATTGTATTCAGTTTGCAGGGCGGAAGGCCTTCAGTAGCGATCTTTGTTTTTGCCAAATTGCCCGTGAACTCTGACTACACGAATCACAATTGTGCTGTGAATCGACTTTCGAAGGGGAAGGGGGAGGGGGGGGGGGGGTCGGACGGTGGGCAAACCCGTTAAATTTGCACATTTGAATATGAGAGCACTTGGGGCATGTATTCATGTTTGGTTAATTGAATCATAGTTCGAGTCGGCGCCTCGCAGTGTGCGATATGCAAATAAAATAGTTGGCTACATTTCGAAATCTGGTTTTCAATTCCATGTTCGCAGCGACCCTCGAGCCGTTTAGTCATCGGTCCATCAATAGGATCAAGAATAAACAGCTGACCACATCTCCTCGAAATGTTATTGCGCAATAGACACAGAAGGCCCCACGATGAACTGATGATGACGACAGCGCTCCAATTGGGTTGGAGGCTCAATTCTTACTCATGTTTTATCTTTAAAACTCGTTCACAGTGTGTTCTCATTTTTCTTTTCTTTATGTTTGTTGTTTTCGCACTTTTGTTTATCAGCAAACGAGTTGCATAAACATATATACATATACTATATACTATATACTATATAAAGATCTAACCTCGATGTGCTGGGTCTTGAGACTGGCTATATATGAAAAAAGATTGAGAAATAATGTTGAGGCTTGCATCGATTGACTAACAAGACTTGCTAAAACTAAATCTGTAGCACTTTTAAACTAAAACACATTTTAAGGCAAGATCTCAATTTGTTTATAAACAAAAAATCGCATTATTTCAGAAAGCTGTTTATAATTGAATGATTAATAACAATTAGATTCTTGTGCCTGCACAAAACAAATTAAAATGAAGCTATATATAATATTTATTTTAAAAGATTTTTAAAGCATATTACTCATACTTAAAACCAGATTTAAATACATCTTCCCAAGTTTCACATATGGTTGAGCTATGCAAGTCGAGATTATTCAGAGACCTTTTTCGATGCATGCAAATCAGATTTATGAGAAGAAGCAGAGTTTATTTCATTCGACTTTTATATGCTTTTAGAGATGAATCAAGTTTGGCTTCAGTGTTTATTATTAAAAACTAAATGCATTTTTTTCGGTCTAATGCTAAAATAAATAAATACATTTTTTATTCTATATAAATAAAAATAAATATATTTTTCATTTGTTTAAAACAGAAAACTTAATTGTTTGCTAAGTAAATACTAAAATTGATGCCGAAAATTTTCCCATGCTTAAAATAAAATTTAACAATATACAATTTGTTGTTGATTGTTGTTGCAGTTGTAGTCAAAATTAAAGTAAACTAATTGCCGCATAATTTCAGTTAATTTGTTTAGCGTAATTAGCTGTTGCGAGGCGAACGTGACACGAAGTTGAATGTTCAGGCGATTTATAGCTATAAATGAGCAATCTATATATATATATGCATATATAGTTGGGCTTATATGCACAATGTAAACGTAGTTTTTGCCGGGGTCAACAAGTGAGTCACGTACGCCCGAGGACGGGGGCGCCAAGGGGCAATCGAGGCGGGGCGGAACGCTCGATTGAACGTTTTATGGGTAATTAACAGGCGTTGTTCCTGTTGTTGTTGTTGCAGGCATGCAAACAAAGCAACCGATAAGAGCAGCGCCCCTTGCGCTCCACAGGAAGACGCAGCCAGATCTGCGAGGGGGCCAGCGGGGACACAGCGAAAAAAGTGTGGGTGGTCAGCTGCCTGCGGCCTGCTCCCCCTCCCCGTCCACCCGCCCTTAGAATTCCTACAGTCATTCCAAACCATCTGGCTGGCTGATTAGGCAAGTGGGGCAAGCGTTGCGGCCTCTTTCCATACCCTATACACAAAGCACAAATGGGGTATATTGGTTATGTGCCAATTTGGCGATCTAACTATAAAAAGTTTAAATTAAAACGAGATCTTAGTCTGTAGCAGAGTGTTGTGCAGTCGTTTGCACCCGATTACTTGACTGCTTGCTTCATCTATACACTATACATATATATTTTTCATTAATATTTATATCGAGCAAAAAACCCGGACACATTTAAATTTCGTGTGTCGTCTTCTTGTTGCAAGGCCATTCACGAAAATAATTTGTTCTTGCTGGCTTTTTATTATTATTTGCTTAATTCATTGTACTCTGAAATAGAAATTGTTCGTCGAATACTTGAAGTTAATTTGTTTGTTTATAAACATTTTCGGTTGCTTTTGAACTTGCCCGTTAACCACTAGAGGCGTTTTTTTTCTTTTTTTTTTGGGTTTCTCTTTACTTAATTTTTGCGTGCCGAAGCAATTCTCGAACAATATACATAAAGTACATAAGAAACTATATATGCATGTGTATATGAAATATAACTATTCACATATGTGTGCATTGAAAAACTGCGGGTTATTTGAATATTCGTTGACGATAAGAAAATTTCGCAGAATTTGCTTTCGCTGTTTGTGAGTAAAGGCCCAAAAGAATGGTTCAGATGCGAACCGAAATCACGTATTTATTATCATTAAAAAAAAACATATGTTTACTATCGATTTTTTTGCTGTTTCTGTTTTGAACTATTTTGCATTCGTACAGTTGAAGTAAAAGCAAAATTAAATTAAATAAATTTAACCAGTTTCATTTTAGTCAAATAACTTTATGAAACTGGTTTCTAAGAAAATGTGTGGTATTAATTAAGTTAATTAAAGTTATCAAGATCAGCGAAATGCTTATCTATATAAGTCATTAATTACAATAGAAAACCTATCAGCTTAAGTTCAAATTAAAGTCATCCAAATTTATCATAGCGAAAATAATCGATCTCTTATAATAAATCAAATGAGATATATTTATCCGTCTCTATAAAATCTATCGCGGAACAAACCTGACTAACCCAAGCAGACCAATTAATAATTTTTGCTGTTTCTATAACCTTTTAATTACAAGCGTTTCCAACCAATACTTAATAATTATATAATTTCACGCTTAAATTAAATTACTAAGGCTTATGTTTAGCTTTAGAAATTGTTGATTTAAGATTCAATTTTACTATTATTTATTTGCAGCCAATCTCGCACTTTATTTGTGTTTTCAAATCTATAGTTTTCTCACCGCTCCAGCAATCCACAGATTTGTCTTTCGTTTTGGCTTTTTCTCAGGGTAGGGTTAAGATCGGCGCCCACGAGCAACAGGAAACCGCAAACCTAATAGGCGTCACGATGTTTCCAGTGCGCTCCGAGTGGGTCTTGCGGTTTTGGCTACAGTTTTGACTCTAGCTGTGACTTTGGCCTCCATCGCCCACGGCGGCGGCCCGCGGCGAAATTTTGCAAATAGTCAACTTGGCTCAGTTGTGGGGGCTGCCCGTGTGGGCTGCGGGCGTGGCAGTCATAGACCACAAAGCAAATAGTGCGAATACGGCAACCAAGTTTAATGCGAGGCCTAATTGTACCCTCTATTTAATATTTAATATTATATTCGGTAGGAAACAAACCAGAGGAATAGTACAAAAAGCAGCCATTAACCGGCGTTGCCCGGTCAATCTGATAATTTCAATCATGCAAGTGGCACCAAAGTTTTTTTTTGTGTATTGCACTGCCATTTCAGAAAGTAACAACAACAAAACAATTTTCTTTTAACGCGTTTAAAAATGTTTTATGTCTAGGAATTATCTTGAATTCTTAAAAGCGCGAAGCAATGAAATCACATTATTGATGGAGTAGCTCAAGGAATATCAAAAAATATTAGTAAATGTATATTGATGGTGTATTCATTTCAAAAGAAAGTATTTTTCATGCTTACCTAACATACATAAATAAATATAAACAATAAACTTTTTTGGCGCAATTTAAAGAATACATAGCGAAAATACAAGACCATGGGATTTTCCGTGTTTGTAAAAATTTTTTTTATTTAGAAATTGAAAAAAGATTATTTATGTAACTTTAAAAGTTGATTCATTTCCAATAAATTTTAATTTATTTTATTCATCGCTGCGAACCCAAACAAAATTTTCGTTGGTTCGTTTCACGGTTCGAACAAATGCCCAGCATTCAACTTCGTTTCGTAAAACTGATTTTTCACAACAATGAAGCCAGGTTTTGGTTCGAATCCTGCTTTCTAAAATTTCGTAAACTTTGCATTTCTACATTTTATTGTCGTTTATTTTTAATTAAATTAAATTATTTTAAATAAATCATTTGAACTATATACAAATTGCCTTCGGTATATACTTATTGATTAAGTATTACTTGGGATTTTGGTTTCTGTTAGATATCAGAAGATATCATTTTCAGCATAGCATCTGCATTTTTTACAGGGTATAGCAAGCGGAAATGTAACTCGCCCCCCTGTTGGAGAGCCCTCCCCGAGCTTGAAATGTAATGGGTCGCCGGTTAGACAACACGTGACTCCGGCAAATGGCAATGCGCTCACCCATAACTCCGTCCCTGCACGTAGCGCTGTTGTTGTTGCTTTTGGTAGGGCAACAACAACAATATTCCCCCGCACCCAGCTCAGCCCTTGTCCTAATAACGTTACGCGTCACGCTTCGCCAAGCACTTGGCATTGGAATTTCAATTTCATTTCGAATAGATGTCGACAACGCCCCGTAAGATCGGCGTACTATATGCATATCTGGTGGAATGTTCGCCTTACCTTAAACGCTTCTTCTTCTGCTTGGGTGTCTTATATAGATTGCAAAAGTCGTAAACGGAAGTTAAGAAATGCACTCGCTTTTTGGGGGTGGCCTGGCGGGATGCTCGGCTGGGTTGAGGGCTTGGCACAGTGTCTGCCAAATGTACGCACACAGTTTTTTTTTTTTTGTTTTAATTGAAATTGCAGACGGCAAATAATTTCCGGCCATGAAATTCGAGTGCACCCTTTTTATTTCTGCTGCTTTTGACATCATCAGCAGCTGCGCCAAGGGAGATGCTCTTTAATCTAATTAAGTGGGCTGGGTCGCTGCCAAACTAACCAGCGAGTGCTGATGACGATGACGATGACGATGATGATGTTAATAATAACAATAATGATGCTTTTGGTGTAGGATATGACCAAAGGGACCTTCTCTTCATGCACTCAATTGAATACGTGGTAGCTTTTAGTTTTGTCACCAGCTTGTAAATATTTTCAATTTAAATATGGTAAAAAATTCCATCTTAGATAAATACCGAATATCACACAAATAACTTATTAACAAATTTTTAGTAAAAATATATGTTCTTAGCTTGGCATCTGTTTTAGTTATAAGTCTATATAATTTATAATAATATACAATAAATATTTAGCAGGGAGGTAACATTAAAAATATATATTTAGTTTTCTAGGCAACTTTTAAAACCTTCAACTGCTGATTAAACATACTATTGGCCAACAATCAAATTTAATTTGCTGTAACCCTAAAACTTGTTTAAATACAAATCAAATACTGTCAAAAATTTAAACTTTTATCCCAGCTGAAATGGAGATTAAAATGTTGGGCTACCATATTTTTACATCCTACTATAAATCAAAGCTGAGATGATTTTACTGTCCTGGTATACTATAAAGTACACCTATATTCCGGTTAGCGGCCTATATTGGTACCGCCCAAGTAAGCCGTAAAACGAAACGCTGTAAAAAAACATTTCATACGTAAGTATGAAAGAAAATTACATTAAGCCCAAGCCCAAATTAAATGCTTTTATATTAACAAGCAAAAAACCAATTTAATTAAATGCTTTTCAATTTATCAGATGTTTATTTTAACAATGTAATTAAGAAGTTTACTTAACAAACTTTTCCAATGTTGGCTAAGAAGTTGCCAATTTTTTCTCCAGCATCTTGTCTTTATTAGTTGCATTAACTTTATTTTTGGCCAATAATTTGGTAATTTAACGAAATGTGCTTTTATTATTGCTATTTTTTATGAGGCCGCTAAGTGATTATGTATGGCCGTAATACGAATTATAGACTGAAAACCTTTGCCTTTTTAGACATGTGGCCCAAGGGTATTTTGTCTGTAACTGCACGCGTAATTATTTTCTATATTTTTTCATAATTTTCACTCAAGGGAAACGAGCTTTTTTCTTTGAAATACCTTGGTTGAGATCGGGTAGACATAATAGCTGACGTATTAGACATATTGTTCACGCTTCCCATTTATTCCGGCATCTGAATCAACGTGGACTCTGAATTGCGACTGCTTCGTTTGGTTCATTCGCCTCTGGCTTCCGCGTTGACTTTGTCGCTGTTCCCGTTCCCTGGCCCGTTCCCGTTCCCGGGCCCGTTGAGGACCCTCCGACTGGCCTCTGTTTACCTTATGCAAATTTCCGCTGGCACGGGCCCAAGCAAGAACCACCCCACTTGGCCCCTGCCGAATGGGTTCAAAAACTTTTGGTGACATTTGGCCGGAAGACAGGCGGGCTGTGCCTTTAATTGCAGGGTTGAGTGTTAAGGGTGCCAACCCCCAAAGGGGGAGTGCGGTGGGGGGTGCCCAGTTATGCACTTGGCGAAGCGAAATTCTTATTGATTTTCTTGGCTTCTGTTTTGTTTGGCTTAGTTCGGTTTTTGGGCCAGAAGCAAGTCACTGGGTCGCCAGCCAGGTGGTTGGTGGTTGCCCGGTGGGGTGTGCGAGCACGGAATTTATGACACCAATTATTTATGAATTCGAAATTCGCTTGGCGCGCTGCCAACAGCCAGCCGGAGGTAACAGACACCCGAAACGGACTGGGGAATCGGATATGGAAATGTAAATACAAATTGCGAAGACACGAACAGCTAAGCGAATGGGCTATAAATAAATACAAATACAAACACACACACACATACTCTCAAGCAAACACTCACTCGCACTTTTCCCACTTTCATTGCAGACAACACGCTGGGCTCTCAAGGCCGCCCCGAAAAACCCAATAAGAATAACAACAGCTATCGCCCAGGCGCATCGGTGACTATGTCGGGGCGCAGAAGTCAGACACAGATGGCGCCGCCGCCGCCGCCGCCCAAGCCGAGCAAGTCCCAGCCAAATGGCAACGGTGCCCTGCCGAACGGCACCAACAACAACAACAGCAGCAGCGACAATTACAATAACAGCTACAACAGCAATAAAATTGTCGCAGTCACAGCGGAAGGCGATTGGAGCCAGCGCCAGAGCCAGAGCCAGGGCCAAAATCAGAGCACGGCGCAGAACAGCAACGTCGCCCGGAGGAGCCAGACGCCGCCGCGCACAGAGCAGGTCGTGATGACGCCACGCGGCAAGACAGCGAACAGCACCGTTATACTGATCGAGCGGAAGCTGGTCGACGAGATCAACGATCGCGTGCACGTCGCCGGCGGCGATCACACCGGCATCATCATCAACAAGGACACCGTCGCCGGCCAGAAGAGCGCCAGCAAGGCGGCCGCCCTCTCCCTGGAGTTCCGCGTGTTCCTCGTCAGCGCCAACACGGGCAAGCACTCGCAGGAGTCGCGCACGCTGCGCTTCTGGTTCCGCGACTGGCTCACGAACGACGAGAAGCAGGCCCACATCGCCCAGGACTTCTTCAAGGAGCTCGTCAGTCCGCAGGACTTTCCCCGAGGTACCCGCAAATTCCCACAATCGACCACTTTTCCAACTCCTCAACTTTCATTTCAATAACTTATTTTTGCCCATTAAAAACTTTATTTCAACTGCGCCAAAAAGTTAATTGAGCAACATTCAAGTTTCCAGCTTTCTAGAAATCAATTTTAATTTGTGGTGTATTTTTTTTAAATGCTTAAATCCTAAAATCAGAAAGTGAATGTTAAGTAGTTTTTCATTTGAAAGTTGCTATTTAATCCTTCAGTAAAGAGCTTAAATAAAAGATTTTTGTTTATCTAAATAATATTGCCGGAATCTAGAGAATTTAATCCTGAATCGTCATCCTTTGCCAAAACGAAGATATTCCTTTTCTTCGAGGTTTTTGAGGTTTTTATTGTTTGTTGTGATCTCAATTTTAAAAGAATGATACAAAAATATGTATTTCTTTTAATTGACATATAAAATTAACTAAACGACAAAAAATACTTTTAATTTAAATTATTTAATAAATTTTATTAACATTGTCTGTGCTCATAATTTGTTCAATACGGTTTGCAATAGAGCGAACACGAAAAGGCGAATGATGACGTTAATGTACAAAAAGAATGATCCATGGTTTAAAATTCGTTTCTTCCAAGAATACCTAAAAATCTGCATTTTTAAATGAATAATTATTTAGTTATTAAATATGCACTTAAATAATTACTTAATCTAAACTTGAAAAAAGTTTTTAACATATTTTCAGAAATTATCTTGCTTGCAAACATAAAAAAAATATTTTATATAGCTGAGGATTAAAATAGTAATCTGTAGTGTATATATATAATTTTTTTAGATTATTTGATATTTAAAGAACATAAAAAAAATTGTTTTTTATGCACAAAAATTGGTAAAAAAAAAAAGTTAATGAATATGAATTAATGAAGAATTTCAATGAGCTCATAGCAATTAAATGATATCTGTATATATACCCATATTTGTACAAACGTGCGCTCATTTCTTGTATGCATTGCAGATTATGTTGGGTTTATCAAGAAGATAATGAAGCTGCTGCAGCACGGCTACACCGAGATACAGTCCATCGAGATCGAGCTGCGCATCTTGGAGGAGACTTCGGCGCCGCCGTCACGTCCACGTAAGTCGACGTGCCCGGAGAGTGCGAGGAGAGGGTGTTCCCAGCTCTCTCTCTCTCTCATCTGCAGTTGTATCTATTTCTTTTGGTTTTGTTTTGGCTCTCTTCTGCTCCCGACTCGTCGCCGTATCTGTATCTGTATTTGTATCTATCTCTCTCTCTCTCTTTCTTTCTCTTGGCCTGGTAACTGGCATCTGGGTTTGTGGCGTGGGCACAGCACGCGACGGCTACATCATCTACTGCTACGGGGACTGCAATCGCAAGTTCGAGGAGGCGCTGCTGGCGCAGAAGAAAACAGGTGATGGCGACAACCTGATGAAGGCCATTTGGCTGGACATGTACACTGAGCAGCTGAGCGCTCGCCGCAAATGATCCGCTGCCGCAAGCCAACTAATCCTCGCCAGCCACCAACCCCACCACGGCGGCCCCAAATGGCACTAAAAAGCTAAAAGCTAAAACAAAAACAAAACAAAGCTACTTTTCTAAACTGTTTGTTGTGCATTCACCTGTCGAGCGTTTACTCTTCCTGTGGTTGTTGTTTTCTTGTTCTGTTTATCGTTCGCTCTCTTGTTTGTTGTTCGTTCGTTTTACTAATGCACGCACTTCGTCTATTCAAATAAAACCAAAAACTATGCACTGAGTTTTAGTACAAAATAGACATTAAAAAAAATGAAAAGAAAAAAAAGTAAACTAAAAATAAAACAAGCTCTTTAATAACAATAAATCGCTCTTAAACTGTGCCGGGTGCATTGCCCGCTGCCCGCCTCTGCAGCTCTTAGGGCTGTTTCGAGTGCACTGCCACGCCCACTCCCTCTTGCTCTCGCTCCAAGCAGAGACACTCAAGTGCCCAATTTGTCTGGTGGCTGCAATTAAGTTAACGCTGCTTAAGCCTTCAATCGCAGACAGCGCCGTGTGCTAACACCCACGCCTAACCACGCCCATTTTGTAAATGTCGCAGCCGCCCCCCCTTCGCCTCTTTCTCTGCCCGAGCTAACCATTAACGTCACTTTGCACGGCCCTCAAGTCAAGAAGTTTATTAAAGACAACTCTCCTTCTCTCATCACGGCTCAGTTTCCCTGGAGGAATCACAATTTGAATCTCCGCCGCTGACACAGGAGAAGGTGCTGGAGCTCATTGAGCAGGCCTATCCGAATCCCGTTTCGCCCGAGGACCTGGCCAAGTAAGTTGCCAATCGCATCGAGGCGAACAGCAGTCGCTCAATATATGTTTCGTCAATTGCAGGGACTACGGCTGGAGCGAGCAGGATGTGCTGCTGGTCATACAGTCGCTGCAGGATCGCGGGCTCATCAAGTCCATGGAGTATAACGCGTACACGCGCATCCATCACGAGGACAAGGAGATCAAGGTGGTCAAGCAGATGCCGACGATAGCCTCGAATAAGCAGCCAACGATTGCCATCATAACGGCCCAGTATTGCGAGAAGTTGGCCGTCGATGCCATGCTCGAAAACAAGGAGACGTTTGTCCGTTACACCACAGTCGGTAGGTGGCGCCACAGGCCAGTTGCTTAGTGCCCGGAACGGAGTGCGTTGGCTCCGTGAGCGTATTCAACTAATGCCGCACTCTCTTTTCTCTCTCATCTCTCCCCTCTCTCTCTCTCTCTTGTACTCTAACTGTAACGGTTTACCAACCATCCAACATGACAAAAAAAAAAATCGAAAAAAATAACGAATCTTGAATGCATTTGCATCTGAATTGTTTGCTTGCCCTTTTTCCGCCCGAAACACACACGAAACCGCAAAATTTTAAATAAATTAATTAATTACTTTTCGAACGCAAAATTAATATATAACAGATTCCGATCCCAATCTAACGAACTCACTCAGAAAATCCAAAAAGAAACGCAGATTTGGTAAGCACCCAGTCGCCTACAATTTACACACATAGCCATTAAAAAAGCTCAACAATATTCATGTAATTTAATTTGTGTCCAGGGTCAAGTTCAATTCAATTTGCGCAAATCACGCAATCAATCTTTAAGGGGTCTATATATAGTATATATGTTGGGATGCTCTATTGCCGGGCTGAGCGTGCAAACGTTAAAGTGACGACAGCTGCGCGCTGTTAACCGGGCTCTGTTAAGTCAATTACATAGCTGTTGAGGGATAATGTTATGTTTTAATGTATATTCGTTAAAGTGAAATCTTTTCATTTCTTGATTCTGATGCCATCTTAAGTTTTGTAAACCCCAGAAAATGTCTGTTAACAGTTAAAGCTCTTAGCTTATGATGGCCTATTAAATCTTTGGATGTATATTCAGGGTTAAAATTTCAAATTTTAAGAAAACTCTTTAATAGGAATTATTAATATACATTGATAAATTAATTTAATTTTTTTTACGTATTTAAGGCTTTTATGTAAGCTTTATTATAGCCTAAAAAATATCCGGGAAAGATTTGTATAAATAACAAGGAAATTAAAATAGAAATTGTAACAATAAGATGGTTATTGGAACTAAAATATAAATATTGTCTATAGCTAATATAAGTTGAATAACAATAATTATTATATATGTATATATAATATTTTTTTGGGTTGCAATTTGATGCAAATTGTGAACTTGACCTTTGACTTGTATTTTAATATTGTTGTTGCTAGAGTCGCTTTTTGTTTGTTGTTGTTGTTAATGTTAAGGTGTTTTGGTTTTGTGGTTGTTTTTGGTTGTCATCAGCTGCAAGAACGGGCTTAACTTTTAGTTTTGGCCCGAAGTTCTTAGCCATCATTGTTGATTGTCGTCGTCACGCACATTAGCCACAACGAATACATTGCACACCCGCAGACTACACAGACTAATGGGCAGTAACAGACGTCACACACACAGACACACACACACACACACGCACACACCGACACGTGTATATACATTGTTGCCCACATCTCACACGCCCACATGATGTATCCATCCACGACTGTAAAGACTTCAAGCTAACATTTTCTTTTTGGCTCTTCTCTCTCCCGTTACCGTTGCCGTTGCCGTTGCCGTTACCGTTGCGGGTCTGCTCCACAGGCGAATCGAATGTCTATACCTTGGGCAACATCGGAGCACATCGGATAGTGAGCACCAAGCTGCCGTCGGTGGGCAGCACGCGGGAGGCGATGACGGCCACGGGCAATACGACGACCAGGCTGCTGGGCACATTCCAAAAAGTTGACTATGTCTTCATAGTGGGCGTGGCTGGCGGCGTGCCCCACTATACGGACTACAAGAAGCACGTGCGACTGGGCGACGTGGTCATCTCGTATGTGGACAAACAGCGTGCGCTGATCAACAGGTGAGTGGCCCATAAACGATACTCACCTGCAAGTGATGCTCACCGGTGCAATCTCTGCCCGTCTTCCGCATTCGCAGCAAGGAGAAGCCGTATGTGTATGTGTACAAGAGCGGAGATGATGTGAAGACGTATTTTCCCGTCAACGATTCGCTGCAGCAGATCGCGGAGAGCCTGCAGGCGAACATGGAGCTAAAGCGGCCCTGGGAGACGTATCTGAGCGATGGCCAGCAGACGCTCGCCCAAAAGACGGAGAGCGACTTTGGTCGGCCGGACGCCAAGACGGACAAACTGTTTATGAACATTGGCAACAACGAGGTGATCGAGGTGGCCCATCCCATTGCGGCCGATGAGATAAACGGCGTGACAAGGCTGCGCCTGCATCTGGGCCCAATCGGCTCTGGCCGGGATCTGGTGCGCAGCGACGATCTGCGCACGCAGTTCGCTCGCAAGTTCGGACTGCTCGCCACCGATGTGGAGATGAGCAGCGTGCTGGACAGCATCATTGGCAATTGCCGGGAGAGTTTCATTCTGGTCAAGGGCATCTCCGACTACAAGGACGGCATGTCCACCCGCAAATGGCAGAACTATGCCTCGCTGTCCGCAGCCGCAGTGGTCAAGTCCGTCATATGTGGCATGGATGCGCCGACAAACGTTTAATTTGTCATCCCCCCGCCCCCACCCCCTTCCCCATCAACCACTCAGCGCATTTAGCTATGATTTTACCTTTTCAAATATTTTTTTGTGTAGTATTGTTTAAACCCTACAATGTATTTATCAAACGTTATCTTTTGTTCTCTGTGCGTTATTAACCAAAAGCGGTCCCCGATTAATATCCGGCGGTCCCTCCAAGTAGACCAAAATGTGTGCGTTTTCCTAATACCTTATATGTGCAAATGCACTCGATGCGTACATATGTAAAAGTAATATGTATTGAATAATTTCTTGTTATTTATTTGTTATGCTTTTGTACTACATATACATAAATAATACACATATATATCATATAAATTTACACAATATGTATGACACAGGCACATGACGTATATACCAGTATATATATATATAACCACATATATATATATATTTATTTACGTATGTATATGCGTACATACTTAAACAATAATAAATACGGCAATATCATTTTGCAAGAATAAACCTCTTGTTTGCTTTTAATAGGATTCCGTTCGAAACTTTATTTATTTTAAGATATTGGTTTTGAATTTGCCGCGCTAATTTAATCTACAACCGTCTGGCAACCCTCTAACGCCCGCTGCCAACTTATCGACGCGGCGTTGCCACACATGCACACAACTTTCAATTCAAATTTAGATAGAAACACGAAACGTAGTTTTAAGGCTGGACACTCGGCAAGTAAATATTATATATAAGTTTAATTGAACAAATATACAAAAATCGGATGTGAAATACATCCATACAAAATATGCATAGGTTTGCATACCAAAACGTTAATTTGCAAATACATTTTCAATTTTTAAGGGGGTGCTAAGGGGTAAATTTTTTAGGGACCAGGCGGCCCCGGACTGCAATCTAGGTTTTGCACGAAAATGGGAAAGTTACAATGATCTTAGACATATTATTTATATATTGGCACATACTTCGATGTTTCGCAGCAACGGTCATAATATTCCAGTCAATCATAAGATCAACGATTTTGGGATAGTTGCAGGAAATGTGCCTTGGAAAGCCTTCATGTGTGTTGTTCCTAGTTCCCTCTTTTAACATTATCTCGGTATTTTTGTATATCTTCTTTAATTTTCCAAATTAGTTCTGGGTGAAATTGTATTTGCAATATTCATATTGCTGTGTATAACTTGTTTGTTAATCATGTTTGGCAACATATAAGCGACATTACTTACCTTATGTGTGTGGCGGAGAATTTAGATGTTTTTCGCACAATCGAAATAAAATTATCACCGAATATATTGCGAAACCTATATAAACAAGCACGAAATGAAAAAAACTGCTAAAAATCATGTTGACTGGAATAGAAAAAGTACCACCTCTAGCGGAGCAACTGAAACTGTCAGTTGCTTGAATTATAAAGCTACACGTTAGAATTTTAGACAAAATAATACCTGGCAACTAAGTCGCTTGCCAACACATTTTCTGGCAGTCAAATTTGTATTTCAGTTGAGTTGCAATGGCCGCAGCCAGTGTTGTGTTACACGTTAATTGCGAAAGAGTGGCAGCCTTGGACAAACTGATTTGACATTTGCTGTGGCAGCGAGGCAGAGAGCTGCAACAGGTAACACCCATAGAGCGATTGAGTAATAAGAATAAAGAGCGCAATTCGTGATCACGAGCTTTTACTCAAAATGGTTCAGGCTAGCCACTCAGCGCGCAAACACAAATTGCAAACTCGACGCCCATCTACTGTTGTTGTGCTTTGCAAAGTCACAAACATACGTCTTCTTCTTCTTGCATTGGTTTCTACTTGCAGCAGACCAATTTTATTCAAATTTTTATCATTTTTCATTTTCGAGCGACCAGGACACCCTTTCCCTGAGTAGGGTAATTCAACTTTTTCTTAGTGTTATTAACACTGATCCTAAAACATCTAAAAAAAATATTAAATCAAAGTAAAGAAAAAAGGTTTCTTCCTATTTGCTGAATTACAATAGGAACTATTATTTAAAATATGTTTTGTATAAATATTTTATTTAATAATTGCATAAATAAGGGTATTTATGCCTCGTCGAACCAATATAATACAAACATTCTTATTACTCTACGGCCGAAATCGTTGCACTCTGCTGCTGACCCGAGCAACGATCTCAGTCGCTGGGCTAGTTTCGAAAAGGCGTGCGTGTGCATATGTTTGTGTGTGTGTGCATGCACAAGTACACAACAAAGACAATATAAACACTAAGATGCCCAAACCAAAGACATGCAAGACAAAATTTTTAGTGTGGCTTTTCGCTCTTCAAAATCCACGCCCGCCGAGTGGCCTTTCGCTCTCCAAAAGCCACACGATGAAATGCCGAAATCGTTGCGCTCTGCTGCTGACACGAGCAACGATCTCAGTCGCTAGGCTAGCTTCAGCAAGGCTGGTCGAAAGCGCTCGTATTAGCCTGCGTCGTGCGCGTGAATATGTTTGTGTGTGTGTATGTGTGTGCGCAAGCACACAATGTGTATGCACAAGACCACAATATGTATGAATATTTCAGTGGCGTAGGCGGGATTTTTTTGGGAGAAGGGGTTTCAAATAAATATTTTTCTAATAAAGGCAGGTGGTCTTTTGAGGGTTACATCACACCCCAATCTAAATATATACATAGTTGGAAGTTTGTAAAAACAATGCAGCAAAACTTGAAATTCCTTGTATAAAAAAATAAAATATTTATTTTGAAAGCCACTTCCCCCAAGAAAAATCCTGCCTACGCCACTGAAATATGTTATTTATGCACTGCATTGACATTGGCTGCCGAAAACCCTTTTTTTCTTGTTTTCTTGCGCCGACCGCGACCTATCCCAATGTTATTAAAATGTGTTGCAAAGGTTGTGATGTAGAAATTTAATAACTTTAAGGCAGCTGATTGAAATAAATTACTATTTTATATGATATATTAAAACAACATTACACATTAAATGACGTTCCGACTGCGTAATAATCGTTCACAGTACATAAAAGTTATTGTTATTTTGAAAAAATATAGAATTTTTAAATTTCGTAGGGGCTAAGGTAGGCGTGTCCAACATTTTTTGGCTCGATCTTAAGAGGAGGTTACTCAAACACTGTCTGCCAAATTTGTTGAATCTAGCTCAAAAATTGGGGGAGATATAGATTTTCGCGATTTGCGGGGGCGGCAGAGGGCGTGGCCGGTAAATTTTTTACGATCCTTAAACGGCGGTATCAGCCATCCACATTGAAAATTTGGTGACCCTAGCTTTAAAACTGTGATAGATATAGGCTTTCGCACTTTGCGGGGGCGGGAGTGGGCGGGGGTGGGCGTGGTTGGGAAATTTATACCCTTCTTATTGTAGGGAATCAAGGCGTTGGTGAGTTTCAATCTAAAATGAACCCACACTTAGATACGTAAGTATGTATGTATATATAACTGTATGTCTGCAATTGACTCGACTTTAACAAATTGTGATTGTAAGTGATAAGAATGATTGGAGAAGCGTACAAGCTATTCTTCATTAAAGTTTCGCCGCGCAGTAGAGCAGACAACAATTGTGCTCTTATCTTTTGTATTTTCCATGTGCGAGCATAAATAACGTGTCTAACCTACAACATACTATGTATGTATGAACTCCCTTAACCCTAAAGTTTAACACCAGTTATTAAAGAAAACAAAATAAAATAGAATTTTCGAAAAGCAAATGTACAGCAACTAACTTTAGTATGAATGTACACACACACACATACATACATACATACGAACATGTGTATACGCATTTGCGTTTTGCGTTGTGGGGAATGGGCTTTAGAACAGCTAGAAAGCTATCGAATACACCACTGCTGCATTTATCGTTCACGACAAGTAAATGGAGATTGGCTCTCTCAGTCGTGAGTTAAGGTTAAGCGCTACAAATTTAAGAGAACAAAATTTAAATTACCAATTGCGAAAGTGTTGGACAGTGACAGGCTATGGACAATAAAACAGAGCTTGATAGAGGTATAATGCGAATAATCGCAGTAAATGTGTTGTTTACGAGTAAGGTTTTCACGACTTAATGTCGAAATTTGACATTAGTTATAAATTCCCGAGTAAGTATCCTACCTTTTATTGGACGGTAAGAAAATTGAAATGTAAATACAATCTGAACTTTTATAATAAGTTTTATTTTTTCAGATGAACAGCGCGATTTAAAGCCATAAAAATACTTTTTTAGATATTTTCCAACGATTTCTTCGATTCCAACGGACAAGTAAAGCCGCCCAAATTTTGTCTGATCATAGAAGCCAACTGGCGTAGATATGCTTCTGTTTTCGAACCAAAAACTATAACATTATCATCGAACATTACCGTAATAGCTGTATGCTAAGAGAATAAAAGTGTTATATTTGATTTGTTTTTTATAACCGTTACCATTATAACAGCGATGCCTGAACACATCTTTGTAATACCAGCTCAAGTTCAGGCCATCTGCCACAAAGCCACGCTTGCGATATGCAGTAAATTCTCAGTCTAATTCTTGATCTAATTACAAATTCTGAGCTTTACTTAAGCCCGTTGTAGAGAGTGCTGTAGGGGTTCTATACAAATTGCCACGCAATGTGAACAACGCACAAGTCGTGACGTCACACGTTTCAATCTCAACTTGTACAACCTTTCAGTCTCTGTTATCGCTCAGCAAAGAGCCTTGATGCTCAGCTTTGCTTCTTATATTCAACAGTCGACAATTGCCATCAGCGCCGAATGCTTACTTCTGCGTCTACATTTTGAAACCGCTTCCAATCAAGCAACACGTGGACTGCTTCAACTGTAAAATCCACGCTTACGTTTAATTGCAATTAAAGCGATTTAACAGCGAGACCGAAGCGAAGCACATGTAAGTGGCCTGCAGTTAGTTATGTTAAATAGTTATGTTAAATAGTTATGTTAAATAGTTTGCAATTGAAAACTGTAGGCCTGTTAAAGGGATTTTTGTTTTTTAGCACTATGTGTGATACAGTTTGTGTACAT
Organism: Drosophila robusta; assembly: GCA_035043565.1. NCBI lineage: Eukaryota > Metazoa > Arthropoda > Insecta > Diptera > Drosophilidae > Drosophila > Drosophila robusta. Next base: position 16,001,431 of record JAWNMW010000257.1, on the reverse strand, counting down.
ATAAATATATACGTTTGATCGCAAAACCGGTCTGGAGTTCAGACAGAGGGCATGCTGTTGTTCCCACGGGCAGAACACAGTTGCTGTTGTTGTTTCTTGTTGTGAACTCTGATTGAATTCGGACAAAATTCAAAATGTGCATTGCACATATCAAATACAAATAAGCCCATGTGTTCCCAGAAGTCAAATAAATGTAATAGTTTGAACGACATCAGTTCTTGAAATAACCAATCCACAATCTACAATTTGTATAGTTATCGTAGAAAAATATAAATTACACATTTGCACATTTTTTGAAAATCAAATGAAGCAATAGTAACTGGAAACTCACTTTTAAATAACAGTGTGTACATATTTATACAATTTCGGGCAAAATGTGAATAAGTTAGCCGCAATAAATGAAATATATTCTTGTGCAGCACCTAGAGTTCAGTTTTTTTAAAACATAAAACTTCAGTTTTTAAGATCTAGCTTGTGTTTAGGAATAGTTTCAAAAAATATAGAAGCTTGAAGAAATTTCTTTTTGATTAAAAAAGTAACTGCTAACTTTAAAGAAAAACACGGACTGCGCCGGGCTATACCAGTAGATAACATATAGGCCTGATCGTTAGTTTGGTATTAAATTTAATCCTAAGCATAAGCACAATTTCTATCTAATTAGACAGCAATTATTTAATAAATATATGTATTCATTTATTCGTTAAGCTGTGTGACTATCACTTTCGCATTATTTGTTTATTTTGCTAAATTGGAGCCTGTTTGCCACAGGCGAGGGCCTGTCTCATCCACTTTCAAAATTCAACAAACATTTGATCTTATTTATTATTATTTATAATTCCACAGACAGCTCCAAACTGCTGACATACGTACAAACAAAAAAAACTCCCAATTTAGTTGAATGGGTAGATAATGCAGACAGATGCAGAAAAAAACGCGTCTCGTATTCCGCTTGAAATAAAATCTGATGGGATAGGGCATTCGTGGAGTATACAATTATTGAGTAATGCTAACATCTGAGAAACATAATATAATACAATCTTTGCCTCCATAACAACCTTATCTATATTAGAATTATAATACGTTCCAAAAGTGAACTGAGTGTATTGTCCGTCCGTCTGTCTCTTCGTATGAATGCAATTTTCTTAGCCGCTTATGCAGCTGGAAACTTGAAATTTGGAATATATACTCGTGTGTGCTAGCGTCAGATAAAGTGTTAAGATTTTTTGGCTACGCCCACTGGGGGCGTGGCAAATTGTTAAAATCGCTATATCCGCCTCAGTTTTAAAATTAGATTCTGCCCATTTCGCAGACTGATTACTGATGACCTCCTCTGATGATTCATGAATGAAATCCATGAATATTGGGCCGAGAAACTCCATATCTCCCACAGCCTTAGAGCTGGAGTTACCAAATTTGGCAGGCAGCTTTTCGAAGGCTTCCTTTAACTTTCAATAGATCAATATTTTTGCAAAACAATACTTTAATTCCTTGTTTAATAATTGTTTTTCGCAATCCAAATAATTGTCCGTTCCTTGTTCAGCAGCGAAATGTCCACAAGCGATTGTTACCTGGAGCTGGAGGATGGCACCGTTATGCCGGGCTGCTCGTTCGGCGCCAAGGGCACGCCCACCAGCGGCGAGGTGGTCTTCCAGACGGGCATGGTCGGCTACACGGAGGCACTGACGGATCGCTCCTACAGCGAACAGATCCTGGTGCTGACCTATCCGCTGATTGGCAACTATGGAGTGCCGGATGTGAAGCAGCTGGACGCGTACGGGCTGCCGGAGCACTTCGAGTGGCTCGACGGCGCCGTCCAGGTGGCCGGCCTCGTGGTCGGCGAGATCTGCGAGACGCCCTCCCATTGGCGCTCGCAGCAGACGCTCTCCCAGTGGCTGGCCGGGCACCGGGTGCCCGGCATCAGCGGCATCGATACGCGCGCCCTCACCAAGAAGCTGCGCGAGCAGGGCAGCCTCCTCGGCCGCATTGTCTACGAGGCGCCCGGCAAGCAGCCAACTCCTTCGTTTCTCGATCCCAACGAGCGCAATTTGGCGCGCGAGGTGGCCATCAAGGAGCCGGTGCTGTACAAGTCGCCGGTGTCCGGCGGACCGCGCATCGCCGTCATCGATTGCGGGCTGAAGCTGAACCAGCTGCGCTGCCTGCTGGACCGCGGCAGCTCCGTGCAGCTGCTGCCGTGGAGCGCCCGACTGCAGGAGGATCAGTACGACGCCCTGTTCCTGTGCAACGGGCCGGGCAATCCGAGCAGCTGCCAGCCGATTGTCGAGCACGTGCAGCGCGTGCTCGCGGCCGGCGACAAGCCCATCTTCGGCATCTGTCTGGGCCACCAGCTGCTGGCCAAGGCCATCGGCTGTGCCACCTACAAGATGAAGTACGGCAACCGGGGCCACAATCTGCCCTGTCTGCATCGCCCGACCGGACGCTGTCTGCTGACGTCGCAGAATCACGGCTACGCCGTGGACCTCGCCCAGCTGCCCGGCGACTGGGAGGAGCTGTTCGTGAATGCCAACGACGGCACCAACGAGGGCCTGGTGCATCGCAGCCGGCCGTACTTTTCGGTGCAGTTCCATCCGGAGCATCATGCGGGTCCGCAGGACACCGAGTTCCTCTTCGACGTGTTCATCGATGCGATCAAACAGCCGCAGATTCCCATACCGAAGCTGATCGAGCGCCGGCTGCGCGTCATCCAGCCGGAAGCGTTGCCGCGGCCGCGCAAGGTGCTCATCCTGGGCTCCGGCGGACTGTCGATCGGCCAGGCCGGCGAATTCGACTATTCGGGATCGCAGGCGATCAAGGCGCTGCGCGAGTCCAACATCCAGACGGTGCTCATCAATCCCAACATCGCCACCGTCCAGACGTCCAAGGGCATGTCGGACAAGTGCTACTTCCTGCCGCTGACGCCGGACTACGTCGAGCAGGTGATCAAATCGGAGCGGCCCAACGGCGTCCTGCTCACCTTCGGCGGCCAGACGGCGCTCAACTGCGGCGTCGAGCTGGAGCGCGCCGGCGTCTTTGACAAGTACAATGTACGGATTTTGGGCACGCCCATCCAGTCGATCATTGAGACGGAGGATCGCAAGCTGTTCGCCCAGCGCGTCAACGAGATTGGCGAGCGCGTCGCGCCCTCCGAGGCGGTCTATACCGTTACGGAGGCGCTCGAGGCCGCCGGACGTTTGGGCTATCCGGTGATGGCGCGCGCCGCCTTCTCGCTGGGCGGACTCGGCTCCGGTTTCGCCAACAACGAACAGGAACTGGAAACGCTCGCCCAGCAGGCGCTGGCCCACTCCAGCCAGCTGATCGTGGACAAGTCGCTGAAGGGCTGGAAGGAGGTGGAGTACGAGGTGGTCCGCGACGCGTACGACAACTGCATCACCGTGTGCAACATGGAGAACTTCGATCCGCTGGGCATCCACACCGGCGAGAGCATCGTGGTGGCGCCCTCGCAGACCCTCTCCGATCGCGAATACCAAATGCTCCGCAATACGGCGCTCAAGGTCATCCGGCACTTCGGCGTCGTCGGCGAGTGCAACATCCAGTACGCCCTCTGTCCGCACTCCGAGCAGTACTACATCATCGAGGTGAACGCCCGGCTCTCGCGCAGCTCGGCGCTGGCCAGCAAGGCCACCGGCTATCCGCTGGCTTACGTCGCCGCCAAGCTGTCGCTGGGCGAGCCGCTGCCGGAGATCCGGAACTCGGTGACGGGCAACACGACCGCCTGCTTCGAGCCCAGCCTGGACTACTGTGTGGTGAAGATACCGCGCTGGGACCTGGCCAAATTCGTGCGCGTGAGCAAGCACATCGGCAGCTCGATGAAGAGCGTCGGCGAGGTGATGGCCATTGGCCGGAGCTTCGAGGAGGCCTTCCAGAAGGCGCTGCGCATGGTCGACGGCGACGTTCAGGGCTTCGATCCGTATGTGTCCGCCGACTACAGCAAGGATCAGCTGTCGGAGCCGACCGACCGCCGGCCCTTCGTCCTGGCCGCCGCGCTCCGTGCGGGCCTGTCCATCGAGGAGCTGCACGAGCTGACCAAAATCGATCGCTGGTTCCTCCACAAGCTGCAGCACATCATCGACTTCTACGGCCAGCTGGAGTCCGCCGGCAGCCAGCTGGCGCCGGCACAGCTGCTGGCCGCCAAGCGGCTCGGCTTCGCCGACAAACAGATCGCCGTGGCCACCAAGAGCACCGAGCTGGCCGTGCGCCAGCAGCGTCACGAGCACAACATCCGTCCCTTCGTCAAGCAGATCGACACCGTTGCCGGCGAGTGGCCGGCGAGCACCAACTATCTGTACAACACGTACAATGCCGCCGAGCACGACGTACAGTTTCCCGGCGGACACACAATTGTCGTCGGCTCCGGCGTCTATCGGATCGGGTCGTCCGTGGAGTTCGATTGGTGTGCCGTCGGCTGTCTGCGCGAGCTGCGCAACCTCAAGAAGTCGACCATCATGATCAACTACAATCCGGAAACGGTGTCCACCGATTACGATATGTGCGATCGCCTCTACTTTGAGGAGATCAGCTTTGAGGTCGTCATGGACATCTATGAGCTGGAACGCTCCGACGGCATCATACTCTCAATGGGCGGCCAGCTGCCGAACAACATTGCGATGGATCTGCATCGGCAGCAGGCCAAGGTCCTGGGCACGTCGCCGGAGTCGATCGATTGCGCCGAGAATCGATTCAAGTTCTCGCGCATGCTGGACCGGAAGGGCATCCTGCAGCCGCTGTGGCGGGAGCTGACCAATCTGCAGTCGGCGGTCGCCTTCTGCCAGGAGGTGGGCTATCCGTGCTTGGTGCGGCCGTCGTATGTGCTCTCCGGCGCCGCCATGAATGTGGCGTATTCGGATCAGGATCTGGAGACGTATCTGAATGCCGCGTCCGAGGTGAGTCGCGAACATCCGGTGGTCATATCGAAGTTCCTCACCGAGGCCAAGGAGATCGATGTGGACGCCGTTGCGGCCGATGGCCAAATCCTGTGCATGGCCGTATCCGAGCACGTGGAGAACGCCGGCGTTCATTCCGGCGACGCGACGCTGGTGACGCCGCCGCAGGACCTGAACGCCGAGACCCTCGAGGCCATCAAGCGCATCACACGCGACCTGGCCAGCGTCCTGGACGTCACCGGACCCTTCAACATGCAGCTCATCGCCAAGAACAACGAACTGAAGGTCATCGAGTGCAACGTGCGCGTCTCGCGCTCCTTTCCCTTCGTCTCCAAGACGCTCGACCACGACTTCGTCGCGACTGCGACGCGCGCCATCGTCGGCATGGACGTGGAGCCGCTCGACGTGCTCCACGGCGTCGGCAAGGTCGGCGTCAAGGTGCCCCAGTTCAGCTTCTCGCGCCTCGCCGGCGCCGACGTCCAGCTGGGCGTCGAGATGGCCTCCACCGGCGAGGTCGCCTGCTTCGGGGACAACCGCTACGAGGCCTACCTGAAGGCCATGATGTCCACGGGCTTCCAGATACCCAAGAACGCCATTCTCCTCTCCATCGGCAGCTTCAAGGTAACGCTGACTCTCCGCATGCCCTGCACCCTGAACAAAGGGTATATTGGTCGGGTGCAAATGTATGCGACGGGCAGAAGGAGGCTTCTCCAAACTTATAAACTATATATATTCCTGATCAGCATCGCTAGCCGAGTCGATTTAGCCGTATCCGTCTGTCGGTCCGTGTGTCCGCCTGTCTGTCCGTGTGTCCGTCTATCTGTCCGTGTGTCCGTCTATCTGTATGAACGCGTCGATCTCGGAGACTACAAAAGCTAGAAAGCTGAACTTTGCCTTTTTAAGTTTGAGTTTACCATACGCAGATCAAGTTTATTTCGAATTATCAATAACTCGATCCGTCTGCTTATTATCGATAATTATCGTTTTTTTATTCGGTTTTTTGAGCATATCTCAGCAACTATAAAAGCTAGAGCCACAAAATTTGGATTATTATGTTCTCGAGAAGCATACGCAGATCAAGAATACTTTCGGATTTTGGATACCTTCCCCCACTCGGCGCAAATATGAAAAAATCGCTATTTAAGCACTAGAAACCTGCTCTTTGGTTTGCACATAGAAGATCCTGCTCTTAGTTGAGAATTTAGTTTCCATAGGGGGGCCAAGCGCAGCTGCTGAGTAAAGTGCGCAGCATTCGGCGTGCATTTGTGTGATTTTGTGTATGCAAAGGGATTGAAATGTATGTAAAGAGAAGGTTCAGGGTATTCCCTAGTCGGGCGCTCCCGACTAGAACTTGTGAAAATAATTTGTGAAATACTCGTCTTGCTGTCCGTCCGTTTGAACGCTATTGCAGCTACATATAGACTTTAAATTTGGATTATATACTCCTGTATTCTCGCATCAGAAAAAATGTTAAGATTACTTTGATATGATTGATATGATATGATATATCTCCCTCGTTGTTAAAGATAGATACATCAAACTGTTTCAGGCGGATTACTGATGATCTCCTCTAAAGATCAAATACATAGTTTTTGGATACGCCCACTGAAGGCGTGACAAAGCCATAAAATCCATTTATCTTGGGTGCGTGTAAGCTGGGAAAATCCTCCCACAATTTTAGAGCTAGAGCCAATTAGTCAGACAGTTTTCGGTTGACCTCCTCTAAATAAAAAATCTATATCTTTCTAAAATTTCAATAGTAGTACTAATACATTTATTTCTCCCCTCTGTTCAGCACAAAATGGAGCTGTTGTCCTCCATCCGAGATCTGGCCAAGATGGGCTACAAGCTCTACGCCTCGATGGGCACCGGGGACTTCTACGCGGAGCACGGCGTTGATGTGAGTACATTCACGAGATTTACAATCCCAATTTGGCACTACTTTGTTTTGCTCAGTGTAACAACTGCACTAACTTTGATTGACTTTGTTTGGGGGACTGCGTGTTTGAACAACTTTTCCGAGATAAAATCCGAGCTGGCACCTAAAAGTTGAACGACCTTTTTACACTCGTTCACAAAGTGAATAGAGTATATTGGGTTTGTGCAATGCCCGTCTGTCCGTCTCTGGCGATTGTAGCCGTCTGCAAGAACTTTAAGTTTGAGTTTTGTATTTTTTTTAAATTTTATTTTACTAAAATAATAGTTAAATTTAAATTTTAACTGTACTAAAAACCAAGAAAGCTAAATTTACTTTTGCAAAGGTCAAATATTCGCAATTTGCAAAAGTTCAGAAGCGAATGAAAAGGAAATAACGGAGTTAATATCTTGGAATTGATAACAGTAGAGATAAGAGTTAGCGGTGAACAAAGTTTTGTTGGCAAAGCCAACAATCTGATACAGTGGGCTCAGTTCAATTTTAATTAAGCAAAAATGTTTTACTTCAAATTTAGGACTGTTTATAATTTCGGTTAGAATTAAAGCAGAAGAGATGAGTTAAAAATTCTTAAAACTGTGAACGAAAACCCTCAAATCAGCTTAAGACAATTGGATATTAAAATATATTTTTATATCCTATCCTATAAAAACCTTATATAAATAACAGTTTTATTTCAAGCGATTTTCAGCTTAGAGCACTTTTGACATATTATACTAATTTTATTTCAAAACCCCTTCAAAACTAAATAAAGTTTTCCAGTACAGTTTTTGCAGCACATCTGAAAATAAATATTTATTTTAAAATGAGAATATTGGGAGATTGCGGTTTTGTTTTTACTTACAAAGATACGTCTGTTTAGATGGGGGCTAAACTCTTAAACAAATTCAAAGTGTGTTAAAGAAAAAGAAAGATTGAAAGGTATAAATTGTTTATTTAATAAAATTAACTATAATACATTCAGCAAAAAATAGATTACGTCAACTTGCCACGCCCCTAGTGGGCGTACCCAAGCTACGATAGTGGCCAGCAAGTTGGACACAAGGTCAATATACTCTGGGCGAGTATAACAAATATAAACGCCTATTTATGTAGCAGATAGATTACTATAAGTAAAAAAAGATGTGATAAAAGGGCACAGAAAGAAGCTAATCGGACAGACACGAACCGAGTATACTCTACTGACTTGGTAACAAACATAGTCTTAATTATATGGAAGATATCTATAAATAAAAATAAAGACAAATATTTTCTTAAACTCTTAATCGCTTATTTATATAGAAGATAGGTATAAATCTAAAAGAAAAGCCAAATATTTTCTAAACGACTTTTAAAGACGTGATGAAAGGTTACAGACAGAAGCAGAAACCGAATATACTCTATTTGTATAGAAGATACCCATAAATAAACTCTTCAATGCTTATTTATATAGCAGATAGATATATATAAAACCAAAAGAAAGATATGATAAAAGGCCACAGACAGACACGAACCGAGTATACTCTATTGACTTGGTAACAAACATAAACTCTTACTTATATGGGAGATATCTATAAATAAAGAAAAGACAAATATTTTCTTAAGCTCTTAATCGCTTATTTATATAGCAGATAGATATCTATAAATCCAAAAGAGATATGATAAAAGGCCACAGACAGACACGACCCGAATATACTCTATTGACTTGGTAACAAACATAAACTCTTACTTATATGGGAGATATCTATAAATAAAGAAAAGACAAATGTTTTCTTAACGACTTTTAAAGACGCCATAAAAGGCCGCAGACAGAAGCTAATCGGACGTACTTGAAGGCTACCTCGCATGGACTGATTTATGCGGACAGTGGCGATAAGGCCGGCGTCCAGGGGCGTAGTCCGAGGGGGGCTTTTGGCTAGTTGAAGGCGCTCTTCAGCTTGTGCGTGTTGCGCTTGAGCAGGTCGCGCAGCTCGTGGCGCCTTAATTCCGGGGCCAGGGATTGCATCAGCTGCTCCGTCCGGGAGCCGATGGCCTGCAGGGCGCCGGGGTCCAGCTGCAGGCGCTGGAGCAGGCCGCCCAGCAGCGCGTTGTGCTCCACCGCTGGCTCGGCAGCCGGCGCCGGCGGTGGCTCCACGGGCGCCGTGATGGGCTCCGGCGCCGGATGCAGCTGCACCGTGTGCTCCACGGCGAGCTGGGGAGACGGGCGCGGCCGGGGACTGGCGCTGGGACTGCTGGCCGGGGCGCCGCCGCCGCCGCTGCTGCTGGTCCGCTCGAGCTCGCTGGCCGCCTGGCAGAGCGCGGCCGTGTAGTGCTGGGCGTACTGGGAGCAGCCCAGCTGCTGGTAGAGCCGGCAGAGGCGCTGCGCCTGCTCCAGGTAGAGCTGGGCGTGCTGGCCGTTGCGGAACTCGGTGGCCTTGGCCAGCATGGCCAGCATGTGGTCCAGCAGCAGCTCCAGCAGATTGGTGCGCCGCAGAATCTCGACGCCGTCGTTCAGCTGCGGCGTCGTTGTTGTTGTTGTTGGGGCGGACAGCTCCTGCGAGCTGGGCGGCATCAGCAGCGGCAGCTCCAGCTTGAGGGAGTCGCCGGAGCGGCGCCGCTGCTCGGCCAGCTGCAGCTGCTGGGCGCGCAGCAGCTGCGTCTTGCGGCGCAGCTTGCCCGCGTGCGCTCCTGGTGCTGCCGCATGCCCAGCAGGCCCTGAGCATCGCTGGAGCAGCTGGCTCCTGCTCTTGCTCCTGCTTATGCTCCTCCTCCTCCCCCCGCTCGACGGGCAGCGGATTGCGCGCAAACTTGGCCCAGCTGCGCAGCTGCAGATAATCCCGGGCCACCAGCGTCTCCAGCAGCCGGCCGTAGTCCAGCGCCGGATAGAAGTCGTCGGCGTGCTCCAGCTGGCGCAGCGCCCGCAGCACGTGCACCAGCGGCTGCTCGCCAATGGCCGCCATGATCCCTCGCAGCTCCATCAGCGCATCCTCCGGCACGTGCTCGAACAGATTGCGCCGCTCGACGAAGAAGTCGCTGAGGTGCTTCTTGGCCAGGCAGTCGGCGAAGGAGCGCACGAGGCGCACGAGCTGCTCGCCGAGGAACTCCTCCGGCCAGTCGTTGCTGTGCCGCTCGCACTGCCAGAAGAGATGCGTGCGCAGCTGCTCCATGATGTGGCCCAGCGGCTGGCAGCGCTCGTTGACGCAGCTGCGCACGAGCACCTTCATCAGGAGCAGCACCTTCAGCTGCATGCGCGTCAGCTGGCGCTCCAGATACTGGGCCGCCTGCGGGAAGACGATGCGCCACTCGAGCTCCCGGAACGGATTGCGCGCCCGCTTCGGCGCATAGCCGGCGGGCACCACGTGGTAGCCGAAGGCCTGGATCCGCTTGCGCATCGCCGCCGTTGGCCACTCGAAGCGCTCGCCCGTGTGCAGGTTCGTCAGCTGGGGCCGGGCGCGCAGATTGAACTCGAAGGCGCAGTCCGGCCAGGTGTGCGGCACGTGGATGGCGGGCACCAGCTCCTCCGTGGCCGTGTAGACGCTGCAGCCGCGATAGCTGGCGCCGGCCAGCTGCGCCTGGCCGATGCCCAGCGCCCGGGCCAGCTGCTGGCGCAGCAGCTCCCCGAAGTAGTGCATGAACTGCTGCGAGCTGAGGTAGCACTGCTGGAGCAGGGCGCGCCGGCGCTGCTGCTCCACGCGGCACTGGCGCAGCACCTGGACGGTCTCGTAGCCGGAGCGGCAGCTGCCCGGCCGCGCCTGCTGTTGCTCCAACTGCCCCTGCTCCTCCTCCTCGCTGCTGCTGCTGCTGTCCGGCTCGTCCTCGTCGTCGCTCTGCTCCAGCCAGGCGGGCAGGCAGCTGGCCAGCCGGCAGACGCACGCCTCCGGCAGCACATTCCGCTCCAGCGGCACCCGGCCCAGCTGCAGCTCCTCGAACGGACGCTGCGTGTTCAGGCGCGCGATGTAGACGTGGTCGTAGTCGCCCTCGCACCAGCTGCCCCTGTCCAGGCCGGTGCTGTAGCCGGAGCTGGCGTCCGTGTAGACGCCATCGATGTCCGGGTCGGGGTCCAGGTCCTGCTCCTGCTCCCGCTCGACGTCGCCCTCGTCGCTGCTGCTCGGCGCGCGCCGCACGGGCGCCGGCTCGCGCATCTTCAGCCGGACGTAGCCCAGCCAGCGGCTCTGCTCCAGCAGCTTCACGTACTCCCTGCTGCACGGCGTCGTGCTGTAGTAGTCCGTCTCCAGCAGCACCTTGCACAGCGCGGCTATCGAGTCGTAGTTGGCGTCGTGCGCCCGCGCCACGTCCACGTTCTCGAACACCACGTAGGTCAGCCTCCGCTGCAGCGGCTGCGCCTGCGTCGGCGCCGGCGCCTGTCCCCGCTGGCCTCCCTGTGGACAGAGATCGGCATTGAATAGACTGGCAGCCCAATAGAACTATCGACATTTCCTGCACTCTTTGCAAATGTGGAAAATGTCAAATATGGTTTTCCATTTTCGACTTTTTTTTGGTTTCTTTCAAATGTGAAATGTTGCCTGAACGATTTCCCATAATAGCCCATTCCACTGTGAAATGTGAAATATATAACAGCCCAATTTCACTATCTTTGCAAATGCTTCAAATGTTGCCTGAACGTTTTCATATAGTTGCCCATTTCACTATCAACATTTCTTATATTTTTCTGCAAATGAAAAATTTTTCCTGAACCTTTTCCTATAATAGGTAAATCACCACTATCAACATTTCTGACATTCTTTGCAAATGTTCAAAATGTGAAATATGTAAAATGTTCCCTCAAAAGAAACAACATATCTTACAAATTTAACATATGTTAACAACAACCAATGTTGCAGTTTTAAAATATTATAAGAAATTTAATTTAATTGAATAGAAAGTCGTCTCGCAATATTTAATCGCCTGATTCTACATTTCTTAAATTTTTTGCAAATGTTCAAAATGTGAAATATGTTGCCTGAACGATTTCCCATAATAACGCATTCCACTGTCGACATTTCTTATATTTTTCTGCAAATGTTCAAAATGTGAAATATATAACAGCCCAATTACTCCATCGACACTTCTTACATACTTTGCAAATGGTCAAATGTTCAAAATGTATGTAAATATGTCTAAACGTTTTCGCATAAGAAACACGTCTCACATTTTTAACATAAGCCTCAAATGTTGCCATTCACCCCGAAAACTGACTTTAAGAGTTAAATTCTTTTATATCTGGGAGACTATAATATCTAGAGTTAGGAAATTTGGAAGGAATATTTCGTTTGTTGTGTTGGGCTCTCTCTTTCGCTTTAAATAAAGAGCACAATATGCTCAAATAATTTCCAAAAACTACAAATTTAAAAGCAGAGAGAATTTCGCAATGTTGCAAAATTAATGCCATATATAATATATATGCGATATAAAATATGAAAAAAAGTATATTTCAAATGAAAGTAAAATAAGTGAATTTTTAAAAGAAATTATTATTTAAAAGAAATGGGGTTAAACTAATTGATGCTAAATATTGAAATATAGATTGTTAATTTGATCTGTGTTCGGATTGAGCTGGACTAAAGAAATAAGTTGTGTTGTGGGAAAAGTGAATAAATTGAAACAGCGCCTCTCTATGCGATTTTCATGAACTCGACTACCAATCAGAAATAGTTGTGAGAGAGATCAGCAATGGCTTTTCATTATTATATTACGCTACCCGACTTGGACTCACGTGGGCTTGAAGAGCAGCCGCTTGGCGACGGCCGCGTCGATGGCGCTGGCGTGGAGCAGGCTGTGCTCGGTGAGGGTCTGGGCGCAGGCGCGCTGCTTGGCGGCCAGCTGCTCATCGATGGCGGCCAGCTCGTGCTCGAAGTGGCCGAAGAACTGCAGGCCCAGCAGCAGCTGATTCAGCAGGAACGTCTGCAGCTGCCGCTCCAGCTGATGGCGCGTCTTCTGCTCGATGATGCGCTGGTGCTCCTCCCGCTGCTGCTCCAGCGTCCGGGCGTACAGCGCGCTGACGCATTCGGTGGCGCTGCTGCCGTTGCTGCCGCCGAGCAGCCGCATCTGCGGCGCCAGATTGTGGCTGCCACGCGGACTGCGCCGCAAGCTGCGATTGCTGCTGCCGGCGCTGCCCCGTCGCTGGCGTCGCTTGCGCGCGTTGCGCTTCTGCAGCTTGGCCAGCTGCCGCTGGCGCTTCTCCTCCTGGCGGCGGCGGCGCTGCTGCACGCGCGGCGGCGCCGCCTCCGCCTCGGCCGCCCGCAGCTGCTGCAGCGGATTCGGCAGCGCGTCGCCGTCGGGCGTCTTCGAGCACTTGCAGCCCATGGCGGTCCTCTGCTGTTGGCCTGGCTATTATTTTTATTACTGTCGATCGCTGGCGCAGCCCAACTGCTGCGACTCTCGCTCCTTTCTGGCACTGATATCGATCGCTCCGATTTCCATTTTCATTTGCTCGCCATTGTCGTCGGCCAGATAAGATCAGCGATAGATAGAACAACGCAGCAACAACACCGTTCGAGACAAGTGTTGATTCTTCCGCCGCTTCCGGCTAGTCGAGTGGAGGCCTTCTTATCAGCGTGTTTATAGCCAATAGACACGTGCACTGTGGGCCAAAACAACAAATTAGGTGTGCAAAATATATTCCTCTTATGCCCTGAACTCATTTAAAAATGGATAAATCACTGATATGTTTGATCAGCATCACTAGCCGAGTCGATCTAGCCGTGTCCGTCTGTCCGTGTGTCCGTCCGTGCTTATTATCAATAATTGCCAGTTTTTTATCATGTTTTTTGAGCATATCTCAGAAGATACCGCCCTCTGGGTGAGTGTCTACCACAAATAACCAAAAGCGATCTTTTTCAAAAATAAGAATAATAATTAAGACTGCCTTAAGCTAATTTTACATTGCGAACGAGTGTTGCGCAGTCGGTTACACCCGACTGTAATGTTCGTACTTGTTTGCTATTTTTATATGATTAAGAACTAAAATAGCTGCTATCAAATTTCCATTCGTGCAATCTCTGAGGTCAGACAAACTACATTTTTGTGGCTAAAATTTGCAGTTCTACTAAAATTAAACCGAACCATCTTAAAAGAGAAAATGGTTCGGTTATTATATATTATTATATTATGCAGTTTATGCTGGAAAAGTATTGTAATCCCCATATGCCACACTTATTAGCCATGTTGTGTTGTGTAATAAAATGGATTTTTTGGTTTTCAATAATTCAAGAAACCATATTTGAATATGGGGTTTTTTGTTGTTGTTATTTTAACTGCGACAGTTAATTGTTGTGTTTTTTCCAATACTAATGGACTGTTATATGGCGTAATTAGTTTAACAAATGTGTTATCTATGTGCATTAATTAGAATACATTAAATTCAAGATAAATAACGCCAACGTCGAGGCCTAAAGCCGTAATTTGCAATCTTGTTAAAAAAAAAATTAAAAAGGTGGAAGTGAAAACAATTATTGAACAACTATTTAACGTTATCGATTTTTGTTATCGATGCATTTTTTCGATGATCCGGCGATGTCCTTTTTTCTACTCACAAATAAAAATGTTCGATCACCAGTTATCGATCGTCCGTTATTTAGTATCTGTCAGCTGGTCCCACTGTGCAAGCGTCGCTTGTACTGTTTTGTTGTTCTTGATGTTATACGTATTGGCATTATTGTACAAATACGAGTGAATTATTATGTAGGTCTATAAAGAGCAATATCTTTATGTGGCCCGTGCAAACATTTGATCGTGCTGGGCGTGGCCTTGGCCTCCGGCCACCCTGTCCCCAATCTGAGTGCTAACCGCTGTCCCGTTTCTGCTTCTTGTCCGTCTTGCAGGTGGAGTCCGTACAGTGGACATTCGACAAGACAACGCCCGACGACATCAACGGGGAGCTGCGACACTTGGCCGAGTTCCTGGCCAACAAACAGTTCGATCTGGTCATCAATCTGCCCATGCGAGGTGGCGGCATCCGCAGGTAAGCCACGGGCGGGACACCAGATTGGGACACGTGACGAACTGACTGCGATCAGGAATCCCCACTTTAATTTTGGTCACGAACATTCATTCGCGATCAGGACTCGACTTCGTTCGTCTCTCTGTCTTTCCAGAGATCCGGATCGGCACCCAACACCATATAGCTCTCATAAAAATTGTCTTTTTTTCTGTTTATCAATACTTCCTAACTAGACTGGGCGAGGGTGAGTCCCCAAATATTATCAACATAGACTCAAGACTGCATTCAGTTGATAAAGGAACGATCTTTCGAGAAGTAATAATAATAATAATAGTAATAATAATAATAACAATAATAATAATAAAAATAACAATAATAATAATAATAATAATAATAATAATAATAACAATAATAATAAAAATAATAACAATAATAATAATAACAATAATAACAATAATAATAATAACAACAACAATAATAATAATAATAATAATAATAATAATAATAATAATAATAACAATAATAATAATAATAACAATAATAATAATAATAATAACAATAATAATTACAACAATAATAATAGTAATAACAATAATAACAATAATAATAATAATAATAATAATAATAATAATAATCAATAACAATAATAATAATAATAACAATAACAATAACAATAATAATAATAATAATAATAACAACAATAATAATAATAATAATAATATTTCAAAATATATTTTAATGCAATTGATCATAAACTGCTATTTACAGTATAAAAGAAAGATCTATTAGCTAGACTAATAATAACTTCTACTCTGATATAAATATGAATTTATTTGTATTTAAGTAATGCCTGTAGATGTTGTTTATAGTCGGGGGCGTGGCACATCGTTTTAAATTGTATATGTCCCTTAGTTCTAAAGCTAAATACCTCAAATTTGCAAATAGATGACTTATGATCTCCTCCCAACGGTTTCCAGTTGGTTAACCTGGCTCGGAGTGTCGTCCCTGCCGCTGTTTCCATCAGCGCCATATTATTAATTATTAATTATTATTATTACTATCTTCGGAATTGCACGCAGGGTCTCCTCGTTTATGACGCATGGTTACCGGACCCGGCGCCTGGCGGTCGACTATTCCATACCGCTGGTGACGGACGTCAAGTGCACGAAGCTGCTGGTGGAGTCGATGCGCGTAACCGGCCGGAATCCGGGCATGAAGACGCACACGGACTGCATGACGTCGCGCCGGATTGTGAAGCTGCCCGGCTTCATCGATGTGCACGTCCATCTGCGGGAGCCGGGCGCCACCCACAAGGAGGACTTCGCCAGCGGCACGGCGGCCGCCTTGGCCGGCGGCGTCACCATGGTCTGCGCCATGCCCAACACGAATCCGTCGATCGTCGACCGGGAGACGTTCAACCAGTTCCGCGACCTGGCGCGCCTCGGCGCCCGCTGCGATTATGCGCTCTACGTGGGCGCCACGGACACCAACTGGGAGCACGTGCACGAGCTGGCGACGCAGGCGTGCGGCCTGAAGATGTACCTGAACGACACGTACGGCACGCTCCGGCTGAGCGACATGGCCGCCTGGCAGCGCCACCTCGCCCGCTGGCCGAAGCGGGCGCCCATCGTGTGCCACGCCGAGCGCCAGAGCATGGCGGCGGTGCTGCTGCTGGCGCACCTGCTGGAGCGGCCGGTGCACATCTGCCACGTGGCGCGCAAGGAGGAGATCCAGCTGATACGCGCCGCCAAGGAGAAGGGCATGCGGGTGACCTGCGAGGTCTGTCCGCACCATCTGTTCCTCAGCACGCGCGACCTGGAGCGCCTGGGCGTCGGCATGGCCGAGGTGCGTCCGCTGCTCTGCTCGCCCGAGGATCAGGAGGCGCTCTGGGAGCACATGGAGTACATTGACGTGTTCGCCACGGACCATGCGCCGCACACGCTCGCCGAGAAGCAATCGGAACGACCGCCGCCCGGCTTTCCCGGGCTCGAGACCATTTTGCCGCTGCTGCTCCAGGCGGTGCACGAGGGCCGGCTGACCCTGGAGGATATCAAGCGCAAGTTTCATCGCAATCCGCGCAGCATCTTCAATCTGCCGGAGCAGCCGCAGACGTACGTCGAGATCGATCTCGACGAGGAGTGGACGATCAGCAATGCCGAGCTGAAGACCAAAGCGCACTGGACGCCCTTCAGCGGCACAAGGTCAAGGGGCGCGTCCATCGCGTCGTGCTGCGCGGCGAGGTCGCCTACATCGACGGCCAGGTGCTCGTCCAGCCCGGCTACGGCCAGAACGTGCGCGCCAAGGTGCCGCTGCCGCAAAAGTTCGAGACGGAGGCGAACAGCGACCTGCCCAGCGACACCGACGTGAACGACACCTTCGCCCGGCTGCTCACCGACGGACCGCCCGCCGCCGCCGCCGCCGTCTCGCGCGGCACCACCGTCCACTTCGTGGACGAGCCGAGCACGAGCATCGCCGCCTCGCCGGCGGCGGGCAGCTTCCTCCGTCCGGTGTCGCCGTCGCCGCGCCTCCGGCTGGACTCCTCCAGCAATGCGACGCTGAAGGAGTATCTGCAGAAGAGCTCGCTGCTGGCCGAACCGAATCCGGTCGCCCACTGTCTGGTGGGCAAGCATGTGCTCTCCGTGGACACGTTCGACAAGGAGCGACTGAACGATATCTTCAATCTGGCCCAGCTGCTGAAGTCGCGCGTGACCAAGGATCGGCCGGTCGACGATCTGCTGCGCGGCAAGATCATGGCCAGCATCTTCTACGAGGTGAGCACGCGCACCCAGTGCAGCTTCAGCGCGGCCATGCAGCGCCTGGGCGGCCATGTGATCAACATGGACCAGGTCACCTCCTCGGTGAAGAAGGGCGAAACGCTCGAGGACAGCATCAAGGTGATGGCCAGCTACGCGGACGTCCTGGTCCTCCGTCATCCCGAGCCGGGCGCCGTTGCGGTAAGTGCACAAGAAGCAACTCA
This sequence comes from Drosophila robusta, assembly GCA_035043565.1. Taxonomy (NCBI): domain Eukaryota; kingdom Metazoa; phylum Arthropoda; class Insecta; order Diptera; family Drosophilidae; genus Drosophila; species Drosophila robusta. The sequence goes on along the minus strand of JAWNMW010000257.1, from coordinate 15,983,726 downwards.
GCCTGATCCCAATCGTAATCCCACCTTCTTCCTGCTGCTCCACAGCGCGCCGCTTCGTTCTCGCGCAAGCCGCTGATCAATGCCGGCGACGGCGTCGGGGAGCATCCCACGCAGGCGCTGCTGGACGTCTTCACCATACGCGAGGAGATCGGCACCGTCAACGGCCTGACCATCACCATGGTCGGCGACCTCAAGAACGGCCGCACCGTTCACTCCCTGGCCCGCCTCGTCACGCTCTACAATGTGACGCTGCAGTACGTCGCCCCCAAGGGCCTGGGCATGCCCGAGGCCATCATGCGCTATCTGCACCAGCGCGGCGTCACCCAGCTAATGTTCGACACCATCGAGGAGGCGCTGCCCACCACCGATGTCCTCTACATGACGCGCATACAGCGCGAACGCTTCGAGAGCGAGGAGGAATACCACAGCGTAAGTGCATATCCGGCCTTTTGATTCCCTGTAGCCCCAAATATCGTATGCCAATCTTAGAGTTGCCCTCCCACATCAACAGAAAACTCCCCACAACAAAAAACAGACACTTAAGACCCTAGCGATCGGGTGTAACCGACCACGCAATACTCTTGCACAGTACAAAAACAGTCGCAAACGGTCTTAATTATTATTAAAAATATAGATTTTTGTAATTTGTGGGAGTCATCCGATAACTATGCCAATTCTGCTGACTCCAGCTCTTAAATCGTGGGAGATATGGCTTTTCGCAATTTACCCGCCCCCAAGTGGGCGTGCCCAAGAAATGTTTGGCTCATCTTTAGAGGGATCTAGCTTTAAAACTGAGGGAGATACATAAATTAAATTAATTTGTCACGCCGTAAGTGGGAGATTTTTAGAGGAAATCATCCGTAAACTGTCCGTAAAAATTACAATTACAAAATTAACATTTAAACTGAAAGCGATATATATGTGGATTAAATCGATTTGCCACGCGTGTAGAGTGTAGAAATGAGAAATTGCATAATTTAAACCGATCTCCACTCACGTCTTCCACATTTTCTTGCAGTGTTGCGGCCAGTTTATTGTCACGCCCAAAATGATGACGCGGGCGAACAAGCGGACCATTGTGCTGCATCCTTTGCCGCGCGTCGAGGAGATCAGCCGCGACTTCGACTCGGATCCCCGGGCCGCCTACTTCCGGCAGGCCGAGTACGGCATGTACATTCGCATGGCCCTGCTGGCCATGGTCGTCGGCTGTCGCAGCACGGCGCTTTGAGCGCAATTCAATTTCAATCTATTTTTCTACTTTTTTACACTTTCTTTTTTTATACGCATATGATAAGCATTAATAAATAAACGCGACAATATCAGTTGTTCCTTGCATTTTATTGTGTGCATTCGGAGGCTGTTGTTGTCTCGGCTAGCCAACGATAGGTTGGCTATCGATAACATTGCAGCGTTGCCCAACACACGCGCGGAACATTTGCCAAAAGTGTGGCAGCCTTGTAATCAATTCGAATCATAACATTAATATAACGCTGATTACATACGAGGTAAGAAAAAACAAAACTGAATACATATAGTTAATTGGCTTAAATCTCTAGTTTTTGGCAGTGGCTGCAAACGCGGCCACCGCTGCGTCAGTCTCTTCTGTTCACAAACATCACGTGCTTTGCCCGCGTCGCCTCCCCTCCTCCCCGGGATTGTTTCTCAATAGCGCTCGACGACAATCGTTGTTGGCCATTGGCTGTCCTGGGCGCTGGGCTTGTCCTTGGCATCGACGCTGAGGCTGAGCGTGCTCTCCGCGAAGGCGGCATTGAGATTGCCGGACTTCTCCACGCCGGTCATGGCCACGGCCAAGGCGCTCGCATTTGCCGCGCCCAGCATTTGTTGCTTCTTGCCGTTCCTTTGGATGCAACAGCTGAAATATGCTTTAGTCGACTGGCTAGATCGGTCGTCCGGCGGCGTTCAACTTACGTTTTGCGCTTGCGACAGGCCACCATCGAAACGAGCACGGCCAGTATAATAATGGCCGCTAATAGGCCCGACAAACCTGCCACCATGGTCATCATGCCGTGCGGTTCCCCATCGGAGGTCACCTTGGTAACTGCCAAGTGCCAAGTGCCAACAGATAGAGAGTGTCATGAAAAGAGAGCGAGAGAGAGACGTTAGTGTTCCAGTTTTACGCATGCCTCGCTGTCTGCCAGCCCCAGCCCCGACTCCGGCCCCGTCTCCGGCCCCGGCGTGACTCATGATGCATTCGACTCAGAGTCTGCGTCTCAGGGCCGAAACCGTGCTGACTGCCGTTGAACTTCAACTTGTTGATAATCGGTGATTGGCTGAATTAAAGCATTAAAGCTGTCGCTGCTTTGCTTGGCTCTCCCGCACGGGCGACGGACAGGTGGGCGACATCTACACGCACTTCCGCCAACACGGCCGGTCACTTTCTAAGCCGGAAGCGGGCTTCACACTTACTTGAATCCTCGACGACAAAACGCTTGCTGTTGGGCAACGCCGACGCCTGCACAAAGCTATCCGACTCCATTTGAAAGCTCCGTTGATGCGATCTACGGCTAAGTGAGAAAAAGAAAAACAACAAAAGAGACCATGAAACCAGCTGTTCAAATTATTATTGTGAGCTGCATTGGCCAGACAAATGCAACATTGGTAATAACAATACTAATAACCGTTTATTTATGCTGCTATCTGTAGTTCATTGAATATTAACCCAGTTGGAGCAAACGATCGGCCCACGGCCACGCTCGACTTCATCCGATTGTTGGCCAATCTGCGTGTCTCCCCTCCCCTCCCCCCCCCTCCTCTCCCCTCCTCTCTCTAATTGTGGGCCGCACGCCCAGTTTCAGCTCGAAGCGGCTACGCACTGTGCTAATTAATTGATTTGCTCGATGCTTTAATCTGGCCTTATCAGCATACAACAACAACAACTGCGATGACAAGTTTCGGTTTTATTTTCAGTTTCGTTTTTCAATTGTTGTTGCCGGCGTTGTTGTCGTTTTTGTTGTTGCTGACAGTGATTTAGCCGACATTAATTAATTTGATTTAATTGTTAAGTGCGCGTTCTTAATCGTACGAAGAAGAAAATAAAGCCGAGAAAGTCTCGTCGCGCCGTCGCACACAACACTAAGCTACAAGGCACGGGAGTGCAAACCGGTCTAAAGCCGAACCGGTTCTAGCTCGGAGTTTCAATATATTTCAAATCATTAACAGCCAAACCAAAGCTCGAACCGAACCCTTTTCCTCCTAAAATATGTATTTTTTAACTCTTAAAAGAAAACAAAATTAAAAATTAAGTAAGCGAAATAATTTCCTATTAAAAATTATGTTCGTTTTAAATTTAATATAATTTAATATAATATAAAATTTAGCCAACTAAAATTATATTCATTAATATAAGAAAGAGCTCTGACACTATTAACTATTAGCTATTTGTGAATTAAGTCTTTGTGCAACTGCTCATTTCAAGAAGTTACGTTTTATTAATATTTTTTGTACATGCAACATTTTGAAATTGAAGCAGAAATTTATTTGTTGCTTGACTAATTTACTCAAGGTTTCTCAATCAGCAATTGTGTTCAAGACTAAGAAGTAAGTAAAAAAAAACAGCCTTTTTATTTGCAAATAAGCCATGCGTATAAACGTGGCATGCTGCGGCAGGCAGTTAATTAAGCAACCAACTAAACTGAACGCTAATCAGAATGCGATGTTGTAACTGCTCTGATTGGAAACATGTTTAGCCAATGCTCAAACCGTAAAACCGTCTTTTCCATCTGTTTCCGTTACAGCCTTTAAGCTGCAATAATACATTCAAAATGTCACTGCAATTGATTGAAACACAATTGATTTAAATGATTTGATCTCGTGAGCGATATTATTCAAATGTGTTTTCAATATATATTATACAAGCGTGACAAGATGCAATAAAATCAAATTTGCATAGAAAGAGGCTACTTATGTTAATATCTTGGCATTTCACATATTTGAGATAACTGACTTATTTATCACGTGATTTATCCGATTTGGCAATTAACCGGTTGTTGATCACCGAATGACCGTAAAAAACGATCAATCTTGAGTCCTGCAAACTCGAGCACGCGTTTCAAATGAAAGAATTCATTAAAAGCGAAATTCCACGAAAAGTCGATGTGTAGAGTCAATGGACGAATTAGAGAGTTGGATACACTATATACTATATAGTATATCTATGCTCGCAGAATAGACAAATGAGCAATAGTTGATGCGGAACCCAAAGAGGAACTTTGGCCGATCATGAGCAGAATGCTAACTCAGTTTTGCTGATCTGTGTAGTGTTTTATGGTATTTGCATGATTTGCATTTAAATAAAAAAAAACTATCGAAATCTTAATATGTTTGTATAAGTATGTAACTTGTACTGCATACGGGCATATGTGTGTGTGTGTGTGTGTGTGTCTATTGTGATATAACTGAATTAAATACATATGTATGTTCATCAGCTAATCGCAGATCCGAATGGAAATGGAAATGGGAATGGGAATGGGCAGAGCTGCGCTTCTGGGGGCTGGCGCCAAATGGGCTGGGGGTGGGGGCTTTGGGGTGGACTGGATTGCATGTCGTTGCCATGGGGCGAAATTGTCGGAGAAATGCGAGCACGAGTTTTGCAATAATCACACCGAGATTATTATTATTATTATTTTTTTTATTTATAGTTTAATTTCAATTTATTTAATCAGTTGTGCTTGCGGCGATTTGCAAGTTAATTGCACAAATTAATAGTTATAAATAACAGAACGGGATTGGGAGTGGAAGTGGAAGTTAAGTGGAAACATTGTCAGTTGCACTAAGTCACATGTCCGACATGTCCACAAACAATATGTATGTGCTTAGAACAAATGCCATAAATATACTAAAATTACTAAATTGCCCATTGCACAATGGCAAATTACAGCTCATCCAATAGAAGATGACAGCTTAAGCAAATATTATAAACACGAGTATGTAGATACGCATCCTAGTTATTTTATGTTATATATACCCGTGATCAGCATTTTAAAAGTTGTTAATTTATTATGAAGTCCAACAAGGTTTGCCCAAACTATTTTGATTTAAGACACACGATTATCCAATCTTTGATTATGAGCATTTCAATCCGAATTCCGTACTTCCGTGCTGCTCACAAGACTGTTTGGCCAATCTTTTGGCCCAGCCATCGATCTACTTTCTAAGATCAAACTGGCAGCTGATTGAGGGCAAAGTGCTTCAACGCACTTGGCCAAGTGAGAGCACTCAAAAAAAAAAATAAATAAATAAAAAATTATAAATAAATATAAAAGAAAAAGTTTGCAATTTGCATAGACAAAAAAACCAAAAAAAAAACATTAAACACTCGAATCCTTAATGACGGGCGATACTCACAAACACAAATATTTGGCTTGGCAGAAGGGTTTGCTCTGGTTTTCGTTTTTGGGATCTTTGGAAACTTCAACTGTGAACTGACGTCGCCGACACTCAGCGTACGACTAATGCGGACTACGTAAAGCCAAAACGTTACTTTCGATTGCGCCAAAAGCGAGCGGCGAGCGGAGAGCGGCGAGCGGCGAGCGGCGACTGCGGCGTCGACGTCGACGTTGCAGCCAACAGCATTCGCGGCCCGCACGACGGAATCGGAATTGAAATTGAAATTGTATTCGGAATTGAAATTGGAGGCAGACACTCGGTACCTGCTCAAGTTGAGCGGCTCCGACGGTGGGACGGCCTTTTGGGCACGGGACTCGAACTTGACTTTTCGACGATTTTTTTTTTGTTTTGTTAAACGAGCTTAAATCAAATTAAAATGTAACAAACGCCGTGAAATTGGAGCTGACCTGCGAGCGTGAAAGCGATGCGAGAATTCAATGTCAAGCGGCGTGTCTGGTTCGCAGTCTGGTTTTTGTTGCAGCCGATCTTTAAAGATTCGCATCCACGTTACGCATACGCCGCGGTGTGCGCGATGACGTTGCCTGTAACAAGAGTTTTCGATTTCCAGCCAACTGATAAGCCCGAAATGTACACGATTCGGTGCCGGAACGAAGCATAGCAAAAGAATCGACAACACATGACTTTCTGCCTGTTTACAGCGATTCAGAGATTCCCACATTCCCATTCGCATCCGTCTTCTCTGGGCCTGGGTCCGCAGCACTGGGCGCGCCCGACACATGTTCTGGGTTCTTCGCTGTTTTCCCCACTAATTGCCATTCAGGTGAATCACTCGCCAGCTGTTTCAATGAAGTACTTAATCTTCATGTTTTCTATTTTCCTCAACAGCTTTACTATCAAACACTCAATTGTTTTTTAGCAGCAGCAAAGTTCCTTTAAGTACTTTTGTTTACCTATATTTATAGTTTATACAAAATAGATGTTTTTGTTTCTAACATTTTTTAATTAGCAAATACTAAATGTCTCAAAATGCTTATACTTAAGAATTATTGATCTCTCTTGAAATACTTTTCATAACATATTAAAAAATAAGTTGACAAGAACGTTGCAGACGGGTGTAACCGACTGCGCAATACTCGTCTACAGTCTAATAACAGCGTAAATCACTCGAAAATCATCTTAATCATTAATTATTATTATTAAATATTAAATGGTATTATTATTATTATTATTATTATTATTATTATTATTATTATTATTATTATTATTATTATTATTATTATTAATTATTAATTTGGAAAAATATTGATTTTCTAATTCTAAAATTGTGGGATGTGGGGATTTTCACAGTTATAAATAAATAAATAAATAAATAAAAGAAATACATTTTTTTTATTTAGAGGAGGTATCAAAATTTGATGTATCTAGTAGCTTTAAAACTGAGATAGACATATCCTTGTAGCCGAATTGCCACGCCCCCAGTTAGCGTAGCTAAAATAAGTCGTTATCTGAACGAGTTTATATTTTAAATTTCATTTTCATTCTTCAATACAGACTGACATTGCACAAACCCAATATACTCTTTTCACTTCGTGAACGAGTCTAAAAATAATCCAACAATTGTTTTTTACCAAAGATATTTCGAAAAATATGTGGACTGGTCCGTCGTTCTCTCTTTTAACTTATGGCTTATAGAACTGAACTGAACTGAGCGTAAACTTTTAAAAGGAGCAGAATTCTGAGAATTCAAAGGGGATCGACGCATACGATAAATTAAACAAGATAATTTCTTGGAGAATTTGTCTGTAGCTTAACAATGGATAACAGACCAAAATTCTATAAATAACTACACTCTTGTGAGACTTAGTATAATTTAATAAGGTTAAAATATACTTTGTATTTTGAGATTGGTATAATTTAGCAAGGCTATAAGTTACTCATATTTTTTGTTAGTTATTGTTACGACTTGTGGCCCATCTTCTATATAAAATATACTGGCAGCAGGACAGTCCAGAATCAACTAACTATATTTTGTTTTTCGCTTAATGAATTTGGTGTTTGCCATTGATCATTGGGTTAGTTGTTCTTGTTTTTTCGAGTGTTTGCGTATAGTATCTGTGTCTCAGCCAGTCCCTTTTAAACGGGCACTTATAGATAAACAGTAAATGTTTACGGCTCTATTCGCCTAAACAATGGAAGTGCGACATGAGTTTTCTTTATGGCATCGGGTTTGCATTTCAAAGTAAAAGCAAATGTCAATTAAAATAGCACTTGGCGTACTTTGTTTATTTCAATTGCTAGATTACATAACCGTTTTGTAAAACTCACAATTGAAAGTGAATCTATTCAGAGAGATAAGTAAATGGCCGGTAGTTTATTCACATGACATATGACATCCAGTGATTGGATTTGTATCTATAATATTTACGATCTATTATTATATTTTAAGCAAATCTCTAACACTTCGATTTAATTTGTTACGTTTTTCAGGTAAGCAAAAAACCAAAAAGTTAAATGAAACTAAAAAAAAGAAGAATTTCAGCAGCTACTCATTTATTTATTCCTGTGTATTTTTATAAATATGCACATTTATTTAAATACACAAATATGTATATACGTATGCAAATCGATCTGTGACGTCCATTGCCATATAAAAAATACGTTTATGCCATGTATGCGTATTGAAAATCGCATCCACAATTTACGTTAATGCGTAATACGCGACACGGATATCTGTTTTTAGTCTGGTTGTTGAGTTTTCATGTCGCTTTTGGCCGAAACAGAAAGATGTACTATATACATCAGGTACATATCAAATGGAAATCTCTGGCTTTTCTTGACTTTCCAAATTTTAGTAATTTCTTTTTGTGGTTTGGAAATTGTTTACGTTTTTTAAGTTGTTTGCAGTACCCGTTGATGCTGATTGCAGTTGTTGTTGTTGATGCTGCTGCTGTTGTTGACGTTTTCGTTGGCTTTAAATAGCGAACAATGAAATTTGTCACTCAGTTTAAGCGAATCGCACTTGTAATTTTAATTGAAATATTCACATCACAGTGTGGCAACGTCTCTCAGCTGCTTGTGTTTTGTTTTGTTTTGTGTTGTGTTTTTTGTTGTGTTTTGTGTGTTCAAAATAATGACACAGCCATTCACAAAATATGTTCAATAAATTTTCTTCGAGACGATTTGTAAAACGCACGCGATTTCAAACCGATTTTGTCGGCATTCGAACACTGAAAACTGCCTCTTCGTCTCGAAGGCATCGGCCCCAATGAGGAGGCCGACAAAACAAATAAAAAAAAACAAAAAAAAAATAAAAATTTCGGACAAACGGTTTTGTTTTTGGTTGTTGTTTGTAAATAGCTTTGCCTTTTTTCTAGAAATAAATGTGTACGTCGTACACTTTTCTACATTCACATACATATATAATATACATTTGTATTCATATGAATTTTCTCTTGTTGTTTATTTAGCGACAATGACAGAGAAAAACATAATATAACGTAAAATGAGAAATGCGAGAGAATGCTTTTGTTAAGCATTCATTTGTTTTATTTTTAATATTAATTCTTAATACTGTACAAACTTAATTTTTAATGATCTAAACTGTCATTTACTTTATTTTAGAAGGAATATATTAGCTAAACTGACACAAAAATATGCCAAATTTGATTCTTTATTATGGTTAGAGCAAAGTGATATACAGTTATTTTCATCTGCAAGTCTTTTCGAAATACATTCACAATTTGAAGTATAAACAAGTAGGACTGATCTAGTCGGTAGTGCCTGACCAAGAGATACCCTCTACCCAGCTGCTAGCTGTCGTACGTATTTTTCATGCATTAAATGTAAGGAGTATCAGTTAACCAACAATTAGCTATGAGAAAACTTCAAGTTAAAAGCAATTAAAACAATAAGTCCACTATGTAGGCACACTTCATTTATTTTTTAAAATAAATTTAAAATTCAATGCACATTTCAATTTTGCTGTCGCAACTGCTCAGCAACAAAAGTGCGATATCACGTTATCGATATGCATGACATCGATATGAGGCCAGGATAACATTGTAACAAGCGCATCGAAAAATGCGCCTTAGTTCCGCATAGCAGCAAGTTCAAAAACAGCTGCGCATGCGTTGCAGTTGCACGTGCGAGAATCGTGACAGAATTGGCAATTCGCCAATTGCCAGCTAACGTTTAGATAACTGTGGGAGTCAACAAAACTGTGTACAGATGTACGCATACACAGGTGCACATGTACTTATGTGTGTATGTATATATGTGTGTGTATGCACATGTGGAAATGCAACGGTTCCAATTGTTACAACATTTTGAAGCGTCAACGCCGCTTCGCTGAGCTACCTTCATTTGACGTCAACGGCCGACTATTGTGTCGCCAGCGTAGAAGCATCTGCAGCAGCAGCGGCAGCAATAATTGATTTGATAACAGTTAATTTCACTGTCAAAAAGCTCGCCCCCGCCAACAGCACACAGTGGCAGTGCATGTTGCCCACTCCCACTTAAATTGCTGTTGCGGCTGATAAATTACACTAATCACTGCGACGCCAGCGGCGCTATTTTTTTTTTTTTTGCGCGCTTTGTTTGTTCGTCTCGCTTAGTCGTCGTATTCGTTTTCGACTCCGGCTATAGCGCTCTCACTCGCGCTAAGCACGACTCAAAAGCTCAATAAACAGGAAAGGAAATCGCAGCTTAAGTGCCGTTATTGAAATTCGAGCGCATAAATGCATGTGTGTGTGTGTGTGTGTACATACACACAAACGCACAGAGCGCAGAGTAAATTGCATACTTAGTATAAAATATGTATGTATATACATTTCAATTTATTTGTTTGTTGCTGCAGAAGTTGATAAGTTGTTATTGGGCCTCGTGTTTTTTTTTTTGTAATTTTCCAAACTACATTATCAAGTACTCGTGCAAAACCGCAAAAGCATCGAATATATCGTGCCTACAATAAATTATCGCACGCATTTCAAATTTCAGAGTATTCAAAATTTGATGATAGAATGAATCGATATTTGAAGCGGCTGTTTGATCCTTATTGGCTAAAAGGAAGATAAGCAAGAATATTGCTGAAGGGTGTAACTAGTTTAAACAGCTTATAAAAGTCGACGGACACTTTTTAAATCATTAGTAATTTGGCAACACTAGCTTCAAAACTGAGGAAAGTTTCGATTTTCGCAATTTGCCACAGCCCAAGTGGACGTTGCCAAAAAATCGTTACACTTTATCCGACGCGGGTATACATTCGAGTTTATATTCTAATCTTTAGCTTCAATAGCGGCACAGTAAATTGCGTTCATACGGACAATAGGATAGACGGACTTTGCCCAAAACCAATAAACAAGGTGAAAAACCTTGTGAATGAGAGCACCAAAAACAAGTTCAGTTTCTAAAAAAAGTTCGCAAAGTCCAAAAAAGTATGCTATCCTCTGCACACTCTGCACAAAAAATGCCAATAAAGGCAATCAAGTGTTCGCGATTAAATGCGACTTTGTTCCCACTGAAATTTGACCCGAACAGAAGACAGGAAAACATGCTTAAATTTTAAATGAATGTTAATTTTTCAAAATCCTTCGCTCCAGTTACACATTATACAATTTCCCAGCACTTGAAACGAAACTTGATTTGCTTCAGTGTGGGGCTTGCATGAATTTGGCGCTCGTCTCTCAAAATGAGTTTTCTGTTTCAAGTTCAGCAAACGGCTTCGTCAATCATCGCTCTTGTGGTCCAAATATTGTCAGTATGAAATTTCGATAGAATCGAAATCTGACTGTTGGACATCATTCCGAAGCCTGTCCGATTTTGGCAGCCTACAGCGAATCGATGCTGCCCTTCTTGTTCTTATTCATACCGAAATATTCCCACCACGACGATGGCTTCGAGGGGCTGGGCACCACGGCAACCGGAACCGGAATCTGGGGCTTCTGACTGCCGCCCGCCTGGGCGTTATTGACGCTGGCGTTGTCCGTGGGCTCTTGGGCCACAGTATTTTTGCTGGCCTTGGACGGCAAGGCGGCGTCGTTCTTGGTCGCCACCATGGCGGTGGTGTTGGCGGTCTGAATGGTCGCGCTCGATTGCTGCGGCGTCGGCGCAAGGCTGGGCCGCGGCGTCACAGTTACACTATTCCGCCGGCGATGCCTGCCACTAAACAGCTTACTCAGGAACGGCATGCACATGGCGCAGGATGATTTTCGTTTGCGTAACAGAAATTTGAAACTTTTGTGAAGGTCAAAACACGATTAAAATTTTAGCTGCTGCCTGCCTATGTGATACAATTTCTAATTACTAGTCTGCCGCCTGTCACTGCCAAAGTCAAGCGCCTGAGCTCTGAGGCACTGCTTGCTAGGACAGGCAGCCACAGGGCCAGACCCAACAGATGCCACTGCTGGGGGGATTGAGGTGGCCAGGCACAGTGGTTCCACATCACCCACATTTTACTTGTGCCGCTGCTGCCATGGCCTAATAAACTCCAAACGACTGCAAACTCCGATTTTCAAACATTTAAAGTAAGCAAAAAAAAAAAATAAAAAATAAATATATAAAATAAAATTCTAGAAAAATAGAATATACTCAAAAAAAAAAATATATAATTATAAAACATGGAATACATTTAGTAATAGCATTTAATTGTACATACATATATTTAATCCTTTAACTTTCTGACTAAACGTGGGGTTATAAGGTATAAAAATTAACCAGAATATTCAAAAAATAAGAATACGGAGTTTTACTTTGGCTAAATAAGTGAGAGTTTTAATGTGAGCATGCATGTGCTCAAATGGCCAAGTAAATACATATTTACTTTAAAGTATATAGTCCGATCTGCAAGGGACTAAGACAGTCAGAGTCGGCGGCGGCCGAGCATATTACCGTGGGACTGGAAGTATCCGCATGTATAATAAAAATATAAATATATGTTTATAATATATAATATTAATATTTGTGTGGTTTTGTGTTTATGTTGTAAAACAGCAAATTCAATACGATTCGAATTTTATTTAAAGGGTTAAAGCATTTATTTTCAACTTTTCGTATTAAAAGAAAAATGTTGACTTCCACTTTGCTCAAGCATTAAATAAAATCAATGTTATTTTAATTGGGCAAGTTTTAAATATCCCATACATAATCTATGTGCTGCATTTTTGTATACTTACCTGATTGCTAATCTGAATGAATTGAATTTGTTTTATATATTTAATATTGATTTCAATCTAAGAAGTTTTTAAACTCATGATTGCTTTACTTTATCTGATTTTAAATGAGAAATATTCCAGACAAGATATTAAACATGTGAACAATCAACACAAATACTATTAAGTATTAAATCTTGCTCGCAGACGTCACCAGCGATGCCAAGTCATTGTTATTAATAAATACTTTTAAAGAGGCGTCTTTCGAGAGACGTATGTGAGGCTCATAAATGTGTTGAAGATCGCTTGGAAAAACAACAACATGGAAACTATCTTCGACATTGTAAACACCAAGGAAATAAACAAATTTAAAAATAGGATTTACAGCGACAAATACGCGCTCGAGGACAAGTCGCGGACATGACATGCAGAGAGTCTGCAAGTCGACGAGCATGACAGGACATCACGGGAATCCAATAATGGCTTTAAATCTTTTGTTTAAAGACTATTTAATTTATTTGCTTAAGAAAATTAACATTCAATTAGTGTATAATTACAAAAGTATTTTTCTTATCATTTAAATTAATATAAATAAAATATATGTACGCAAATAAAATATATGTGCATTTAGCATTGAATAAAAATGAACACTTTATAATTTTGTGAGTAATTTATAAGAAGAAATGAAAATAGTGAATTTATTTCAAAAAAATTATATAAAAATACTATTCAAATAAAAAAATGTTCATTTGATTTATACTTAGGTATGTATGATAGTAAAATGAAAAAAATGTATATACTATGTATATTATTTCGAATTTGAGCTCGCTGAAAGAGTTCAACCACAGTGCGCCGGCGCGACTTGCGCTGTTTTGGGGGGCAAATAGGTAGCGCTATTTTTAGACGCGCTGCATCCGCCGTTGTCTGCAGCAGCTGCTGGTGCGAAGTGCGTGCGCCTTAGTGTGCTATAAGCCAGCAAACAGGAGCCATGGCCTCGTTTGGTGTTCGCGGCATGAGCCAGCCGCTGGGTATTAAGATCTGCTGCTGCCGCATCTGCACCTGCATCAATTTTGGCTTTCTGCTCTCGCGGGGCGGCCTGCTGAAGGCCATGCAGCTGGGCCTGGCCATGCTGTGCGAGGGACTGCTGATACGGTACGGTGTCCCGTATGCGGACTCCATTGGCCAGGCGCTGACCAGTTTCCTAGCCACAACGGGCCATTGCTTCACCACCACGGGCATACTGCTAATTTGCTATTGCTTCTCGGACAAGTCGTACGGGCTCATTCGACAGTCGCTCTTCGTAAGTACACAGAATCCGCATGCTTTGGGCTGGGCGTCTATTTGTGCACTTTGCAGGAGACGCTGTTCAACGCCATCGCCAGCTGCATGTACTTCAGCTCGGCCAGCTATATGGGCTTCGCCTGTGTGGTCTGGCTGCATCCACAGTTTCTGGTGCGTCCGGGCTTCTGGGCATATCCAGCGATGACGGCCACCTACGTAAGCAGCCCAGCTTGGCATTTATTTATTTATTTACATTTATTTTATTTACTTTGTTTATTCATTTGCAGTACATGGGCTATGCGGCGGGTCTTTTACATGCGGTCGACGCCTTTCTCGCCTTTCGCCATTTTCGAGGGGTGCGTTAGGCGTCGGCTAACGTTAATTGCGGTTTATAATAATAACAATAAATAAAATAAGTTTGCAATTCATACGGACATATACAAAATTGTTGTATTGAAAACAACATATTATATAAAAATAAATATAAAATTAATATTAATAAACGTATAATAAAAAAATAGAGACAGTCAATTAAAAAAATGTTCTCTAGCTGGATGTAAACAAAAATCGCATTTAGTTGAGTTAAAAAAGTCAATGGTTTTTTTTGCTGAATAGGCTTATCTATATCGATTTAGTCTATATGTAAACTTTTATGAAACTCATGGTGTTTTTTGTGAACTGACTTCATTTACTGTAGACATTATTGTTGTTAATTTATATCGATTTGCGACTAATGCAAAAGCGACAAGGTTCTGGTCTTCTATTTACTTGTATTACTAGAAAAGTAAGTCTTTAAATAAAAACCTAGATATTTCTGTTAATCAATGTCCTTTTAACTTTTTTAATTATTTTGATATCTAATTTCTATATTCTAATCTTTCACTTTTGCAATGTAAAACCAAAAAGCCAAAATGCCATGTTTGTTATCGACAATTACGGTTTAAATATTATTAATGTGCATTTATGCAATAAGGTACGGTAAATGTGTAATAATAAGTATAAGTACATATTTAAGGCACCATTAGTTGAGAGATTTACAATAAAAGCATTTAAATATACGTTAAATATATATGTAAATGGACTGGTTCGTTTAAATTGGGCTTGGTTTGCATTCTACTTGGCTTAAAACCGATAGCATCATGTGCGACAGCCTGCCAGAGGCAACCACCTTTAAGCCATTTTGTTGGCCGCTTTGAATTTCCTAGAAGAGAAAAAACAAAAAGTTGAAAAATCGAAGATAAGGAGGGGGAGGGGGGGGGGAGATGGCAACATACTTGAGTTGCTTCAGCGCCTGGCTAGTCTCGAAATCCGCCTTGAGCAATCCAATGCGCACCCAGCGCGGACGCTCGTGAATCACCTTGTGTATGAGGAATTTCATTCCCAGCAGCAGATGCTCAAAGATGACGAACGAGAGATCCGGTATAGAGGGTACCCAGTGCGAAAAGAATTGCCTTGGAAAACGAATTGAGAGCAACTGTTAATGACGAGCCGCAGATCGTAAAGCGATTGCCACTCACTTGACATTCGGCTGGAGGAAGAGCAGGCCGCAGTTGCTCAGCAGCGACATCACCGACAGCAGCTCGAAGGCCAGCTGCCAGGCGCCAATGTTCTTGGCGCGGCGGGCGAATGGGCGCTTGAAGATGTTGCACAGCTTAAACATGTCAATGTGGACGGCAAACACGTTGTTGATGAGGGCGCCGATGGCGGCGAAGGGCGCAACGGCGGCAAAGAGGACCACATAGCCAAATTGTATGCACACCTGCAGATAATCCTCGTAGGTGGAATGATAGGCGTCCAGGCCCGATTCGTAAAATGATTGTTCGTAGCGCGCCTTGTTGCTGATCCCGCTTAGTTTATCGGGATCAAGCTCCTGGTGTCGATACTTGGCGTACTTCTGGCGCAGCACGGCCATCAGGGGTATGCCAATTTCCTGTGCGATGCACAGCAGCTGGAAGATGAGCAGCTGCATCATTAGCTGGTATTTGAGCTGCTTGAGATCCTGCAGCACGAACGCGATATAAAACTGTGAAAAGAAATTGTTAACGATCTCAAAGAGCATCAGCTTGTTGACCCGATGCCGCTCGTACTGCGACCGTGTGCGATGATTCTCCAGATTGGTGAGGAATGTAGCCAGCTTCTCGTACGCCCACGAAAAGATCGCAATTAGCACCGACTGCACGATGACGGGTATATAAAGCAGCCAAGAGTCGGCACCAAAATCGGCCAGCACTTCGGCCTCGATTTGAAACTGATAGAGAGCGAACCAGGCGGCAGCCACCACACAGCCGAGCACCACCGGATACGAAATGCAATACATTTGCAGGTACGTGTAGCGCATCGGATAATGCAGAGTCATCTTTCCAGTTATGGGATCCGGCTTCAGTTGGCCCTGATACGCGGCGCGCGGCTTATCCAGGCTGCTCATCTCAATGGTGCCCCAGCGATAGGAGAGGCCCGCGCACCGACGCTTCCACAGCTCCAAGAAGATCTACAAAAAAAAAAAAAAACACAAGAAGCGAATTAGCTGCAAATCAAAAGAATCCACGACTCGTTTTCCTCACTGTTGTCCAGACCACATAGAAACTGCATACCAGCGACAGATTCAGATCCATCAGGCATTGCAGCAACCCAAAAACAGCCGGAAACACCAGCGCCTTCGTGTAGAACTCAATGAAGCCAAAGTAGAGGCCAATGCTGGAGCCAAAGTAGTTGCGTATATCCTCAATGGGCAACGTGGTGCGCTTTGGATTCAGATTGAATCGATCCAAATACAGCTGCAATATTCGTTATCAAATTGAGTTAAACTTTGAACAAAGAGCGCATTCATTAATCGATCACCCGATCATTAAATCGAAAGAAATCTATGCGAGGAAGTTTTAAACCACCCTCGGCTAGTACATACAATATCATGCAATGGGAACATATCCTCGATGTAACCTTTCTGTATGTAGGATCTTATTGGCGGCTCGACCACATCCTTGATCAGCACGGGCGTCTCGCAGTAGTGCAGTATCTGCTCCCTGGTCATGCCCGGCAACAGAAAGTCCGAGATGCAACCATGGTTAAACTTTTGCATGCTGCCCGTGGTTGTCATTTTCTCCAGTTCGGCTGCATCCGCCAGACGCAGCAGCGTATCCAGGCTAGCCGACAGATACAGATACTTTTCGGTCTTGCTAAAAAAAGAAAAGAAAATTAGAATGTATAAATACAAGAGCAGAGCTAGCAGAGCTAGCACAGTTAGCAGAGCTTTACCTAACAATTTCCAATGTAGTTTGTATGTCAAACTCCTGAATGATCTTCTCCACATCCTGGCAGTGGCGCAGCTTAGCCTTCTCCGTGAATATAATGACTATATACGTCTGCAATAAATGTGCAATAATAAGTATGCATGTAGTTCTATACCCTGTAACAGCCAGAACGACTAGCTGACTTAATTTAGCCATGTATATTTCAGTTTTGAATACCGCCCCGAAATCGGAAAATCCCCATGACAGCTTGGTCCAGGGTATCTCCTAGTCGTGCACTGCTCTTTTACATCACTGCTGACCTTGCTGCTGCACACCAACTAACCTGATCGAACGTCTCCGCCTCATCATCGTCGGTGACGTCGATGCTGCCGTACTGCGAGCGCTGCTTTTGCAGCGCCTCGAGCTTCAGGCTGCGTTGACGGCGGAAGAGTTGATTTCCAATAATGTTTCTGGTGCGTGGACCTGGACCATAAGCGGAAAGAGCGCAGATATGTGTAAATATTATAAAGCATGTACATATATCGCAGTGCACTACTCACTCTTGCCATCTTCAGACATTATTTATGAGTCGTCGTCGCTGCCTGCCGCTGCAAATGCGAATAACAATGCCAGAATTTTGCCAAAGCGGCGAGTAAAGTGTCTCACTTATGTTATATATATATATGTTTATTGATGTGTGTGTGTGTGCACGGGTGTGCGTGTGTGTATATAATTATTAGGTTTGTCCCAATGCCAGCAAGAAAAATGTTTAATAACGCCAAAGCATTTCAGAACGTGGCCAGCACCAGTGCCAGAGATCGCGGCTATTTTAACATTTCTCTGGTTATTGCCGGTTTGTGTTGTTGTTCTATCGCACTCGCACCCATTTGGTTTGTGTATGTGTACGCCAGAGTTGTGTCGTTTAGTTCAGAATGATTGCGATTGAACGAACTACTAAACTTATTCAGTTCAAAGTATACGTTGGTCGAGTTATTTAACTGTTCAACTGTTCATAAATGATGCATTCTGCTCAGTTATTCGGTTGCTTAGCCTGAGTAACAAAATAACGAATCGTTTATAAATAACTGAACGAGTGAATATAATGAGTGACTCAGTTCATGGCACGAAAATTAGCATTTGAACTAGAATTCGCCACTCTAATGTGTACGCCCAGTATACACACATATGTGTACGTATGTATGTTATGTTCTGTTTTGTTGTCGCAGTCAACCGTGGTGACAAACAGCTGATCAGCCGACTGTTGGCCGAGTTTAAAGGGTAGTATGCTGTTAACATGGATATGTGAGCCGGTCCAAATTGTTTTTAGGAAATCCCTCTTACAACGGAGAAGTAACTATTAAAGCAGCGTACGAAAATAAACGTTAGAAACGAATTGCAGCGTTAGAAGTTCAAATTGAGGCCTGTTCTTTTTGATAATTCATCAATAAACTACTCGTAACATTTTTATACACGTGCACGAAGTGAAAAGTGTACATTAAGTTTGTACTATGTCCATCTCGCAGTCACGCTGAACGCCTGTCCATATGAACGCAGTTTGCCGCTATTGAGGCTATACACTTCAAACTTCTAGTATATGCAATACAAATATATGAATTATTGAAAACATTGTTTTGAATTATTTGTTAAAACATAACATATTTCAGTTCTTTTATATTACGACTAAGTATTGCGCTGTCGCTTATACCCGGCTGCAACGTTTTAACTATTTAAACTATTTAATAAGATTTGCTCGCTCACCATTTTGTTAAATTTAGCATTTGATTTAAATTGGACGCCGTTACGATAACATTGACCGCTAAACCGCCGATATGCATAATCGATTTTTACGGCGATTCGATTTTCGTTTCAATTATTCATTAAAGCTGAACTCACTTACAAAATCGATGTAATTATATTTTTCTTTTGATAAGTTGGAATTAGCTAGAACAGGAACATTTGTACAAATTAAAATATATTTTATTAGTTTTATATATTTGTCTTTACAAGAAAGAGGGAGAGGGAGAGATCGATTTCCTCGCAAGAAAGAATTATTTTAAAAAATTACTATAGTGTTTTGTTTAACAAGTCTGCTTATTTATTTAATATTCAGAACAACGCACGCAGATAGCTTTAGCATTTTTTTTCAATATATATAACAAACATTTTATAAAGAATGGAAACATAATAATTACAATCTAGACATAAAAACCGTTTCGACAAACGACGCATGGAGACAACGCATTTAACTACTTCCAAATCACAGTCACATTCGTATCCTTCTCAATATCCTTCTCGATGGTGCACGGGGAGAGGCCCGTTTTGCAGCAAATCTCATCGAAACTGATGAGACCCGTGTACATCTTCTGGCGCCCAGATGGCACCGACCCCGTAAAAACCGGGTATTTATGTATGCAGCGTATGAACTTGTGCTGCAATCCGAAGATTACCATTTTACGCTCGTCGATGTTGTGATTCTGCGGGCACAGGCGCTGGCAGATCGCACGCAGCGTAACGCCGTGCGTCATGGAGGCATAAAACTGGAAGATTCTCTGCACGCTGGGCAACACCTTATCGGGCTGGAGGGCCACGTATTTGCGACAGGCGTTGCTCAACGCGTTGCTTTGTATGAGGTGCTTGAGGTTCTGTGTCATGTAGACATTGCTGTACTTTAGAATGGGCAGCAGCTGCACTACGCCGTAGTATACCAAATTCTGTATGCAAGATTTCACCAGATCCGTTTCAACATCCGCCTCGGCGGCAATGCGAGCCACATGATTAATCCCATTGATATAAGGCAATATCTGTAACAAATGAAATCGATTAAATTGCTTAAAATGTCAATTTCGAGTTGTCCGTTAACATGTTGTACCTGCTGTGTGGTTAAATCCCAATTGTCGAGCGGCGTGTCGCGCAGATTGGCCAGCAGTAGCGGCACCATGTGATCCTTGACCGGCGGTGGATCCGGCTTATGCATGACGATTTTCAAATAAATCGTATTGTCGCCCTCAACGATGGTGGCCACCTTGCGCTCGTTGAGGTCCCGCAGCACTGTCTCAAAGATGTTCTGCAGCCGGAGCTTGTCGTCCTCGCGCGACAAGAAGCACGACTCCTCCTCCATCATGATCAGATACTCGGACAGCTTCTTCACCACGGGCTCATATTGAACGGAGCGCGCACGCGAATCGCACACAAAACACAGATTGAAGAGGAACGCATTCCGGGCATATTTCTGCTGGTCCTGTATGCCAACGGGATAGCCAACGATTTTCACGTCCATCGCGTTCACGGTGAGAATGCAGCGCTGCAAGTGCTGCTTGGGTATAATATACACGTTGATGGCATCGAAGACCTCTTTGGAGATGTAGTTGTCGGGCACCTGTAAACGCGAATTTTAATCATTTTTGTTATACGGACAGTGGTAATAACAGCGTACCTGGCAGCTGATTTTACAGCCCGCCGTGGCGTGGAATTCGCTCAAAAAGATGCAGCGTATTTTGCCTTCGGTGCTGCCACCGCTGATTCCGGCGCCGCCCTCATTTGTGTGGGTGTGCATGCTTATCAGTGGCACGGGTCACAATCACCGCATTTCACAAATCTTGGCCGCAAACTGTGAAACGTGGGCGGTGGAACTTTTGACCCAAAATCACAATATGTTTCCATACGCGACTAAGTTAACCAAAGGTTATATGTATGTAAGTAGCATATGCGCAGAATAATCGCTCTCTCTCTCTCCTTTCTCTCTTTGCGCGGCACGTCACAATCTCAAGCAGTTATATTCGAGCTCTGTGTGCCGTATATGTTAGCATTATATTGTATTGTGCCATGCCTCGTATTGTGCTTACTGGGAAACACTAAGGCTACCAAGATTCTACACAACTCCTTCTGCGCTGGTACATCGTTGACTTTGTTATGTGACGCAATTGTGGTTTTCGTTTTACTCCTACAGTTGTACTGATCTTAAAAAAAAGTGAACTAGTTCAATCAAGCTGGTCCCGGACATGATCTGGTTTTTTTTGCAAGATCGTGTTAAATGCAATGATTTTTATCATTACTATTTACGTAGAATTTGTTTCAAATGCGGTAAACATGAAATTTGCCAAGGGAATTTGCATGTGCAATTGTCATACTTTAACGACTGCTAGCCGCTACTATATAGGCTGAGCTGCTTCCAAATTCGATTATGTAGCTAAGGCGCAAGCATAACGAATATATGAACCGAGCGTAGCCACATTGGTAAATTTTTTTTTAAATAAACTAAGTTGCCACTTTTTCAAAAATGTTCACATTTGTAATCAAATGATTTTATCGTAATATTTAGACATATTTTTCAAGGATCACGGTGTGAAAGCTGTCTGGCAACACTCTAATTGTTGAAGTTAAGTTTTAGTGCTGTGAAACGCAACATCCGATTGCCGGGTTTTAATTTTGGCACATCGATTACTCGATACCTGTGCTTTCGTCTTCGTGCAGAATTATTTTCCTCAGCTTATTTTGCACAATTAAACAGTTAATCAATTTAAGAAATGACAAACGAGAGCACAAATGTCGCCGAGCGGCTCAAGGTGGGTCCGCGCGAAAATGTCATCTATCCCATAGTGATGAAATATTGCGGACACTGCACCATGCCAATCGAGGTAAGAGGGACATGGCACATTTTTAACGGGGCATTTACCGTAGTTGTGGCTTGCAGTACTGTGAATACTACCCGGAATACGATAAATGCAAAGAGTGGCTGGAGCGCAATCTGCCCGATGATTTTGAGCGTCTGAAAATCCAGGAGGAGCAGGCCGCAGCAGATGGCACCGATGATGACAAGAAGCGCCAAAAACGGGGCGGGAAGGGGCTACTCCGTGTCAAAAAGAAGGAGGATGTCCGCAAACGCATTTGTGTCTCACGTGCTGCCCGCGGCAAAAAGAAGTCCGTTACAGTGGTAACCGGACTGAGCACTTTTGGTGGGTGTGATTCTTATATTACCTTATATTGATAGAAATAAGCTTATGTGTACGTTAACCTCTCGCCCACCCCGTGCACAGATATTGATCTCAAAGTGGCTGCCAAGTTTTTTGGTACGAAGTTCGCTTGCGGTTCGTCGGTGACGGGCGATGATGAAATTGTCATACAGGGCGACGTTAAGGATGAGCTCTTTGATGTTATTCCGGACAAGTGGGGCGAGATTGATGAAGATCTCATCGAGGATCTGGGCGATCAGAAGCGTTAATCTACGGAATCAACAGCCATTTATGTCCTGCTTACGAAATGTGCTTATTTTATACGCAAATTACATCAAATATTAAATGAATTAAACTATAGCCATTACTGTGGCTGATTGGACTGCAACTGATCCGTGCCACCATTATAAAAGTGCTTGTGCGTCAACTCAATGATGGCCTCGTTCTCTTCGTCGGTGAGCGGCACCTTATTGTCGTCAATGAGCTGCAGCAATGTCAAGCCGAATTACAAAAGAGGCGGGGGACCGGGAATATGTGTGCTTACCAGCTGTGTGTGCAGCGCACTGGTCGGCGGGTCATTTACCATTTGCAGTAACTCGTGGGGCATTAGCCTGTAATCGGCCAAGTCGCACAGGTAGTTGGTAATTGACTCACGTGTTTGCGTCTTGCATGGGGATTCCTCTAGGTACTGCAGTGCCTGTTGGATTGAAAAACACGCTGTGATGTCGGCTGAAACACTGCCTGGCCTATGTACTTCATACCTCGTAGGTGACCGTAGCCAGGTTCCGCATGCCAAACTTCTTTTGGTGCTCTTGATCTGTTGCAGTAGCTGCATTACCTCTAGATTTGTGACGTATGAGTAAGTAGCATTAATGCTGTAAAGTAAGGACACAGTATTGCATTTGTATCTATTGTTTGTTCACACATTTCTTACGTTTCCATGGTACTTGAATATTTTAATTTATTTGTCTACAATTTGTAAACAAACTGCAACCCAGCACGAGTAGCATCGATAAGTACGTGTATCGACTACTGAGTACAAATAGTTGGCGGGAACAGTCAAAGTTCCCTTAGTTATACTGTACATTTTTGCAATCTGTGATGCTTGGTTCATTGGACTTATTTTCATAATTCTTATATATGTTTCTTTATTAGCTACGAACAACTTTAAAGAAAAGTGAATCCACGCACTCGTAGCATCGATAACAACAGGTATCGACTACTGAGTACAAGAACTTGGCGGAAACAACCAAAATTCCCTAATAATACTGTATATTTTTGCGATCTGTGATATTTGGTTCATTTGACTAATTTGCAAATTGCTTATATATGTTTATTCATTAGCTTCGAACAACTTTTAAACAAAGTGAAGCCAAGCCCTCTTAGCATCGATAACAACAGGTATCGAATACTGAGAACAAGTTTTGGCGCGAACAGCTTCCGTATAGAAAACGCAGCTTTTGGTTGACTGATTAAGCAGTTGCTTAAAAATATTCAATTAAGTCCGAATTGAATCGATGGAACTAAGCTGGAATTGCCGCATTTATCACTAAGTACTCAGTTGACGTCGAATCTAACGCCGTAAATCGTTCGGTATCGATACACCCAGTGATTTTAACAAAACTACTTAAAATTGAAATTGTCAGCTTTTGCTCAGTTCCTCTTTAGTAGTCGTCTAAATTAGATACAATAGCACAATGGGTATTGCAGAGGCAGACAAGAGAGTACTGGGAGATTCAACAGACGCGAAAAACCACAAGGTCAGAAATCGCACATTTTTGAAACGACGCGCACTGCAGCTTGGCAACTACCATCTGCACAGCAACTGGACTCTGTGCACCGATTTGCAGCGGCAGTGGAGTCGTCGCCGTTTGCGACGCCTGTTCGCGTCCGACCGGCACGCCGCCAAATCGACGGCGCCGCATTCCAATCTGAAGCAGCAGAGCTGGTCATTCTTCTGGTACACTTTGCTGCCCATGTTTGTCGTGTTGTGCTTCAGCTGCTGCATCACATTGTACCAGAATACGGAGGCCGTGTCGAAGTTCATGCAGCGCTACTCCAACCAGTACCAGGCCATAGTGCACAACAAGCTCAACTACTGTGATCGCAACATATCGTTACGCGACATTTTCGAGCGTATTCAGAGCAATGTGCTTAACCAGGAGCTGGCGCTGAAGCAGCTGGAGCTGGCGCTGGGCAATCACAGCTCATTTCAGTCGATTGCTGTGGCGGGTACGTCGGGCGTGGGCAAGAGCCTCACAATGCGACTGCTGCAGGAGCTGTATCCGTGGGCGGAGAACGTGCAGAGCATTGCGTGGAACGACTATGAGCTGGCGGACGAGGATGCACGCTACCAGACTATTTTGGCCATATTGCGCAACTTGGCGCATTGCGGACGCAATTTGGTGGTCATCGACAACATGGCCGTCTGCGATTTGGACTATGTGTCCTCAATAAACGCCCTCGTGCAAACGAGCACTGACGTAGCCACTGGCAGCAATGATCTGGACAGGAAGCAGCTGACAATTATTTATGTGTTCAATCTGAACGGAATGCTGCCAGCCGAACAGTACAGCCGGCAGCTGAGGACGCTGCGGGAGCTGCATGCGGCAACCACATTGATCAACTATCGCACCTTTGAGCCCAGAGATCTGGAGCAGTGCGTCCGCCACGAGGCCCAGCTGGTGGGCCTGAACGTGGAGGAGCGCTTCATCTGCGAAATGGTCAACACCACCGATGTGAAGGCCTCCGGATGCAAGACGGTACGCGCCAAGGTCTTAATCTACGGCCAGCCCAAGTCGAGCGACCAGGAGGAGCACGTTGATGTTAATTGAGACAAACACTGAGCAAACCTATTGCTAGGCATGGATAGTTCTTCAAGTTCACATTTTTTCCTTTCTTTCTCTCGGCATTTAAGTTTATTACGAAACCAAAAAAGACAAGGTTGGACTTCAATCATTTTTTGGGGCGGCTATGCGCAGCAACATCCTGTAAAATTCCGGTGTTACCAAAAAGGCCAAAAGTTCACTAACTACGATATTAAAGCTTTTATTATAGCAACCAACATTCCAATAGTTAAGCTACGCGCCTAAGCTAATGTTCATCGAACATTCGAAATGACTGACAATTGCACCTAGATAGTTAAGTAGATTTTAAGCCGCTAAATGTAAGCTTAGATTGATAAAACGGCCTAATTGGCCGTAAACTTTGGTTGTGACTCTCTCTAGTTAAAATGAATACGAATTTGACCAAGAACATGTCTCGTTGTTTTATCAATTTGTTTTTGGGCTGAACCGGTTCAACGAATGGTTTAGTTTCAATAGATTGGAACATCTTAAAATAAATAAGTGCCTAGCTGCGCACTTTACCTAGCCCCTACTATGGAAAATTCATTCGTGAATAATGTCTAATCTTTATAATATTTTAAGCATAGAAAGGATGTTTGCCAAATATGGCGAGAGATATATTCCTAGAGAAAATAGACCCAGCTCTTATCGTAGTCTAATTACAAACATGTAATAACGTTGCCGTCGGGTGTCACCGACTGCGCAATACTCATGCACTGTATAATAACAGCTTAAAACATTCGAAAACGGTCTTAATAAAAATTTTTATTTTGGAAAATATTGTTTTTGGTAATTTGTGGGTGCGGAGTGGGCGCGGCTGGAAATTTTACTGCTCAATATAAAAGGTCGTCAAAAATGTTGCCAAATTTGATGACCAGCTATAATTGTGGGAAAATGAAATATATAGATTTCATCGATCTGTATTCGAGTCTCTAGCTTCAAAAGCGGCTAGAAAAATTGCGTGCATACAGAAATCTGGACGGACATTGCATAAACCCAAGATATTATTTTCACTTCGTGAAAAAGAAATTAATTCCCGGCGAATTCGACTCCTTGGGGTGGATAAGCCAATGAAATTACTGAATCCTACCGCGCTCCCTGCGATTATTTTTCCTAGGGACTCGGCACTCAGGCACTCAGGCACTCAAGCCTCGCTCGAATTAAGTATTCTGGAGAAATACCTCAGCAATCATGAATTTTGACACTCGGTTAGGCATACCTTTTTCTGTCTAGTTTACAGTATTTTATATATTTGTTAGAAACTCTTCTACTTTTTGTCTTCAAAATTAATATTTCGTATATGTCTCGACACGCCTCTCTAAAAAAAATCCAATATTTCATGTTTTACTCGTAACCAAGAGGAATCCTTTGAATTCTTGTGAAACAGTGACGACGACCTCGCGCTCAGAAGACAACCGATTGCGGGCAGGTCCAACTTAAATTGGAATAGCTTTCGCTTGAAGATGGCCCAACACGAGGAGGTTGGCAATGTGAACGTTTGGTGGTTTCCGCAGGACTTTTGCCAGTCGCGTTTTGGGGATTACCGACGGAGCGGCACCAATTCCTGTACACTGATCTCATTAATATTGGCGGACAGAATGTCGAAGATGCCCAGTCTGAGCCAGAGCATCTCGGAGCTGCCGGCTGTTGCCTGGGACCTAATTGGCGACTCCATTAACGATGGCAATATTGTGTATCATGATTTGATTGCGGCCAATTTGAATATAAATATACCGGACGCAATGGCAGCGATACGATCGCATCAGAAGATTAGCTTCCGTTTGGAGGAATGGTTCTTCACGCAGGTGGGATCCGATCCGCTCAGCCCGATGATTGTCGGCGTCGAGCTGTCGCGCATATTTACCACCACGTTGGAGGTATTCCAGCAGGGCAACGGCTGGGATGTCCCATCACATCTGTTTGCCGCCATCGTTGCCGACTGCCGCACCGTGATGGTCACCATCGATCTCCGGACTTCGATTGTGGCCATCGTTGACTCGCATCAGCATGGCAGCGATGCCGGCGCCGTATTTGCCCAAAGCACCATACACTATATTAGTGATCTGATGTTCTGGTTCATTAGCATGCTGGACCACATCTATTCGAGCCATCCATCGATATTTGAGATATCGTTCCTCTGCTCCCTGCCGGACGTCGCCTCGCGCATCCCGCCGGCGGTCGAGCAGTACGCCAACGATATCTGCAAGCCGAAGGAGAAGACTAGGAAGCCCACATAGCCGCCAACCAATATCAATTCCACGTATTCCACAACCATGCTCGACCAAGAAACACGCATTCCGTGTTTACGCCCTTAAGTTGTTTTATTTGCCCACGTTAACGTTTGTTCATTATTTTCGTTTCACGTTATTTACACAAATTCGAAGCGGCCCCAAAGCCGCCATGTACCCAAAGTCTTTTACTCAATAAATTTTGAATGTGCTCCCATTAACGGAAAAAAACCCGCTCTCTTCCATGCCCTTCGAGGCGAACGCTTCCCATTGGTTCCAATTCTGACAATTCCTATTCAATATCGAGTTTATTTAACGGCGACTTTCGTCCCCTTGATATATTAAGTGGCTGATTAAATTCGACTAGGGCATACCCTGTACCTTGCCTTTACATACATTTCAACCCCTTTCTGACAACTTTACTCAGCAGCTGCGCTTTTCCCCCACTATGGAAACTAAATTTGTAAATAACTTCCTATTTAGGTATTCAAAATCAATATACAAAATTTGGTGGCTCTCGCTCTTATAGTCTCCGAGATATGCTAAGAAAACCAAGTAAGAAAATCGATTTTTATCGGTATCGATATATCAAAAAAATGATAAACTCGTTCTGCGTATATAGCGTTATAGCGGAATCTATAGTCGAAAAGTTGATGTCTCAAGCTTTTGTATATGGTCAAATCGACTGGGCTATTGATCCTGATCAAGAATATATATACTTTATGGGGTCGGAGAGGCTTCCCTCTGCCTGTTACATACATTTGCACAAAACCATTAAACCCTTTTGCAATAGATTCAGCGTATAACAAGAGTGGTCTAGTCGGGCGTGCCCAACTACCAGATACCCTGCACTATAGCAGCAGTATAATGACAGTAATATAATTGTGTTCAAAATTTCATAACCAATCCTGGCAATTGTGCTTACCCCTATGCTCCTAACATAAAGGCAAAATATCAGCAATATCGAAGGACTGTATAATATAGCCTTTTATCGGAACAATCTGGCATAAATTAAGAATTTTAGTGCATATTCAGTTTACTATTGATATATATCTTCCAATGGTCAAAAATCTTCGGCACCCCGAAATTTAGGCATCTTATATACTATATACAAATATATAGTTTATAGTAGCCAGTCCTATTGAAAGGTTTAATGATAGTTTAAAGCTTTACTTTATAATACAATTACATTTCGAGCAATTTTTGGAGTAAAGCGATATCGCATTGTCCAACTTAAATTTAGAAAAACATAAAATGCAAAGTTAGACAGAGAGCTTCAAAAGATTGCAGTTCCAATTCTCATTTATTTTAATTTATTCATGGGTTTTGGGGCTTTAAAACATGAGTGATTTTTGTTAGACTTGTTGGCCAGGACAATGCAGAGCATTTCATCAATTGGAATTTGGCAAGAGAGCCAATTGGCCTATAAGTATGAGTATGAATGTGGGCGTGTGTATGTGTGCGATGGCTGTTAAATGCGTTTGCTAATACAAGGCTATTCAAATCCTGCGATCAGTACAATTTTTAAATTTAGCTTGTGTTTTTGCTGACTGCGCATAAGTATATAAGTATATATATATAAATATATATAAGCATATGTGTGCAACAATTTCTTGTTTTATGATCAACATTATGTTCGAATTAAGGCTAATCTTGTAATGTGTATGCTTGGATGTGAGTGTGTGTGATTCTGTTATATTGTTTCTTTTATTGCTTTATTATTTGCGTATTTTTTTTGTTTTGTTTTTGCTCTCGTCGAGCTTTAGTTCAACTAGATATCATCGATAAATTTATATATGTTAATAAGGAAACATTTTTTCTTCGCTTACATCCCGTGTTCGGGTAAACAAACGCTACGATTTTGATGCAGCAGCAACGGTTAAGAACCTAAACTTGTATATATTGTGTTTGGATATTCCTCTCCTATCCTATGTGTTGTGGTTGTCCTGTTCTATTTCATGTGTGTGTATGAGTGTGTGTGAGTGTGTGTGTCGGTTTGTTTTTCCTTTTTGGTAATTTCGCTTGTATTAATCATGGTGCTGCTGCTGCTGCTGTTTCTGCTGATGCTGTTGCCAGCTATGAACATCTTAATCGAGTCCATCGTCCACAAACTCAGGCGATTCCTTTTTGGCTTTTGGTTCGCTGCTGTTGGCGGGCTTGGGCTCCGCATCACGGAAGGGTGCATCGTCGCTGTCAGCGTCGCCGGCGGTTGGATCGCCGCCTGGGAAGCCACCGCCTGGGAATCCGCCCGGGAAGAAGTTCTTTACCAAATTGAAGATCTTCGGATTCGAAACGTATTTGGAAATGTTGGCCGGATTAGCCAGTATATCTTGCATGGCAGCTGCCACTTCGGGATCTTTCATTTTCGACATTAGATCGCCCATATCGAAGCCGGCGGGCATGCCGCCGCCGGCGCCGCCGGAGAAAGCGCCAGCACCTGGAAAACCGCCCGGACCGGCGCCTGGAAAGCCGCCAGCACCCGGGAAAGCACCGGCGCCTGGAAAGCCGCCAGCAGCGCTTTGTTTAGCCTGCTCCTTGCGTGCCTTGCGCTGCGCACGCTGGCGTTCCTTGATCTTGCGCTCGGCCTGTTTGCGCTCCTGCTTGATGCGATGCTGCTCAATCTTCTTGGCATTGGGCGTCACCTCGCGCAGCCACTCGTCGGCCTCCTCGTCAAAGTCAAGCTTGCACGCCTGCCGCAAATCCTTAGCGGCCTCCTCGAACTGACCGAGCAGACGATTGGCCCGACCACGGAACTTGTACGCCGCCGCCGAGTCACAGTTGAGCTCCAAGGCCTTGTCGCAGTCGCGTATGCAAGCATTCGGCCGCTTCAGTTTAAGAAACGCCTGACCGCGCTTCGCATAGAACAGCGCATTGCCCGGATTCAGCTCAATGGCCTTGGTATAGAAAGTGATGGCCTCGTCGAATTTCTGTTCGCTGTACGCGGCGGCCGCCTGGCCACGCAGATCACCGGCCTGATCGATCTCCTCGTCAGTGGGCACCTTTTCCGAATCGCCCATCGGTTGGGCGGGATCGTTGTCGGCTTCGATGACGCCTGCAAAAAATTGAGGTTGGAAGTTCACGAGTTTAAAACACGTGACTTTTGTTCAGCTCCGTTGTAAAATACCTTCCATATCCAGTTCGACATCGGACTCAGGGTCCGTAATGCTTGCGTCTTCATCGCTTTTATCGGAATCATCTGCACCAGCGGACGTCGCCGATTCGGCCGGCTTTGCCTTGGCGCCAGCATCGCCGCCAAACGGGCACTTGCTGCAGTTGCAGGGGAGGGGGAAGGGGGGAAATATTGAAAAAACCTGCCCTAACACACACACACACACACTTACCCTGCGTCCGGCATCTTGAAATCACCCGCGGGCACCTTGCCACCGAACTTCTCCACAAAATCCTTGACAAATTGCAATTGGGGCATGTTCAATACCGTTGGATTTGTATTGACAAAATCAATGAAGCCCTTCAGCTTTAGCAAATCTTCGTGTTGCATTGGCGCGGCCATTGTCTATTTTTTATAAATTTCGTGCAAGTTCTCGTAGGTTCTATTTATTCTATTTAAAATATATATATATGTAGTATGTAAAATGCGTCTCACACAAAATGCTGAAACAAAATTTTCTCCGGCTATCAGTGTGACCGACTGTTAATGAAAGCAATGTGAGAAACAACTCGATTGAGACTATTCTTGTTATCGAGTATTTTTTCAAGTACAGAAATGCACTTTTAACACATAGTTGATTATATCGTCTTCAGCGATATATTAATATCACTAAAATATAAGGCTTTCCACTTAAAGTAGAGTTGTACTTCGTAGTTTATATTTTTATTGAATGAACCAATCGTTAATCTAGTTCATCGTTCATTTTTTGCTCTTTTTCCCAATATCGTTGTATACGTTGAAATCGTCGTGCTCATTATATTGTATTATAGCTATCAACAGTTATATTTTAAATTTATTTATTTGGCACCAGGTGTGAATATGGGCTTTCCAAATGCAAAAATAATAAAAAAAAACTAAAATTCAGTGTGCACGATGAACAATTACTAAGATGTAGTTCCTTTGTTCATTTGAACTAGCTCAGAACGATTCGTTACAACTCTAGCTTGAAGTACCCATCCCTATGCGAAATACACAAAGCAAAAGTGAAAAAAGCATACAAAAATAAAATAAAAATTCAATTAAAAGTCGCATCTTTCCGCTGCACAATTGCATCAACGATCAGCCGGGCGTACACTGAAAACATTTAGGGCCGCAGACAAAAAAAATCGAAAGTTGAAGCAAGCGCAGCGAATACAGAAATTTTAGAACAGCCATTCAAAATGGCCACCAGCGAGATTTCTAGCTCCAATGAGCGGCACTACTACGCCAAGCTGGAGGCGATCAAGGATATACGGGATAAGACGCTGGCGCTGGAAAAGCTCAAGGTGCGGATTATCAAGGAGGTGAAGCTGAGCGATGACGAGGAGAAGTGCCTGGACGAGTATCGAAAGGAAATGGAGCATCTGCTGGAGGAGAAGATGTCGCACGTGGAGGAGCTGCGCCAGATACACGCCGACATCAACGACATGGAGAACATCATCAAACAGACCAAGGAGAATCAAACGCGCTCTTTCGATATGGCCAACCGCGTGTACGAGGAGTACCTCGCCCTCAAATATCAAATCGACCACATGCGGCGCGACTACCTCGGCCTCAGTCCGCTGCGCGACCTGCACGAGGAGGAGGGCAGCCCCATATCGAAGGATCGCTTTCAGACCAACTTCCTCAAGGTAGCCGCCCAGTCGGCGGCTGCCGCTGCCGCCGCAGCTGCTGCAGCCGCGGCCGCCACACAGCCCACATCTTTGGCGCGACCGCATGCACGGCATCCGTTGATGCCGGAGGCAACGGTGACGGCATTGCCGCAAAACGCGACGGGCGCTGGCGGTGGTGGCGGCGGCGGCGGAGGCTCGAACGTGCCCAGTGGCGGTGGCGGCGGGCCGGGTCATGCATTTATGCCGCCGGCACCACCGGGCGCACCAGGCAGCGCTGGCGCTGCCGCAGCCGCTGCCGTGGCTGCTGCCCGTCTGGGCAAGGGCGATTTCTCGGCTCCACCGCCGCCGCCGCCGACCACAAATCGCTTGCAGCAATCGCCGTCCATTGGCATTGGGCACCATCCATCGTTTCGCTCCGACTTCAATGTGAACCTGCGCCAACAGCCACCGCCAATGAAGTCGTGCCTGTCCTGCCACCAGCAGATCCATCGCAACGCGCCCATCTGCCCGCTCTGCAAGGCCAAGTCGCGTTCTCGCAACCCCAAGAAGCCCAAAAAGAAGAACAACTAATTGCCAATACTCGATAGCGCTTGCTAGAGGTTCCAAAAAAACAATTGGAATTTTTAAGAATTTAATGTTTTTAGTTTTTTTAACTTTTTTTTTTGTATTTTATTTTGTGGACTTTATGTACTTATTTATTAACCCTACAAGGCCATAGAGCCGCACATTGAAAGTATTACGTATTTGTTTCTCATAATTATTAGCGCGTAAGTTGCCTATAAATGTTCTCATCTTTTCTGTCGTCTGCTGAAGTTTTGCATATTATCTTTAAGTTAATTCTATGTAGACATTTTACGTCTAAGCGAACGTGTCAAATTAAACATAATTACATTTTTATACGTGTAAGCCTACGTGAATAAAAACGAAATTTTTTTAAAATTTTATTTGTTTTTCGATATAAAATCAAACTCAAATGTAATATGAAAATCAAAGTGAAGTAAAAATTCGAAAAGCATATATTTGACTGGAAAAAAAACCAGACGTTGCCAAATACGGTTTTCAAATAGTAAATAATCAACAATTTCTTCGTATAACAAAGTTAGCCAACAACTAAATAAAACGGCAAAAAATATAATTTTTTTTAAAAATAAATCGTTTTGGTTTTACAGCACCATTTTGTTTGGCGTTTTACAACACCTGGTGGCAAGTGGTTGCCAGACTTTGAAAAGTGTTTGGCGATCTGGCTTAAAGTAGAATTGAAGAAGGCACCAAAACGCAACAGGCTCAAAACAGTTAATATTGTCGCGCATGCTGAACTGAGACGAAGCGCAGACAAAGCGGAAGGCGATAGAACACAAGTGGAGTTGTTGTTATTTCACCAAGTAAGCTAAAACGAAGCGTTAAGAACTAATACAATTTAAACGCATCAGTGCGGCTATAACTGTTTTGTGTGGCCTGTTATATTTCTGAGCTTGTTTTTGTTGTTTTTGTTGTTGTTGCAGCTGCGTGCACAGAATTTGTGAAAAGAGAAAGTTTGATCGCGGCTGGCTGACTCGACTCCGTCTGTCAGAAGAGGAAACAATAGAAACAAGTCAACAGAGAGAAAGAGAAAGAAAGAAAGACAAACACACTTACCAAAAATTCCAACTGGTTTATTGCGGGCAAGAATTTGAATTGATTTCACATTTGCAGCTGTAACATTCGAATCTCTCGCTCCGCAGGTTGGAGCACACCACCGAAAATGGGCACCAAACAAACCGCTGCGAACAATAACAACGGCAACGGCGCCGCCTTCGGATCGGCCGTGGCCAAATCCCAGCCTGAAAGGGTAAACGAAAAGACAAACGGACACGTCAAGACTTCGCTGCGTGAGGCGAATGCGCTGCCGGCCAAGAAATCGGTTGTGGTCGCCTATGTGCTGTGGCTCTTTGGCGGCTTCTTTGGACTGCATCATTTGTATTTGCATCGCGATCGTCATGCGTTCATCTGGTGGTGTACGCTGGGCGGCTATTTGGGCATCGGATGGCTGGGCGAGATATTTCTGATACCGGAGTATGTGCGCGACGCCAATGAGGATCCGCGCTTTGTGCAGGTGTTCACGGCCAAGCTGCAGGCCTATCCGCGGCCGCCGTATTCGGCGAAACGTTTTCTGGGTCAGGTCATGATCGGTTACCTGTTTGGCCAGCTGTTCTCGTCGGCCATACCGCAAACCGTCACCATTGGCATCGATTTCACCTGGCTGCACTGGTGCATACCGTTCTTCGTGTCGCTGGGCGTTTGGACCGTCGGCAACATTGGACGCGAGTGCGGCGTCTTGTGGCCCAGCTTGGTTGGCGCCCTGCTCGCCTATCCGGCGCGCTACTTAATCTACGATGAGACCTACTCGCTGCTCATCACCGCGCTCGTCTCGGCCCTGGCCTTCGATGCGTTCTCCAAGCAGTGGCGTCGTACGATTCCGCGCCGACGCGGACCCACCGAGCGCACCCTGAAGCTGGGCGGCGCCATTTGCATTTACTTCAGCCTGTGGGGCTGTGTGATTCTCTTCAATGGCACCATCACCGACGACGATGGCGGCGAAATGCCCATACACGAGGCGCTCCACAATTTCCTCGCGTCGGCCTGGTGGACGGACCTAAAGCAGGCCCTGTACGACACCTATACATATGGACAGCATCACGGCTGGTACGAGACCTGGCGCGAGGTATTCGAGAGTATGGATGTGGATGGCGAGCGCAATGCGTACAAGGTGCTGGACGTCAGCGCGACCGCCTCGCAGGCGGACATAACGGCTGCCTATCGCAAATTGTCCAAAGAGAACCATCCCGACAAGGTCAAGGACGAGGCACTGCGCGCCGCTGCCCATCAGCGCTTCATTGAAATCCAGCAGGCGTACAACGTGCTCAGCAAGATCAAGTCCAGTCGTCGTCGCAAAAACAAGCAGTACAGCAAGGATGATGCTATCGAACTGTAATTCCGGAATGGCCTAATCTCAGTCTCTCGCATAGTCTGCTACAACTTAAGACATTTTTTTAGTTTTATTTATTCGATGACAACGTATTTATTTCTTACCGTTTAATGTAGAATAAGCTGATCGACCAGATCTACACTTGCGCACATAAAGCCAATTGCTACGTGACGTGTGGTGAAAGCCAGGGCAAAAAATAACCAATATGTTTGTTCTTCCTTATATCCCTATATTATAATTTTATAACGAGACATCTCCGACCTGAATATTCTTGTACACTAATGACAGATTAAGTTTACTTTCAATTATCGTTGAGTGTATGTATGCATGTTTGTATGTATGTATAAAAGAAAGTTGGAATTCGAATTGAGCGCATTTCGTGTTTACATTTATGTCACAAACGTGTTAAAAAAACTTTGACATAGAAAAGGTAATATTAATAATAGATAAAAAATAAAACAAATACAAAAACTCTAAAAACGGCTATTTCCTGGGAGCTGAAGACTTAATACCCTTCCAAACAAATGGGGAAAAACTTTATTTTAGAAAGGTTGTTTCGATGTCGGTGATATTTTGCTCCTTTGTTTGTCACAATTGTCAAGTTTGGTTACAAAATTTGCAAAATATAAATTATTCATACAAAAACAGATTTTTCAACCAATTGTTTCTATGGCAGCTTTTTGATATAGTGACTCGATCCGGCCGACAAAAAGACGGACCTATGCAAAGTGTCAACAATAATTTTAAAACAGAGATTAGTATAGTATAGAAATAGACAAATGGACTCCGCTACTGATATTGGATGTAGATAAGGAATATATTGGGTCGAAGAGGTCTCTTTCTATGCGTTACATATCTCGTGACGTAATTATAGTACCCTCTGCAAGAGCATAAACATGGTAAGCTTCACTCTTACAATACACAGATTTTGCTGGCATTATTTTTAATGTACAATTAAACGCAGATCCCAATAATTACATTATACTGAATGCATTTTCGTGTCGTGTTGGTGAATTTTTTCATCGTGCGTGTTTCTAAACTGTGGCTCGTGTCGTGTTCAAAATATTCAACACGACTTTATGTCTACTTCGAATATATGCTACGGCAGCTGAAATCTGAGTACAGGGTATCTCTGAGACGGATACTTGTTCTTTAGTTTATTTTAATGTTAGACCTCTGACATTAAAATTATTGATTATTAATAATTTTTAGAAATAGGGCAACCCCAATTCGCATACCCATGATTCTGTCCTTTTTATAACAAAAACAAATTATAATTTTAAATTAAAACCAGCAACTATTTCAAATATTTATATTCATTTATTTATTCTCATACTTTACATAATATAATGAACTACTTAATGAACTAAGCAAAAAAAAAAAGAAAATGTATGCACTATATTTATATTTTGTTTTGTTTTTGCATTTTTTCCATTTGTTTATATTTATGTAAAACTTTTAAATAAAACGAAAAAATATATATGTATGTATATTGTATTTATGCAACATTATAAAAATAATAATAATTGCAATCGAAGGGAGGTTTTTAGATAATGCTTCTCCAACACAGAACTAAACAATATTTTCAATTTGTGTATATATAAATATGTATATAAACATAAATGTACATATAGGTAAATTTTTGCCTTCGTCTTTTTGTTGCGACTTTCTTTTTTTTTTTTTTTGTTTGGAAAAGAAAAAATTGTTTAAAAAACAGGAAACAATAACTCACTTAAATTTAGTTTAAAACATAATACTGAGCAAAAAATGTATTTATCATTTTGCATGCTATATTTTTTGCTTTTGCATTTATCAAATTTGTTTTAATCGCTTGCTTTCTATTTGTGTTTTGTATTTATTTTTTTATTTCTTTATTTATTTTTATTTAGTTTTAAATTTGTTTTGTGTTTTTCTGTTTCTTTTTCGACTGCTTAATAATAATTATTTTAAATATTAGTTTTCGCGGCCAGTTTTAGTTAAGAAATTTGACTATTTTGTGACTGTGTGCACTCGTGTCTGTCTGTGTGTGTGCGTGTGTGTGTGCGTGTGCATGTATGTGAGTGTCGTTATTTATCACGTTTTGTTGTTTGTTTGATTTTGTTTGTTGTTGTTTTGTATATAAGCAGCAACCAAGAAAAAAATTGAAAAAAAACTTTATATATATAGATTTAATGCTAGTATTTAAAATAAAATAACAATTTAATAGGCATATTGACACACATACTGCTGCAGCATGCTGTCATTGTGCGTGGTGCTTGTGCGTGTGTGTGTGTGTGTGTGTGCGTGTGCGTGAGTGTGCGCAGCTGTGTGTGTGTGTGTGCGTGTGGGTTCTTACACCTAAACTAATGCAATGTTGCTTGCAATTCACACTACATAAAGTTAAAGGCGCCCTCTGTTGTCAATTGCTATAAACTGCCATCTCTCTGTTAACATCTCTTGCATACATATGTACAAACTAAAGTTGTGCAAGGCACATGCACACGGACACACATGCACGCACAATAACACACACACACACACACACACACTCACAGAGACACATTTATTTATGTATATATAAAGACGCACACACACACTCACTTGTTTGTGTGTGTGTGTGTGTGTGCTTGTGCTTGCTTGTCGGCCTTTAGTGTTTTAAATGGTTTGGGAAGGGGGAATGTACTAAGTACTACGACAACTACAACGACAAAAGCTCGGACGCGTCGCCGATTGGCCGACGAAAAATGCGCGCCTGCAGCTATGCAACAGCGTTTGCATTGAATTTATATTAACATTGGGGTGCACCTGTCTATCGTTTAACAGCGAAGTTAACAGCGGCTGTTAACCGTGAACAGTGCAGCTGTTGCAGCCGCATCGGCGTCGCGACATCGGCAAAATAAACAAAAAGAACGTACAACAATTAACAAATTACGATTATTACAGGCGCGTGACTACAATATCCTCTTCGAGATCGTCGAGCTCATCATCGGTCTCCTCGACACCGTCGCCGAACGCGGCATTTGCCTCGGCAGCGGCTGCTGCGGCGGCCGCAGCGGCGGCGGCCTCCTTCTCCTTTTCGGCGGCCTCGAGCTTCTCCTGCTTCTTGATCTTGCGTTGCTGTAAGCGTAAAGAAATTCAAATTAAACTCGTGTTTAAAGAGAGTTTTAACTAAATGAGCTTCAACTAAAAATGCACTGCAAACAATTTGTATTTGGCTTAGCCTAGTTCGGAATGTAAATTACTATTAAATAAAATTTATATCGTTGCAAAGCATATTTTAGTAGTTAAAGCTTTTGTTGGGTTTTGCAACCTGAGAAAAACATCATTTGAAAGCCAGATAAGAAAGGTTTAGAATTTGAATAATTTTGTTCTTTAAATTGCAAATACTTTTTGGTTTAATTAATTAATAGTAATATTCAGTTATTCTCGATTAAAAAAAATAAGGAAAATGTATTTAATGGATGTATAATGTATCTTAGATTTCATTCTGAATATTTAGTCTGATATTTTGTAACTTTGGGATTATGAAAAACGTGTTGAAAATAAAAAGTTGGCCCAAAGAGATGGGTTTTTCTTCCAGTGCATTCATAATTGTATAGATAGTAGTTAAGGAGGCCAACTTACCTTCTTTCTGTAGAGGATCTCGACGACGACGTAGCCAATGCAGCCGAGCGTCAGCACCGCCAACAGAATGTAGAGCTTCATGCGGGTGCAGAGCGTCGTGGCGTAGGCGTAGGCGATGACGAAGCCGGCGGACTCCCAGAGGCGGTAGTTGGAGAAGGCGGCCTCCTTGTTTCGCCTGAAGAGCAGGCCGTAGAGTCCATTAATTTGCGTTTGCCAGACGGCGTCGCCGACGCCCCACAGTCCGGACATGGCATAGAAGATGAGTGGATTGTCCGGATTGGGGCGCCAGAAGAGCATCACGGAGATGAGCGTAAAATGAACGACAGCGCCCAGGACAATGATGGGCGTGCGACCAATATACTTCATCACGGAACCGAAGAGTATCGAACAGAGTGCGTTCACGACGCCAAAGCAGATCATGACGAAGCCAATCTGATGGACGCCCAGGGCGCAGGCGACATACGCCTGGGTGAAGTCGGCGCCAATGAACGCCTGCTCCATGCCAATGAAGATCGTGATGGGTATGAGCAGCTGCAGATTCGGTTTCTTCATTTGACGGAACGTCGCCGACAACAGCTGGAGGCCGGACAGTTCGGCCGCCGAATTGGAGCCCTTGCGCTTCTCACCGTAACGCTTCAGGGGGTCCAGGAAAAAGGCAATGATGCAGACGGCGGCCACAATGCACGTCAGATAGATCATGGAGATCTCAAAGATCTCGTTCTCTGGCGGGCGCTCCAGGTTGCCGTGGCCGCCGTTGCCGGTGGTGCAAAAGTTCGCGCCACAATACTGCAAATCCTCCTCACTGATTGTGCTGTTGGCACTGCTGCTGCCGCCATGTGCGCCGCTGGACAGAACTGCCAGGATTGTGTGTTAATTGTTGGCAAATGTTGCCGCCAGGCGAATCAAATGTGACTTACCCAAGCTGGAGATGAGATTGCCCCAGAGCTCGGCGGATTGCCAGGCCAGAAAGAAGAAGCCAAAGAAGCGCACAATGATGGCATCAACAGCCTGTTCGGTTATCTTCGCATACACCTGCCCAACCTGTGTCAGATATGTTGCCTTGGACGCCCACATCGGCGCCGCGCCCATACCCACCAGAATGCCAGCCGGCACCAGGGTGTAGAAGCGCGGGAACAGCTGGAAGGCAATGTACGGCGCATAGCAGAGCATGCTGCAAACGAGCGTCCATTTAACCGTCAGCTTGCGAATGATCAGCGTGGGCAGGAAGATGCACGAGACAACCAGCGCCGCATAGATGGCACTCAGCGATACTGTGCCTAGGCCATCCTTCGAGTTGATCGAGGATTGCAGATTGGCTGTGCCCTAGATAGCGAATATGATATGTATATAACGATATATATATACGGTATGCACGGGTAGACGGCTCACCTGAAACGCAGTGAACTGCACCATGAACGCTATCGAGATGATTGAGATATTCTTTAAAATGCGCCATTTCTCGGCCGGATTCAGCACAACTTTCTCTCGCAGCGAGGCGGTGTCGGGCTCGAAACCAGCTTTTGGCTAAAAATAAAGCACACAGCGAAAAATAATCGTTGTTCATTAGTGATTTCGGATCGGGGCATCGGAGGGGGGGTTGATGGACATTTAAGAAATGCGTTATCTTTGGCTCTACAAGGTGCGAATGCCCCATTAAAAGAAATGCATTCCGAATTTTGAGATCAGCATTTACGACTGGTTTTCGCGAACCCAACGAAAACTCAAC
Source organism: Drosophila robusta (assembly GCA_035043565.1). Classification (NCBI taxonomy): domain Eukaryota; kingdom Metazoa; phylum Arthropoda; class Insecta; order Diptera; family Drosophilidae; genus Drosophila; species Drosophila robusta. The sequence goes on along the minus strand of JAWNMW010000257.1, from coordinate 15,943,628 downwards.
CAATTGAGTTTACATGAAACATAAAACCACAAAAAATGATTATTTTTCAATTAAAATAAATACTTTGAAAAAAATAAAATGAATAGAACTTCTTCTTTTTGAATAATTGCATATCCGCTACGATTCTTAAGTTCTTAAGCTATTTTATGTTTAATTAATTTGATTTCGTTTTTATTAGGTAAGCAAATAAATAAAATGAAAAAAAAATGGATAATTTTCATAATTTTTATATATGTTGTTGAGTTGATAATCTATAGCTAATTGCTTCTCAAGAAAAAAGTATTAATAAGCTTATAATATTAAAAGTTCGCATATAATCTCAAATAAACCCATTGTCTTTAGAAAATATAATTGAATATAATAAATAAAAATGTACTGATCGCACGAAATTAGTTTCGTTTAGAATTCTTCTGAATTAAATGCTGTGAAACAAATTTTTTTTTTAATTATATATTTTTTAAATACATTTTAAGTTCTTTTTTCCCCTTTTTATAACACTAGTAAATGAATTTATAGAATTTTAGTTGTTTAATGGTGGGAGTTGGGTTTTTGGGCTGAGATGTGCATTTTAAAGATTTTTATCTAATACCTATTTTTATTGTTTTTTTCTAATTTTAGCTGTTGAAAGGGTATTTGTGGTACGGCTAGTTGCATTTTGCTTGCCTTTCTTGGAATGTCTGTGGCAGACACACACACGCACACACACATATACAATCTTAATTAATTATTTATATGTTGGCGCGTTTACGCTTTTAGTTTCGAAAATTAAAAGCAGGCTTGTGCGCGTTTTGCTCGCGTTTTGTGCGCGTTTTGGTGCGCGTTTTACATTGCGCATGCGCGACGCGGCCTTTAAATGGTCATAAAAAATGCGCAAGGCACCTGCCAGATAACTGGGCACGGTCGTAGAACTGGCCGAAAATCGAATTTGTGATTTTGCATGCGCTGCCGCACCGTTCAGAAGGTTACAGGCCGCGGGGAGCGGGCAAGTTTGGCCCCTCCGCCGTGTTTTTGAACGCCAACGCAATTTACGTAAAGTTTGTTTTTTTTTTTGTTTTTTTGTTGGGAGGTACGAAACTGTAATTGGCATTTAACGGGGTCTACAGTTTGATGTCGGCGTCGGGTCCACGTCCCCTGGCCAATTAGGTGGGTAACAGCAAACAACAACAACAACAGCTGCAACAATAACAAAAGCACGCGCTGTTATGCAAGCCCGAATCGATTACAGTTTTTACAACAATATCGTATGTAAGTAGTTTAAATATTATCGCATAATACCCGCCGTTGCTGCTAAGGTTCACACGCAGCTCAAGGAACTGGCGACTGGGGGCGGGGAATGGGGATAGGGGCGAGGCGGGAAGACGCCGTTTTGTTTGTATGCAAATCAAAGGGCAGAGAAAAATTCCCCGACCTTATCAATAAAACAGAATTAAAATGTTAAACGAATGCAAAACGAAAAGCTGAAAAAAACAAGCAAATTAAAATAAAATCTAAGCATAATTTAAATGCATGATAATAAAGTTTAAATACGTGGAACTGTAAACTGTTGCTCTTGTTTGTATTATTATTAATAATGTTGCTTTTTCGTTTGTTTTTGTTGTTTCTGCTGTTGTTGCGTTGTGTTGTGATTTGGCATTAACAAAACAAAAATTGCATTTAATTAAGTACTAAAAAAAACCAAAAACAAGTTTTTGGCGACCAAAAAAATTAAATAAATAAATAATAAAAAAAAATACCCAAAAACAACAACAGCGACAACAACATTAATAACAATACGAGTTGTTGCGTCCACGTCAATGCGGCCCAGACGAATGCATTTGGCAAAATATTACTCATACGCCGCAGGTGCCAGTGGTTGGACATTGACCAGCCTTTTCTAAAATGCAATACTGTTATTTACTGCAGCGTTACCTAATATATTTGGGTTCAGTTTACCAACTACAAAAGCTAACATCTTGAAGTTTAATATTTTTTGTTGGTTGTTAACTTAATTACAAAATTATTTTTCTTTCTAAACTCTTGGATAGCTGATCTAAAACAGAAAACTTTCAACTACATTTAAATAACAATGTTACCTTAAATTCAGATGTTCTTTACTACAGGCATTTAAAAATATCTATTTCGACTCATTATCGATTTTCGTGTTAAGACCAATCAATTTTTCATATAAATTAAAGTGCAGAATTTAATTTGAATTTACTTTGGAGAAACAGAAAACTGAACTTTATATTGGACAAGACTGCAACTCTAAGAAAAACATAACGTTTGCATATTAATTTAAAATAATTTTTTTTCTTACTTAAGATTAAAATGAAAGGCCAACTTATGAAGCCATCAAATTGCTAAATTGAGCTTGCAATCAAAACTCTAGTCTCAGTAAGCACAACGCAAACATGTGCTTGTAATTATAGCGTTCAACAAAAAAAATAAATAAAAATAAATAAATAATAGTAATATGAAAATAAAATACTAAAAATATGCATATGTAATATATAACTGCATTTGCAATAAAAATGTCCAACAAGCAACTGTTGCAACTGTAAACTTTGTCTACATTCGCCGCTTAATCCACGTCTTCGCTGCTGGCTCGACAGTTGTTTAAAAAAAAAAAGAAAAAAAACAGCTGATGTCTGTAACTGACGGCAGGTGGCGCTGCGCTCGATTTTCCTAGAAAACGCGCACACAAACACAGACATAGCTGTCGTAGTATAATAATAATACTAATTATAATAATGCAAATCCAACACACAGATCCGAATCCGAATCCGAATCCGAGTCCGAATCCGAATCCGGCGAGTGCAATAACAATAATCATGCGGCAAGTGCGAAACAAGCATAAAATGCCATACGATATGACAAGAGAGCACAGAAAATCTCTGAGCCAGCAGCGGACCCACAAGCTGCAAACCAGTTACATTGCGCGGCGGGTGGGGCTGGGTAGGGGTAAGGGTAGGGGTAAGGGGGGGGTGGCAATAGCCATACCGTCACAGTGCGCCTGTGACAGTGAGAAGCGCGTAGAGCGGCGCAGCGGCGCACGAGATTTGCGTTGTTTTATTTTTAAACTCGGCACGTTTCGTGTTTGCTTTTTGGCTTTCAGTCTGTCTCGCTCTCTCTCCGCCTCTCCCTCTCCGTCTCTCTATCTCTCTGTCTGTCTGTGTGTTTGTCTTGCTATATTTTTTTTTACATGTCTTTTGACTTTACATAAATTTGTATTTCTTATTGAGTTTCGGTTATTTGTTGCCGTTCTCTGGTTTCTTAACTCTATGGCCGATGTCGCTGCGGGCCCCACAAAACGGGTTTACCATTGAGAACTCTCTGTACCCGGCACTTGGGACTGGCAATCGCTGCGGGCCCATTGTGGATGCTGTGGCAATGGGCCTCTGGGTGGCGGTTTACAAGACTCATTATAAATGACCAATATTTATTATTATGAAATCTTTGCCAGCAAAACTAATTGTGCAATAATTTATAAATACATATATATATTTATATATATATATAATAAATAATATGTATCTAGCTCTTTGCAATTTGTTAGCAGCTCGTGCAGAAATCCAATTCAAGTCCACGACTGTGGCTCAGTTTCAATTAGGACAGGCTCATTTATTACCTACGGCATCTGTGTGCTTGTGTGTGTGTGTGTGTTGTATATGGGCATGTAGTTATCGAGTATTCGTATTCGTATTCGTATTCGTGTTTGTATTTGGCTTTTAAGCGCTTTCTGCTGTCACATTTCTTTTTGGCTCGGCTTGTTTCGCGTGGGCAACGCCGTTGTCTCTGTTTCTGTTTCTTGAGGTGAAATTTATTTTATGTGTTTTTTAGGAGTGCCCACTTCGGTTTACAGCGTGCTCAGCTCCTCCCGCCCATTAGCGAGCAACATGATCATTCATAATCACCAACATCCCGTGATCGTCAAACACATGCATACGTACATATATCTGTATGAATAAACATACATTAAAAATTATATATATGTGCACATTTAAGCATGTGAGAGGTGAGCTGCTTTTGAATACTTCCTTCTTTATTATATTTCTTTTTTCTTTTTTTTTTGGGGCACATCATAAATACTGTGACGCGTGTCATTATAAAACATGATTTCTTGGCGAAGGCAAACACAGTCATTAACAACGTCGGCCTGTCAATAAGTGTAATATTATAGCCTGGCTTTAAAACACTATACACACATATATATATACAGTTATAACCGATTGAGCTTAATGTTTTGCGCATGAATGAATTTAACAAATTTTCCAAGTATTTGTTCTATGTAGGAATTTTTATTACTTTTTATCTTATTAATTTTTATTTTTTTATTTTTTTTTACATATAGTCAAATGCTGTTCTATGTGAACCAGTCTTCCAGCTGAGCGATTTGCGTAGAAGGAAACTTGATTTTTACATGAGTGCGATACATTCCAAATAAATATGAATAAGATTAAATTGTAATCTTTGTTGCAAACCCGTTTCCAGCACGGCACAATAATTGCCGTGCAATTGATACAAATGTCTGGCCGAACTCGTAACTCTATTAACTCATTGAAAACAATAGGTCAAGAAATGCGCTTGATTTAAATCAGTTAACTACTTCTCGTTGTATCTTATTGAGAAGGTTATTTTTTGCTAAGACAGATTTATTCTTTTTTCTTTTGTGTTATGTGTACATTGACTTTTATATGGGAGTGTATGTGTGTCCTTTTTACTTTTCTGTATTCCCAGCCTATCAGTAAATTGAGGTATTTATATTTATGTATCTTATTTAACTTAAGTCAACTTCTTTTATGCCCAAAAAATATTGCTAACGTTTGTTTATTCGCCGTCATAAATTAAAAAAAAACACTTTGTTGTAGCGCAAAGAAAAAGTTAGTGAAAATGTTTAAATAATTATGTATCATATAAAAAATATGTAAAATAAATAATTATTAATAATACAAAAGTTTGGTTCTATCGCAATCATATCGCAATCATATATCTCTATATATTCCCATATGTATCTGTAGAGTCAGCCCCATATCATCCTTTTGGCAATTCGCACACTCAATGGCCATTTGATAACTCATGTTTAGCACTCACCTTGACGGGCTCATCGTTCTCAAAGCCGGCGTTGGTAAAACCAGTCATCTTGCTGGCCTTTTTCTGTACGGCGCTGACTTGTTTCTGTGGTTTTTGGGTTCCTCTTTTGTGCGGGGCGGAATACGGGACTGTTTAATCAATTGGGCGAGTTAACTGTTTGCTGTAATGAGAAGAAATAGAAGGGAGATGTTGAATAGAATCCATTAGATACTTTTAAAACAATTTGCCAGACAAAGCCAAACAAAAAGCGTGCAAAACTATCACGTGTTGCAAATATATATATATATGTATATCATATACATATATGCATATGTATATAGTAGTACGATCATTATTTAAATTGAAAACTTATTACAGCCACCATTGAGAGGGGCAATAATAATAAAAGCTACTCTATACTCTAGCGCTTGCTATATATGTATGCTATGCACACACACACACACGTACATCATATCTATATACATGCGCCGTGGCATGTGTAATACTATAAGCAGAACAATGACAATAAAAATAACAATAATAATATTAAGCATTAAACAGCAACAACAACAACAACAACAACAGCAACGGCAACACAAATGAGACGGCAGCCAGATTTTCGTTATTGAAATTGCGGCCATAATTGTCGGAATTTTCGTAGACAAATGATTTAATTTGATTGGATTGGTTTGGCTTCGGTTTTGTTTATGGTGTGGATCTATCTATGATAGACTGGCCAACTAACTACCCGTCAACTGTGACGAACAACTGTGTGTAACATCTGTATATTATATTTCATTTAATTTTCGGTTTTATTTTTCATCGCTCGCCCTCTTGTATGTTTTTTCCACACAGTGCAAATCAGAATTTGAGAAATCTATCAGTTGGAATAGCTTTATATGTAGGTTTTGAATAATAAAATATAATACTAATATTTAATATTTTTATCAAGTTTTCGCTAATTTTAACAAATCATGTGAGCTCAGTACTTGGCATTATAAAAAGAGAATTAATATTTTGCTTTTGCATCTATAAGATATATTTAAAATTATCCAAAAACACTAAGCCAAAATGTAGCATATACTACTTAATTCCCACAAACAACTTTAATTATTGAGAATATTTAATGATTTAACTAGATGCTAAGTGAACTTGGAGAACCCGCAATTGTCATCAGACAATCCCAATTAATACACGCAAAATAATCTATGAATACTTGGGCAGTACGTAAAATATAGAACTTAATTCACACAAAAACTGTAATTAATAAGTTGCTAATATTTAAACCAGGAACTAAGTGACCATGGAGGACCGCTAATTAGAATCAATTATTAGCATACGCAGTGCATATGAAAAAGTCTATTGTAGTACGGCTTAAGGTTCGACAATAAATGGATATGAATAGTCTCGTGTGCTTATATGCAAACACATATGTATATGTGTGTGTGTGTGTGTGTGCATGTGTGCATGTATGTGCGTATATTCCCATCATCTGGCTAACAGTTTGCCATTGTTGTACGGCTGTAATTAGCTGTTGGTCGCGCCAGTTCAAGTTCATGTTTCCTGCTGCTTGTTGTTGCTTCTCTTTTTGTTCGGGCATATTCATACGTGTATAGACAAGGTAGTCGGTTGGGCAGGTGGACAGGTACACATCAATTAATTGCATATTAGTACTTCGCAACCACAATTATTCACAGATACAACGTGAGGCAACTCTGGCTGTCGCTTCAATGAAGCGATAAGAAACGAGCTAGCGCTAAATTGGGTAAACACTTTTATGGCATATACATAAAAGACAACGACAAAAATAAAAAAATTGGCATAGATATTCTTAAAACAAAAATAAAAAAAAATAATAAAAAAAAACTGCCAAAATTAACATAAAAATGCCCAAAGTTATGGCTTATAATAAGACGAGGCGCGCCGCAGCTTTATAATTTGTTAACAAAAAATTAATATTTATGTATGCTAAAAACGCAAAAGTAGACACTAAGGAAGAGGCAGAGCATACGGAGACTCATCAGAATTAGCGATTTTTTTTTATACTTATTTTTTTTTTGGGCCAATGAGGAGTCTTACGTTGGAGTGTTGAGTATTATGTCTGGGACTGGGATTGTAAATTGGATACAGCTTAATTTGTGCCTAAGGTAGTGTTTATATGTGGATATATATAGATAGATAAGTATACAGGTTTTTCTGTGTTTTTCCAGTTTTTCAGTTTCGGTTGGGCTTCAGTTGAGATGACAGAGAGACACACACAAAGAGAGACACAGAGAGAGAGAGAGAGAGAGAGCGAAATTTGCGAACAACTGTGACATTAAAATAAACATCCTAACCTAATGTTAACTCACTTTAACATGAGGCATTGCATGCTGTTAAAATCACTGTAAATGTTAAGCTTAGTTCACACGTGCCAGATATCGGGCTGGCAAATATATATATGTATATACTATATCTATATGACAGCGAAATGTGTATGATATTCCATAGAGTATACGATATACTCGCCAATTGCCAGTTATACACTATAGAAGATATATAGATATTTGTACCATCATATCGGTTCACGTGTGAACTGAACCTAATTGTGGATATTAGCCGGATTATGGTACAACTCCGTTCTGTAAATGTCAACTTAGCTGTGTCTGCAATGATGGCTACAGAGAAATGTGCTCAATGTGCACACCGTGATCCCGGGCCCGATGCTCAAGTACTTATGGGCTGTTAGCTAGCTGTGGAATACGTATAACTATTAAATATTATTATACGGCATGTGGTCCCGCGGGCTTCGATTACCAATTCTAAGGAGGAAGGGATTTGGAAAGGGGGTTTCTTTTTAACGGGCTCAAATTACGAAACAAGTTTAATGTTTATTGGCTATGTTAGGTAAACTACCAATTTTTGTGTGTTTGCGGCGCAATAAACGGACACAGATTTGGGCCTGGGAGAGCTGGTGTTTTTGTGCGCGTTTAAAACAGCGTGCGAAAATAAAAGAATATAAATAATACAAAAAAAAAATGAAAACTGGCTGTTAAAAATAATACATGCTACAAACAAAAAAAAAGAACTTGCTACTGACGACTGACGATGTTAATAAAAACAATAATAATAACGATGATGACGACGATGTTGATGATGATGATGATGATGGCGATGATATTGCTGACGTCAGTTTCAAAACTTTCGAGCGTTGGCCATAGGCAATTGCGCTTGGCCCCTCGCCGTGCTCCAATGCAAATAACGAGAATTTTTATTTGATTTTTTTTTATATTTATTTTATTATATATTTATTTTCGGTGTGTGTATGTCGCGCACGTGTCGTTGTCTATTGGGATAGGCTCTTATACTATGATGTGTGCCGGGGGTATTGATATTGTTATTTCTGGTATGTAATTGCGGTTTTGTGGTTGCCGGTCTTTGGGTTTTTTTTTCTCGTTATTTTCTTTGTATTCTTATTAATTTAGTCGCTCAGGTTTTGACGCAGATCCCATTGCATTTTTTGTGCTAACTAATTATACTGTGAACTGCTGCACAAGGGGGTAAACAGGGAATTTGTATTTCAATAGCGACAGACCGCGATATGCATATGTATGTGCTTCTGTATATAACAATTGAATTGTGCCGCTGCCAAAAATGGGACAATTATGGGCCATTTTCCTCATATGTGCCTGCTCTTTTTTTTAATTAATTTTTTTCCTCTTTATTATTGCTTCTGCGTGTGGGGCAATGCTTTTTGTTACTGGTTTGTTTTAATATTATTTTATTTTTTATTTCATTTATTTTTGGTCAGACACGCGCCAGTCGCACACAACAACAGTAACGGCATTATTAATAATTATATTAATAAAATTAATATTCTAAGTATGCGACGTTTCTAAAATTATTGAGCTGCCTGCTTAGATTGCTACACTTCTGCGACTGCTGTTGTTGCTTGATTTCGATTGTCGATGTTATATATGTATATATTTTTTTTGCATAAAATTAGCCACATTACATTTTGTCTTTTAGCCATATTCGAGCGCGCGCGCATTCACATTGCCCAATTACACGAAACCAATGAAAAAAATAGACAACAAAATAAAAAAGCAAAACAGCAAAAATTCAAAAATATTCAAAGAGACAGAAAACATCGAACAGCACAACATATATATGTATATACATATATATATGTGTATATATATATATTTATATATATATATATATATGTATGTATATATATATATATGTATATTCGTGCAATCTGCATTATCCGTGTGCACACACAATACAGATTGGGCCTTAAGTGGCCATGTTTTGGCATGTGCCACAAATAAATGTACAACAAAATAGACAAAAAAAAAACTGAAAAAGCAAAAGTTTTTAGTTTTGTTGACTGCCAAAGCGAGGCTGCTGCCGTTGCCCTTTACAATAACTGGGAACTTGGCGAACGGACGAGCTTCAGCCGGCCTTTCAAAAATATGCGCAGTCCAAAGAAAAAACCCCCTACGGAGATAATGAACTGAAGCACCTTTTTAAAGCAGTCAGCTGACTTAATGTAAATCGCGTTAAGTACTCAAATCAGATGCTCTTTCTCTGTGTATAAAAGAGTGTATTCAAAGGAGCTTTTAACAGGATAGTGAAATATATTTCAAAGGAATTCTTTAACTTAAAAAATTAAATATTTTCAAATTTTTTCTAGATCTTTGTGACAATTGCGCTTTATATATTTTAAATGAAAACGTTTTGATTTTAATAAAGACCAAATTATTTTTATTAATTTCTAAATGTAATAAACAGATTCAGGAACAAAAAATATTCATTTATGAGTTTATTCTATCACGTTAAAAATAAATTGCAATTGCCAAAAAGTATTTTGAATTTTGTTAAAAGAAATGGTTTTGAATAAATAAATTGAAGCAAAAATTAATATTTCTACAAGGTTTATCCTTTTAATATATATTCGGAAGTAAACTTGTAGTTTCTGAAAAGTAATGATACTTTTATATGCACTTTTGACTTCGTTCATTATTTCATCACATTAAAAGTAAATTGCAATTACCAAAAAGGATTTTGGATCTTTTTAAAAGAAATCGTTTTGAATAAATTAATTTAAAAAAAGGTTTATCCTTTTAATATATGATCAGAATTAAATTTGTAATTTTTGTGCAAAAAAATGATACTTTGAATTCATTAATAGATTTTCATTATTTAATTTTAGCACTGGCATTTATTTCATCATATTAAAAGCAAATTGCAATTTCAAGATTTTAAATTGGATTTTATTAAAAAAAATTTCTTTTCAATAAATAAAAAATAAAATTGATGAAAGTAAAAGAAAAGATCATATCCTGGATGCACTGCTTTCTAATATGAACCTAAGACTGTTGCTAAGACTGATGCACATTTTTCACTTGTTGGCAACATAAATGACGGCAGTTTTATGGCCTTGGCTTGGGCTTATTAGAGTAATCGTAGTTCGTTGTAATGTTTGTTGTGTTTGCTTGTTTATTGCCTAGCATTGTATTTGCCATGCATTCAAATTTGTCATGCGCTTTGTTTAGTTTCTTCTTTGGCTTTTTGACGTACATTTATTTAGTGTGTGTGTGTTTCTTTTATATTTCTTGCTTTGCTTTTGGTACATTTGTTTTTAATTTTATTTTCAGTTGTTTCTTATATTTGTTGTTTTCTTTTAGTTGCGTTTTTGGTATTGCGATCTAGTTGGTTTTGTTTTTTGTTTTTTTTAATTTTTTTAATTTGGCGCGCAACGTGCGGGTTTTATAGCCGTCGATTTCTAACGATCATAACACTTTATAGAATATGGGAGCACTCACACAATCACCGAAAAAACAATGTCGAATCGCTGCTAAGGGCCCCAGCTCCTTGATGCTCCTGTTCTGGCTTCGATGCGGTCTTGGCCAAGTGTCTGACTGGCTGACTGCCTCACAATATAATGCCAAGAAACGGCGACAACGTGCGAATTTTAAACGAAAAACACTTTCTAGCTAATTGGAGTGAGATTAGTGGCGAGCGTCGTTTGTTGCTGTTGCTGCTGCTGCTGCTGCAATTGTTGTTGCTACCGTAATCGCAGACGGGCGGTCCAAGAGCGGTTATCTATCTATCGTTAGCTGGAAGCGTGAATATGGACACGGCTAACTGTAAATAATCAGAGGGCCGAGCAGAGCCCGGCCATGACTCGTTTGCCAATTTGCTGAGCACCCGAAACCCAGAACCCACTCAAAAGATTACACGGATACGAAGAGCATCGGAGCGTCCAAAAGGCGGCCACGCGGCGCTTTTGAATTTCCCCTACGGCTCTAGAATAATCGGAAACGCCGGGCAGCGGTCGACACGATTGGGCGGACTGCTCCGGGCGTGTGCCGGCCGATACGTGTGCCTACACTGGGCGAAATTACTTAGTTCATATTCTAAAGTTCATATGAAGAAGCTCTAAAGCTCTATTTGAATACAAAATTATTCCGATTTTGAGAATTATAATTTGCAGATTCACTTAGCACTCGATCGAGAGATATAGTATATGTAATATATACAATGTATATACAAACAGAAGATCCTAATCAAGGCGATTTGGAAACCAAACCGTTTTGAGCCTGTTACTCCAATTTATTTTTAACTTGCAACGGAGTCTTGAACCGAATCGGCCAAATCTAAAACTAAATCTATTCAAAATATTTTTTATGTTTGAAATTGGTTTGCAATATTTATTAATTTCCAAAATTGCTCGACCTTTTTTTTGCCCACTCTAACATGTAAATATATTGCAAAAATTGTTGAATGAAAAATGGAACTAAAATCAGGGAAACCAATGATAGTTTATTTTTATTTTATTTAAGTTTGCAGCCAATAAGCCGAGCCAACAAATATTTTAGCCTGTTGCAAGCCTTATTGAAATTGTTATGTATTTCAAGCCATTTAAGAAGGGAGGTAAAGAAAATATAAAAGTGTTTAGACTTTTGTTACTGTGTGTGTGTGTATTCCACACATGGACTCAATAGCAAGATATAGAGAATACTGAGATACGACTTTGAATTCACGATTTATTCGCAACTCATTTATGAGCAGCCGAGAATATGTTTGAGCGTTGTTTTTTGGGCAGTGTATGTGTGCTTGTAAGTGGCCGGTAAAAAGTTTAGCTACTCGGACGGTGGTTCCATGTAGCGATAAGATTGTCAGTTGCCGCCAAGAACGTAAGTATCTAATGGCTATTTATTGTCACTGGGCGGTCGAGCAATTGGCAGCCATAAATTCTAATTAATAAACACCAGCGGGCTGCGAATCCATAAACAAATCTGAAAACTACCCAAGACATACATAGTATATATTCATATATATATATAGGTATGGAGGCGAAAATTACCCATATGGTTAGCACTTGGCCGTAAAGTTGAAGGCGTAAACAGCTCATCTAGCGGTAAGGTGAGGTACCCCAGTCAGCCCGTCAACCTTATCGAAGCTATCGCCCCGTGGCCAGTTATTAGCGCGTGATTATGCGCTGTGATTTGTCGCAGATCATAAATATTATGATTAACTGGTGATTGGGCCAAATTATTGGGAAGGCAGGCAGGCGCAAATAAATGTGTGGCTTGTGATTTTTTAATGATACGATTTCGGTTTTTCAATTCACGTTAATTGCCCCACCAACAATGACGAATCGCAATGGACAGGTCGATCAATATATGCACCCATGTGGAGTGTCTTCCTTTATGAAGGTCGCAGGTGGTGGCAACCCTGCCGGGCGAGTGTTGCCCAATAAGCGCTAACGAGCACCAGGCACAACAAAAATAATAAAAAGTAAAATAAATATTGCCAACTTTAATTTTGTGTGCCTCGCTCAATAAACAGACGCACATTTGTGTCAATAAATGAGAACGGAGCAGTTGAAGGGTAGAGCGCACTTGACACGTGTACGGGCTGTTCATCTGCCTGAAGTGGCACCATGGAGCGCGGCTAACGGGAATTGTGGGGGGGGGGGGCAACAACCCAGCAGAGCTGAGCTCAATTCAGGTACAAAGTTGTCAGATTTCTTTGAGGCTGACCCAGTTAACGAATTGATTGACATTTTGCAGTGTTGCGAAAGGCGCAAAGTGCAGAGTGTTGTAAGCAGGAGAATGACTAGTTGGTGACTCGGCAAACTGGGAAATGGGAAACACTTCAAATATCGCGTATACGCAATATTTACCTACTGTAAAAAGTCATTGGCTGATTTGATGGACAGCTTATCATTACAGCAAAACGCGCTGAGCAGCCGAAGGCTAAGCTGAATTCACCGATAACCAACCTAATCTGAAGAGGTACGTCGAAACCAAATTTAAGATACTGCAAAAACTAAAGCCCCTAAAATATGATACCGTTGCCGTTGTCTATCCAAAGATGATGAAAAACTTCAACTATTTGTTGGCTTAAACTGTCTACAATTTCTTTTTTTTAAATTTTTATATATTTGCACATTTTTAATTATGCAGCGATCGCTGCTGGGCAAAGTGTCCGGCGGAAATGGAGTGAAGTGTCATAATTATCAAATGTTGTGCGACGATTAGCACTATTAATCAAATAATTGCTGTAATCAGCTAAAGATTGACTTACTAATGAAGCGCGACGACCTAATCCCACAACTGTTGACTCACACACGCGCTCCCAGCTATGGATGTGAACTTGAACCCGGCCCCCACCCACCTTTTAATGAACTTTTTTTTTATTTTTGATATTGTTGAGTCGAGAGCGAGCATTAACTGTAAGTGCCCATCTAAAAATAGCGCCTCTACGTTCGCAGGGCAATGCGAGCAGCTGTTAAATGGCCAGTGAATGCGTATTGTCACCTGTATTCGCTCTCGATATCAATTATATATATATATATTCTATATACATCTGTATGTATGTCTCTCTATTAATAGCATTTTGGGCTGTTACTTAGAGCATTGGTCGACAGCAATTTTAGCAACAATTTGGGCCCTAATCAATTTTATTAAATCTTTTAACCAAGTGCCGCTCTTTAACAATTTATTCTTATTGTTGCTTATTTTTGCTAGTCACGTGTCTGCTGCCTTCGTGTCTGTGTGCGTGAAGGGGTCTTGGGTACTGGTTTCTTGTGTCCAGGCATTCGACTATTTTTAGCCAACATTTTTAGCTGCTGATTTCATTTCATTAAGCGCGCTACTTGAAATTTGTATTCGTTGTTGTTTGTTTTTTATTTGCTTGCAAATATTTCGTATTGAATTTTTAATTAAATTGACAACGGCAGCAAAAAGTTAGGCAAAAAAAAAAGCAAATATGAAAACGCAATGCAATCAATAAATAGCTTAAATTACGTATACGTAATTTTTCCCGTTCTTTTTTTTATATCAAATCGTTGATAATATAATCAAAGCAACTTACAAAGTTGCAGACATTTCTATAGCTTTTTATGACTGTATATGTATTTAACAAATATTTGTGGGTTATTTCCTCTTATATATTTTTAATAAGCTGTCAATCAATGTATTTTAGTGCTCCCTAAAAATTGTTAATCGACTCATTAAACAATATATAAAAATAATAATCGAAATCTTTAATTACTTTCTATATTTAGCATGACAATACAGAGATGATATCTGCAAGTACTCAAAGACTTGGGAATAACTTAAGTATATGGCTAATTGGGAGTTTCTGTTAACCCTGAATGAAGGCAACTAGTTATTTTTAAATTCTTTTAGCTGTTACTGGCATGGGAAGTTTTTGGTATTCTGTCGTTGATAAGATGTAAGAGATTTACAGTTGAGTGTGGCTAATCTTTATAGCAAGCAAATCAATCAATTTAAATTTGATTAAGCTGTGATTTGCGCTTTTGCCAGAGGGCGTGATTTCTGCCTTGGGGCAATAAAAGCCAACATTCAATATATGGCCAGGGATTATAATGGTGCCATATAATAGTACACACACGCGCACATGTGAGCCAGCAGCGTATGTAGTTTATGGCTCGAGAGTCACGCGAAGCACTCGAAGCACTTGCCGTGAGGCACAAAGAACGAGGACGGAAACATTTGGACAGACTCTGGAAAAGCCGAGCTGTTCGCATGACATGTGCCATATAATGCTATAAGCAAGCATATATATATATATATATATATATCATATACATGCGGCTGCAAGGCGTTACATATGTGCCTGTATGTGATAATAAACGAATATATATATATAGGCAAATCATTGTTATTAATACGATTATTGTGTGCACAGTTGCGTGTTAATTTTTCTGTAATTTTCGCCAGAGACTTTTTTTTTATTATTTTTCCTATTTTGTGTGTTATGTTTTTTGTTTATACATTTTTTTTTTCAATTTGTTCGCACAATGTAAATGGCTCACATTCAAAGAGTCGCAGCCGTCTGCCAATTCTCAGCGCAAATTTCAATGGCGATCCGTGTAGATTAACTATTATTAGAGTTTTTTTTTTTCGTTGTTTAATTTATTTATTTTGGTTATTGTTGGCTTTTGTGGGGTTGTACCTAAAGTACACCCCCGAGCGTTATCAGCGGCCTGTTCACTTGGCTGGCGATGGCCATTGGCCAAAAATGTATTTGTGGCGCACATTTGTCGCATTTACAGCCAATGGGCCAAATGCCTAATAATTAACTGCGAGCTGATGCCAACGGCAAATTAATGTTAATAATTAAACAATAACTACAACAACAAACGTATGTATGTATGTCCATTTTTTTATTTTTGCTTTGCTATTAACTAATTGTTGTCATTGCTGTTGTTGTTACTTTTATTCATGCTTAAGTTCAATAAACTCTTTTTCGCATTAAAAAAGAGTGTGTATTGAATTTGAAATTGAGCCAGGTTTAATTAAATTTAGAAATTTTTTTGCATTAGTTTTTTTGTTATATTATTTTACCAAATTTTGAAACGGAAGAAACGATTTGAACTTGCGACTGAATTTACTACAATTGCATTTGCGAAACTGTTAAAAATTGTGTCTAGTTCAATTCTCAAGTCAAATAATATTATATATATATATGTGTCTACAATATATAACTATATATACTGTATGGTCGTAAGTATGTGGCGGTCCCAATGATTTTTATCAACAAGGCATCAAAATAAATAGTATAAGTGTTGGCCAGCGGCCAGGCGAGAGGACAGCGCCGTTTGTAAACATAAGTATTCTAGGGCAAGTGCATTGCGCATACGCTCTGTGGGCCGCCGATGCAGAATGCAAAAGAACATGACAAAGAGACAAGCAACAACAAATGAATGATAGAATGTGGGAGAAGGGAGAAATGTAAATAACAACGATCGCACATGCCACAAACCTCCACTTCATACAAATATATATATGTATATATATATATATATATATGTATGTATATATGTATATATGCTTATGTATTTGCACACATCACACATACGCACCGCGTGGCCGTTTTTCTGTGGTCAGTCACCGATGCTGAGATGCGTCTGGGCCAACTGCTTTCCACAGCGCAAACTAAACGAATGAATTTTGTTTTTGTTGCAGTTTTTAATGTTCTAGCTAACTGACTGTCTGACTGTCTCTCTATCTGTTCCTCTCTCACTCTGTGTGTGTGTGTGTGTGTTTGTTTTTGTACTGTTGCCAGACAGCGACTGCGACCGCCATCGCGGCCGAGACCGAGACCGAGACCTTCGTCGCCGATTAGAATGCAATTAGTGGCAACAGCAGCAACATCAACAACAACAACAGCAACGGCAACAACAACAACAGCAACAGCAACAGCAACAACAACAGTAATAATATTAACAAAACTCCACAAAGTTCTAAACAAACACAAAACATTGCATTGAGCTTTAATTTCAATTTAAATTTCATTTCCAATTTATTTGAGTTTGTGACTTGTGTGCTACGAATTCAATTCGAATCAATTTGTTTTTGTTTTTGTTTTTTTTTTATTATTATTATTTACCTGCTGTTAGTTAATACTTGGTTTTTTATCACTTATAATAGCTTCCGCTTTTGACGGACAAAGTTAACGTATTTGTTTGTTTTTTTTTTACTTTTTTTATTGTTTATTATGTTTTTGTGTATTTTTTTTTTTTTGTACATTTTTATGATCAGCAGGCGTAATTTGAACAACAATCGTAAGAATTACTTATATAGCATATTATTTATGAGAAATGCGTGCGTGAGAGCTAACGCTGACGGAAAAACTGCGACAAGTGTTTTTATAATTATTATTTTAGCCTCCGTTTTCTTTGCTTAGCCCAGTTTTCGTTATATTTCTTCGGCTATATTTATTTTCTGTTCTGTTCTGTACCCCTTTTTTTTTGTGTTTTTGTTTCATGTTTTTTCGCTCATCCGTCGATTATCAGCGCCAAGGTTTACACTTCATTTGACTTTCGGCTTGGCGGCTTTGGCCAAAAAACGTTGTTGTGCCCCTTTTGTTGGCATTGTTTGCGCAGTTGGCTTTTCGGCATCTTTGGCTGTGACTTTGCCTGGCTCTGATAAGTGCTCGACAGTTGGTTCTGATTATGGGCTGGGCTTAGCCGGCCAAATATGTACATGATCTCAGAGCACTTGCGAATTGCCTTGTCATGGATGTGTATGTGTTTGTTTGCCACCTGCCTATCCGGGATTTGGCCATATTTAGCTGTTTAGACTTTTTACGTCTTACGCTGCTGCTGGTTTTTTTTTTCATTTTTTTTTTGTCTTCTCTCTTTTTTGCACAATGCATATTAATCAAGTTTGAAATTTCATTTGTTTTCCCCCTTTTGTTACAGCGTGTTCTTAAGTCGTTTATTATTGCTGGTCATTAAGTGTTTGTTCAGTCAACTTCACACAGTTTGCTTTGAGCTTCAATTTCAATTGAGCTACGTTCCATTTGGGTTTATTTGATTTGTATGCTTTTTCATTTTTTTGTATTTTTATACTCGTTTCTGCCCTCTCATTGGCGTCTCATTTGTAAAAACTGTCAATCCCAAATGATGCTAATGAGGTAACCCATCAAACCGAAATACCTGCTCCCTCGCCCGCACAGGTGCTAACTATTGCCACGTTATGTGTTTGGCCGGGAAAGGCCCGATTGATTTAGCCCACGCCTCATGCACGAAATTTATAATTCGATTGTTGGTTAATAAAGAAAAATAAAAAAAAAATAACATCGAATTAAAAGTCCATAATAATAATAAAAATATTACCCATTTTAAATGTATGCCAGGGGTAAAATTACAGCAACATTTCATAAGGTTATGTTAAGCGCAACTATGTTAAGCTAGCGCTGTTAATTATCACGCTGTTATATACATACATATATATTTATATATATTTGTTTTTTTGGAATATGTTGATAGCGTCATATTAACCAAAATAGAAGAACTCGACTTGCCAATCAGAAATTGAAGTAGTTGTTGGCATAATCGACGTGACTCCAGATCATTCACACTGCCTATCAAATGAATAAACATCTGAATAATATGAGTGTGCCGGTGCTTTTCATGGAAAGGCATAGAACTGTCTGGCACTGACTAATAGTTGCTGTAGCTGTAGCTGTGGCTGTATCTATATCTGTGTCTGTTATGAAATGCGAAACCTTATCAAACGAAACGATTCGGTGCAAAGTGATCTTCATTTTTTGCCCCGCCACGCCCCGTTACGCCCCATGACGGCCTGAACAGCAGCCACGTTTAAACGTGGCAGTTGCCACCAACTTTGGACAGTCATGAGGCTAGGGCCTCGAGGCGTCTTATCATCGTCAGCGGCAATTATTTGGGTATAAATAACAATAAAAGTTTGGTCGTAAATGCGGGCACTTCTTATCATAAACATCATCAACATCATTATCATATTCATTGTCAGCGTCATAACGAATGTTGTTGCTGTTGTTGTTGCTGTTGTTTTCAGGTGAAAGCCGCACAAACATAGCCCTGACCCAAGCTCCCAAGATTCCCATTTGCAACCTGCTGTGGAAAATTACCAAGCTCAGCGGTTTTCCGAGCGCCTTGAATTCCATTCTAAGGTCGCGTTCGCCTTCGCGTTCGCATTTAATGTTAATTTCGTTTACAAAGAAAACAACACAAAAAGGAAAGAAAACAAAAAAATGAATTAAGTAAATAAAAAAAAAGAAACACGTTTCCGATCAGGGCTGCCGTGCATGTTTTTCTTCATCTTTTTTATTCGGCTCGGTGGCTTATGCAATCTGGTCCGGAGAGTCCCTAAACGGCAACCGGAGTCGCATTTAATGCCTGCATGAATTGTTGGCTTAAAAGCAATTAGCCTTTTAAGCCCATTGCAATAGGTTTGATTGGCATTTTACTACACGCATGACACTTGAAGAAATTAACGGCAATATTTAATACTTAATTAAAATGGAAACTTCCTTTTTTCAAAAGTATTGTTTGATAGTTTTTCTATTTTAATAATTGTATTGCTAATCCAAGACCAAGGACATATATATTTTTTAAACAAATTCAAAAAGATATTAATTTATTTTGTAATTAAAAAATACGTAATGAGTGAATTTTTTTAAGTGCCCACATATTTGTATATTCTAAAAACTGTTAAACTTTTAAGACTTGTTTTCAATCAAGCAAATTTTTTAAATGAGTTTTTTTAAGTGCACAAATATTTTTATGTCCTAAATACTGTTACATTTTTTAGACTATTTTTCAATCAAGCCATTTTTGGAATGAGTTTTTTTTAGTACTTTTAATTTATATTTTAAGAGCGCAATATGCCCAACTTAGGAAATTTTAAATTTATTTCAATTTCTTAAGCACTAATTGCAATGTAAACGTTTTTTTTTTGGGAGATGAAATTTATCAAAGAAGATTTAAATTAATTGCCATATTTTCGCTAAGTGTGCAAATTGAATTAAACATTTTTCTCATAACATACAACTTGCCTGGGTTGCCCTAATAGGAATTATTGCAAACGATATCGATATTCTTGTACGATTCGAGCTGATAAGTTTAAATGGCTTGGACATCTATTGACAAGTTCGAGTGCTTAAGTGCAATTCCTTAAGTGTCAGAACTTAATGCTTAAGCATTTTGAGTTGATCGTCAGTTATATATATTGTATATATATGTGCGTATATATATGTGCGTATTTATTAATGATTTTTTTGTCTGCTTATCAAACTGATTAGCCATCAAATGTTGTTTTTGTGGTTTTTTTTTAGTTATTTGACATGCAAATTAGCTGTCTGGCGTCTGTATAATGTGATTTCATTGATTTCTATTTTATTTTAAGATATGCACGGCGCCTATTGTTAAAGTTCGATCGAGCTGTTCAATGATGTTGCCCGAATTTCAAGGCACATCTATTTGCAACATTTGGCTCTTAATGAAGTGATAACGCGTAAGTAAACTAGCTGCAAAAAAAAGAGACAACTCCGCTCTAGTTTGTGCTATGTTTTTTGTTGTTGTTGTTTTGCTTGTCTGCAAGTGCGCATAAATTATTTGTAAATTATATTATCAGCCGTGTCCAAATATTTGTACGTTTCTTTGGCACCTGCCGTACCAAAGGGGCGACGCCTGCGCACATGGCGTATGAGTAATAAAGTCAATCTGCCAACTGCTGCTCATCATCATCATCATCAGCAGCGTCGCGGGCGAAATTGTGTAAATTGCTGCGATAACAAGCACAACAACCAGACAGAGGGGCACACAGCGAAATTATTATCAACAGTTTTTGCTGTAAATGCGACATGAGCAACAGCAACAACAACAGCAGCAGCAGCGGCAGCCGCAGCAGCAACAACAACCACACGTCATCGGCCACAAACAGTTGAAAGGAGTCGTCGACGTTGTCGTCAAGAAATTGCGCAAAATGTGCACAAAAATTAATAACAACAAAGGCAAACAACAAAAAAAAAAAATACAAAAAAATGAAAACAACAACAAAGGTTATTACGGCAAGAAAAGGGCGAAAGTTTGTTTTTGTTGTTGTTGTACATGAAACAAAAACAACAAAAAAAAGGCAGCGAAAGGAATATACATACGTATATAAATAGTAATAAATAAGTAAATGCATGACTGATATGTGCAATTATAAATTTACATAAACATATGTAAAGATACTGTATACGAAATTATATATATATATGTGTTTTTTCACACTTATTTCAATAAAATGCACATTGCCAAAAAAAAAAGAAATCTAAAAATGATAAGTTGATGTTTTCATTGCGAATTTGCCAACAGACAAGTTGCAGCCCAAAAGAAGGAAATGCCAAACTAAAAGATACCCTATGCAGCGCTCTAAAGTTCTCAGCGTTGTATATTTTATTTATGTATAGTGAAAAATAGATTATTTTAAATTAAATAAGTTATTTAAAAGTTTTTCTGAAATTAATGTTTCAAGTGCTATAAATCTACGAGATGAATGGGCTACCCTAAAAAAAACCAGACAGTTAATATGAAACGATCTTAGTATATATGGTTATTATGTGTTTGTACTTTTTGTTAAGTTATTTTAAAGGTATTGCGTACTTCAAAATTTATTTGAATACAAACAGACTCAATGTTAGCAAAAATTCAATACATTTAATTAAATGGATGATAAGGCAAGCCCTTTAAATAAACTAACTTTATATCAAGAAGAATATTTACAGAGCTGTTATGCGTTACACAACACTGTGCATGCATGACAACCTTAGGTGATATTGTTTCTTTTTTATACATTGTTTTCAATTTTTTATTGATTCTTAAATTGTTTTGGTTTTTTCTATTTTTTTATTGCCTTTTAATGGTGTTTGTTTTGTTGGTTAGTAAATTTTTTACATTTGGCGTTAAAATCAAAAATTGAAAATTTGAAAAAAACAAATAAATAGTCGGCTGCCAAATAATTTCACAGTGAGCCATATAATAAATTGCCGCTAAGTTGTAAAAATAGGTCGTATATCATATAAGTGCTAGAATTTATAGAACATCCTTAAGAGCAAGCTTATTCGAATTTTGCTTTTCCTAATAGAATTAAATAAATAATGAAAAATATTTTTAAATTAAGATATTAAGCATAAAATAGTTGTAAAAATGTGGAAAGAAATATCTTTTAAAGGTATTACGCAGAAGAGTTTTCTAGAAAACTAAGATTGAAGTAAATTATTTTAATTTTAATTTTAATTATTTAATTTTTATGGAAATGCAGAGTACGCGATAAAATATGTATCAAATTATTTATATATGTATTTCGGGTATATTCATATATTGTCTATAAATTTGAACTAAATTTGATGTTGGGATATTCTCAAAATAATAATATTTAAATGTAATTTGCACACATACTTGAAGGAAGATCCTTTGGACTTTGCACACTTGTTGGACGGGATATTATGCAATTGTGTACAGTTAGAAATTGTTAACTAATTTTATGCAATGCGCAGTGCGAATGCGATTGTCGCTGCCGGTGTTGACGACGACGTTGACGTCGATGTCGACGCAGTCGCTGCCTCTGTTCGCGTCGCTGTTTGCTATAAATAATTAAAAAGTTTGTGCCCGTCAAAAGTTTTGTTTGCCTCCTGCTGTTTGTATCTTCGTACGAGTATCTCAAACTGTCAGCAAGTATCTGCAGCTACTATGTGCATGTGTCTGTCTGCCTGCCTGGCGATTTTGCGGAAGTGCATTGATTTTCCACTCAAGTAGGCACTTGACTCGACTCTGCCGCCGCCGCTGCCGCAGTCACAGTAGAAATCATTTTCTCACCTTTTTGTCGCTCTCCAAAAAATGCTAATTAGATTTTTTATTTACTATTTTTTTTTTTCGCATTCTCAGTTGTAACTACATTTAATTAGAACTTTGTGTGTTTTAAGGTGATTTGTTGATTTGCTATCGTAAGACTATTTATGCAAATTGTCTTGGAAGTGAACAATTTACAGCGGCGGAAATCCGCTCGCTCACAAACTAAAAAAAATAAACTAAAATAAAAAAAAACACAAAATATATATACTTATTGGACTTTGAGTTTTTCTGTTGCTTTTGGGCGCATCTTTATGCAAAACGTCAAAAAAAAAGCCAAATCGAAAACTGAAACTGAAACTGGTAAACTGGAACGTCGTCAGCAGTGAAAGTTTCTATGCTGATTTTTGTTGTTGTTGTTGTTGAGCTGTTTAAGCCTAGGCTAAGCTGGGTTGGAGGACGGGGCTGTAGTGGGTACATCTGCCTGTGCTGAGGCATTGAAAAACTGCGCATGTGCGTTGAGCGCTTAAATAACCAGACACCTCATGCAGCCGCGCATGCCAACGACAACAGCTAAATCAACAGCGGACGTATCCATAAGATACTCGCATTCGCAATTCGCATTCACATTCGCATTCGCACTAGCTGCTGCTGCTGCTGCTGCTGTTGCTCCATTGAACGTCACATGGCCACGTTTGGGCAATGGGCTATCGATTGGCCAGCGTTAAGAGCTTCTGCCCGCCGCTGGCCGCCCTTGTCTCCGGCTGCGGCTTGTTAATTGCAAAACAATTAAACAAACGTTCCGACAGCTGCTGTGCCAACCGCCAGCCCGCCCCGCCCACACGCCTCTGTCCATCTTTCTTTTATTCAATTTTTGCTTCTTGCTATTTTATTAACCGACTGTAGCCTGCCAAAACCGGCGTCAAGTCAAGTCTTTGTGGCAAGGCGACAAACTGCCCAGATGTCAATTACTCTCGGCCCGAAATTATGGGTAGAGTAATTTGGGGCGTTTCGGATATTTCTTTTTATACTTTTTTTTTGGGCATTTAAATTTGCATTCGCTTAGGCAATACATTTATTATTATTATTATTACAATTTTTTCTATGTTGTTTATTTTTTTCAATATTTCATTGTTGTTGTTGTTTTTTGTTGTTGTTGTTTTTTAATGGACTTTTCGCTTATGACATGCACTGAACTCACCGCACGGCTCGCTCTGTCGCCGTCTCGCCCGCCCGTGCTTGTGGGGCGTGTGTGGGGGTGGGGGCTTTCTGTTTTCATTAGAACTGTTTGATAATATACTTAAGTAGCTGAGACGCGTTATTTATGGTTTCTGTTACTAAAACACACTATACACATTTCAATATTTGTTTATTATTGTTATTTGTGATTGGTTTCAGTTTGCTGTGTGTATTGGCGTATTTTCTTTTTTGTTTTTTTGTTTTCCCCCTGCCACGCTCGAAAGTGCCCACTCTTATACAAAGCCGCCGCCGCTGTCTTATACTGTTAGCAATTTTACATTTTTCGGTCATTGGCAAGAAATAGCTGCCAAATTAAATTTCGTTCATTTGCCGTCTCTTATACGCACTCTTATACTGTGCCACTTATCCTTCTTAGCCATGACGAAAACATAAATGAAATTTAAGTGCAATAAAAGTGGACAACTTACCGTTTCCTCAACTCTTATACGCATGCAAGAGAGCCAGCCAGTTACGATTCTCAGTGTGTGTGTGTGTGTGTGCGCGTGTGCGTGTGTGCGAAAAGCTCAAACAGGATGCGCCGCTTTGCAAAAAAAAACACTTCCGTCTTGATTTTGTTTTGGGCTTTATGGTTTTTTTATGGTTGTTTATCGTTTGTGTTTCTTTCTTTTCTTTAAGTTATTTATGATACTTTTAAATATATATTTTTGTACTTGCAGTCAAATGTTATGTAATGTTTGTTGCTTTCAAATTTATGTATTTGCTTTTTAATTTATTTCAAATATCTCTCTCGGTTTGTGCGAAAAAAAATTGTTCTTAATGTACAGGAAGCGAAGCTCGGTTGGCGGGGGCGAATAGTTTACATTTCCGTTTAATTTTCCAAATGTTTACTGGCGACAAAAAAAGTTATTTAATTCTCGTTGGTGTCTTGAATGCAATGTCTTTGCCAATTGTGTTGCGCAGGACGCAAAACGTGAATTGTTATTGTTGCTTTGCGATTGTTCTTCAAAAATGTTAAGCAAGACGAAAAAAAAATATATTTTGTAATTTTTTTTTTTTTCAATATAATTCTCGAGTCAGTTTTTTTATTTTTGGAATTTTTCACAGCCGCAGAATTGAACCTTTCTGTTTGAAAATTGTTGAATGTGTTTTTTTTTTAGGTTGAATTTTTTCTTTTGGTAACAAAAAACACGACCAACTCGAAAACGCACTAAAACGGTATTAAAAGCCGAGACTAAATTTTACTTTGCAAGTAATTTACAATGGGACTTGAAGCGGCGCGCGAGCCGATCGCGAGGCAGAGAGACACGAGCGCGACATGAACGCAACACGAGAGAGCGACGAAGCGATGCTTTCGTATGGAGTTCACTTCACTTTTGCACTTGTTGTTGGCCGTAGGGGTGTTGTGGGAGCGCTGCTGCTGTCTGCTGCCTGCTGCTGCTACTGCTGCTGCGGCTACTCTGATGGAAATTTGCGTTTTTGGCAGAGATGCGGCCAGATAACTGACACCGACAACGGGCCCAAAAAAAAAATTATAAACTCAACAGCTGCTCGTTATCGTAGATCGTTGCTCGCTGTTCGTGTGGAGCGTGTTTGGAGCGTGGAGCGTGTGTTTGGAGCGACGGCAGCTGTTGTTGGCGTTCGGCTTGGGAATGATGTTGGCTTAAAGCCAGCCGCTACGTAATATACGCTCAGATCCTGTTTGCACGCCGTCAACGTCAGCGTCGCAGCGCCCAACAGCCGCTGCGCCGCCAGCGCCGAGAGCGCAACAACGGCCGTGCGAGAGCCAGAGCGAGAGCGCGAGAGGGAGTAAATAAGGCAAAGCTGCAGCTTCACACCGAACGCAAGCTTTTCGGGCTCTGCCCGTGCTCGGTGTGGGTGAGCTAGCTGCGCGCGTCGCGTCGCGCTGCGTCGCAGCTGGCTGCGCAGCATCGTTGCCGCTTCGAACTCGCTTCAAACTTGCTCGATGCCGCCGCTGTTGGCGTCTGTTGCCTGTCTTGACTGTAGCTGCCTTTACGTTTTGGCCGCTGTGGGCGAGATTTGGGGCGGTGCGGGGGCTCACGATTTTAGCCAATCGCAAAAAGCGGCGCTTTTCAACTTTCATTAGAAATTGCGGCTGAGCGCCGCTCAGCCACGCCCCCATCCAGCAGTTCGGCTGAGCGCTCCTTGCCCGGGCCGCGATCTCGATGCTGGTCGCCGTCTGGGTCTCTGTCGGTGGATTGGCAGCGACGTCGCCGCCGTCGTTTAGCATCTCTTAATGCAATAATTGTCAATAATTGCTGTTAATGAAAAACGCTTTGCATGCCGCGATTGATAAATCGCAAAGGGATCCGTCTCGTTCACACACTGCCGCTGTTTGCGTAGAGCCCCGCGCCACGCCCCCTCCGCCCCTCGCTCGTTTTGTGTGTCACTGCCGGAGCCTGCGTCAATTGTTAAAGCTATCCAAAACGCAAGCCAGCAAACAAACGAGAAAACAAAAGCAGCCCCAGCCGCAGCAGCAACAACAAAAGCCGCACCAAACAAGCCATAACATACTTGTACAGCAACAATAACAATTGGCCATTATATCGTTTCATTTTTTAATTTATAAATTATTTATTTATTTGTTTGCTTAAATGAACCAACGTCGTCGTCGCTTTTGGCTTCGGTTCTCGTCATCTTTTTGTCATCGCCGTCATCGGCAAACGTCACGAGAGCTTCAAGCGCAGCTACAAGTGCTTATAAACACATATATGTATCTATATCTATATCTATATCTATACCTACATGTATCTATATCTGTTTATCTATATTTGTCGCTCATCTATGTGATTTCTATTTAGCATTGTCTATTCACAGTTTGTCATCTTATTTGTTTTTGGCTTTCGTTAATTGCCGCCGTAATGTCACTCTTATACTCGTAAACAGTCCTCGCCTGCTTGTGTGCTATTTATGTGGCGAGCAGTTAAATTTTTTTATTCAATTTCTGTTCATGTTTTCCTTTTCTTGAGTTTATTCTTAGTTTGGTGCAAGGTTTTTGCGCGCTTGTCGGACTCTTATACAAAGTCTTATACTCTGCAGCAAATCACCCTCTTCTACAGTGATTACATTTTCGGTCAATTTTATTTTTATATTTTCTGCTGTTAAATTTCTTAAGTTTTCGGACTGCATTTTTTAACATAGTCTGTTGCGGTTTTTTTTACAGTATTTCATAATAATGCTAACGGTGCACATTTGAATGTTTGTACAGTTTTTGTTGTCTTATACACCTTTTATTTATTTTTTTTATTATAATCGTTTTTTATCATGTCTTAAGCTAATTTGCGCAACAGATATTTATTTGTACTCGCTTTATAATTTTATTTACTTTACATTTCGCACATTTCTTTGTCTTATAAAATTCTTGAATTTTTCGCACACTTATCATTAACTTACGGCTTCTAAACTATTTTACAATTAATTATATGTAGTGAGATTTTGGTTCATTTGGGCTCTTCTATCAACTCTTATATTGTTACTCAGCTATTTTTAGTTTCTATGCAAGGTTTTTGGCGGATCTTCAACTCTTATAAAAAGTAATTTTTCGGACCATTTTGACTTATATACGGTCTTATACTACGTAATACATGATTGTATTGTTTTGCTCAGTTTTCGCTGTTGGCTTATTTTTTGTCTTATAAATTGTGTCCTTTGCAGCAGGCCTGCCTCGGCTAGTCTTATACAGCTGCAGCTACTTTTGTTTCTGCCATTGGATTGCATATGTATATGTATGTATGTGCGCTGTACTTGTGTTGTCGCATTCGCAGTGGGAATGTGTCTATTAATTGTTAATTTATTTATAAGACAGTTGGCGCGATTCAATTTACGAACGGCCTCTTCCAATTAATGTGCGAAAAATCTGCACAAATCTGCCCCAAGCCGCCCCAGCGTCCAGTCTGTGCCGGAGAACAAACGGATATATATTCTATATCACGTGACCATATTACTCACTTCAACTGTTGCCACCCCTTCTGCCCCCAGCTAAGCCCCTTGCGCCCTACTTTTTTAAAAGCGTACACAAAGTGAAGAGAGTATATAAGCCCGTTTGTCTGTCTGTGAAACTTGGAGTTTATACTCGATTATACGCTCGTCAGATAAAGTGTTAAGATTTTTTGACTATGCCCACCGGGGCGTGGCAAACTGATTAAAGCTATATATCTCCCTAAATCCATATCTTCCATAATTTTAAATAACCTACCCTAAAAATCGAGCCGCAATATGTCACACAATTTACAAAAGTCAATATTTTTTCAAAATAACTATAATCATTTAGACCGTTTTCGACTGTTTCAAGCTGTTATTATACTGTGAACGAGTATTGCGCAGTGGGTTACACCCGACTGCGATATTTTAACATGTTTTCTTCTTGGTCATGTGTTGGGCGTTGGGGCATGTGAGCTGCGGTGTGGCGCAGGGCGCCCTGCAAATGCCTCAACAAAAAAAAAAAATACTTGATGCAATTAGCGTTGACAGCAATTGGACTAAAAGATACAATAGGTAGCTATATCAATTGGGTATACGATACATTATCTAACGTCAGTTGGCAGCCGTTAATTGGCAGCTGAAACAGTGGACGCTGGACACGTGCACAGATTTTGCGCCCAGTTTAGCACATTAATCAAATCGGAGGCATTGCATAACGATGACAATAGAATATATTCGAAAATAATTATGATATACTCAGATACACACTCACACACTAACCCAGCGAGTTGAATGTCATTTCAGCTGACTAAGAACGCGTTGCACAGTTAA
Organism: Drosophila robusta; assembly: GCA_035043565.1. NCBI lineage: Eukaryota > Metazoa > Arthropoda > Insecta > Diptera > Drosophilidae > Drosophila > Drosophila robusta. The sequence goes on along the minus strand of JAWNMW010000257.1, from coordinate 15,914,986 downwards.
AGCTTAATTATACGTACTTACGTACATATCTATATGATATATCTTACCAGATATACACTGTTCAGTATATATGTGCGTATATATATCTATGCGCCTTTGTGGCCCAACAAAATGCAAATCATTTTTACGAGTACCGCAATTGCTCGTAAATTTTCACTTCTTAGAAAAAAGCTGCTATTTGCCATTGGGCTTAACGCATTGCATATACTCTATCAGATATACCCTAACAGATGTCGTAAAGCAGACTAATCGTTTATTTAAACAAGCTTTCATAGCCAACAAAATACATTTGAAACTATGTAGACATACTTTTTTATTGTAATTTTTTATTTTACTTATTTTATTTTATACAATTTTAATTTAATATTCATTTTTGGAAATATTTCAATTTTGTTTTTAAACGAGCTTATTTTTATTTACCTTTAATTGTTGTTTATTTTGGTTTACTTCTGATTCGTTGATTGCGATATTGCAAGGTACTAAAAGGACAATGGATTAAAAGGGTATATGGGTTTTGTGAAAATGTATGTACGACACCATAAAGTGTATCGAAAATCCATTTCGTTTTCCTAAAACCGATAAAAAAAGCAAGCAAAAAAACAAACTCCGATTTGTTAAGCGTATCTCCCAGATAATGAGAGCTAGAGATGCGCAACATTTCAATATATATAACATTTTTGTGAGTTTTGGCATGATTTTTTGCGAAAAATGAACTTTCTGAGAATTTAGTTTTCGATTGCCAGCAATCGATTAAAAATACAATTTGAAGGTTCTAAATTAGTTTAGCACGTTATATTAGATATAGTGACATAATTCGATATCAAAGCATCCAATTGATTACAAATATAATACAAGTTGAATAGTTATCGGATGATGAGTTGTTTATATGCTCAGCCATTGAAAAAACTAAACAACATGGAATACAAATTTGTTTGTTTATATACTAGAAAAAATATTAAAAATAGTAATAATGAAAAAACAATATATATTGCAAACAAGTTTGCATTGCCAACATTAATGCATACAGGAAAAATGATTGCTAATCGGGTCGATTTGATTTATGCTATATGTATGCAGGAGGGAATTCTGAAAGTTTTATTCTTCAAATTTAAAAAAGAAGTTAGTTCTTTAATATTTGTAAGAATAAATCATAATCATCCGTTTATGTTGCCCAAGAAAGAAAAACATTTTTGAATTAAGTAGAAAATACTTTTCGTATTTAATACGTTTCTTAGAGAAGATAATGCATTTTGGTATTAAACTGACGAATTTTGAGATTATAAAAAACCTGTTTTTCAATAAGAATATTGTGCTCAAGTTTAGAAATAATCACTTTTTGTCAATTCTTTCACTTGTTTTAGGTTTCTTTCACTTAAAGCTTTTGTTTTTCCAGAGCACAGGGTATGGCAGAGTCGGGCAGAGCTCAGTTTTGTGACAGCAGGTAGTTGGGTGGCAGTCAACATGAAAGCATAAATCAGTGCTATGGCAAATCCACGATCTCGGACTACGGCAATATGGGTCAACTGCTACATAACCAAGCGGGTGCTCTACGGTCTCTGCTCTGCCGCGGTCGCTGTCAGCGTCGCTGCCGGCGTCGCTGTTGTCACACAGTTGGCGTCGTCGTCGTCTGTTTACCTTAGCACCCAACTACCGCACTTGAATTTTTAATAACCTTTTCAAGTTCACTGCTAGCAGCGATTGTGTGTGTGGGTGTGCAGGTGTGCGTACAGGTGTGTGTGCGTGCGTGTGTGTGTGTGTGAGAGTGTGCCTGATAGCTGTGCTGTCAACTTTAACGCTGTCACAGCGTTTACTTGGGGTTAGCGGGGACTTTGTCTATTGACTTGGCGCTAGCTCCACATGCAAATGCGTGTTAGATACAGTTACGCACACACACGCACACACACGCACACACAAATTGATGCCGACTTCATTTTACAAACTAGATGCTTGACTTTTAATATAAACTCGCCGCCAACTGAGAATTGAAATGAAATTAGTTATAAGTAACAAAAACAAATATTTCATCATCCACTGCAACACTTTTTACACTCGTTTACGAAGTGAAAAGAGTATATTGGGTTTGTGCAATGTCCGCCTTGCTGTCCGTCCAACTGTCCGTCCGTATGAACGCAACTTTGTTCGTCGCTATAGAAGTTGGAGACTTTAAATTTGGAATATATACTCGTGAATACGCGCGTCAGATAAGCTGTTGAGATTCTTTGGCTACGCCTTCTGGATGCGTGGTAATACGATTTAATCTATATATATTTCTAACCTTTAAATCTAGCTACATCAAATTGTTTCAAACAGTTTACTGGTGACCTCATCGTACGATTGCACAAACATTTTTTGTATTCGCCCACTGGGGGCGTGGCAAATCGATAAAATCTGTATATCATTTCCCACAATTTTAAAGCTTGGAACTCAAAATTTGGCCTTAATTTAGATAATTTTCTGCTGTTTTAAGCTGATTTTATAGCATACACGAGTATTGCGCAGTCGGTAACGCCCGACTGCAAGACACTTGTTTGTTTGTTTTTGCTCTGCCACAAATAATAAAATAACTACTGTCCGTATTACTATTATTATTACTATTATTATTATTGTTATTATTATGACTGCTGCAACACAGCAAGAAGCACACACTTGAAATTAAATCAATTAATAAAGAAGAACAAAGGCTACAGCGAAACTCGTCCGCATGCGCCCCAAGCCAAACACAGCCAATTAACACTTGGCCAGATGCCAGCCGGCAGCTTGCAGCATCCAGCTTGCCAGAGTTGGGCAACCGATGCAGGCCGGAAAATATTGGTTTGCAGCGGCTGTCCAAGTTGCCATGAAAAGCCATAGAAAAGCTGCGCAAAAGCAATAATCATCGCACACAGCCCCAACACAGCCCCCCAAGCCCCAAGCCCCAAGCTCCAAGCTGCGTGGCAGTGTGAATTGAATGGCAGACAGACGTGTCTTTTGGAGATGCTCTCGAAAATTGAAGATATACGTATATGGCAGCGTCAAGCTGAGGGCCAGTTCCTGTCAAGATTCCTGTCAAGGTTGACAGCCAGTTTATTTGTTCTTAGTAACTATTTGACAAGAATACGCAGCGCATTCAGATACTAAATTTGATAAAGATAATTAAAAGTGAACTAACAAATCCTGGGAAATTGATAAGGCATTGTCAACTAATTAACGGGCATTGACACAGTTGCTCATCATTTGAACACCGGAGAGTACATAGACTAGTTATTCAGTTATTTACATAGTTTGGATGCGCACTCAAAATCAAAAGAATCTAATCTAGAAGCGCAAGCGAGGGTAGCGTGGGATAGGATAGCCCCAAAGTATTCACTCTATGCGATTTTAAACTAGTTGGCCAGGTAAATAAACTTTATATTTTTATTTAGTCTATTTAAAAATATGTATTTTTACTGTACATATAATACTTTTTGTTTAATATAGGAAAACATATTAAGTATAATAATGGCAATAAAATGTAAAAATAATAAGAAGCGTTGCCGGGTGTAACCGACTGCGCAATACTCGTTCACAGTACAATTAAAGCTTACAAAAGTCGAAAATGGTTTGAATTATTATAATTTGTGAAATTCTCCAGCTAGATATTTAGGACAGGTCTTAAATAAACTGTCTGCCAAATTTGGTGATCTTTAGATCTTTAGAGGAGGTGATCAGCCATCTGTTTATGCATCTAACTTGCCAATTGAATTGAATTGCCACGCCCCCAGTGGGCGTAGCCAAAAAACATTAACACCTTTTTAGACGCGGGTATACACGAGTATATATTTCAAATTTCAAGACTCAAGCTTCAATAGCGACGAAAAGAATTTCGTTCATGCGGACATTCCGCAAACCCAATAAACTCTTTTCACTTCGTGAATTAATATTAATAATAATTGGATTAAAAATGTTCGTAAGCGAATTTGGAACGGCAATCCATTTGCATGCTCGTCTATTTAATTGTCTGCTGTTCTTATCTCAGAATCGCTGGCCCATTTCACTGGCAACTTGGCTAAATTAAAGCTGTTAACTTGGACAGCTGAGACGGCGAGCCCTACCCAGCGCCCAGCGCTGCCAATAAACGGTAAAAGAAATGTGTAGACTTCGAGCCAAGCCAGGAGGGTGGCGGGCGGAGGGAGGAGGAGGAGTGTTGGCTCGTATCGCTGTCGATATCAGCAGCGGGACGAAATGGACGGCGACGCCGCCACGTCGGCCCCCTTTGAATCATTAGCCAGTTGAAGTTGAGCCATCAATCTTTCAATTGCTTTGGCGCTGGCTCTGGTGTACCTACGACTGGGATAGCGCCAACGCCAACAGCAGCAGCAGCAGCAGCGGCAGCAACACCAACAAGCCCCCATTTGAAAACCGGCAAGCGGCCGTTGGCAGCGGCCACTGAAAACAGCTTGAAACCGCTTTGGGCCAGTTGAAACTAGAATCGCTGAACGGCATCGGCGCATTAATCGCTGTGCGGCTTGTCCATTGAATCAGAGCCAAACTAACAGCCAAATGCGATACGGGGGTTGTAACCGGCCAGCGGCGTCTTGGCCGTAAGTGTCTTGGCGCTGCTGGTGCCAAAGATCAAGCTGCAGCTGAAGCTGACAAAGAGCCACTCGAGCTGCGGCAAGAGCTGCATTAAGCTGACATCGACACCAAAATTCATGTGCATTCGGACGCGCCCAGTAAGCGCTGCACTCAGCGAAAAACAAAACCGAGAATTTACTACCTAAATCAAGTGCACTGAGCAAAAAATCAAGCTGAGAGCTGCACTCAAAAGGGTTCTATACATTTTCGATATTTCTTTCTATTTTCGCATAACTTTCTAAATAAAAGAAAAACACTTTTGAATAGTAGAACATTTGTCTAAATTCGAGGGTAGTTTTCTTTTGACACGATTCTTTAAAATTAAGCTGGAAAATTGTTAGATTAAAAACATTTTTATTTCAAGCCTGTTTTTAAATTTTTTAAATTTCTAAATTCAAACAAGAAAACTTAACAATAATTCACTTTTAACATTAATCAAGTAAAATATGAAGTACTTAATTTAATGTTGTTCTTATTATAATGTATATATAATACTTACGCTCAATTATGAAATCAAAAATGATTTTACTCAACTGAAAAATATTCAAAAACGAAATGTTCTTAGAACTGCATTTTTTTCTGAGTGCATCGATTTAATTTGTTTAAAATGCTATACGATCCAAAAACGACTGAAGAAGAAAAAGAACACCTAAAACAAAACAACAACAAACAAAAAACAGAAACGAAAACATGGCCGATAATTTGTAACGATTGGCACTTGGCGTAACTCATACGCAGCGTGTTTCGAATGGAGGCTAAAAGCCAGTGCAGTCTATAAATAAATCTTAAGCTGCATGGCCTCTTTGGATCGGATCGGATCGGATCGCATACGAATCGAATCGCAGTGCACTTGCATACAAAGCTCGCACATTTCCATAGTATTTGTTGCTGTCTTATTTCTTATATATATATGTATATATGTTTCTTATTTGTTGTTATTGCCAATTCTGTTGTTGTTTGTTTGCATTTGCCAGCCTACGATGGTCAAGGACGTACATTAACCAGGCTTTCGATCATTTCAACGATCGGCACTTGCATTTTTGGCTACACAAGTGAGGGCAGTCAAAAATATCAACAACATGCACTTGGCATGTTCTATGCGAATGAGTTTGACTTGCGAATACCCTGTAGACTGATTTATCGTTTAGTTATCACAAATATCACATTATAAATTTATTTTATTTATATTATATACAAGCTGTATATATATATTTTATATTTATTTCCAATTTAATTTTATTTGCGACGGATTGGGTATATATGTCTTACTAAACATTATATTCCATATAAACTTTTGTAAATATTTAATTGTAGAGTTGTTGAGTTGTCTTTTCACCCTCTTCTGCTTCTATTCAAAATATGTACAGACTGTTGCTGAAGTCTGTGCTACCCCTTTTAACTAGTAGGTATAGAGCATGCCAACTGTGCATAAATTGTGTCGCTTTTAAAATTAAGTGAAGGGTATTAAAAACGAATATTGCATAATTTGTGTCACTTTTTTAATGCCCTGTACCCATTGAAGTTGGGCAAAAGGGAATATAATGCAGTCGTGAAAATAATTAAAGCAGAAAAAGGTGAGATTATCGTCCAACGACAAGGGGCTTTGTCCCGATATTCAGCTCTTTTTTCTTAAGCTTAACTGTAAGGTTATAAGAGCCAGTGGCATCTGATATATGACTGCAATCGTGACCTGGGTACAGGGTATCCCCTAGTCGAGCACTCTCGACTTATACCCTTTTTACTTACATTTTCGACTCGACGGCGGTTTCTGTGGTCGGCAATGTCGATATTGCAAATGGAAATGGAATCGAAACTGGAACGGTACCTGGAACTAGTTCATGCGTTCTTTCCAAATACAAGTAGCTGACTTTTATTTTAAGAAATTAAAGATATATTTGATTTGATCGTAGGATTCACCAAAACTTTCTTTATGCAAATTTCGATGGCGATCGCACACCGATAAATATCTTGATCGATATTTATGCTTTTAAAGGTTTCACACATTGATCCACAGTGGCTGCTTGTAAGTTAGCTGCCAGAGCTCTTCGACTAAATACTAAATACAAAGTGCACAATTGTTAATGTTAATCGAGTGCAGCGCCTTGAGGCCAGGCCCAAAGGGTTTTCAGTTGGCCCGGGACCGGGATCGAGTCCGGGCCTAATGAGACGTGATTGCTCAGAGCGAGCATCAATAAAATGCAATCAACTGGGCCAGGTTCGGAAAGGCTCGCGCAATCGCACAACAACCACACCAAAAGCGACAACAACAACACTAACAACAGCTGCAACAACAATATTATTTTGGTTTTTTATGATAAAGCAAAACGAGCCACGAACGGCCTTGCGCAAAAAATCTTATTGTTGGCTCATAAAAAGCGTCGCGTAAAAAGCGGCAACAAACTCAAAACACAAAAAAAAAAATGCAAACAAAAAAAATACAACTCGACAGGCGAATTGGAAGCGAGCTAAACAAAAGATTGCGGACAAGGCGCGACATTCTTTTGGGTGTGGTCGATGGCAGTTGGCAGTTGGCAGTTGGCAGTGCCGGAGGCTAAAGCTGAGGCTGCCGGGCCACTGGCCGGGGCGCAGCGGCCAGAAAATATTGCGCATACGCCGCGTGCAGCGATGCGGCAAACGTCAAATGGCCACGGCCAAAAATTGCAGGCATTCAGTTCGGATATTTGGCTCTTTGGCAGCAGCAGCATTTTTTTTTTCCCCATTAAATGCTTAATTTGGCTTACCCAATGTTTGCATATTAAATTCTTGCATAACTTTTACGGCAGATTCGAAAGGAATCTGATATATTTACAATCCCTATCGGCAGGTTTATTGAAATGCTTCTTGTGCATTAAGATAAATGCATAAAAAATTGCATTACCTTGATGAATACAACAAAATGGCTTTGTGTATTACATATAAATTGAAGCAACAAATTTATAAAAAACATTAATAATCAAGATCAAGACCAAAAAATAGCACAATAATTAAATTTTTGTTCTAGCTGGTTACAATATATTTGAAAATTTAAGTTACTTTTTTCATTTTAAACATACTATGAGACTTTCAAAATTGTCAGCATTCAAAAATATCAAGTTTTTTTATTTTTATTTTAAAAAATTAACTGCATAAAATTAGCCTTTTGTGAAAGCTTGCAAACATTTTTAATGCCCTGTTTATAGGACATAAAAAAGGTAAAACGTTCCAAATAAAGGCGTGTTAATGTATTTAAAACGCAGTAAAGGGTATCTTCAACCCTATAAAATGTTAAGTCTTTTACTGAAAACTAAGAATTGATTTAGAAAGCTTGAAATTATTATTATTGTTTTTATTTTTAAATGCGCACGAGTACTCACTGCTCACAAATAAATAGGATTTAAGTTTAATTTATAAAGTATATATAAAGTGTTTTAATATATTAATAAATCAACAGTAGGTCTTAGATTTGTTTATGTGTAATTTTCTAACCAGATTCTGCTTAAATAAAATCTAAAATATTAAACCTTACAACTTTCCTGATGCACTCAAAAAATGTTGATATCCATCTAAAGGATATTAATATATTTGTTTGAAAGATTCAAAATAAAGTTAATTAAATGAAGGTCGCAAGAATAATTAGAATCAGACGAATGTTTCATGAAAGATATTTTATTTGCTAAAAACAGCTAAAGTTATTAAAAACTGGGATTTTGTTTAGTTTGATCGCGTAAAAGTTGAAGATGAGTTGTACATAGCTTTGGGAAGTACAATTCAATTGTTTAAACGTCTGCCGACTAAACCTGTATTCCCGATAGTAGCTTTGGAGATTTGCAGTTAATGACGACATATATGCATTTCGTGAAATATCGAAGATCTGATTTGCGTCGAGATGAGCGACAACTTGGAACCGGCAGAGCAAGATTTGAAATGATGAAGTTAATTAATTGTGAGATCAATAATACCGCTAACGGGCAGCAATAAATGACAAATACGAGTAGGCAAACAATTAACTCGAATCAACTGTTGTACAGCCCGAATTTGATGAGTACTCGTATTCGAGAACGGCTCGGTTCCTATGGACGACCTTCTCGGGGGTAAACAGTGTCCGCCACACGCCAATACCCAACAGCAACAACAGCAGCAACAGCAACAGCAGCAACAACAACAGCAACAACAAATTGACGTAGCTCTTTCTAAGCACATAATACAGCGACAACAACTTGGCAAATATTTTTTCATTATTTACATATTTACTTATTTATTTTTTTCATTTGCGCAATGTTCCGTCGTTTTCATCGTTCCGTCGTTTTGGGCGTCAGTTTTCCCTAAGTTGGCCCAGACAATGGCGGGAAAATTAGCACAGGTGCTTAAAAAGGCGGGCTATAGTCGCATTAAATGTGTATTAAACGGTAAGTACATGAAAAATATAAAAGCCAATATTTATGCAACAAATTAAACATAAGCCGATGAGGCCACACGCTCCCATCCCCTCCCTCCCACCCGCCTTTCCCTTCCATAAACAATCCGCAACATTCACTTAATTATTTGCGTGCTTTGTGAAAAACTGTTTTCTGAATTGATACCTAGCAGCTAAGTTTTGGAAACTGGCATATTGTTTTTTAGATTATTTGCCTGATGATCAATATGGGGAGGGAACTTAATTATATATATTTATTTTTAATACTCTGGAGTTTTTGGAAAAATTTACTTTTTATTTTTATTATATTTTATACAAAATTATATTTTCAGAATTACTCTAAATAAAAGCACTAGCGGAATAAATTTTGTAACGATTTTGTTTTAAATATTTTCGAATAATTTGCAATAATTAACTCGTCGGTATTAGAAATTATTGTAATTTCATAAGGCTTTTCACTAATTTATTATAATGATTTAATTATTGCTTTTGACTCTCGCTATGTCGACTATTTATAATAAATATAGAAATCAATTTTGATTTCATAATTTAACGTTAATTAATAAAAACAAAATGTTAAATTTAGTACAAAATGTTTCTTACATTAAGAAATTTCTTAGGTTCTACGTTAACGGCTTTTTGGGATTATAAAAATTTTCGAAAGCAATAATTGAAGTAAAAAGTTCTTGTATTTACTCAAAATAAGTTTAATGTAAATTTAAATATATTTTACGAACGTGCCTTACACTGCTTAAAACAACGACAATGTTCAGGAATAGTGTAAATGTGAGTAAAACGGTTATAATTGTTATTTGTTAAATTTATTAATAACCTGGCTTACTCCTTCACACTTCTCATTTACAATCCGTATTCGCATAAAGGCAACAAAACCTTTGTGACAAACTTAATTAATTGGAGTCTTGATATTATCTCGAAAGCGATTCTCTTGTACATAAGAAACAACTTACAGTTGGGGATAGCTGCGAACAAAATACATCACAACGTTCTACCTAAAGCGGTTTTGATGCGAAAAAAAATAAAGTTTTAAGAAATGAAACACCATTAAAAATGAATTTGGTATGTTCGCTTACTAGGGTATCTAATTGAACAGACAGCACTAGAATATACAAATATTTTTTTGTTGTTTTTATTTTTTGTGTATTTATGTATTTTTTTTTTTGTTTGTTATTTTTTGTTGCTCGTTTTTATTGCTCGATAAGTTTCCACTTAATGTAAATTGCAATTAACAACATTTTGCAATAGGAAATGTTAAGGGGCTACTGTGAGAAGACGTCTCTCTAATTGATAAATTCTATATGGGATTGCGAGTGCCAATTGAATTGAATGCCAGAGAGACCCAGGTACAAATTTCGCCGAACCCAAAGCCACAGACAGAGCCAGACTTTGCATAGCCTTCCTAGTAGACGTCATCGTCAGCGTCGTGGATTTGCCCCTCGAACATTTTGTTTATTACTTTTATTTATTTTGCTGTTTGTTTTTTCTTTTTTTGTGTGTGTGTTTTTTTTTGTTGTTCCCCCCCCTCCAGTGTTTGCATGTTTCAATTAATATCACATTGTATTCGTGCTCTATTAGAGGGCATTAGCGTTGGCACGCTAAGTGCTCGATATGTGAACTGCCAATCCATATCCATATCCACATTCAAAGCTTCATTCACAGCCGCACAATACGTCCATGCCATTAGCAAAGCCGAGCGGAATTGTTTAATTATCATTAATCAATGAAAATGTTGCGTCTCGTCTGAAACGCGGACTTTGTGCCAATTGTGCAAAAGGCTTTGCGAGATCAAAAATATTTGACAACCAACATCAAATTGCCGACGGTTTGCTGAACCTGGGAGGCTTGTCCCACACACCCGAAACGAGTTCCAATCTATCGCACATCGCATATCATATCATTTGCCATCGCCTCATATCTGACTAACTGAGCATAGTTTGTAAATAATTTGTCTGCGCCACATGCCAATTCATCAAAAACGCCCGCCCGACATTTCTGGATGTCGTGCCCGGAATCGAGCTGAATACAAAGAAAAAAAAAAAAAAGAAGAAAACAAAAACAAACAAAAAGATAAAAAAAAACACAGAATTCTGCGCATAAGTAGCGTGTTTTATGGAGCGATAAACCATTTGCGATCGTTTCCAGATCGCTTTCAGTCTGTGCTCGTATTGTCAATGGATCTGTTTTCTAAATTATGATCATACGAATTGGGGGGTTTTTGGCTGTCTGTCTGTGACAGAAATTACGCTATTTGAGTCACTTCGCCTCTCCCTCTCTCGCTTATTCTCTCAGCCTAGTATTAGGCACTTCAAGGCCACAGAAAAACAATGCGAAACTTCCACCTCACCTGCGTTTTACAATATGACTATATGACGACAATACATAAGTAGTAACGATTTGAGTAAATTCTAATTACAAGTCAATTTGAGTTTATTTCTATTTACAAGTTTCAAAACAAACTGGTTGTAGAATTGTGGCTACTATCATTATGATCAGTTTTATTATGTGGTTACATGTACCTATGAATCTATTGCAAAACCTCAAAGCTCAACTAATTTTATATTAACTTTTGCTATCGATTTCTGTAAACAGAGCACTTAAACTATGACATCAAACAACAATAATAAATGAATATTTTTAGTTGCCACTTTCAAGGCTCATTCGAAATTTATCTGCTTGTTTGATATCCGTTTGGAGATCTTCAGCAAAATCGATTAATCGATCTGCTTGTCAAACAAATGTTGACACTTGCTTGTAAAGTAACACGTACTTTGTTAAGAATGCGTTAAATTTGTTGTCATGTTAATCTGCTTGTTAACTTAAACTGTTTAGCGTATCCTGTTGTCACATTCAACTACTTATCAGTTAACACGCACTTTGACAGTAACAAAACGGGGCAACCCCAACAAAATCGATCAATCGATCGTTGCCCGTTATAAGTATCTATATAACATTCACTTTGTACGATTGTTTTTTTGTTGGTTTTTTTATTATTATGAATGTTTTAGTAGACATAACGGTCGCCACACCCAAAAGCCCATAGAAATCGAGTGTTAACCTTCTTGTTAGTGTTGTGATTCCTCTACAGCTTTAGCTTCTGTTGTTTTCGTTTTAGTTTTATATTTTGTTTATTGAACGCTTGAACATTTTCTGATTATTGTTCATTGACTTTTATGAATTGTTGTTGTCCGTTTCATTGGATTACTGAATGTTGCGTCGCTTTGAATGGCGATATATATATTTCTCATTTGTTTGTTTACTAAATGTTAATGTCTATGTTTATTTATTTTGCTTTTTGTTGTGGTCGCTTCCACTCTTTGTGTGCTCGCAAAGTGCTCTGTAAATTTTCCTTGAGATTTTGCATAAATACTGTACAAATATTTTAATGCATAAAAAGATAGATACTAAAAATAATGGCAAAATGCATAATCATAGTCATAAGAATACAAAACATAAATAAATAAATAAATACAGCAACAACCGTTGGTTGGCTCACACAGGGCACCCCCCTCCCAACCCCAACCCACCCCTCGCACGTGCAACCCAACACCTTTTGCTCACTTGAAAGCAAATAAAAGTTCAATGTTTGAATAAATTAATTTAACAAACACTCCGAGAGACGGACAGAACGGACGGACAAACCATAATAATAATATGGGTGGAGGTAGTGGCATAGCTCACAACAACAACAGCAACAACAACAGCAACAGCAACAAATGACAGCAACATGAACAAAATGACCATTTTCAATAACACTCACGTAGCATCCGAGTTAATAAATTACAAAAACAACATCAGCAACAACAGCAACAAAAAAGCAACGCGCGAATCCCATAATTGAATCGCGACTGGGCAGCACGTACAGCAACAACAACAACAACAACAGCAACAACAAATTATTAACGGGAGCAACAATGCCCAAAAACAACTTGCGCAAGTCAGGCAGCTAACTAGATACGTCCGGAGGACAGAGGACAGCTGCGACCCAGAGGCCAAAGCCCGAGCCCGAGCCCGAGCCCAAGTCCAAGTTTGAGCCCGGGCCCAAAACCAGACCCAGGCCCAGACCCAGGCCCAGACCCAGACCCAGACCTAGTTCAGGCCAGGTTCCATTCGAAATGTGTGTGAAGGCCAAGGACGCGATCGCGTTGCATGGACAAGTTAACAGCTGAAGTTAACAAGGCGACGTCTTGTTAAGCAAACTTCCATTTCAAAAGTATTGCCAATAAATGCATTTTAAATATTTGCCACAGGCACAAAAGGAACAAAACTTGAACACGCAGCTGTTGACTTTCAATTGTTTTCGATATTTTGGTGCTAGTTAAAAAAATAAATAAAAACGTACTTTACAAAGTTACCAGATAACAAGCTGGTCAATATCTGAACAGAACAAAACAAACAAGAAAGGTCTAGTCAACAGTGCCTAACTAGAAGATACACTGTTTCTGCAATACTTTGCCCTTTATTGCATACAGATGTCATTCAAATTTCTGCAAGAGTCGAAATTTAAAGTTAATCTACATAATTTAAATTTTCTAAACTAAAATAAAATATTTTGGATAAAATGAGAGACTGTGAAAATTGGTGCTGACCGAGGCTTGTAAAAAATAAAAAAATAATAGAAGCACTTTTATAATCTGATACACAACAAGGATATACAAAAGATTAAAATATTTTTTTCCAAAATATATCATAAATACAATAACAATATTTTGGACATATGGAATCTATATGTTATAGTAATTCGATCCGACCGGCTCTGATATACTATGTACTGTTTGTAGCATATGATTTACCAACAATAAAAATTCTTCATAAAGTAGATGTGTCTCCGTCTATATAATAAGCATTTGACAAAGTTATAACATTCAAATACCATTTTATCAGATCTATAGTTTAATATTATTAAAATAACATTTTGTGACATTTCCGGTATTTCTAGAATACATATAAATATCCAAAATCAAATACAATAATTTGCCAGAACTAAATATGAATAGTAAGTCCAAAAAATTGTGAATATATTAATAAATGTGACTTAAGATTATATACTCTACCAGAACACATTATGAATCTTTTACTAAAATAAAGACAAAGCATTTCTAAGCCTATTAAAAAATCATTATTTCAAAACGAGTTTTTTATAATTTTAAAATTTCTAATTACTTTGTACTTATGGAATGTAATAACAAGTATAATAGAAATACCAAAATATAATTAGCCTTTCATAAAAACAAAGTGCATGAACTTAATAATATAAATGCAAGGAGCTTTATGTGCAAGCTAAATACAAATATTTAAATATTATATTTGCCAAAACGAATATTAGTAAAGCAGGAAGTGGCACCTGAATGCACCTTTGATGGTTAGAATAGCCGATGCTCATAAACAAATTCGTGGCAGATTTAACAAGCGAACGTAATTACTCGCATTGCACAACAATAAACAATAATTATTGATTGAAGAAACACAATGCCGCCATATAAATAATTGTGTACGGCTTGGCCATTGGGGGTGGACGGGGCAGGTCATACACTGGGAAATAACTGCCAAAAGGGACGTTCTGTCAACTGGAAGGGTCACTGATACAGAAAGTTACGACTCGGCCGGCACTTCAAAAACCCAACACACACACACACACGTATTGTATCTAAACGGATCAATCAAGTTAATTAAGATTGAGCCATAAATATTGAGGAGAGAGATCGAAAAAGAGAGTATAAGAGAGTGACTAATAAAAACATTTCATTGGCTTTTCATAAATTAGTTTAAAACAATTAAGAACTTTTAACCACGTATCGAAGCTTAAATACCCTTGCAAGCATTTTATGGCAATCGCTTTTAAATTATAATATATATATCATTGACCTGATATAAACTTTTAAAAAAGTAAAACAGCTTTACCATTTTACCATTACCTCTCGTCTGGAGGAGGAATTCTCTATTTATGCGGTACACTTTTTATTAGCAAACCATAATACCCTCTTTGAAAGGAAAAATAAATTCTTTCGACATTTAATTGGGTAATTCCCATTGAGCGCATACCTATCATTGTTTTCGCTATTACAAATTAGTCGCGAGTATTAAATGCTAGAACCTATTCAATTTCGCGATTGATCAACCAGACAAATATTTTCATAGTATTTTTTTTTTTAGAAAATCCCAAAAGTGTTTCCTTAATGAGAATTTTAAGACTTTCTATACTGTTTAAGTACGGTAGAATTATATTAAATGTAATTAAGTGCGCAATTGAATCGATAATAAAATAGTAAAAAAAAACTTTTTTCAAGGGAACACTGCTAGCAGATACCCTGCACTTAGAAATTTTGGAATTTAGGTACAAGCTTGGCACCTTGGCCACATTTTGACAATGTTTTATGTTGTTTTGTTGTGTATAAAAGTGTGCAAAAACAAAAATCAACTACAGACTAAGTTTGTTTAACAGCTTCCATTTTTTTATATCAAAAAAAAATGTAAAAGATTTAAAAAAAATGTTAAATATTATTTATGTAGCGCTCAAGAACCTCTAGCCCCAGTAATGGTAACTTAGAGCAAATATCCCTAGAACTTACCTTACTCTATACAATAAGTCAATTGAGTATTTACATATTACAAAGTTTTGTCAGATTCACGACATTGCGATTGATCAATAATTTAATGATCTTTAAATATGTATTAAATTGCATAGTATGTGTTTATTTTCTGACTTGCATTTCAAAATACAAGTCAGTCTAATTACCCCGGGGCTATAACTCTAAAGAATGAACTGTGATTTATCGATTGAGACAGCCAAAGCGTGATCTTGTTATATTAACTAATATCACTAATAATAATACAAATATATATAATTACAAATACACGTATATATTTATATGTTTAATATCGTAATAGGAACAAATGCGGTTTCTACTGGATTCTGCAAGATCTAGCCGGATCCCTGTCCAGTTGACATGCGCTTGGCTGCAAGTCCCCCCATTCACTCCCCCCCCCCCCCCCATGGGCCCCTTGCTGTTTGCTATTGTCACATATTTTGTGGCGTGAATAAATCGTGAATAGAAGTGAGACCAAAGTCTGATTAGAGTGAAGGGTGAGCCAAGATTTAGTTGTTAGACCGAGAGACATGAGCATTGAATGCCATAAGCAATTCCACGTAATTAACAACAATGCAGTGGCCAAGACAATCGCCCGTGTGTAGAAGGGTGTTTGAAAATGGAAATGCCATAGAAATGGAAAGCGCTGCGGCGCGACCGTAATAGCCGGAATGCTTGGAATGGCCGAGACACCGTAACAGGTTCGCTGCAGAAATGTGCGGCAAAGCTCAAGGCCAGCGAGCCGAGCGAGCAGCTGAACGGATTGGGGCTCAGCTGAGCCCAGCTGAATTGCGGCGAGCTCAACTGAAGTTGTGTTCTAATTGGCATCCACTTACAGGTGTCACTTGCATTTGGCCTGAGGTGAACGTTCGGCTAGCGCGAATCATGTGTTGCGTTTGGCAATCAGGAACTGTGCGACGGTGTCAAGAAACTGCCAGCCCTGAGTTCCGGCAAAGCAATCAAGCAAACGAGCGAAACCCATCCAAGATCCAAGCAGCCGGTTCTACAAAACAAAAGCAAAATTCCAAAATTTTTGCGTAATATTTTTGTATAAAGACTTCTTGCGAAATGGCGGGCATTTTGTTTTTGTTTTTGGTTTTTATGTTTGTTTTTTTTGTTTTTTTGTTTTTTATTTTTCATTTGAAGACACATCTGCCACAAAGCGTTGCGACAAAACAAATCGGTCAACGGGCATTGGGCTGGCGGACAACGGACCCGGGCCGTGCACGTTTTTCGCCTAAAAAAGAAACCAGAAAGATATATACAAAATAATGCGAAAAAATACATAAATAAATAAAGCTTCCGCAATGGCAACGCAATGAAATCCGCGCTCGAGTCTCGAATCTCAAATCGCGTATCTCTCATCTGGCGTTGGCATCTCTCTCTCTCTGTCTCTGTCTCTCTAGCGTACTGTTTCTCTGTCTCCATCCGTGTGTGTTATCGTTCAAAAGTGATTTGGCCAGGTTGGGTTATTTCGTCAACAGCATTTTGAACTTCAGCGCAGAGTTCGAAGAACTCGACATTAAAACATAAACAATCGACAAAAGACAAGAAACAAGAAACGAGAAAAATGGCAAACAAAATGGCGACAACTACTCGAAATTTTTTCGACTATTTTATTTTTATTTTGTACATATATATATATATAGTTTTTTTTTGTTTTTTAGTTGACTGCGATTAGAAGCGGTTCACGGGCCCAGCTTGGCGCTCATGTTGGCCAAGTCTGCCGACTGCCGACTGCACAGTGCCAAGTGAACAGCAATAACAACAAACATCAAGAGTCAACAGCAACAACAACAGCAACAACACTCGATCACTGGTATTTTTAGTATGTGGCGTTGATTTACAAGGTGAACCGGTACAGAGCCAATACCAGTTCCAGTACAGCCAGAGCCCGAGATTGAGCCCGAGCCCGAGCCCGGGCCCAGGCCCAGACCCAGGCCAATGCGCAACAATATCAACAGTCTTTTTTGTTGTTGTTGTTTTTGTTGCGCTTTTGGCAATGCCTGTGCATGGTCTTTGGCTGGGTTCCGCTCCATTTGAGGGACTGCGCCGCATTAATTAATAAACTATTTGCCACACGTAAGCAGCAATCTGAAGACCACCATCGGAGCTGGCAAATCAACGCTCGGTGGAATCAATCGCCGGCTATCAATCGAGTTTCGCTTCCATTTTGCCCACTTCAGATAACTTTCCCAAAATCTGATAACAGCTAACAAGCAATAACAATATAATAACTATGTCATCATGTATTTCGGTTAGAATAACCATCTGCTCTTTTGTTTCTTTTTGGTGAATACTCTCTGCGCTCTAAACATATATCATAGTATACTATAAACAATTTGGTTCACTATGTCACCCAAAACACTCGAAATATGCTTTAGGTGCATTTGCATATCCATATATAAATATTAATATCAGAAAACGGGAATACCCTTTTAGGTATTACTTTGAACTGGTTATAAATTTAGCTGGAACTGGGCTTCAAATTAATTGTACCTATAGACCAATAACGTATTTGATTACGCATCACTATTCCATTTACTATAAATAATTGCTCATTAAATATTATTTTATATTTAATTGTAAAAATTTGTCCAAATGGTTTTCTAAAAATAATCGTTTACTGATGGGCAGCCCTAACTTTAAATATGTAAAACAAATCTAAATTGATTTTAGAAAGAGTATTTGTTGCTTCGATGCGATGGAAGGAAAGAAAATCGATTTCTTGTTTTTAAGCTAATGACGTCTGTTTGTTGCTGCACGGGTTGCTTATGAGGCAAACTCGTGACCGCAAAAAAGATAAAAAACAAAAACAAAAATCAAAAAAAAAATGCCACTCGAAAGTAATTTAAAAATTTTCCTACGTGTCGCGTTCCGTGATTAATAAAGGAGATGAAACTTTGATGGATTTTTAGTTTTTACAATTAATTTTCTTAGTGCAAAACTGTTATAGGGGACAGTAATTAACTTTTATAACACTTGACTAATAATTAATTGATATATTTAACAAAAGTGCTTTCGTGGAGAGCGTTCGACGAGAAGATACCCTGTGCCCAGCTTCCGTAGTTATCATAATTATAAATTTTAACTTACTTATTATTGATATCATTATTATTATTATTGATATCATATATGCATATTTTTCCGCTAGACAAATTAATTCTGTATTTATTACCAGTTCATTAAATTAAATTAGAACTAGATCTATATATTATATGCTCAACAAGCCGTAGCTGCGTATCAGTTTTTATAGACTTAGTCTAATTGTGGTTTTTTATCAATCATTTTTCTATTTTACCAATTTTGAATGAATTGACTAAAGAGTTTTCATATCCTTAACAACATGTTGCCCTTCAAGGTCATCAAATATTTTACAAAAGACGTAGTTGTGATTGATAAACTATTTTAGTTAAATTGATGAATATGAGTAATGATTAGATAAGTGCATTCATCAGTAGAAAAATTAGTCATTTGATTATGAAAGCTAGAGGTTCAAATAATTCCGCAACTGAATCAAGGCATCAAGTCAACAAAATTTGGAGGTGTTAAAGTAAATTTGTTGCATTGGCCATCGTCGCTGTGATGTTTGGCCCGGAGTTATATCATGATCATGCTCGATGATCATCATGATGGATTTGGAGGCGCAAAAAGCAAACGGACCGCAAAGGCAACAAAAAAAAAAAAAAAATAATAAAAATGAACAAAAAAATAACCCCCTCAAAAATGTCACATTTGCCCAATTGATTAGCGGTAGTCGTACACTGCGCCATAAAAGTTTGTGTACACAGCAGCAAATTGATTTTACGATGTGGACTGATGAGCACCGCTAATTTGACCGATTCCGCAGCTACCGAACTGGTTGGGTCTGGTCCGATTTGGGTACGGGTACGGGTACGGGTACGGCACGGACTAGCCAGACTCGCCGGACTCGCATCAAATTGACTTCTTGGCGTCTCGGCGTTTATTTAACATTTTATGGCCTTTTATTCCACACGCTTGTTTGCTCTTTATCGATTTATTGCCTATTTGCGTCGGCTGCGTGGGCGTCGGAGGGTTCGGTGATGTCCGTCTCCTTAGTCAAATACAATTTATTAATATTTATTTATTTCATTTTTTCAAAAACATTATTTACGTGTGAAAAAAGGCATATTCTGTGAGCATTTGACATGTGGAAAGTTTTGAGCGCCATCCGTGCGATTAATTAATATGCAATTAGAGGGTTAAATAATTTACATTTTCGCATTTCCGCACCAATTATTATCCGGCTGAAAAATGTTTTCACAATACAACCATAGAAATAAGCAAACAAACCATTTTTTTGTTTGCCAACACTAAGGCCCTCAGCTAGTGCTCCAAATGACGCACAGAAAACCAAATAAGTCAGTGTGTGAATGGACTGAGCCAATGTTAATTTCTAGACGATATACAGCCCAATATTCGAATAACAAGTCAAGGTGCTAATATCATTAAAGACCACAAAAATATGCAATAAAATTTACAAACTTGCCTAAATTACTGGCTGTAAAATCCACTGTGTCGATACTTTTTAAAAATGTTTAAATCAATTTCAAAAACCATATAAAATTGATTAATAGAAATATCTTAATTTAAAGTAAAATAGTAAAAAATACGTTTTAATTCTATTTATGTTGTAAATGTAGGATACATTTTTGTTTTTATATTTAGTATTCATATATATATATACAAATTGCGTTAAAATTCTAAATTCTAAAATAGTTCCAAAATTCGAATAGTCAGAATTTTTATGATTGTGACATTTAAAGCGTGATAACAACTTAAACAATATTTCTTAAATATCCATTATTCTGTGTCCATTGTTATTATATCGGGAAAAAAATAATAATTATTATTCCTTAAGAACTGTGGAAAATGCAATTTTATTTTAGTATTTATTTTTAATTTCATTATTACTCGATCGGATATTAAAATATTGCATGCCTCAGAGAGACAATGATTCCTTAAATGAAATGTTATTGGATAATTATATACTTATCTACTTATTTTTCAATCAACAGTTATGAGCACAGCCTTGTTGATTGATGCGGAAATTACAAATAAATGTTTTTGGGGCTTATCGCGTTTATTAAATGTAATTACATTGTCATTGAAACGGTTGGTCAACTGCGACCCTATTTAGAACGTCGAATATATCTCTCTATGAACAATGCATAAATCAAATTATTTAAATTTTTGACAAAGAGTCATAAATAAAACGAGATCCAAACACGTTTATAATTAAATAAGAATTTGCAAATATAAATATATAGAAAACACCTTTACCTTCACCTCTGCGTCGTTCCGTGACTCCGAATCTTCGCTGAATGTTCACAGCACAATCTGTAATTATTCATGGGAAATCTGAGTCTAAAGCATAATCCCAAAGAACTGCGCTCTGTTTATTAAGTTTATTTGCGAGTTTGTCTTTTTTTACAATGTATACACATATATACAAAAGTATATATTATTGCTTCTAAATGGATGCTTAAAAAATATGTATTCATAAATCAAACTACAGAATTAGCTTAAATATTTTGGGCTGTGCAATAGCAGTTGTTAAACTAAATTTATTAACATTTACTGGTTTTTATGATAATGTATCAAAATGGAAAAAATGTAAACATAAATTTAGATCGAAATTTTATTTGTTAATTCAAATTCAGAATAAATCGAGAGGCCAAATAACGGCCAGAAAACCCAATTCTCATGAAAATCGTTAAGGTCTTAATGAATATATGGAATTGGGGATTTTTAAGCTATGCCTATGGAATTTTTATATAAACATGAGACAAATGTTGATCAACTTTTTTTTTATATCCTAAATGTAGAATTTCTAACATTAAATAAAATTAATAAATATTAAAATAATTGTAATTGTATATACTTATTGTCAAAATAATAAGTACACTTTCATAACTATCCTTCCTCTTCAAATATTGTGTTTACAGCATAATTTGCAAATTTATATAAAATATCAATGTTGAAAGAAATTTGGTTTAATTTGATCTGGGGTCAATCTTTATTTTGATAAGGGCACTCTATATTGTGTATTGTATTAGAGATTTGCGAATTCACACAGCCCACTTAAGCGATGATATCCATTATATAATTGGCAAGGCAATCACAGTTGTTATTACAACTTCCAATTAGTTAAAGACTATCGGAACTGGGGAAACCTTCATCTCGTTGCTAAAATAGTTGCATGCGATTGCAACTAAATTTCTATCAAATATTGCATAAATTGAATGCAACTAATTGAAAAGAGTTTAAGCTTATAATAAAGACATTTAGCCTCTTCGCTGTGTAACTCCCTCTGCACTCCACCCCCACCCACCCCTTCTCCACCCACGTCCCCCCTGGCAATGCAGCGAAGCGAAACTAACTCGGAGTCGAAAATCACGTGATTGACATACTTCAAATATTTTAATGTACAATTTGTGGTAAAATGTGTGAATTTCAGCATCTTTGCCTAATGCCAATGGGCCACAACGTGGGAATGTGGGCATGACAGTGGGAGATGTGGAAAAAAACGTTCCATTTGCGTGCCGTATTTTTCTCTTGTTTGCCGTTTTGCGCAATAAAATGTGTTATTTATTTTTCTGTTCCTGAACATTTTTATTTTGTGTTGTTGTGTCTTTGCTGTTATTTATTTATTTAATTAATTTAATTTTTATTTATTTAATATTTACCGAACCGCAAACAAGCTGTTGGAAAATATTGTTATATGTATGCTGAAGAAGAAGCAGATGAATGAAACGCTCTGTTTGCACTTTTCAGTTGCACTCGAAGTTTCCCCTTATTTGATTAAATGCTGTTTTTTATTTAATCAAATGAAACGAAATGAATTGAATTAAAAGTCAGCACAGGAGCTGGCAGATCGATTCTGACAGTGCGGGGACGGCTGGGAGGGAGGGATATGAATACGCTTGTCAGCGGGGTGCGACAACCTTTTTCTTTTTTCTTTTTTTTTTATTATATTGTGTATTTCTCTGCTTTTTTGTTATTAACTTATTTTTTGTTTTGTTTTGTTACATGGCAACAACTTCTTGACAATCTTGACAAATTAAAATGCAAGCAAACAGCAGTGGCAGCAACAACAATTGCACTCGCTTCTGTATCAGTGTATCTCGCTCTGGGTGTGTGTGTGTGTGTGTGTGTGTGCTTGCGACATTTAACTGTGACATTCTGCTTAGATTTCATAACATTTATGCGCGCGTGTGTATGTGTGTGTTGTCCAGTTATATAAATGCGATAAATAAGACGCCTAATTCATGCAATTTACGTGGCAGGGCCAATGCGACGTATGAGTGATATACAAAGCGGCTAGCAAATTATCAACAAAGGAAGTGCAATGAAAAGCGCTGGGAAAACAGTCCGACATCGTTATTACGATACCCGATTGCAGCAATAACTGTCACAGTTACTGTTACTCGTATCCTGTGCTGCGCTGTGCGCACAATGCAAATTGGCTCGCATCACGTATACGCGCTGTGTGTGTGTGTGTGTGAGAAATACTTCGTGGCACACACGCAAGGGCCCGACAAGGCGACCAAATGACCACTCTGAATATGAACACCACTATTAAATTCTATGCACATTGTACTACTTTGACATAGATGTGAAATGCAAATTTACAGGCAAGGTTTCGTATGACGAACTCGAAACAAACGTTGAAATGTTGACCGCTACTTGGCATAACTAGCTGTAAATAGGTGCATGACAGATCGAACAGGCAAAAAGAAATATCTGTCAATGTGTCGGCGCCGATCTTAGAAAATTTTGTAATTTCTCTTAAGGTAGCCTTACATAAAGAATTCTTTAATCTTTAAATTATCCGGACTTAAACTATATAGCCAAACAGCTACTGCTTTTATTAAAATCGTCAATTAATCACATATCATTCAATTAACAATTCGATTTTAAAAATATTGCCTTGATCAAGTTTTCTCATTATTTATTGCCGTAAAATATTCAATTGCTTGCTTGCTGAATTTTTTTTTTTCATTTAGAGGAAAAGCAAGAATATTGCAATTTAATCCAGTTGAAGCATTTTTGTTGGCAATTTCCTAATTTGTGAGCAGTTTATTAATAACAAAATTTTTACGTCCAAAAATTTTAAAATATAAGACTAAGAAATGTTTTACGTTCATTATAAACGTTCCACAATTGTTACAATGTTTTTTTTATTTTTGTAACGTATTCGGATGTTTATGAAATTAATGAAATTAACGATGGAAATATTCTTTGAAGTGTAAGAGCTCAGATCCCTAAATTTGCCTTAAATGGACAGGGTATAAATATATATTATATAATAGAACAAAAAAGAGGGGTTTTGTCGGGAGAGTCGGCAAGGAGATACTCTGAACTCGAAAATATATATATGTATATACTGAACAATATTTCCTTCCACTTTTTCTCAATGCTTTTTATATTTTTTGCACAAGGTTGGCCTTGTTTGAAGGAAGCACAATAAAATGTTGAGAAAAGAAGCATTTATATTATCGAAAAAAGAGTTGAGCAAAATTTACGCCATAGGGAAGTCGAACTGTAGTATATATAGTATACTATAGGTATACCGTATGTTATTGGATTTCAACCTCAGTCCGCAAATAACAGGTCACGACCAGTTTGAAGCGCTTTCAAGTCGAGCGGCAAACAAATAAGTAGTTAATAAGTATTTATGATGTAAACACGGCGCAGCGCACAACTGTCTCTATTATTAGTATTATTATTATTATACCAGCGAGTATACGAAACTATACTTTACTACACTGTACGGCTATCAAGACACATAAACGCCCGTTAACCGTTTATATTTGCATTACGAACAGCCCATCGACTGGCCACAACATCCATCACAGCCGTGGCACCTCGATCGATACGATCTGAGACCTCGGCTTATGTCAGCTGTGCAAGCACCTAGAACTCTGGGCAGCAAGTCCCCCTCCCCACCCTCTGATAGACCCGTGTTCGTTCACCCGACATATCCATTTTGCATTCAGATTGAAGTCGAAAAATATGCCAGCCAGAGATAATTATGAATTATGCATTATAGCAGGTAAATGATACAACCCGCAGAAGGAGTCAAATCTAGGTTAAAAGCAGGTTACGCTTTTTCCATTGCATATATGCAAGTAATCGCAGTCTTAATGCCCCGTTTTAGTATAGGTAAAGTTTCCAGTTCCAGTCAGCTTCGATATTGGCTTTATGATTATAAAACAACTTTCTAAATATTCAAGATTTTCTTAAAGAAGTTGAAGTTTAGTTTATGTTTAAATTAAAAACATAATTTCCTTTTGAAGTTAGATTGCAGACTTTTGTAAATAAATGTTGTCTATTGTCTTTCAATTTTTAATAAGATTTCAATTTTCGATGTAATGTTCCCTTTTGTTCCAATAATTCAGACAAAACTCCAGAATTTTTTTGCCACAAAACAATTGATGGTAAATTCAATGTCTTTATTAAATATTATAATTTTAAGGAGTAAATAGTCGCGTATTTCGAGTAAAATATGATTTTCGCAACTGTTTTAGCTATTTATTAAATAATACAGAAAATTTGTGTATAATATTTGGAGTGAGATATAAAATGTCACATAAGCGAAATAGTCATAAATTGTTCGTGTTGATTTATTGATATTTACAATATTGTATATGTACGAGTATCTAAGAATCCGTTATTTGTTGTGACTTAACTTTAACAGCCAGCTAGTTGCTTAGTTCGTTTTTGTTTTATACGGAACAGAAAATGCGACAAAAAGCGCTACACTCTCCCTCATATATATCTAAGAATGTATGGTAGTTTTAGTTCTGTTTGATCAAATTACGAATATAAGATATTCAACATTCTAGCTCAGCGCCTGAAAACCTCTGTTATCACAGAAGGAAATATAAATAACGGGCTCTCACGAGTAACTGGCAATTACAGATGTGTATGTTTAAGCACTTACAAGCTGTTAATTATAGATTAATGTTCGTTTTTTCTTCATTTTGTTTTTGTATACCCCTTAACTCTACAAACTAGTAAGTAAGGGGCATTATATAGCTGTGGATGTCCCATAAAGAATTGAACTCTCTTTATATCATGTGAGTTGAGTCGTTTGGTAGTTAGTACAGGGTATCGCCTAGCAGACCTAATATTTTATATGTGCATTGTAAAGGGAAGACTTTTTGTTTGCTCATACTGACAAATATACACGTACACTCAGAGAAAATACCGCTCGTCATCTAAGTAAGATAAAATTTGTATCGTTTTCTTTTAAATTTCAAGAGCATTTCGCTCATAACTATGCTTAAATTAAATATAACTCATTATAGTCGGTCACAAAGTAAAACTGTGTATTGGGTAGTTCAAATTCTGTCCGTATGAATACAATCTTAGGCGCCGCTATTGAAGCTGGAGACTTGAAATTTGGAATATATATTCGTGAAGGCCCGCGTCAAAAAGTTGTTAAGATTTTTGGGTATGTCCACTGGGTGCGTGGAAATTTGCCCGAATCGTCATATCTCCCTAAATTTTTAAGCTCAATTTTTGCAATGCGATATTTCCAATATAAAAATAATAGTTAAGAGTGTTTTCGAATGTTTTAAGCTGTTATACTGTGAACGAGTATAGCATAATTTCGGAGTTAAAAACAGGTTATGCTTTTTCTCTGAGTGTACATATATTAATCAGAACACTGGGTATCACCCAGTCGACTATGACTGTGCTTGGACCACCTACTCAAGTGCAACACCATTATTTTAGTTGGTTTGCCAAGTCCTTGATCTATGTTGATATGGTCCTAGGCCTTACCTTAGGGGTATCAACATATGTATATAGTACATATTATTTCAGAGAGTTTGCATAATCGTATTTACTTAATAGACTCCGGCAATCTGGTCTTTTATTGGATTGTTATGACAGTCGCAGCCGAAATGAGGCGAGTATGCCTCACATTTAATGTAAACCAATGCCAATGGCAGCTCGACCACGTGAGATTTGCGTAGATAGTCAGGGAATCCGCAGAAGAGAATAGGTACGCGCCACGGTCATATAATAGGTGTCGTAAATTCTCCGGGTGTTTGGGCATCACGCGCCGTCGGATGGGAAATATAAATGAGTTCAGTTGCTGAAATGGCGCTGACTTTGAGCCGTTGGTAAATAGCAATGGGGATTACGGGAGCGGAGCATTCCGTTCCGTTTCGCTGGGATTACGAATATGTATTTCCCTTATCAAGTTCACAACTGCGGCCTGATGAGAACTTTGGCTGCAAATTACGCGGCATTTTTGTGCATGAATATGAAATCTTGTTTATTTGCACTAAATTTAGATATACGTGTAGGTAGAATAAGGCCCATTAAAGCACTGCAAACATACAAAATAAACTGCCAACGGGGATGCCAGCAACAAAATGGTGAATTTTCAAGAACTCTATATATAGAACAATCTACAATAGCAACAGTTGAAGAGGATTTTATAATTTTAGTCTACATATATATATATTATATCCACGCTCCATTTGACTTTTTTTAATATAAGCTAACTGTGCAGAAGATCAGCATACAGGTCTTGAAATCACCGACACTGAAGTGTATCACAGCCTTGAGATACCCCTCAATATCCCAACGGGGCAGATTCTTTAGCAGCATTCGATTGGTTACATTTCGAAGCGTGTAAACTTGCTGTAAGACAAAATCCAAGCAAAGAGATTCCATAAAGTTGCTTAAGATAAATAGATATTATGTTCTGTTCTATTATATGAACACCATGTCAAAATATTGGAAAAAAGAATGGAAAATTGCAATTTAAAATTTCTTTACGATATCTTTTATCGATTGAAAATTTGTATTCGTATTGGCTTAGCACAATATCCAAAGTCTTTTTTTTAAATTTTTTACCCCATGGTTTTGACAGTTATAAGCAAAATTACCAGCTTTTTTATACACTCCATTCCGAATTCTAGTATAAGCAGAATGGATTTCAAACCAATTTGTTCTTGAATATTCTAAAATAACTAGAGTAACTCATTTTTGTATTCAAACAAATAAAAGAAAATGTTGCAAGCGTCAAATAAATAATAATATTTTTAAAATTTGGGATTTAAAAAGTTATCATATTAAGGTTTCCGAAATTTGGGAAATTAAATTTAAAATATTCTGCATTTTTTCTAACGTTGGTTCTCTTTCGAATTTTTGAAAAGAAAATAGGCAAGTATTTAAACTAAAAAAAATCGGCTGACTCGAAAAGTGTGCTTTGATTCACTTGTGGCATACTTACACCTACTTCTGGTGGGCAAGTGCGCTGCTCTTTGGGTACCTGGGTGACGAAGTAAATGTGCCAGAGCTCCAGTGGATCCTTGAGGGACTTGCAAAAGTCGTCGCGCTTCAGGGAAATGAATGTTGGCACCCACTGTCCGCGCTGCCAGCGACTGACGTCCACCTCGAACTTGATGCGACTGCGGGGCACAGCCTGTTTGACAATGATATCGCCGCTCATGTAGATCGTTTCGAAGTCCGGATCGAGGACAGTCGTCAGGCCGCTGACGTCCAGCATCTGGATCAATGGCGTATTGCCCTTGTTCTCCTCGGTGTCGCAGGGCGCCTGGATCGAGCGCTCGTCCAAATAAACATTGTAGTTGGCCGACTGGCCAAAAGCAAAAGCAACAACATGCAGAATCAGTATAGACTTTGTGGCAGGCACAGGACTCACCTCAGCGCCAAGCGGCAGCAGCACGGCCAGCAGGTATGCGATGGGGGGCAGTCGCGACATTTGGACACACTCGAAAGCGGCAGGTGGGCTATAAATAGCCCCATTGTGGGGGGCCTAATTGGCCGGCAATTAGCTTTGAATGCAACTATATTTATCGCATCGTCTATTGGCCTAATTGACAAACACTCCAGACCCATTAGCTTTTAATTGGCACTGATTTCGATTACAATTCCGATTTCAATTACAATTGCAATTCAATTTCTATTCGAATTCGAGTTGCAGGCAACGTTTTAAAATAGTCTCGATTGACATCCAAATAGATGCCCCGTTCGGCATGCGGCCGGCGTAGGCGCTATCAGGGCCATCCTGTACGGAAGACGCCTCAATGCAAATGCAATAACACATTCGCTATATATACATATATATATATATATATATATGTGTGTGTAGCTAAAGCACACATAATACATATGTATGTCGAACATAGTTCGATCTGGCACATTTATCACGCGCCTGCCGTGTGCGCCTGCGGGACGACACCCCACTCGACCTTGGTGAGACAAGCAGCATTGTGGGCCATGGCCCCGCTTCATTTCGGGCCAAAAGCAAACAATGTGGGCCACACGCCCCAGCCAGATAGTAGGCTTTACGGCCGCACAGCCATAAATGATAGCACCAAAAGCGCGTGGCGGGTCCGCTCTTCGCATTCGCGCAGAGTCACAGTCCGTGTTTTATAATTGTTCGTTGTTAATTTCTTGTTTAACTAGTCGTTTACGACAGGCACATCATTTATCTTGCGCAGCTTCTATCGCCGTCAAATGACAACAGCTAATATGATTAACGGTTCTTCAATAAACAGTGGCCCGCACTCCGCCAACGCTTGGAATTTCCGGCCGACTATCAAGTACTACGCCTGCCCACCCCCTTCGAGTCTAGGTCCATATTCCATTCAGTATGCCAACTCTTCCAACTTCTACAAAAAAAAAATTGATTTCCATCTAAATTGTATTTGAATTGTTTTTTAAATAAAAAATACAGTATAGTATAAATTTAATGGTATTAACACTCAGAGGAAATCAGAGCAGCCCAGCATAGAATTCAGATCGTTTTGCTCACATAAAGCCAAATATATTTATATTTTGACTATATTTATTTTTTCATGATTAAACGTTTTAGATCTTAAATCAAAAAATAACAAGAAATTTGGGGCATTTTAACCCGGACCTACAGAGCAGCAACTGTATGTAAAGAATATATATTACGTTTGGTCATGAACTCGGGACCAAGTGAATTTAGCTCCTATAAATGACAATGTGTTCTGAAATAACAATTTTAAATAATGACTTTTCTATATTGTCTTATATGAGCCGAATGATATGCGTTTTTAGACTTCTACGAATCGGGACTAGCGATTGCCAATTAAAAACAAGTAAACAGGAACGTTGCAGTCGGACAAAGCCGACGGCGTAATACTCGGTCACAGTACACAGTAACTACTCATTTCGGGAACATTTTTTGTCAAAAATCATGCAAAAATTGACAAAAATTTTGACATGTAAAGCTCTCGGATCCATATCTCCCATATTTCAAACGTCCATAACTTTGTCAAAACTGAACCGATTTTCATGTTTGATGTCATTTTTTCATGGTTTGGCCTCTAGATTGATTCTGCATTTAAAATATATGCATTATTGAAAATAAATTTTTTTGGAATTTATTGGGAAAAAAAGCATGGGCCATAATTTAGTCGACTACCAAGAAACATTCAAAAATGCAGGTGAAAAATTTCCAACTTAATTTAACGCACATATACGTAATAATCAATCCTACCAAAAGTCGTTGAAAATCGTGCACATCGGGTGCCCTGAATTGATCAGCCTTAAGGTATGCAATATAATTTTGGAATTTTGATTTATTGTCGACCTCCTGGCGATTATGGTCGCCTGGTACTTAGCTGGGATTTTTAAGAAAATTCCCAAAAATTACCCAGAACGTTTAAATTTAATTTAGTAAAACTGCAATAGACAACTTTACACATTTTCCAATTGTTTTTCAGTTTTGAAGAGTTCTCCAGTCTGAAAACATGCAACTTCAAAAGAAGTTCTGACTTTATGCTTCAGTCTAAAGCACTTGACTAGGAAATACCCTGTAACCTGCTCCAAGCCAAACATCCTGCAAACATCAAAACTGAACTTAAAAAAATACAATTTTATCAAGTCCGATTACAATGGGAACTGTGACTTGTAAACGATAAAAAGATGATGATGAAATGATAAGGGCCATAAAACAAAGGGAATTAGTTCACGTACGATCTTTAACAAATGGTACGGTAATCTTAAACAAGTTCATATGTAAATTTCAGCCAAAGTAAGGAAGGAGGTGGGAGTCTATTTAAACAGATTTTTCGCTTGTAGATAAATAGCAGGAAAGTATTTACGCCACAAATAAATACAATTTGCAGTGATTATAATATTATACTATATTTTATAATATCATCGTTCATCTCCCTTTACGAATATTTTATCTTATTAACATTAACTTTTGAAATCACAATGCTTAACTCAGTTGTATTTCTTGTTTACAAATTTCATTCCATTTTTTCCTCGATTGTCGAAGTTATTGTCAAGTGAATAGTTTTTTATAGTATATTTTATTTTCTTTTAATATCGTGTTGCAATGGCAATTTTACATACACATACGGTGCAATTTGTGTTAATGTTTTTATTTTTCGTTCTCCCAATATAATTACAGTGCTTATAATCGTGTTGTTTATTTATAGTCACATAAATAAATACATATAGTTGGTAAAAAGACATATATTTAAAAACAAATGTTCTATTATAGGCATATATATAAATGCTTCCTCAAGGGTCTGGTCAGAGACCGACAATTTATGAAAAGGCAAAATCAATGCGAGTGAATATTTAGGGCCTTCCTTATACATTTTAGGGAGCCAAAAAAATTGCTAGAGTGTTGCCTGAAGCAACTAAAGATCAGACAGGCAACTAGCTATATTGAAGACAAATGGCATAGGCTTTAAATAATTTCTGATGTTATGTACAATTGTGGATTTTGGATTTTGGCAGATTATTCATAAGTACAAATGAATAAAAAATGACGATAATCTAAATGCATATACAGTGGGCGTTTTAATGTAAGAAAAATAATATCTGATCTCAAAGCAGTGAATAAGTATTCGAAGTGTATAGGAATTTCAGAACAGCATATATATAAATATATATATGTATGTATGTAGTTACCTATCTAAATTATGTATAAGATCGTATTTATTATTCGTATTGCACAAATGATGAAACAACTTTTGACAAGTTTTGCTCATTTGTTATCATTGTATCACGATCGTTGCGGAAAATCGATTTGAATGCTTCGGTTGATCAATAAAAATTAAAAAAAAGTGCTTATAAATACATAATCTATATGTATGTGTGTTCGTATGTTTAAAAATATCTATGCGT
Source organism: Drosophila robusta (assembly GCA_035043565.1). NCBI lineage: Eukaryota > Metazoa > Arthropoda > Insecta > Diptera > Drosophilidae > Drosophila > Drosophila robusta. The sequence continues at coordinate 15,883,210 of JAWNMW010000257.1, read as the reverse complement.
AAATTCCAAATATGTATCTACAAAATAATGCACTTACTAACTGATTGATATTGCAAATTATCCTACATAACGTAAAACAAAATAATATTATTAAAAAAATATATATATACCAGCCATGTATGAACTTTCTGCTCAAATTCTACAAGAAAATATATAATTATGTATAGCATACTTTTCGGATTGTATAAAAGTGAAGTTGTAAAATAACTTGAGGCGAAAAGTATGCTATAGAAATTTGTGTAGAATGAATAAGTGAAATTGAAAATGTGAATCACGGCTGCATATAATTAAAATGCTACTGCAGGCAGAAAAAAATAATTGGCAACCAAAATTGATGCTCATTTGATGATTATCTCCGCGGGCGGCAAAATGTTATCGCCATGGAGGCAGTACCAAATGCTCGAGTACCAGATGGTGCGATCGACCCACTCGCTGCCCGCCAGCACGTGTCCGATGAAGGGTGCATCGCGCGATCTGCAAAGGCCGTCAGATTAGAGAGTGTTTGGTGGGGAGTAAATTGAGATTATTACCTCATTATTTGCGCCTGGGTGCGCTCGACGAACGTGATGGCCCAGCTCCAGGGGAAGTCGCGCTTGCGCTCGCAGCCCAAGTAGGCGGTGGAGCTGTGCAGAAAGATCTCGCGGACAATGGTCGTCTTGTCGTTCTTGTCCTTCTTGGAGACAACGATTTTGCCATCGCGCAGCTCGCACTGCAGCGGCTTAAAGGACTTGGTGCGATAGTCGGCGAAGCGCAGCTCCTTGCCGGGCGTCACCGTCGCCAGATTCTTGACAGCCCGCTGCACCTCGCGCAGCATCTCGATCGGCCGCACCACCAGATAGTTGTGCTTGCGATCCTCCTCCGGCCAGTACGACCAGTTCAGTATGACATCGAACACCTTGGCGTCGTGGTGCAGCGGCCGCTCCAAGCTGTCGTTCAGTATGACCTCGTAGAGCGTCAACTGGTGCGTGGCCAGGCGCATCTTCGCCGAGTACTCGCGGCACAGCTCGTACGCGGTCTTGGTCGGTGAAATGGTGGCATTCACCTGCGTCTTCTCCTGCAAAGGGCGCGGAGGTTAGGTGTTAAAGGGTTAAGGGTTGAGTACACTGGAGCACTCACCTCTGTGATATTGTCGGGATTGGGATTTAGACTGATCCAGATCTTGATGTCGCCCGACTGCTTGCCAGCATCCTTCAGTGTCTCCGCGGACCCGTAGTACTTTTGCAGGCACAACAGCATCGCCTGCTCCTTTTTCTAAATGGCCAAAAGAGAGAGATAGCACTTAAGATTTGGAAAGAGAAAGACGACATATGATTGCCAAATCGTGGCTGTAGCTAAAAGCAAAAAAAAAAACCAACATTCCAACATTTTGGAAATGATTTTGTTTTCTTCTCTTCGATACTTTTCCCTAAAGAGTTAGAATATCTTCCAAGGATTTCTCATTTCTGCAGCCTCCAGAGAGGAATATTTTTTTTGCTGTTGAAATTATTTGCTATTTTGCAGTAAAAACAAACCATTTCAAAAGAGAAAATGGTTTGGTGCGAGTGAAAGGTTTGTCTGAAATTTTGGTTTATGATTTTAAAAAATGCTGAAATTCCGCGTTCAAGCCGGTTTGTTTCAAACCCCTATTTTGTTTATATACACTTGCAAAGAGTATTATCATTTTGCCATAAAATGTGTAACACATTAAAGATAAAGTCTCCGATCCTAAGTTTATTCTTGATCAGGAGTACGAGCTGATTGTCTGTTTTTATGTAAAATTATAAAACCTTGCAAGAGTTTGTATTTTGCCTAAAGGTAGTGTATATGTGGGATTGGCTAGATTGATCAACTATATATAGCTGCCATAAGAACTATCAGCATCAACTACTTTGGGTAATTTTGATATTCCCACCAAAACAACAATATAGTTCCAATGCAATGCAATATTTAAAATTAGCATAAACAAATTTAAGAAAAAGAGATTGTTTTTTAACACATAAATTCGTCGACTCTTTGAAGCTGCTGCTGCAAGGTGAACAGAGTATTGCGCAGTCGGTTGCACTTGACTGCAACGTTTTGACTTATTTTAATTGGCAGTGGCAATCTCTGAAATGCTTCAAGTGTTTCAACTCGATTAGTACAACAGCTAGCCAGAAATGCAATTTGCAGTCGCGTTCCGAATTGGAAATCCCAGATGCGGGACAGTTGTCGCAAGCCCTCAAATAGCTGGGGAATAGCCGGAATAGGTTTAGATGCGTGCAATGCGCTACAATCAGAATTGATCTGGACTGAAAGATTATTCTGAATCCTTCTCTCCCTGTCTTACTGCTTGAGGTGCCCCCGGATCGTTTTTAGTTGCCACTCCCGATTTTTACCATTTCGTCGGCGCTGCAGGGAAACAGATTCTTGTAGAGCACAATCAGATCGCTCAGCACGTCGGCCTCCTTCTGCGAATAGATGAGTTCGTCGCACTGCAAGGGAAGCGGCGGGGGATTATTGATAGGCGGTTGGCGAGCCAGGCGCTGTTACCTTCTTGGCCAGCAGCGTGGGACCCCAGATCATGGTCAGGTTCTGCACGCTCATCTTGTTCTTCGCCTGCTGCGAGCTGATGAACACCAGGTGGCCGACGATGCGGCGCAGCGTCTCGTGCTCGATGGTGCTGAGCCGGGCGAGCAGCTCCCGGTAGATGGGTATCTTCTCGGTGGCCACGGCCAGCTCGGTGACGAACACGAAGCTGTCGGTGAGCTTGCCCAGCAGTCGCTCCGGCAGGTCGCGCATGAAGCGCTTCAGGACGTTGGCCACGTCGTGCTCGTTGTATTCGTTGCGCGTGATCTCCACGTTGAAGGCGTCGGCGCGGAAGGCGCCCATCAGCTTGTGCATCGAGTTCTCGGAGCCGGACTTACGGTAGATCCCCTCCGACATCGAGCCGTGGATGTAGACGAAGTTGATACACTTGTCGACAATCACGGGCACGTCGTATCGCGTCAGCTGCTGGTCGCCCAGCGAGAAGCCGTTATTGTGGGCCACCTCGCGGATGATGTGCCGCCAGATCTTCGTCTCGCGCGCCGAGCTCATGATCATGTACACAGCGTACGGCGGACAGTCGATCATCAGCATCGGGCCGCTCTCCACGTGCAGATTATCGATGGACTCGTCGCTCTCCTTCAGAACTGCAACAAGGAAATGGTGGAAACGGAGAGATCCTTAAAACGGGCGTAGAAATCAAATAATTTAGACGATCTTTGGGTTCGGTTCGTGAACCTGGATAATTAATTTTTGGCTCGAAGCCACGTCACATTGTTTTCAATTTAAAAGAAACTATTTTATTTATCGAATAACTTTGGTTTTTTTCTTGTGTTTAATTTAGATTTGTTTTAGTATTCGCTAGAATTTATGAGACATTTTCGGTTCTACCAAAGTTATAGCAAAAAAATGTGTTGAAAATTGGGTTCGGTTTGTGAACCTGGATAATTAATTTTTGGTTCGAAGCCTCGTCACATTGTTTTCAATTTAAAAGGAAACAATTATTTATTATTAATCGAATAATTTTGGTTTTTTTTGTGTTTAATTTAGATTAGTTTTAGCATTCGCTAGAATTTATGAGACATTTTCGGTTCTATCAAAGTTATAGCAAAAAAATGTGTTGAAAATTGGGTTCGGTTCGTGAACCTGGATAATTAATTTTAGGTTCGAAGCCTCGTCACATTGTTTTCAATTTAAAAACAAACTATTTTATTTATTATAAATCGAATAATTTTCGTTTTTTTTTGTGTTTAATTTAGATTTGTTTTAGCATTCGCTTTTATTTATGAGACATTTTCGGTTCTACTAAAGTTATAGCAAAAAAAATGTGTTGAAAATTGGGTTCGGTTCGTGAACCTGGATAATTAATTTTTGGCTCGAAGCCTCGTCACATTGTTTTCAATTTAAAAGGAAACAATTATTTATTATTAATCGAATAATTTTCATTTTTTTCTTGTGTTTAATTTAGATTTGTTTTAGCACTCGCTTTTATTAATGAGACATTTTCGGTTCTACTAAAGTTATAGCAAAAAAATGTGTTGAAAATTGGTATTTTGCCAGGGTTGTCACGCATCAAATTATCAAGAATTGTTAATGAAATTGCGCTCTGCGATTGAAGCCGCATTAACGTAATTTCCAACTCAACATTTCGCACATTTCTTGGAAATTACCTGCAAGTGAATCAGCTGCGAACTTAATAACGATGTGCATTTATATTTATTCTCGTTCATTTACAAATGCGGTTTGCGGTTCGTCCGTCTGTCCGTATGAATGCAATTATTTTAGCCGCTATTCAAGCCAGAGACTTGAATCTTGGAATATATACTCGTCTAAACCCGCGTCAGATAAGGTGTTAAGATATTTTGGTTAAGCCCACGGGGGGCGTGGCAAGTTAATAAAATCGATATATCACCCACAATTTAAAGGCTAGACTCATCAAATTTAACAGAGAGATTAATAAATTTTATCTCTATCTCTCGCTCAGCTTTAAAGTGAGATAAAAGAAATTTTCCTTCTCTAAAGATGGCAAATCGATCAAATCTATATCTTCCACGAAAACTTGCTAGACAGTTTTCTGATGAGTTCCTTGAATAATAATTGAAATCCCGCCTGTCTTAATCCGCCCCAGGGCAACACCGACTACTGCGATACACTCACCGATGCAACGCGCCTTCCTCAGGTCCATTTTCTCGACGTTGCCGTTGGCCTCGCTGACGAAGATGAGGCGTCGCTGGCTCTTGCGGAGCACGAGCCAGGTGCCGCTCCACTCGGAGGTGATGGAGTTCTGCAAAGAGCGCCATTAGACGGGCGGGTGGGCGTGGCATGTTAAGGGGGCGGCTCACCTTGAGGTAGCACCAGCCGGCGCGGTAATAGTGGCAGGTGTACTTGACGGGCACGATGTTGGTGAGGCTCTCGAGTATCTTCTGCATCCAGACGCCGCGCTCGGACTCCTTGCCGACGCCGTACAGATGGGCGACGCGCAGCTGCTTCACATTGCCGCTGGCGCTGCTCGTCATCAGGAGATTGGGATTGGAGGACATGCCGTCGCCGGCGCCGGCGCCGTTCTTCGGCTGCGACGTGGTCACCTCGAAGCAGTAGAAGTGCGTGGCGCTGTCGGTCACGCGGCTGTTGCTGACGCACTGCAGCGTCGTGATCGCGTCGAGCGGTATCAGCTCCTTGGGCGTCCTCATCTCCTGGTCGAGATACGTCTGAAACTGGCGGTCGCGCAGTATGGCCTTCCGGTTCTGCATCTCCTTCAGTATGTCCTCGACGACGCCCGAGGGGAACCGCACCAGCGGCCCCTCGTAGCGCACCAGCAGCGGCGACAGGCTCGGCCGCGGCACCATCAGCAGCGCCACCCGCACGTCCGACGTCCGCTGCTGTCCGGCGGCCTTGAAGCTCGCCCGTCGCTTCATCGCGTCCATGCGCAGCTTCACGTTCGAGATGGCGTTCATCGTCTGGCGCAGCCGCGACCCCAGCGTGTTCCGTGTCTCCGCGCCGCTGGTGGGCGTGGCCGTGGCCGCGGCCGCGGGCAGCGGCTGGCCGTCGCCGCCGATCGCCTCCAGATAGGTGGGCGGACTGTCGCCCTCGATGTGCGCCTTGTCGGCGACGAACCAATTGGTGCGATTGCGCGACGGCGCCGCCAGATCGACGACGGCCTGGCTGGCCGGCGCCGGCTTCTGCTCGACGCGCCCGAGATAGGGCCGGGCGCGCAGCTCGCAGCTGTCCAGCGGATCGGGCGCGTCCACCAGCTGTTCCATGCTGTCGCTGAGCAGCCGGGCGTTCTGGTGCACGATCTGGGGCTGAGACCGCGGCGCGGCTCCAGCTCCAGCTCCAGCTCCCGTTGGGCCGCTGGCTGCGGGCGCCTCGCTGCGGCCGTCCTCCTCGGAGGTGCACATGCTGACGTCGTCCTGCTCGCGCTTGACGGTGCCGTAGGTGTCCTCCTCGAGCAGATGCTCGAGCAGCAGCAGCTCGTTGCTCTTGTTCGAGCGGACCAGCGTCGAGCACCTGCCCGTCAGCGGATCGAACTCCTCGATGAGCTCCGGCGGGGGTGGAGCCGCCCAGCCGCCCACGGCGCCGTCGCTGCTGTCCAGCTCGCCGTCCTCGCTGATGCAGGCTAGCTCCACCTGGGGCGTCAGCAGCTTGCCGCGACTGCTGGTGGCCATCTCGAAGAGCTTGCCGTAGGTGGCCTCCTGGTTGGCGTACAGCGGCTCCGGCGAGGAGCTGGACTCGCCCTCCGGCTCCCGCTCACGTTCCGGCTCCGGTTCCGCGTCGCCGTAAAAGTGCCAGGAGTCGCTGCGATCCGGCTGCGGCGCACGCGCCTCCTCGACGGCATTGCTGGCCGAGATTAGCAGCGACTCCTCGCGCTCGGCGGCCGCGGCCGCCCGATTCAGCTCCTGCAGCTCCGCCGAGTCCACGTTGGCGCGCCGCAGCTGAATGTTCTCGTAGTTGCGGCGCCGCTTGTGCCGCGCCGGCGGCTGCAGTGCGTCCGGCTGCTGCGACAGCCGGGGCGGCGGATAGGCGGGCATCGGCAGCTCCTCGCCGGTGGAGTCGCCGCTGCTGGACAGCCGCTGCGGCTGCTGCCTGCGCAGCTGCACCAGCTGGGCCGCCTCCTGGGCCAGGTTCTTGGCCAGCGGCGCCGGCGTCACCGGCGGCGCCGGCGCTGGCCGTGCACGCAGCGCCTCGTCGTAGCTGGGCGGCTTGGCCTTGACCTTCGGCTTCGGCTTCGGCTTGGCCCTGGGCACCTCGTACTCGAGCTCGCCGTGCGCCGTCGCCGTCGCCGTCGCACTGAGATCCGTGTGCCCGCCGCCGGCGACGTTCCGGTGCAGCGGACTGCTGAACTGTATCGCATTGAAGACGTCCGTGTTGGGCATCGTGCGGCGTCGCTCCAGCTCCATTTGCTCCAGCTCCAGCTTGGACGCCGCCTCACAGTCGCCGGCCGTCTTGTCCCGCTTGCCGAGCGTAAAGTTCGAGCCGAAGCGTTTGCCGGCGTGCCGCAGCCGGCTGCCGGCGTCGGCGCCGAGGCTGCTGATCGCCTCCGTGGAGCTCTTCAGGTTCCTGTCCAGGCGCTTCTTGGCGCCCTTGGCCTTGAACGCCACGCGCTCGCCGATGGCCTCGCCGAGCAGCTTCGAGGTGTTGCCCAGCGAGCGCAGCAAGTTTCTGTGAGAGATTCAAGATTCGGAATTCATGGCGTTATTCATTCGATCTCTATCCAGTTGCCCAGTCCAGTTGGGGTTAGTACAAAAAGAACACCCGAATAACGGTTATATATCCCCCACACAGATAGTATATAGTAACTACGACAGCAGAACGTTCGTCTCCACCGGCAGAGCGCCAACTGAACTCCTGCCCACATCGAAAAAAAACAAAAGGGAACAAGCCGAAACGAACCGGAACGAAACGAACCGGAACGGAACGGAACTAAGAAGAACAGAGCCCACATTTCTTTGGCCGTGGACTATTTTGGGACGTGCTCGACAGGAGCGTGATTAATGCGTCGGCGGAAGTCGAGGTCGGGTTCTATAAATAGAGCGCATATTGGGGCACCAGGCCTATTAAGGTAGATCAGCTGCAGCCGGGCCCGGCCAAGTTCGTCGGGTACTCCCCAAGCAGCTTCAGCTGTCGCTGCAACTCAGCTCCGAGTGTGTAAAGGAGCATTCCGACTAATCAGAGGCAGCTGTTTGGCTATCAATGAGGAGGAGTCAAGGATCGATCGCTCTACGGTGAAGACAATTTTTGTCAAAGATCTTCGAGTGGGGGAAATGATTCAAAAAAAAAATCAGCAGCTGCTGCTACAAAATCAATGGTAGAATTTTCGAATAGTTTACGTTAGTTTTTGAGAGCTAAATAAAATTTTCACTAGCTTACAAATGCTTGAAAAACATGCGATCTCGAGCAACTACAAGTTGTAATTATATTATTTGAGTTTCTTAGAAAATTTTCAATTAATATTAACGAAGGTAATATTGTAATATTAATTCTAAAATTCCCGGCTTATCAAGAGTGCAATTTTATGTGTTTTTGAAAGAAACATGAAAAACATGCGATCTCGAGCAACTACAAGTTGTAATTATATTATTTGATTTTCTTAGGAAATTTTCAATTAATATTAACGAAGGTAATATTGTAATATTAATTCTAAAATTCCTTATCAAGAGTGCAATTTTATGTGTTTTTGAGATGTGCAAAATTTAAATTCGGTTGTCAACGTTTTCCATTATTATTGCTATGATTTTCATTATTGACAACATTTTGCAAAGACTTAGATTTGTTTCATGTTAGAGTCTTTGCAAAAATTTGAGTCTGTACTGTGCAGACTATTAACATTTTTATTCATTAATAAATGCTCCGTTTATTCTCATTCACAAAGTCAAAAAAGTATATTGGGGTTTCAAATTGAGAGAGTTAAATAATCATTTTAAGTAAACCCAATCTCTTTAAAGAAATATTCCTTTGCTAAAAGGTTTAATTGCAATAACTATTTCTTAATAGGTTTACAAAACTGGAACAGTCAAAAGTTTAACTACCAGTTAGAGTTTAACAGGGATATCAAAATTTCTAAGAATTGCCATGGGCTAATTGGGAAATGCAGAGTTGTCTATTTTAACTATTTTAAATGTCCAGTTAACATTTGAAATGATCTCAAATAATCGACAAAGGTTTCAAATATCAGCCGCAACTAAAATAAAATCATCTCACAGGTCTGCAAATATTTAAATAACTAAACTTAAAGTAGTATTAATCAATTTACAGTGTATTCTTGTGTATGTACAGTTAATGGGTTTCTGGGTTATCTAAAACTAGCGGTACAGGTGTTTTGATGGAAGCCATGACCAAAAAAAAAATATAACCGTTGTGCGTTTTAAACTCTAACTACGTGAAAATCCACGATCCGGGGTTAACTGCCGTAGGGGACCCACTTGGGTTAGTTGCCAAAAACAATTTCAAAAATCAAGTACCCAACATTTCCGAGGAAGGTGCAAACTTAATAAAAATCAAATCAAAAACAAAATTATTGTGATGTTGGAGAAGAAGTGGAAAACACCAGAGAGTCGTTAGGAGATAAGAGATAAGAAAGTAATGCAAAATTGTTGGTAAAAGTTTACTTGTCATCGTCACAGCTGGCGGATAGCTCCGACGGATCGGACGAGGCGGCGCCTTCCGCCTCCGCCTCCGCCTCCGTCTCCGTCTCCGTCTCGGTCTCGGTCTCTGTTTCCGTTTCGGAATGGCCCTCGGGGCCACGCCCACGACGATCTTGACGATCAGCCGCCTCTTGCTCGCCCCCGTCTACGTACCCGGGTGACGGCGACTTGAACTTGCCGCTCTGCGAGCTCTCGCTGCAGTCGAGCGACGCATTCGACGTGTACCGCGAATCGTCCTCCGGCTGCCCGTTGGCGCCGCCGGCGCTCGTCGTGGAGAACTCGCTGGATATGGAGCAGCGGTCGGCCCGGCGCCGTTCCGGCTCCACGTTGAGCGGCTTCGATGGCACCTGCGGCGCTGCGCGCAGCGGCGGCGACGCTGCCGGCGGCTGCTCCCGCTGCTGGTCCCGCTGCTGTTCCCGCTCCTCCGGCAGCAGCTCGGCGCGGCGCGCTGCCTGGGCGCCGGCTTGGGCGTGGCGTATAACGGGTCGGCGGGCACATTCTCGTTCGCGTCCGGGCCGTAGATCGGCTGCTCCAGGATGAGTTTGCTGTGGCTGCTCGCCGCCAGCTGCTTCTCCGCACAGCTGCCGTGCAGATTCTCAGCGTTGATGTTCAGCTTTTTGGTGCTGCTCTTGCTGTTGTTGTTGCTACTGTTGTTGTTGTTGTGGCAGCTAACACTGTTGTGGCTGTTGCTGCCGCTGGTGCCGCTGCCCACGTTGATCTCGATATTCTCGTAGTTGGCCACCCGCATCTCCGGACAGAGGCGACGCGGCGCCGGCACGGGCCGTGACTGCGTGCCCGCCTGTTCCATGGCCAGAAACTGGAAGCAAATCAAAGAGCGAGAAGAGTTTCGCATAAGCATCAAAATGTATATACACAAGAGATGGGCTTTAAGCCAGGGGATAACAAAAAGAATAGGGTATCTAATATATATATACATCAATTTATTTATTTAAAATATAACACATCGATTTCACCGAAGAGCTTATAAAACTAAATAGTCTAAAGAACTTTTTGGTGAAGAAAAGAATGTAACCCTAAAATAATATTAAAATAAAATGAACGCAGGCTAAAATTTAAGATAATCGCCTTTGCATATTATATGAAGGATTTTTATTTGTTTTTCTTGTCATTGCCAAAAGGAAGAAAAATATGTTGAAAAACTGTGAAATACATTTTTTACATTTGTAAGCCTTTATTTTATTTTTAGAGTTTCATGTAAACAACGAATTTACGACGTGTTTCACCAATTTACAAATTTAATTCAGAAATTAAAGCCCAACTTTTTTACAAAGCTATCTATATTAAATAAGAGGAAATCTGTCTACGAAAAGTAAATAAGCAAAATTATGGTTCGTGTTAAAGGCGTTTCGGAAAATTTTTTTTGAAAATCAGTTGACTATAAAAAATCGTTTTAGCGCAGGTATAAACCTATATAAATAAGAATATATAAAATAATGGATATTTACAGCTACATATTCTATATATGTATGTGCATACATTATGTTAAGAATATTATATGGTTTGAATTAATCTTAACTATATAGCTTGACAGATAGTGAATTAAATATCTGAGCGAGACATTGAGCAACCGGAGCAAAAAGTAATATATATCTCTAAAAGTGAAGCAATAGCAATAGTTAAATATTTTACAGATAAAAACAAAATTCCATTAATATTTACAATTTATTTATAATTTATCACCTTGCTTACTAAAGACATTTAGGTAATAAAATTGAGTGCTACTTTATTTTATTATTAAAGCCGATTTTTAATCCGCGAATTACCACAAGAACAAAGGATTATTTTCAGGCATGTTTAAAGTAGCATTTGGCAAAAGGTCAAAATAAGGGAATTTCTGGGGATTGCTTTACCTACAGTTAGGTAAGGACGGCATCTGGAGCGAGGGTTCGATTGCCCGGGATTACGAGCAGGATTTACCTGTTGCACATAAAAGTAGGTTTTGATCCTTGGCATTAGCGCATTTGACGCAAGCATCTGGGTGCAACAAGTGGCAAGTCTGCGTAATCTTTAGCATCTGTTCGCCTGCCTGCTTCGGAAGTTCTTTGCCACCGACGAGATGGCGGCCTGAGCTCAGCAGCTGCACCGCAGCAACCCACGCAACCAGCGCCGGGCCACGGGGCACGACCAAGTGGAGCTGCTGCATCGGCAGCAACTGGAGCAGCGGCGTCGGCTGCGGCAGCGTCTAGACGCGACTTCGAGTTGAGCAATTAAAGGCGCTGCTCGTACGCCAGTTTAGCTCTTAAGTAGTTTAAGCTTTGCATACTTAAGTGGAAATTATCATAGAAGGAAATCTGACAAAGTGACCAATAAAGCTCAACAATTACTGCAAGCAGCTACAAAAAACAAAAACAAAAAACCAAAACAAGAATAAACATTTATCTACGGGTTGGCGAAGTCTTAATATACTTTTCTGTCAGATGTAAACTCTGCTTAAAGTTGAACATATAATAAAAGTTAAAGGTAGAGCTCTACTGAGCGATATATATATATATAGATATATAGCCAATAAATCATAGCACTATTCTACATCATTATACACTACATTTATGCGTACCAAAAGTCGGACAAGCAGACGAAAGTGGCACAAAACCAATAGCCATCTTTTGTATTTTTCGTACAGGGTATAGAAACGATCTAAACCAGAAAAAAATGAAATGCCAGACACGTGTTTTCTCTAGCTCCACGCTGGCCAATTGCCCGAATGACAATCGCCGTCGATAGACGATAGGCATCATTAATTGCCCATTTAGCTTTCACTTTCTTTCTTCACTCTCGAAGTTTTCTCTCTTTCCCCCTCGCGCTGCCGCTATCTCTTTCTCGGGCAAAAAGAAGTCTTTTATAATGGCACTATAGCTTGGTCAATTCACAAAGAAAGGCCATTAAGATATTTACTTATATATATACAAAAGTATATACTCAAATGTGGTCATGATCATTATTCAGGTTGAATACAATCGAACACAAAATTTCACAGATGTATTTTATACTAAATATATAAACTCATTAAATGTAAATTTATAAATAAGTTGTAATGACAATTCTCAACCTTACGAGATCGAATATTTAAATATAATTCATATTTAATGAGCTATATTTAACAACATAACTCACTTCTTTGAGCGGAAAATAAGTGAAAAACTAATATACATTTTAATAAAATTATTTGCATAAAAAAATACTAGCTTTTATAAACTTATATTGTTAAGCTCTCTCATATTTTATTCTTTTTATCTTTTATTTTTACAAAACTAAATTATTAATCTAATATTTGAACAAATCATGTTGCGGATTACGAATTTTATTTCAATTTTGTTAACATATTACTCACAGTTATTAAAACCAATAGAACCCATTAATTGCCAGACTTCAAGGTAACAAAAACTCAATTGGTAGCGCCGGCTTAAATTTAATTGTTATTTTGTTTTCCGAACACGCTTACACGCTTTATAATCTAACAGTGGCTTGGTAAAGTGGGCTTAATGTAGGAGTTTGGTTCATGGCCAGAACCAAAGACGCCTTCAACCGAAGGTTTGATTAATTGTGTTCTATATGTCTTCAATAAATGTGCTTTTGACATACTAAAAAACTATTCTAAAGGAATGTTAATGTGCGGTTAACACTGTGACGTTAACAGGTTGATAATGTTATGTTAACAGTGTAATGTTAATAGAACACTTAAATAAATAATAAGCCATTTAGTCAGAGAAAATAGTATTATCTCTGCAAACAGACGTGCTTTACACCATTCTGTAAGTGCGAGCCATGTCTCTTTACCATTTGTCCAAACGCTATATACATATATGGTCATATAGATTAAAGAGATTGCAATAATTGTCGGGCCCTAAAGTTTATCAATACCTTTGGCCGTTTCATACAAAGTGCTTCGCTTGTGTCCAGGGTAAGCGCAATTATCCATTTTATATAATTGGATTTCGTTTCTGGCATTTAATTTCTGGATATCGCCAGCTTTGTCAGCAGTTCCCTGAACTCTGAACCGGGCTGGGTATAGACAACCGGGCAAGCAGCTGCTCATTGTTGTTGTTGTTGTTGTTATGTTGTGATTGTTGTTGCTTGAGTGGCCAGCACTTCAAATGGAAGTTGTTCTGGGCAGCTGGCTCAATGAGTTTGTTTACAATGTTTAATGAACTTGTTGTTGTTGCTGTTGTTGCAGTCGCTTTCCGCAACAACTTGAACGAATGGAGGAATAAACTTACACATGGCATTGCATCTGTTGCACGCGTGAATCATGGGCCCAGCGAGAGAGGGACAGAGCAAGAGAGAGAGAGAGAGAGAGAGAGAGACTGACAACCCCATCGATTGACATCCTCATCAGAAGCATTTTCTAGGAACGGGCAGAGATCTCGCCCAATTCGCCCGCTGGCGGTTTGATGATTAATCGCAATTGTTTTACGTCCGAACGAATTGATGAGTATACAGGCACATGTATATATATATATATATATAGGCACACAGTAGACTTCATATCGAATACATAGGAATTTCTATGTGCTTACACATTTATAGTTTGTGATAACAACAACGACAACGATATTGCGACAATTATAAATCACATATAAGGCATGAATGGGCAGCTTTTCGAATTCATTAGCCATCGCCAAGTTGGGCTAACCAGACAATTCATTCCCAGCCGTCTATTGTGATATATATCATTATTAAAGCTCATGTAGTTGCTTTCGATTTCGTTCTCTCTCTCTCTCGCTCTTTGTCAGTTCCTCAATTTTGACCAACGAAATATCAAATTGCGCTTCCATTTCCGATGTACGAGGAAAGCGAATATTGAGTGCAAGGTGGATTAGACGAGAGTTCCGCGCAAATGTGGTTCAAGTTCACATGGCGTCTGTAGTTGTTTGCACAGCTATATATATATCGTATATAGTACAGCACTAAGCAAATGACTAAAGACAACAATATTTTCTTATCTTGCAATTATCGCATGTGCGGTAGAAAGTGGTTTGAGTTGAAGATTCTTCGTATACATATATATAATATATGTATTTTCAAAAAGATGGCTCCACTTTGATAACTTGAGCGATACAACCTACAGATAAATTTGTTCTAACTTTTTAATTAAAAAATTGTATCTATATTTTTAATAATAAAATTGCAGAATATAGGAAATTTTTCATTCAATCATTTCTCACTTCAATATTGCATAAAAACATAAATTAATATAGTCATGATTTATTTATACGCGGAATTTATCTAAATAACCCTTATATATGGGTATGACAATGTTTTGTTTACGATCGTCAGATTTGTCCTTGTTTCTGAAATACTTTTGCTCAAACTCACCACAAATGATTATACTCTTATTTTTAAAGCTGTGGCGATAAGGAATTCTACAGTTAATACTGCGAATCCCGAGCTCTGCTATCAAATCAACATTCCCGACACCAGGCGCTCAGAAGAGAGATTAACTTAACGGCTGCTGTGACTTATCAGCTCATTATTTGAAACAAATGTCCCCTAGATGAAAATGCACTGAACGAAATTGGTAAAGGAAAATTTAAATTCTCTTATCAAAGATTTATGTGAAATAAGAAATTTTAGTTGCTTTCTCCCTGAGGTTTTTTTTGTGCCAACCCTCAAATCAAATGTGTGAACAAGAAAACAAAAATTAAATCAGCAAATTAATTTGGTTTATTTTTTAATATTCAAAGAATATAAATGCTCTGTAAAATTTTAATTTTATTTATTTTTTTAGAATTGTTTTGTACTCCTTTACTGGCACTTGTGGGAATCTTATTTGTATTCGCATATATTTGACCTACAAATCTGTTCTCTGGCCAAACTTGCCGATTGACCCATAGAAAAGTCCCTTAGTCATGCTCTGACCAAATTCGCACAGTTTCATATGCATACATTAATGTTATTATTATTTTCATTATTATTAGGGGGTCTAATTGGGCATAGTTCCGCAATTGGCGGCCAAATGAGAATAGATTGGAACAGCTTTTTTCGTTGTTCAGTCAGAGTTGGGTTTAGTTAGGCGCCGCCTCTTTTTTATAGGGTGTCCGAGGAAATTCTTCCATTTGCGAAGTGAATCACATGCCCTTCTATTTAATTGCTCTTGTTTGCAGTTCTTGTTGTTATTTTTTCATGGATTCGCTGTTCCCAGCTGTGAATCATGCACATGGCATATTCATAAGTTCATTTGTATGCAAAAACAAACATACATCAATCCATAAACATACGTATGTACATTCTGCAGAGTATTTTTATACTTGTATATATTCTTGTTTATCTGCCGGCAAAAGACGCTGATGCCGCAGAAGTTCAAGTTGCACGCCAAGCAACTGGATATGGATGTGAATGTGGACGTGAATACGTATGTCGTCCAAAGGGGGAGTTGAGGTATTCGATAAAAGTACGTGCTGAGTTAGCACCAAGCTCAAATGTCAATGCGAAGCGAACTTAAAACTGATCAGCCTTTTCCCAATCTGAATATGCACATTCATACATTATTCGCGGGAGATGATTAATTTGTTTATAATAAGCTAAAGATGTTTCTTAAACTGCTATACTTCGCTTGTTATATTGCCCTTGCTCCTAACCTATATTATACTGTTATATTCCATATGCACTGCTGCACTGGGATTAACTGTTATACTGTATTGTTGCTTATTTTATTAACTAATTGAGTTAAGTCATATTATTGCTGGGGCTACTGTTATACTGTTATGTTATATTATATTAGCAATCAATCCCATTTTAGTTTTTTACATGCAAAAATAGCTGCTAAGCTGAAATTACTGTTATACACATTGTTATACTGTAATATTTTCTACTTGTGGATAGAAAAATACTGATTTTACGCTTGACTTCAGCTAT
Organism: Drosophila robusta; assembly: GCA_035043565.1. NCBI lineage: Eukaryota > Metazoa > Arthropoda > Insecta > Diptera > Drosophilidae > Drosophila > Drosophila robusta. The sequence continues at coordinate 15,867,194 of JAWNMW010000257.1, read as the reverse complement.
TTGTCGACTCTTCTTGTAGTAAAATCAATAACGTTTTATATTAATCTTGACTCGGCGATAAATAGACAGAATTTTCCGAGTGGTTCGACGGCGTTTTCGGTCGTAGATTTCAACGATTTTGATTTGATTTACACACACGTCTGCACAGACAACATTTGTATGCATGACACAGAGAGGGGGAGCAAGAGAGAGAGAGAGAGAGAGAGGGGGCAAGAGATTGAGGGGGCGCATGCGTCGCTTGATTAGCTGACAAAGAATTACAAAGCTGATATGTAACCACACACACACATACACACACTTATGCATACATTTGTGTGTGTTTCTACACGCTGTTCATTTGAACGTGTCGTGCGAATGGTGACCCATCTGGTTTTTGGGCTTGTCAGCCAGCCAGTTGTCATTGTTGTTGCTTATGTTGTTGTTGCTGCTGTTGATCAAGTCTGCAATTGTGGTGCTGATGTGCTTTGTTTGTGCGACAAGTTGAAATGTTAACTGTGCCCCGGTCTGGCAGCCGCATCCAATGCGTTTTGTGTGCATATACCCTGTAAAAATGCTGCGCAAATGCGTCTAATATATAGCCAGCCCGCATAACCAGATTCTTCTAGGCCAAACGAACATTTCTTCCGCAAATTAATTACTTTTTACATACTTATTAGAACTATTCCTATAGGCAACATTAAGAACAACATAAGAAATAAAAATTTTAGAAGATATATATATATATCTCTCTCTCAAATAGGACACAATCAGTTCAGCCAAAAATCTTGTAAGAACTCAGCTTTTATCGTTTAATCTTCGCGATGTGAAGCGACTTTTGGCGCAAATAATGATGCAACTGTATTAGGGGCTCAGCGAACGATAATAAATAAATAAATAGGTAAACATATTTGTGGTTATCATTAGTTTGAGCAAATAAGTGCACATGTATCTATTATGTACCGTTTTGATTAACGATATCAATAAACGATTATCAAAGTGCGTACACAAATCACGTTGAATTTCCCCCGCAATTTGACACAGAAACAAAAGTGACAGAAACAAAGCGACAAGTGACAAAATTACATATACATATGTATGTATATTTATTCTCTATTATTTTATATTTTTTTAAATTAAGCAAAAAAGAACATTGCAGTCGGGTGTAACCGACAGCGCAATACAGATTAATAACAAGCACATAAATGAAGAAATAATGTAGAGAACAAAGAAAAATGCCATCAGACATTAAGACTCCCTTTGAAAATATGAGAACTATAAATTCGAGAGCATTACATGTCGAAATTGTTGTCAATTTTATTGAGTCAATCAAAATGTGACACTTTATTCTAGGTTATCGCGAGTAGTGGTTTAGACAGGGGGAGGGGGAGGCTTTGGAGTTTAGCCCCCTCTCCCTCCCCATCTAATTATGTAATTGAAAGTTTGTAAAAACAAAGTGGCAATTTTGCAATATCGTCATATGAAATATTTATTTTGAAACCCCTCCCTCCAAGAAAATTAGCTTTCTACGACACTGATCACGAGTATATATTCCAAGTTTCAAATCTCTAGTCGGACAGACAAGACAATATACTCTTTTCACAATATACTCTTTTCACTTCGCGAACGAGTATAACAATTAATAATTTGTCTGTAAAGTTAATTTGCGCTATTTGTTTGACCATGGCTGTCGCTTATTTATATATATATATAAATATATAGAATGTGTGTCAGCTACAAACTTAATATGTTTATAATTGTTTAAATTGCCAAACAATTAAAAAAGCGCTAAAAAATACCGCGTCGACTTACAAACAAACAAAAAACAAGAACAAGAATGCGATTTGTGCCCCATGGCCAAAAGCGTGTCAGTTGCGGCGCCTGTTGTGTCCCATTTAGCGGCAACAGGTGGACGCAGTGCGTCCCACAGATGCCCACTTGGCCTAAGAGTGACAGAGAGGGGGCGAGCGATTACGGATGACACCGTTTAAGCTCGCCTCTCGCTCTCTCTCATCTCGCTCTCTCATCTCTCTCTCTCTCTCTCTCTCTCTCTCTCTGTCTAACTATCGCCCTGCCATTACCTCTTTGTATTTTGCTGTGCAGAATTGGAGCGATAAGCGGTTATAACAAATTTGTGCTAAAATGATAATGTTACAACAACAACGTGTGTGTATATGTGTATGTGTGTGTGAATGCAGCGACAAAACTGGCTTTGAGAGAGCGCAGCGAAATGTTTGCTGGAATGCGCTGCGCTCAGCATTAAGCAACTGTTAAGAGTTAGATAATGCTGTTGTTTGCCAGGCACATAACATAAAACCCACACACACACACACACACACACTCACACAATGCAGTTTTTGGGCGTGTATTGGTTGTCAAAGGTTAATAAGAGAGAGAGAGAGAGCGAGCGAGCGATCGAGAGAGTGCTTGCAGGGCATTCCTCTCTTCTCACTTTGTTTGTTATTGCTCGAATTTATGCAAATTAACCCAATAAAATAAAGATGCATAACATAAAAATTGGTAAGAAAAACAAACACAAAACTTTTACCTTTCGCTTTTTGTCGCTGGGCCAGCTGTGAATCTCTACGCAATTATGCGAAATTTGGCCCACATTTAACACAAAAATTGTTCAGCACGCACACAAACACACACATTTAAAAAAAGAAGTTAACTGCACTTGTTAGCCACATTTGTTGCAGCCTACGCGCAACTGCAACAGCGACAAAAATCGCAATTACTGGCGCACATTTGTGGTATCTGTGGACGACGCGAGCCCAGAAGGAATTCGGAGCGTTCTGAATACGTTCCTGCTTTCACTTATCGCTGTGTCTCGCTTCACTTCGTTTCGTTTCGCATTTGTTTTTTGCTGGCTGGACACTTTATTTATTTATGATTGGCGCTCGCTCTTTCAACTGGGGGAACGGGCCGCAGTCGCATGATTCATTTCCATGGCCCGATGAACGCTGGCGCAGCGCTTTTATCACGACCAGCCGCAGGTCGCCGTTTCCCGTTCGCCGCCCGCACGAAATGCCTGCCAAGTGAGTCGCGATCTCGCGCTCGTAATGCAAATATGGAAATTCTGTTCTGTCGCCGACCGGCAGCCAATAACAAAACAAAAACAAAAAAACGAAAAGTACCAAAATAAAAGAAAAACAATAGTAGTTGTTATAGGCACGCACTCAACACTTGACACAGTCTCTCGCACACAACGAACGCGCAGCAACGAATTTGTCGGGGCCGTTGGAATCACGGCAACAGTGAGACAGCGCTGCAAACAACTTGTTGGCTATCCATTATACATATGATTTACCGTTGCGTTGTTGTTGTCGTCTTGTTTTTAATGTTAAAATAGTTTTTGTTTTTTGATAGCGTACTCGCTGTTGCTGCTCAAATGAGCTGTTATTACTCAAAAGAGTCTGCAGACGCACTGTAACTGTAACTGATGCCACCGATCGCGAGCTGCTCTACACCTCTGTAACAGCGAACCTGTTCTGTTAACATGCTGTTGCTAATAGCTGTTAAAATTTTTCTGTAACTATTTACAAGTAAAACATATAAAACAAATGTCTGGCATAAGTCAATGCTTTTGTTAATGCCTTTGCTATGCAAACCTGAGCATTTGATACATTAGATAAAAATACTGCATGGACCGTTTAAAACTGGTTGGCTATAGCACTAACTGATTTAAAACTAGCAAAATTAAATACGCATTAATGTGCCCGCGTCACTGTGTGACCGTGCTGCCCACGGTAATAAATACAGAAACTAAAACCATATCGATAGTTTAGCTTAGCGATACGTTATCGTTTCAGCGTGCCCAACAATGAGTTGGCAACGCGGCAGGCGCGCAAATTTTGCACTGACGTTAAGTTGGCTGTTGCTGAGCATACGTGAAGTTGGTCGCCTATGCTGTTCCCACTTGAAGTTGGCGCTGTTACCACTATTTAGCGATTGTCACCTGTTTTCATTTGGTGTGCTTCAGTGCTGCCAATGTGTGTGTGCGTGTGTTTGTGTGGCACGCATTCAATTCAGCCTATACGTGTGGGCGTACGCCAACAGCATCCACAGCTGCCATTGGCCAGCGCCGAGCCCCGCTGCTGCGCACAAACTCCACAACTGACGACAGCCATTTGGCAACGCCCCCCGCGCGGGCGCTATGTGCGTCGGCGTCGGCGTCGCCGCCAACTGCGACGCTGCTGTTCCCCCATTTTGACAGCGAGCCGTGCGCGCGTGTGTATGTGTGTGCATGTGTGTGTGTGTGTGTGCGTGTGTGCGCGTGCTGGTTTGTTTGCCCGTTTGTTTGTGCTTCGTTTGTCGTATAAGTGATGAGTCAATTAACCCAACATTCCTCGAGGCCACATATTGCTTTAATTAAACAGACAAACAAAATTGCAGCAACAGCAACAACAGCAGCAACAACAACAACAGCTACTGCAATGCACTACATTTGCTATTTATGTTGTTGCTGCCGCATCTATTTTTGACTTTTGTTGCTGTTGTTGCTGCTGCTTTTCTGGGCATTAAATGAAAAACACAACCGCATCGACAAGTTAAATGGCAAACAAATATTTGCATTTATTTCCAATACTTTAACAAGCACACACACGCACACACACAGGCGCAACCTTGAAAGACCCACAACAACAACAACAACAGCAAAAGCTGCGCTGCACTCGTCTCTTAATTAAACTTTAATTACTTGTAATTAATAAAGTTGATTTAAGCTGCCAAACCTTTTTGCCCTCCCCCCTCCCTCCCATTCTTTTTTTTTCTGTTTTCCCGACCAATTTCCCATGTGTGTGTAAACATGTAATTTCAGCGCGTATTTTATTGCCTATTTTAAGGCGCATACAAGGGTGCTTTATATGTATTTAAAATGCTGAATTTCACAGGGAAACTGCCGGAATTTGTTTGGCATCATTTCTATTAGACAATTAACAAAGTTACGCATGTAATAATTATATAAACCATCTCTTTAAGTTACTTCTGTGTGGTATTTTAACTAACGATATATATTGAGTGTGCTAAGAGGTAAAATAATTATATAATGATACGTAAATAAATTATAACAATATTTAAATTAGTTTTTAATCCTTACCTACTTCTATTTGCAGCTTACATAAGTACTAAATATTTATGAATTTGATGCGAAAACAGAAGGGCACAATTCATATTAAATTCAAATGTAAAAATGACAAATAAAACTAAAATCTAAGGTTTAGCGTTTCAAAATAAAATATGCTCATTTTTTGTTGTGTAATTAGCTTTCAAATGGGGCTTAATTAAAATCAAAATAATTAAATATATAATACATATGTGGTTGGCAGACAATTCTATTAAACAATTATGCAACTGTTTTTTTTCGATTTTCTAATTTTTGCTAACATTTTTAAATTTGTGCTGATTTAAATATGAATTTATTTATGACTGCAATAAAAAATGTTTTATGAAGATTTAAAGTGCGAATTAAAATAAAGAAATTCCAACGCACATGAAAGTTAAATAAAATGTTATATTTTGTCTAAAGAAATATTAATTTTTGATTATTATGTCGAATTTAAGTTGCACTTGCAAAATAATAAATAATTTATAGATATATTTGCGGATTTTGTAAACTTATGTGTGGGAATTTAATTATTTATTTTTATTAAATATTTGATGTCAATGGAAATAAACTGTACTTAAGACATTGGCTCAATAAAATACGAATAAAATATTCTTCAAACTTGAAGAGAAGAAAAGTGCAGAGTTTCTTAGCCGTTTCTCTGAGTGTAGTATTAAATGGGGAATTAAGTGTTTTTGACAATATTTCCATGCTAAACTCAGCGAGATGTGACAAACTGTCAGCTTGAAGCTCATATTTTGCGAAAGGAAAACTATGAGATTTGCAGCAAAGAACGAGACAAGAGTTTTCACGTTGCGCAGAGAAAATGTGGAAATGTGGAAATTGAGCAGGAATTGCAACAACAATGCGTGCGAGTGGACGATGATGGCGATGTTGGGTTCATTATTGGGGATCAGAGGGAAAAACACAAATACAAACATAAGCCAAACAATTTGCTTGATGATTGCCGGACAATGGCAACGGCAAATGCACGAGTGAAAATGGGAAACTGAGGAAGCTGTGGAAAGCGAGCGCATGCAAATTGCAGCAATTGAAAAGAAAATGAAACAAAACCAAACACAAAGCACGAAAACAAAGCCAAACACAACCGAAACACGTCGAGAACCAAGCCGAGTTCAGAGCTCGGAGTTCAGTTTGGAATGAGAATGGAAGGAGGAAGGGGAGGGGGAGGGGAAGCGGGAATGGAAATGAGGATGAGGTTGAGATTTGAAAACCCGTATGACAATGAGCGAAATGTGAACAAAGACCGAAAACTGCAAACAAATTTTGCATGCAAAACGCAACAAACAATTGAAGTGCCAGAGCGAGAAGGACAGAGTTAGAGTGGGAGAGGGAGAGGGAGAGGGAGAAAGGGGGACGGCAGAAGCTGCAGCGTGGGCGCTTGGCCAAAGGCAAATCACTCAAAGGACTTCCACTTGAATGTTTTTCGAGACAATTGAAAAAATAATAAAAAAAAAATAAAACACACACACACACACACACACAATACGCACAACAAGACACACAGGCAGCGTAGGAGGAGAGCGAAAACATTTCCAACTATGAAAAAGCATCGGGCAAACTGCATTTCGATGCTGATGCTGCACTACACTGAGAGAAAATATTTCTAAATTAAATGTAAAGGCGGAAACTCAAATATTTCGAATATTAAGCACTGCAAAAAAGATGCCAAAAACTCTTTCGAAATAAATCTCGATATAAATTTGCCATTGTTGAAAGTTGCTTTTGCAGTACTTGTTGTTTTCGCTGAGTGTAGCTGCTGCAACTTAAGCCCTCGAACAAACAAAGCCGAGTGCGTGCGGATCCTGAAGGATGCGGTAGTTGCTCAGTCCTCATTTCTTTCTCCATTTTCGGGATGAGCCGCCACACTTGATCGACTTCTGACTTCGCCGGCAGCTCCTCGGGCGTCCCGGGCGCAATTTAGCGAACCCCGCCAATCGAATGAAGACACATCCATGTGCACGTATGTTTTGTCAGTCCGTTCGGATGCACCTTTCCATTGTTGCAATGTAAATAGCCGCTTGAATAGATTCCCTTCGAATGCGTTATTTCATCTAGTTTTTCTTTTCCGTTTCGTGCTATTTGATACAAATCGAAAGCGATGAGCCGGAAACGTCGAGCTGCTGCCGAGGAGCGTATTCAATGCGGCCTCTTCCTAATTGCAAATTGGCGGAACATTTCCCTGATGCGGCCAAAGTTAAAATGATGTTAATTCCGAAGGCAAGAAATCAATTGGCCCAAGATCAAAGTGGAAGATTCAGGAAGTGGCAGCTAAAAGAGGAGTATACTATTGCATTGATTAAAGGGTATGTGGGAAAAAACACTCAAATAATTATATAAATATAACAAAAGGGAAAACTGCAAAGTTATATACGCCATTTAATACTCAATATAACAAATAATTTAGTTGAGTTGATTAAGTTATCTAAGGAATTGCAATTTTAAAAGTTATATGAGGGATAACATTAATAATATTATTTGCTAAATAAATACACATTTATTTATATTCAAAAAGTAATTTTTAATTGAGGCTGGAATCTGCTTTTATAGTTAAGAGTGATGTCGATAAATAAACATTGAAAGCTTGTGAAAACAAAATCCGCAAATAAAAAAAATATTTATTTTATATATGGATATAAATTAAATGATTTGAAAAAGTTGCAAAAATATAGAAAAATTACTAAAAAGTTTGTAATGTCTGTATTTACAAAAGCTATATATATATAGCTATTATAATCACTTAATCATAAATTAAATAAATAATAAAAAATAATAATGAAGAATTTAGTAAATTCGCAAGAGACGTATTCTTTATTAATTTATTGCTTATAATTGTAGTTTTGATTTATTTTTTAAACAAATTAAAATTCACAACTTTTAACAAACTCAACTTTAAGCTTTGCGAAAGGAGTTTCTGGAGCTTAAAAAGAGTTGATAAGAATTAAGGAACATTTAAATTAATAATGAAAAGCTTCGAAGAGAACTACTTTGAGCTATGGCTTATAATTATTCCGTTGATTAAATCCAGCTGCGAGTTGGCCACGTCGAGTGTGCGTCCAAGTTGGCCCAGATCCGGTAAAAACACGGCTCATTTCCGCAATAGCTGGCCAAATCATTGGGCACGCATGTGCACACACGGGGCCGGAACTCATTTTCTATGGTACATATGATATACGTACGGATTCGCCCGCTCCCCGGGCCGGCCACTCAAAGGGTCCTCGCACGATGTTGTTGTTTTTTGCACGTCCTGCGCCGCCCGCGACGAATCCGCATTTCGGGCGAGATTGGGAATGCGGCAACGAATTGGAGGGGGGAGAGGGACAAGGGAACGTAACTATTTTTTATGCCACGGCGACTTCCTCTGCCCCCGTCCCCGACCCGACTCTTCGTTTTTTTTATGGGCCACTATAATTGTTTTGGCTAAGGACGTGGACGACGACAGTCAGTCTGGCAGGGCGGCCATCATTTGGGATTAGTGTGCGTGTGTGTGTGTGTTGACCTTTTGCATCTGCCAGAGGTCGCAACGGCGGCCAGTAGGAGCAGCAGCAGCAGGGGCGGGGGCCAGGGCCCAGGGCCCAGGGCCCAGGAAGCCGTGCTCGTTATGGAGTCACGCTCATTGCTGCTCATATATAAATTAAGATCCCTAAATGCTGACAAAGGGCACTAATTCAATGGCAATAAAACGGATATTAAACACACATCGAACTGGCTACCGGCCGACGGCTGACCGGGGCCCAGGGGGCGTGCCAGGGGGCGGGGGCACCCCGTGATCTCGAACTCGATTACGAGCCGAACGACGATCATCATCATCACCATCATCATCATCATCATCATCATCATCATAATGCGAAGCTGCCCTGCATTAATGAATCGAATGCATATGAAAAAACACATTTTTTTATGTATTTTTTTTCTCTATTTTTTTTTATTCTTTATGAAAGAGGAAAATGTTGAAAGAAATCTTAGATGCAGCGAAAGTTCGTCGTTGTTGTTGCTGTTGGCGTGTTTTCCCGGCCCGCGCTCTTTCACTAATTCATTTTTCTAATTTCCACATTTCTCAGATAACAACGGTGCGCGCTTTGGGGCACCTGGAGGGGGAGGGGGAGCGGAGGGAGGGGGAGATAGGGAGGGGGAGCTGGCCACCAATTCATTTTGTGTTATAATTTATGTGCCGCTGTCAGGCCAAACAATTGCGCGACTGCAACTGGTCTTCAATGCGGCCCCGCTCGCTCCGATGTCAAAGGTCACTCACACCGAGGGTCAGTCGCTCAGGTGCAGCCCGCTCGCCTCGTAAATTAACAATTACCAGCCAATTATTGGTCACAACAATGCGACAGGAAGCAGCGCAGCATTTGTCGCATTGTCCCCAGGCAACGCCGCAGCGGCAACTGCTGCAGCAGCAGCAGCCACTGATGCAGCAGCAACTTTACTCAGCCACTGTGCGGTTTCGGCTACTCGACTGCGCTGACCGGAAGCACTTGGAAGGTGGTCCCGACCCGGCACCAAACACGACCCGAAGCAGGTGCGATTCCGCAATCGAGTTCCTGTCTCCTCTCCTCGTCAACATCAGCGACATTGCAGGCTCTGCATTTGTTATCTTATCGCAGTTTCACTTGGGGGAGGTACTACTATATCTATATCTATACTATATCATCAATTAAGACCTGCATATGTACAAATAGATACAGCTTAAAACAGTTGAAATCGGTTTTAATTATGATAGTTATTTTGGATACATTTTTATTCGACTTGATCTTTAGTGGAGGTCAGCAGATAGCCGCCCCAAAAATATATAGCTTTAACCACGGCCCTAGTTGACGTATAATTTCTTTTGTTGTCATCAATAGTGCTTCTAAAAAATTTAATTAAGCTTTACAACTGAGATTAAATCGAATTGCCACGCCCCCAGTTGGCGTAACCAGAAGATCTTAACACTTTATCTGACGCGGATATAGACGAGTATATATTCCAAGTTTCAAGTATCTAGCTACAATAGTGGCGAAAAAAATTGCGTTCATACGGAGAGAAAGACGGACATGCACCCAATAAACAATTTTTATTTTATTTTATTTTATTTTTATTTTATTCTATTTTATTTTATTTTATTTTATTTTATTCGTGAACGAGTGTAAAAATTGATTAAAAAACGAGAGAGATTAGTTGTCTTTAAGGCCCGAGGATTAGACATATAGAAGATGTGCGCCTTACATCTATAGTTTTACCTTCTATATAAGGCTATAAAGTAGTTTAATGTTGCTTAAATTTGGCTTTTATGTTAGGCCGCGACAACAAAAAAGTTGTTTATACAAAAACTCCGTTCGTATGTCAATAGGAGTTTTCAGATAAATTAGAGGCATATATATAGCTTACTGGATCGGGGAGACATTTACTTCTTTCTGTGACAAATTTATCATAAATTTAAGAAAAGAAAACAAAAGGTGAATAGTTTTCGGTTAGACACGGTAAAGTATAAAAGTTATACAAGGTATTACAATTACAATAAAAATAAATAGAAAAGTGCAAGTTTTGAATTCCGCATTGGGTTTACAAAAAAAAAGCTGCTTGAAATGTGAATTGTGTTCTTGGCCGAAATTCAATTCCTAATCTGGATGCAATTAATTTCGTCATATGCTTAAATTGGGCCACATTCCATTAAGAGTTATATATATGTATGCTTGTAGATTACAGTTATTACATTTAGTTTCCGTTTATTTGCTTCTTCTTTTTTCTTGGCTCAATGGCAGTTGGAAGATTTCGTGACTGGAGCTTTTCGTAGCCGCAATCGCGCGAGCTTACAATTGTTTCAATTACGGACTGAAGACGGCGATTGGCGACAACGGATTACAGGACATGAGGTGTACTTTATAAAGTGCTGCCCGAGGAAGTTTTCCCCATCGAGCCAGGGGGAGTGGGGGGCTCGGTGGGGCGCTTGAGAAAGTTGGATGTCGTGACTGCTGTGAGCCCTTTGTAATCCGCTGCGATGCAGATATTGAGCAAATCATTTAACAAATCGTTGACATTGGACACATAATTTGGCCAGCACGGCGAATCAATCAAGCGATTGGAAAAGCGTTTCCACCAACAACAACAAGGACCACCCTGGGCGCGCCCTGTGCCCGACTAGAACCCAGTACCGGCCAGTCTACAAGTGGCCCGAGCTGCAGTTGGGGCTGGGGGCCTCTGGGGCAGCTCGGGTGCCACGCTGTGCCGCTTATTAATGACACACAATTTTTGTATCATTTACGGGTCACAATAATGTTCGCCGATCCGGGCCGCTCGACTCTTGGGGCGTTGCACAGAAGCGCATTCTTAAGCTGCGGCCGCAGCTGCCGCCGGGACGGTGGCCAGCCCCGATAATTTATTATGCGAGAAATCTTATTCACGTGACTTATTTGCTTCTGAATGCCAACGCGCGGCGATCGCCGAGCCACACAGGAATCAGAACAACATGGAGGCCCCCAGACTCGGCGACAGCCTGGGCTCGACCAGTTGGCCAGTTGGCCAGTTCAACTGTTGGCCAGTTGGCCACTTGGCCCGATGACTCATCCCCAGATGGAGCGAGAGAGAGAGAGCGAGAGAGAGAGATACGGCGGTGCCTTGATGTGGGTCCCAACCGTAAGCAATACAAATACAAAACAGAAAACACACCTAGCGAATGCGACCATCTCAGCAGGTCTCACAATTCAGTTGCGTCTCTTTTCGAATGCCCTCACCGAGAGCATCATGAATTCTACACACAGAATATTTTACCCTATTCCAATTAAAATACTACTTCATTTATTTACCAAACATGCCATTTAATTTATTATTATGCTGGATGAAACTCAAATTCAAAAAAATACAAATACATAAATACATAAAAATATATAAATATAAGTGTATATTTATATATATATTTATATATATTATTTATTTAAATAATAAATAAAATCGAATTAACATTACTTGTTTTCATATAGTTTCCAAAAATGCTGATGTACAAATACATATACATTTAATTGAGCTTAAACTATTATTTGTTATATCAACAATTTTTTACATTTTTTTATTGAGATATTTACATTTGATATAATATGCAAAATTGCTGGTCAAGATATGAGTATTAATAATGAAAACCATTTAAATTCCTAATTTGTATTTTAACTTATATCTACATATATATAAATAAACATAGTATTTTTTATAAATTTTATTTTTTTCTTTAACAGAATTGGCAAAAATTCTTTTCAAAAATATAAATATAAAATAAACCATTTCGGCAGAAATATAAAAAATGTCTTTACATTTTATTTACTTTATTTCTTGATAATCTAGAAATTTACGAATAAAAATTGATTAAATCAATAAAAATGTATATATTGATTTTAAATCTGCAAAAAATATTAAGCATATATTTTGGCTGGGACATGAATCAGCCTTTCTACAGCTAGATAAGGATTTAAATAATTATTAGGGTGCGCCGCAGTTCGTTGTTATTAATTTTTTGGATTTTTCATTTTAGTTAACGCTTTGCTTTAATTTATTTTCATTTGGGCCGCGTGCGATTTTTATGCTCATTTTTGTCGAAGACATTTAATGATCGCATATAATTTGAGAAGGCGAATGCGAAGGCGAATGCGTGTCCGTATATAGTCCCTCTCCCCCTCCCCTCCCCCTCCCCACTGGTGACTTGCCCTTCGCTTACCCCATTTCGCGTCAGCGTCCGTGTCGTTGCTGCAGTTGCTCATAATTTTATGGGAGCTGCTTTGGAGGTGCCCCTTCAAATACACTGGCAGAATTTATGCACATTCCTGCCGCCTGCTGCCTGCTGCCTGCCGCCGTTTTGCGCTACTTTTGTTGGCGTTGCCGCCCGACAACAACAAAGACAATTTGCATACCAGAAAGGTGCAAGGACGGGCACCAGGCAGCACACTAAAAAGGAGCCGCGCGCGCTGTTGGAGCTCTTAACAAATTTGTTCGGCCAACACGCCTGAAACGGCCAACAGATCCCAGCCATCGTGATCCCCTCCATCTAATTACAGGCGCGTGCAAGGGTCGTCGAGGTTTGGCTTCGGTTCGGTTCGGTTTTGGTTTTGGTTTTGGTTTTGGTTTTTCGTTTTTGGTTTTTCGCTTTTGGTTTTGGGCTGTCTGTCGCGCTGCTTCGATCTGTTTCGTTACGCTTCTGGTTTTTGGTTTCTTTTCACTCCGCTGCGGTGACAACATGAAAGGCGCAACATCTGAAAGCCAATGCCGCAAAACAGACAACTGCCAACTGGCCAGCGACAACAACAGCAACAGCAGCAACAACAACAACACTTCGGGTCAATCGCAGGTTACATGCCCCTGGGTGTGGCCGAGTTTTTCCCCCACCGCGGCACCAGGTCAGCGGGCAGATAAGGCCCCAATCCAAATTAGTGCGCGGTAGCTGGCATTGCTTGCCACAACTTGTGGGTGTGGCAAGTGCTGGCAATCGTCAATCAAGAATCCGTTGCTTACAGCCTTCTCTAGTTGGCCACGCGAGAACGTTGTTGCAGCTTTCACTAACTTATGCTTCAACGACACCTAATCCTTGACTAACGCGAGTAAGAGCGCTGCAGTCGGGCGTCACCAGCCGCGCAATACTCGTAATCAACACGCTAACCACAAATTAAATATAAATAGGTCATCAAGCTTGAGGTGTTTAGCTTACAGATATAGAGGAGATATATAGATTAAATGCACGAGTATGCACGAGTTTATATTCCCAGGTGAAAATCGCGCTCATTCGCACGGACATGGCACAAAGCCAATATACTCTCTTCGCCTCGTGAACGAGTATAAACATAATTATGCAGATAGTTTCCCATGGAAACATGGCTTACACTTAAGTTTACATTGCGGCCACAGCTTCCTCACAACTACTTGTAATTTTATAGGATCTGATGTGGCGAGAATTCTATTTCTATCTTGCGTTATTTACTGAAACGATTGAGTTGCATTTAAATGGAAATACAAATTCACTCGTAGCACAATGAAAATGTAGAACAACTGTTATCCTTTCGGGTACGGGTTGAGGGGGTATTTGGCAGTGGGGCAGAAATGTGCATATCCGATAACATAAAGTATATAATTCTTGATCAACAACAGTCGCGTGATTTAGCCCGTGTGTCTAAAGTTTTCGAATGTGAAACTTATCTCTCAGATTAAATTATCATCAATAACTTGGCCAGTTTTCTCTTTATCGGCAAATAGCGATTTCCTGCTCGGTCTCTTTACTGAGCACATCTCTGATATTTTATGACCCAGTTACATCAAATCCAATATATCCTCTTAAAGTAAAAGAGTAAAGTGAAAATGTTGATCAATTTTGGCATGTCTTTTGGCAAAAATTGGACCCCATCAAAATCTATTTTAATGTTGTTTTTTAATTATGACAACCACAATCGAATAAAAATGAAAATTTACATTTCTAAATTTAAAAAAAATGTTTTTTTGAAAAATTGGTAAGGGGGAGTACATGATATTTTATCCAAAAATCCAAAAAATTTTATTTTCAATAATGAATATATTTGAAATGCAGAATCAATCTAGAGGCCAAACCATGCAAAAAATGGCATCAAACATGAAAATCGGTTCAGTTTTGACAAAGTTGTGGGCGTTTGAAAAATGGCAGGTATGGATCCGAGAGCTTTACTTGTCAAAATTTTTGTCAACTTTGGCATGATTTTTGACAAAAAATTTGACCCCTCAGAATCGGTTTTAATGTTGTTTTTTCTACTAATTACGACATCCACAATCGATTAAAAATATAAATTCGCAATTCTAAATTTTGAAAAAAAAATTTTTTTCGAAAATTGGTAAGGGGGGAGTACATGCTTTTTCCCAAAAAATTCAAAAAAAAATTATTTTCAATAATGCATTTATTTTAAATGTAGAATCAATCTAGAAGATAAACCATGAACAAAATGCCATCAGACGTGAAAATCAGCTCAGTTTTGACAAAGTTATGGGCGTTTGAAATATGGGAGCTATGAATCCGAGAGCTTTACATGTCAACATTTTTATCGATTTCAATCATTCAATTAAAATCTTAATACTTAATCTGAAGCGGGACATCAGGAGTCAAGCTTCTAGTCGCGATTCAATAGGCGGACTTTGCACAAACCCAATATACTCCTTTCACTTCGTGAACGAGTAAAAACCATAATGTCCTCTTCAATACTTCTCCCTCCTATTTGAGGTAAGTCCAAGTAGGAGTGGGAAAAAATTTATTATATTCAGAAATTTTGGGAATATAAAGAAGAAAGATATTATGAAATTGCGACTGTAGTCAGATTTTGAGATGTCTTCGAGAACTTTTCTCTGAGTGTAGAAGAGTAAGCTATTTGGAGCTAGGTACAGAGTATTTCCAGACTATTATTAGGTTTTTTTTAATTTCATGAAATGACTTTATACTTTATTGGCAAGAACTTTTGCTGGCCAAATAATTATTCCAATTATTATTACTGGTAAACTCTCCTTAAATATTATATATATCACAGACCGAGTTCATCTTAGATACAATCTCACAAATGTTTCAAATATCCATTTGCCCGTTAGCTTGACAGATTCCGATGTGTTGCGCAATCCACAGAGTGCTGATTTGATCTCCTCGGATTGATTATCCTTTGCTATCCGACTGATCTTTGACCTCTGAGGTGTGCCAATTATGCAAAGGCGTTGCGCACAACAAAGCCGCACACAACAAACTGTTATCGATTGCAATCGAGGAGGCTTTGTTTTTCTGTTTTCTTTTTGTCGCCTGGAAATTCGAGAAGTGTCCCGCGCCCAGCGCCCGAAAGAGTGCTACGGAATTGGCAACACGGGCAGCTGGCGGATTCAATTGACGCAGTTTGAACAATAGAGCAAATCGACGGCAAATCAGCTACGAATATTTTGTTGAAATATGAAGCGTATATAGTATCTGTGTGTGTGTGTGTGTGCTTATTGAAATCAAAGGGCCAATGCACAATTCATCTCAATATGCCAATGTTGCTTTCAACGGGCGCATTGTTTGGACATCAAACCCAGAGCCCGGGTGCTCTAAGTAGCCTGAGAGACCCACGGAGAGGGAACGCAAGAACAAGAATAAGAATGAGGTAGACTGGCAGTCGCCGTAGCCAGAACCAGAGCCAGGGCCAGAGCCAGAGCCAGCGGCCCAGACCAAGACCGAGACCGAGACCGAGACCCAATTTCAATTCCGAGTTGTTGCAGCTAAAAAGAAGGATTATCCCGGCAATGATCAATATTGAAAGAATGAAGACATATCAATATGGGCACGTTGTCTATGCATGTGCATACAGTAGGCCAATTCACACACACAGGCACACTCGCGCACACACACACCCGCACACACTCGTTGGCGTTGGCGGCTTCGGCTCAGACTTGAAAACAACTTGTAGACGAAAACGGGGCTCAAGAAATTGAAAGGTTAAGCAAAACAAAGCCAGGAACGAGGGACTGAGAAAAAACAAAAAAAAAAAGAAAAAAAAATCGAAAATAAAACGCAGAAGGAAAAGGGAATGCGAATGGCATAGAAGCAGGCCCAAACAGGGACCGTGTGAGTGGCGGCCAAGTCGAGCATGAAAGAAAGTAAAAATCAATTTGAACTCGAGCAAAACAATTACTTTCTCATGTGCGTGGGCAAGCCGACTTGGAAATTTGGTTGTCTTCAATCCGCACGTAAACAGTGTCAATCAAAAAGGTTGCACAACAACAACAGCAGCAACAAGCGGAGACGTCGCTGCCGATAAACGCTGGGTATCTCAAGAAACCGTTGCACCGTCTCCATCTCCCCCCCCCCCCCCCTTCCCTCTCCCTCTCTCTCTCCGTATTGCATTCCTGGAACCGGTGTTTCGACGGTTCTCTTCAATCTTTGTAACCATTGTTAGCTACTCGTTTGGGAAATTTTCTGTGTGTGTTTTTTTTATTTTTTTGGGCTTGAACTTTTTTCCCAATGTGGGCTTAACGTTTACAGTACGCCTCGTCAGTTCGCTGCCATTGTTGATCTTGTCAATGTTTTGTCAGCAATCGCCCAATAAGCCCCGGCCAGAAATCAAAACTATATAACAGCATACAGCAGTTTTGATTGACGCCGCGCATTGTTGTTGAAAAGTTTAAGCCACACACTCAAACACACACACACACGCACACACACCTGTCCAGAAATTAACCAGCCAGTTGTGCAATATGGCAACGCTGCCAGCTAATAAGCTTTGTCTTACGTATTCCGAGTCCCTTTGCCTGGCCACCTAAATCTACCCCAAACTAAGTGCATCTAAGTGCTTTAAGATTTGTTTGTAGTACTAAACTTGTACCGTTACCTAATCAAATTTCAAAGTTTGCTAATTCAAAAACAAATTATATTTGATTTTTAGTTTTGGGTTGATTAAAATTTCTTTGTAGTAACAAATTTGTAATATTACTTAACAAAATTTCAACGTTTGCAAATTAAAAAAAAATTTTTAATGTTAAATTTATCTATTGGGTAACTTCTGGCTAAATTTTAAATAACACATATTCGATCACATTGCATTTTCTAAATTTTCTAACTGCAGTTAAAGATTTTTATTGTAAGACAATTTTTATAAGCCCTTAATTTTTAATAATATAAGACTTAATTTTAGTGCTCAATCTAAGCGTTTATTGAAAACCCTTTTTTTAATTTTTTTATTTTGTCGATTATAAAATCAAAATTAAGTCATCTGAAAAAATATAGAACAAATAGAACGGCGTTTTTCTCTGAGTGTAACAAGCCATAAAAAACTTGTGAATATTTACGTTACAAACAAAGGAAGATATCTCCAACCCTTGATTCGATTTGAGATTTGATTTGAGTATAGCCTCATTGTGCTGACTCCGCATTCGAACTTCAGAATAAGGACTATAGCTGCCAAATCCGCAACCCCCTCTTGTCCTGGGCGTAAAATGGGGTAAGTTGAAATTTCGTGCGATCAGCATTAAATTCAGTTGCAAAGCGTTGCAAAAGTAAAATAAATCGATATTCACTTTTGATTCTTTTCGAATCCCATGCTATTGTATGTTTAGAGTATTGTCTTATTTTGAAAAGATATGTTTATAGTTTTTTTTAAACTATATTACATAACTATTCAATATTTCCGGCCCTTTTAGTCAGAAAATATTTATTAATATTATTTGTTGTTTGTAGTAGATTAAGTAGATTTGTAGATGTTTCATAATGAGGAAAAAGGATTTAGTGGATTTATGCCAACCAAGGACCGTCCAAAAACTGAGACAAAAATATTACAATATCTTAATAGCTCTAACAATTTTAAAGTTACAGTTTCATGACCACTGTAACTATAAGTCACAGTTCACTAATTCACTAACCTTTTTAGTAGGAAGACTCGTTTCCAGCTGATGTTTTATGTTAAACACTGGGCACAGAGTATGGCACAGTCGGGTTTTTCAACAGCAACAATAATATGTATAAATTGTTTTTTTATATAAAAAGGTATAATGGTTTTGCGCGTATATATTCTTAATCAGCTTCACTGACCGAGCCGATTAAGCTCAGTCCGGCAATATCAGGATTTTTTAAAATCGTTTTTAGCGCAGTTTATTTCAGATAGTCGACAAACGGCATCGGTTGTCTTAAAATCGATAAATATCGTTTTTTTACACGGGTTTTTGAGCATGTCTCAGAAACTATAACAGCTAGAGCCACCAAATTTGGTTTACTTCGCCTCAAATATGCGAAAATTAGTTGAGCAGAGCTCACTGGATTCAGGGTATCTCTAGTCGGGCACTCCCGAGCACTCGAGCATGCCTTCTTGTTTATTGAAGTAGAAGCTATCTGCTGGCCGAACACTCCCTGTTAAACGGTGCTTTTTTTCGACGCCACTTAAGCCATCCTGTGAGGCAGCCTTTGCCATAAGCCAAGTTCTTTTTATTATCCTGTGAAATGTTTGGCCTGCAACAACAGGCAGAAGCACGCCCCAAATGGCCAACAAAGTGCATAATATGTAAGCAACTAACCAGCACTTGCGGCGCACACAGCTCCCCCCGCCCCGGCCCCCGCCCCGCCCACCGACGTCCTCCCCACAGACACGCCCCCGTTGCGGCCCACTCACTCACTGACAGACTGTGCTGCATTTAATTAATGCAATTAAACGAAGGCAAACCAAACAAATCTCTGAGGGAACCATAGTGCGCTGCCATAAACTTTTGCAGCCACAACAACAACAGCAGCAACAGCAGCAGCAGCAGCAGCAACAACAAAGTGTGGCACACGGTGGCAATGGCTGCGCAGCTGGCGTTGGCGTTGGGCCTCGCCTCCAATGCCACCATGGGCCTCACCCTCTTTAATCACCGCCATAAGATTGTCCATAAAACGCGCCCAAAAAAGAACAGCAACAGCAACAACAGCAGCAGCAGCAGCAACAATGCAGCAGCAGCAGCCGTTGCAGGTTCCCAATCGCCCAGACAATAAACGAAGCAAGACGCAGCTCCAAGAGCTCCACGAGCTCCACGAGCTCCAAGAGCTGCTCGCTGGTCAGCTCCTCGCGCACGAATCGGTAGCCTAATCCCCTGTTGTACGACTAATAACATTGTTACGATTAATGCTTCTTTTTGTTGTTGCTGCTGTTGCTGCTGCTGTTGTATATTTTTTCGATTTTTCTGCTGCTGCCTTTTATTTATTTATGCTCTCGCATGCTGCCTTCTGCCATAGCTTTTCTTATACGAATTGGTCAGCATTGGCTGTGGCAGCCCCCTCCCCCCTCCACGCCCCCTCGCCTCCTCCCTCCCAGTGCAATGCAGCTACCGTTGTTGCCTCAAAATCAAGTTTCGTGAACTGAACTCAAAGATGCTCTCGGCCTTTGCCGCGAGACTTTGCGACGCAGTTGTTGTATG
Organism: Drosophila robusta; assembly: GCA_035043565.1. Lineage (NCBI taxonomy): Eukaryota > Metazoa > Arthropoda > Insecta > Diptera > Drosophilidae > Drosophila > Drosophila robusta. The sequence goes on along the minus strand of JAWNMW010000257.1, from coordinate 15,847,222 downwards.
TGTGTGCGTGTGTGTGTGTGTGCGTGTGTGTGTGTGTATGTGTGTGTGTGTGCGTGTGTGTTTTTTTATATCTTGAAAAGAATTCGTTTGATATTAGCGCGCTGTATCGCGCTTGCGCTGCTTCATATATCAAAAATTATTATGACGATTTTATGCGTTCGAAATGTCGTCTCATTATTAAACAAAAAGCCAAAAGCAAAGCAAAATACAGAAAGAAGGAAAAAAGAAGAAGAAAACCCTATATATTTGTATATGCATAAATATATATATATGCATGCATATAAAACTGAACGGCAGCAGAGTTTTGTAGTCGCAGTGAAGATCTTTGGATTTAAAGCTCTTTTGTATTATTGATTTTTGTTGTTGCTGCTGCTGCTGCTGCATAGCTCACAAAACTTAAATATAAGAAATATAAATAAAAAAAATTAATTATGAGGCGTCGACCATGGGTAATATATGCATGGTCTGTGGGCCCAAACAGCGAGACAAGCAAGCCAATTTGTAGGCCCATTGCCAAAAATGATAAAAGACAAGAAGAAGATAAAGAAAAAACGAAGCAAAAGAAATATTAACGCTAAACAGCAAGTGTTGTTCATCAATCCATCCATCCCCCTCACCCCCCTCCCCCTCCCCCTTAACTTCCCCCTTCCTCAATTCCCAGCTTTGTTGAGAAAGCGTCGAGTTTTTGGGCGCTTTCGGGTTATTTTATTATACTTATTATGATCATTTCATCTCTTCTCTTCTTCTTTTTATTGGTTTCTATGCGTTGAAAGAAAACTTTAAAGACGCAACTTGGACTCTTTGGGGGAACTACCTGATGGCATTGTTGCCGTTGCTCCGTTTGTTTGCGACGTTCCCATTCTTGTTGACGTCATAAAAATTTCCTTTAGCGGCCACCGGAAATACCGCACAATGGACATATGTAGATACAGATACAAAACAAATGCACACACACACACACACACACACAGTCATGCTGCTGCTTGGCATTTCATATTATTTACAGTTGCCTGCAGCTCGCACACGCGGCGTATGCGCAATTTGTTGTTGACTTTTATTTGATTGCTTTGAAGTCTTGATGTGGGTGCCTGATTTACCATCTATTTGTCTGCCTAGAGAGACAGCGACAGGGAGAGAGGGACACTGACAGTGACAGCGAGAGAGAGAGTGAGAAATAAATATAAAAAAATAACGCCTTTATTTCAAAAGGTAGAATATAAGCTCTACTTACGCACAGCTTTCCAGGGCACACTTTACTCCTTAAGCCGGACTTTCTTTTTAAGTCTTCATATTTTTTCATAATTTTTCGAACAAAGTGCTCTTTGTTGACCAGACGTGGACACCATTTGTTTGTGCAAAAACTATTCCTGAAGCAAAAGACAAACAAGTTACTTATTTTGCGGGAATTGTGATAATATAAAAGGGGACTCCAAAATAAACCTGATGCGAAAACAATTGGCAGTTCGCATTTCTTTGGCTCGACCGAAATAAAAAACTTTTCAAGCGCCCACTTTTTTATTCCCATTCTGGGCAAAGTTCAAAGTAAGTGCACTTTTCAATAAAAAGTTAATTGTTGACAGGGACTTTCCACTCAGTTTCCCTGCATTTCTTTTTTATTTTCCTGACAGCTCTAACAAGTAACTGTATAACAGAGTAATTGTATATGAAATTGTGCATACCAATTAAATATATGAATCTCTATATACCATTAATTGCCTATCAATAATTTAAAAACTTAACAGATTCGATCTCAGGGCTTTATCTTTCCATTATCGAAAGAAGTAAAGTTTTCACAAAAAGCTTTCAGTAATTGATATATATATATGTATATACATGTATATATATGTATATAAGTATATTTGGTAAAGGCTAAGAAATAATTGATTTTTTTCTATCTTTAAAATTAAAAGAAATATAAATGAACAGAAATATTAAACTATATCCAAATAAAATATATACAATAATAATTAACTTTTTAATTGCCAGGAAGCAAACCAAGATACATCCCCAATTCTCTGCTTATTATATAAAAACTAAAAAAAGTAAGCGAAGGCAAAAGACAACATAAATAATAACACATAATATGTAATAAGTAATACATGCGGAGCTACATGATACAAAATGCATAAGTAAATACAATTTGAAGCAAGCAGCAGTAAAAGCAAAAACTGCGACAAGAGACTCTGTGTGTGTGTGTGTGTGTGTGTGTGCGAACGTGTGTGTGAGCTGGTGTGCTTAAAACCGGAAAAATGGAAATTGATAAGCAAACGAAGCAAACTGAGTATGGGTTAGAAACGGGCAGGCACCAGGGGGAGCTTAGAGGAGGACAGAAAAGCGAGAAAACAAGAGTGCACTAGTCGAAAGTGCACGACTAACGGATGCCCTGTTGCCAGAATTGTTGACAATTATATAAAATTATATAACATGCATTTGTACTAATAAAAATATATAAAGTAAAATACAATACTTGATTTGAATATTAAAAATCTATATTTATTAATTTTGGGTAAGCGTGGTAGCTACAGAGAATTTAAATAAAATATTTAGATGAAATCGAATGTTGATGATGATCAGGAATACATATGCCTAGTGTATTCGAAGGTGAATTCTTCCGCATATGAATCGCATTTAATATTATTCATGTATAGTGAGAAAATTTGATTGCTAAAAAATGCTAAAGCACATGATTTTACGATCTCCTGGATAAAAGAGTGTAAATATTAAGATTCTGGATATGTAAAAGATACATAAAATATCTCCAAGATATCAGCGTTAAGCTAATTAAGACTTACAGTATATTATATATATATATAAAATATGTGAAAGAAATATAAAAACTGGCAGTTGCAATGAATATCAGCGTTAAGCTAATTAAGACTTACAGTATATTATATATATATAAAATATGTGAAAGAAATATAAAAACTGGCAGTTGCAATGAATACATCAAATATTATTGATAACAAACAAAGTTTGTTTCCTTTGCGCAGGCCTTAAAATATAGTTAGTAATAAAAAATAGAACATTCTTCATAGAGCTAATCACAATTTATAAACAGTTTTTTGCACTGGACTCAAGCAGGGTATTCATGGTTCGCATAAGCCCATCATAATTTTGGTGTCTTACTTATTTTGTTTTTTATTTTCATTTTATGTTTTGTTTCTTTTAAGGAGGTAAAAGTATTTTCACCTTTTACGCTGAAATGCATTCAATTAAAAACTCGCAAGGGCACCGCGTTGTCTGTGTCGGTGGTTGTTGTTGTTGTTGTTGTTGTTGTTCGTGTCGGTGTCTGCCTTTGCCAAAGGGGTCCTCTCACCGAGCTACCCCCCAGACCAAGCCCAAACCTAAACACAAACCAAGGCCCATTCCCATTACCCGGCCCAACTACTTCTCAACTCTTGAGCCCATTTTAATTGCGCATGCTTGCACACACACACACACACACACACACTCACGCACCCTGAGTGAGATCTGGGTGTGTGCGTGTGCTTATCGCTAGGCTCTATCTGTGGGTCTATGGTAACCCGATGTGCAAATAGCCTGCAGCGAGCACCGCAAGCGGCACTGCAAAAAAAGGAGCAACAAACGCTGCAGGCAACGATCGATAAGAGTTGTTGTGCGTGTGTGTGTGTGTGTGTGCTGTATTATATTTTATGCAATTATTTGGCAATTACTTGAAGAGGTTGCCGCTGTTCACTTTGGCAGCCAACCAATCGATCGTCAATCAATCGATCATTGCGGTTCCTTAGTTGTTCCCTCTCTCTCTCTCTCTCTCTCGCTCCCTGTTCTTCACTCTGCTCTCTTTCCTTTTCGCACACTTTGCCTTGGGCGTTGACACCGCTCACATTTCGGTCTACGGCCATTTTATGCACTCGCATTGTTGTTGCCCTTCCTATTCCAGTTCTCTTCCCGTACACACTTATCGATCTGACGGAGTTTTGTTTGTGCGAGGGGCGTTTGTTTAATGTTTGGCTACTCAATTTGGGATACCCAAGGTTGATGCACGGACTGGAGATATTCATTGCTGCCATTTGCCATTTATGGACTATAAAATAATAACAAAAAATGAATGTTCTCAAATTTCCGGTTTTAGCAAACATTTATTAAACAAGAAATAATGACCTACGTCATTCTTTAGCAACGGTAGAATCCCAAAAAAGTAGACAGGTTCCATGGGAATAATCGGTCGAAAAAATATGCTTTTGTTTGAACAACTTTTTTATAATAACGAAACAATTGACCAATTAATATTTTTATTTTTATTTATACAAAATCACTCTTAAGTATAGAAGAATGTTGTTCACCTGTTATATGATGGAAAGGGTATTTTAACTTTGGCCATTTTTTATAGTACTTAATTTTAGGACTAAACACAGTTTAATCAAGGTAAGTTATAGGACAATGATAATATTTACATACATATTGATTGTCCAATATAATATAAAATCAATTTAATAATACTAGTACTAAGCAAAAAAAGTATATATTCGTTTACCTTACCTACTCTCAATATTATTGAGTATTGCAGTTGGCTTTCCGATTCCCCCAAGAGATTTTTTTAATGTCTACCCCGCCTTTGCGGCAACCTTCAGCCGGCGTTTTTGTGTCATTTGGCACTCACACTTTCACTCCATATCCCCCTCCCGTCCGCCCCTCCGCCCCTTGCTCAGCGCCTCCCTTCGCCTGCGGCAGCTGCGCACCTGCTACTCATTTAATGGCATTAAGCGGTAATTCTCTGCTTTAGTTTTTCATATTTATTGTTTTGCTTTCTAACTAATTTTTCGACTGTTGAGATTGTTGTCGTTGTTGTCGTTGTTGTTGTTGTCTCCAGTAGATGCCGCGATTCGAAAGCGGCCACCAAAGCGATATTGCTTATGGATATTTCAGATATATTTGTATGCCTTGTACCCTTTAAAATGGGTATACATGAAGGGCATACTTAAGCTGTGCATAGGTATGTAACAGGCAGACATCTCGAGATAGCTAAAATAACATATGTTGCAAATTTCCCAGAGCTACAATTAAGTTGAGCCCAAATTGACTTAACTCAATAATTATTATTTTTATATTCAAATCCCATTAAGTAAGTCAATAAATCAAGCACAAAAAAAAATAGAATTTTTAATTAGTCAAAATAAAACAAAAATGGTCAAAATACTTTGCTCATATAAATATCACAAACATGATACACGAATGTTAATCGCACACATGGCATACAGGGTACCTCGTAGTGGAGCACTTTTGGCCAGCGTGCTTTTACTTGTTTTGGTTAGGTCGCTTTTTATTTTTTTGGCTACTCATCGCAGGCGAGCGCATCCCGCGTCCCGGCCATAAACTGCTTATGGAAACTGTTCGGAGTCGCTCCAACAAGTCCAACAAATTGACAACTCAGGAAATGAAGCATGACATTGCACTGTCTCCGTCGCAGTCGCAGTCGCAGTCGCAGTCGGAGTTGGTTTAGCCCAGCGTTGGCATCGACATCGGCATCGGCATCGAATCGGATCGGTGCATACATATTTTAAATGATTGACATGGCCAGCAGAAAACGCGGAGGCAGGCAACGACGACGACGACGACGACGACGACGTCGTCCAACGGCAGCTAACCAAACTAATTTGTGGCAAGATCATGCCAGAGATATAGTCATACATATCACAGCAAGCGATCTTGGGACCGAAACGTTGCTACACTTGAATTGGCTGCGTGTGAGTTCAAGCAGAAGCTGAGACCGGCGAACGGCGAAGACTCTGCGACTGTCAGTCGGCCAGTCTGTCAGTCTGTCAGTCTGTCAGCCCGATATGCATATAGAGCTATATACTCAAACACATATATACGGCATACTTTGTCTAAGTTGTTGGTCGCCAGCAGCGCACGCTGAAATAAATCAACTGGCACTGTGGAGGCCGTGCCACATGAAAAAAATTAGTTTCATCAAGGCAGGATTAGTGTCAGAAACGTGTTAAATGGACTGAAGGGTATATGATGAACGGCCGTGCAACAACTCACTGGCCCAAGAGCTGATGTTGGAGCTGGAGCTGGAGATGGCGATGGCGATGGAGATGGAGAGAGATGGAGGCCGACAGCCGGACGAGGGGACGGCCACAAATCTTCAAGCACTCAGAGAGACTCCAGCCGAGACTTGCGCTGGGACAGTGGCTGTCGATCAAGCGAGAGCAGAACTGACGGCTTCTTCTTCTTGTTGTTGTTGTTGCTGGTTGTTGTTGTTGCTGGTTGTTGCTGTTGTTGTTTGGATCTACAACTTGGCAGGTTTCTTCTTCCTCTTCGATGGCTTTTTACTTGCTCGCCGCTCGCTGCTCTCTTTTAACTGATTTATTTGCTTTCGTAATTTAAGTCAGTTTTATTAATGAAAAACGCTGCAGCGGGCCATACGGTAAGCTGGGAAACGGTCTGGGAAATTCGAGAGAAAAAAAGAACAAAAATACAATGGACAAAGTAAAACATTTTGTGATACCCAACTGCGCATGGAAATGAGTTAAGGAAGGAGGAAATAAAACTGAAGAATAGCCGGGCAAAAGGAAATTGAAATTGCAAATGGAGCACAAAATTTGCATGCCATTATGAAAACTGAATTGAAAATGGAAAAAGAAACAGGCGTTATTAATAGCGGGACTTAATGAACAACTAAGTGAAAAATGTGAAACATATTGCGAAACAAAACAATATTTGTAGAGATAACTTTATAACTTTTCAAAACTGCAATATGCTTAATTTTGAAAACCTTAATTAATTAGACCACCAATCAATAATAATTAAAATAAATAGTATAACAAATGACAAATAAAAGTATAAAAAATATGTTTGACAAAATTTAGCTATTATTTAATTTCTACATAAATAGTTTGATAAATAAAAAAATAAATTCGACGAAATTTTCTTTTTTTTTGCATTCAATTTTTTTATGATTTTTCCGAGTTACTTGATTTAATTTGACAGAAGTTTGCCAGGAACTTCGACTCAAATGCACAAATTCTACATTAAAATGTTGTTTGTTTGGCAGTACCAGGAATATGATGTAAATCAGGCATCAAAGGCACTGAAACTGCAACTTGTAACTGAGCATTTTCCATAGTTTCAAAACTTAGTTGTCATAGAAATGGAAAACCTTTACTAATCATAAATAGAATATATACATATATGTGTGTGCGTATATGTTCTTTTGAAGAATACGCAATTCACATGTGACATAATTTCGTAACCAATTAAAATAATATTAAGAATACAAGGTCTTGAAAATAATTAGCATTTCGCACATTTTCGCATTTTCCTCAGCCATACAGTGTACAGAGTATACTATGTATGCAAACAATTTTCCAGCTATTCAAAAAAGCAACACAAATACTAGTATTACAGCTTGACTTCTTGAGGATACTTTGCGGTTGGGCCCTTGAAGTCTCCTGGCCCTAATATGTCAACACCCAGTTGAAGACATGCTGATGAATCGCTAAGAGCGTTCCATTCAAGTGCTAATCGCCTGAGTCCAACTGCAATCCCCCTGTACCCTGTTCCCTGTCCCCTGGCCAAGGCAAACAGCTCGGATAACTTACGGCACCAATCTGAGAGTCCCCAACCCTCGGCCAAGTTCAACCACGTTGCGCTGGCATATGGCAAGTGGATTGACATAACTTAATTGCCAGTCCGGTGGCTGAAACCGCCCTTAAGCCAACTGCGAATCATTCGACGAAAAACAACAACAAAAAAATCAAATAAAAAAACAACAACAGAGATTCAGGGGAACTGTGCTGCAAGGGGTAAAACGCTGGCGAAATCATAAAACGAAATCTCATTATCGAAAACGTGATAATCGCTGATAATCGTCAATGTTGTTGCCCAGCACCGTTTGCGATATATCGAGCTGGATGCGGCCGTATCTGGCACTGGTCCCGGGGTTTCAATTACCAAAAACCCATAAATCCGTGAGCTCAAGTAGCTGCTGCTACGTTTTTGGCGGGGGTTCAGCTTTATTAAGTCAGCATGGATTTGGCAAAGGCGTAAAGCCGTCGACTATCGTTGCCGCTTCCAGTTAAAAATTCCCAACAGCTACCTGACACGCGTGACAGAAGGAGAACGCGAGAGAGAGAGAGAGATGGAGAGAGTGCCAGAGTGAGATCATAAACTCATAATCACCTTGTGCTTCAGGTAATTATTAGGGCTCGCAATTGGAGTCCTGCGTCGCGGCTAGTCCCGCTCCCGTTGCGACTAGAGAGCGTCTGAGATTAATGCGCTCGCATTTTTATTGTTTCCGCATGCTTTGGCCTGCCCTGAAACAATGAACGCGATTAAGGCGTTTATCCTGCTAACCGCAGCGTCCTCGTTGGCCAGGCCCGGCCCGGCCCGGCTCGGCCCGGCCCGAGTTCAAGCCAAAAGCAAACCGTTTGGAATGCGGTTAATCCTTTTGCTATTTTCTATGTCGCGCGCTCGACGGCCCAGACTTTGGCTCGGGCTCGGCTCAGGCCGGCTCGGTGTCAGGTAGCTGCTGCCCCTGCTGCTGCCCAGCCCGGGGCCAGGTTTGTCTTTACCGAAACTTGTGCAGCTTACGCGACTCTTTTGAGTGTTGCTCTCTTGCCAGCGTCCAGCGTCCTGCGTCCTGCATTCTGCATCTTGCGTCCTCAGCCTTAGCCAGCCTTATCCGCAAGCTGCGCTGGTCGCGCGCGCCGGCCACTTTGTGGTTTGAGCGCTTAACCGCATCATAAAACCATCACGAAATATAAAAGTAAACCATTATCATCATCACGAACGCACGACGGTGGTCTCGGGTCCCTGAGCCAGACTTCTGCCGCGCTCCGCTGCCCGCTGCGACCGCTCGCTTGTCCGCCGGTCCGCTTGTCCGCTTGTCCGCCGGTCCGCTTGTCCGCCGGCCCGCCCGCCAACACCAGCTGCATTGATCCTTTGTGCCATTTGTTCGGGCCGCAGCCTTTTAATGAACGAACACAAATCCCTCGTCGAAATTTCCACTTGCCGTTTAGCAAGCCGTCACCCGGTTTTCCACCTTTGCCGCTTTCCACTTGCGCCGCGCACTTTCCATTCAAGCCGCCGTCTTGCGGTATATCCCCGTCAAGCATCGGCTCTGAGCTCTGCACACCAATTAATTATACTCTATTTATGCGCATTCTATTCTGTAGCTAAGTAATATTTATTACATTTCTCTCACTTTTCAGCTTATGACTTAATTAGACCTGTGTGGAATATATTGCTTAAAATATATATACCATATTAAACTGAATATACGAGTTTTTATTTTTCGAAATAGCAGAAAAGCGATGTTATCTCAAGAATTTTTTATATTCTTACTCCTACAATTTTTATTTTTTACATTTTTTTATTTCGATGCGATCAAAAAACATTTCGATTAATGCTTAAAGGTAAATTATAGTAAACTCAAATTATGAAAATGTAAATTTTAAAGTTCTTTTAACAAATAAAAGTTCATTTTAACAAATAAAAAACTCTTTTTTTAAAAAAAAAAGAAATTTCAAAATATAATTTCAACTGCAGTTAAAAAATATTGAACTTTATTTTAGAATGTTTTAGGCTTACATTTTAATTTCTATAATATTTTTTTTTGTACATATTCTTTAAATAAATCTCATTTAGGCAATATAATAGTTCGTATATAGGATCATGTGTTAAATTGAAAAATATTTAACAACATTTTCTATAACAATGTAAATTACGACATTTTTCTCTGAGTGTCTCAACACAGAAATAGCCCTGGCAAGTTTTCCTTTTTAAGCACATGTCCAAACAAACTGAAACTTCTCCACACATAAATTGCAATTCTAATTTTATTTTATTTTAAATACTTTCAACATAGCTTCAAGCGTAATAGACTCTTGCTTGAAAATAATTTTAAAAATTTGCAAATCCTTAATAATCGTCGGCATTTGCAATAGCATAAAATTAATCAACGTATTTGCCTGGAAATTGCCTTTCAATGAATTGCTGTACAAATTGCAATCCTCACGCGAAGAGCTGCCAGCGGTAAATCTCCGTCAATAGACATCAGCGATATTACGTATACGCAACGTTTGGCCAATTGACGCCTTTCGCGACATTTGGAGCTGTCACACATTTCAAACTTTTTGCCGCTGCTGCCGCTTGTTATATGCAACTTAATCATCATATTTATGCCACGCCCCTGCCCCCTCTTCGGTAGCTCGCTTCAGACAATAAAAGACAACGGCTCAGGCGCTAATGAAATTTACTGGCCCAAGACTTGCGACTGGAGTCTGGACACGCGCCTACGACAGCGCCTAATGAATGTGCAACAGCAACAGCAACAGCAACAAGCTGTGGCATGCTGCATGTGGCAATAAAAAATCAGGCAAACGAATTGTCGTTAATCAGCGCTCAGGCGAATGGCGAAGTTGAAGTCCATGTCCAAGCCGAAGTTGCGTTTTTAGCCGCTGGCAGCGAGTAAAAGTTGTTGCTGCTGTTGTTGCCATTGTTGTGCAGTAGCTGAACACCCACACACCCACACACACACACACACTTACTGAGGGCAAATCTCCACCTTGCCCATATTCTCCAATCTCAGCTTCGCGTTCTTGTCGCGCCTGCAATCAAAACTGTCGCCTATGAAAAATGTGCAGGGCAATGGCGTCGAACCCTGCACATATGCAACAACGACAACAACAACAATAGCAACAAAGTCGCACACACACACACACACGCTCTGCATGCCCACACAAAACACCCACACAAGCGCAAGCTTTCAGTTCTACTTTATTTTTAGCTTTTCATTTTCCTTCTCTTTTTTTTTGCGCACAGTTTCATATACATTTTTTTTCTGTGCATTTTTATTTGTGCACATTTTCCATTTCCAAGCGTAAAATAAAAGTATGAAGCATAGAATTGTTTGTTTTTAAACCACACTTTGCAAAACTGTAGTTAAAAAATAGCACACATAAATACAGATACAAATTTATGCACAGGTAGTTCCCTGCGATGCGGTGAGATAGTTCAGCTTGCTGTCAATAAATTTATTTCATTTATTTCTGTCTTTTTGTATTTCTTTTTATTGTTTTTTTTTTATATTTTCTTGTTAAGTACAATGGGCCAAATGTATCGAAACTGAAGTACTTAGCATTAATAAATAAATAGCTGCAGTTTATGTATACAAGAGCTGTTAGAATAATGAAAATAGGTTTAAAATGTATGGAAATAGTATGAAAAATGCATTCGTTTAGCTAAGGTTATTTTTAAAATTATATCATAGTAATTTAATTTTATGTACATACATATAAAAACACACTCGGCTGTCTATAGACACAGACTATAGAGCATTTAATTTTATAATATTGTTTAATCCTGCTGAAATTTCGAGAAATGCTCGAAAAGCCGTAGCTTAATAAACTCGTTTATCGATTTTATTGAAATAGACAGAGTTATTGGACAAATATATAAAATATAACATTCTTTATAAAATGCAAAACAGGCAACAAAAACATGTTCTAGATCAATTTGGCCTGTAAATGACAATTTCTATAATTGTAATATACCCTTATACCATATTTACAGCGCTAAAAATAGTATCAGTATATTTATTCTTATATTCACATTTTTGTTTAATTATTATTAGAATTATAATTTTTATATATTTCTAATTTGTCTTGTTCCACTTATAGCATTAAAGAATAAATAAATGATATTCAATTACGCAAGCTGCAGCCAGTGTTGGTGCTTTATTCAGCTTTAAAATGAAAATCAAATTTAAAGATGTAATCAAAATTCCTGCGTAGCTGTATCATTATTTTTTGGCAGGCCCCAAATTGTATGCTAAGCGGCTATAACTGTAATTTTGTCTGTATTTGCTGGCTCCTAGACAGATGGAGAGGGGGAGGTAGAGAGAGAGAGTGAACGCCAACGGGAGAGAAAGAGAGAGAAAAAGTGGGTGTGGGTAAGTATAATTATGTCATGTTCGGAATACACATCAATTAGCCGCAAGAATTTAATTTCGTGCACAGTCAAATGAGAAAATTTACAAGAAAAATCCATAAAAAATTTTTGCGCAACTTTCGTTTACGTTTCATTCCTATGTGTGTGTGTATCTGTGAGTAAAATGGATAAAAAAACAACTGTCGTCAGCTATTCCAAATTGTCATAAAAATTTGATAAGGTTTTCCCTACTTGTTGTTTTTTCCCCCTCGTTGAACAAGGGGCCATGTCAACCATTTTGTTGTTGCCACTGTTGTTGTTGTTGTGGACAGGCTAACTATCATGCACAGTGGAGCCCCAGAAGTATTTTAACGGGAGAATAAGCGCAAATGAAATTGTGGCGTATATTCTTGACCCTACCGGCAAATACTTTAACTGTTCATTTAAATGCCTTGTTAGAAAAAAATATATCAACCTCAAATTAAGCAAACGTCAGATATGCTCAAATCTGGCTAATAAATTCATTAAGTTAATTTATTTATTTTGATGATTTATTTTGTGATATTCGTGTCATCTGTGACAAGCATACCTAATATTAAATATTCGAAAATGCTTTATCATAAATGAATTTTAATAAGAAGATACAAAATAAACATAATAAATAAGCAAATTTAAAAAAAATGTTTCATATAAATTGTGGCATATTTAGTTAAGTGAAGTTAAGTTTTTGGGTATCCCATTTAATTTCAACGTCATAAATGTAATTAGGAAACACTTGCCCGTGCCCAGTCAATGCTATTACGTATAAAACTTTCGAAGCCCCCGCCAGACGCAAATGTGAATGATTCTTCAACTACAGGACTGCCCTGAATTGTGGGTGGTGGTCGTTGGGGATGATAAGGGGCGTGCGTTGCGTCGACATCGTTGGCTCCCACGGCGTTGTCGCTGCTCCCCGTGCATAGCAATTTTTGTTTTGACGACAGCAGCCATTGCTGCCGCTGCTGCTGCTGTGCTCGTGTTTGTCGTCCTGACCAGAGTCCTTTACTCCATAACCCCGCACAGTCGGCAAGTTTGCGCGTTTTTTGTATATTTTTTTATTTTATTCCCGCTAACTAACAGTTTTTGCGTTGCTTTGCTTGTTGAGTTTTGCGTGTGTTTGGGCTGTCATTTTCATTAAAATTTCATTTCGCGCGCAAAACACAGCAGCAACAACTAAGGGGCATCAAACAATTTGTGCAAAAACAAGAAAAAGCGAAATAAAAAGCAAAGTTGGCGTACTGCTTGGTTGTTGAACCGAGTGCGAAGAAGCGACAGCCAGCAACAACAACAACAAGAACGGCAACGGCAACGGCAACAACAACGGCAACAGCACCAGCACCAGCAACAACAACAGCAGCCGCAGCAGCAATTTTCATTGTTTTTGGGGGTGTGGTTCGGCAAAAACACACAAACAGCAACAACACATAGGTAAATACAGCTGTCGAGAGCAGCGCACTCGCTCGCACCGGCCACGCTGCCGCTGCCGGTTAGAGCGAGACAACGGCGAGGCCGCTGCCAGCGTCTGTAAATATATGCTGCCAACCAGCCAGGCAGTCGCGGCTGCAGGTAATATTGTCATCTCGCTCTAACGCACGCTGAGCGTGGCCTGTGCTCGCTGTCAGCCATTGCTAAAGCGTTGCGCTCTCGCTCTCAATTTACGGCTGTGTGCGTTGAGAGCGATCGTGTGTGTGTATGTGTGTGTGTGTGTGAGTGTGCGTGTGCGTGGAAAAGGAAGTTGCTTGGGCTTGTTGTTGTTGTTGCGACGACGAGAGTTGTGGCAACGGCAACGACAACGTCAACGGCGACAGCAACAACAACAAATTGGACTGGTCGAACGACTTCTGCTGCCGCTGCCGACGTCGCTGCTGCCGACGCCGCTGCTAGCATTGCCGCTGTTACCGCCGCTGCTGCTCGCATTGAAGGTGTCACGACGAAAATCAGTTCCAAAGTAACATTCGTGCCGCTCGGGTTGTGCGTTCGTCGCTCCGCTCGCTCGTTTTGTTGTTGGTTCACAGCGTTCCATCGTTAACCGTTCACCGTTATATTTCGCCGCGTTTGTTGATCGCCGTGTCACGCACACACACAAATAACAAAAACAAATTCGATATCAAAACAGACGTCGGAAAAGTTATATGCAAAAATTCAATACCGCCACACACACACACATATATAAATACACACGACAAAGCAACAACAGCAAACATTTGCCAAAGTGCGTGTGCAACAACAGCGAGTACTACCGTTAGTTAAAAGTTCTTAAAGATACTACGCTCATCATCCCATACAGTGTGCATTGTTTTTTTGGTGTCAGCCGCAAGTGTATTATCCTTAACCTGGCTATAACAACAATAACAATAACAACAACTCAACAATCACAATAACTGAATATCGATCCGAATCGCATATACTATATCATCCGGCCAGACAGTGAACAACACGTGCAGTCAACGCAAACAATTGGATCTATATATATATATGTATAATAATTACCAACACCATTGCCGATATCTGTAAACGTCTAATTTTCTCGTTTGGAATATCCGTACGACGACAGTGACTGGATCGAGAATTGTTGCTCAAGTTGTTCGTTATTGGTTTTTTTTTTTTTGGTGAGTGTTGTTCCCAGATAGTACAACTGTACGAAACCATCTACGAATACATACATAACATATAAACATAATCTAAGCACATCACATGCATGTCTTTCAACTAACTAACCCAAGGACGCCGTAAACAAGCAAGGATTATACCGATTATCTAGATAATAAAAGAGTTATAAGTTAAGGAATGGCACTAGAGAATAATCCCCATACCATAACCATATACTATTACGGGGCTATGAAAGCTGGAAGAAACGGCTATTTTTATATGGGATAGGCTATTTCGTACATCAGATTGTATACAAAGCATTGATTCCTTTAGATACTGATAGAGGTCCCTGAAGAACCGTTTAAGATGAACTTTCGAGCCTTTGGTTTTTGCCGTCGGGCCTGACATAAAACTTGCAACTGAAAGATTTTAAATCGTACAAAGATACATGTTTGTAGTTGAGATACATTTCATTGACTTGGAATGTTATAGTTGAATATATATACATACATATAGTATATACGTTCAACAAATCTCTTTTGTATGCACTTATTTTATATAAGCTTATACACAGGAGAGCCCAATTTGGAGTACGGATAATCTTATCAAAAAGCTAAGAGATTAGACATTATGATTATTAATCTCTATTGATTAGTCTCTCTCTAAAGAAAGAAACATTTATAAGTTAGCAAACGAAATATATACAAAAGATAACGTTCATTGCATTCAATTCAACTAAATCACTTTTAAATAGAGGAAAGAGAATAATCAAAGTAGATTTAAACAAAGCAATTACGAATATTTCATTTTAATTCAATTGCATTATAAATTTGCACATATATATAGATCAAATAGCTTTTATATTAGCCAAAAAAAGTTAAAAGCTATGGCTATTACCAATTCGTATCTACAGCACTAATAATTTAGGAAACTTAGCTTGAAATTTGATCACTATATACTATATACTAATTACTATAGTATATACGCTATATATAGCAGATTTGTGTACTTAAATCTAGAACAATCACAATCAATTCGCCAAAGGGGCGGAAGTTTTTAACTTAAGAACAACATTCTTATATCTATAACGTTCATTTTTAATCCCAAAACTCTTTAATATAAAACTCGAATACAGTACTCAAACTAAGAACGTTTTGCGCTTAGTTCAAGTACGGAAATTCTTGTAAACCTTTATTAAACAATTTGATTCTTACTTATGCTACATAAATGGACGACTCTGGAATCAAGGAATGATAATGTGACAGATTCAAAAACGATATATATAAAAAAGCATATTCAAAAACAATTGTTTTGCAATTGCTTTTCTAAAAGTTTCTATAAAGAAACTAAATGTTGGATATAGGATATAAATATAAAAATAAATATATATATACTTATGTATATGTGTATATCAGCATGCCAACTTTAGCTAGATTCTTGAGAACAGTAGCTTAAAACTATCTCATTTTCATATAGATTATTGTATATCATATTTATACCGATAGTTACACCAGTGATATATGAAGATGATGCAGGAAATTCCAGATGAGTAACAGCGATTGTGTAAACTGCAAAGCGCAATGAATCGAAGCAGGGATTTTCATAATTTTAATGGGCATATTAAAGCCGCCCCTTTTGGACTGCTTGTTAATTAGGCAAAGGGCGTCGTATCGATGCCACACAACAAAGGCCAAAAGTCAAAGGCTAGCTGACTAACTAACACACCGCACTACATCTGGGCATGCATAGCCATAATCATATGCCATTGGGCTACCTGAACCCCCAAAAAAAAAAAAACTACTGTGTGGAGCTGAACTAAGCACTATGAACTGAACCGATCCGAGCTGAACTGAAGCGTTGCCCGACGGACCCGTTCAGGTCACATTATTCACACATTTTTGGTTTCTTATTTTTATTTTTCTCTCGCTGGCTTGTTGTTGTTGTAGCCGCCGCGCTTTATTAGCTAATTTCAAAGCGGCTGGGCCATAAATTAAAACATCGAGCGTCTTTTCTGTGCATACGAATGCTACACACACACACACACACACACCACTTACTATACGTATAAGTATATATATTTTTTTAATATTTTTGTGGCTCATCGCGGCTTTTTGTATTATTATTATTAATTTGCATAGATTTGTATTTGGTTGTTTCTGTGTGTTTCTGTATGTATTTTCTGTTCAAATTAATATGCAAGGCAATTTGTTTTGGCCAGCCGGCTGGCAACCGCCGTCCGACAACGGACCGAGCCCAGCCAGATTCGTTCTCCGTGGCCCTTGGCATCCGAGCTGAGCCGAGCAAGCTCCAAAGAACGCCCACGCCAGAGAAACAACCACAACAACAACAACAAGAAGAACGACAACGACAACGACAACTAGAGCTGCCAATATGCCACTTCCAATTTCAATTTCAATCCGCGCTCATTCATTCATAGCCATATCCCCACATATCCACCATATCCACATCCGTTAGTTGGTCCGTTTCAATTCATGAATTGAATTCAAGTCAAGATCGCGTCGCGACATTTCGATAGCTTATCTGGGAGAGCCAAAGCTTCCAGACCGAGCTCCATTGTTTAGCATAGATACATCGACGCACGCCCAATCTGTGCCTACACTCGGAGTCGCCGTCGAATGGGGGCGGCAGTGGGGGCGGGGGCGGGGTCGCGTCTGTCTCATACGGAACCGAGTCTTTGTCAATTTGTGACGCCTTGGCGTCGCCTCGCCTTGCCTTAAGTGAGGTTTCATTTCATTTCGATTGACTTCTTTTCTTCATATCGGTTTTTTTTCTTCTCGTTTTTTTTTTCTTTTCAATTATTTGTATTATTAATTTTTATCTCTCTTCACTCTTTGCTCATTACGCGGCTGTACCAAAAACTTTTTAGTTGTTTTTGCTTCTCGAATTTCGTTGACAAAGCCATTTAAATAGAAATCACTCAGAGGCACAAACATACATCGGTTGGGGACCCGGCCAGACCGAACCTAGCCATACCATGCCGAACCGGGCAGTTATCAAGATCACATTGACAATGCGTCAAATAATAAGTTTGTTGTTATTGTTATTGCTGTCGTTGTTGGTGTTGTTGTTGTTGTTGTCACTGTGCCCAGTCAGGGCTCTTTACTCTATTACCGTACCGCATTATTATTGATTTGTGTCTGTGTGGTTTGTTTGATTTATTTTTACTATGATGCAATCATTTGTACCAGCCAAGTCCGAATCGAAGGCAACATTCATTCATTCATTCCAACACACACACACACACACACACGCACTCACTCGCTGTCACAATATTTCAATAATTTTTGTGTCATTTTCTTGTTTATATATTGTGCTATTTTTACAATCTTGAATGGGCCCCAAAAGTCAGCCAACAATCATC
Source organism: Drosophila robusta (assembly GCA_035043565.1). Classification (NCBI taxonomy): domain Eukaryota; kingdom Metazoa; phylum Arthropoda; class Insecta; order Diptera; family Drosophilidae; genus Drosophila; species Drosophila robusta. The sequence continues at coordinate 15,829,317 of JAWNMW010000257.1, read as the reverse complement.
CTTCTAGACGGATCTCAAGTGAGACCAGATATGCAAAGTTCAACTTTGCCTGGGCCCACTGAGCGTGCCAAATCGTTAATTGATCATTTGATAGCCGCTAATTAAAACATTAAAAATCGCAATTGCAATTTCCATTTAACAATTCGTCTCAAATGTTCTCTCGCTCTCTGCGAGAGAATTTTGCAATGGAATGGAATATAAACACACCTGTACGTTATTAGAGTGTATTAGACCCGTTACTTGTTGTTGTTGCTTATCTTTACTCTTGGCCAATTTATCATTGGCCAATTTGTGATTAAAATGCTAACTGTACGTCTATTAATTATACGTATAAATCCACTCATTTCAGCGTGTTCAAGTGTCAATTTAATTAACTGTGTAATGCATATGATTAACAAAATGAGAAACTGTTGCAAAAATAAATAAATATATATATAAATATATATATATAAAAAAAAACTAATTAAAAGCCAAGTTGTCGCGTTTAGCTGTTTTCTGTTTAGTTAGCGGTTTCTAGGCCATGTGCGCATTTTAAATGCGTCTTAAACTTGTCAAATCTTCACACTTTTTCAATTATTTGGCACGTTTGTTAATTAAACTTCAGCGACGTCAACGTCAGTATGTCACTCAGTGCAGTCAGAGAGCAGAGTCAGTAGCTGGAATTGTACACATCAACAACAGCAACAACATTATCAGCAACAGTTGCTGCTGCTGCTGCAAGGTTGCATTTTCACCAATGAAAAATAAATATAATTTTATGCGAAAATTGCAAATTTAAATGTCAAAATGCATTTGCGTAGAAATGGCACATGGTCTATAACTGGCTACCAGTTGCAGTTCCAGTCTCTGAGTTGCCGTTTCCAGTTGCCAAGTTGCCAAGTTGCCAGCTTGCCAAGTTGCCAGCTTGCCAGCTTGCCAATGTGGCAGCTTGGGACGTGCCACCTTAGCTGCCGCGCGTTCTTTGTTGCGTTTTATTAAGTTGCATTATTTTCGACAGACGGCTTATTATGCTAGGCCAGTCTCCGACTCCGTCTGGCTAAGAGTTTGCGTTTAACTTCCAGTCCGGAGTCCGGTCTGCGAGCAGCTTTGGCTGGCTGCACATATTCCAGTAGCTGCGCGCTATGTAAATGAGCCTGAGAAATATTTCTCGTTATTCACACTTCTACACTGTGCTGCAAGCGAAAGAAAGTTGACAGCTCTGCGTTACACAAACCATCGCAAGTTTTGTTCAGAGCTTTCGCACGTACGCTGTGCGTGTCCCGCAAGCTTTCGCCTCGGTCTGGGGCCATTTCGCCTGGAGCTTTGCGAAGCTCACGCACACAGAGACAATTCGATTGGCGATCGGCACTTGTTGCCGCGTGTTGGGCACTGTAAGCACGGGCCCGGGCACATTAAGTTGTTATAGAGCTTGTTAAGGCGGCTAATAGCCGCAACTGCAACAGCGACACAAGTGGCAACTATGACAAGTGAGCGCTTTTGACAGCTGGCTGCACTCGCTGCTCGCTATCTACGTCCGATTTTAAGTAGCTCTGGCAATTCGCCGCTGTCTTTGGCCACTGTTGCACAATAAACTTGGCTGTCATGTGTCTGTGGCAATAGAACGGTATTCGCGTATGGGGAAATAGTCACAGATCTATTTGATTTATTTCTTCATCATTTTTTGCTTAGACTTTGAACTTGGCTGCATTTGTTTGGCTGCCTTGCTCATCTTTCGCTTTCTAAAACACACTCAATGCTAGGCTAAAGACGCACATTTTGAATGCCACAAAATATTGTACAAGTCATTAATCAAACTGGCCAAACCAAATTTGCCAAAATAGTCAAAAATTAAATGATCAACTTGAAACTGTCGAAGACCAAAAATATTCCCATGGCACAAATTAACAGTAGCCAAACGAGCCGAAGACCACAAAATTTGGTTACACACTTTCCCAGGGTACCATCAGAAATGAAGTAAAAAAAACATAGATAAAAAAATAGAGAAAAAAAAGCAGATAGATAGCCAGCTTCATAGCACGGTCTTCTGGGGCTACCGTTTCGGTAGTTGTCCGGCGATCTTAAAGTGCGGGCGCTGGTCCAATTGTCCAATTGTCCGTCCGTCCAATGGCCAGTTAGTCACTCGCTCAGTCGGGCCGTCGCTCAGTCGGTCAATCAGTCAATCCGTAATGAAAGATTCGGTAGCGTTCGGTTTGTTTATTTTCCTAAGGCTGTTTACCTTCGGATCGCCGCTGTCCGCCACTTATCAGTAGTTTGAAAATATTATTTTGACCGTAATTACGAGCAAGAGGCAGGCGGGCAAATATACATTACAAGAATCATAAGCCAAACACACACGACAGCATCAGGATAGGCGACAATTCGAAAGGTAAACCAAAAACCCAAAAACCAAAAAACCAAAAACACAAAAACACAAAAACAGAAAAAAACAAAAATGAAAAATGAAAAAGAGGAAAACACAGAAGCCAAAAGCAACGCATTGCCCGGAAACTGAAAGTGAAAATTCAGAATGCCGTATATTATGTACCAGCGACTGAATTTTTAATGAAAGTGCGTGTACGTGATATATGTCGAGCCGAAATGATTTCGATGCTATACAACACAGGGCGACACACGGAGAGTCCCCGTTTCGGGTCCCCGAGGCGCAATCACAAAAGCCAGCGGGGCCTTTTGCTCTTTTTTTCTTTTTCTTTTTTTTTTTTGCCATGATTTTTCATAATCAGCAGCGCCGAATGACAAGAAAATCACGTAGCTCTTTATTTTGTGTGTTTTTATTTTTAGTTTTAGTTTTTTGTTGTTATTTTTGTTGCTGTTGTTGTTATGTGCCACATTTGGCAAAAAACAATTCAGACTGAAACAGATACAGCCACAAATGCCCAGATGCCCACATGCATGTCATGGCATATAACAGCGCTCGGAGGTGTCAAATTGGAGTAGTCCAATAACTGAGCTCATTACCATAGAAAGCCAAAAATTTGTTTCTCTCTTATGCCTCAACTTTGTCATGAAATCAATGAGCTAACAAATTTGTAGTAATTTTTTTGGCCAAATTACGGACAGTTTTTTGTTTTTACGGGTTTTTGAAATTTTTTTAAAAATCTTCTTTTAAAGGCTTAAATTTTATAGTACATTTATTTAATTAATAATCTATTAATATTTTGCTGTCAAATTATTATTTTCTTTTGTTTTCGAATAATTTCTTCTTTTTTTAATATCTTACAAAAAGTATCTTATACAAGTTGAAATAGTAAAATTTGATGTAATACATAAAATGAATTTCCATTTATATTTATTGGCCTCAGTTAGTTTTAAAAATGTTTACTTATGCAAAAGTTTACCTAAAACATGAATAGTTACATGCACATCCTTGTCTGTCTTTGTCTCGGGTCCCGAAATCCTTACTTAGGCTACTATCGCAATGGTACTGCAAGATTACCCAACTGTGAAATAACGCCTTTGGTTCAGAAACGGGGCCTAGACTTAGTTTTTGGGCCGCCTTGCGGTTTAGAGATCTTTGATCTGTGCTTAGCCGCTGGATTAGCTCAGACACTTACTAAAAGGACGAAATGGAATGTGCAGAGCAAAGGTAGGGAACACACACACACACACACACACACACACCACACACGCACACATGATGAGACAATGGCCTGGGTATTAAGATTAGGCCAAACTAAACTCAACCTTAACCTCAAACTGAACCTGGCTTAATACTCATATGCTCGGCGACGAGTTCAAAACTCTTTTGTCCAACATTTTGTTTTCAAATTTCGGTCGTTTCGTGCGAAAAAAAGGAAATTAGCAGTGGCAAGAGCGGAGTGGAAATGAGACAGGAATAGGCATAGGGACAGCCAGGGGTAGAGAAGTGCGAGGCAGTGAAATTGCGGGATTAGCACGGACACCTCGGCGGTCGCGCATTGTTTTGAAATTGGAAAATGCAGCCAGCTATTTGTCACATATATGTACATACATATATATATATATATATGTATATATCCATAAGCATATACCCTACTCTCATCTAGCATCTAGCATCTAACCGAAAAGCAATCCACACGCATAGCAAAGTAGCCTGCACTGAGAGAACAACAAATTTGTTTTGTTTTGTCATGTCGTTTTCATGGCTCAATGCATCCAAATGCATTCGGCAAACGGGCGAACGCAAGCGAAATGGAAACCGGCAAAGCCAAAACCAAAGCCGCAAATACATCGCAACAGCCACTCGAGCCAAAGAACACGCACCCGTATCCCTCCATATACGTATATATATATAGACGATACCGAAACCGAAACCCAACAACAACAGCACCAAATTACATGCTCACGCGCACACGCAAATTAATAACACATCTGGCCCAAATTGATATTGAGGCAGAGGCGCAGGCCAGCTAAACAGCAAAAAATCTGGCAACGCCGCTAATGACATTAAACGCAAGCGAAAGACACGCAGAGAAACTACTTTAAAGTGATACCAAGTGATAGCATTTGATAAACTATCAGTGAGGTATTGAAAAGGCAACAATTTTTAATTATCAAAGCACAATATTAAGGAAACAGGTCCACATGATTCTTAATATGATAGCAAAGAAAGAGTTAAATCAAATGACTATTTATTTAAATAGTATTTATTTAAATAGTATTTATTAAAATAGTTCCATTAGTGAAAGCTTATATTTAGCAGATATTTTTAATTCTATAAAAAACCATTGAAATTACTCTTAGGAATCGGGAAATTTAAAACAAAATAGATATATTTAAAAGTTGCAATTGAATTTAATTCAAATTAGTTGCAATCAAGCGCAATGTAATTAATAGAAAATTATAAACAAGCTCTATAAAAAATATTTATATTCTTAACGACATTTTGATACTATGCAAGTTCCATGATAATGCATCTTTCATAAAATTACCAAGTATTTTAGACGTTAATTTTATAATTCCAACATTTAAAAGCATAATTAGTTTCGTAATTCTATAAAAATGTAATAATTTACAAACATTTAGCCAGAATTATGAATTTAATTTTATTTACGTGTCAGTTAGACAGAGAAAATAAATACATTTTCCAGTTGAAGAGTTCTATGGAAAACATACTTTTCAGCCCACTGCTTTTCTGCGAAAAAACTCGAATGCCACTTTATATAAATTATAATCAAACAAATGTTTTCCTAGTAAAGCTTATTTACGGACTTTGTCAAAGGAAAGTTATGAGTTGAGTGGATGTATACAATAAAATTAAAAATAAAATACGTATTTATGGTTAATAAGACTAACTTTAAAATCGGTGTAAATAACCTCTTTAAATGAAATTCTTGATTCTTGCAGACAAACGCCTCGTAGCCAGCGTTCCATCGAGACGGTGTAGAGAGGTGTAAGGACTGCCACGCCCACAGGCAGGAGGAGCAGCCACACCAAAAAAACAAAAAAAAGTGAGAGCGTGATAGCTCAACAGTGAGTCATTTGGACAATTGAAGGATCACCGAGGACATAATAAACAGCATCAACGTGGCGCTGCACTCAACGGAAGCCTTGATGGCGGCGGGCTTTCTCAAATCGGGTGATTTGGGCCCACATCCGCACAGCTATGGCGGGCCACATCCGCACCACTCGGTGCCCCACGGCCCGCTGCCGCCGGGCATGCCGATGCCATCGTTGGGTCCCTTCGGCCTGCCACACGGACTGGAGGCCGTTGGGTTCTCCCAAGGTATGTGGGGTAAATATCGCAAAACAATTTTGGTAAACACACACGTAAGAATCGTTAGCGAAAAACAATGTGCTGAAAGTTGCAAGTGGGAGCTGCCCCCCTTCTCCTTTTCCCTCTGCCCCCTCCCAAATGATAAATGATAAATGATATTTGGGCCATATGAGCAGACGCCGCTTGGGCTGATAACTCAATTTGCATGCACAGGATGACGTTTGGGTCAACGTTGGGCAAACGGTACTCGGAATGGATATGGGCTGTTCGTTGGGGCCACGGACATGGGGGCATGTGGATGTGCAGCACAGTTGTCGCACAAAATGCTTTTCAATGCCGTTTCGCATCGATTGCATCATTATCAGTTGAATTGTCAAAATGAATAATGAGCTCAAGTCGAACTCGAACTCGAACTCGAATCTCAGCTCTTGGGAACCCATAAGTCCACTTTTTTTCTCTTCTCTTTTTTAGGTTCCAGTTTTTTGTCTCATTTCGGTGACGCTGCAAATGACAAAAACCTGACAAAAATGCTACAAAATGCCAAAAGCAAAGTAAAAAAAAAGACAAAAATAAAAAAGACTTAAAAGCCAACAAAAGACTTGGGTAGCAAAAAATATATATATATTTTATATATATATTAAACAGTCAGTAAGCAGAAAAATACAGTCCAGAAATACATAATAATACAAACAATCGCATGTAATCAATTTTTTTTCCGAGCTTGTAATAAGCCAAGTTATAGCAGAATCTGGCGATTGATGATATTGTCAAGTTATATAAGGCGTCATTTTATGGGGCTCGTAGTGACAAGTGATTGCGTATGTGATTAAGCCAGCTGAGAATGCACAGAAAAAGTTGGCAAAAAAGAGATCAGGATTTGATGCAATATGATGTGAAATCATATGATTGCATAACATGATATAAACTAAACTATATAATCTGTTATTCAACATTTCATTCGAGTAAAGCAAATCTTAACTACAATTCAATTTTACATAACTCAATTTCAAATGTAGTTTTCCATATTCCAAAAATACCGTCAGCATTTTATATTTTAACTCTGTCAAATTTAGGCTATATAAATGCGGCTTAAATGCGCTAAAGAGCGAAACTCGTACTTTTTGTTTTATAAAAAGACATGGCAAGCCTTTTATTTGTTTAGGACGCAACAGTCAAAAAGATTCGATATTTTGTTAAAGACAAAACTGACTTGGGAAAAGTTATTCAGATTGAAAGTGTAAAAAGCCAAATCAGGCTAAATAGTGAAGCGTTAGCAGCCAAGACTTGGGCCTTGGGCCCTTAACTATGCGGCTCTAAGCGAAGAGTCAGCGTCAAATTTTTGGCACAAGCAAATGCCAGGGAAAAAAAATAAACAAATATAAAAATAAATAACCAAATAGGTGCAGTTAATTAAACAAGTCTTATAAGATTGCCTTCAAGGTTTTGGGCACTCAAAAATACAATTTTTTTGTATAAATAAAATAAATACAAAATAAAAATAAAATAAAAATAGCGCTTCTGGCTGCTTTTGGAGTCGTTTTGGCGTTGTCTGCGCGTTGCCGGGCAAAAGGCAAAATACAAATTGCAATTAATTTTGTTTTAAAGCAGCAACAACAACAGCTCCGGCGACCATTTTGAAAGCAACAAAATAAAAAATAAAAAATAATAAATATAACAAAAAAAAGAAGACAACAACGAAAAGCGGCAGCTGCACAGGCAACGACAACGCGCGAGCCAAGTGAAGTGAAGTTTTTATTCAATTTATAAATTCATGACCAAAATGACTAACTCATTAATTTTTGATAGAGCCGAAGACCGAGCGCGTGTGCTAGAGAGAGACGGGCACAGCTAGCGCAAGAGCGGGCCAGCAGCAGGCGCAGGGGATGGGGCAGGGGCAGGGGCAGGGTGGTGCAGGGTTGGGGGACGCATTGAAAAGGCATTTTGGCATGCCCTGGCCAAAAAGGGGTGCTCTCGCTGAATATTTGGGACAGCAGCCGAAGCAGCAGCAGACACGCACCAACAACGGCTGCCCCGGCAAAAAACAAACAATGCCGCGGCTTAGCTCACACACACGCACACACGCACACACACGCACACGCACACACAGTCGCTATTATGTACGCACCGCATATGTATAAAAATGTATGTGTGTGTGTATACATTATATACACACATTCATATAAAAGAAGTTTTGGGTTTGCTGCCGACACTGCTTTGCGGGGTTGGTTCAGAGCTCAGAGCGCTTTTTAGGGGTGGCATTTTTACAGGGGTTGCTCAGAATAACGGTTTGCCTGTTAGCACAAGCAGCAGCAGCAACAACAACAACGGGCAACATGAAATAAAAATGGGGAAAAAACACTGGGAAAAGTGTGGCCTGTGTGTATGTTAATTAAAGTTTTCGCTGGTCCACGCGGCGTATGCGCAATATTCGAGGGCATCCCTTCCAACCAAAGGCAAAATAAGAAGAACAACTTTCAGCACATTTAAGTTAGGCATTTGCTGACAGTTAAAACCGAAAGTTAACCAAAATTTTCCATTGCAACATATTTCACAGGCGTCAACACGAGAAAACAGCGTCGGGAGAGAACAACATTCACACGGGCCCAGCTCGATGTTTTGGAGGCGCTCTTTGGCAAGACACGTTACCCGGACATATTCATGCGCGAGGAGGTCGCACTAAAGATAAATCTACCCGAATCCAGAGTACAGGTAAGCCACACAACAAATCCTATATATTAACTATAGTGTCAATTTAACGGAACTCGCTGTCTCAGGCAAAAGAAAATGAATATCGCAAAGTTTGCAAATATTTTCTATTCTGTATGTTTGACGACAAAAGTCAATCCATCTGCAAGAACATTTCGCATCTAAATTCTTTAGTTTGGAATATAAACACGACTCTTTACTTGATTTCTGAAAAATATCTTTAAATTTTAAAAATGTATTCTCTTTTTTTGGGTATTTATTATATTTTATTGGAGGTTTTAATTGCCCTTTCAAAATTATATATCTCTTAAAGTCATTTATTTCAAAAGGCTTTTTTCTTCGGGAAAAAAGTTTTTAGATTTTTTTGTATGAAAAAATTATCTTATGAATGATATTTAAATCATATTTCGTTTTTACTTAACTGACATTTGGGTAATTTTATGATACTTGAGCAGTTAGAACATTTTAACGAAGTATTCAAAAAAATATATATACCCTCTTCTGACTAAATGCTATGAATGCTAGCGCCACGCTGTCAATGGAATCGTCTTTAAATTCATTTACCCAGAAAATAAATGAACCAAATGTTTATCTTTTGCCAGAATTTGATCAGTGGAAAATCTCTTTTTATTTATATCAATTCTCGTCTAAAAAATCAATGAATGCTATGAATATTCTTAAATTGAATGTCATTTTGTCTGTGGAATTACAATTGGAATAATCCAAATCTCTTTAAGCTGAGTGTTGAAAAAGCATTTATCAATCTTCACCCAGAAAATTAATATAAATATTGATTTTGGACTGTGTGTCAATGAAAACACCTTTGTCATTTTCCTTATCGAAATTTAATGTGCGAATTTGATTTCATGGAATGGGCTTAAAGACAGCAGTCAATTCGTAAGACACGATTCAATGTCTTTAAATGTTCGAAATGACTTGAAATGAACTCAATTCCATTCGGAAAATAAAATGAAGTCAATTACTTGACCCGCTGACTCTGCACTTGACACCTGCACCCACAGTGTGTTAAAATTGGCTTCGATTTGGAATGGTTTAACGCCTTGGCACATGTGTGCGTGCGTGTGTGTGTGTGTGTGTGTGTGAAGGAAAAGCTCCCTTTTGGCGTGTGTGTATTTATCTGGTTTAAGTCGTGTTTGCATTGGGTAGACTCCGTGGCAATTGTTTAATTAAGCATATGTCGAGCCGAGCGACGCCCTCGGAAATCAAAGTTGCCAAATCCATAAAACAAACAAATTACAAAACAGCCAACAGATTGCTCGACTCCGAGTGTGTGTGTGTGCATGTGTGTGTGTGTGTGTGTAGCGGGTGTGGGCGTGGAATATGTGCGCGTGACAAATGCATGACTTTTCCTAAGGAAAATCGCTATGCAAATAGACACATCAAATGTTCCCAGCAGCAAGCGAAAGAGATAGCAAATGAGGAGGAAAAGAGCGTGAGCACATGGCATATTTTTAATGTCAAATGTGCCCAAAAAAAAAGGAGAAAATGTAAAAGAAAGATGAACGATGAGTGTCGACTTTTTTTTTATATTTGCACAAGGCATTTGCCACGAATCATTCGGAGGGTTGGACAAACAGGACACGGGACGCGGGACACAGGACATGGCAAGGACACACGGCTCCAGTTGCGTTATTTGAGTTTGCTCTGCGCATTAGCCGCGCATAATTTGCGCTAATTTTTTTGTTCCTTCCCTGCCAACGACAACGACTCAATTTGTGCCAAGATCCTTGCAGGATGCTGTGCATGTTTACTTAGGTGCGCCCCTCCCCCTCTCGCCGTGTGTTGACAGCCGACTGTTGCCTAAGCAAACAAATCGCTAGCGCCGCCGGCCCAACTGCCAAATGGCCAAAATCGACAATTGCGAATCGACAATGGCCCGGATCTGGGCTAGGGCCTGCATTATCATCGAGGATCATTTGGCGACAGTCGAATGTCTAATGTCTCGTGCAAACACAGCCGCATGTTTCGTTCAGTTTGTTGACATGTCCATTGATTTGTTTGCCTTGCGACCGGCCCGATGTAATTTAAGGACGTGACGTGACATTCGCAGCGGCGTTGGGTCCGCTCCGCGCCGCTCGGTTCCGGTGTCGTTGGCCCACGGCGAAGCCCCTGGAGTGGCCGGCCAAGTGAAAAACGACACGTAACCGGCACAGGCCCGTGCTGGCCGGCAGGACAACAGCCGGCAGGACTAGCCAACATTTGTCCACTGCAATGGATACATTCCATTTGACTTTCAACACTCTCTCTCTCTCTCGCTCTCTCTCTCTCTCTCTCTGGCCCCGTCCAGTTGCTGCTACGTTTTATACACAATTGATTTTCGTAATGCAAGGCGAAGGAGACGGGGGCCCATTGGAAAAGTGCATTGACAATTTTGTATAGATTTTCCACCAGCACACACACGCACACACACACACGCACACTTGCCTTGTATTCTCTTTTTGCCATTCTTCTTTTGTTGGTTTTTTATAAGTCATCCTGTTACTGTTGTTGGCATCGGTATCTAGTTGTAGCTACTATCTTGGCTTGCACCGTGGTTTCCCCTTATTTATATGTATATATGAACAGAAATTGCTTAAGAATAATTTCGAATCACACTCTTAAAAATATTTATTTAATTTTTTTATGATTAACTACTATTAAAACTCCTTTAATATCAATTGAAATTTTCCTCAAGTCAGCGATAAATCGCTTGTTTAAAATATTTTCAACCTAAAAACGAGAATCAACGATTAATTAGCATTCTAGAGATAATTTCAATTCAAATTGCAAGGCGAGTGTTTTTATATCAGCTAAAAGATATCCATAATTGCATAAAATCGATATAAATCGATAGAGAAGGTTTTAAACAGAATAATGTAATAGGTGAATAGTTATTTAATTTATTATTGATGTTTAAGTTCAGTTCAGGTTAAAAAATCTTCGACTTGCTGGCGTGTTTGCCCCACTGTGGCAAGTGGCCGAGTGTGTGGGGCAATGCCTACGAACGTGGCGCATATTGAATTACAGCGGTTGCTAGAAAAGCCGTAAAAGCCCCCAAAAAGGCGAACAGCAGAAACGCAACGCAAAAGTGGCGGCAGCGACGTTGACATGAAAATCGAGTGTTGCATGCAACTGTCTGGAAGCCCGAGGAAGCCAAGCAACTCAATTAGCAGCCCGGGCCGGGCCGGGCCAAACTAGTCTGGCCTGCCCCCAAGGCTCCACCTACCACAGTCAGCGGCACAGTCGGAGGCACAACCAGAAGCGGCCCACGTCGAGCGTTGCACATAAATAATAATTTCTCACAAATGGCAAAAATTAACGACCACGCCGCTTGCCCTGGCAAATATTAATTGAATGATAGGCATCTTTATGGCACCACACAGTAGTCCACGAGCGGGTGGGGGTGAGGAGGAGGGGGGATGTCTCGCAAGCACGCCTGCCGTACGCTGTGGGCCTTGGGGTGGGCGTCTGATTGCGACCAATACAAATAACGTAATAATTTTACGCAGCTTATCTGCACCAGAACAGAGCAAACATTTACGCCCTAATGTTTTCATTCGCCGCTGCGAGGGGAGAGCTCGCTCTGAGGGCTGCCATCGCAATCATAAATCACGACCAGGAGCTCGCCTCCCCCCACTGCCCTCCGCCGCCTCCGTGGCCATTGTCACCTCCGGTTTCAGCTGTTCGATATTTCGCCGTCGTGCCGGGGGGTTGAAGCGGACGCCGACGGAGTTTCGCGGCGACAGCAACAACAAACAAACGCGGAAGGCAGCCATTTTAGCTGATCCGGGCACCTAGTCGCGAGCGCAAGAGGGAAAGCTGCTCTCTCTTGCTCTCTCCCTCTCTCTCTGGCCAAAATCGTGGCCCGATCCCAAGCGTAACGCGTAACTCTTTGCTAGGCATTTTTCCATTTTCCCCCTTGCGTTTATATCCCTTGCTGTTGTTGTTGTTGTTGCTGTTGTTCGCTGTTATAAAAGGATTTGTCTCGTTGTCACTGCCGCTGCCGCATGATAGCGCAATGCAGCGGGCCCAGGATGTGTCACAGGACGAAAGTTTGCCGTTTGTGTGTGTGAGTGTGTAACGCGCACAGCTGTTTTATAAAATTAATTTTCCCATTGCGGATTAACATTTTCACTCCTCTACAGCCACCGAGTTCACATAATACACACACACACACACACACACTCGTATTCCTTTTAGATCTGCATCTAAAGGTTAAACAAAAAAGCAAAAAAAAAAGAGAGAAAACTGAACTGAACTGAATTTTACGATTGCGCATTGATTTATTTATTATGCAAAGTCGCGCATAATTTTGCATTGGTTAATGCAGCAAAATGTTGCACAGTTCAACAAGATGAGGTTAGATGGGGCAAGTGGCAATTGACTCGGTAGCTGCGATTTTAATAGTATTTTAGATTATTATTTATCCTTTGGAAAATTAATATATACCTTTTTTTGTCATATCATATATCATTACTTAGGAATCTCAATTACACCTGATTTTAAGGCAACATTCATTTAAAATTCAAGTCCTTATTGATTTGGTTTTTCATGCGAAAACATTTTTTTATCACCTAATTAAATTAATTTCTAATAGCAAATTGACATAGTATGAAAAAATATTCTTAATTTTAAATATCAGAAATTTGTGTTTGAAAAGTAGACAGCTGAATTTATTTCTGATAACACAAACAGGACTCATTTTCATTAAAATCTGCTTATTTTAAACTTGAGCAGTATTTCGATATCTAAATCTATAAGGTTTGACATTGAAATCTCTTAAATAACAAATATTAAGACTTGGTCTTAATTGTTGTTCTATGCCAGGATAATCATATAGACGGAGATAGGCTCCAAAATGAGCTTAATGATGTTTTAAGCCAAAAGCGGGATAAACTCAAAAATAATGTTATAAGCCTTGAGTACAATACGAACTCTCCCGCCAAGTAGCAACAACAGTTGTATTAGATTATTTCTCTGCTGCCAGCTAGACTTATTTTTTGTCTCCTTTCTCAGACGTTCAAAACGTTCGTTTATCGACTCTCGTATTATCCACTCGAACAGGTCTCAATTGATGCTATTCAAGGGGACCGTTTTTTGTCATCAGATGCGCTGAAATCAACATCAATGAAAAGCAAGCTATTGAAATCATCTTCATTAACATTATAATTATGGGTAGCCAAAAGAGCCAAGGAGAAAGAGAGAAAGAGCGACGGCGAGAGCGAGAGAGAATCACTTTGATGTTGGCCAAAGTTCATTAGAGCCACAATCAAATCTTTTACGTTCAAGATTTATTTGGAATTTCAAATGATTTTTCGCATTTTTTTTTTTTATATTTTTTATTTGTTCTTCTTTGGGCAAAATTTTATGCTAAAACTTGCAAAAATTCCCAGGCCTAATACATATTATGAAATTTGCGCAGCTCATTAAACGATTTCAAAGAGAAAACCTATATACAAAATACGGGAAAAAAATAAGAACACCAAGAAGAAAATGAAGCAGAAAAAAGAAAGGAAATTTAACGTACGTCAAAGTCAAATTACAAAGCAGATTTTCCTAAAATGCAAAATTCAATTGGAAATTGAAATTGAATTTTAAGCAGGGACGTGCAGTTGAGGGGAGGGGGAGGGGGGCAACTTCCTTGTGTGTGGTGCTGACAAATAATGAAATTTGATACGCCTTGTTTAATGCTCTTTTTTCGTCAAGTGCGTAGCGCGGCACGCCCCCTTCAAGCGAAATCAGCGCTATACGCTCCCCGCCCCCACTCCCCCCCTGCCCGGCGCCCATGCCCAGTTGCGTTACGACTGCAATGAAACGCTCGAGTGGCCACAGCCGCCGCGTGGCAAGTGTTAACTTTGGGAAATATGCCATCAAGCTCTTCAGCGGAGAGGGAGGGGGCGGGGGGCGGGGGGAGTAAGGAGTAGGGATTGAGGGTGGCACGGTGCGGTGGTTATGTCGGTACGGTAATAAATTCTGCTGTTTACCAAAGCACAAGCCATTAGCAAGCAACACCAACCCCAAATAACAAATCACTGAAACAACATTTCGCATTGGCATGTGGACCGGCCGGGGCGGGGGGCGGGGGCGGGATTCGGTTTGATCTTGGGGTTGGGCCTGGAGTTTGGGTACTTGGGTCGGCGCTGCCTGCACTTAGCGGATTGTTTGCAGCCCCTTAAGCATAACAAACAAGGCTAAGTGAATTCCTTGCGCTCGAATGTGCCGCTTTATGGGCTGTTTATTGTTGTCTTCGGGCTGTGGGCATGTGGTCGCTGCGGGGCGGGGCGGGGCGTGGCGGGGGCGGTATAAAAAGGAGGGCGCACAAACATAATCGAGTCAATTTTCGGACTCTCGACTCTCGACCGTCGCCGTCGCCGCCGGCTGTTGATGTAACTTTTATTTTATTATTTCTTCTTTTTTTTTGTTGTTGGCCCGTCGGCACAGCGCGTGACTTTTTGCACTTGTTGTTTTGAGTTGTGGGCCGTCTGCCACTCCCACTGACACCGCCCCCCTTAGCCCCACCCTCATATAATTTATTCATTGCCAGCCCAGAAAACTAATTGATGTGGGAAAATTGCAGCCGCTGGCAGCCACAAGCACACACACACACACACGCACACACACACACACACACACCGCACACACTTGACTAAACAAATACTCGTCGCCTTACACGTGACAATTTGATACTTGAGCTATCGATTTTTACAGACACTTACGCAAACGACTTAAAACCTTCCAAATTTAGTTTCAATTTAAATTTAATTTAAATTAAAACGATTATAATTCAAAAAAAGCATTATCATCATTCTAAAGCAGCAAAGGACTGTTGTAAATAAATGATGTTACGCAAAACAGATAAAAAATAATTCTCCGCTTTGATTAAATATATTTTGAGAAAATTCAAAAATAAATTCGTGCAATTTTATATAGTATTCAAACAGTTGAGATGGAAAACTGACACTCATTTGAACAAAATTATTCAAATTATCAATTTGGCATTAATATATTTTAAAGGTCAACAAAAATATATTCCAGTATAGTGCGATTTTAGTAAAGTATGTATTTAATATTTTATTTAGTATTTATCGTACCTGAGTTAGCATTCAAATTAAAAAAAAATTCTTTACTCCAATCCCATAATACAACTGACATTTGATACGTTAAATATGTATTTGTTGTGTCTCTTGCATATAACAAATATTTTTTTGATAAAAGCAGAAAATTTTCTCCTGAGAGCTCTATTAAAAAACAAGCTCCTTTCCTTAACCGGAAAAAAAATAATACAAATTTTTTCCAAAATTCAGCAAGGAGAATTGTTTTCCAAAAAAATGTATTTTCAATAATGCATATATCTTAAATGCAGAATATAGAGGACAAACAAATTTGGTATCTAGCTTTAGAAATGCGAGAAATATAAAGGTTTTATCGCATTGCCACGCCCACGGTGGGCGTTTCAAAAAATCAAAGCACTTTATCTGACGCGGGTATAGACGAGTATATATTCCCAGTTTCAAGTATCTAGCTTCAATAGCGTCGAAATAAATTGTGTTCATATGAAACGTGAACAAGACACAAAAAATTGTTGATAGAGTCTGTGTTAAATAAATAGTTGCGACATTGTATATTATTGCAGAATAAATTTATATTGAATATATTTAGTTTTCGCCATTCAATCGAGATAATGTGTTTAAAAAAAAGTAAAATGTTTTGTTTTGATTTGGTTAATTGCAGGTGTGGTTCAAGAACCGGCGGGCCAAGTGTCGCCAGCAGCTGCAGCAGCAGCAGCAGTCGAACAGCTTGAGCAGCTCGAAGAACGCCAGCGGCGGCAGCGGCAGCTGCAGCAGCTCCGGCAACGGCGGCCGCAACAACAGCAATGGCAACAACAGCAGCAGCAACAACAACAGTTCCAGCGGCAACAACAACAGCAACAACAGCGCCAACAAGTCGACCCAGAAGCAGAGCGGCGCCGGCCAGAGCGGCTCCAGCAACGGCAGCGGCAACGCGAGCAGCTCAGCGGCGGCCGCTGCCAGCGCCGCGGCCGTTGCGGCGGCGCAGTCCATCAAGTCACATCACAGTTCCTTCCTCAACTCGGGCGCCGGCGGTGCCAACAGCAACAACAACAACAACAACAGCAACAACAATGGCGGCGCCGGCGGCTCAACGCCCGGCAGCAGCAGCGGCGGCGGCGGCGGCGGCGGCAACTCGCATGCGCACATCTCGGCAGCGGCCGCGGCGGCGGCACTGAACGTGACCGCAGCGCATCAGAACTCCTCGCCGCTGCTGCCGACGCCGGCGACGTCCGTCAGTCCGGTGAGCATTGTGTGCAAGAAGGAGCATCTCGGCGGCGGCTACGGCGGCGGCGGCGGTGGCGGCGGCGTGGGCGGCAATGGCGCCGGCGTTGGCGTCGGCGTCGGCGTGGGCGTCGGCGTGTCCGGCGACGCGCTGCGCTCGCCGTACGATACGCTGAAGGACGCGGGCGGCGACATCGGGGCCGGTGCGCATCATCATCACAGCATCTATGGAACGGCGGCCGCCAGCAATCCGCGACTGCTGCAGCCGGGCGGCAACATAACGCCAATGGACAGCAGCAGCAGCATCACGACGCCCTCTCCGCCCATCACGCCCATGTCGCCACAGTCGGCGGCGGCGGCGGCGCACGCCGCCCAATCCGCACAGTCGGCGTCGGCGCACCATTCGGCGCACTCGGCGTACATGTCGAATCACGATTCGTACAATTTCTGGCACAATCAGTACCAGCAGTATCCGAACAATTACGCCCAGGCGCCCAGCTACTACTCGCAGATGGAGTACTTTAGCAATCAGAATCAGGTCAACTATAATATGGGCCATTCCGGCTATACGGCATCCAATTTTGGGCTGTCGCCGTCGCCGTCGTTCACCGGCACCGTCTCGGCGCAGGCGTTCTCGCAGAACAGCCTGGACTACATGTCGCCGCAGGATAAGTACGCGAATATGGTGTAGAATCTGCTGTTCCAGTACTGCAGCAGCTCCGGCGGCAGCGGCGGCAGCAGCGCCAGCAGCGGACGCTCGCCGCAGCCGCAGCCGCAGCCTCAGTTGCAGCTGCAGCCGTACCAGCAGCAGCAGCAACAGCAGCAGCAGCAGCAGCAGCAGCATCAACAGCAGCAGCAGCAGCAGCAGCATCAGCAGCAGGAGCCACAGCAGCTGCAGCAGCAGGACCAACAGCATGATATGGCACAGGAGCATGGGCATGACCATGTCGCCTATGGCTAGTTGTTGCCTCACATACATATCTCCCTCTCGTACCCTCTCTCCCCCTAACAAAACGGGCGCTGCATTCTCTCATATATGTTTATATGAAAGACAAATTTATATCACTTTTATCATTTTTATTTTTATTTTTATTTTTTTTTTTGCTAGTTAATAACCTTTTTTTACATTTATGCATTAAAATATTGCTATGTGTGTGTATGAAATTCGAAGCACGCAACACATATATGCATATGTATGTGTACTATATCTATACATGTGTATATATAGAATAGCTTAAGCCGCCAGGATCAACGAAGTAAATGAGTGATAAACTAAGAAAACTAAAGCAAAAACAAAAATCAGCATGCAACATTGAACAAAGTCCCGAAAAACATTTGTTGAAACTCGTAAATGATATGCATTAAAATTTAAGTGAAAAAAAATTTAAAAACAAAAAAAAATTTAATAAAAAAATGCAATATATAGACCATTTCATGGTATAATGTGCAAGGGCGCGGGCGGGTAAACGGTACTAAAGATATTTAGCTCTGCAAGTGGGGCAAACTCTGAAAACATTATTGGTTTCGATTTTTATTTTTTCCTGAGTTTGTATAAAGATTCGATTCTAATTTTTAGCCGCTCTTAAACTTTATTTTCGAGGTTTTTTTTTGATTATTTGTGTGTAAAAAAGTTTTTCCAAAGCCCCGCAGGCCAGCTTTTCATATCATAAATAGAGACAAAAACACAAGTTTTAACATATACATAAAAAAAATAATCTAATTCACAGTTCTTAAAACAAACATTAATTCATAGCTAACGAAAAGTTAAACAAAAATTAAAAAAAAGTATTGAAAGAAAAAGAAAAAATATAATATATATATTGAAATGCATTTCATTGTGACATCAAGTTTAAAAGTTCAAAGCATCATTTTGTCGTCTTTATAAAACACATATTTATATATACATATATAGTGAATATTATTATAAACAAAAGAAAAGCGAAAAATCGAAAACACCTTATAAATGAATTCACATTTCAGACTTTCAAAGCAAAGCAAAAGTATTAGAAAATAAGCAACTAAATCGGATAAATAACAAAATGGTAACTATATAATATATAGTGAATTTTATTGCAAATATATACATATATAAAAAAATTATATATATATATATACATATAGATATATATATATGTATATGTATGTATATGCGTAAACAAAAGAAAAACAAAATCATGCCACAATCCAAAAGCAAACGCAAAAAATATTTAATATAATAAAACTAATTTTTAACATGTACAAAAATAAAAGCAAATATCTAAAAGTCGAAAATCCTTTCAAAATACTAAAACAAAAATATATATATATATATAGTATAAGACGTTTACATATATATGTGTATATGCATATATGTATATACATATGTGTGTATATATATATATATTTATTATATATGTGTGTGTATATGTTCATGATAAAGTATGCTACAAAAAAATCGTTTATAAATATTTAATATAATAATTAAAAACAGTTTCTAACACACACACATACATACATATATACACCCAAACATATATATGATTAGTTCAATGTGCTTGATGAAGAGATACATTTTTTTTAATATTTAATTTTTTTGTTTAGTTCTAAGTTCAATTTAATTGTAATTTAATTGTATCTATTTTGTTTGAAAACACACACACACACACTTTCAAATACAAGCTCATAAACATACACATACAAACACACACACACATACACATACACACACCCACACTCGAACTATATTGCGCTATAGAAACAAAAAAAACATTTAGAAACTAATTAAATATAAGTGAATTTTTTTGGGCATACATTTTAAGCAAAGGCGAAAAACAAAATATAACTCATGAAAAATTAGTTGATAATATTTAAGTGGGCATGATTATATATGCTATATATATGTATATGTGTACTCACATTCATATACATATTTACGACATATATAAATATATATAAGTATATATATATATATATATATATGTATATATATATATATGTATATATATATATATTTATATGTATACATATATATGTATATATTAATATATGCTAATGTTTAAGCAAACTGGTTAATTCTTTTTTTTTAATTATAAACTAAAATAATTGTAAAAAGTTCACAAAAATATGATCAGATGAATAATATATATATAAAAACAACATGCAATTCTTTTTTATTTTTACCAAACTATTTACCTAAATGGGAATTGGGTTGATATTTTGAATGGGGCTTCCCTGAACATAACAACCACGGTTACAGGCTCAAAACAAATTTGTTGTAGTCTCAATTCACGCTTTGAACTTTTATGTTCGGTCGGTGAACCTTTTTTCGTGGTTGTGTTTCAGTTACATTTATTGTGCTTACTTATTTCCATTTATCGACAATAGTTTAATTGTTGATTTTATGAATTTAAAATGTGTTAGTTATTTTTTAAATAACCAAATAGATTTTTTGCAACATTTTTATAGGCAAAATATTGTTTATATGGATTAGAACGGCTTTCAGATAATTCTGTCCACAGACTGTGGCCTTCATTTGAACAATTACGATATATACTGAAATATATATATTTAAAAAAAAGACCCTATGGATGAATTCAGTTAATCAACTTGCAATACTTATTAGTTCTTGTATCCTTCACATATCGTTAACTCTAATACATATCAACATGGAGCACATAAACAGAACTTATCTTATTTTTACGATTCCACACGTATTCACAAATGTTTATAAGCCACCAAATGTTGGTTATAAAGATACATAAGCTATTTTTTTGAACGTTAAGAAAATACCAAAATGAAACATATAATGATTTTTTTTTAAATACGAAAAATTCATGCTTTGAGTATGTTCTACATAATTCAAGAATTTTGTTTGTTTTTTATGCAATGTTACCAATCGATTTGAAAGTCACGAATTATTTTTACTTTATTCAAGAATATTTAAGAGAAAAACTTTTTAGTATTTAAAAAAACCGCAAACTAAGCTGTTAGTATTTGGATGTAGAAATCTATTTTCTCTGAGTGAATCCTAGTTTATTTTATAGTACGTATCTGTATCTGTATAAGTATCTTTATGCACATCAGTGTGTGTATCTGTATCTGTATCTGTATCTGTAGTCTGTATCTGTATCTGTATCTGTATCTGTATCTGTATCTGTATCTGTATCTGTATCTGTATCTGTATCTGTATCTGTATCTGTATCTGTATCTGTATCTGTATCTGTATCTGTATCTGTAGCTGTATCTGTATCTGTATATGTATATCTATCTCTATAAGTATCTGTATGTGTATTTGTAAGCATCTGCATCTGTAATTGTATATGTATATATATATCTACATGTATCTGCAACTATATATAAGTAGCTGTAGCTATGTCTGTACTTGTATATCTATATGTATCTGCATCTGCATCTGTATTTCTACGGATTGTGTGTCTCACATATAAAAAGCGCTTCGTGGGCACGCGTCGCTGTGCTTTTGGACTCTTTTGTGTGAGCTCTGGAACGCCGCTTGATCGAGCCTGCCCACCTTTTCCACCTTGCCCCCCCCCGCTGGAACGTCGCCCCTTTTGCGATCATTCGATCCGTGGCGACTCCTGGGACAGCGACTGTGAGGCAGGGCGAGGCGCGTTTTTGGCGACGTCAGCGAGTCCGGCGGCCATCATCATCATAAACCATTAATTCGGCTCATAAACAGTCGCAGTCGCAGTCACAGTTGCCACGCCTCGCAGCGCATGAAATTTTTAATTTTTTTTTTTTTAAGTATGGGCGATTGTCGAATATTTTTTTTTTGTCTTTTTCTTTTTTTAATGAACCTGGTCGCAGTGAGTGTGGCTGCTGTGTGTGTGTGTCTTTGAGTTTAATCTCTGGTTGTGGCCTGCGAAATGTCTTGAAAGACAAAAACAGCAACAACAAAAAATTCCTGTGGTCAACGTGTGTGTGTGTGCGTGTGTGCAAGAGCTTTCATCTTTCTATTAATTATGATAATTAAAAATGGAAAATTCATTTGCCATTTGCGGCTAATTGTCGCCAGTTCCCCTTGCCGCGCCGTCGCGTGGCACGCGCCACAAATCGAGAGAAGCAATCGCAGTGGCAATCGCAAATGCGAATCTATTTACGTGTATCTCACAGATACAATTTGCCGCTCGTGCCTTTTTATTATCTAGCACGCGCCCACATCTGCCAACGGCGGCGGGGCAGCGACAGCGACAGCGACTGTGGCAGTGGCAGAGGCAGCGGCAGAGGCAAGCAACTGGCAGCCAATCCATCAATGGGCGCGTGTTGCTTATAGAATTACCAACTAATTCGGTATTTATGAGGCTTCGTCGAGTGCATTGCGGCCTGGGCCCCGGCTAGCAATTGGCATAGGAATAGGAAGCCTGCAAATTGAGATGCTAGCCGGCAGAAATTGTTTTTAATCTGCAACGGGCGACGACTCCGTTGCGCCTTTTAGCGGCACATAGCCAAAAAAAAAAAATAAATAAAAGAAAAGAAAAGGAAAAATGAAAAAAAAACTTGAACACACGAAAGCACCCGTCAAAGCAGCAGATACCGAGCGCAGTTCCCAGGCACACGCCCTGCTCATTATTTTGATTTCGGCTATTTGTGGGCGTCGCTGTTAGGGTATCATCCGATTGGGGCATAAGTCATTAGTTCGGCTGTTGGTGAAAACAAACAAGAAGCAACTAATTTGCAAGGGTATACGCATTATCTGTAAGCACACAGAAATAAATGGCATCAAATATTCTATATGCGCCGATTGTATACCCGCTATCGCGGCAGATATGTAAATACTTTCAACTGAATTCTGGAGAGCGCCTTTTAAAAGTCAATTTAATAAGCACTTAGATATCTGAATGACCCATCAAGAAATAATACACAATATGATAATATATTGCTAAGACTAGATAATAAGACACACTGATTAAAAATAAAATTGGATCCCACTACACTTTAAGATTTTGAACATATATAATTGATTAAAGTATAATTAGCTGCGCAATTATTTCATCTTTTATTTTTTTCTTCCTTTTTCATATAAGCTTAGAGTTCACTTCTTGGAAATTGTTTTAAATAAGCTTAACTTCTCGGTACTTTTCAATAAGAGGGAAAAATATTTGCAAAATGTGATTTTTTATATATTTTATTATAATAACAATTTATTCAGTACATACATTATTTAATTAATAAAATGAAATATTATTGTCATGGCACTCAAAAAAATTACTTTGCCATTGCTATTGAATAAATTAATTAAAAGTTAAAATAATACAGATTAATATATATTAAAATTAAAAATCATTTAAAAATAGTATAAAATATCAGGGCTTTAAAATTAAAATAAATCATTTCTGGAAATTATAATTGTAATTTTCGTTTGACGACTTGCAGCGAAAATTATTTCCAAATAAATTTTTTTATGAATTTAAGAAATCAATTAATATTAATGGTATATTAAAAATTGATTAGTTGAAAAAATTATAAAAGTAAATAAATTTTATCAATAGTTATTATAACATGTTTTAGTTAATTTAATATAATAATAAAAACATACAAATCAACGTTAGCATATAATATAAAAAATATAAATTTAATGGTAGTATTTTATATGTATTGTTTATTTCGGAGCCAGCGCAAAATAATAAATAATAAATTTAATATAAGTTACAATTTTATATGGATTTTATTATATTTTTATACATATTTTGAAAGCAAATGAACAGTTTGTTTATTTATTTTTATCACTTTTGATTTCATAACTCGTCTTTCAAGGGCAGAGCATACAAGTTTCGGCTATCGCGCACTTTTCAAATTAGTTTGCCCTTGTTGTAGTTGTCGTCATTGTGGTTGTTGCTGCTGCTGGTGGTTGTCTGCTGGTGGTTGCCGCCGCTGGCGCTCGTCGATTTGACTGCCGCCACGTGCGGAAGTGGCTGCCGCTGGTGCTCCTGCTCCTGCTCCTGTTGCTGCTCCTGCTCCTGTTGCTGCTCTTGCTCCTGCTACTGGATCAGCTCGGTTCTCATCTTTCACGCTGGGCTGGCTTTTTGGCATTTTATTTATCAACTTAATTTTTGGCTTCGGCTAATGGACACCGCGTCTGCCGCGCTGCACTTTGCTGATAATGTGCGACGTGTGTGTTTATTATGATTTCTAGCACGTAACTCCCCCCGCGACGCCCTTGCCCCTCCCCCTCCCCCTCCCCAGTCCACTCCCCTGGCCGACTGCCCGAGGGCAGGCAGGTCATCCGCTTTTGATGTTGGCCGCCTTTCCGTCGAAAAGGGCTGCCAACTTATGCTAAACAGCATCTCGATAGCTAACAAGTGGCTTGGTGAAATTCCGCACACGTTTGTCTAATTGATTAATTGTCACTTTGTTGGCATTGTTCGGGCATTTGGGAAATTTTGGCAAAAATCACAAGAAAATATTAAGATATATTGCCATCATGGTATCAGCCGGCCATTGTCATTTTTCTAATCGGCTAACTCATACGCGATCTTTGTTCTGTCTGTCATTTATCCTGATAAATTTGACATGCGAGCGCCAAGTGATGAAATCAAGGAGTAACACGAGGTCAAGCGAAGACCTTATGCCAAAAGAAAACAACTTCAAGAGGAAGCCTTGGCATTTGAACTCGCACAATACCTAAAATCCAAGAAGATATTGTTGGAAAACCCACAACTGTGAGATAGGCCTGTAGAATAACATCTCTCTCTTTTTATCTGATGTAGATTAAAAATAATCTTTCAAGTATTTAATACAATGTGTTTCAATTACAATGATTAAAATAAATTGACTATTTTTTTATTTTTCTGCTTTTTATTTTTATTTTCTATTATTTAAGTTAACTTTGAATCCGTCGTTTTTAATAAGATACTGAAACAATTAAAAGCAAAAAACTTGCAGCAAAAGTAAATAAGTAAAATTAGAAAAGGAAGTAAGTAAAATGTTGATTTAAAATTGTTGTTAATTGTAAAGTTTTAAAAAATCGGAATATATTTCACTAAGCGCTTCTAGCTTTATTATCTAATCTTATTTGCAGCATAAGTGAAAAATTATCTATGTTAATAACTAAAGGTTTTATATTAAGATCTGGCTTCTGTTCACAGCTGATAAAGCCAAGAAAAAGAGCCATAAAAAACGGAAGAAAAAATAAACAAAAGTCGCTTTAAAATTTTTTTCTTATTTTGTATTTTGATTTTTGTATTTGATTTCAGTCCGCACAGACGCGCAACAAAAGGTTCAGCTTAATTTGATTAATTAGTATCAAAAATGCTTTGAAAAATGCCCATTTAATCTATGTAGATGTGCGTGTGTATGTGCGTGTGTGTGTGGGGACCACAAAATGTGGCATTAAATTTTTTGGAATGTGCTACTTGTATTGAAAAATGGCCACGACAAAAGCGAATCGTTAACGAAATTCGCGTAAATAATACAATATTAAACATGTGCATATATGTATATATTGAGGCACATAAGTATGCATATAAAGCGTGAGATTTAAGATTGAAATATTTATTTGATGCCGCCTGCTCTGCTATATATACAACAACAACAACGCTGGCAGTCTGGTATTATTGTTTTTTAAATACATATTTAAATGACTCGTCGATAAATGCGATAAATAATGCAGTTTTTTTTATACATTTTGATTTTCTGCACTTTTTTTATTTTTTGTATTTTTTTGTTCGTTCTTGTTTGAATCTGGCCACTCGGCAGCGTCGTCGTTGGCATTGCATAAATTTCAGTTTTTAACACACGCACAACAAAGAAAATGAGCTGACAAGGCGACAGAGCGACAGGCGGACGGGCAGAGAAAAATAAAAAAAAATAAAATACAAATCAAAAAAAAAAATAACAGAAAACAATAACAAAAGGCCAAACGGGCTGAGAAAACTGTTCCCAGCGCTGCATTCCACATGGCTTCCATGAGTTCCACACGCGAGCGCTGCTCGTCGCCGCTGCCATCTCGCTCGCACTGATGTAGGGCGTTGCCAGCTACGACGGCGACGTCGGCGTCGACGCAACCGTTAAATTGTCGCCATTGCATTTGTTGTTGCCGTCTGCGCGGCGCGCGTGCGAGCGAGACGAACATAGGAGCCGCCGCCGTTCACACACATATAGCCTGTGCGTTGCTTACATTAATATGCTGGGCCCTGCGCCCTCGGCGCTCTCGTCAACAAACACACCCCAAACACACCCGCCTCTGCCAGCACCTCTTTCGCCCTCGCCGTGAGCGAGCACACGGCTAACCAGATCCCAACAACAACAACAACAACAACATTTCGCCTCGCACTTCAAAGTCACAATTTTCTTCTTCAGCTCTGCTGTTGTTGTTGTTGTTGTTTTTGTGGGTGGCGGCAGCCCAAGCCAAGGATATTTTTTTCCTTTTTCTATTTTTTTCTTTCTTTTGCGTTCACTTTTCTTCTCTTAATTTTTTTTGCTTGTTTCCAAGAATTTTTCTCTGGCATGTGTTCGCTTTTTTCTTTCGTTTTTTTTTTCATTTTTTTTCTTCATTTGCTGGCAATTTTTCTTTTCATTTACCCAAGCAACGCCAATCAAGCACCAGAACCACCTAACCCGAACCCGCAGCCGAACCCGCACCCGAACCCGCGCTCGAACCCGAACCGAGCCCAAAACACGCTCGCTTGTGTCTGTGCACGTATATAAGCTACCGTTACCCAACCCCCACAGCCCCATTCCCCAGCCCCAGCCCCATCCCCTCCCACATAGCCCAAATATTGTACATAAAAGTCGCAGCATTCGAGCCACGGGGGTTGTTGCGAGCGGGGGTTGAGAAGGGGGCTGCTCTGCCTGTTCCACGGCCAGCGCAGAGAGATAACGAACTAACTAACATTGATATCAATGCGCTATCGGAATCACAGAACACAGAGCACGGGACCGGCTGCTCCATCGACGACTACGACGACGAGGACTGCTTTGTGAATATATCTGTGGCTGCATTTGCCTTTGCGCACAGTAACCAGGGCTACTTTGGGGCTCCTTTTCTTGGCCACTCTCATTAAACCCTGCGTTATGCATAATTCCATTGCAATTGCATTGATGCTGTGCCGGATAAAAGCTCAACTCCCAGCCAACAGTTCTAGAATCTGTTGTGATGGCAATAGAGCTTTAAGTCGAATGGAGTATAGCCTGCAGCAATCGGACCGATTGCCCCATTATTAACCTATATTCAAAACATCTCAATGCCGCAATCTCATGTATTTTTCAAAATATTCGATTTTGTTGCCAAACATTTTAAGTTCGAATCCCAAACTTGAAATAATAATAATAATAAAAATATTTTTAAATTAAGTACAAATCATACTTAATTAATAAATCAACCAATCGAATTCTTTAAATAGGTTTTTATAAAATCGATTGTTCATTGAGGTACAACATTTTTTACATTTCTATTTGGAAATTTTGGAATTATAAAAAAATCATTCCTGAAAAAATAATTTTGTTGTTAAGTTAAGAAATACCAATCTTGTAAGAAAAACTCTTGGGTATTTTCTCTGAGTGCAGCTATGAATGTTGAAGGGTCTTGAATGATTTATTATAATCTCTTAAAGGTTTAATATAATTTCTAACTGCATTCGATATGAATAAGCCTAGAAATTTGTAGGCAATTTTAACGTTTAGTTTTGTCGTATTTGGCAATTAGCTGTTTTGGGGCTATTTGTCGAAAAAAATCAATATTTTGATAAAGATATATATAGTACATTTCAAAATTTTTTCGAAAATATTTTTGAAATAATTGTTTTTGGTTTTTAAAATATTAATAGGAAATTGTAAGTGAATAAGTAAACAATTTTATATTGTAACTTGCTGTTTTTTTTTTTGCTTGCTGTATTAGTCTGCAGTTTAAATTTTAGATAGAATCAAATCGCATTTGATCGCATCGAATCTTCAATTTCAGTTATACAATGTTGGTCTTTGGGTTAGAAAAACATTAGCCAATCTTCTGTGGAATGTTACGCCCAGGCTATATATGTAAAAATTAAGGTCGCATTCCCAAAACGAATACTTTAATTAATGCTAGAAGCTTGTTTACACCCATCGGTGAACATGTTTTCAGTCTTAAGGCTGAGCGAAAATGTCATCGCAAATGTGAACAGGTTCGAATTTCGAGTTTGGCTAAGGTCTAGATCGAAATCTCAGTTTAAGCTACTTATGAGTACGCCAATTAAAAGTCGCCTCAACTTTAAGTAATTATATCCGTAAAATTGTTGAAAGCTGTCTTGATTATTTCTCTGTGCTCAGCCAGTGGCCAAAAGACGACTGCAAATCAGCAAAACAAACAAAATACACGTTCTAATACACTGTTTACAAAGTTAAATAGGGTGTGTTGGTTGACTTGAAACGGTTAATATAAAATAATGTATTCCCGTGTAAGATAAGACCGTGCTCGACAGTTTAAAGCTGTTATTACACTGTATACAGAGTATCGATCAGTCGGTTATATCCGTCTGAAATGTTCCTACCTATTTATATTACAATAATGTAATATTTGTTATATTATCATAGACAAACACACAAATTTAGTATCTTTCTGCAAATCAGAACAAAAGTTTTTAACATTAGACAATCGTCCACTGAAAGAAAACAGATATACAGATCATATTTTTTTTAATTTGAAACAAAATTCTTTTTTTATAGGCCTAAAAGAATAAAATACAGTACTTATAGCTGTTCTTCCATTAAAACAGTTTTCGCTAATTTCAAGTACAAAAATTCTTATTAACATTTTTTCGTGCTTTATTCGAAAATATTCTTCTTATTTATACCACACATATAATGACGATAGCTGTTACTAGTTAACTATTATTATGATCCAACTAGCTTGAAGAAAACTTATAAATATCCCCAAAAAATACGATTTTTTGACACATCGAATAGGAAATTTGTTAATCTGCCTACTTTATTAATATTGGCAAGAAATGAGTTAATTAAAATCTAATTGCTAAATACAATTATTTTTTAATATATAGTTGCCATACAAGCGATTGGCCACAAATTAAATTAGATGAAAAATTCTGTAAGTGTATTTAATACTCGGCATGCCAAGAAAAAAGTAACTATTATTTTTTGTTTTTTTTTTAGTATTCTGTTTATTTTTGTGTTGTTTATACTCAACGAATGCTAAACTGTTGTTGTTTATTGTTTTAAGTCGTTTTGTTGTTGTTGCTGCTGCCGTTGTTTCTGCTGTTGTTGATTCAATTTTTGTAATTTGCTGATTAAAACAACAGGGCGAGGCAGCTGGACAACTCGGGGCAGCACCGAGGCGCTGTCCTCGATGGCTACCTGTCATTATAAGTAGTTGTTGTTGTTGCTGCTGTTGTTGCTGCTGTTGTTGCTGTTGTTATTGTTATTATTATTATGTTTGCTTTTGAGCATTAACATTTTGAGTTTTCAATTCATTTGACTTTTCATTGCGAATGCCAGGGTATTATCCACACGCTTTTAAATTAATTAAATGCAGGAGAGGGCAGCCAGCGGCAACGACAACAACAGCAACAGCAACAGCAGCAACAACGACAACACAAAAAAGTATTTATGAAGTACTCACACAGCACACAGAGTACTGTGAAAAGCCCAAGCCCGGTTGTCCGTACTCGGTCCTCGGTCCACGGTGCTCGGTGCTCGGTGCTCGGTCCTCGGTCCTCGGTAGTCAAGCAGTCAGAGTCGCAGTTATAATCAGGCGACGACATCGACGTTAGCGTCGACGACGAGTTGAGAGATCAGCCCGCCCGCGGGGGTAGTTTAAAATCCGGTGAGCAACCGGCCGGGAACAACCAGCTAGCAACGGCCCGGCGAAACGCAAATGAGCATTTTTCCTGCACGTCGATAATGACGTTGATAATGCACACATCCAACTGGGTAACGTCCGTGCCCCATGTTCCCAAGTTCCGTTCGCAGTCGCCACACACGGAGAAAAACGAACTTTCAAATCGTTCAAATGTGCGCTTTTTATGCTCTTTCACGAATTGAAAAGAGTATATGGGATTTTTTCGGGCAAATTTTTTTTAAAAATAGGACGAAACTAGAAAAAATTTAAATATATACTCGTTTGCAGCTTACGATTTTTTGGCTACAACCACTTTGAGGCGGGTAAGCCGCAAAAATTTATATCTTCTCTATCTTCTCTAGCTTTAGAGCTGGCGGTCAGCTTACTGGGGGCCACCTTTAAAAACTTTTAGCCACACTAAACAACTTTGAGAATAATTACATAAAATGAAAGTTATTTTATTACCTTTAAATACAATTTAAAATATTTATATTATCTGATAACTTTTGAATATTTATAAAAAAAAGAATTACTCTCTAAGGAATATAAAAACATAAATCTTTGAGAAAAGTTGAAAAAGAAAATTATTTCAAAACTTTTAAATAAAAATTAAAATTTTAAAAAATAAAAATTACTCTAAGGAATATAAAAAATTTAGAAAAATTACTTGTACAGTGAATTATTTAAGTTAGAACGTTTAACAATTACTATTCACTGTGAACACAGTATTGCGCAGTTCGTTACACCCGACTGCAGCAGACATACACATTGTTCTTTACATTTCAAAAACTTCAAAATTGATGGTCTTAAATTATGTACTAATTTTTGTTGGTTTTAAAATCATTAAAACCAAACAATAAATGCTTGCATTAAAGGCAACATTTTTATTTATATAGTTTGTAAAATAATAAGTAAGAAATGCTTACGAAATATATTTTTGTAAATTCAAAATTTTTAAATTTACAATTTTACAATTTTGTGTTTATAAAAAGGTACCTGGAATAATAATTCGGCGCATAATTTAAAAAGTGGCCACCTCGACTTTTTTCTCTGAGTGCAATTGGAATCAGTTCACCCTTACTCCACATTGCCACTTGCACTCGCTCGCTCGCTCTCTCTTTCTGTCTCTTTCTTTTTAGCTCGCTTGCCCCTTGCCGTGGAATGTGTGTTATGCTAATTGGCATATGCTCAATTAGGCGCTGCGGCAACCCGGGGCAACAAGCGGTCCAAACAATTCCAGGTTTGCCGGCTGATTAGATCGGGGTAACTACATAATTCAAGAGGCGAGGCGTTGCACAAACTTGGATTTTGCAATCGGTTGCTAGGCGCCGGCATTAGCCACAGTCGGACACGGAGAGGGGCATAAAAAAAAACTTAAACTGTATTAGCCAAGGGGTAAGACTCCGGTTGATGTGAGGTAAATGCTGAGCCAGCTCGTTTCATCCATATGTCAACATTATGGAGTGTCTTTTAAAGGATCAAGGAAGCTCCTTTGTTTTTTCTTTTTTTTTCTAAATATAATTAAAAAAGTTTTTAAGCTGCAAACTGATAAGCACTTATCGGTAGATATATCGATGGCACTTAGCACACACACGTTTAAAGGATATACAAAGTATATTGAACTCTTTATGGGAGACTTTATTTACAGGTCCCGAATTTTTAAAATTTATACTGAGTCAGGTATTTATTACATTGGTGGTTTTTAGCTGGCATTTAAAGATTAGAGGCATATAGAAAATAATGAATAAACCAATAAAATTAATCAATTAAAAGCAAATGATTATTTTGTAATAAGTATTTGCTACCTAATTACGATAGCTATACTCTTCATTGTTATCGATTACTTTAATCGATTTTTTAACTTAAAACCGTTATCGACATTTGGTTAAAACAGAAGCACTCTTCAAAGCTGTTATCGATTTTGTTTTTTTATAGCTCTACTTACCACAAATACATAACTTTAGGCAGCCATTTATTGAACAACAACGCACTCGATAGCGGTTATCGATCTTGTGGTAAACACTTATATATATTATCGATTACTTGTCAAAACAAAACAAAAAACCTATTCGCCATTTTACCAAACAGAAAAACAAATTGAAAGAGTGAGAGGCAGACAGAGAGAGAGAGAGAGAGCGAATAATGCAGAGAATAGCATATTGAATTACCAGATATTGCCTAATTGAAATGTTTGGCCCATTTTGATGGGCCTTTTGGTGACGTTTCGTTTCGTATTCGAATCTCGAGATCGCCTATCGCGCCCAAGTGAGAAATGTCAATGCGAGACTTGGGCTTACCTCCATATTCCAACAATGGCAACACCTATTAGGCAGTCGCCTATGCGACTGGCCCTGGCGACTATCGCCCATAGCGATCGTGTCGGCATCAGGCAGCAGACAACAAAAAAAAAACAATCCGAAAAAAAATATCAAAAACAGAAACAACAACAACAACACACAAAATATCTAAACAATGGGCACTGGGCAGATGAGTTGAGTGCATTTTTGAAAGCCGATCGCTTGATTGACAGCTTGCAGGCCCGTTCCAGGCAGCCAGCCAGTCAATCAGTCAGTCAGTCAATCCGTCAGTCAGTCAGTCAACGGAGGCGCAAACGAAATTGGAACTATCAGCAGGCACACAAAATAATAAGTAAGATCCGTTGATCCAGCCAGCAAAAACTTTGTGATCGAGGTGTTGATTGCCACAAATCAAAGCGGACAGCGCAAAGGAGAGGGACAGACAGAGAGGGAGGGAGACAGGGAGAGAGGGAGAGGGAGAGGGAGAGGGAGAGGGAGAGGGAGAGGGAGAGGGAGAGTGAGAGAGGGCGCAGCCTAATCATGTCGCTCGTTCGCCATTGTTTTTTCTGGTTAATCCACACGGATTCGACTGCAAAATGGTAATATGATCGTTAATGATCGATTTATCAACACCAACAAATTGCTGTGCACACAGAAGCTTTTCCGGTTTCATTATCGAAATTTAACTTTCAGCTTAAACTGTGATTATCGCTGTTATAATTTGACCATAAAGAGCATCAATAATAAGCTTGAAAACTTATTGAATTCATTAAAATTGGTTTGGAGAGACTTGAATTTTAATTTGATCTTTAGATCCGATTCAGCGAAGCTACTTCATAAGATTTATTTGTTTGCAAATCTTTGCTATAATTCATTTTTGCCCAATTTTTAATATACATTTGGTACATTTTTTTTCATGGCTATATATATTATTCATTAGAGAGCTAAATTGAAATTTTAAAAAGGTTTTACAAGCCTTAAAATATTATTGATTGTTATTTATATATAGTAGGATCTATACTGCTTTTACACGGGCGGAGTATTTTTTTATTTTATATTCAAATCAGTTTTTCTCACACTTTTCGTCCTTCGTGGTGAATTATTCAGGCATGTATTTATGATGTCAAGAATTGTAACAACTGTCACAAATCTCTTTAGTACAATATATTTATAATAAATAAATAATATAATACGTAAAGAGTTGAGTCTGGCTCAAAGACATGCCCACTGACATGTCGTTGACTTCGTCTGGCAGCTGAATAGAAAAACTCGATAGAAAAAAGGAAATAATGTTACAATAAATCACGTCTCATAGAAGCCAACTCGCCTGATTCCCACAATAGTGTCTATAAAAATAGCGATGTCGCAATTTCTGCAAGCGATTTATGCAGCAGGGCTTATATATGTATATATCATAAGACGCTTCAATTTGATTGCGCTCGCAGCTGGCAGTTGAGTTTTATTTATAAACCTGAGCTGATGTCCTGCTCAGCCACCATTTTGTTTTAGATTGCCTGATTCCGGGCACGATCCGCAGCGAACTAAGCGTCCAATTAGCTTGGCTCACCTTGCGGCCAACGCCGGCTCCGCGTCCGCCACGCCGCCACTCCGCCGTGCTGGCCACCGGGACCGCGCAGTGCTTCAGCGTCTTTGCAACCGCAATCTTAATGTTGTTTTTGCAAAGCAACAGCAACAGCAACAGCAAAAAAAAGGAAAAAAGAGAAAAACAGAAAAACAGAAAAAACCTGAAGCACTTGCAGCTTTAACACTTGGCGTTCGGCCAGACGATGCACTCGTCCCGGTGCTGGGCCACGGGTATCTGGTGACAACGGACAGGGCCAACTATAGATACAAATACAGCGCGCTATAGATACAGATACTTGTGACGGGGGGCTGTTGCTGTTGCTGTTGTTGTTGTTGCCTTGTAATAATGTTGGTGTAGCTATGGCCGAGCAAAACGCCAACATAAGCGGCCAAGGTATTATTTTTAAGCTCTTCCTCTCATTGTCTACCCGCCCAGACGCAGCAACAACAACAAGAAGAAGAAGACCAAGTCCAAGACGAAGATGTTGGCGTTGACGTTGACGTTGGTTGGTCGCTCGCCTGCTTGATTGTTGGGTTTGTTGCCAGATCGAACTAAATAGATGTGTATTTACTTGTGTGCGTGTGCGTGTGTGTGTGTGTTGGACCTCGCTCGCATTGGATCTGGGTGGGTGCAATGTAATTCAAAACCTGCGCCGCAACAGAGTCAACTGGAAGTGAAAAAAACAGACACACAAAATAAAATAGATACGAATGCGAGTCGAAGTAAGCGGCAACAAGCGAAGCACAAGATGGAGCGAAACAACAATAAAAAGAGGGGCAAATAAAAAGTAAATGAAATAAAATAAAAGAAATATGTCAATGAATTCCAAATGCCTGACGACGCGACGTCCAGCGATTTAGTGTGGTCCAGGGGCGTCCGTGAGGGGGGGGGGGAAGGGGGGGGCCGCGTGCAACGTGGGCCGCCATTGCCGTCAGCGTCACATTGATGGACGCAGCTTAAGTTCGCCAGCCCCGCCGCCCGCGCCGTCCCCGTGTTATTTGAGTTTTGATGAGGAAAAATGTGTGCTCTAATTGACAGTTTTTAGATTTTAATCTTTGGCGCAGCAGCCGGAGCAAAGGTGGAGCCGCCTGAATTTGACTCCTCGCCTCGTTCGCTTAATGCACTTTCAGCGTTTTGGACGCCCAGCACCAGCTCCAGCTTATGGCCACCAACAATGACAGGCCCCGATGGGTGTGCGTGTGTGTGTTTGCATTCGCTTTCGTATTCGTATTCATGCGCGTTTATTCATTCATGCATCCCATATGCTCTTTGTCAATTAAGCAATCAGCAGGAAGTTTGCCGCGCACTTTGCCTTATCACGCCGACCGCTCAGATTGGAGGTGTCCCTTCTTCTGGCCCGGCCCGGCCCGGCCCGGACACCAAATCACATCATCGAAAGCCGACTCTAAGCGATGCCGCACACCTGACTCTGTTGGCGGCCGATTTTCATTTTCGCAGCCTTTTCCATATTTTTGTACATTTCTTATTTCACTTATTGTTGCGTTTCAAACGCAGCGAAATGAAAAGAATTTTGAGCCGCATATTAAATACCACCGCCTGAGCTCAAGTGTCAACAGAGTCAGCGAGCGGTATGTGTGTGCGTGTGTGTGCGTGTGTGTGCTGTGTGTACCAGGCTGGGCGTTACGGACCTAACGGCAGGCAATAAAGAGTGCCAAGAGTACCCGTACTCAGACCCGTAAACAGCGACCGCCCGCAGCGTAATTGAATATTTGGAGTGTAAAAACCGCACCCGCTTTGTGTTCGCGTGCGTGTGTGTGTGTGTGTGTGTGTGTAAGGACACACAGCGCACAATGGATGCAAATCACCCAAAAAGTGGCACATCAAATTAGCCAAAAAGTTAATGTCAGTCAGCAAATACCAAATTAAGCAATTCTCAATTTAATAGTTAAGAGTTCAAAATAAATGAAAATAAAATAAATAAGAAAATGTATATTAATTACTTTTTATTATATAAATATACATTTAAATCGCCAAATTATCATATTATCATTTAAGTATGTTCGTTTAGTTCAATATCTCAATTTATTTTCAAAATCAAAATCGATTCACATCGTTTGAAAATTGTTCGTACGAAGAATAGTTTAATAATTTTAAATAAAAACAAATAAACAGCTGCGTCTCATTTAGCTTATACATTTAAAAAAATGTACAAAGTATCTGACATTATTCAAAAAAATCCAATATTTTAAACACACAAACAATCACATATAAAATAAAATAAAGAATATGACAACAAACGATCTAGGGAAATTGTCTTTAACAAATTAACTTTTCATTTTTATTTTTCGTGACATTCTTAAACATTTTATTGTTGGCACAAAATTGACTTAAAAAAATATAGATACCATAAAGGAAGCATATGATCTTTTAAAATTTATTTTCTCTCTAACGGAAAAAAAGAATTTTCACCATTTTGGTTGCCAAGTATTCCTAAATCATTTTTATTTTTTTTAAATAAGATTAAACTTGTTAAGTTTTTGAAGGTAAAAACTCACTAGCCGAATTTTCATTCTAGAAATAAGCGTAAAAGTATCTGAGTTTTATATTTACGTATCTTGAAATTATAAAATACTTGAAATAGAAATTGTATTAATTAATAATTTTAGAATATCTTTATAAAATTAAAAAATGAATAACTTAATTTCATGAAATATTTGAAGATATATATGATGTACATCGTAATAATAATAAATCAGAGCTAATGTCATATAAAAAATTGAATATTTGCTGCTAGATTATGAGCAATAATTGTGGCAGCCGTTCCACGGTGTATTTTGCAATGACCTATCATAAAAGTGGGCGGCATTACGAAGGCAATCGCTGTGTGGGTGGGTGGCTTGAGGGGGTGGGGGGAGGGTAGAGTGTAAATAATAATGACTGCCTTTTTTTGTACGCATGTGTGCGAGTGCAACAAAAAAAGTCAAGTCAGTTTATTATTAAAAAGTACAAGTACAATAAAAAAATATATAATAATAATAAAAATAATATATAATAATGAGCATCATAATGACGAGCGGGCTGTACTCAACGCGAGCCGAGCACAAAGGCAGCGCCAGCGACAATAACACGCCCAGTCACTAAAGAGACGGAGCAGGAGCAGGAGCAGGAGCAGAGGGCACAAAGGATGTGTAATAGAAACGAGAGCACGCCAAGTGGCAGCAGAGGGGGAGGGCGGGGCAAGGGCGGGGTGGGAGGGAGGGAGAGAGCGACGAGCATGCTCTCAAGTAGGGTTGCCAACAACATGAATTGCTCATTTAGATTTGAGAACCACTCGAGGAGCTGTGGAGTGGCGCTGCGCCTCTGTCCGTGTGTGTGCGAGTGTGTGCGAGTGTGCGTGTGTGTGTGTGCGTGTCTACACGAAAAACAAGGACAATTGCGTTGCGTCGAGTGGCCGACAAGTCGCCGAGTCGATTCGAGTCGAGTCGAGTCGCTAAAAAACAATGCCAAACAATTGACAACAACCGTTGACTGTGGCAAAAGTGGATCTGGCCCCGGATGCCAGCTACCAATGGAGCAAGTGGCACCTGTGCCTCCGCCTCCGCCTCCGTCTCCGCCTCCGCCTCCGCCTGAGCGGCGGCTCCAGCCATCTCAGCATATATTTGTCTTTGGCATTTGTTCGCTCAGAGTTTGCTCAGCGGCTTAAGGGGCCATCATCATCATCATCATCATCATCATCATCATCATCATCGTCATCGTCATCTGCAGCATCGTCATCAAATTCATCCTGCTGCTTGTTGGACTTGGCTCTTTATCAAGCAGACGGCAGTCGCAGGTCGAAACATGCGCAGATCGCTGCCAAAGACGCAGGCCAGCTGGATTAGTCCGGGCTTAATGCGATAAGCACTAAGCACCGATCATCGCGGCCTTAACATAACGCCAAATGGCTTAGCTCCAGTAGATTAGACTGCGGTCCTCGGCAAAAGGATGTCAAACTGACGGCAATTAAACGACAACATTCCAAAACTCAGCATCAATTCTGCATAGCTCATTTGTTTTTATATCTATATTAGCATATCATGAATAATAGATCTGCTTTGGGAATTATATATAATACCAGACATAACAAGTTCCATATCTACACTCAATTACATTATTTTAATTGGAATACAATCCTCTTCAGCTACGTGGCAAACCAAAAAAACATTCAAAAATGATCTCAAACTGATAACATTCTAAAATTAACTATTAATTCTGCATAGCTAATTATAAATAGCTCATTTTAAAATTAATATTAGGATGTCATGACGACGATTGGTAAAGTTATCAAGTTTGAATCCTCAATAAGTTAGCTCTGATGCTGACATGCCAGGTTCCATTGATTATTGAATCAATTAAATTTTTTTAATAAGATAAGAGCCAAAAACATTTTTTAAAAACAAATCGGCAAATCTTCCAATATCCTCATTAGTTAATGAAAATTATAAATTTATAAAAGATGTTCATGTTGTATATATTTGTAATATTTACAATTATTATCTCAATTTTCTTTAAAAAATAAATATATATATTGTAACTCGCCCACTGATATCATATAATTCTAAAATTATTACAAATATCAAATATCATATCTCTTTGAAAACTAAGTGAAATTCTAAATTCCGAATTCGAATAGTAGAATAGTAGTGCTATTTATCCAAATATGTATATCCTATACTGATAGTAATAAAAATATATATTTCACATAGCTGTAAAATAACTGGAATTTGCTTAATTATTTGCGTACATTTTTCTAGACTAGATGTTTATAAACTGAAAATGCCCTAGATTACAGAGTACATTTATAAGCTTTTGGAGATTGCACATATAGATTTTTAGAAAACAAGATTAAGTGTAGCGATCTTTGAAATCTAACACTGCTTTAGTTCTAAACTTTATGAAATTATCTAAAATGTATTGAAGAATAAATCGGCTGTTGTTCTAGCATGTCATCGAAATCTGCATCAGTTTTATTTTATTTATTTTCTAAATGAACTGCTAATGAATGGCCCTTCTAGAATATCTAGTAGATATTTTTCAAACTTACCTATTACTGTGTATAAATAATTTATTTTGCTTACATTTTAATGTTTCAAAAATATATTTATACCTTTCATATTGAAAAATTAAACATGCATGATAAACGGTTGTTCATGTTGCATAAATAAATACAAATCTCTTGAATTAGGTAAGAAAAAATACCTAACAGAAATTATGGCTCTTGAAACAAGCAGAAAGTGTTACAGATGAAATATAAATGGCATTCAAAATATTTATCTATTTTTCTAGTATTGTAACTTCCATCTAGAGATATGTAGAATCTGCACAAAAATATTAAATTTAATTTATCTGAGTTAGTTATGTTAGGAACACCGATCCGGCTCGATCTGTAGCCGATCTCTGCATTTTTGTCGAGTCCCAGAGCATTGGCCCAAACTAATTGCTCAGCCATTGTCCAAACAATGACGGCGTTCAAAACTTTCAACACTTGATTTAATTAGCGCGCTAATGATCAAACTGATCGCCAGCGATCGGGCCGCTAATTTAAGTCGCGCCCCGGCCCGTAAATTGGCCAAGTCATCGTGTTAATTGCGTAGAACAACTCGGCCCAGTGCTGTGGGGGGGGGGGCGAAGGGGCCACTGCGATAGAGATGGCAATAGAGATGGTCAGCGATCGTGAGGTGTCGAGAAAACGTCGACATCATGATATTGGCTAATCGAGAATAATTGCTTGATGATGCTCGTCACCGGTGCCTCAAGGCCCGGCCAGGGGCCCGGACAGGGGCCAGGGGCAGTAGCAGACGGTACAAAAGGCATTAGGCAGGGGGCACAGAATGAATGGAAACTAAATTTGTCAAAGGTATTAACGATAGAAACCTTCGGACCGCTGGATGTAAACACGGGCCCGTCAAACAATAACTGTTGACAGCTCGTAAATTAATAATTTCGCACAGGGCCCAAAAGGAACAACAACAGCTATTCAATAGGCAACAGAGACGGCAAGCTGAGCAGCCGAAAGGAACAGGAGGTGGGGCGCAAATTAGCCGCATTTCCGCCTCGATCGACATCGACAGCGACAGCGACGCCGACAGCGACAGCGACAGCGACGTCGACGTCGTCATTGGCCCGGCTGACACTTTGACTTCCTGTGGCCTTTCCCATCCCCCGTCCCGGCCAGACCCGGCGTCGCCTTCGGGCTGAGCCTCTCTATTATTCTGCGGCTCCTTCTGTGTTCTATATTAATTTCATGCATGGCAATTGCTCGGCCAATTCTCTGTCTATTTGGGTAAAAACAATTCTCGAATGGCAATCAAAACAAATTTCGTTACGCATCTCCCGCTTTGTCTCTAAATAGAGCACAATTTTTGGTAGTTTGCTGTTTGTTTTGATAGTTGCCGCCCAAAAGGCCAATTCAGAGCCAAAAGGAAGTCCGCTAAAAAAGAATAAGAAAACTATATATAAATATTATGCTCATCGAATTGTTTTTAAATGTGCCAGCGTTTATCTACGAAAGAAGGGGCACTTAAGTTGCAGTCCAGTAAACCTCACAGTTCCCTGATCTAAAACTAATCAGAAAGATCAAATCTTACAAGATTAGATACATTCTTACAATTCTTACATTCTTAACAATCAATTAGATGTTTATTAAGCGAATATTATTTACCCGGGTCTCACTTATTTTTATTATGATTTTTTTTATTTAAAATAAAAAGTAATATATAATATTACCAGCTAACTTATTAGCACTGCTTGATAAATAAGTAAATATACCTTGACCAAAGGCTAACTTTATAGGGTATATATGCTATGTGTGTATATAATAAATCTCACTAGCAACTAAATATGTAGTAAAAATATTTCAAATTTCAAAAGAAAAATAAATTAAAACACAAAAAATTAACACAATAGAATAACATCTTAAATCAGTCGAAATTTGTATTTTTATTGTTAAAAATATCGATTAATGTATTTTTTGGGTCGGTCTTTAGAAGGGGTCATCAGAAAACTGTCTGCCAATTTCGTTGACTCTAGCTTTCAAAATGTGCGAAATATCGGTTTTCACGGCTTATCCGATCCCAAGATATATAATTTGTATCTACTTGCCCAGTGCCTGGGCTAAAAATGGAGAAATAGTTCATACGGACAGACGGACGGAGGGACAGCAAGATGGACTTTGCACAAATCAAGGATAATCTATTCACTTTATGAATGCGTATAAAAATCAGAAATTAATTATGCGTCCAAGTTGAAAATATTTTAAACTAAAAGAAAAATTCTTAGCAAAAAAACATATTCCTAATGCCAAAATTGCAAAATAAAATAGTAAATAAAAAAATACTGTAAAGGATTATTTTGTAATTAATTGAAAAATGTTGTTCTAATTTCTGCAAAATGTATCAGGAATTCAAAAATGATTTAAAAATAATTAAAGGAAATATGCACTTAACTCTCCCTGTCTCCTCTCTCTCTATCTTGCGCTGTATGGAGCAGCAAAAGTGATCCTCACGCAGCGCGCCCAAAACTGTGCTACACTTTGTTTCACGAAGGGGTTAAAAAGCGAGCGGAGCGCGGCTCGCGGGGGGAAACCGGATAAAAACACGCTGTGACAAACAACTTTCATCGCCAGAGGGCAATTTGAGAGCATGACTTGTTGAACTTCGGATCGGAAGCTGTTGGGGAGGTGGGGGGCAATAAAGAAAACTGCCCGATCATGGCAACGAAAAGCCAATGTCAAGACACAAAATCAAGCCAATTTGTTGCAATGAAGCTTACAGAATGTGGCCGGCAAAGAGGAAGAGAAGAGAATTGATTTGGACAGCTATTTATGGGTGTCGATCGACAGGTTGCGACGGTGCGACAGTTGGACAGATCAAAGCGTGGGCAACAACAGGCGGACAGACGGACAGGCGGACAGACGGACGGGCGGACCGAGTGAAAAGTGTGGGAAATGCGTTTTCTACGAAATATCCGGTTGATCAGACAATGCTCGCATTGTGCTAAGGACGTTCGCCGGTTGCGACAGCGGCAAGTGTGTGTCAACCTGTGTGTGCGTGTGTGTGTGTGTGTCCCCCTCTCCCTCTCTGTCGCTCCTTCGTACCTGCTTCCCTTCGGCTTTACCTTTTAACATTCCCATTTGCCTGCTACAATTTTAATGCGTATCTGTCTCTGGCTCAAACGGCATAATAAAGCGCGTCCAGACCCGAAACGGGCTCTGAATGGACGCAGTAAATGCGTGCATGCGTGCGTTAACATACATGCCCAACTGTATACAAATATATATATATATGTATAAAGATGTGTGTGCGATTAATAGCACACCCATCGGAAAGTAAGGCAACTAATGAATTTTCATAGCGATTCCTGCGGGAAATGCCAATGCCTTTCAGCGTCGTGTCGCTGCTGACGCAGCTAGACGCACCGCGGAAGCCACAAATGTACGGACGGATAGACCACCCAAAAACCCACCCACGCGCGCCACGGCGAACGCTCAACAAAAGGAAACAGAAACCGCAGCGCACGGCCAACGTTAGGGGGGCTCCCTCGCAAAAGCTATTCAACCAAATGTTGTATAAATGTAATTCAATACTTTTTTTCAATCTTGCAGTCGCTGTTGCTGTCGCTGTTGCTGTCGTTGTTGCTGTTGCTGTTATGTGGCAGTAAGTACGTCCACAACAACAACAACAACATACATATAAATAAGTAAGAGAAAAATGTTGCTAGCACACACACGGCCAACAAATTGGAAACACATTTTACCCTCCAATTACTTAAATACAATACTTACTACGATTGCTGGTGGTTGGGTAATCGGCAGGAAGTGAGACCAAAAACTTGGACAGCTACAGTGGCGCAAAATGAATTGAATGATTTTTAATTTTATTTAAATTTAATGATAGTTTTATATTAAATATAAACTTATTTTCATTTTATTATATTTTGATTATATTATTTTTATTATATTATATTTTGTTCACTTATTTAATTTTTTCAAGCTGCGCAAAGTTATTTGTTTTAACATAATATAATATTAATATGAGAAATTAATGTCAAGGTAAGTCGTAAACTGTTTTTATTTTCAAAATAATTTTTTGAACCATTAAAATAAATATTTAGCAATTAAATAAGACGTTTTATTAACATTTCCCATGTGGCTAATTGCCTAACTTGATACGCTTGTTGACAAATATATTTTAGCCTATTTTATGGTAACCCCTTTTTTAAGATATGTTTTCTAAAAACAAAAATTCTGTCATTTAAATAAATACACCAAATTTCAATATGATCTGGAATATTAGTAAAACATATGTTTTTGAATTATTTTTCATTTCGGTTTCATAAATTCGGATCTAAAA
This sequence comes from Drosophila robusta, assembly GCA_035043565.1. NCBI lineage: Eukaryota > Metazoa > Arthropoda > Insecta > Diptera > Drosophilidae > Drosophila > Drosophila robusta. Next base: position 15,786,633 of record JAWNMW010000257.1, on the reverse strand, counting down.
GTTTTCATAGACATCGTATATATAATAAATAGCATTTAAATATAATATAATAATAATATAAAATAATAATAATGACATATTTAAAGGTGTATAAATTTTTTTAAATTTTATTAAGTTATATATATGTATAAATAAAAAAGAATATTTGATGTCTATAAAATTGAAGAGGTTTTAGTGTTAATTTGAATAATAATCTTTGCCAAAAAGGAAAGTGTATATATATTGAACACACACACACTGTTAAACTGATTGTATGTATGTCACATATGCCTCTGTCCGTCCGTCCGTCCGTCCGTCCGTCCGTCTGTCTGACAGTCTTGTCAGGCACGCTTCACGCCAACAGGTCTCTAATTTCAACTCGTCGCCTCTCGCTCGCACCCATGCGCATGCCGAGGCTGCGCTGCTTTGCGTGTCATCAAAAGGATGAATGAATAAATGAATGAAATGAATGTTAGTGTGTCCGCCCGGCCCGCCAACCCCCTGCTCCGGCCCGCTCTCCTGAGAGTTTTGCGCTTTGTGCGCGCTAATAGATTTTCTATTACCTACATAGCAAGAACCCCCCGCCCCCCCGCCCCAGCCCAACCCACACCTCGCTGCTGCTCCTGCTTCAGCCCCCGTTCACACGCATGACCGAATTTTCATTTTACGCTCGCCAAACGCTGCGCCTCGCCGGCGAAATCCCAACGGCATCAGCATCAGGGCCAAATTATTATTATTATCATTATTAAAGGAGTCGATGGCAGACAAGCTGCCAAATCAGAGCTGCCCAAATGCGTATCTAATGCCACGACCACGACCACGACCACAACCCCTCCCCCTGCCCCTGTCCCTGCCCCGCCCCCTGACCCAGCCCGAACCCGCAACGGTGACCGCAGCGGGCGGCGTTTCTGTTGCACATGTCAATATTAGATTTAAGATTTGGGCGAAAGTTAAATGGGTTAAAGCCAAGCAGCAGGCGGCGACAATGATATAAGCAGGAGCGGGGCCAGGAGCGGGGCGGGGGCGGGGGCAGGAGCAGGAGCAGGAGACACTTGTGCAGCGGTTGCAATTTACAACATAGTTTACTTGAACGTACACGCTGCGAAAACTCAGCTAGAGTTCGTAACATTTCTGAAATCTTCCATATTATATATGGAATTTTTATATTATATATGTAGATATATTATATATGACTATATTCCATGTAAAAAATAATATTTAAAATATGCACATTTCATAATTGATTTATCTTGCTTTTATAAATATACAGCTTTTGCATTCATTAAAAAATACTAAATACTAAATACCAAATTGTTTCTTATCTAAATTAAGCGTTAAAACGTTCTTAATAAAAGCGCAATGTTTTTTCTTTTTAGTTTAAATGCTATGTTTAAGTCTTAAATTTAAATTTTGTCATTAACTTGAGATTAATCTACCATTACTTGAAATGTATCTACCTTGTGTGTTTATATTCTTGTATTAGGAACTTTGGGCATAAAAATACAGATTTTGCCATTAACTTGAGATTAATCTACCTAAACTTGAAATCTTTTTTTTTCGTCTTATTTTCGGAAATTTTGGGCCTTTCAAAATATATCTTGAAACACAAATTAAATGTTAACTATTACTTGAAATACAACTTAAAATGTATCTAGCCTACCTGGATTTTGATCAAGTTTTAAGCCAAACCGGTTTGAACCAACAATGTCATATGCTTGAAAACTGCGAACCGAGTCTTGAAACTTGAACCTTGTAAGAACCGTAAACCAAAACTTTATTCAACGCAAATGAGCCAAATAATAAGCCAAACCATTTTTGACCAAAAATATGCTTTATAATACTGTACATATAAGACATATATAATATATTATAATAAAAATAAAATAAATATCAAAATATTTTGTGAAAATAACTTATGAAAAATAAATGTTTATTATATATTTAAAATTCGAATTTTCATTTAGAACTGGGTTCAACTTGTAAAAACTCGAACCGAAGCGAACCAACAAAAAAATGATTAAAATATTTAAATATTTAAAGATTTCTTGGTGCTTTTCTCTGAGTGCAGAGCAAGAGGGCGGGCGGGGCGGGGCGGGGCGGTGTGATTGCTTATTGAAACACAATGTAATTAAATAAATGTTTCTGCAGCCGTGGGCAGAGACATAATCAGGAGCAGGGCGGGAGCGGGAGCGGGAGCGGGAGGAGGAGCATCCTTGGTATTCTCAGTCACCATGTCAACCAGGGCCGCATCCGAGGCAAGGGTGAGGCACGGGCAGCAGGCGAAAGGGGGCCGGGCTGGGGGTGGCCGGCGGGGGGCGGCGGCTTGTGCAGGTTGTGGCCGCAGGCGAATTGCACTTATCCGGGATTAGTAAAAATGCCACATTAAACTGCGTAAACAATGTAAAAATGAAATGAAAAAAAAACGCAAATGTTGTTAACTTGATAATTGCTGCAAAAGTTATTAAAGCACGGAATGAATAAATTAATTTGCAAACATTTTTAATGTGCAAAGCGTGCAAATTGTCACCTTTTTTTAATTATAGTCAAACAGGACTCTGGCCAGGTGGGCGGGGCGGGAGGCGTGATCGCTCGAGCATAATGCGGTGACCCACAAAGTAAATTCAAATGCGACATTCGTCGGAAACATTAAGTTAATTCATACAAAATAAAACACTCGTATATACATATAAGTACAGTGGTCGCTCGATAATTTTAACTATTCGATGTCCAGCTTTCATTTTTTAAAAGTTCCAATTACTTTACTTATTATTATTATTATTATTATTATAATGAAATGCACACAAAATATTTAAATATTTATTTAAAATGCCATTTATAAGAATCACTAAGAAATATTTAAATAATTAATATTTAAGTAATTATTATAAAAATATAAAATACCATTTTTGAATTGATAAATTTAAATAAGATTGCCTAATTGTATTCAAATTGATAAATTAACAAAAAAAACAATATTATAAAAATGAATTAACAAATTTAAAAACATGATTTTGTCATTTCTCACTAAATTGTATTCAAAATTTTTTCTCTACTATATTTTAAATATAATTACTAATTATGTAAGGAATTTCGTAACATTTTTGAGAATTTCTATATCGAAAATAGCTTAAAAAATATATATAAAACAGCCCTGTCAACGATTTGTAAATTCGGAATTTAAATAAATTATTTAATTGAATTTCCAATTAGTTCGTTCAATGCAAAGAAAACACAGTTCAATTTTAACGGACAAATTCAGTTTTTTGCAGTTGTCATTTGCGGGCGACTACTGTATCCCCTTAAATCCACTTATTGAGTTAGTGTGAATTAAGATATAAAAAATTTTAAAATATTGAAAAAAATAATAGGAACTTATTTTACAAAAATAACTCTTTTTAAATAATAGCAAATACACATTTCTATATGATACGATAAATTAAAAAAATAAAAATAAATAATAATAAATAATTTTGTTTTAATATGGTTCGGTGCAACTGTAGCTAGAAAATAATAATAATAATAAGTTAATTTAACTCAAAAACTTAAAAAGAAATTTAAATTGATTTTTCAAACACAAAGCGCCATCTACTCAAGACACAGGCAGCAGCCGGCTGAGCACAAGCAGCAGCGCCATCTAGGCAAAAAAAGCAGCGTTGCTCAACGCACGCGTTGCCAACTCTTGCGAGCTATCGACGACGGCCACAACTATCGAAACGCGCGTTCGCAGCAACGCTGAGCGCAAGGCAAACATCTGTGCATGTTTTGCGGTTTGGCGCGCTTTTGCCAGAACTGTGGTGCGTGTGTTTGTTAAACGGCGGAGAAACTGAACGGCGGAAAAAACGGTGCCAACGGTAATTGCAATCAACATATAAACATTAACAAGTGTCGTAAGATGCCTGCCGGCATTGTGAAAACACCAAAAACGGGACGTGCAAAGGACGCAAGCGCAACAAAGTCGGCGGATCGCAATGCGAACGAAAATGGCAGCGGCGGCAAGAAGTTCGTGCAGACGCGGCTGCCCTTCAAGCTGATCACGCCCGTGGCCAAGGACGCAGCAGCGGCGCCAGCAACAACAAGCGCAACAACCTCCGCAGCGCCCATAGCCGTAGATTCGGATGCGGCGGAGGCGGGACTGGAGCCGGAGCCGGAGCGTGAGCCGCGCAAGCGCAAGTTGTCCTACGGCGAGACGGAGGCGCAGGCGCAGGTGGAGCAGCTGCGTCGCTCCAACAGCAAGGAGAATCGCGAGCTGGGCGTGGCAGCGCAGCCCGCAACGGCCAGCAAGAAGGCCAAGACAGTGGAGCAGGGCCTGGCCGAGGACGTGATCGAGCTGGACGACGACGACGACGACGACGAAGCGAAGTCCGCTGAGAGCGCGAGCCAGCCGGCGCCCGTGCAGATCAAGCTGCCGCTGAGCAACAAGCGCGCCAAGCGGCGCAAATCCCTGAAGAAGAGCGCGCCCGTGACGAAGACCAGGGCGGCGCTGGCGACAGTCGAGCGCAGCGACTCCAGCGACGACATAGAGGCCCTGGCCGAGAGCCTCAATCCGCAAAAGCGCGCCAAGGTGATTGAGCCGGCCAAGCTGGAGCCCAGGACAGCCAACAAGGCCAAGTCCAGTGGGCCGGCCAAGATGGACGTGGACTCGGATGTGCCGCTGCTGGACAGCAGCGACAACGATATGGACGTGAACGCGGCTGAGCCCGAGGAGGACAAGCCAGAGCAGGAGCAGGAGGATGGGCAGGAGGATGGCCAGGAGCTGGAGAACAAGTCCGGCGCCGCGGCGGAGAAGCTGCAGAATCTGACGCCCAAGCAGCAGCGGCTGCTGGAGCAGCGGCGCAAGGCGCGCGAGGAGAAGGAGCGCAAGCTGCAGGAGGAGCGACGCCTCAAGCAGCTGGAGAAGGAGCAGCGCGAGCAGCTGAAGAAGACGGAGCGCGAGCTGAAGGAGGAGCAGCGGCGCAAGGAGCGCGAGGACAAGGAGGAGCTGAAGCGCAGGGAGCGCGAGGAGAAGGAGCGCAAGCGCCAGGCCGACGTCGACACCAAGAACGAGGAGAAGCGCAAACGCAACGAGGCCAAGGAGGAGGCGCAGCGCAAAAAGGACGAGGAGCGCCGCCGCAAGGAGCTGGAGAAGGAGGAGGCCGAGCAGAAAAAGAAGCGCGCCGCCGAATCCTTCACCAAATTCTTTGTGCCCAAGCAGCCGAAGCCGGAGCCGGAGCACGAGCAGAACAGCTGCGACAGCGGCCCCAGCCACAGCAGCAGCCAGACGCTCGCCTTTCGGCCCTTCCAGGTCAAGGACGACATGATCCTGGCGCCCGTCATACGCGCCACGCTCGGCGACGAGCGCCGCCAACGCCTGGACACGCTCATCCAGCAGCAGGAGTCGGCCCAGCTCTACGTCAGCGAACTGAGCGGCGGCCGGCACAGGCCGCTGAGCAGCAAGCGCGATATACGGCTGCAGCGATGCGCCAAGGACGAGGACGAGGACGACGATGTGCAGGTGATTGGTAAGTGCCACGCCCCCCCGACATTCGCGCCCAGCATTCGCAACGCTTTCGTCTCGCCCACAGATGACCTGGCCACGGCGGGCACGCCCATCGTGGAGGCGCGGCCCAAGCAGCTGCCCTGGACGCGGGCCAAGTATCTGCACTTTGCGGACAATCGCCGTCCGCCGTACTACGGCACGTGGCGCAAGCGCAGCCAGCTGATCAGCGCACGACGTCCACTGGGCCAGGATAAGGTGAGCCGTTGAAATCCCCGCCAGCTATATATAGTATATTGATTTGGTTTTTTCCTTGCTGCAGGCGCACTTCGACTACGAGGTGGACTCCGATTGCGAGTGGGAGGAGGAGGAGCCGGGCGAGTCGCTCAGCGCCAGCGAGGATGAAAAGGAGCGCGAATCGGAGGAGGAGTCCGAGGAGGAGTACAACGAATGGTTCGTGCCCCACGGCCATCTCAGCGACGAGGAGCTGCAGAACGATGGTGAGCTCGAGGATGGGAATACGCGCGAGGCGCAGAAGGCCAAGCTCCAGGTGCTCCAGCAGGAGTTCGCCCAGGAGATGAAGAAGCAGACCAAGAAGATCAAGCCCCGCCTGCTCGGCCCCGTCTGGCTCGACGAGAACGGCAACAAGTCGCAGCTCTGTCCGGCCGTCTTCATCCAAACGATCGACATGTACGGCAGCTGGCAGCTGCAGCCGCTCACACTGGAGCCGCCGCCGGAGCCGCTGCGCGCTGAGGAGCCGCCGGAGCCCAGCACGCTCCAGCTGGACGAACAGCTGCTGCAGCAGCTGGTCCGGCTCGTGCACGGCAACAGCAATGCGAAGGCGTTCCTCATCTCCGAGTACCTCGAGTTCCTCAAGCGCCACATCGGCCAGACGTCCCAGCAGCAGCAGCAGCTCCTGCCGCCGAAGACGCTGCTGCGCGAGAAGTTCGATGAGCTGGCCAGCTGGCGGCCCGTCGAGCTGGCCGGCGTCGCCGTCGGCGACACCAAAAAGACCAAGAAGCCCAAGAAGCGCCTCTGCTGGGTGGTCAGCGCGGCCATGCTGCACAAGTACCACCTGGACGAGCTGCCGCTGCAGAATCAATGGCACTACACGCTCACGCCCAAGATCAGCAAGGCGGACACCTCGTTGGGCGAGGCCGCGTCGCCCGCGGACGCGCTGGAGGCCGGCGGCACGCCCAAGCCGGAGCCCGGCAAGCGTGAGGCTGCCACGCCCACCACGCCCACAACCGGGTCGGGCCCGGCGGGCAAGAAGCGCGGCACGCTGCTGATGTCCGTGGCGCGGGACCAGCAGTTCCACGTGCCCACCAAGAACGCGCTCATCAGCCAGTTCCTGCGCCGGCCCAGCGACGAGCCCAGCACCAGCGGCAAGAAGAAGAAGCGGACGGCGTCGCCGCCGGCCAGCGAGGCGGTTGTCCTGCTCTCGGATTGAGCGCAAACCCATTTGTATCTTTTGTCGCGCACTCTTTAACCTAGCCTCTAAGTTCGCCTAGCCGTAGTGTTCACTGTACTCGCCGCCCAACCCGTGACCCGTGACCCGATAGTCCCGTAATCCAAGCAACGCAATATCCATCCACTTGCATTGGGGGATCATCCGGCGGCGCGCCCTCCACTCGATCGTACATGGATTTACATATATAATCATAACTATTTTTTTTTCGCTCTATGTGTATTTTTACCACAAATAAACCTTGTGTATTATTTATATGCAAATCATATCAAATTGAACATTTCCAAAATTCTTGAGTGGCATTTGGAGGGAATCGGTGCAGGCGCAGCGGGTTTTATATACAGTAGTATTATAGTAATTGGCAGGATTCTTCTTAAAAGGGGTTCGAAATAAATATTTTTTTAAATGAAAAGAAGATAATATCTTACAATATATAATACATATACATATTTTACAAACTACTTTAAGGCCACTTCGGTTGTTAAGATGAGGATATTTACAAACTTTCAAATTTCTATTTAGATGGGTGTCTTTAATCCCCCTTGTCTACGCTGATTATGTATATGTATATAGGAACCATATATATTGCCTTTTTGTATGAGAAACCCTTTTTCCTTCTCGATATCTCGACCCGATTCCCTGAATTCCTTTATAACAAATTTTTATGTTTTCCAAGATATTTTAATCATGGACAACAATTTCGAGTTTCACTGTATTCAAATGTGAGCAAAATTATATCATATTGGACATACTATCATATATCATAATAGGAACGATCGGTTGAAAATTTAATGTTCATATGAAAACATAGAGCCGAAATATTCGACGTTCGATGTGCTCCAGTTTATTTTATTTGAATATATCGCAAACTATGCTAAAAGTCTGCAAAGGCATTTAAGCTTGAAAGCACCAACAATATATTATATATTTTTACCTGTTTTCATTTTAATTTATAAAATATTCAGTTGCTTCTTTTCTTAATGGATCAAACGCGTATTGATAAATATATAAATAAACCTTGGAACCGTCCTATTCAATTCTACATTGGTGAAATTCCATCTTAAGTGCATAAATAAAATTAAAAAACTAAGGCAAAAAGTAAGTATTATTATTATTATTAAAAGTGTTTCACTATATCCGATTTTTCTTTCTTCTTTTATGTTAAACAAAATCACTATCATAATGATATCATGGTAACGATCATTTAATAGCCTTATTATAAAAAAATATCTAATAATCTTTAAATAAATAAAAGAAAAATATATATCCGGCTTTTTCCATCGTACTCTATAGTGTGTTTTTAATAGTATTACGTCCTATGCCAAAGAGAAATAAATATATATTTTTTTATTTATTTTTGCATTTTCTTTTAAATTAATTTAAATATTAAATATACATTTACTTAATATGACCGACAAAAAAGATTGCTGAAAAGATACACGAGTTTATTATTGTTTGCTTTTTACTTATAAAATTTTACTATCGTTGTTGTTGTGGGTGTGTCTGTGTGTGTGTGTGTGTGTGGGTGTCTGTGTGTGTTTATCTATGGTGTGTTCGTATTTAAAAATCGTGACTTTAAGTTTTACTGGTTGATGCATTTTATTCCTATGGTAATCGTTGTTGTTGTTATTGTTATCTGTTGTCTATTGGTTGCCTGTTTCGCTCCCTATTTAACCCATGTAACCCTAAGTCCAGCCCACCCAAAACCCTAACCCAATTAATACTCCCTCCCCCCGAAACCCCCAGGTTTATGTTTTCTTTCGAGACATATCATTTCGTGCGCTATCTACATTCGATCGTTAGCCGATCGCAACTGATCGTTGAAATTAATATTTTTGAAATAATAATCACAATTTGAAGGCGATGCGAATTCGAAATGGTGATATACGACATACACATACAGACATACGTACATAGTATATCCATACAAACTATAGTTACAGATCCGCACATGGGTCAATATATATATATATATGTGCATATGTACCGTTATATTATATATAATAAGGCAAATATGTCGAGGGTCAAGTTGTTGCAGAAAGTTGAATCTATAAAAAAAACATTTGATATATATATGCATATTAGTATATGTCCTTTTCATGAGTGTGTGTGTGTGTGTGTGTGTGTATTGTCTTAGAAACCAGTCATTTATAGGTGTATATATGTGTGTGTAAATAAGTGTGCTCTGCATTGTGCGAGCGAGAGAGAGAGCGAGAGAGAGAGAGTGGGAGCGAGTGCTTAGCAAAAAATTAAAAATTTCTCAATTCAAATAAAAACACGAAAAATAATTAAGTACTTAAAAGTTAAGTTCAAGTCATTTACAAGTCAAAATTAGACTGTTTTGCTTTTGCTTTTTTTTTGTTTTTGTTTTGTTTGTCAATTGATGTGGGTGTGTTAAGCGTTTTCTTGTTGTTGTTTAATTGTTTTTGGTCGCCATGTCTTTTTAGGATCAGAAATCTGCCTCCTCCACGTCCACGTCCACGTCCACATCTTCGTCCGCATTCCCGACCTCATCCTGATCCACGCCGCTTGCACGTCAGGGCAGCAGCAGGGGCTTAAAGTACGCCCGGCAGAAGATTGTGGACGCCGATGGGGGCAGGTCCTGATTGCGATAGAACATATTGCACTCGCGTTCCGTTAGCTTGTCGAACACGGCCGCATATTCGCGATGGAATGTGGCCAGATCGACGTTGGCCCGGCCAATGGCCGTCAGGGCCAGAAAGAGTATATCCCGGTAGAACGAATGCGAACGCTCCACGCCATTGTTCTTCAGCTTGTGGCGCTCGTTGGCCAAACGCTTCAGCGGCGTTGCCAGATCGTTGCAGCGGATCGCCGAGATGATCTGCTGAATGACACTGCAACGAATGAATGCGTGTGAGTACAAGTGAATAGGGTCAGCTTCGTCTAGCCGAAGAATTCAATGTATATAATTAAGCCACATTATGACACTCTAACAATAATACTGCCAAGGCTGCAAACTATTTTTGAAACATTTGTAAAATCAATTTCCACTTCCTGTTGCTGACCATTATAACAGTCAAAACAAGTGAGCAAGTTGCAGTCGGGTGTAACCCACTGCCCAATACTCGTTCACCGTATATTTACAGCTTCAAATAATCAAAAACGGACTTAATTTTTATTATTTTGGTGAAATAACGATTTTTCTAATTTTTTAGATATATTTGCCACGCCCCCAGTGGGTGTAGCCAAAATATGTTCAGTGCGATCTCTAAAGAGAGTCATCAGTAATCAGTATGATCAGATGATGTTTATAAACTTGAATTTTGAATATAAATCTCTGGATAGCCTTAAAACTGAGAGACCATAAACTTTTTACACATTTCCTTCGAGGTGATGCCCTGTGCAGAAGGTGTCATTAATGATATTCCCGCAAATCTTAGTTAAAAATTGGCTTAGATGGGAGATCTCTCATTGATCGTAGACTTTACATTTTGATTACATTTGGCCTAGATTTTTCTACTCGTAGATAGGTTGAAATTTATACGTGTTTAGGAAGCATACTGTTTAAAACCTTTCATCGCTTCTTATACTGTTATTTTTTAAGTATATACGCACATTTATGTAAGTTGAATGCTCTTTTATAACGTGTCCACCTATATGTATATCAATTTGTATGTATGTATGTGTCACCTGGACGGGCATGCTCGACTGATAACTGCCTTCCTATCAATTTCAACAAGGAACTACGCTATGAATCCCACTAATCCCTAAGTTAAATTCATCGATATATAAATATTTGTATGTGCCTGCTTACTTCTTGCTGAGCTGCGCCTGATCGGTGAGCAGGGCCTTGATCAGGGGACTTGTGGGCTGCGTCTCCCGATAGAGGATGTACATGGGCGGACCGCTGGTTTCGCTGTGCAAGTGCAGATTGTCCCACAGGCACTGTATGTGCACGGTCTTGACCTTGGTCAACGGATCCAGTTGCTCCTCATCGCTCTGCGAAACGAATTGAAACATGAAATACAAATCTCATTGGAATGCGATTTGTGGTGCGCTCACCGTTGGCGGCAGGCACAGCTCGGGCAGGTGCGTCTTGCCCTCGATGCGCTCCATGAGCCAGAGCAGGTTCCAATAGATGATGGGGTGCTCCTCGACAAAGTTGGGCTTGATGAGCGCCATGTCGCCCTCCTGGGTGAGTATGTTCTCCAGCTCCTTGCGCAGCACCAGCGGATTCAGATACGGCACCGTCACGCTGGACTTATCGGCGGCCAGGTCCTCGTCATGGTTCTCACACTCGGCGGCCTCCAGACGCGTTATCTGAACGCTGAGAAAGGGCACCGTCAGCTTGTTGCACGCATGGCACGTGGTATTCAAATTCGAATCCTCCGCCGACCAGCCGCTCATGATCTCCTCATCGTAGACCAGCACCGAGCAGTTGTGGCACTGCGAGCAGGTCGTCAACTGGATGAGCACATCGCACTCGGGATCCGCGCCGCCCTGCACACGAACAAACCGTTGCTGATCACTTAGGATCTGGCTCGAGATTTCAGATTTCACTCACCTCGCTTGTGGGACTGTAGAGATTGTCGGGCAGTGCGGGAAAGGCGTGCATATGCATCGCCGCATTGGAGCTGTTCTCGCCCAGCGGCACCAGATTGTTGTAGCTCGACTTGCGCGACTCGCTCAGCCGGCCCCAGGGATCCAGATCGCTCGGCACGCGTCGCAGTTTGCCCTCGTCGACGCCGGCAGCTGTGTCATGGTCCTCGCCGGCGGCGAGCGCCTCCTGCTGATGATGCTGATGGTGATGATGGTGCTGCAGATGATGCGGATGGTAATGATGATGATGATGGTGATGATGATGCGCGTTGACGTGCTGCTGGTGCCCGTTGTTCGTCTTCACCGGCGTCGAATTGGCCGATATGGCGCCCTTGATCTCATCGAATTTACGCGTCAGCGAATTGGCCGCAAACTTAATGCTGCTCAGGCTGCCCTGGATCAGCTCGTTGGACTTCTTGCTCGTCAGGCTGGGGCTGTTGGGGAGCAAAGGGGGTGGTTACTTGGCTGACAGCGTATATATCAAAAAGCGGACAGTGTACAGCAGTTGAATAAGTGAAGTGCCAACAACAACAACAACAACAAGTAAGAATAGATGGCAGCAGCTAAAGATCCAATGGTAGACGAAAGATCACTTAAACTTTACCCAACTTGTGCTGATATACCTTATACTAGCGAATATAAATATATATATAAATATAATATAATATATAAATATAAATATAAATATATATAAATATAATATAATATATAAATATAAATATATATAAATATAATATAATATATAAATATAAATATATAAAGCGACCGAGTCTTTTTATACTCGTGACTATATTTGGTCCGCCCGTATGAAATTGTTTTTTGTCGCTGCTATTGAAGCTAGAGATTTGAAATTTTGAATATATACTCGTATATACCCGCGTCAGATAAACTAAACATATTGTTTGACTGCGCATACTGAGGGTGTGGCAATTTGTTAAAATCTATTTACCTCCTTTAGTTTTAAAACTAGTTCATACAATTATTAACGACAGATTAATTTAACATTTTTTTATCAAATGAAATACTCTCCTCTTAACCCGTTGTTGGCAGTGTTGCAACATCTGCAACATAAACTGACATATCTTTGTACGTATATACCCAAGTATTAGAATTTAGTAGTTTCCTCGTTTTTGGCTCTGGTTACACTGAATTCTCTAATATGTCAAATAAACGAATAGTTTTTCTGTCAATTTTGTGACATTTTGCTGTCTAATGTTTTTTATAAGCAAATTGAAATGTGAAACTAAAGTGGCATCACCCGAAAGATAATTAATAATTGTTTTGAGCATTTTCATTGAAATAAATACCAAAACCGAATACATATACATTTTAACTCCTTGAACACATCTGTTGCAGAAAAGTTTTAAAATCGTGCCTAAAAATTTGCTTCCAAAATAACAAAAATTAAGACCGTTTGTGACCATTTTAAGCTATTGATATACTGTGAACGAGTATTGGGCAGCCGGTTACACCCGACTGCAACGTTTTTATTTAATTAATTTTTTCAAATTTAACTTTACGCTCAAGTGTCCGACCGTGGTAAATACAAATCAAATTATTCCTCCATGAGACCAATTTTTAAGTATTTACCATTCTTTAAAGAAATCTTTGAGTCTGATTAAAAAAAATGTTGGTATGAAAACATCTTTGTAAGGCTGAGTATAGAAATATATTACAAATCAGGTATATGTTTGCAATCCTCGACAATTCGAACTCCGCGTTCTATTTTATTATTCCCAGATATATATGTACACGTATACATTCCTTAATCATCAGGGCTCTGATCAGAGAATCTTTAGCTGCTGTTGCTTACACATGTGCACACAGAAGGAGAGTGAGAAAGAGAGAGAGCGAGAGAGTGAGTGAGCGAGAAAGCGCGAATTTTGGGTGCTTTTGCGGATTTTGACGTAACTGGGTTCAATGTGAATGTTAAGTTTGTTGCTTTTTTATGATTCTATGAAAGTTCTTGACGATCAATGTGTGTGTGGGTGTGTGTGTGTGGCGTGTGTAAAACCTTGAATTGCCCGCCACCAACAACAACAACATCAACGATAACAACGCCGAAGACCAAGTTGAGAGAGAAAAGAGAACCAACAACCGAAATATGAGGGCCGCAACTGGTCCAGTGTGGAACCCAAGTGGAACATAAATATTTTGTTAATATTTCGTGTATAAAAGCAAATGCTGCGCAAAACACAATCTTCACAATTATCTCAAAATACTCAACAGTCATAATATTTTAATTACAATTGTAATTCAGAAATAATTTGTTAAACAATTTATCTAACAATTGCGTTGTAAATAATTACTGTGGAGTACTTTAAGAAAAATATGAGCGTAATCGCTTGTTATTTCATAGCTATGATTTTGATTGAAAATAATTAATTATTTTTGACATTTTTCAAATTTGAAATTCAAATAAGGTAATTAGACAAATAAAAAGTAGTTAGCCGGGAGAAAACATTAAGCTTGACATTTACTAATTTGTTAAGGTAGTTATATTAAGTAATTCAAAGGGCATATTTAATTATTGCAATTATTTAAAATGTTAATTGTAAAGGTCTAGTAATTGAAAGTAATTAAAATGCAGTTAAAGCCATTCAAATACATTACGCAAGTAATTCAGTTAAGAAATATTTACAATACCAAACAAACTAGACCATGTCATAAGACAATATACACACTATATAAGTATTTACTTTGATGATACCCTTGAGGAAAGTAAACTTTTCGTGCGTCACGCAGCATTTGCATAGTGTATGTATGGATGTGTATGTGTGTGTTTGGGTTTGAGAGGTGTGTAGATTTTAAGAGCTTTTCTGTCTGACTTACCTTATGCTTGATATATTTTCTATTAAATTGGTGGGCAATTTCAAGTCTTTCTTAAGGGACAATCGTGCGGGTGAATAACGTCTACGGTTAAGAAAAAAAATAACAAAACGTTGCACAGAAACGAATTGGAGCGATTCAGAGAGTTTTGATATGTAAAAATACAAGAGTCAAATAAATTAAAGGAAAAAAAATCAAAAAATATATATTTATATATATCAGAAAATCGAAAGGACAAAAAAGAAAAAATGCAGTAGGACTGCGTGTGCATGTGTGTGTGTGTGTGAGTGTGTATGTGTGTGTGTGTGCATATGAGAACTGTATGCAGGTGAAGCGATTAGTGAATGGGCACACATTTGAGTTCATAAAACAAGAATAAGTCGCTTGCTGCTTCGTTTCTTTTTGCATTTATCACTTTTGGCTTGTGTGCCCCAAACTGGAGGCGTCTTAGTTACCCGAATGTGAACTTCAGCGAGGAGCCAATGTTGGCCAGACTGTGGGTGACGCCGCTGCTGGCCACCGGCATCGTCTCGGACCGGTGCATGCTCTTGCCGATCTGCGTCGACTCGTCGAAGGTGGCGCTGCGCTGGCCCCTAAACAGGATTGGCTTGTCGCTGTACATGTTGCTATTGAGGGCTGTTGTTGCCGTTGCCGTTGTTGTTGTCATCTCTGGCTCTGCCTGCGGCTGCTGTGTGGGCGTGGCATCCTCCTCATTCAGGGCGCCCAGCGGATCATTTTGCGTCACCGGCGTGCGTGGCGAGATTCTAGTCGGAAAATAAGTTTAATACAAATGGAAATCGAAATCAAGATTGCGCCACTGACTTGGTGGGGCTCTGGACGCGCTGTCTGGCCCGCTGTGCAGCCACATGCACGTCGAGCTCATCTTGGTCATCCGGATCCTCGTCCTCGTCCACGTCCACGTCCAGCTCGTAGTCACCGCCTGTAAACTGCATGTCCTGCTTGCTCTTTTGCGGTGTCACCGGCGCCGATTGTTCCGAACGCTCGACGCGCTCATCCTCATCCTCATCGACGTCGTCCTCCTCCTCCTCCTCCTCTTCGTCCTCGTCCTCGCCATCGCCAATGCTCATGATCTGCTTGCGCGCCTTGCTCAGTATCTGCAAATCGTTGCCATAGGTGGGCGTGTGGGCGGAGCTGCCGTTGGCGCTGTTCGACGCCGAATCGCCGCTGATCAGCAGACCCGCGCTGTTCACCACATCGCCGGTGGGCAGCGCATCGGGGGCGCCGCCGGCGACCGTTTGCCGCACAATGCTGCCCAGCTTGTTGCGCAGCCTGTCGAAGGCGGCAAAATCGAGCAGACCGCCGCCGCCGCCGCCTCCTGCTCCTGCTCCTCCTCCGCCGCCGCCGCCACCCTCGCCGGAGCTGGCCAGGCTGCTGCGCGACTGGCCGTCCACCATTTCGAGCGTGCTCAGGTTGTGGTCGTGCGAGGAGCTAAGCGACTTGCACACCTTGGAGGCGGCGCGTCGCTTGCCGGCGCGCCGAAAGTGCGCGGCGCCCATCACGACGTTCTTGATGCGATTCCAGCGGATCTGGCTGAGCGTGGTGCTGTCGCTGGGCCACTGGGACTCGAGCACGCAGCGATTGTAGAAGCCGTAGGTGAGCGCGTTCGGCTGCACGCCGGAACGCTTCATCAGATAGTGGAGACGGACCGCCAGCACCGGCAGATTGTGGATGCCGCAGAGCTGCATCATGATGCGATAGCAGAACTCGTCGCAGGTGATCTTCAGCTTGCTGGCGCGCACCAGGACATCGTAGGCGGCGCGCAAAATGTCGTGCTCCTTGCCCGCATGCCGTGTGTCCATCACCATCGAGGGCAGTATCAGAAAGTACAGTGAATAGCAGGTCGCCAGCAGATACTTGGACCACGCCTCCGGATGCTGCTGGCAGCGGCTGGCCATCTTCTGGGACAGCTTCACCTCGTGCTTGGTGCGACGCGCTATCGGCGAGCCGGGCGAGAGCGACGCACTCAGCTGTAGCTGCAGGAACTGTGAGAGCGCCGTCTTCTTTGTGCCCTGCAGCAGCTCCGGCTGCAGCGTAAAATTGTGATAGCTGTAGTTGGCGGAGCCGCCGGCTGCCGCCGAAACGCTGTCCGGCGGAAAGATGTACTTGGTGCGCTCGCTGCTCTGGCCGGTGTCCCAGTCGACCAGATGCAGCTGGGCGGGCGTCTCATCGTAGCCGCCCACCTTCTCGGCGCACTCGTCAAAGAAGCTCAGGCCGTGATCTCCGTCGGACACAAAGCTGCGCTCCTCAATGAATCTAATGAACATCTGAGTTTTCATCAGCAGCTCAAAGAATTTCTGGTGCGACTGTACAGGAGTGGGAGACAAATGAGGGGGATATGTTGTCTTAATTCCAAACATTTTACTCAAATCGACCAAAAACTTAAAAAACATAATTATACATCATATGTGTGGCTAAAAATGCAATAATAAACAAATTTGTTATTCATCTTCTTTTTCCTCAATTCCACGAATTTATTATTTTTTTATTGCTGGAATTCGAAATATGAGATCACAAAGTGTGAGTCATGTTTGGTTTTTTAATTGATTCGAACTTTTGATTAAATGATTTCATGAAGTAAACAAACTCAAATAAATAAACGAATCGACAAAAAAAAACAAAAATAAATGAAAATAAGAACAAAACGAATCTAGATTCAATTTTCATTAAAGGCAACAAAAAACGAAGGCACATTTACTGAAGACTGAGTACCCTTACAAATGCCAATAGACAATATAATATTCTTGGCCACACATTGTTGCATATATAAATTAAATGTTGGCTGGTTATTAATGAGCTATAAGATAAAGTATTTCGAGGCTTTTGCTGCTTTTGTCTTAATGCAAAATAAAGCTTATATTTCGAAAATTTTCTTAAAATATCATCAGAAGTAAAAGAAGAAAAAAATGTCTACGGGTCTGTTTACATTCTGCGATCTTTCGCTTTTAAGCCAGCTTCGAATGTTTATTAGTTTTTTTGCAGCAAATCAATTTATTTTATAATTAAAATATTTTCATACTATATGTTTTCATTCTATATTGATATGATAAAAAGTCGTACGTAAACCTGAAAGGCTCGTTTTTTGCTCTCTGGCAACTGATTCGGTTCAAAGTTCGATTCATAATAAATAAAAAAAATTGTAATTTCAGGTTCGAGCCAGTTCTTCATACAAGTGCACAACTTTTAACAACTACAAGTTATTTTATTTTAATCAAAATACGACTCATTTCAAAAAGTAAGCCCTTTACATGCTGTGTTGCATATAACACAAATTGCCAGCGATAACTTTTCGTGACATTAAGAACGCCTAACAAGCGGCTTTTGAGCAATACTCAATCAGTTGTGGTTTTAAGGGGAGTATTGATAGCAAACATTTGTAAATAATAAAGTTATATATAGGCAGTTTTATGTACTATGTGCATTAAAGGGCATTGCAATGTCGCCTTTTCAATAACAATGCGTTGAAAATGTTAAATGTCAGTTATAAACGGCCAGCACTCTAGGGGATTTCAGATTAGCCACGAAATTTGTGACGCATTCAAGGGAATAATCTGCGAGCCCATTAAGTAGCAAGTGGTTTAAACCGATTTGCTGCCCGGGGCTGACGTCAGCCGGGAATGCGATTTTCATTCGAGACAAAAATAGATACAAAAATTTTGGATTGCGCTGCTCGGAAAACGGCACAAACAAAAGCAGCTAAAGGCAAATAGGCCAAAATGAAAGAAAAGAACAGAAACGCCATTTTTAATGGCCGGAACTTACCTTATCGCGCGAGCGCAGAAAAGCCTTTAGCTGAAATAAGGCACTTGGATCCGTGGCGCCGACGGAGGGCGCCTTTGATATGGGCACCAAGTAGTCGCGATAGCCGCGCAATATGGACGCCATGAAGAGCAGAAACGCCTCCTGTATGCGCTGCTCCAGCACCAGCTGCAGAAAGACCCAAAACTCATCAATTGACCGCTGACGAACAGATTCGAGTGGGAATTTACCTCGCGCTTGCGCTTGCGTATGTCACGATCCAAGCTATTGGTGGAGTCGTAGCTAAGGGGCTTGGCATTCTCCAGTTCGGTGAGCGTCTGGCGCAGCAGTCGGGCGGCCCGCTTGGGCAGCAGCTTGGGCGTCAAATGGCGCTGCGAGTCGCACAGCTGCAGAAGATGAGAAATGCGCGATTAGAGAGGATTCGCAGTTAACCTGGCGCAATGAGAAGCACGCACGCTGATGTTATTGGTGTCCAGATCGATGCAGGTGACATCTGTGGGCGGCTCGTACAGGTCAAAGAAACGCGAGTCGACGCCAATCAAGTAAGGCAGCGGCGCATGCAGCACTTCGGCCAGGCCCAGCGGGCACAACGGTATATAAGGACACTGCCACTTGAAGGGAAAGAGCAGCGAGACAATCGCCTCAGCGACAGCAGTCAGCGTTGCAGGTCTGCAGCGAGATAAAGAGAAAGAGAGAGAGAGAGAGAGATTAAAAGAAGGGATAAGATAACCCCAAGCACACACACACCTGAGTGAGTGTATGAGTATCTTCTGCTCGGTGAGCGCCAGGAGCAGCACGTGCAGGCAATTCTCGGTGCCCAGATTCTGGAGCAGCATATGAAAGCCGGCGCCGCTGCGCGGCAATGGCGAATCCTCTGGCTGTGTGAGCAATATGCGATCATTCGACTCGCTGGACAACTGCAGATGTATGCTGGGCGCCGGGAAGGGCACCTCGTCCAGCAGCTGGGTAATGTAGCGCTCGACGGGTATCGGTATATTCACGCCATATAAGACCATGCGCTAAACGAGACGTGAAACTGGTTAGCGGGCGTCTGTTAATTCGCCGCCAGCTGCGTTGCTTACGTGCAAATATTTAAGCCACTTGTCGAAGGTGTCGCCAAAGGGATGATGCGACAGCAGGCAGATCGCCTTGATCATGTGCAGCGAGTGCTGCGACCCAAACTCCTCGTCCCAGCCAAGCAGCTCGCGCTGATCCGCCGACAGCTGCGATTCACTAAAGTTAAATGGTTAACGTTATTGCATCAATTGCGAATCAATTCGTAATTGCACTCACTCGTAGTCCTCGTAGAAGGTTAGCGCCGAGCCGTAGACCTTGTAGGTGCCGTCGCTAACGGTGAGCACAAATGTGCTGAATACGGGGCTGATCGGTTTGCGCTTCTCGGTGCCGTTCACATGTGGCCAGGCCTCCAGGCTGGCGCCCATTGGCAGGCAGAAGAGCGGCACGCTCGGGCACAATTTGAGTGGAAAGTCCGTGTGATCGACGGTGGGATAGCGCAGTAATATTTCCGGCTTGTAGCTAATGTGCTTGGGACGGTACATGGACTTCTTGTAGCACAAATATACATCGCTGCCCACGTAGCCCTTGTTCAGTGTCTTGTAGATGAGACAGAAGGCGTGCGGCGGTCGTTCCCCTTGCTCTGGACAATCACGCACAGCTCGGTGACCACCAGCTCGTTGCAGGGCATGTCTGGACGGGCGCGTCGATATGTGAGAAACGTTTTCGCCGACGAGTTATTCACGTTGGCCACACGGCCGCCAGGCGTTTCGGCCACTATTTCCGCGTCCGACATGATACGCTCGTGGCCATCGTAGAGCACGCCTGTGGGAGAGTAAAGGCAACGTAGCGCTCAGGATTGGTTTAGCCGGGTTTGATTTACGGCCACTTACCGATATCCACTAGTGGCGGCCGATCCTTGCCGCGTCGAAAGTAGATATAACATTCGGTGGTGCGCACCGAGCCGTGATTCAGATTAGCCGGGAGACCCGTAGGCGTGTGCTCCAATAGCTCATAGCCAGCGGGCAGCTGTTCGCCCAGCAGGGGAAAGAAGACGCCAATGTCCGTGATGGGCTCAATTGTGTTGGCCGCACGCAGGCGGCCGGAGTCATTGAATATGTTCTCCTGTAGCAGCTGCGGATGCTCGGGCATTCCGGCCACCACAAAATAGTCCGCTATGCGCTTCTCCTCCATGTCATAAGCGCGAATACGCTCCTACGGTGTGCGTGTGCGTGTACGTGTGTGTGTGTTTGCCTTAACTGCAAAGAAACACCAGAACGGCGTACAATTAGATAAGATAAAACGGACGGGCAAAGACAGAGGTTGGCACAGAGATAGGCACTGGCCGCGGTTCCCAAATCGTTAGCGGCAGCTGGCGCAAATCTTTGTTTACATTGCCGACGTCGCTCCTATCGCCGAATGGTGATTACAAATGCGCACACAACTCGAATGAAAATCAAAGTAATAATAAAAATAACTAAGCGACTTCGCTGGAATCTCGTTACGAACGACGACGTTGTGGACTTTGTTGCTGTTTTGTATTATGCTACGACCGCAGCTTACAACAAAAACAAGTTCCGCATGATGATTCAACGACGTTTCCGCTGCTGCTGCTGCTGCTACTGTTGTTGTTGTTGTTGTTGTTGCTGCTGCTACCGTTCAATGCCAGGCCTTTTGTTTGGCTGCTGCTGATTTGGTTTTTGTTTACAGGAATCGAAATCGGAATCGAAATCCGCTCCCGTTGCGGTCGCTCCAGACGGGGCTGCAAAACTTACAGTTCCGTTGTGGCAGATGCCAAAGATGCTGCCCGTGTCTTTGATTTCAGTTTCGTATTTTCGTCGTCGTTTTTGCAACTTCTTCACACTACGTTAATTTCCACACAGCGTTGCACAAACACACACACACATACACACATTCGCACGGACAAGACACGAAATCATACATACATATCGATATGTAGGCGGCGACATTCGCCCACTTGCACTTTGTCTTCACTCGGTGCCTTCAACTATCGCGCGTCTTTTGTTCAATTTGTTACGTCGCAGCCCGTTTAATGCATGGCAAATAGTAGTGTGTATTGAAAGCCAGGGTTGTTAATGTATCGTATGCATCGCTTACAGTCCGTTTCGATATTCTAATAATGGTATCGATTAATTTTTGATCATTAATTCTCAATATGTTGCAGTAATTTAAATTACAAATGCTCAGGAAAATATTAAGATCGTATACGTATAGCAAAATTGGTTTTTTAAATTTCGCCAATAGTTACATTGTCATATGTGATGTATCGGTATCTGGGCTCTCAATTTGATTTAATTTTAGCTGTCAAAATAATGTACTCATATGTTTATAATGTTTGTATACTTGTTTGATTAATAATAAACTGAATAATAAATCATTGTAACCACTTTTTGAATGACTCAGTAAATTGCAACAGCAGCTGTGCCTGGCTACTCAGCTTGTGCACAGCTGTTGCACGATACATCGCATGCCGATATATCGATTGGCAGTATTGTGCAAACGATAACCGACGTAAATATCGAAGTTTGTCGCGCCCGCCAAAATATTTACAAAACTTTAATTTATTTCTCGTCATATAGTTGATGCGTATTTTGTTGTTGAGCATGTGTGCAGTGCCAGCTGTGAGTAAAATCGAATGAACTATCTACATCTTTTTATCGCGACCCAATTAGTTCGTTGTAATTATGTTAAAAGTGCAGTGCTCTGTGGCCACGCCAAGCAGACCGTGTCCGCCCCCAACAATGGCGTCGCATGCATTAGACCTAATTAAGCTTTTTATGGCTTTAAGAAAGACTGCTGACTAGTATTCCTAATTTACAATGGCCCAGTTCGTGGCGGCACTTGCCCATTGAGTTAAGTTGCCCGCTTTCATTCATAACTGTGACTGAGTCGAGTTTTTACTCAAGTTGCGCGACTCGCGACTCAACTTCTGCGCAGCGGCAGAGGCGTCACAAAGAGGATACCACCCGCTGTCAGCTGGTGCGGCGCCTTCGACAGAGACTCTGCTGCGCATTTTGGCTCGTTTTTGTTTACAAATATGCCGTCGTGCCTTGAGCTCGTTCGCCACAGTCCATAGAGATTTGCATGCGCGCCTGTTGCGTGCACCCGTTGGAGGTCGCCTTAATGGATTCTGCTTCGGTTGCCTCGATTGCCTCGGCTGGCCCCGCGATAGTCCCGCTGCCATTTCTATTTGTGATAATCAAATTATGTGGACTTCCCCAGCTGATTATCAGCCGAGCCATTGCCATTTAATTTCATCTTAATCAACTGCACAGCCCGTCGCCGTCGTCCTGTCGCCCCAAATGGGCATTAAAAAATAATAATATAACAAAGATTTATTTACAAATACCATAATAAAAATCACAGCAAAACAATTAACCAAGCAATTTAGGCCAACAAATCCGATTAATTAAGAACAATGGGCCCGACATTCAAATAGGAAATGGCATTAAGCGAGGGCGTCTGGAATTTGGGACATTTGACAAAAATGGCAATGAGCTTAAGCAGATATTCTGTTTGTACACCAAATCTTGCTTGACTAGAAAATACTCTGTAAATAGGTTTGCAAAAAACATGAATATTCCAAAAATTTTAATTCAAAATTTAATTTTTTTTCTAAATTTTTTTTTGCTTCTGTACTCTCTGAGGTGGGTTTCTATATGCCTTGCTGTGCCGTAACATTTTATTCACTCTCCATGATAGTTGTTTGATTAACTGGGTCACTTCGACATCGCTTTTAGCGACGACTGCTAATTAAATTAAATTTGCAATTAAGTTATATGGTCATTAGTATTACTGCTTTCTTTTAACCGCAATCTAAACTAAAATAAAATCAAATTGAACATGCCAAAAGTAATTAAAAACTTTAAAGTATGTTGTATTCGCAGATTTAAAATATAGGTATTTATAATTTATGAAATGGAACTGTCCGGTGTTAAGAAATGTTTCCTTGGGGAGCTATTTAATTAAAAATCCAATTTTCATAAAACTTTGTTAAAATGTTTAAGGCCTAAAAGACACTCATAATTGACACCTTTGCCTTAGATAGCTTAAACGAAAAGTTTTCATCCACCAATATGTTTAAAATAAATTAAAAAGCTGATTACTTTGTCATTACATTTTTCGCACTCAAGTGAAGGGGATGAAGCTTTCAACAGAAATATATAATAAACAAATGCATATTCACCATTTCTGGAATACTTTTAACTGCATTCTTTCGTAAGATGCTTATTAATCTTAATGCTTGCTCATTTTTCCTGTGTTTCGGGCGAATTTCGCTCGCTAGCAAGAAAATCACTCAGAGGACAGATTGAGTGGGCGGTCGCTGTGAAAGCGCTCAGAGTAGAAGTGCTAAAATTGCTCATACGCCGTGTCGGCAGTCGTTGGTTATGAGTTCGGGTTTCGGTTCGTTGATGTTTTGGTTGGCGGCGATAAGGCGACGTGCACTTGGATTGTGATTTGAATTGTGGAAAGCGCGCAGTTCGCATGCGAATGTCCTGGCTGACGGTTGTGTGAACGGTACAGCAACCGAGCAACCGCATCCTTAACAAAACGCTTCGAAAATTCTTTTGAAATATTAAAAAATTTATTATACTTCAATTTAAATATATATATATATATACATACTTGTGTAAATATGTGAATGTTTTTCTTCATTTTTGTTTTTGTGCTGCAAAAATAATAACAACAACCAAATTAAAGGTGACTAAATACAAAGTGCAGAAATCAAATTAAAAAAAATGGATTAAATTAAAAAAAAAGAACATAGTGCAGCGAGGAGTCTCGGAGTGTGGAAAACTCCTCGCGTCTCCTGTCACATTTCGTTTCAATGCGACACCTAATTTTCGGCGCTGCGTAAACCCTCAAATCTAAACAGGTGAGTGCACCGCAAAATTTCCGGAAATTGAATTTCAACAACACGCCTATTCTTTGTAAACGGTAATTGCATTACCAAGTTCCACTAAAAGAAAAAACCAAAAACCTTGCATTTGGAATTTTTGAACTTTCCGGCTGGAAAATATATAAAGAAAATATTGCTTGATTTTAGGCTGTGCCAAAAAATACGAAACATTTTGATACAATGCTTATATAATAATAGATATTCACAGTTTGCAGTCTCTAGCTACAAAATTAAAAAAGGTGCATACGCTTAAATAAACAGTGCACAAAAACAATACACAGAGTATATATTCATACAAATAGAAAAAACCCCAATTGGGTTCTCGCATTATGTTCATTTACTTTCAGTTCGATTCAAATACAATTTTGCGGTTACGCCAATCAATGGGGTTTTGAGAACCAATTGAATTTTTTATAAACCTAATTTAATTAGGCGTCCATTTTGTACCGCTTACATTTTCCTTATTGGGACCTAAGGACACCTGACCCCGCACACGGTCTGGACCATTGTGCCGTGGACAATATCAAAGACAGAAGCAAAGCTATTTAAATTCGCAGACGGCATAAAGCTCATTAGCATATTGTCGCCGGTCGGTCATCAAGTTCACAGGCAGGCTGTTCCTAATTCCCATTTCCCATTTCCATTTCCTCGAAGTTTTCCACTTGATTGATGAGTCCAGTTACAAAAATTACCTGCCCTCTGCTAAGCTAGAGAAATGAAACGCATTTACAAAAAAAATTTTGAATTTACCCATTGCCAAGGGACAACCAACATCAGTTCAGCTGTTTCGGGTGCTCTCTATTTTCTATCCAGGTTTTAAAATGCTCAATATGACAAAAACATTTTTCAACTAATACTAATTTAACTTAATTGTAAAAGCGGCAAAGATAAAAATGTTGTCTTAATAACAATATATACAGTTTATAAGATGTAGTTTGATATTACTATGTAAAATATAATTTTAATCTAATAATTGTTCATACAATCCTTTGCATATTCTTTAATCAATGTATTTAAAATTTATTTATTCAATAAATTAACAAAATTTTTTTGTTACTTTTAGTGTGACACATACATATATCTTAGGGTGTGCAATTCTGATTCAGATGGGGGTTTTCAAATAAGTTTTATTAAAAAACAATATATCAATTTTTATTATTTAAAGAATAGGAAATAGTTAATCAACCCAACTATTAAATAGCACTGGCTGCTATGGCCTTCGCTAATTTGAATCCTCGTTGTTCAGTTGTCATCTCCCGAGAATTGCATATATAAATATGAATAAATTAATCTGCCGTCAAAATTTGTTCGATATAAGCTTGAAAATTTCAAGCAAGAATGCTAATTTTTAAAATTTTGGCTTGATATAACCATAGCATACTTTTTCCAACACAAACAAAAATAATTAAATATACATTTAATAACTAAAGGACGAGATTTTATTTTAATTTGTAACTACTTATTTTGTTTGCCATAAATCGAGTTCAATTTTTCAATTTTCTTATAATTTAATAGAATTGTAATTAAGAAACAAATTTATAAATTAATATATAATTAGATTTGTATTGTATCCTTGTATTTATCAATAATTATTTTTCTTACCCAGATTTTATATAAGAGTAATGTTGTTTTATCGTTTATTTGCTGCTTCAAATTAAAAAACAAAGTTCATTAGAAAGAAAATATGACAATACTTAATATTTATTTTACCCGAATAAGAAATTCAAGTACTTAACATTCTTTTTATGCCTTTTTAATAATTCATTCTTATTATTTTAACGTTTTATTTGTGAGTTTACAATTTTAAGAACGTATTAAAGGTTTATTTTAACTGAATTTGAATTGCGTAACAATAGTTGCTACAGAATAGGCCTAATTCAACCTTGAACATTTTGAATAAAATTTATCACTTTCTTATTTGACACGCGATTTGGTTTCTTACATTGAAGAAAATCAGAAAACATGCGACATGCATTTAATTTCAATTTCCACTTAATTTGCATTTAATGTGCGTAATTTTCGACAAAATTTAATTGGCCTAATTAGGTGCGACATGGCCGTAAACGTAACTTAAACATTCGCGCATTAAGTGATTAAACAAAGACTTCGCCCATAGAACGCAAGTGAAATGATGTGTAGCGAAGTGAAACAAATGCGAGATATGAGAATTGCGCATTGAATTAATGAGGCAAATGTCAAATTTGAATGGGTTAAATAATGTCTTACAAGCGCGACAACAAAGGACACGAGCAGCTGGAGTTGAAGCTGTCGTTGGACCTGTCGTTGGAGCTGGAATGGCATGGACAAAATAATTTTGGCTGGCCGCACACTTTAAAGTTCATCCAGATGCCATGCAAGACAAAATTTTATAAACTTTTCCATAATATTTTAACAAGAATTTAACGCTGCAGGCAAGGCAAAGCCCACACACCCTAACCCAGAAGCACACAACCATCCTACTACACCTAGGAAAACAGACCAAGATAACGCATTAAAAATGAACAAGTTAGAGTGCTCACGTTGCGTCTGTGCGACTAGCTGATGCCCTCGAATTGTCATAGTATGCTAAAAAATTAATTATACCAATTTTATAATGATTAAAAATATATTTTAAAGTTTTGCGCTTGACTTAAGTGGCATGCCGTTACATTTGCCCGCATATAACTAATATGCCCGGCCACTTGCGTCATAGGGGATGCATATGAAAAAGCGACGCCACGCGTTGACTTCTCTTGAGTCTTGCATCACTCTCGAAATGGGAACGGAGCCGTAAAAATACCACAACGCACAGCCAACGCCAGCACCGAAGCCTGGGCACAGGTGGGCGTGGCAGCAGCCTGACCAAAAAAACAAAAACGCACAGAAAAAAAAACACTTGCCTCATGTGGTGACTGCCCGGCAACCCGTTCCACCCAATTGTCTATCTCTTCCGCCCCGGCCTTCCTGCTATCCAGCCAGTGTGCTCAGGCATTCACAATGTTTTGCTTATTGTCCTTCTGTTAGCATGGCAAGCGGAGCCCCAGCAATTGCAGCCAAGCCAGCAGTAAGATAAGCATGCCCATGCCATCCGCCCCTAAGCCCCCTGCCACTCTTTGCGGTCCTTTTGTGAGCCCTTTGCCTGGTTTTTGCTCTCAGCTAAGCAGCTAAGAAGCTGCTGCATACTTTGTGGCGCCAGTTAAAACAAATTTATACATGCACAATATGTATCTGAAATGTACGAGCACTGAAATTCCAGCGGTTGTAAAAACCTCGGCACTAACACGTGGCCCGGTCAAGAATCTGCAGCATGTCACCGTTTGGGCAAAGTATGT
Organism: Drosophila robusta; assembly: GCA_035043565.1. Classification (NCBI taxonomy): domain Eukaryota; kingdom Metazoa; phylum Arthropoda; class Insecta; order Diptera; family Drosophilidae; genus Drosophila; species Drosophila robusta. The sequence goes on along the minus strand of JAWNMW010000257.1, from coordinate 15,759,301 downwards.
ATCTCAACTTTTGTCTAATAAGCCAACTGCATTATTTCGTTAAAGTAGCTCAAACTTTATTTTCTTTGACTTTCATTTCAAAACATTCACTTTGCTTTTAATTTGAGTTGCGGAAGTTTAATTAAATAGACTTGAACTGCAATTTTGCATTTAAAATTGTTTAGGGTGAGAAAATTCATTCGATAAATTTTGCTTTCGTAAACTAGGCCACTTTTGTCTTTTTAATAATAACAATTAAATTTGTTCTGAAGGTGCAGAGCAATTTAAGCTTGTAATTAAATCTTTGAGTCTTATTTTTAACAGTTCTTATATTTGACACGATTTCAAAACAGTCGAAAAGAATCTCTTGTTGAGACTAAAACTCTGGGTCGGTAATCCCAAATTATTGAGATTTAAACGGTGACTAGGAAATACGAATTAAAGTCAAAGGAGGTCACCAGTAGTCTAATTTGGTGACTTTTATTCTAACATTTTTCGAGTTAAATTTTGCCAAAATATTAAAACAAAACTGTTTAAATTTTGAATTTTTTTTATAGATCTAAGATGTCGTTATCTTGACGTACATAGCTTCATATTTAATAAAAACAAGCTAAACCGCTTTTTTTTAAATCACTTTCAGCAGTAATAGAAAACAATTTTCTTAGCTTAGCTGTCGAATGTCGTTTTTGTACTCGTTCACAAAGTGAAAAGAGTATGTTGGGTTATTGCAATGTCCGTCTTCTTGTCCGTCCCTCCGTCCGTCTGTCTGTATAAGCTAGAATTGAAACTTGAAATATATAATAGTGTATACCCGCGTCGGACAAAGTGCTAAGATTTTTGTGCCACGCCCACTGGGAGGCTGGCAAATCGATAACATGACGATCGCAAATCGATAAAAGATGAATATTTCCCACAACATAAAAGCTAGAATCACCAAAATTGGTATTTGGTAGATTACTGGTGACCTCCCCAAATGATTGCGACCTTGATGTCCCGGTCACGCCCACTAGAACGCCCGCAGCGGCCCCACCTCCCATAGTTTTTGAGCCAGAGGCTCTATATTTGGAATATATACTACTGGAAAGCTCCCCCAAACATCAAAGCAAAATTTCTCGGCCACGCCTCGTACATGATAGAGGACAAACCATGAACAAAATGCCATCAAACATGAAAATCGGTCCAGTTTTGACAAAGTTATGGGCGTTTAAAATATGGGAGATATGGATCCGAAGAGCTTTACATGTAAAATTTTTTTAAATTTTTGCATGATTTTTGACAAAAAATTTGACCCCCTCAGAATCGGTTTTAATGTTGTTTTTTATACTAATTGTGACAACCACAATCGATTAAAAATATAAATTCGGATTCTAATTTTTGAAAAAAAAAATTTTTCCAAAATGAGTAAGGGGGGGGTACATGCTTTTTTGCAAAAATTAAAAAAAATTATTTTCAATAATGCGTATATTTTAAATGGAGAATCAATCTAGAAGATAAACCATGAACAAAATGCCATCAGACATGAAAATCGGTCCAGTTTTGACAAAGTTATGGGCGTTTAAAATATGGGAGATATAGATCCGAGAGCTTTACATGTAAAATTTTTTTTAAATTTTTGCATGATTTTTGACAAAAAATTTGACCCCCTTAGAATCGCTTTTAATGTTTTTATACTCGTTCATAAACTGAAAAGAGTATATGGGGTTATGCAATGTCCGTGTTGTCCGTCCGTCCGTCTGTTTATCCTAATGAACACAATTTTTTTCGCCGCAGTTAGAGACTTCAAACTTGAAATAAATACTCATGTATACCCGCATCAGACAAAGTGTTAAGATTTTTGTGCCACGCCCACTGGGAAGCCGGAAAGTCGATAACACAACGATCGCAAATCGATAAAAGATGAATATTTCCCACAATATTAAAGCTAGACTCATTGTATGTGGATCCCCCTCAAAGAACTTGTTTTTATTTATCAATTAATTTTAGCATTATTTGAAAATACAGTAAAACTGTCATTATTTTTATCTTAACTTTTTTTTTTTGCCAATACCTTATTTTTGCGGCTAGTCGTATTTATTGGCAGCTCTTTAAAAAGTGAAGACAAGATTATTTAAAACTAAAGAGAATCTTAAGTTATTTTATGGGAGTATATTAATAATTATTTTGTAATGTGTTATGTTACAGCACTTAACTAACTGACGTGTTTGAATTGACCAACATTAAAAATCAATGTAGGTTTTCGCCAGCCTATTAAGTTACCAAGCTAACAAAAAAGAAATTTTATTGTTGCTTTTCTTTTTCCTACCAAATTTGTTGTTAGCGTCGCTATGCTGAACCCTCAGATAAAATGAACTGCGGCTATTTTGGGTTGCTGTGTCCAATGCTCACAAAAAAATCCTGTACTTGAGTGATATTGACTGCACAATACACTGCACATTGTAAAAAATATAATAAATTGTAAATTTTATATTTAAAATATAAAAAGTATAATAGTTATAAATTTAAGGAGCCTGGAGTGTCTTGCATATACTTAGGGCGATATTTGAAAAATCTTATGTGTAGTCTACCTGTCAAATTTTTTTCTTGTTTTAATTCTACGCCTAAAAAGGGCACGGACATTGCCCAAAACCAATATACTCGTTGCACCAAGTGAATAGAGTACACAAAGTAAAATTACATCGAGGTAAATACGTTTACAAATTTTATGCGCTCACACACACACACACACACACACACACGCATACACCCCTAGACACAGCTTCTGCATATCATGAAAAATTTATAAAATTCTGCCAGCGGGCGGTGGCCGCACCCCCTGCCTCGCTCCCACCGCCCATGTTGCCACCTGCTGTTTTTGTGTTGTGACTCCACTGTTCTTGTGGGTGTGCAAATTTAATTGATTGACATTATTAAGGCGTAAAGACAAAAAATTTACCAGTAAACAAATGACATGTAAATTGTTTTTTTTTGCACAAACAGCGTCGCCAGGCAGGTGTTCCCAAATGCAATAACTCCAAGTTTTGTTTTGCCTTGACAACTTTTGCCTTTTTGTTGCGGCTTTTATGACTAATGCAAATTACTGATTAAATATTAAATGTGGTATTTACAAATTATACCAATAATTTACAAATAAAATATCCGGTAATTCAGTTCAAACCTATGTCGTATAACTAAATAAATAATATAACACATTAAAATATAATAAATAATATACTCCCATACAATAAATAAAGAGCATCTTTACTTTCAAATAATCAAGTTTTCACTTTTGAAAGAGTTGCCAATAAATACGAATAGTCGGAAAAAAGGCTATTTGGCAGCAAAAAAAAACCAGCCAAAAAATGGCAAAATTAAGAAAAGAATAAAAACCTATGTAGGGTTCCTGTTATTCCACATATATAAATTGAGATTGAGTAGTGTTCTCAATGCTTAAGTGCAGTCTTTTCAGTTACTAAAATAGAAACAGTAAGTCAATTAATGTTCAACTTGTTGAAAAAGAGCCAAAATTGTTTAAAAAAAGTGTCAAGTGTTTAGGCAATTTGTTATTTAAAAATAGGTATTTATATTTATAAATAGTAAATAATAATAATAATAATAATAAAATTGAGCTTTAGTATTCAGTATTTCATACCTTTTTTAATATTTATTAAGTTATGAATATAATTAAATTAAGAATGAATACAATGCTTGCACCTGACATAAGAATGCAGTCTTTTTTCTAAGTGTAGACTTTTCTGTGCACTCAGCATAGGTCAGATAAGCATAAAGTTTAGCGATATATGCGCGAAATTGTTGAGATTTCGTGTGCTGGAAGCGGAATGCGTGCATGCTTATGATTATATTAATTGTTGAAGCGCTTATTGCTGTTGTTTTGTTGTTATTATGTGTAAATTAAATATGAAATGTCCTTTGCAAGGCCTATAGAAAGGCCTCGCTCGGCTCACAATTAGTTAATTGACTTAAAATTGTACATATTGCTATTGGTGTTGTTGTTGTTGTGGCTGTTGCCCCTGCTGCTGCTTGTCGAGATGAAAGTAAAGTTCCATTTTTCAGAGGCAACAAACACGCACACACACACACACATAAACAAACAAAGAAACGGACTGAAAGAGAGAGATAGAGGAAGAAAATGAATGAGACATAAATGTGGTGCAAAGGCACTTTGAAGTTCCCTTTACCCGCTCCAACCACAAGTCTTAAGGCGCTGCGGGGTAGGTTGTTGGAGGAGGGGGTGAAGATGGGGAGGGGGGCTTCGACTGCCTGTGGCAATTGCTGCTGCATGCTAATCGAGTCAAAATGTGCCCCAGGAGCCGCTTCCGTTTACATTACAAGATGTGCGGTTGTTCTTTTTGTCGCGGCATTCGTAAATAATTTATGAAGAAATTAAACTGTTTTTGCTTTTAATCTCACACACACACACATCACACGTACGAAAACATGGCCTGTTAATCATTTGCTGTGCTGTAAAAATGAACGCTCAACTAACTAATTGAAGCGCAAAATGCTGTAAAGTTTTGTCTTTGCCTTGAGGCTAACTCACTTTGCCTTTTAGCCATTTGTCAAATGCCAAAATGAAAACTGTTTTCGACTAAACAGACACAGAAACAGACACAAACACGCGCACACCCACACACCCACACAAAGCAGAGTCGCAAAATTTTATTGCCTAAGGCTTGGAGGACAGTCAAAAGTCCGCTCAGACATGATCCGAATTTGTCTTGCCCCATGCGGGCGGCTGAAAGCACAAAGGGGAGGAATAGGGGGCAAATAGCTAGCGCGACTACTCTTGGCTTGTTGCTTTTGACTGCGGCCCGCCAAGGCCAAAACACTTTGACCACCAAAATAGTTGGCTCTGAATTTTGGCCACACGAAATTGCGCACATTCATTTCCGTTCCAGGAACTTGGTGACAGCCAAATGAGCAACGCCTCCACAGCAGCCTGCCGCCACACACACACACACACACACACCCACGCACACAAAATACCTCTGGTGTTAGAAGAGTAAGTTAATTTCAAATTTATCAGCTGTCGGGCTGTTTTCTTTTAGTATTTGTTTCATATCCGCTGCGTATTTCACTCGCGAACCACTAGTTCTGTTCAAATGAACGCTGGCTGTAAAGAAAGTACACAAAATAATTTTGTATCTTAACATATTATTATCGAAATCTAAACTGTTGTAAAAATATACCGAATAACTAGTTTCCTGAATTTAAGTCCTCTCAAATAGATTAAAAACCATTTTAGATAAAATAATCTTATCAATTTAATTTACATATTTCTCTCGGTTTATCTCCCACAATTTGAGAGCTAGAGTCATTTAAAAATTGAGCCCTCTTTAATTACAAAATTCTATATTTTTCCAAAATAGCAATAATAAATAAAACTCGTTTGCGAGTGTTTTCAATTGTGTTTTCAATTATCATTCTATTGTAAACGAGTATTACGCAGTCGGTTACACCCGACTGCAACTTGTACTCGTACTTGTTTCACATTATGTGTATTCTGTTTATTCATTGTTTTTTTGTGAACTTGTTTATTGTGTTCACGTGAACTTTGATTGTTTTCAGTTTGGAGCTAGTTCATTATTCAAAGAAACATAAAGTCACCCATATTAAAGCTATTGAGAATCTGTTTAGGATATGCATAAGAGTAAACGAACTAGTTCCTTTGATCCAATGAACTCGGCTTACATTTTATTCAAAATTTCTTTCGGTTTCTGTGTTTCCAAACAATTTTTGCATTCGAAAAGAAAGTTTTGATCAAGTTGTCCACAGAGCACCCTAAATGATTTGTCCCCAACACAATTGTCCTAGACTCAAAGGGATTTTTCGCACAAGTCCTCATCTCACACGATTAAACCTAATTCAAGCTAAACATCAACGTGCGCTTGCTTATTAAAATTTATGATTTTCCCTTTATGCTGAGGGTGTGGCTGTGGTGTGTGTGTGTGGTGTGTGTGATGTGTGTGTTCCTGTTTCGTGAAGCGTTGTGGTCTGATGTGTGGGTAAAGTTTTACAACTTTTACCAAATTGTAAAGTCGGGTACGCCCCCAAAGTAATAAAACTTTTACGCCTTCCAAAAGTATGCAATGTGCATGTTACAGTAGTCAATTGTACTCATGATCTCAATGTGTATGCGTGTGCCTGTGTGTGTGTGTGTGTGCGGCACACAGTGTGTAGAGTCAAATGTCACAAAGGAGCATGCTGCTTAAGCAACGGGAGCTGCATAAAAAATTCAACAAAAGAAATGTGAAAATATGTCAGCGGGTTAAACAGTCGCAGAAAAACAACGTAAGAGCCGGGGGCACGTACGGGGCAAGGGGCGCGGTCGTGGCATTAAATTATGAACTCAACAATGCATGTGCCATGGCAACTACGGGTGCATAGGGGCGTGGCCAAAGCGCACGCACACATTTCACAAACTTTCAGCGCGACATGCGGGAACCAAACGAAATCTTCTTTACAATTCTCAACAATCTCACTAACTGGTCGTAAATGCATTTAAAAAGGTAGGAGGAGGGGGAGGGGCGTGGAGCGTGGCCATAGAACACACAGCACAAAGCTTACAAGTTGCCAAATCTCCTTTTCCATTATTTCGCCAATTAGCCGGAAACGCATTTGTCTTGTAATAGAGTGGGGTGGAATGGAGAGGGAGGTTCGTAAGTACATAGGTAAGGGGCTTAGCCTGAAAACACACACACACACGCACACACACGCACATACAACATACTTTCATGCGCCAAGCAGAAGTCAGGTGTAAAACCCACAAGTTGGCAAATCTTATTTACAATTCTCAACCATTTCGCCAACTAATCGTTAATAAATTTTTAAATGTACTTGCCTTTATTTTTACTTAAGCTAACAATTTTTGCGAATAACTGCTATTTTGCTTTAAGCCAACTTTATTTTTTGTTGTTTTTTTGGGAACAGCTTCGCATGTTGAAATGCTGTTGCATGTTCATGTTGCCTGGTCCGGACATAACTTGTGCTTAAATGTTAAGTAGTTCTATACATCCACCCATACACATACACACACTCACGCACACACACACACACACAGACACCCTGAGGGAACAGCCAAAGGCTAATTTGATTTTATTAATGAAATCATTAGTAGAAATGACAAAACGTAGCCCCGAAGGTAAGGCCGAGGTCAGGACAGGGTTGGAACCCAGTCAGCAGTCGTCCAGACGCAATGAATTTAATGTAGCATGTGAGTGGTCGTTACCGCTATTCGTTCCTATACCCTGTACGCATGGAATGGGTTTGGTAGGGCATAGCAAGTTAAAGTAAATTTTGCAACTGGCGAAACGAAGTGAAATTAAAATATTATTTTGCTTAAGGCAATTTTAAAGTTTAAGTACATAACAAAAATATTAGCGCAAAGTTTGTTTTAATTTGTTATATAACGTTTATGCATAGGGTTTTAAGAGTAAATTTCTTATCGATATCTTTCGATAGTTTGAACGTTTTTCGATTTGTCTAAATTGTTTGGCTTGTATTTTTGAAAAATGTAAATATTGACAGATCAAATATAAATCAAATATAAAAACATAAGATCGATATATATCGATAATAATAAATGTGAAAGATATTTTCCGAAATAAAACACGATAAAAAATAGTTGTTATTATCGATTGACAGACACAAGACTTTTATTTTAATCCGTGAGTGATCTCCGTGAGCATGGGGAAAGTTTCTTGGAAGTGGGTACACGGTATCACAAAGTCGATCACTTTTATCTGGATTGTGCTTCCTTTCATCTTCTTTATTTTGCGTGCCCATTCTTTGCTTTGCCGCAGCTCCAGTACAAAAACTCCTGACGCGATTCTTTGTCATGTCGGTGGCTCATTTCATGCGTCCATTTTGGGGACAAACTTCCGGCCCCTCCCCTCGTCACGCCTTGCCCCATGCGTGTGTATGCCGCTGAAAGCTGAACGGTAAACATGTACGATATAACGGTAACGGATGCGGTCATTCACACAAATTAAATATTTGCTTTTCGCTATTGTAAGCGAAGCGTCATCGCCGATGCGGAGAATTTTATGCATTTCCCAACGCCATGTTAAATTAATTGAGGCAAATTTTCGTGGCGCAACAGCAAAAAAAGAGCAAATAAGAGTGCTCTAGGTGAGAGTCTCCCACTAGGAGATACCCTGTACCCAGCTCCGAGCTTAAAGCATTCAGTAAGGGGTGGGGAGGGTCATGATTTATTTACCAGAAAATTAGAAAAAAATGTTTTCAATAATGCATAGACATATTTTAAATCATCAAACTTGAAATCTGTCAGTTTTGACAAAGTTATGGGGGACATGTTAACATTTTTTACTTTAATCTGTTTGCGAAAATTGCGTATATTTAGCTTTAAAACTGAGGCAGATTTATCGATAATTAAATTGCCACGTCTCAATGGGCGTAGCCAACAAATCTTAACATATACGTATTCCAAGTTTCTATCTGTCACATACATGTGCATAAAAACCATTACAACCATTGCAATTTTTCACCCATTTCCAGGGTATAAAAAAAGAGAAAACCCTTGGCTGACAGGCGAAACAGCAGTGAATACAAAATAAAGAAAAAAACGCCAATTTATTCAATTCATTTGCGCGTTTTGTTCGTTTCGTGGATCGCCAAAAGGTTTCCGAGGTGTCGAACAATGTTGAACAACTAAAGCTTAAAGACTGGCAACTGTTGAAAACTTCAAAAGCACTTTGATAGTAGTTGAATCTTTTAAATTGATTGCAATGCTAGAAAAGTAATTTTCTACTCAAACCCATTCAGTTGAAGTTTCTTTTGCTCTTTGATTGTTCGATGGTATTTAAAAGTACTTAAAACTATACGAAGAGCAGCATTGAGAACAAACTAGTTTTGTTCATTTGAAACTGTTTTCAAATAAGCGATGGTCTCGTGTCTCAACAAGGGAGACGTTTTACAAATAAATTAAAAAAAGCACATCAAGAAATAAATGTAGAAAATATTAGACAATAAGCAAGCTAACAAAATAATTGCGTAATACTATATAGTTATTTGGAAAAAATTAAATACATCTGAATTATACAACTTTTGAATAATTGGCATTATTTTAAAAACAAATGCTTTTATTTTAAAAGTGATTTTTTGCTTTAATCAAAAAATTAATAATTTATTCGAGTATCAAAAATTGTTCAATATTTAAAAAATTAAAGAGAACTTTACTTTATATATTTTTTATACTCAAAGGTTCATAATTAATAAACTAGGTCTATTAAATTATGTTCACAATGAGAAATATTTATAGTATGAAAAGGGAATCTTCATATATATCATTGAAGGTATTTATCTTATTTAAATATGCAACCCACTTCGGGAACTGTTTAAATTGTAATCAATTAAAGTTACTATCTGTTTTCATATTCGTAGGTTGCAAAGTGTGATATTCAAATATACTTAAATGGTTTTCAGATGAATGTTAAATACAGACATAATCCCCAGAAAAACATTCATAAGCTCTTCTTATGCATCCTCGAGACTTTTATTGCTGCGATTTAACTTTGGTTTCAGACCAGTTGGCAAATGCAGCATTCTTTTGAATGGAATCCGTAACAATAAACCACTTGCATTCGCCTCGATCTATTTAAATGGATTTCCTTGGAACGCCGCCAGACCAGAGACCAGTTCAGCCTTCGTGTTTTTATTTGCATCCTGGTACGTTGGCCATTGTGCGTTGGATTGCTCCAACAATCATCTCACACACAGGCACAATTAATGTTCTGCCCATTGAGATGCAAATGTATCCATGTGCGTGCTTCTAGGCTCAACACTTGCCGTTATGTGTGTGTGTGTGTGTGTGTGTGTGTGTGTGTGTCTATTTGCACGAGTGTGCGTGCGCCTTACACACACTTAAACACATCTCTCGTTTACTCAGTTTACCAATATTTTTATACCCGGAACCCATTCAGAATGGGTCAAAAGGGTATAATGGCTTTATGCAAATGTATGTAACAGGCAGAAGGAAGCATCTCCGACCCCATAAAGTATATATATTCTTGATCAGAATGACGACCTGCGTCGATTTAGCCATGTCTGTCTGTTCGTCCGTCCGACTTTATGACTATATTTTCCCTTAAACCATACGCAGAACAAGTTTATAATTTTTTTCAATGTCGTGCTCGGTTTCATTATTATCGATAAAAATCGATTTGAGTGGTTTCTTGTTCACAATTCAGGTAGAACTACAGCCTACACATTTGTCTTTCATCGTTGAGGAGCTATTCCCAGTTTTTCCGCCCTTTACCCAAAAATCTTTGGGTGTTTTAAATATGTTTCAATCTATTTTTAAGAAGTAAATATTTCTTTGAAAGTTGAAAAAAATATTAGCGCAGATTTAAAATTCGAAAAAAGGTTAAAATAAAATAGGACACCATGATATTTTAAAATTAATATTTATAGAACCTATATTATATTGAAACATTATATATTTTGGGGAGTACATTTTTAAATATATTTTATTAATATGGTATTTTTTAATGCCATTTTTTTGTTCGACTCTTGGTGAGATGTTGAAATAGAAAATAATCTGATTGTAAAGTGATCGCACCGTCATCATATGTGTATCGATAATAAAGTTATCGATGACGTCAACATACTTTTTTATTATATACTAGAGTTGTCACGAATTATTATGGGATCTCTCTAAATATCTTATTGATAAATAACTCGATAAGTTAAATTAATCGATAACGTAAAAAGTGGAAAAACTATTTGAGCGTATTTTAATTCAAGATGATCCCAGTTTTAAGTTAACTATCTTTTTTGGTTTGTTAAATAACATTCCTAAAATGATCTTCATAGCTTTTCAATAAAATTTGTGTCATTCTTTGCCCTTTGCCCGCTTAGGATATTACATAGTCAATCAATTTGAATGATCTTGGCAGAACGGATTATAGAACATGCTAATGTAAATAGGTTTGCCAGTGTCGCTGGCTTCTGGCTCAGTCTGCGGCTCAGCGCCATGGTTGATGTGTGTAAACACACACACCCACGCACAGCTACACACACACGCGCGCGCTAGGTAAGCATACGTATCTGTGTGGACGTGCCCCATTGAAGCGCACCTAAGCACACCAAACAAATCAAATGTGGCAAGGATGCGGCAAGGATGCGTTGCGTACGCACTGAGGCGCTAAACGTGCTGGCTAAATGTTTGACTTGGCTAGATAAAGACTAGAATGTACCGGCAACGGCAGTGGCAGCGGTGGCAGTAACGGTAAACGGGTCGCCCTCTTATCGGGGCCGCATTGCGCCCAGCCACGCCCCCCTTTGGAGCACGGCTAAGACAATAACCGATGCTAATGTATTATACGTGTCAATTTTGAATCCCGTTTGACTGATATGTGTGCCCACATCGCTGTGTGTGTGTGTGTGCGTGTGTGGGCGCCTTAATACATTGCCTGGCAAGCCCCGGAGTCCACGCCCCTTTCTCGTACGCCCTCAGCGACTGGCTCAGTCTAGTCAACGCGTAGTCCAAGTGCCCTGATAGAAGTGTCCCTGTCAATTTGTGACAAATGCCTTTGTCGCATATTGGAATTGATAAGCCAACAAGTTGTGCGGCCGGCCAGTGCCAGTCGAAGACTTGCTGTTATCGATTCACAGCCGATAACGCTACATTGTGGATATAGCTATCGATCATAAGAAACTGAATGGCAAGAATAAACGATGACAAGTTGTTGCTTCCTAGTTGCCTTTTTATGTAAACTTTAATCCTAATGAATGGATCAATGTCAGTTGACCTATATGCTGTCGATAACTAGCATTTTGTTATCGAATATGAGCACTAAGATGATTTTACTTTAGGCTTTAATACAAGTCCTTAAACTATTGCATTTTTTTTAACTCGTTTTTTTATAATTATAGAAACAAAATTAGAGAAAGTCTTAGCAACCATAGATTTTATAAGTCAATCATAAAAAAAAGAAATCTTCAATCAGTTATTGAGTTATAGTTATTTTTAGAATTCCCATTAAAGTTTTGCTATGATATATACACGTTTTTAAAGCATTGTCGATTATCTTATATATATATCTATTATAGCGTCAATTTGTGTTACGTATAAGATATTGACTATAAATTACCGGTGGCCATAATTTAAAGTGCCAAAATTTAATTTATTTGACTTTTGTTTGTGTTTTTATACTCTGTACCCGCAAAAAGTGGTTACAAAGAGTTATAATGATTATGTGCAAATGTTTGAAAGAAATATCTGCAAGCCTATAAAGTATTAAGGAATATTTAATATTGAGTAGTATCAATTGAGGATTCGATGTCTTTAGGATCGCATTGATCTCTGTATGATTTCAGTTATCCCATGCGTTACTTAGATTTACATTATGTATAGTTATTGGGGGTACTCTGTTCTACAAAAATAGAAAAAATTAATTTAGACAGGCATAATTTTCAATACATATATTTTTTACCTCTTGTATAAAGTATTATTAAAATCAAATTTATTTGAATTTTTTTAAAGTTGAAATTGTTTAAATTCTAAAGGTATTGAACTTTAGGCATGTAGATTTTTTATTAATATAGAAAAAATTTGCACTTGGGATAGTGCAGCGTGTGAGATGTGAGCAAATGGTTTGAGATGTGGTGGGTTCTCGAACCTCGCCCTAAAACAAATTGTTTTTATTCTTTTGCTTTAAAGTATATTTTATATACAGACACGTCGCCAATTTTGTGCATAAATATCTGGCATATATTCCCTTGTTGATGGACGATAAGTCTGGTTACGAGGTATCTGCTGGTCCAGCCTCTCGACTAGAGTACATCTATTTGTTTGCTTTGAGCGTGTGGATGCGAGTCTGGATGTGTTTTATGCTTCAGATGAGTTACCGTTGAGCCTAAATAAGAGCTAAACACACGCACACACAGGCACACACGCACACACACACTGTCACGGATACACTTGGAGGGCTACGTGAGCTGCCAACATTTATGGGCCTACAAAAGCAAAACATGTATATATATATATATGTGTGTGTAGGTTGTTTTAAGTCCCTCAGTGTTGTGTTTTTTTTAAGTAAGACATTTGCGTAAATTGTGAACATTTAAATTGAATCAAGTTCTGGCCAATCCTAAAGGCTTCCTAACTGACTAACACTGCCCGAGCCCGATGCGCTCGTAATATAACCCTTGTGGATTTGCAGCATTTGGCAAATTTAAGTGGCACCTTTTTTGCTGTTTTGGTTGTGTCGCAACTTTCCTGATGTTGGGGCAAAGTCTTGCGACAATAATTTAACTTGTCTGCCGTTTTATGCGACTTTCATGCGCTTTTGCCAACTGGGATAAAAAGCAAAAGTTTAAACAGTTTACAGTTTACGGCTGCCCCAAGCGTCGCCTTCGCTGTCGCTGTCGCTGTCGCTGTCGCCATCGATACGCTTTCAGCGCCACGTTTCCATTTGCAAAAATGTTGGCATGTCGATGGCCTGAACGGGGCCAAAGCCACAGGGCGGCATGTGGGCTATAAGCGGTCTGGAACTGGTTCTCGTTCTGGGTGTGAGCGAAAGTTTAACGCTTGGCAGCGTGGCATATCAAGCATACGCACTGTTGCATGCGGCCAGAAATGTCTGACGGCTGTTGACTGTTGCTTCCGTTGCTGCTCCTGGAACTGGCATTGGGCAGCTAACCCTTCACCCACGGTCCCGGGCTTAACAAAAATTAAACGAAGCAATAAATTATGCGTCTGCCAATGGGCGCCAGTCAGGCAGCAACAAAAAAGAGAGGGCAACAAATTCATATATATGCGACATTTTGTATAAAAAATGGGGTGTGTGTGTGTGTGTCCTTAAGTATCCTATTATGTATGCAGATTTCCCTAATCTTTGGGTTTTGCTTGGCTGCTGCGTGTGTGTGTGGGTGTGTGTATGTGTGTGTGTGTGTGCGACTGGCAGCAGTTTAGCGACTATTATGAACCGGAAATTTCACCCAAAACAGCTTCGTGTTCCGTTCTTTGGATCTTTGGCCGCCTCAGGATATGACATGGACAAGGCCAAAATGTCATCTTAAATTCAGGATTACTTCATTTTGATTTTTCTTTTCTTTTTAAAGATTTCTTGCCAATTCGCTGAACTACAACAAAATATTTGTTCGTCCTTGCAACCTGTTGGATTATCAGCTTCATCGATTGACATGCGGTGAACCATTTTGGCCACGGCCTAGCTTGTAGATTTCTATGGTATTTAAATATTGAATATTTATGGGAATATCGGGATTTTTTCCTTTATTTGGGTTTGCATTTATTTTTAGCTCCCCTTTGTTCTGGGAAGAATATAATATTTATTCAATTTAAAATCAACTTTAAGGTATTATTCATAACGACCATGAATATTGGTCCTTATTTATACATGATTGTAGCGTGAAATACATCCAAAAATAAAAATAAAAATTGAAAACAGTTAAGTTCAATAGAAAATACTTTATGTTGACTTTTATTTGAATAACTTTGTATCTGCTGAACCAATTTATATGTCATTTAAATTTTATTATTCCTGATTCGATGTTTGAGTATGTAAATAATTATCGAGTATAACAAATTTGATTGATATTTTCACTATACTTACATTTTTTTTAACCCAATGGAAAATGTACAACTAAATTTAATCCTCGCCACTATAGAGATTATTTTGGCATATTTTTGCCGATTTGTTTGAGTCGATCCCAAAAAATTTATCAATTGCACTTTAGCAACTAATTTTGGAAAAGGAAAACTATTTAGAATTTTATATTTCAAATTTCCTCCCGTTAAATTTATAACTCTGTCAGCACTTAATATGTAAATAAAAAAAATTAACTTTAGTCCAACTTTTAGCTATAAACTGGCGGCAAAAAAAGTTTGCCAAATGTGTCAATTGTTTTTCGATTTCCTCTACACGCTCCGGCAACTCCTCAACCCGAAGGGTCCACCTCGATACCCCTTTGCCCACGCAACCATGTCCCTACGAGGACTCAATTGCAGAAAACTTTCTAATCGCCCACAGATTAAATGACTCCCCGATGAAAAAAGGCTGCGAAATGTCAGGCAAAAATGTTTTGACAGATTTCCATAAATACGACAGATAAGCAAATTTATGTATGTCTATATGTGCGTGTATATAAATAAGTGTACATGTATATGTGTGATGAAAGGGCTGTATCATTAGCTGGGCCTAATGGGAATGTCATAAGCCTCAAGGGGCTGGTAAAAAGCGGGGCGTGCCGGAGTTTGTTTATGGTGTACTATGTGTTGGGTCTAATGTCTTTATTTTGAACATCATTGCCACGCCCCCCGACCAGCTACAGCATATTTATTTAATTTAAATATTTATGTATTTTTTATTTTTGTTCTCTTGTTTTGAATTCTGTTTTAGAGTCTCATTTTATTTTCTCGTGAATTAAGTTAATTAATGCGTCGCATAAGCTGTCGCTTTGGAATTAGCTGACATTCTCGTCCTTGTTGTCCTTCATCAAGTCAATCACAACAGCAGCAGCAACAACAACGACAACAAGCACAGCCTAAAACAAAATTTCAAATGTTTCTTTTAGCAGGTTTTTGTTTTGTCGCACTTTTAATTAATTTTGCTGAGGATTTTTGGCGGCTTATGAACTTTAAATGTTTGCACCCATCAGCCCCCGCTGCCAACGCAAGGCAAACAAAGTCAAAAAAAGAACAGCAAACATAAATTGCCAATGCAGGTATATATACACATGTGTATACATATATAGATATAAAACGTATGGTGCAAGAAAAAATTGAATAAAATCCGACCTAAATTAAACGACACGCCCACATCTGGTTTGCCTGTGTGTTTGTTGTTTATGTGTGTCGTTGTTGTTGTGTTTGACATGTCTGTGGGCACACATACACAAACGTTGACAGCAACAGCATCTAGGAACAACAGCAACTGCCAACACAGTGCACGTTACTCATACGCCCCGCTGTACGTGCGCCCATTTGTTAACATTATGAAATCTCTACTAGTGGGCAACGCATTGAATTAAATTTATTAAAATAGTTCTGAGTTATGAGTTAGAAATTTAACTGATATGAAGCTTGCTGATATACAGTTTACAATCGATTTACGACAGACTTACATTACCTAGAATCAGATACCTTATATATGCATATATTTAATATAGAATGTATTATGTAATCAATATTATTAAAATGCTTAACGCGTAACCTTTTCGGAAGATTTGAAAGATTAAAAATACTATAAATTTGGAAGATTCAAAATATCTAAAACTTTTAAAACAAAAAGAATTATTCTGACAATCCCAGTCGCATTTAAAAGGTAAAAATAAAATTATTAAAAACTGTTTGTGCATTTATTATTTTTTTGTTTGTTTTATGCCTGTATACAAATTCGATATAATTCTAAAATATAATTTTTGAATTCCCTATTCAGTATAAAAGCGTATTCAAAGAATTTTCAAAGAAAACTATGAAAATGAATAAAAAGCTGTTGGAGTAAAAAGTAAACTAGTTTTATACGACCTGTTTTTACTTATATTCTATCCTGATTTCTGTTGAACTCTTACGTCAACCAATCGACTGCAAAGCATTAAATTTTTAAATTTTCAGTTTTTTACATTTCTTCTCTTAAGGGGGAATAATGAGAAAGACAGCTGTTAGTTTTTGCTCGTGTTAGAAAAGGTAACTTTTGTTTAAAGTTGATTTGCCTTGTTCTTGCATTGATCATCAATCAGTTAGATTGTCAGTCAGTTAGTCAGGTTTATTAAATGTAGATTTGCAATATTTTTTTCTTTGTGGAATATTGTTAATTTGACCTATCTACGTATTTGCGAAGGTCAAGCGTATCAGTAACAGTTCAACACATGGCCAGAACCAAGGAGTTGCTTGCAAATGGTTTGCGAGTGTGGCACGGGAAAGGGACGGGGGATGGGGGATCAGTGTAAGGTGTCCCCTAGACAGCAACGCAACGCAAACGCCGACGCAAGTAAAAGATTAATATAAAAGGCCAGAGCAAGTGCCGGCAGGAGATGCCCACGCAGCGACGGCATTCGCGTTGACTCCGGCGTGGAGGTTCCGCCGTCGTCGCCTGCTTCTGCCACTCCTGGCTGTCTGGCGGCTGCAGTGTGTACTCGTGTTTTCTAATTTATGATGGCACACTGTGTGAGCACATCATACTGATACACACAAACACACACACACATGCGTATTCATATCCATGTTGAGCCTGTCCAGATGGCAGCAACAACAACAACAACAGCAGCCAGTCTAATGCGACAACACGTGCCAGGCGAGAGAGCTTCAATAAAAATTCATAAATTATTGTTTATGCGTATTGAATTAACGCAACGCAAACACACACGCCCCGAAAATTACGCATGCCACGCCCCACACACCCCTCGCTCGCACACACACACACACTCAAACAGTCCTGTTGGAGCAACTTTACTGTGATTTCAAATGTATGCAAGAAATGTTGCGAGCCGCTGGAAAAGTTTCGCCGCTGTCAATAAAATGGAATTTTTCCTAGACACGCCCACAAAATGCCAAGCGCAGGCATTATAAACAATGAGGCGGCAGCAGTCGACAATATTTGTTATTTATTGAGATTTGTTTACATTATATTGTATGCGGAATTTCAAAATGCCAGACCCATGCTCCGATATCCTGTGCCGGCCACCGGAAGCCACTTTCCTTTTCCCTCCTGCCCGGCCACGCCCCGTCCCCCAACATCGTTGCTTAACATATTTCCCACACTTTTACTTTCACATTCAAGCTGAATCGAGGCATTTTAATATATGTTCACTTCACAGCCCGTGTGTCAGTGTGTGTGTGTGTGTGTGTGTGTGTATGTGGGCGAGGCATGTCAACAGGGAAACTTGAGACCGGAAAAGCTGAGCAAGTTGTTGCCGTTTACGGCACTGTGTTTTCCAGCTATGCTTGATAAAAATACTTTGCCCATTATTAAGTTAAATAATTAAGTTAAAACATGCTATACCCTAATTGTTTTGTTTATATCATTATCATTACTAGTTTTATAGTAATATGTGTGTTGCTAAAATTATAATAACATTTTTTATTACCATGGACACTTATTTACAATGACATTTTTTTTACTTTTAAATTAAATGAAATCAAAGTCCCTTTATATTCAACCTTAATTAAAAAAGTTAAAAATAACTTTTAGAGTTAAAGTTTCGGAATAGAATTTAAGTTATTTCATAACATTTGAAAACAAATAAAAATGTAATTAACATTTTGTAGCAAGAGTTAAAAGCAAACTTTCATTAACAAAAGTTACAAGTACAAGTTTATTGTGTTTTGAAAAAGCTCTGGTCTGGACATTACTGACATCAATTTTTCTGTGAAAAACCACCTTCATAGTGATTCATGAAGTAAAACTTTAATGACATTAGCGTTCTAGAATATGTTTATTTTCGGTCTCTCACCCTTTATAAACTGTAAAGAAATTATATTTATATCATTGATTCCAATTTATATAGATAACATTGGTCATAGCAATTGTATAGTCTTTTTATTACTCAACGAGTTTTAGTTATTGAATTTGCTAAAAAAAATTAAATTTAAATGAAGCTACTCTTTTTGTGCAAAATATACTTAAACATTTTATTAATTGTTTCTATAAATGGCAAAAATATAATATAAATTTGAAACAATTTTAATTTTAACATAGAAACCCTTATTTTATTTTATTTTATTCCTTGTTTTGTGAAAGTTTGAAAGTTAGGTTGCAGGTTAACTGAATCTTGGCTGTTGATTTGTTTTTTTAGTGTCAATTTAAACAATCTTTTTTTACTCTTTTATATTTTATATTTTTTGCTGACCTTATAGTACTACTCTAAAGACATATACTATGAATATTTATGTATATATAAGTATTTACATGCCAGACATTAACGAGCAAATTTCATAAGCAATAAAATCTGAATATTCATTTAAATTGCTTTCGTTGCCATGAAAATGCTGACTTAGTAACTCATAGATGTATATATAAATATCGGGAATTGTTAAATTTACAACTAATGGGAAGGGGGAGGGGAATGCTTAATATGAAGTTGAGACGGCGGGCAATTTAATCAAAGCCGCAACTGCCATAAAATTAGAAAGCTTGCGACGGGGTCGACCGACCGATGACAATAAGGGTCATGGCCCGGCTTAGAGATGGGGTTAGGGCCGGGACGTGGAGGCACGTAAATCTTTGAGCTTTTGCAGGCGTCGCACAGTTGATTAATTCGCCGATTTTATTTGGCGTTTTTATGAGCAACTGCAGCCGTGAGTCGTTGTGCAGCTACTCGTATGTCAGGTCGGAGACATCGCTGTTGGCAACTTTGTTAGCGATATTGTTTGCTTTGACATCGGCTTCGACTTACGCGTGAACTTGGCCAAAAATAACCGCGCCCGTGCAGCCACGTGGCTATTAAATTTCCATTTCCAAGGCCAGGCCAACTCACATGGCTGCGAAATGATACCACATTGAAAACCGAACCGAACCGAACCGAAACGAACCGAACCGACGATCCGAAACCGATCCGAAACCAAACATTGCCGAACCACGCTGAACTGGTGCGTGAAAGCGTCAAACGAGCCCAGAAATGGAGAAAAAAGCGATACTTTATTTTACCATTAATCGTAAAAATTGCGCATTTTATTGCTTTCAAAGTGTTTTCTGGGTGCCCGTCGCTGAGAAAGTTTGCATGTGCCACCGCGTGCCGCAAGGACTCAGACAGCGACTGCGACTGAGGTGCGAGGCGCCGCGGCGTAAGGACAAGCGATGCGTGAATCAGTTGCAAAACAAAACAACAACAAAATACAAATTACAAAGGAAAAAAAACCAAAAAAGAAAAAAAAAACAATGAAATGAAACCAAACCAAACATCGACAAAGCCTGTCATCAAATGCTTTGGCAGCGACCAGGTGGCCTTCGGCAATTTCTCAAATATCGATGTTAGGCGTTATGCATAAATCAGCGTATTGTCTTAGATATTTCTCCCTTTCGTTCTGTGGCAAGTAGCGACAGCCAGGACATATGTCAAAGGCCACGCTTGTGTGTGTGTGTGTGTGTGTGCGTGGGTGTGCACGTGTGTTAGGTATAATATTTATATTGGCGGTAAGCATTAATATCTTTGCCATACTTTCCAATAAGCGTAAAAAATCGTTCTAATTAAAAGTTTATCTTTTATATTCCGTAAACCGCAAATAAATAATTAAATTAATACATAGCATAAAAAAATCTACCATTTAAGATGTTTCAATATATTAGGCAAACGGAAACATTTAATTTCCACCGCATATAAATAGTATATATACAATTGTGTGTACTATAATATGATGACTTCGTGAAGGGTAAACATTTGCTTATATCTTATATCAGTTAAGCAATCCTGTTAGAACCCGGAGTTTCAATTGCTTTGAATGGTTTTCATTATAGAAACAAAGGACTTAGAAAGAGCATTCAAATCTATACACAAGCCAAAGTGCAAGGCAGTAGTTGAATGAACAGTTAAAAATAGAAAACGAAGATTTCTGTTAAAAGATAAATATAATTATTTTCTTTTAAGTTTGAAGGAACGTTCGAGCCAAAAACTTCGTTCATGAATGTGAAAAAGCAGTTAAGCGAACCGAATCTAAAGGTTTTAATTTGGGTGCTGAATAAGAATAGCTTTTGAATCCCAACTCCAATATTTTAGTTAAATATTTTGTGTTTGTAATTTCCTTATTTTCTAAAACCATATTATTGGATTTTTTTATATGTGCTTAAGTTAGAGATGAACTTATTTTTATTTAAATGTCTGGAACCGAAGCCTTGATCTTCAATTGTTCATGTTCATGCCTACAACTGCTTTTAATATTTTTTTCAATGGTGCAGCCCACAAGAAAGCTTTGCCAATACATGAAAGCTGGATAAAAATAAATTTATTGCATCAAGGTTGAATCCGCTTAAAAATATGAAAAGCTGTTATTTTCATACACCAAATACATTTAGCTGGTATCACCGAGTCTGAAGGCTGCTTAAGTGCTCATTTGTGGATTAAATTCTAGCTAAAAATAGGCCGTCTTCTTCTATTTAAAGCTGTTGTCGATATTAAAAGCTGGAAACACAATTTGTGCCCGTTTGTTATTTATAATTAAATCAATAATTGAGGATTGTCTTGAAATTGAACGCAACTTGGCGCATAATTAACTGTAGGATTTGCCGGGCACCTAACTAAAAGTAAATAAAATATATCTTTTATGAAACATATTAAAATTTCAAACAGCTGCTGCATTTTTTTAAAAACATGCAAATAAACGTATATATATATTTGTTTCTTTAATTTTATGTAAGGGGTGCATAGAAAAACAACTTCGGAACCTAAACAAATTTCATGGCGCGTCCTTCCATGGAACTGAGCACCCAGCTTTCAGCCGATGCCCACCCCTTCTCAATTGGCCTACCCCGTTCCCCCCTGCCCCCTAGTCGACCCCTTGGTCCACACTTTATATTTGGCAGCCGCAGTTATTACTCATTTGCAGACATTTGGCCAACGTTTACATAACGGCAGTGGGGTTCTTAGAAGCGGGGATGATGGTGAAGGGGGCACCTTTTGTTATTTGCGTTGGACTACAAAATGAGCAGCAGGCAGCATTGAAAAAGTTTCAAATCTTTGAATGAATTTAATATTCACAAAGTATAAAAAATACTCGTAAGCAAACTTTGAACAGAGCTGCGAGGCTTACTAGGGGGAACGAGCAGCATTCATCCTTCAAACTCTAAACTCCATTATCATAATTACCATTACACATCATCATCATGGCCGTTATCATCGTCATCATTGTCCTCGTTTTGTTTGGTATCATCCCAGTGCAGGCACTCAATGTCAGCTTCATGTCGTCGTATATGGTTTCCGGATTATGTTTATGAATATGTTTCATATCAAGGCTATCCCCCATCCCCCTCCCTACCCTGGTACCAGTCAGCCACTTGCCTGCAAAGGGTTCATGGCCATGGATGCCAGGTGGAATGTAGCATGCGGCAAGCATATCGACACCCGGACAGTTGCAATTTGTGCTGCATACCACCAAATGTTTGGGTTTTCACATCACGTTTTAATTGCTTCTGCAGCAAAAAAAAGCCAAAAAAAAAGAATGAATTGAATTGTTTGCTGCTTGTCATCATTAGGAACTCAAGCCAGGACGGAATCCGGCAAAAAAAAGTTTTGCTCTGTTCGGAATGCAGTCGAGTGTGGAGCAGTTTACGAGTAAATTAACGACTTTTTAATTGTTTCTAGGGGGTTTTTTTCTGCTTTGGGTTTTTTCCTTCTTGTTGCTAATTGAATTGACAATTACTCAGTTGCATTGACATCATGATGATTTTAGCATATTTTTAAATTCGAAAAAAATTCTCAGAGTATTTATAAGCTAAAAGTTTTGAGATGATAAAAGATAAACTCTGAATCAAAACAATAAACTATTTCTGACTTTTAGCACGAAAGAAGTTGTGGCCGCTTATGAACTCCATCTTAAAATATTAGCATTTCGTGCTACCAAGCAGATTACAAGTTTGATTTGCAACCAATTGATTTTTAAACTTTGTAAATATTTAAAATTACGAAATCGAGATTTAGATCTGTTTTCTCAAAGCTCTCTGCAAACTTAACATGTACTGTTCTGTATCATTTGATACCGTTTTCTCAGGTTAATTCCATCTGAATCGGTTTGGTAAAAAGTTAGTTGGCTTAGCATTTTATTTGCTTTGCTAATGGCAGTGCTGCCAAGTTGCTAAAATCATTTAAATACTTACAAACTTGTAGCAAGGAAAAAGAAAGAAAAAGGGTTTAAGAATTTTAAATACAAAAGAAATTTATAAGCAAATATTATTTAATTATATTTATTACTATTACTATTAATTAAAGAAAAGAATAAAGTTAAGAACCATCAAATATTACTAAAAATATTTTAAATGTCATTGAAGGTAATAAAATGCTACACAATTAATTCTCTGGTCCACCTAAACTTTTGGCGGCTGACAGACATACTGCAGTAAAAAAACCGGCATTAAAAATAAATTGGATTGTATTTTTAAGGTCTTCGCAGAGGACGAATCGGTCAAGGGATGATTTTCCTAAATATAGAGAAAAAAAATAATGGCAATAATAATTTAAATTTAAATGCCATAGCAAGTATGTGAAGAGGTTAGGGTTTTGCTGATGTAGAACTATAACAATTTAGCACACGGTTAAACAGCAAACAGACGCTTAACATTAGGCTTAAGTGCCCTTACTGCTTATGAGGGTAATCAAAGAGGCACTTCGTTTGCTGATCAACTCGAAGCGAACCCAAACGCATAAACCGCAGCTCGACTTAAAAAGCGTTGACAGCGCAACTGACCAGGGACAGACTAAATCGCTTTGAAGCTAAGTCAAATGAAATCCACAGGCACTGGATCACTTGGTGTTGGCTGGTATTTCACCCATGAGCGTTGAGTAATGGCTTTAATGGTGGCCCGAAGCCCATCATCAACTGTTTAACGGGAATTTAGCCTTTGAACCGTAACGCACACAAACACACACATGAAAAGAGCTATGCGGGCATTAAAAGAGCATTAAAGCATATCAGAATGCCAAACGCATCCGTTCGATCTTATTGCTGAAAACATATATAAATATATCGATAAATATATTTATGTGTGTCTATGTGGTGTACGAGTGAAATTCAATGAAATATTTATTAACCTTTAATCAGCGAACGCACGCAGACAGTTGGCCAATAGATTCGACAGAGCATCGCTCTTAGCATATTTTATTACACATTTCAGTGGACAACGTTGCGTATGTGTGATGTGATGTGATATGATGTGATATATTTGCTTGATTTATTTCTCCTATTGCTGCTTACAATAATCAGAAATTTTTGATATCAGGTCACTGCCTGAATGTTAATTGCCATGCCAGACTAGACCAGCTTAAGTGGAATGAGATATGGACGGCGTTTGCTGGCCAGGAAACCTGACATTGCTGAGAGAATTTGCAACGCATTTTGCTGCTTTTCAGATTTGATGGCTTTGCATATTTGAGCGACATTTTATTTGTTTTTCATAAACTTTGCGTCATAAGCTGATTAAAGGCACAATCTCATTCAATTGTCTTTGAAATTGTGTACCACAATAATATGAATTGGTTTCCCTTTTAAATGCATAGAATTATTGTCTTTGGAATTTTGTACCACAATAATACGAATTAAATTTACTTTTATATGCATACAATTAAAATTGCAGCAAGTGTTTTATTTTCTTAATTTTAGTTCTATTTTTTGATGAATTTTGATTCAAAAAGCTAAAAA